>OW028578.1:22036450-23383984 GCA_932294295.1 Alitta virens | reverse complement strand
TCACACCTTTTTTTGGTTTGTTGTTCACACCTTTTTTGGTTTGTTGTTCACACCTTTTTTGGTTTGTTGTTCACACCTTTTTTTGGTTTGTTGTTCACACCTTTTTTTGGTTTGTTGTTCACACCTTTTTTGGTATGTTGTTCACACCTTTTTTGGTTTGTTGTTCACACCTTTTTTTGGTTTGTTGTTCACACCTTTTTTTGGTTTGTTGTTCAAACCTTTTTTTGGTTTGTTGTTCACACCTTTTTTTGGTTTGTTGTTCACACCTTTTTTTGGTTTGTTGTTCACACCTTTTTTTGGTTTGTTGTTCACACCTTTTTTTGGTTTGTTGTTCACACCCTTTTTTGGTTTGTTGTTCACACCCTTTTTTGGTTTGTTGTTCACACCTTTTTTTGGTTTGTTGTTCACACCTTTTTTTGGTTTGTTGTTCACACCTTTCTTGGTTTGTTGTTCACACCTTTTTTGGTATGTTGTTCACACCTTTTTTTGGTTTGTTGTTCACACCTTTTTTTGGTTTGTTGTTCACACCTTTTTCTGGTTTGTTGTTCACACCTTTTTTTGGTTTGTTGTTCACACCTTTTTTTGGTTTGTTGTTCACACCTTTTTTGGTTTGTTGTTCACACCTTTTTTTTGGTTTGTTGTTTACACCTTTTTTTTGGTTTGTTGATCACACCTTTTTTTGGTTTGTTGTTCACACCTTTTTTTGGTTTGTTGTTCACACCTTTTTTTGGTTTGTTGTTCACACCTTTTTTGGTTTGTTGTTCACACCTTTTTTTGGTTTGTTGTTCACACCTTTTTTTGGTTTGTTGTTCACACCTTTTTTGGTATGTTGTTCACACCTTTTTTGGTTTGTTGTTCACACCTTTTTTGGTTTGTTGTTCACACCTTTTTTTGGTTTGTTGTTCACACCTTTTTTGGTTTCACACTTTGTTTGTTGTTCACACTTTGTTTGTTTGTTGTTCACACTTTGTTTGTTTGTTGTTCACACCTTTTTTTGGTTTGTTGTTCACACCTTTTTTTGTTTTGTTGTTCACACCTTTTTTGGTTTGTTGTTCACACCTTTTTTTGGTTTGTTGTTCACACCTTTTTTTGGTTTGTTGTTCACACCTTTTTTTGGTTTGTTGTTCACACCTTTTTTTGGTTTGTTGTTCACACCTTTTTTTGGTTTGTTGTTCACACCTTTTTTTGGTATGTTGTTCACACCTTTTTTGGCTTGTTGTTCACACCTTTTTTGGTATGTTGTTCACACCTTTTTTGGTTTGTTGTTCACACCTTTTTTGGTATGTTGTTCACACCTTTTTTGGTTTGTTGTTCACACCTTTTTTGGTTTGTTGTTCACACCTTTTTTTGGTTTGTTGTTCACACCTTTTTCTGGTTTGTTGTTCACACCTTTTTTTGGTTTGTTGTTCACACCTTTTTTTGGTTTGTTGTTCACACCTTTTTTGGTTTGTTGTTCACACCTTTTTTTGGTTTGTTGTTCACACCTTTTTTTGGTTTGTTGTTCACACCTTTTTTTGGTTTGTTGTTCACACCTTTTTTTGGTTTGTTGTTCACACCCTTTTTTGGTTTGTTGTTCACACCCTTTTTTGGTTTGTTGTTCACACCTTTTTTTGGTTTGTTGTTCACACCTTTTTTTGGTTTGTTGTTCACACCTTTTTTTGGTTTGTTGTTCACACCTTTTTTGGTTTGTTGTTCACACCTTTTTTGGTATGTTGTTCACACCTTTTTTTGGTTTGTTGTTCACACCTTTTTTTGGTTTGTTGTTCACACCTTTTTCTGGTTTGTTGTTCACACCTTTTTTTGGTTTGTTGTTCACACCTTTTTTTGGTTTGTTGTTCACACCTTTTTTGGTTTGTTGTTCACACCTTTTTTTTGGTTTGTTGTTCACACCTTTTTTTTGGTTTGTTGATCACACCTTTTTTTGGTTTGTTGTTCACACCTTTTTTTGGTTTGTTGTTCACACCTTTTTTTGGTTTGTTGTTCACACCTTTTTTGGTTTGTTGTTCACACCTTTTTTTGGTTTGTTGTTCACACCTTTTTTTGGTTTGTTGTTCACACCTTTTTTGGTATGTTGTTCACACCTTTTTTGGTTTGTTGTTCACACCTTTTTTGGTTTGTTGTTCACACCTTTTTTTGGTTTGTTGTTCACACCTTTTTTGGTTTCACACTTTGTTTGTTGTTCACACTTTGTTTGTTTGTTGTTCACACTTTGTTTGTTTGTTGTTCACACCTTTTTTTGGTTTGTTGTTCACACCTTTTTTTGTTTTGTTGTTCACACCTTTTTTGGTTTGTTGTTCACACCTTTTTTTGGTTTGTTGTTCACACCTTTTTTTGGTTTGTTGTTCACACCTTTTTTTGGTTTGTTGTTCACACCTTTTTTTGGTTTGTTGTTCACACCTTTTTTTGGTTTGTTGTTCACACCTTTTTTTTGTTTGTTGTTCACACCTTTTTTTGGTTTGTTGTTCACACCTTTTTTTTGTTTGTTGTTCACACCTTTTTTTGGTTTGTTGTTCACACCTTTTTTTGGTTTGTTGTTCACACCTTTTTTTGGTTTGTTGTTCACACCTTTTTTTGGTTTGTTGTTCACACCTTTTTTTGGTTTGTTGTTCACACCTTTTTCGGTATGTTGTTCACACCTTTTTTGGCTTGTTGTTCACACCTTTTTTGGTATGTTGTTCACACCTTTTTTGGTTTGTTGTTCACACCTTTTTTGGTATGTTGTTCACACCTTTTTTGGTTTGTTGTTCACACCTTTTTTGGTTTGTTGTTCACACCTTTTTTTGGTTTGTTGTTCACACCTTTTTCTGGTTTGTTGTTCACACCTTTTTTTGGTTTGTTGTTCACACCTTTTTTTGGTTTGTTGTTCACACCTTTTTTGGTTTGTTGTTCACACCTTTTTTTTGGTTTGTTGTTCACACCTTTTTTTTGGTTTGTTGATCACACCTTTTTTTGGTTTGTTGTTCACACCTTTTTTTGGTTTGTTGTTCACACCTTTTTTTGGTTTGTTGTTCACACCTTTTTTGGTTTGTTGTTCACACCTTTTTTTGGTTTGTTGTTCACACCTTTTTTTGGTTTGTTGTTCACACCTTTTTTGGTATGTTGTTCACACCTTTTTTGGTTTGTTGTTCACACCTTTTTTGGTTTGTTGTTCACACCTTTTTTTGGTTTGTTGTTCACACCTTTTTTGGTTTCACACTTTGTTTGTTGTTCACACTTTGTTTGTTTGTTGTTCACACTTTGTTTGTTTGTTGTTCACACCTTTTTTTGGTTTGTTGTTCACACCTTTTTTTGTTTTGTTGTTCACACCTTTTTTGGTTTGTTGTTCACACCTTTTTTTGGTTTGTTGTTCACACCTTTTTTTGGTTTGTTGTTCACACCTTTTTTTGGTTTGTTGTTCACACCTTTTTTTGGTTTGTTGTTCACACCTTTTTTTGGTTTGTTGTTCACACCTTTTTTTGGTTTGTTGTTCACACCTTTTTTTGGTTTGTTGTTCACACCTTTTTTTGGTTTGTTGTTCACACCTTTTTTTGGTTTGTTGTTCACACCTTTTTTTTGTTTGTTGTTCACACCTTTTTTTGGTTTGTTGTTCACACCTTTTTTTTGTTTGTTGTTCACACCTTTTTTTGGTTTGTTGTTCACACCTTTTTTTGGTTTGTTGTTCACACCTTTTTTTGGTTTGTTGTTCACACCTTTTTTTGGTTTGTTGTTCACACCTTTTTTTGGTTTGTTGTTCACACCTTTTTTGGTATGTTGTTCACACCTTTTTTGGCTTGTTGTTCACACCTTTTTTGGTATGTTGTTCACACCTTTTTTGGTTTGTTGTTCACACCTTTTTTGGTATGTTGTTCACACCTTTTTTGGTTTGTTGTTCACACCTTTTTTGGTTTGTTGTTCACACCTTTTTTGGTATGTTGTTCACACCTTTTTTTGGTTTGTTGTTCACACCTTTTTTTGGTTTGTTGTTCACACCTTTTTTTGGTATGTTGTTCACACCTTTTTTTGGTTTGTTGTTCACACCTTTTTTTGGTTTGTTGTTCACACCTTTTTCTGGTTTGTTGTTCACACCTTTTTTTGGTTTGTTGTTCACACCTTTTTTTGGTTTGTTGTTCACACCTTTTTTGGTTTGTTGTTCACACCTTTTTTTTGGTTTGTTGTTCACACCTTTTTTTTGGTTTGTTGATCACACCTTTTTTTGGTTTGTTGTTCACACCTTTTTTTGGTTTGTTGTTCACACCTTTTTTTGGTTTGTTGTTCACACCTTTTTTGGTTTGTTGTTCACACCTTTTTTGGTTTGTTGTTCACACCTTTTTTTGGTTTGTTGTTCACACCTTTTTTGGTATGTTGTTCACACCTTTTTTGGTTTGTTGTTCACACCTTTTTTGGTTTGTTGTTCACACCTTTTTTTGGTTTGTTGTTCACACCTTTTTTGGTTTCACACTTTGTTTGTTGTTCACACTTTGTTTGTTTGTTGTTCACACTTTGTTTGTTTGTTGTTCACACCTTTTTTTGGTTTGTTGTTCACACCTTTTTTTGGTTTGTTGTTCACACCTTTTTTGGTTTGTTGTTCACACCTTTTTTTGGTTTGTTGTTCACACCTTTTTTTGGTTTGTTGTTCACACCTTTTTTTGGTTTGTTGTTCACACCTTTTTTTGGTTTGTTGTTCACACCTTTTTTTGGTTTGTTGTTCACACCTTTTTTTGGTTTGTTGTTCACACCTTTTTTTGGTTTGTTGTTCACACCTTTTTTTGGTTTGTTGTTCACACCTTTTTTTGCTTTGTTGTTCACACCTTTTTTTGGTTTGTTGTTCACACCTTTTTTTGGTTTGTTGTTCACACCTGTTTTTGGTTTGTTGTTCACACCTTTTTTTGGTTTGTTGTTCACACCTTTTCTTGGTTTGTTGTTCACACCTTTTTTTGGTTTGTTGTTCACACCTTTTTTTGGTTTGTTGTTCACACCTTTTTTTGGTTTGTTGTTCACCTTTTTTTGGTTTGTTGTTCACACCTTTTTTTGGTTTGTTGTTCACACCTTTTTTTTGTTTGTTGTTCACACCTTTTTTTGGTTTGTTGTTCACACCTTTTTTTGGTTTGTTGTTCACACCTTTTTTTGGTTTGTTGTTCACACCTTTTTTTGGTTTGTTGTTCACACCTTTTTTTGGTTTGTTGTTCACACCTTTTTTTGGTTTGTTGTTCACACCTTTTTTTGGTATGTTGTTCACACCTTTTTTGGTTTGTTGTTCACACCTTTTTTGGTATGTTGTTCACACCTTTTTTGGTTTGTTGTTCACACCTTTTTTGGTATGTTGTTCACACCTTTTTTGGTTTGTTGTTCACACCTTTTTTGGTTTGTTGTTCACACCTTTTTTGGTTTGTTGTTCACACCTTTTTTTGGTTTGTTGTTCACACCTTTTTTTGGTTTGTTGTTCACACCTTTTTTTGGTTTGTTGTTCACACCTTTTTTTGGTTTGTTGTTCACACCTTTTTTTGGTTTGTTGTTCACACCTTTTTTTGGTTTGTTGTTCACACCTTTTTTTGGTTTGTTGTTCACACCTTTTTTTGGTTTGTTGTTCACACCTTTTTTTGGTTTGTTGTTCACACCTTTTTTTGGTTTGTTGTTCACACCTTTTTTTGGTTTGTTGTTCACACCTTTTTTTGGTTTGTTGTTCACACCTTTTTTTGGTTTGTTGTTCACCTTTTTTTGGTTTGTTGTTCACACCTTTTTTTGGTTTGTTGTTCACACCTTTTTTTTGTTTGTTGTTCACACCTTTTTTTTGGTTTGTTGTTCACACCTTTTTTTGGTTTGTTGTTCACACCTTTTTTTGGTTTGTTGTTCACACCTTTTTTTGGTTTGTTGTTCACACCTTTTTTTGGTTTGTTGTTCACACCTTTTTTTGGTTTGTTGTTCACACCTTTTTTGGTATGTTGTTCACACCTTTTTTGGTTTTTGTTCACACCTTTTTTGGTATGTTGTTCACACCTTTTTTTGGTTTGTTGTTCACACCTTTTTTTGGTTTGTTGTTCACACCTTTTTCTGGTTTGTTGTTCACACCTTTTTTTGGTTTGTTGTTCACACCTTTTTTTGGTTTGTTGTTCACACCTTTTTTGGTTTGTTGTTCACACCTTTTTTTTGGTTTGTTGTTCACACCTTTTTTTTGGTTTGTTGATCACACCTTTTTTGGTTTGTTGTTCACACCTTTTTTTGGTTTGTTGTTCACACCTTTTTTTGGTTTGTTGTTCACACCTTTTTTGGTTTGTTGTTCACACCTTTTTTGGTTTGTTGTTCACACCTTTTTTTGGTTTGTTGTTCACACCTTTTTTTGGTTTGTTGTTCACACCTTTTTTGGTATGTTGTTCACACCTTTTTTGGTTTGTTGTTCACACCTTTTTTGGTTTGTTGTTCACACCTTTTTTTGGTTTGGTGTTCACACCTTTTTTGGTTTCACACTTTGTTTGTTGTTCACACTTTGTTTGTTTGTTGTTCACACCTTTTTTTTGGTTTGTTGTTCACACCTTTTTTTGGTTTGTTGTTCACACCTTTTTTTTGGTTTGTTGTTCACACCTTTTTTTGGTTTGTTGTTCACCTTTTTTTGGTTTGTTGTTCACACCTTTTTTTGGTTTGTTGTTCACACCTTTTTTTTGTTTGTTGTTCACACCTTTTTTTGGTTTGTTGTTCACACCTTTTTTTGGTTTGTTGTTCACACCTTTTTTTGGTTTGTTGTTCACACCTTTTTTTGGTTTGTTGTTCACACCTTTTTTTGGTTTGTTGTTCACACCTTTTTTTGGTTTGTTGTTCACACCTTTTTTGGTATGTTGTTCACACCTTTTTTGGCTTGTTGTTCACACCTTTTTTGGTATGTTGTTCACACCTTTTTTGGTTTGTTGTTCACACCTTTTTTGGTATGTTGTTCACACCTTTTTTGGTTTGTTGTTCACACCTTTTTTGGTTTGTTATTCACACCTTTTTTGGTATGTTGTTCACACCTTTTTTTGGTTTGTTGTTCACACCTTTTTTTGGTTTGTTGTTCACACCTTTTTTTGGTATGTTGTTCACACCTTTTTTTGGTTTGTTGTTCACACCTTTTTTTGGTTTGTTGTTCACACCTTTTTTTGGTTTGTTGTTCACACCTTTTTTTGGTTTGTTGTTCACACCTTTTTTTGGTTTGTTGTTCACACCTTTTTTTGGTTTGTTGTTCACACCTTTTTTTGGTTTGTTGTTCACACCTTTTTTTGGTTTGTTGTTCACACCTTTTTTTGGTTTGTTGTTCACACCTTTTTTTGGTTTGTTGTTCACCTTTTTTTGGTTTGTTGTTCACACCTTTTTTTGGTTTGTTGTTCACACCTTTTTTTTGTTTGTTGTTCACACCTTTTTTTGGTTTGTTGTTCACACCTTTTTTTGGTTTGTTGTTCACACCTTTTTTTGGTTTGTTGTTCACACCTTTTTTTGGTTTGTTGTTCACACCTTTTTTTGGTTTGTTGTTCACACCTTTTTTTGGTTTGTTGTTCACACCTTTTTTGGTATGTTGTTCACACCTTTTTTGGTATGTTGTTCACACCTTTTTTTGGTTTGTTGTTCACACCTTTTTTTGGTTTGTTGTTCACACCTTTTTCTGGTTTGTTGTTCACACCTTTTTTTGGTTTGTTGTTCACACCTTTTTTTGGTTTGTTGTTCACACCTTTTTTGGTTTGTTGTTCACACCTTTTTTTTGGTTTGTTGTTCACACCTTTTTTTTGGTTTGTTGATCACACCTTTTTTGGTTTGTTGTTCACACCTTTTTTTGGTTTGTTGTTCACACCTTTTTTTGGTTTGTTGTTCACACCTTTTTTGGTTTGTTGTTCACACCTTTTTTGGTTTGTTGTTCACACCTTTTTTTGGTTTGTTGTTCACACCTTTTTTTGGTTTGTTGTTCACACCTTTTTTGGTATGTTGTTCACACCTTTTTTGGTTTGTTGTTCACACCTTTTTTGGTTTGTTGTTCACACCTTTTTTTGGTTTGGTGTTCACACCTTTTTTGGTTTCACACTTTGTTTGTTGTTCACACTTTGTTTGTTTGTTGTTCACACCTTTTTTTTGGTTTGTTGTTCACACCTTTTTTTGGTTTGTTGTTCACACCTTTTTTTTGGTTTGTTGTTCACACCTTTTTTTGGTTTGTTGTTCACACCTTTTTTTGGTTTGTTGTTCACACCTTTTTTTGGTTTGTTGTTCACACCTTTTTTTGGTTTGTTGTTCACATCTTTTTTTGGTTTGTTGTTCACACCTTTTTTTGGTTTGTTGTTCACACCTTTTTTGGTTTGTTGTTCACACCTTTTTTTGGTTTGTTGTTCACACCTTTTTTTGGTTTGTTGTTCACACCTTTTTTGGTATGTTGTTCACACCTTTTTTGGTTTGTTGTTCACACCTTTTTTGGTATGTTGTTCACACCTTTTTTGGTTTGTTGTTCACACCTTTTTTGGTTTGTTGTTCACACCTTTTTTGGTTTGTTGTTCACACCTTTTTTGGTATGTTGTTCACACCTTTTTTTGGTTTGTTGGTCACACCTTTTTTTGGTTTGTTGTTCACACCTTTTCTTGGTTTGTTGTTCACACCTTTTTTTGGTTTGTTGTTCACACCTTTTTTTGGTTTGTTGTTCACACCTTTTTTGGTTTGTTGTTCACACCTCTTTTTGGTTTGTTGTTCACACCTTTTTTTGGTTTGTTGTTCACACCTTTTTTTGGTTTGTTGTTCACACCTTTTTTTGGTTTGTTGTTCACACCTTTTTTTGGTTTGTTGTTCACACCTTTTTTTGGTTTGTTGTTCACACCTTTTTTTGGTTTGTTGTTCACACCTTTTTTTGGTTTGTTGTTCACACCTGTTTTTGGTTTGTTGTTCACACCTTTTTTTGGTTTGTTGTTCACACCTTTTCTTGGTTTGTTGTTCACACCTTTTTTTGGTTTGTTGTTCACACCTTTTTTTGGTTTGTTGTTCACACCTTTTTTTGGTTTGTTGTTCACACCTTTTTTTGGTTTGTTGTTCACACCTTTTTTTGGTTTGTTGTTCACACCTTTTTTTGGTTTGTTGTTCACACCTTTTTTTGGTTTGTTGTTCACACCTTTTTTTTGGTTTGTTGTTCACACCTTTTTTTGGTTTGTTGTTCACACCTTTTTTTTGTTTGTTGTTCACACCTTTTTTTGGTTTGTTGTTCACACCTTTTTTTGGTTTGTTGTTCACACCTTTTTTTGGTTTGTTGTTCACACCTTTTTTTGGTTTGTTGTTCACACCTTTTTTTGGTTTGTTGTTCACACCTTTTTTGGTATGTTGTTCACACCTTTTTTGGCTTGTTGTTCACACCTTTTTTGGTATGTTGTTCACACCTTTTTTGGTTTGTTGTTCACACCTTTTTTTGGTTTGTTGTTCACACCTTTTTTTGGTTTGTTGTTCACACCTTTTTTTGGTTTGTTGTTCACACCTGTTTTTGGTTTGTTGTTCACACCTTTTTTTGGTTTGTTGTTCACACCTTTTTTTGGTTTGTTGTTCACACCTTTTTTTGGTTTGTTGTTCACACCTTTTTTTGGTTTGTTGTTCACTTTTTTTGGTTTGTTGTTCACACCTTTTTTTGGTTTGTTGTTCACACCTTTTTTTTGTTTGTTGTTCACACCTTTTTTTGGTTTGTTGTTCACACCTTTTTTTGGTTTGTTGTTCACACCTTTTTTTGGTTTGTTGTTCACACCTTTTTTTGGTTTGTTGTTCACACCTTTTTTTGGTTTGTTGTTCACACCTTTTTTTGGTTTGTTGTTCACACCTTTTTTGGTATGTTGTTCACACCTTTTTTGGCTTGTTGTTCACACCTTTTTTGGTATGTTGTTCACACCTTTTTTGGTTTGTTGTTCACACCTTTTTTGGTATGTTGTTCACACCTTTTTTGGTTTGTTGTTCACACCTTTTTTGGTTTGTTGTTCACACCTTTTTTGGTATGTTGTTCACACCTTTTTTTGGTTTGTTGTTCACACCTTTTTTTGGTTTGTTGTTCACACCTTTTTTTGGTATGTTGTTCACACCTTTTTTTGGTTTGTTGTTCACACCTTTTTTTGGTTTGTTGTTCACACCTTTTTTTGGTTTGTTGTTCACACCTTTTTTTGGTTTGTTGTTCACACCTTTTTTTGGTTTGTTGTTCACACCTTTTTTTGGTTTGTTGTTCACACCTTTTTTTGGTTTGTTGTTCACACCTTTTTTTGGTTTGTTGTTCACACCTTTTTTTGGTTTGTTGTTCACACCTTTTTTGGTTTGTTGTTCACACCTTTTTTGCTTTGTTGTTCACACCTTTTTTGCTTTGTTGTTCACACCTTTTTTGGTTTGTTGTTCACACCTTTTTTTGGTTTGTTGTTCACACCTTTTTTTGGTTTGTTGTTCACACCTTTTTTGGTATGTTGTTCACACCTTTTTTTGGTTTGTTGTTCACACCTTTTTTTGGTTTGTTGTTCACACCTTTTTTTGGTTTGTTGTTCACACCTTTTTTGGTTTCACACTTTGTTTGTTGTTCACACTTTGTTTGTTTGTTGTTCACACTTTGTTTGTTTGTTGTTCACACCTTTTTTTGGTTTGTTGTTCACACCTTTTTTTGGTTTGTTGTTCACACCTTTTTTGGTTTGTTGTTCACACCTTTTTTTGGTTTGTTGTTCACACCTTTTTTGGTTTGTTGTTCACACCTTTTTTTGGTTTGTTGTTCACACCTTTTTTTGGTTTGTTGTTCACACCTTTTTTTGGTATGTTGTTCACACCTTTTTTGGTATGTTGTTCACACCTTTTTTGGTTTGTTGTTCACACCTTTTTTGGTATGTTGTTCACACCTTTTTTGGTTTGTTGTTCACACCTTTTTTGGTTTGTTGTTCACACCTTTTTTGGTTTGTTGTTCACACCTTTTTTGGTATGTTGTTCACACCTTTTTTTGGTTTGTTGTTCACACCTTTTTTTGGTTAGTTGTTCACACCTTTTTTTGGTTTGTTGTTCACACCTTTTTTTGGTTTGTTGTTCACACCTTTTTTTGATTTGTTGTTCACACCTTTTTTTGGTTTGTTGTTCACACCTTTTTTTGGTTTGTTGTTCACACCTTTTTTTGGTTTGTTGTTCACACCTTTTTTTGGTTTGTTGTTCACACCTTTTTTTGGTTTGTTGTTCACACCTTTTTTGGTTTGTTGTTCACACCTTTTTTGGTTTGTTGTTCACACCTTTTTTTGGTTTGTTGTTCACACCTTTTTTGGTATGTTGTTCACACCTTTTTTGGTTTGTTGTTCACACCTTTTTTGGTATGTTGTTCATATCTTTTTTGGTTTGTTGTTCACACCTTTTTTTGGTTTGTTGTTCACACCTTTTTTTGGTTTGTTGTTCACACCTTTTTTGGTTTCACACTTTGTTTGTTGTTCACACCTTTTTTGGTTTGTTGTTCACACCTTTTTTGGTTTCACACTTTGTTTGTTTGTTGTTCACACTTTGTTTGTTTGTTGTTCACACTTTGTTTGTTGTTCACACTTTGTTTGTTTGTTGTTCACACTTTTTCGTTTGTTATTCACACTTTGTTCTTCACACATTTTTGTTTGTTGTTCACACTTTGTTTGTTTGTTGTTCACACTTTGTTTGTTTGTTGTTCACACTTTGTTTGTTGTTCACACTTTGTTTGTTTGTTGTTCACACTTTTTTTGTTTGTTGTTCACACTTTCTTTGCTGTTCACACTTTGTTGGTTTGTTGTTCACACTTTTTTTGTTTGTTGTTCACACTTTCTTTGTTGTTCACACTTTGTTTGTTTGTTGTTCACACATTTTTTTGTTGTTCACACTTTGTTTGTTGTTCACACTTTTTTTGTTTGTTGTTCACACTTTGTTTGTTTGTTGTTCACACATTTTTTGTTTGTTGTTCACACTTTGTTTATTGTTCACACATTTTTGTTTGTTGTTCACACTTTGTTTGTTTGTTGTTCACACTTTGTTTGTTGTTCACACTTTGTTTGTTGTTCACACTTTGTTTGTTTGTTGTTCACACTTTGTTTGTTTGTTGTTCACACTTTGTTTGTTTGTTGTTCACACTTTTTTTTTTGTTGTTCACACTTTGTTTGATGTTCACACTTTGTTTGTTGTTCACACTTTGTTTGTTGTTCACACTTTGTTTGTTTGTTGTTCACACTTTGTTTGTTTGTTGTTCACACTTTTTTTGTTTGTTGTTCGCACTTTGTTTGTTGTTCACACTTTGTTTGTTTGTTGTTCACACTTTTTTTTTTGTTGTTCGCACTTTGTTTGTTGTTCACACTTTGTTTGTTTGTTGTTCACACCTTTTTTTGGTTTGTTGTTCACACCTTTTTTTGGTTTGTTGTTCACACCTTTTTTTGGTTTGTTGTTCACACCTTTTTTTTGTTTGTTGTTCACACCTTTTTTTGGTTTGTTGTTCACACCTTTTTTTGGTTTGTTGTTCACACCTTTTTTGGTTTGTTGTTCACACCTTTTTTGGTTTGTTGTTCACACCTTTTTTTGGTTTGTTGTTCACACCTTTTTTTGGTTTGTTGTTCACACCTTTTTTGGTATGTTGTTCACACCTTTTTTGGTTTGTTGTTCACACCTTTTTTGGTTTGTTGTTCACACCTTTTTTGGTATGTTGTTCACACCTTTTTTGGTTTGTTGTTCACACCTTTTTTGGTTTGTTGTTCACACCTTTTTTTGGTTTGTTGTTCACACCTTTTTTTGGTTTGTTGTTCACACCTTTTTTTGGTTTGTTGTTCACACCTTTTTTGGTTTGTTGTTCACACCTTTTTTTGGTTTGTTGTTCACACCTTTTTTTGGTTTGTTGTTCACACCTTTTTTGGTTTGTTGTTCACACCTTTTTTTGGTTTGTTGTTCACACCTTTTTTTGGTTTGTTGTTCACACCTTTTTTTGGTTTGTTGTTCACACCTTTTTTTGGTTTGTTGTTCACACCTTTTTTTGGTTTGTTGTTCACACCTTTTTTGGTTTGTTGTTCACACCTTTTTTTGGTTTGTTGTTCACACCTTTTTTTGGTTTGTTGTTCACACCTTTTTTGGTTTGTTGTTAACACCTTTTTTGGTTTGTTGTTCACACCTTTTTTGCTTTGTTGTTCACACCTTTTTTTGGTTTGTTGTTCACACCTTTTTTGGTTTGTTGTTCACACCTTTTTTGGTATGTTGTTCACACCTTTTTTTGGTTTGTTGTTCACACCTTTTTTTGGTTTGTTGTTCACACCTTTTTTTGGTTTGTTGTTCACACCTTTTTTTGGTTTGTTGTTCACACCTTTTTTTGGTTTGTTGTTCACACCTTTTTTGGTTTGTTGTTCACACCTTTTTTGGTTTGTTGTTCACACCTTTTTTGGTATGTTGTTCACACCTTTTTTTGGTTTGTTGTTCACACCTTTTTTTGGTTTGTTGTTCACACCTTTTTCTGGTTTGTTGTTCACACCTTTTTTTGGTTTGTTGTTCACACCTTTTTTTGGTTTGTTGTTCACACCTTTTTTGGTTTGTTGTTCACACCTTTTTTTTGGTTTGTTGTTCACACCTTTTTTTTGGTTTGTTGATCACACCTTTTTTTGGTTTGTTGTTCACACCTTTTTTTGGTTTGTTGTTCACACCTTTTTTTGGTTTGTTGTTCACACCTTTTTTTGGTTTGTTGTTCACACCTTTTTTTGGTTTGTTGTTCACACCTTTTTTGGTTTGTTGTTCACACCTTTTTTTGGTTTGTTGTTCACACCTTTTTCTGGTTTGTTGTTCACACCTTTTTTTGGTTTGTTGTTCACACCTTTTTTGGTTTGTTGTTCACACCTTTTTTGGTTTGTTGTTCACACCTTTTTTTGGTTTGTTGTTCACACCTTTTTTGGTTTCACACTTTGTTTGTTGTTCACACTTTGTTTGTTTGTTGTTCACACTTTGTTTGTTTGTTGTTCACACCTTTTTTTGGTTTGTTGTTCACACCTTTTTTTGGTTTGTTGTTCACACCTTTTTTGGTTTGTTGTTCACACCTTTTTTTGGTTTGTTGTTCACACCTTTTTTTGGTTTGTTGTTCACACCTTTTTTTGGTTTGTTGTTCACACCTTTTTTGGTTTGTTGTTCACACCTTTTTTTGGTTTGTTGTTCACACCTTTTTTTGGTTTGTTGTTCACACCTTTTTTTGGTTTGTTGTTCACACCTTTTTTGGTATGTTGTTCACACCTTTTTTGGTTTGTTGTTCACACCTTTTTTGGTATGTTGTTCACACCTTTTTTGGTTTGTTGTTCACACCTTTTTTGGTTTGTTGTTCACACCTTTTTTGGTTTGTTGTTCACACCTTTTTTGGTATGTTGTTCACACCTTTTTTTGGTTTGTTGTTCACACCTTTTTTTGGTTTGCTGTTCACACCTTTTTTTGGTTAGTTGTTCACACCTTTTTTTGGTTTGTTGTTCAAACCTTTTTTTGGTTTGTTGTTCACACCTTTTTTTGGTTTGTTGTTCACACCTTTTTTTGGTTTGTTGTTCACACCTTTTTTTGGTTTGTTGTTCACACCTTTTTTTGGTTTGTTGTTCACACCTTTTTTTTGGTTTGTTGTTCACACCTTTTTTTGGTTTGTTGTTCACACCTTTATTTAGTTTGTTGTTCACACCTTTTTTTTGGTTTGTTGTTCACACCTTTTTCTTGGTTTGTTGTTCACACCTTTTTTTGGTTTGTTGTTCACACCTTTTTTTGGTTTGTTGTTCACACCTTTTTTTGGTTTGTTGTTCACACCTTTTTTTGGTTTGTTGTTCACACCTTTTTTTGGTTTGTTGTTCACACCTTTTTTGGTATGTTGTTCACACCTTTTTTGGTTTGTTGTTCACACCTTTTTTGGTATGTTGTTCACACCTTTTTTGGTTTGTTGTTCACACCTTTTTTGGTTTGTTGTTCACACCTTTTTTGGTTTGTTGTTCACACCTTTTTTGGTATGTTGTTCACACCTTTTTTTGGTATGTTGTTCACACCTTTTTTGGCTTGTTGTTCACACCTTTTTTTGGTTTGTTGTTCACACCTTTTTTGGTATGTTGTTCACACCTTTTTTGGTTTGTTGTTCACACCTTTTTTGGTTTGTTGTTCACACCTTTTTTTGGTTTGTTGTTCACACCTTTTTTGGTTTCACACTTTGTTTGTTGTTCACACTTTGTTTGTTTGTTGTTCACACTTTGTTTGTTTGTTGTTCACACCTTTTTTTGGTTTGTTGTTCACACCTTTTTTTGGTTTGTTGTTCACACCTTTTTTGGTTTGTTGTTCACACCTTTTTTTGGTTTGTTGTTCACACCTTTTTTTGGTTTGTTGTTCACACCTTTTTTTGGTTTGTTGTTCACACCTTTTTTGGTTTGTTGTTCACACCTTTTTTTGGTTTGTTGTTCACACCTTTTTTTGGTTTGTTGTTCACACCTTTTTTTGGTTTGTTGTTCACACCTTTTTTGGTATGTTGTTCACACCTTTTTTGGTTTGTTGTTCACACCTTTTTTGGTATGTTGTTCACACCTTTTTTGGTTTGTTGTTCACACCTTTTTTGGTTTGTTGTTCACACCTTTTTTGGTTTGTTGTTCACACCTTTTTTGGTATGTTGTTCACACCTTTTTTTGGTTTGTTGTTCACACCTTTTTTTGGTTTGCTGTTCACACCTTTTTTTGGTTAGTTGTTCACACCTTTTTTTGGTTTGTTGTTCACACCTTTTTTTGGTTTGTTGTTCACACCTTTTTTTGGTTTGTTGTTCACACCTTTTTTTGGTTTGTTGTTCACACCTTTTTTTGGTTTGTTGTTCACACCTTTTTTTGGTTTGTTGTTCACACCTTTTTTTTGGTTTGTTGTTCACACCTTTTTTTGGTTTGTTGTTCACACCTTTATTTAGTTTGTTGTTCACACCTTTTTTTTGGTTTGTTGTTCACACCTTTTTCTTGGTTTGTTGTTCACACCTTTTTTTGGTTTGTTGTTCACACCTTTTTTTGGTTTGTTGTTCACACCTTTTTTTGGTTTGTTGTTCACACCTTTTTTTGGTTTGTTGTTCACACCTTTTTTTGGTTTGTTGTTCACACCTTTTTTGGTATGTTGTTCACACCTTTTTTGGTTTGTTGTTCACACCTTTTTTGGTATGTTGTTCACACCTTTTTTGGTTTGTTGTTCACACCTTTTTTGGTTTGTTGTTCACACCTTTTTTGGTTTGTTGTTCACACCTTTTTTGGTATGTTGTTCACACCTTTTTTTGGTATGTTGTTCACACCTTTTTTGGCTTGTTGTTCACACCTTTTTTTGGTTTGTTGTTCACACCTTTTTTTGGTTTGTTGTTCACACCTTTTTTTTGGTTTGTTGTTCACACCTTTTTTTTGGTTTGTTGTTCACACCTTTTTTTTGGTTTGTTGTTCACACCTTTTTTTGGTTTGTTGTTCACACCTTTTTTTGGTTTGTTGTTCACACCTTTTTTTGGTATGTTGTTCACACCTTTTTTTGGTATGTTGTTCACACCTTTTTTTGGTTTGTTGTTCACACCTTTTTTTGGTTTGTTGTTCACACCTTTTTTTGGTTTGTTGTTCACACCTTTTTTTGGTTTGTTGTTCACACCTTTTTTTAGTTTGTTGTTCACACCTTTTTTTGGTTTGTTGTTCACACCTTTTTTTGGTTTGTTGTTCACACCTTTTTTTGGTTTGTTGTTCACACCTTTTTTTGGTTTGTTGTTCACACCTTTTTTTTGGTTTGTTGTTCACACCTTTTTTTTGGTTTGTTGTTCACACCTTTTTTTGGTTTGTTCTTCACACCTTTTTTTGGTTTGTTGTTCACACCTTTTTTTGGTTTGTTGTTCACACCTTTTTTTGGTTTGTTGTTCACACCTTTTTTGGTTTGTTGTTCACACCTTTTTTGGTTTGTTGTTCACACCTTTTTTTGGTTTGTTGTTCACACCTTTTTTGGTATGTTGTTCACACCTTTTTTGGTTTGTTGTTCACACCTTTTTTTGGTTTGTTGTTCACACCTTTTTTCGTTTCACACTTTGTTTGTTGTTCACACCTTTTTTGGTTTGTTGTTCACACCTTTTTTGGTTTCACACTTTGTTTGTTTGTTGTTCACACTTTGTTTGTTTGTTGTTCACACTTTGTTTGTTGTTCACACTTTGTTTGTTTGTTGTTCACACTTTTTTGTTTGTTATTCACACTTTGTTCTTCACACATTTTTGTTTGTTGTTCACACTTTGTTTGTTTGTTGTTCACACTTTGTTTGTTTGTTGTTCACACTTTGTTTGTTGTTCACACTTTGTTTGTTTGTTGTTCACACTTTTTTTGTTTGTTGTTCACACTTTCTTTGCTGTTCACACTTTGTTGGTTTGTTGTTCACACTTTTTTTGTTTGTTGTTCACACTTTCTTTGTTGTTCACACTTTGTTTGTTTGTTGTTCACACATTTTTTTGTTGTTCACACTTTGTTTGTTGTTCACACTTTTTTTGTTTGTTGTTCACACTTTGTTTGTTTGTTGTTCACACATTTTTTGTTTGTTGTTCACACTTTGTTTATTGTTCACACATTTTTGTTTGTTGTTCACACTTTGTTTGTTTGTTGTTCACACTTTGTTTGTTGTTCACACTTTGTTTGTTGTTCACACTTTGTTTGTTTGTTGTTCACACTTTGTTTGTTTGTTGTTCACACTTTGTTTGTTTGTTGTTCACACTTTTTTTTTTTGTTGTTCACACTTTGTTTGATGTTCACACTTTGTTTGTTGTTCACACTTTGTTTGTTGTTCACACTTTGTTTGTTTGTTGTTCACACTTTGTTTGTTTGTTGTTCACACTTTTTTTGTTTGTTGTTCGCACTTTGTTTGTTGTTCACACTTTGTTTGTTTGTTGTTCACACTTTTTTTTTTGTTGTTCGCACTTTGTTGTTCACACTTTGTTTGTTTGTTGTTCACACTTTGTTTGTTTGTTGTTCACACTTTGTTTGTTGTTCACACTTTGTTTGTTGTTCACACTTTGTTTGTTTGTTTTTCACACTTTGTTTGTTGTTCACACTTTGTTTGTTTGTTGTTCACACTTTGTTTGTTTGTTGTTCACACTTTGTTTGTTTGTTGTTCACACTTTTTTGTTTGTTGTTCACACTTTTTTGTTTGTTGTTCACACTTTGTTTGTTGTTCACAAATTTTTGTTTGTTGTTCACACTTTGTTTGTTTATTGTTCACACTTTGTTTGTTTGTTGTTCACACTTTGTTTGTTGTTCACACTTTGTTTGTTTGTTGTTCACACTTTGTTTGTTTGTTGTCCACACTTTATTTGTTTGTTGTCCACACTTTTTTTGTTTGTTGTTCACACTTTGTTTGTTTGTTGTTCATACTTTGTTGTTCACACTTTGTTTGTTTGTTGTTCACACTTTTTTTGTTTGTTGTTCACACTTTGTTTGTTTGTTGTTCACACTTTGTTTGTTGTTCACACTTTGTTTGTTGTTCACACTTTGTTTGTTTGTTGTTCACACTTTTTTGTTTGTTGTTCACATTTTGTTTGTTTGTTGTTCACACTTTGTTTGTTGTTCACACTTTGTTTGTTTGTTGTTCACACTTTGTTTGTTTGTTGTTCACACTTTTTTGCTTGTTGTTCACATTTGTTTGTTGTTCACATTTTGTTTGTTTGTTGTTCACACATGTTTGTTTGTTGTGCTGTTTAAGGTTGGTACACCGGTTCTTGTCCGATCACTGAGTTAAGCAATGTTGGGCCTGGGTAGAAATTGGATGGGTGACCTCCTGGTAACACTAGTTTTTTCTAACTAATTTTTGCCATTTCTCAGACATTTTATGTGTTGACTAGATGTAATCAGAGTGAGGCATTTAGCTACAGCCCTTCAAGGTTGGGAACACCGGTTCTCATCTGATCACTGAGTTAAGCAATGTTGGGCCTGGTTAGTACTTGGATGGGTGACCTCCTGGTAATACTAGTTTTTTCTTACTAATTTCTGCCATTTTTCAGACTTTTTATGTGTTGACTAGCTGTAATCAGAGTGAGGCAATTAGCTACGGCCCTTCAAGGTTGGGTACACAGGTTCTAACCTGATCACTGAGTTAAGCAACATTGGGCCTGGTTAGTACTTGGATGGGTGACTCCCATAGAATACCGGGCACTTGAGTTTTTCCTAATTGATTTCTGCCATTTGTCAGACTTCTTAAGTGTAGACTAGATGTGGTCAGAGTGAGGCTATCAGCTATGGCCATTCAAGGTTGGTACACCGGTTCTTGTCCGATAACTGAGTTAAGCAACGTTGGGCCTGGTTAGTACTTG
This sequence comes from Alitta virens, assembly GCA_932294295.1. NCBI lineage: Eukaryota > Metazoa > Annelida > Polychaeta > Phyllodocida > Nereididae > Alitta > Alitta virens. The sequence continues at coordinate 23,364,747 of OW028578.1, read as the reverse complement.
GATGGGTTACAGCCTGGTGCTGTAGTTTTTCTCAATGATAGATTGATTTCTGCTAATTCTCAAACTTATTAAGTGTAGACTAGCCGTGGTCAAAGTCAGGCTTACAGCTACGGCCCTTCCAGGTTGAGTACACCGGTTCTCATCTGATCACTGAGTTAAGCAATGTTGGGCCTGGTTAGTACTTGGATGGGTGACCTCCTGGTAATACTAGTTTTTTCTTACTAATTTCTGCCATTTTTCAGACTTTTTATGTGTTGACTAGCTGTAATCAGAGTGAGGCATACAGCTACGGCCCTTCAAGGTTGGGTACACCGGTTCTCATCTGATCACTGAGTTAAGCAACATTGGGCCTGGTTAGTACTTGGATGGGTTACAGCCTGGTGCTGTAGTTTTTCTTAATGATAGATTGATTTCTGCTAATTCTCAAACTTATTAAGTGTAGACTAGCCGTGGTCAAAGTCAGGCTTACAGCTACGGCCCTTCCAGGTTGAGTACACCAGTTCTCATCTGATCACTGAGTTAAGCAATGTTGGGCCTGGTTAGTACTTGGATGGGTGACTGCCTAATAATACCATGTGCTCTAGTTTTTCCTAATAATGCATTGATTTCTGCCACTTCTCAACTTTTTAAGTGTAGACTAGATGTGGTCAGAGTGAGGCTTTCAGCTATGGCCGTTCAAGGTTGGGTACACCAGTTCTTGTCCGATCACTGAGTTAAGCAATGGTGGGCCTGGTTAGTACTTGGATGGGTGACTCCCATAGAACACCACGTACTTTAGTTTTTCCTAATTGATTTCTGCCACTTCTCAACTTTTTAAGTGTAGACTAGATGTAGTCAGAGTCAGGCTTTCAGCTATGCTGTTTAAGGTTGGTACACTGGTTCTTGTCTGATCACTGAGTTAAGCAATGTTGGGCCTGGGTAGAAATTCGATGGGTGACCTCCTGGCAACACTAGTATTTTCTAACAAATTTTTGCCATTTCTCAGACATTTTATGTGTTGACTAGCTGTAATCAGTGTGAGGCATTTAGCTACAGCCCTTCAAGGTTGGGAACACCGGTTCTCATCTGATCACTGAGTTAAGCAATGTTGGGCCTGGTTAGTACTTGGATGGGTTACCGCCTGGTGCTGTAGTTTTTCTTAATAATAGATTGATTTCTGTTAATTCTCAAACTTATTAAGTGTAGACTAGAGGTGGTCAAAGTGAGGCATACAGCTACGGCCCTTCCAGGTTGAGTACACCGGTTCTCATCTGATCACTGAGTTAAGCAATGTTGGGCCTGGTTAGTACTTGGATGGGTGACTCCCATAGAATACCAGGTACTTTAGTTTTTCCTAATTGATTTCTGCCATTTCTCAGACTTTTTAAGTGTAGACTAGATGTGGTCAGAGTGAGGCTTTCAGCTATGGCCGTTCAAGGTTGGTACACCGGTTCTTGTCCGATCACTGAGTTAAGCAATATTGGGCCTGGTTAGAACTTGGATGGGTGACCTCCTGGTAATACTAGTTTTTTGTTACTAATTTCTGCCATTTCTCAGACTTTTTATGCGTTGACTAGCTGTAATCAGAGTGATGCATTTAGCTACGGCCGTTTAAGGTTGGGTACACCGGTTCTTGTCCGATCACTGAATTAAGCAATGTTGGGCCTGGTAAGAACTTGGATGGGTGACCTCCTGGTAATACTAGTTTATTCTTACTAATTTCCGCCATTTTTCAGACTTTTCATGTGTTGACTAGCTGTAATCAGAGTGAGGCATTTAGCTACGGCCCTTCAAGGTTGGGTACACTGGTTCTCATCTGATCACTGAGTTAAGCAATGTTGAGCCTGGTTAGTACTTGGATGGGTTACCTCCTGGTGCTGTAGTTTTTCTTAATGATGGATTGATTTCTGCTAATTCTCAAACTTATTAAGTGTAGACTAGCTGTGGTCAAAGTGAGGCTTACAGCTACGGCCCTTCCAGGTTGGGTACACCGGTTCTTGTCCGATCACTGAGTTAAGCAACGGTGGGCCTGGTTAGTACTTGGATGGGTGACTCCCATAGAATACCAGGTACTTCCGTTTTTCTTAATTGATTTCTGCCATTTCTCAGACTTTTTAAGTGTAGACTAGATGTGGTCAGAGTGAGGTTTGCAGCTATGGCTGTTCAAGGTTGGGTACACCGGTTCTTGTCTGATCACTGAGTTAAGCAATGTTGGGCCTGGTTAGAACTTGGATGGGTGACCTCCTGGTAATACTAGTTTTTACTTACTAATTTCTGCCATTTCTCAGACTTTTTATGCGTTGACTAGCTGTAATCAGAGTGAGGCATTTAGCTATGGCCGTTTAAGGTTGGATACACGTTCTTGTCCGATCACTGAGTTGAGCAATGTTGGGCCTGGTTAGAACTTGGATGGGTGACCTCCTGGTAATACTAGTTTTTTGTTACTAATTTCTGCCATTTCTCAGACTTTTTATGTGTTGACTAGCTGTAATCAGAGTGAGGCATTTAGCTACGGCCCTTCAAGGTTGGGTACACCGGTTCTCATCTGATCACTGAGTTAAGCAACGTTGGGCCTGGTTAGTACTTGGATGGGTTACCGCCTGGTGCTGTAGTTTTTCTTAATAATAGATTGATTTCTGTTAATTCTCAAACTTATTAAGTGTAGACTAGAGGTGGTCAAAGTGAGGCATACAGCTACGGCCCTTCCAGGTTGAGTACACCGGTTCTCATCTGATCACTGAGTTAAGCAATGTTGGGCCTGGTTAGTACTTGGATGGGTGACTCCCATAGAATACCAGGCACTTTAGTTTTTCCTAATTGATTTGTGCCATTTCTCAGACTTTTTAAGTGTAGAATAGATGTGGTCAGAGTGAGGTTTTCAGCTATGGCCGTTCAAGGTTGGTACACTGGTTCCTGTCCGATCACTGAGTTAAGCAATGTTGGGCCTGGTTAGAACTTGGATGGGTGACCTCCTGGTAATACTAGTTTTTTGTTACTAATTTCTGCCATTTTTCAGACTTTTTATGCGTTGACTAGCTGTAATCAGAGTGATGCATTTAGCTACGGCCGTTTAAGGTTGGGTACACCGGTTCTTGTCCGATCGCTGAGTTAAGCAATGTTGGTCCTGGTAAGAACTTGGATGGGTGACCTCCTGGTAATACTAGTTTATTCTTACTAATTTCCGCCATTTTTCAGACTTTTCATGTGTTGACTAGCTGTAATCAGAGTGAGGCATTTAGCTACGGCCCTTCAAGGTTGGGTACACTGGTTCTCATCTGATCACTGAGTTAAGCAATGTTGAGCCTGGTTAGTACTTGGATGGGTTACCTCCTGGTGCTGTAGTTTTTCTTAATGATGGATTGATTTCTGCTAATTCTCAAACTTATTAAGTGTAGACTAGCTGTGGTCAAAGTGAGGCTTACAGCTACGGCATTTCCAGGTTGGGTACACCGGTTCTTGTCCGATCACTGAGTTAAGCAACGGTGGGCCTGGTTAGTACTTGGATGGGTGACTCCCATAGAATACCAGGTACTTCCGTTTTTCTTAATTGATTTCTGCCATTTCTCAGACTTTTTAAGTGTAGACTAGATGTGGTCAGAGTGAGGCTTGCAGCTATGGCTGTTCAAGGTTGGGTACACCGGTTCTTGTCTGATCACTGAGTTAAGCAATGTTGGGCCTGGTTAGAACTTGGATGGGTGACCTCCTGGTAATACTAGTTTTTACTTACTAATTTCTGCCATTTCTCAGACTTTTTATGCGTTGACTAGCTGTAATCAGAGTGAGGCATTTAGCTATGGCCGTTTAAGGTTGGATACACGTTCTTGTCCGATCACTGAGTTGAGCAATGTTGGGCCTGGTTAGAACTTGGATGGGTGACCTCCTGGTAATACTAGTTTTTTGTTACTAATTTCTGCCATTTCTCAGACTTTTTATGTGTTGACTAGCTGTAATCAGAGTGAGGCATTTAGCTACGGCCCTTCAAGGTTGGGTACACCGGTTCTCATCTGATCACTGAGTTAAGCAACATTGGGCCTGGTTAGTACTTGGATGGGTTACAGCCTGGTGCTGTAGTTTTTCTTAATGATAGATTGATTTCTGCTAATTCTCAAACTTATTAAGTGTAGACTAGCCGTGGTCAAAGTCAGGCTTACAGCTATGGCCCTTCCAGGTTGAGTACACCGGTTCTCATCTGATCACTTAGTTAAGCAATGTTGGGCCTGGTTAGTACTTGGATGGGTGACCTCCTGGTAATACTAGTTTTTTCTTACTAATTTCTGCCATTTTTCAGATTTTTTATGTGTTGACCAGCTGTAATCAGAGTGAGGCATTTAGCTACGGCCCTTCAAGGTTGGGTACACCGGTTCTCATCTGATCACTGAGTTAAGCAACATTGGGCCTGGTTAGTACTTGGATGGGTTACAGCCTGGTGCTGTAGTTTTTCTTAATGATAGATTGATTTCTGCTAATTCTCAAACTTATTAAGTGTAGACTAGCCGTGGTCAAAGTCAGGCTTACAGCTACAGCCCTTCCAGGTTGAGTACACCGGTTCTCATCTGATCACTGAGTTAAGCAATGTTGGGCCTGGTTAGTACTTGGATGGGTGACTGCCTAATAATACCATGTGCTCTAGTTTTTCTTAATAATGCATTGATTTCTGCCACTTCTCAACTTTTTAAGTGTAGACTAGATGTGGTCAGAGTGAGGCTTTCAGCTATGGCTGTTCAAGGTTGGGTACACCGGTTCTTGTCCGATCACTGAGTTAAGCAACGGTGGGCCTGGTTGGTACTTGGATGGGTGACTCCCATAGAACACCAGGTACTTTAGTTTTTCCTAATTGATTTCTGCCATTTCTCAGACTTTTTATATGTAGACTAGATGTAGTCAGAGTGAGCCTTACAGCTGTGCTGTTTAAGGTTGGTACACCGGTTCTTGTCCGATCACTGAGTTAAGCAGTGTTTGGCCTAGGTAGTAATTGGATGGGTGACCTCCTGGTAACACTAGTTTTTTCTAACTAATTTTTGCCATTTCTCAGACATTTTATGTGTTGACTAGCTGTAATCAGAGTGAGGCATTTAGCTACAGCCCTTCAAGGTTGGGAACACCGGTTCTCATCTGATCACTGAGTTAAGCAATGTTGGGCCTGGTTAGTACTTGGATGGGTGACCTCCTGGTAATACTAGTTTTTTCTTACTAATTTCTGCCATTTTTCAGACTTTTTATGTGTTGACTAGCTGTAATCAGAGTGAGGCATTTAGCTACAGCCCTTCAAGGTTGGGAACACCGGTTCTCATCTGATCACTGAGTTAAGCAAAGTTGGGCCTGGTTAGTACTTGGATGGGTGACCTCCTGGTAATACTAGTTTTTTCTTACTAATTTCTGCCATTTTTCAGACTTTTTATGTGTTGACTAGCTGTAATCAGAGTGAGGCATTTAGCTACGGCCCTTCAAGGTTGGGTACACCGGTTCTCATCTGATCACTGAGTTAAGCAACAATGGGCCTGGTTAGTACTTGGATGGGTTACAGCCTGGTGCTGTAGTTTTTCTTAATGATAGATTGATTTCTGCTAATTCTCAAACTTATTAAGTGTAGACTAGCCGTGGTCAAAGTCAGGCTTACAGCTACGGCCCTTCCAGGTTGAGTACACCAGTTCTCATCTGATCACTGAGTTAAGCAATGTTGGGCCTGGTTAGTACTTGGATGGGTGACTGCCTAATAATACCATGTGCTCTAGTTTTTCTTAATAATGCATTGATTTCTGCCACTTCTCAACTTTTTAAGTGTAGACTAGATGTGGTCAGAGTGAGGCTTTCAGCTATGGCCGTTCAAGGTTGGGTACACCGGTTCTTGTCCGATCACTGAGTTAAGCAATGGTGGGCCTGGTTAGTACTTGGATGGGTGACTCCCATAGAACACCACGTACTTTAGTTTTTCCTAATTGATTTCTGCCACTTCTCAACTTTTTAAGTGTAGACTAGATGTAGTCAGAGTCAGGCTTTCAGCTATGCTGTTTAAGGTTGGTACACTGGTTCTTGTCTGATCACTGAGTTAAGCAATGTTGGGCCTGGGTAGAAATTCGATGGGTGACCTCCTGGTAACACTAGTATTTTCTAACAAATTTTTGCCATTTCTCAGACATTTTATGTGTTGACTAGCTGTAATCAGTGTGAGGCATTTAGCTACAGCCCTTCAAGGTTGGGAACACCGGTTCTCATCTGATCACTGAGTTAAGCAATGTTGGGCCTGGTTAGTACTTGGATGGGTGACTCCCATAGAATACCAGGTACTTTAGTTTTTCCTAATTGATTTCTGCCATTTCTCAGACTTTTTAAGTGTAGACTAGATGTGGTCAGAGTGAGGCTTTCAGCTATGGCCGTTCAAGGTTGGTACACCGGTTCTTGTCTGATCACTGAGTTAAGCAATGTTGGGCCTGGTTAGAACTTGGATGGGTGACCTCCTGGTAATACTAGTTTTTTGTTACTAATTTCTGCCATTTCTCAGACTTTTTATGCGCTGACTAGCTGTAATCAGAGTGATGCATTTAGCTACGGCTGTTTAAGGTTGGGTACACCGGTTCTTGTCCGATCACTGAATTAAGCAATGTTGGGCCTGGTAAGAACTTGGATGGGTGACCTCCTGGTAATACTAGTTTATTCTTACTAATTTCTGCCATTTTTCAGACTTTTTTGCGTTGACTAGCTGTAATCAGAGTGATGCATTTAGCTACGGCCGTTTAAGGTTGGGTACACCGGTTCTTGTCCGATCGCTGAGTTAAGCAATGTTGGTCCTGGTAAGAACTTGGATGGGTGACCTCCTGGTAATACTAGTTTATTCTTACTAATTTCTGCCATTTTTCAGACTTTTTATGTGTTGACTAGCTGTAATCAGAGTGAGGCATTTAGCTATGGCCCTTCAAGGTTGGGTACACCGGTTCTCATCGGATCACTGAGTTAAGCAACGTTGGGCCTGGTTAGTACTTGGATGGGTTACCGCCTGGTGCTGTAGTTTTTCTTAATAATAGATTGATTTCTGTTAATTCTCAAACTTATTAAGTGTAGACTAGAGGTGGTCAAAGTGATGCATACAGCTACAGCCCTTCCAGGTTGAGTACACCGGTTCTCATCTGATCACTGAGTTAAGCAATGTTGGGCCTGGTTAGTACTTGGATGGGTGACTCCCATAGAATACCAGGTACTTTAGTTTTTCCTAATTGATTTCTGCCATTTCTCAGACTTTTTAAGTGTAGACTAGATGTGGTCAGAGTGAGGTTTTCAGCTATGGCCGTTCAAGGTTGGTACACCGGTTCTTGTCCGATCACTGAGTTAAGCAATGTTGGGCCTGGTTAGAACTTGGATGGGTGACCTCCTGGTAATATTAGTTTTTTGTTACTAATTTCTGCCATTTTTCAGACTTTTTATGCGTTGACTAGCTGTAATCAGAGTGATGCATTTAGCTACGGCCGTTTAAGGTTGGGTACACCGGTTCTTGTCCGATCACTGAGTTAAGCAATGGTGGGCCTGGTTAGTACTTGGATGGGTCACTCCCATAGAATACCAGGTACTTTAGTTTTTCCTAATTGATTTCTGCCATTTCTCAGATGTGTTGACTAGCTGTAATCAGAGTGAGGCATACAGCTACGGCCCTTCAAGGTTGGGTACACCGGTTCTCATCTGATCACTGAGTTAAGCAACATTGGGCCTGGTTAGTACTTGGATGGGTTACAGCCTGGTGCTGTAGTTTTTCTTAATGATAGATTGATTTCTGCTAATTCTCAAACTTATTAAGTGTAGACTAGCCGTGGTCAAAGTCAGGCTTACAGCTATGGCCCTTCCAGGTTGAGTACACCGGTTCTCATCTGATCACTTAGTTAAGCAATGTTGGGCCTGGTTAGTACTTGGATGGGTGACCTCCTGGTAATACTAGATTTTTCTTACTAATTTCTGCCATTTTTCAGATTTTTTATGTGTTGACTAGCTGTAATCAGAGTGAGGCATTTAGCTACGGCCCTTCAAGGTTGGGTACACCGGTTCTCATCTGATCACTGAGTTAAGCAACATTGGGCCTGGTTAGTACTTGGATGGGTTACAGCCTGGTGCTGTAGTTTTTCTTAATGATAGATTGATTTCTGCTAATTCTCAAACTTATTAAGTGTAGACTAGCCGTGGTCAAAGTCAGGCTTACAGCTACAGCCCTTCCAGGTTGAGTACACCGGTTCTCATCTGATCACTGAGTTAAGCAATGTTGGGCCTGGTTAGTACTTGGATGGGTGACTGCCTAATAATACCATGTGCTCTAGTTTTTCTTAATAATGCATTGATTTCTGCCACTTCTCAACTTTTTAAGTGTAGACTAGATGTGGTCAGAGTGAGGCTTTCAGCTATGGCTGTTCAAGGTTGGGTACACCGGTTCTTGTCCGATCACTGAGTTAAGCAACGGTGGGCCTGGTTGGTACTTGGATGGGTGACTCCCATAGAACACCAGGTACTTTAGTTTTTCCTAATTGATTTCTGCCATTTCTCAGACTTTTTATATGTAGACTAGATGTAGTCAGAGTGAGGCTTACAGCTGTGCTGTTTAAGGTTGGTACACCGGTTCTTGTCCGATCACTGAGTTAAGCAGTGTTTGGCCTAGGTAGTAATTGGATGGGTGACCTCCTGGTAACACTAGTTTTTTCTAACTAATTTTTGCCATTTCTCAGACATTTTATGTGTTGACTAGCTGTAATCAGAGTGAGGCATTTAGCTACAGCCCTTCAAGGTTGGGAACACCGGTTCTCATCTGATCACTGAGTTAAGCAATGTTGGGCCTGGTTAGTACTTGGATGGGTGACCTCCTGGTAATACTAGTTTTTTCTTACTAATTTCTGCCATTTTTCAGACTTTTTATGTGTTGACTAGCTGTAATCAGAGTGAGGCATTTAGCTACAGCCCTTCAAGGTTGGGAACACCGGTTCTCATCTGATCACTGAGTTAAGCAAAGTTGGGCCTGGTTAGTACTTGGATGGGTGACCTCCTGGTAATACTAGTTTTTTCTTACTAATTTCTGCCATTTTTCAGACTTTTTATGTGTTGACTAGCTGTAATCAGAGTGAGGCATTTAGCTACGGCCCTTCAAGGTTGGGTACACCGGTTCTAATCTGATCACTGAGTTAAGCAACATTGGGCCTGGTTAGTACTTGGATGGGTTACAGCCTGGTGCTGTAGTTTTTCTTAATGATAGATTGATTTCTGCTAATTCTCAAACTTATTAAGTGTAGACTAGCCGTGGTCAAAGTCAGGCTTACAGCTACGGCCCTTCCAGGTTGAGTACACCGGTTCTCATCTGATCACTGAGTTAAGCAATGTTGGGCCTGGTTAGTACTTGGATGGGTGACCTCCTGGTAATACTAGTTTTTTCTTACTAATTTCTGCCATTTTTCAGACTTTTTATGTGTTGACCAGCTGTAATCAGAGTGAGGCATTTAGCTACGGCCCTTCAAGGTTGGGTACACCGGTTCTCATCTGATCACTGAGTTAAGCAACATTGGGCCTGGTTAGTACTTGGATGGGTTACAGCCTGGTGCTGTAGTTTTTCTTAATGATAGATTGATTTCTGCTAATTCTCAAACTTATTAAGTGTAGACTAGCCGTGGTCAAAGTCAGGCTTACAGCTACAGCCCTTCCAGGTTGAGTACACCGGTTCTCATCTGATCACTGAGTTAAGCAATGTTGGGCCTGGTTAGTACTTGGATGGGTGACTGCCTAATAATACCATGTGCTCTAGTTTTTCTTAATAATGCATTGATTTCTGCCACTTCTCAACTTTTTAAGTGTAGACTAGATGTGGTCAGAGTGAGGCTTTCAGCTATGGCTGTTCAAGGTTGGGTACACCGGTTCTTGTCCGATCACTGAGTTAAGCAACGGTGGGCCTGGTTGGTACTTGGATGGGTGACTCCCATAGAACACCAGGTACTTTAGTTTTTCCTAATTGATTTCTGCCATTTCTCAGACTTTTTATATGTAGACTAGATGTAGTCAGAGTGAGCCTTACAGCTGTGCTGTTTAAGGTTGGTACACCGGTTCTTGTCCGATCACTGAGTTAAGCAGTGTTTGGCCTAGGTAGTAATTGGATGGGTGACCTCCTGGTAACACTAGTTTTTTCTAACTAATTTTTGCCATTTCTCAGACATTTTATGTGTTGACTAGCTGTAATCAGAGTGAGGCATTTAGCTACAGCCCTTCAAGGTTGGGAACACCGGTTCTCATCTGATCACTGAGTTAAGCAATGTTGGGCCTGGTTAGTACTTGGATGGGTGACCTCCTGGTAATACTAGTTTTTTCTTACTAATTTCTGCCATTTTTCAGACTTTTTATGTGTTGACTAGCTGTAATCAGAGTGAGGCATTTAGCTACAGCCCTTCAAGGTTGGGAACACCGGTTCTCATCTGATCACTGAGTTAAGCAAAGTTGGGCCTGGTTAGTACTTGGATGGGTGACCTCCTGGTAATACTAGTTTTTTCTTACTAATTTCTGCCATTTTTCAGACTTTTTATGTGTTGACTAGCTGTAATCAGAGTGAGGCATTTAGCTACGGCCCTTCAAGGTTGGGTACACCGGTTCTCATCTGATCACTGAGTTAAGCAACATTGGGCCTGGTTAGTACTTGGATGGGTTACAGCCTGGTGCTGTAGTTTTTCTTAATGATAGATTGATTTCTGCTAATTCTCAAACTTATTAAGTGTAGACTAGCCGTGGTCAAAGTCAGGCTTACAGCTACGGCCCTTCCAGGTTGAGTACACCAGTTCTCATCTGATCACTGAGTTAAGCAATGTTGGGCCTGGTTAGTACTTGGATGGGTGACTGCCTAATAATACCATGTGCTCTAGTTTTTCTTAATAATGCATTGATTTCTGCCACTTCTCAACTTTTTAAGTGTAGACTAGATGTGGTCAGAGTGAGGCTTTCAGCTATGGCCGTTCAAGGTTGGGTACACCGGTTCTTGTCCGATCACTGAGTTAAGCAATGGTGGGCCTGGTTAGTACTTGGATGGGTGACTCCCATAGAACACCACGTACTTTAGTTTTTCCTAATTGATTTCTGCCACTTCTCAACTTTTTAAGTGTAGACTAGATGTAGTCAGAGTCAGGCTTTCAGCTATGCTGTTTAAGGTTGGTACACTGGTTCTTGTCTGATCACTGAGTTAAGCAATGTTGGGCCTGGGTAGAAATTCGATGGGTGACCTCCTGGTAACACTAGTATTTTCTAACAAATTTTTGCCATTTCTCAGACATTTTATGTGTTGACTAGCTGTAATCAGTGTGAGGCATTTAGCTACAGCCCTTCAAGGTTGGGAACACCGGTTCTCATCTGATCACTGAGTTAAGCAATGTTGGGCCTGGTTAGTACTTGGATGGGTGACTCCCATAGAATACCAGGTACTTTAGTTTTTCCTAATTGATTTCTGCCATTTCTCAGACTTTTTAAGTGTAGATGTGGTCAGAGTGAGGCTTTCAGCTATGACCGTTCAAGGTTGGTACACCGGTTCTTGTCCGATCACTGAGTTAAGCAATGTTGGGCCTGGTTAGAACTTGGATGGGTGACCTCCTGGTAATACTAGTTTTTTGTTACTAATTTCTGCCATTTCTCAGACTTTTTATGCGCTGACTAGCTGTAATCAGAGTGATGCATTTAGCTACGGCTGTTTAAGGTTGGGTACACCGGTTCTTGTCCGATCACTGAATTAAGCAATGTTGGGCCTGGTAAGAACTTGGATGGGTGACCTCCTGGTAATACTAGTTTATTCTTACTAATTTCTGCCATTTTTCAGACTTTTTTGCGTTGACTAGCTGTAATCAGAGTGATGCATTTAGCTACGGCCGTTTAAGGTTGGGTACACCGGTTCTTGTCCGATCGCTGAGTTAAGCAATGTTGGTCCTGGTAAGAACTTGGATGGGTGACCTCCTGGTAATACTAGTTTATTCTTACTAATTTCTGCCATTTTTCAGACTTTTTATGTGTTGACTAGCTGTAATCAGAGTGAGGCATTTAGCTATGGCCCTTCAAGGTTGGGTACACCGGTTCTCATCGGATCACTGAGTTAAGCAACGTTGGGCCTGGTTAGTACTTGGATGGGTTACCGCCTGGTGCTGTAGTTTTTCTTAATAATAGATTGATTTCTGTTAATTCTCAAACTTATTAAGTGTAGACTAGAGGTGGTCAAAGTGATGCATACAGCTACAGCCCTTCCAGGTTGAGTACACCGGTTCTCATCTGATCACTGAGTTAAGCAATGTTGGGCCTGGTTAGTACTTGGATGGGTGACTCCCATAGAATACCAGGTACTTTAGTTTTTCCTAATTGATTTCTGCCATTTCTCAGACTTTTTAAGTGTAGACTAGATGTGGTCAGAGTGAGGTTTTCAGCTATGGCCGTTCAAGGTTGGTACACCGGTTCTTGTCCGATCACTGAGTTAAGCAATGTTGGGCCTGGTTAGAACTTGGATGGGTGACCTCCTGGTAATATTAGTTTTTTGTTACTAATTTCTGCCATTTTTCAGACTTTTTATGCGTTGACTAGCTGTAATCAGAGTGATGCATTTAGCTACGGCCGTTTAAGGTTGGGTACACCGGTTCTTGTCCGATCACTGAGTTAAGCAATGGTGGGCCTGGTTAGTACTTGGATGGGTGACTCCCATAGAATACCAGGTACTTTAGTTTTTCCTAATTGATTTCTGCCATTTCTCAGATGTGTTGACTAGCTGTAATCAGAGTGAGGCATACAGCTACGGCCCTTCAAGGTTGGGTACACCGGTTCTCATCTGATCACTGAGTTAAGCAACATTGGGCCTGGTTAGTACTTGGATGGGTTACAGCCTGGTGCTGTAGTTTTTCTTAATGATAGATTGATTTCTGCTAATTCTCAAACTTATTAAGTGTAGACTAGCCGTGGTCAAAGTCAGGCTTACAGCTATGGCCCTTCCAGGTTGAGTACACCGGTTCTCATCTGATCACTTAGTTAAGCAATGTTGGGCCTGGTTAGTACTTGGATGGGTGACCTCCTGGTAATACTAGATTTTTCTTACTAATTTCTGCCATTTTTCAGATTTTTTATGTGTTGACTAGCTGTAATCAGAGTGAGGCATTTAGCTACGGCCCTTCAAGGTTGGGTACACCGGTTCTCATCTGATCACTGAGTTAAGCAACATTGGGCCTGGTTAGTACTTGGATGGGTTACAGCCTGGTGCTGTAGTTTTTCTTAATGATAGATTGATTTCTGCTAATTCTCAAACTTATTAAGTGTAGACTAGCCGTGGTCAAAGTCAGGCTTACAGCTACAGCCCTTCCAGGTTGAGTACACCGGTTCTCATCTGATCACTGAGTTAAGCAATGTTGGGCCTGGTTAGTACTTGGATGGGTGACTGCCTAATAATACCATGTGCTCTAGTTTTTCTTAATAATGCATTGATTTCTGCCACTTCTCAACTTTTTAAGTGTAGACTAGATGTGGTCAGAGTGAGGCTTTCAGCTATGGCTGTTCAAGGTTGGGTACACCGGTTCTTGTCCGATCACTGAGTTAAGCAACGGTGGGCCTGGTTGGTACTTGGATGGGTGACTCCCATAGAACACCAGGTACTTTAGTTTTTCCTAATTGATTTCTGCCATTTCTCAGACTTTTTATATGTAGACTAGATGTAGTCAGAGTGAGGCTTACAGCTGTGCTGTTTAAGGTTGGTACACCGGTTCTTGTCCGATCACTGAGTTAAGCAGTGTTTGGCCTAGGTAGTAATTGGATGGGTGACCTCCTGGTAACACTAGTTTTTTCTAACTAATTTTTGCCATTTCTCAGACATTTTATGTGTTGACTAGCTGTAATCAGAGTGAGGCATTTAGCTACAGCCCTTCAAGGTTGGGAACACCGGTTCTCATCTGATCACTGAGTTAAGCAATGTTGGGCCTGGTTAGTACTTGGATGGGTGACCTCCTGGTAATACTAGTTTTTTCTTACTAATTTCTGCCATTTTTCAGACTTTTTATGTGTTGACTAGCTGTAATCAGAGTGAGGCATTTAGCTACAGCCCTTCAAGGTTGGGTACACCGGTTCTCATCTGATCACTGAGTTAAGCAAAGTTGGGCCTGGTTAGTACTTGGATGGGTGACCTCCTGGTAATACTAGTTTTTTCTTACTAATTTCTGCCATTTTTCAGACTTTTTATGTGTTGACTAGCTGTAATCAGAGTGAGGCATTTAGCTACGGCCCTTCAAGGTTGGGTACACCGGTTCTAATCTGATCACTGAGTTAAGCAACATTGGGCCTGGTTAGTACTTGGATGGGTTACAGCCTGGTGCTGTAGTTTTTCTTAATGATAGATTGATTTCTGCTAATTCTCAAACTTATTAAGTGTAGACTAGCCGTGGTCAAAGTCAGGCTTACAGCTACGGCCCTTCCAGGTTGAGTACACCGGTTCTCATCTGATCACTGAGTTAAGCAATGTTGGGCCTGGTTAGTACTTGGATGGGTGACCTCCTGGTAATACTAGTTTTTTCTTACTAATTTCTGCCATTTTTCAGACTTTTTATGTGTTGACTATCTGTAATCAGAGTGAGGCATTTAGCTACGGCCCTTCAAGGTTGGGTACACCGGTTCTCATCTGATCACTGAGTTAAGCAACATTGGGCCTGGTTAGTACTTGGATGGGTTACAGCCTGGTGCTGTAGTTTTTCTTAATGATAGATTGATTTCTGCTAATTCTCAAACTTATTAAGTGTAGACTAGCCGTGGTCAAAGTCAGGCTTACAGCTACGGCCCTTCCAGGTTGAGTACACCAGTTCTCATCTGATCACTGAGTTAAGCAATGTTGGGCCTGGTTAGTACTTGGATGGGTGACTGCCTAATAATACCATGTGCTCTAGTTTTTCTAAATAATGCATTGATTTCTGCCACTTCTCAACTTTTTAAGTGTAGACTAGATGTGGTCAGAGTGAGGCTTTCAGCTATGGCCGTTCAAGGTTGGGTACACCGGTTCTTGTCCGATCACTGAGTTAAGCAATGGTGGGCCTGGTTAGTACTTGGATGGGTGACTCCCATAGAACACCACGTACTTTAGTTTTTCCTAATTGATTTCTGCCATTTCTCAGACTTTTTATATGTAGACTAGATGTAGTCAGAGTGAGGCTTACAGCTGTGCTGTTTAAGGTTGGTACACCGGTTCTTGTCCGATCACTGAGTTAAGCAGTGTTTGGCCTAGGTAGTAATTGGATGGGTGACCTCCTGGTAACACTAGTTTTTTCTAACTAATTTTTGCCATTTCTCAGACATTTTATGTGTTGACTAGCTGTAATCAGAGTGAGGCATTTAGCTACAGCCCTTCAAGGTTGGGAACACCGGTTCTCATCTGATCACTGAGTTAAGCAATGTTGGGCCTGGTTAGTACTTGGATGGGTGACCTCCTGGTAATACTAGTTTTTTCTTACTAATTTCTGCCATTTTTCAGACTTTTTATGTGTTGACTAGCTGTAATCAGAGTGAGGCATTTAGCTACAGCCCTTCAAGGTTGGGTACACCGGTTCTCATCTGATCACTGAGTTAAGCAAAGTTGGGCCTGGTTAGTACTTGGATGGGTGACCTCCTGGTAATACTAGTTTTTTCTTACTAATTTCTGCCATTTTTCAGACTTTTTATGTGTTGACTAGCTGTAATCAGAGTGAGGCATTTAGCTACGGCCCTTCAAGGTTGGGTACACCGGTTCTAATCTGATCACTGAGTTAAGCAACATTGGGCCTGGTTAGTACTTGGATGGGTTACAGCCTGGTGCTGTAGTTTTTCTTAATGATAGATTGATTTCTGCTAATTCTCAAACTTATTAAGTGTAGACTAGCCGTGGTCAAAGTCAGGCTTACAGCTACGGCCCTTCCAGGTTGAGTACACCGGTTCTCATCTGATCACTGAGTTAAGCAATGTTGGGCCTGGTTAGTACTTGGATGGGTGACCTCCTGGTAATACTAGTTTTTTCTTACTAATTTCTGCCATTTTTCAGACTTTTTATGTGTTGACTATCTGTAATCAGAGTGAGGCATTTAGCTACGGCCCTTCAAGGTTGGGTACACCGGTTCTCATCTGATCACTGAGTTAAGCAACATTGGGCCTGGTTAGTACTTGGATGGGTTACAGCCTGGTGCTGTAGTTTTTCTTAATGATAGATTGATTTCTGCTAATTCTCAAACTTATTAAGTGTAGACTAGCCGTGGTCAAAGTCAGGCTTACAGCTACGGCCCTTCCAGGTTGAGTACACCAGTTCTCATCTGATCACTGAGTTAAGCAATGTTGGGCCTGGTTAGTACTTGGATGGGTGACTGCCTAATAATACCATGTGCTCTAGTTTTTCTAAATAATGCATTGATTTCTGCCACTTCTCAACTTTTTAAGTGTAGACTAGATGTGGTCAGAGTGAGGCTTTCAGCTATGGCCGTTCAAGGTTGGGTACACCGGTTCTTGTCCGATCACTGAGTTAAGCAATGGTGGGCCTGGTTAGTACTTGGATGGGTGACTCCCATAGAACACCACGTACTTTAGTTTTTCCTAATTGATTTCTGCCACTTCTCAACTTTTTAAGTGTAGACTAGATGTAGTCAGAGTCAGGCTTTCAGCTATGCTGTTTAAGGTTGGTACACTGGTTCTTGTCTGATCACTGAGTTAAGCAATGTTGGGCCTGGGTAGAAATTCGATGGGTGACCTCCTGGTAACACTAGTATTTTCTAACAAATTTTTGCCATTTCTCAGACATTTTATGTGTTGACTAGCTGTAATCAGTGTGAGGCATTTAGCTACAGCCCTTCAAGGTTGGGAACACCGGTTCTCATCTGATCACTGAGTTAAGCAATGTTGGGCCTGGTTAGCACTTGGATGGGTGACTCCCATAGAATACCAGGTACTTTAGTTTTTCCTAATTGATTTCTGCCATTTCTCAGACTTTTTAAGTGTAGACTAGATGTGGTCAGAGTGAGGCTTTCAGCTATGGCCGTTCAAGGTTGGTACACCGGTTCTTGTCCGATCACTGAGTTAAGCAATGTTGGGCCTGGTTAGAACTTGGATGGGTGACCTCCTGGTAATACTAGTTTTTTGTTACTAATTTCTGCCATTTCTCAGACTTTTTATGCGTTGACTAGCTGTAATCAGAGTGATGCATTTAGCTACGGCTGTTTAAGGTTGGGTACACCGGTTCTTGTCCGATCACTGAATTAAGCAATGTTGGGCCTGGTAAGAACTTGGATGGGTGACCTCCTGGTAATACTAGTTTATTCTTACTAATTTCTGCCATTTTTCAGACTTTTCATGTGTTGACTAGCTGTAATCAGAGTGAGGCATTTAGCTACGGCCCTTCAAGGTTGGGTACACTGGTTCTCATCTGATCACTGAGTTAAGCAACGTTGAGCCTGGTTAGTACTTGGATGGGTTACCTCCTGGTGCTGTAGTTTTTCTTAATGATAGATTGATTTCTGCTAATTCTCAAACTTATTAAGTGTAGACTAGCAGTGGTCAAAGTGAGGCTTACAGCTACGGCCCTTCCAGGTTGGGTACACCGGTTCTTGTCCGATCACTGAGTTAAGCAACGGTGGGCCTGGTTAGTACTTGGATGGGTGACTCCCATAGAATACCAGGTACTTCCGTTTTTCTTAATTGATTTCTGCCATTTCTCAGACTTTTTAAGTGTAGACTAGATGTGGTCAGAGTGAGGCTTGCAGCTATGGCTGTTCAAGGTTGGGTACACCGGTTCTTGTCTGATCACTGAGTTAAGCAATGTTGGGCCTGGTTAGAACTTGGATGGGTGACCTCCTGGTAATACTAGTTTTTACTTACTAATTTCTGCCATTTCTCAGACATTTTATGCGTTGACTAGCTGTAATCAGAGTGAGGCATTTAGCTATGGCCGTTTAAGGTTGGATACACGTTCTTGTCCGATCACTGAGTTGAGCAATGTTGGGCCTGGTTAGAACTTGGATGGGTGACCTCCTGGTAATACTAGTTTTTTGTTACTAATTTCTGCCATTTCTCAGACTTTTTATGTGTTGACTAGCTGTAATCAGAGTGAGGCATTTAGCTACGGCCCTTCAAGGTTGGGTACACCGGTTCTCATCTGATCACTGAGTTAAGCAACGTTGGGCCTGGTTAGTACTTGGATGGGTTACCGCCTGGTGCTGTAGTTTTTCTTAATAATAGATTGATTTCTGCTAATTCTCAAACTTATGAAGTGTTGACTAGCTGTGGTCAAAGTGAAGCTTACAGCTACGGCCCTTCCAGGTTGGGTACACCGGTTCTTGTCCGATCACTGAGTTAAGCAACGGTGGGCCTGGTTAGTACTTGGATGGGTGACTCCCATAGAATACCAGGTACTCTAGTTTTTCTTAATTGATTTCTGCCATTTCTCAGACTTTTTAAGTGTAGACTAGATGTGGTCAGAGTGAGGCTTGCAGCTATGGCTGTTCAAGGTTGGGTACACCGGTTCTTGTCTGATCACTGAGTTAAGCAATGTTAGGCCTGGTTAGAACTTGGATGGGTGACCTCCTGGAAATACTAGTTCTTACTTACTAATTTCTGCCATTTCTCAGACTTTTTATGCGTTGACTAGCTGTAATCAGAGTGAGGCATTTAGCTATGGCCGTTTAAGGTTGGATACACGTTCTTGTCCGATCACTGAGTTGAGCAATGTTGGGCCTGGTTAGAACTTGGATGGGTGACCTCCTGGTAATACTAGTTTTTTGTTACTAATTTCTGCCATTTCTCAGACTTTTTATGCGTTGACTAGCTGTAATCAGAGTCATGCATTTAGCTACGGCCGTTTAAGGTTGGGTACACCGGTTCTTGTCCGATCACTGAGTTAAGCAATGTTGGGCCTGGTAAGAACTTGGATGGGTGACCTCCTGGTAATACTAGTTTATTCTTACTAATTTCTGCCATTTTTCAGACTTTTCATGTGTTGACTAGCTGTAATCAGAGTGAGGCATTTAGCTACGGCCCTTCAAGGTTGGGTACACTGGTTCTCATCTGATCACTGAGTTAAGCAACGTTGAGCCTGGTTAGTACTTGGATGGGTTACCTCCTGGTGCTGTAGTTTTTCTTAATGATAGATTGATTTCTGCTAATTCTCAAACTTATTAAGTGTAGACTAGCTGTGGTCAAAGTGAGGCTTACAGCTACGGCCCTTCCAGGTTGGGTACACCGGTTCTTGTCCGATCACTGAGTTAAGCAACGGTGGGCCTGGTTAGTACTTGGATGGGTGACTCCCATAGAATACCAGGTACTTCCGTTTTTCTTAATTGATTTCTGCCATTTCTCAGACTTTTTAAGTGTAGACTAGATGTGGTCAGAGTGAGGCTTGCAGCTATGGCTGTTCAAGGTTGGGTACACCGGTTCTTGTCTGATCACTGAGTTAAGCGATGTTGGGCCTGGTTAGAACTTGGATGGGTGACCTCCTGGTAATACTAGTTTTTACTTACTAATTTCGGCCATTTCTCAGACTTTTTATGCGTTGACTAGCTGTAATCAGAGTGAGGCATTTAGCTATGGCCGTTTAAGGTTGGATACACGTTCTTGTCCGATCACTGAGTTGAGCAATGTTGGGCCTGGTTAGAACTTGGATGGGTGACCTCCTGGTAATACTAGTTTTTTGTTACTAATTTCTGCCATTTCTCAGACTTTTTATGTGTTGACTAGCTGTAATCAGAGTGAGGCATTTAGCTACGGCCCTTCAAGGTTTGGTACACCGGTTCTCATCTGATCACTGAGTTAAGCAACGTTGGGCCTGGTTTGTACTTGGATGGGTTACCTCCTGGTGCTGTAGTTTTTCTTAATGATAGATTGATTTCTGCTAATTCTCAAACTTATTAAGTGTAGACTAGCTGTGGTCAAAGTCAGGCTTACAGCTACGGCCCTTCCAGGTTGAGTACACCGGTTCTGATCTAATCACTGAGTTAAGCAATGTCGGGCCTGGTTAGTACTTGGATGGGTGACTGCCTAATAATACCATGTGCTCTAGTTTTTCTTAAGAATGCATTGATTTTTGCCACTTCTCAACTTTTTAAGTGTAGACTAGATGTGGTCAGAGTGAGGCTTTCAGCTGTGGCCGTTCAAGGTTGGTACACCGGTTCAATTTCCACGTTTGGTTAACGTTTATAACACAAAAAATGGCTGAGGCTTGTTAAGGGACAAAACTGCTGAGTTAATTTTGCACAATTATGGACATAATACCATACACTGCACTTCGATAAGCTTACAAGATTCTGGTGGGTTGTCACTTTGAGTGTTGTGCATTTTGACAGATTGATCAAACAAAATATACACACTATTTATCAAAAACATCACGAACAGTTGTGTAGGTCTAATTATCTACCATATATTGTTTCTTTTGATCATTAATTATAATATATTTTAAATTTTATTTATTTTTTATCTGGCGTGTAAACATTTTAAATTTTGTATTATTATTTTTATTATGTTCTAAACTATGACAATATGACTATATTTACAGGCGAACACCATCAATATTGAAATTTGTAGAAGGATGTCCAAAGACATTGCTAAACATTTGCAGAAACAAAGAGCATCAGGTAAGGATGGTGCTGCAATACCTTGTTTTTACTTATATAAAATAACAATAATAATATGGTAGGTTTCTACACTGAAGTAGGATTCTTAATAAAAAAAATTTCAACCATATTTTACATAAATAATATGGAGCAGCATAAAACAGACAGCCATGTAGAGATAAGTCAAATTTTCACTGAAACATTCTCTGTGAAACAAATAACTAAATATTTTTGCTATATTCTTCATTGTAATTTTAACCCGCTTTTCTGTGAAGATGACAAATGGCCATTATTACTGTGACCCTTCTTGACTGGGTTTACTGTGTGATGGGAGAGGGGGGGGGGGGGGGGGTTAACAACAGCAACCCTAAAATTTGACAACAAATTGAGGGTGTGATAAACAGCCCACCATGCAGCGATTGGGTGTCCGATCTGCCCCGAGACCTTCAGACCGGTCCTTCTGCGAACACTCCTTCATGTGACATGTTTGATTTGAGATATTTACATATGGAGGTTTTGTTTTACAGAAATGATACCTTACCATGAGGATGATGAAAGCAGGAAGAAATTTAACCCACTCATATAACGACATTTAGTTTATCTCATTTCATTTCATCAAATTTGTTTTTCAATGGTTTATTTGAAAGTAATAAAAGTTATTTGTCTGTCTGCCGGTAATTGCACATTTAAGCTCATACTATTATGAGAGATGGTTTGATTGATTTCTATATGACAACTTAGCAATAAACATGTAATTGATATAAATTAGATTTTTTTGAATTCACATAAATAGGCCAACAGCAGGAATGAATGTAAATGATTTGTTTTATGCCCTATTATTTGAATTTCATCATGTTGCTTATAATATTATAGATAAATAACCTTGATGTGGCAAGCTGCCTAGTACACAAGGCACTATGTATTACCAGTGGCGGCTCCAGGGGGGGGGGGGGGGGACCATGCCCCCCCCCCCCCCCAAAGGTCAGCCAAAATTCATTAACTAGAGCCTTGCGGCGCTGAATCCAGAAGGTGATGATATTGTACATGTAGTGGATTGGTAGAGTGTTAGTGCTAGAGTACTATCAGATGGGGCTGGACATCATCACAATGCAATGTGTGAATGAGTGCAACATTCTCAGCTTAATGTATTTTTGCAGCTAGGAGCAATTATCAGATAGGTTCAGTCTTGTCATTAAAATTAAAATTAATTTGCATTAAAATTATTAAATTACATTCACTTTTGGCACACCTACAGTGGCATGCTCTCAACGCTCAAGTGCAATTATAACACATACTTTTATTGAATTGAATTTAAACTGTTTTAATTTAATGTGGATCACCACAAAATTAATTATCTTCTCTTTGGTGAAATATAGTTTTTATATTTTCATGATTAAACAGTTTTTATTTTTATTTTGTTAAATTGATTTTTTGGACAAAGGTAAATTTCTTGTTCGACAATATAATATAGGTTTACAGGTTTATTGTCCATAAGATATGTATTTAATTGTTGAGTTTGCAAGTTGATTGTGACTGTCTCGTTGCAATCAATAATGAGGCTGATCAAAGAATATATGTATGCACACATGTGATGACATTGTACAATTTCATTTTGAAGTGTACTGATTTTATTTTGTATTTGATTTTTTTTCCGGTTTCACTTTCATATAATGACAGTTTTTTTGTGGATTTTTTTTTAAAGGAGATATGCACTTTTTATTTGAGAACTGCAAGAAAACGTGTGCTAAGGAGTTTAGTCAATTCACACAATTTTTTCGAAAAATAACTGATTTAGCATTCTAGGTAACACAACACCCATGACCTGACAAATAAAATTAAACAAACATGCACTGCAAAAACCAATGGATGTACAAGTTTGAATACAGTGTCTAGCTAATACAACAATTAATTTAATAAACCTCCTACTAAAAACCAACATACTGTATATGTATAATTGTTGTGTAAGAATTTTTGCAATCGTTATTAAATTTAATTTGTTCTAAATATTGAATTCGTCACTAAGTCCAACTAATGCCTAGTTCTTAAATTCGCCACCAGGGGCACTGAGGTGGGTTGCATACTAGGCCAAGAGCCACAAAAACGGAGAAATACCGCGAAAATAGCACTAATTTTGCAAAAATGCCTCTAACGTACAAAACTAAGTCAATAACACACTAAAGTGCCTTCAGATTTTTTTGCTTTTCACTTTTGAGCGAGACAATGGCCTCCTCCTATGTAAAACTCTGGAGCCGCCTTTGGTGGACATTTTTCTATGTCAAAGAGAACCACTGACAGATTTAGTCCTGATCGACTCTACAGGGGGACCAAAAGCATAACGACTGTTAGATGTCAATGTCATTTCATACATATAGAAAGTTGCCCTGCAACTAGACTATTGCATAGAGGCCTACTACTTGAGAAAATAAAGAGTCTTTGGTCAAAATGCTGTCACCTATGAGGCCATTATACTGGCTCATTTCTCCCCCTGGTGTATTCGGAAATTATAGCTTTATGGGCCAGGCACGAACCCAAATTATTAAATGCCAGACAATCAAAACACACATTCATATTAAGATGAAACTATGCAGTCCCCATTCAGCCATATCAAACTTCTGACACACACAAGAAGCTTCTTTGCCATTCCTATGAATATGAATGTTAAGCCACTCTGGTCATCATGTTGTAAGTGTTGCCCTCTGTCAGTAAATTAGAAACTACTGTTATCATTTTATTCTGTGATGACAGAAATTGGCAGTAAAATAGCTCCTAACAGAAAATTAACTTTAAAATTCCAACTTTTTATTTATGGAGCCTTTGTCTGCTACCTATAAGAAGAATTCTGCTGCGATTAAACTTTAAAAAACCCAATAATTAATTTTAAACGAACCTTTGTCTAAGGACGCATAAGTCCATTAGATCAAAATTGGTGTGAAAATTCTGATTTTCTCAAGGTAGATGTAATTGATATGCTGCAACCAAAATTAGTTAAGAATTGTCCCGATAGGTATAAGGAACAGGCTCGAGAGTTTGAAGAAATTCAGCTGCGAGCAGATAGGAGCAGGGAGAAGTTAATGAGGGAAGATAATTTTGGCCATATATTTATATTGCAAAAATTCAATAAATTGTTCTGACAAAAAAAAGGCAAAATAAGAAACTTTAAAAATGAATTATTTGTTGTTACTTGGCATTTATAATCTACATGTTTTAATTTTTTTGGCTACATTTTGCCTCGTTTTATTAAACATAATGGCATTCAGCACACTCCAAACTTCATAGCGGGCTAAATACGGCCAGAAGAAAAAACATATTCTTTAATATATGGTTAATAGCATGCAATTGATAAAATATAAATAGAAGATAATAACCTGCACATCACACTTATGTGTTTCTCTGCATTTTAATATTTTTCGCAGTGGCTTTTTTTGCAAAAAAGCAGGCAAAAAAATCGTAAGGACACAAGTGGCCCTGAATTCACTTTTCAATACATTACAGCACCCCCTGAAACTGATGAAACAATCTGACTTTGGGGAAATGATATACAACCTATGATTCTTATGAAACTGCGATTCTGCTTTTTGTAGTCATTTTATTGCAATTCTGCTTATTGTAGTTTTTTTTAATTTATTTCAAGGCCAAATTGAAGTGATCTTTTTCATTTGTATGCCAAAGTCATATATGAATGCTATATTATTTCAGAATACTTGCAGACCTGTCTCTTTTGTCCAGACAGGGCAATATGGAAGATTCACTTAAAATGGCCGATGGAGCTATGTAGTGCAACCAGTCTGACATGTTCGCACAAGGAACAGTGTCATCGCTGCTCAGGGCAGTGCAATGTTAGCAAGATCACAAGTGACATATTGAAATCACAACTCAAAGAGTGCTAAATTGGGCACCATGTTTTATTGATGGTTTTCATTTTGTACATTCGTAGGTGCTCCGAGTAGCCTCCTATTCCTTGTTATACATTAGTTTTTAATATAAATTCAAGTTTTCAAACAGCACTAGCATTGCATGGGAAATGGACAGGCTTTACGGTGCAGATATTAAATGAACACCTAGGGGAGTTGAGGCAATATCTTATATAGATAGGTCACTGAACACGATTAATAGTGAATAACTTATCAAAAATGATCAGCCACACTGACACCGCAAGGCCTGTCCTTCCATACGCCACTCAACAAACCGGTTTAAGGTGAACAATGTCATAGTTATATTACGTCAGGATACACATCGGAATCAACACTTGCATCATGAATACTTTCTCAAGATGAAGAAAAGAAATGCCAAGAATGTGTGGTACATCAGATAACACTAGCACGCTATTCTGAGCAATTTCATAGAAACCAAATAAGGATTAATAAACTAATCTCATGAATTATTTATTCTAGGCAACACAGTTATGTTATATTGCAAATTGAACTGTTGTGACAAAGCCTACTATTGCAAACAAGACGGGAAGATAACAACTGCCAAATTCAAAATATTAAATGCAAAAAAGTAACAATGAATGGTGTTTCCTAGCACCTTATGTACATGCACACATTAGACAGAAGTGTCACCTTCAAAAATAGCTTATTTACAAGATATCATGAAGTCCCTACATAATTCACACACCAATTATATATGAACAGACAAATGCACAGTTTCTCTGCACATTCAGCTTCCATGTACTCACAAAAACAGATACTCAATTTTGAAACAGCTAAGCACTATTTGACCATCTGTACCTTTAAAATATTAAATGTGATTGATGTATAGAATACTTTCAGCATGGTTTACGCATTAATGTGTCAAAAATTAAGATAGAATGATTGACAGTATATCAGTATATTTCAGCTATATTTTCTTCTGCATATCACCAACATTGTAGTGAAAATAAACACAATAATAGCAAGATCTTCCAGTTACTTTGCTCAATAATTATTACAATCATGTTATTTGTAGTCATCTAAACTTTCAGGCAATGACACAATTAATTAGCAACACCTCTGCCGAGACAACTCCAGAGTGTTTGACCATCACCGGGGATTACTATACAAGCCACTTAAGGGAGGCCTGAACGAATTGGGCTACTGGAGTTGGCCCAGCAGAGGGTGTTGATTGCAAGGAACTAGCTGGAACCCCACTTGCCGCACTGCACCCCCTCTGGGAGACCTCAGTTGGCCTTCACCTTCAACTCCTTGACGTGTTCCTCGTCCATGGCCTTCCACACTGTGGCCTGTCAAACAAAAATACAAAAAATTTGGTTTAAATGCATTCACAGGGTTCCCACTCCTTTCTCTAGTTCAAATTCAAGGTTTATTCCAGGCCGTCAAACCCAATTTTCAAGGTATTAATTAATTAAACAGAGAAACTAAACTCGCTAAGTTCTTCAGCACAATTTGGTTGCGCATGCGAAAAACAAACGTTTAACATAATCCACAAGAGGGCGACGGCGTGCACAACCATCAGCGCCCTTGGCAGAAATTGCAAGAAGCGTTTTCCGGGTAAATTCCAGGTGGTTTGGCACATTTCTGCAAATTCAAGGTTTTTCCCGGTAGGAGTGGGAACCCTGCATTCAGTTCAGAAACAATGGTAAATGTAGTTGCATCATTATTACTCACAGAGGTATATATACGTTCAAAATGACATGTTCGAATGAATGTTTCTGAGTTCTGAATTATCTTTTATTGCATAACAGGAAACCTGTCACTTGGACAGCTGTATTAAATCTGGCATATATATATACATAATATACATATATATATTAAAATCAACAGACTGTTGATTTTAGTATAGTTAAACCATCTTAGTAGCATCACAAGAAAAAAATACTGAAATTTTTTGCTGTCCATTTTAATTATTAAACAAGTTTAACATTGCATAGCCAATGGTTATTGCCAAAATTTTATCAACATTAAATCTCACCATAACAGAGGAATCTGATTTCTCGGCATCACTCAGCATATCGTGAATTGCATCCACGTTGTCCACGACACAAATAGCATTGGCAAACTTGAGGTCACAACGAGTATCTCCTTGGTCATCCATCAATTCAAAGAATCCATCCGAATCACAGCTCAGCACCTGCAAATTACAAATATGTCATCTCAAACGAAAGTCATCTTTTCATGAAATGTACAGGAGACAGTTCAGAGACTGCTTTTTTAAATTGATATATTTGACCAGATATCCACATCACAAGACCTGCTAAGCCACCAGACTGGGAAGCATTCTCTAAATGTACAATACAAGTAATTACAACACTGTCAAAACTTCAATCAAGTCACCCTATCGCAATAATACACCATTACCCAAGATTACGTGTCTTTCACTACTGCTCATGCTTCTCCCATGAAATTTTAAACTGCACCGCTTTCAGTCTCTGTCATTGAACTTATAGGAACCCTACAATTATAAACACTCTGGGTCTATGCTAAGAGAACAAATTCCTAATTTTGACTATTTTCCAAAGATTTGGATACGATGTTATACTTCTTCAACACTTAGGACAGAAATTAGTCTCTAAGTTGACAATATTATTGGCCGGGTAACTTATTAACTAGTTTTGGTTGTATGCTGATAACATCAATTAAGTAAGAGTTCTTACAGTATATTCAATTCTGGTGACATTTGGCACGTCCATGTTGTGAGTAGAGGGACAGATATCTTCATATTTCTTTCCGGTGAAGATGTCAAGACCAACGAGATGAACCTGAAAACCAAGACATTTAATGTAACTAATTACAATATCTCTTTAAATATGAAGTAAAATGGCACAATATCCAACTGGTGAAACAAGAGGTCACCATTGTTGAGGCCAAGTAGACGGCAGAACAAGACTACAGCTGAATAGATACATATTACATCCAAGGATGGGCAGAGATAGCATTACTTAATACATTACAACAGTAATAATTCAAGCCTTGTTGATCTAACAACAAAATCAAATATGCAACCACGCATTTTACCATACTAATATGTCTTGTTACCATATCTTTGCGATTACAAACCAGGCAATTGCCAGTATTGGAGAAAGTCATGATTTCCCAGAAGTAGCATTGACAGCACTTTTTGAAAAAAAGACCCCGAAAATTTTGTTAGTAAAATTTGGTATGATTTATACTTAAAGGGCCATTCCAGACACTGCCATTAAGAAGACTGGCCTTTATTTTACATGCAAATTCATTCAATTCAAGAAAGTAAGATAATTGAAATTCAGGAATGATAATCACCTTGGCGTGACCGTGTTTTCCCGTCTTGGAAGTGGACATTTCCACGATCTTGCAGGGGCGCTGTTTGAGCATGACATAACCGTTCTTACGCAGGGCAGAGCACTGCTGGGGGTAGGTTTGGGAGGCTCCAGACTGTCCACTTTCAAAATCATGATCTGCCATCTTGGTGTATTGGTATTACTGTCTGCAAAAAAAAAAAAAAAAAACATAACTTTAGACAAATTTTAGAGAGACATCCCTCAGTAGACCGCAGTACAACGTGACTTATTGTAGGCGACACACTATTTTATTTTTGTTGACAATTCTGCATACCCAAAAAGTACCTGATCATCTTTTATAACTTAGTTAAAGCTGTTTTTCAGATGTTTTGATATTACACACGAACCACAAGAATTGGGAAATATTTCTGGCAATGTCATTAGAGACACATAGTTCTGTTGTTTGACACCTCAGGCTCAGGGCATTGACAGGGTTAAGCGACAGCACATTACACGCCCGTGTACCAGGCCAACTCAAATATGACAGGAGCTCAATAGGCCCAAATGTTAAACTAATCAATAACACACAAGTCCAAAATATTACAAAAATAAGTTCTGAATAGGAACTCTCCCAAAATTCCACATGGCATGGTAAAAATGAATGAACCTAACTCGAAAAGAGGTAACTGTAGGCAACCAATAAAACAGAATCTGATAATAATTCAACTAATGTTCCCGAACAAACATGGGGCGAATTCCTAAGTCATAATTCACACAAAGTGGCAACGTCACTTGGACTGGTAAGTTTATCTGAGTGGCCAGTGACACCACAAATGTGCAACAATCAAAATGGCGGAAAACCCACACCGATCACTTACAACAGATTATACAGCCAGAAGAACGGTATATTATGACTTGAAACAATTCATACACGGCCCGCAGACCATAATGGACGCTTCAAGCCAGAATATTAGGTTTTTATGTAGTATTCAATAGAATCTTACCGGTTTTAGGATGACAGATTTCGTCTCACGTGCTGCAGGTTACCAGCTACGTCGGAAAGGGTTGAGTGCGCATGTGTCACTCACTTTTCTCTCAAAAGAGGGCAGCACCTGTACAAAAATTAATGGACCATGACCGAAAATACCCGCCAAACAGTGAGCACCACTGCACAGATTTGCCTAAATCCGTTCAGTCGCTTTATATTTTTAAAATTGAGATATTTTAGCTTACTAATGCAATAATACTTAATTTCAGGTGATGCAGTTTGGTCGTATTGACACCTAGAATTTCGCCAAATATAGCACTTATAATATATATATATATAATTTTTTTTGACAGCAGAGCATCAAAAAAGATATATGTGTCATAAATAGAAAATACAATTGCATAAAAAAATAAAAAATATACAATCTACATGAAAATAACTAAGTTACATAAAAACATCTATAGATATAATAATTATGTACAACTATATACACATGAATAAAACAAGGCACCATCAGGGCAATGTAAGATTCTAGATTCTAAGATTCCTTAAAGAGTTTGTAAGTAACAGATGATGTTTGTTTTCTCACACCTAATAGGTTCTCAAGAAATTTGAGCTGTATTCCTCCAGTCTATCTCTTTATTTGGAAACCAAATTTCACTATTATAGTCCAAAATTGGCAAAATGTGTGAGAGGTAGCCTACAGTAGATTTAATTCTTAAACTCTCACCAATAGAGATTTGTGGGTTGTTTACATTTATTCAACTTCTTTGGATAAATAATCATTACTTTGCTCTTCTGTGAGTTAATTTGTGCCATTTTTTACAATAGTTTGCAAAGAAAAGGTTGTCTAAATGTACCTGCATACCAGTGGTTATAAATTTCCATGTAATGCACTATATTTGTTGAATCTGCATTAACAGCTCACTAACTACAGGCAATAAACTTCTCATCAGTATCAGCGTGAGCCCTCCGTGGATGTAAACGGTACGAGATCCATGAAGTGAGCTCTCAGATTCCAGTTCCCAGTCAGCTACCAGTCAGTCCCAGTAAAGTGAACTCAGCTCCCGGTTCTAGTTCCCATTCAGTTGCCAGAAAACGATCTGGGCAAATGTTTGGTTATCGGAAAGCCGTACATGCCCTTATGTTTGTAGCAATGAATAGCTGATGGAATAGCACGTACCAATATTTATCATGAAAATTACACTAAGCCAAACAGATTTCTGGTAGTTGGATAGTTAGCTACCCATTAAGCACAAATATTTGGTACCATTAAGTAGCCAAGAATTTAGGCTATCTAGTAAATACACTTCCATATTTCTGCTACCAATCTGTATACCCAATACACTTCCATATTTCTACTACCAATCTATATAACCAGCTACCAGATTTGTATGTGACATTTTCTCAAAACATTTAACTTTTCTCAGCTCCTAGATGTGTATGTGTCATTTTCTCATAAAAAATAACACTTAGCCAAACAAATTTCTGGTAGCTGGATAGCTAATATCCAGTAAGTACCAATATTTGGTACCATTAAATAGCCAAGGGACATGGCTATCTAATAAATACATTACCAAATCTCTGCAAAATCTTTTCAAAAAGCCAAACTTCAATTAACATGGCAATATGGCTTTCAAATTGACATTTGGTTCTGCATTGCATAAAAAAATGTGTTATTTCCTTCGGCCGATGAAATCGCACTAGTGTGCATGGACCCGCCGACACGATTTCCGGGAAAAATCGGCGTCGCAAGCTAGGAGTCTGGCATGTCAAAGAAAATCGGCCTGTGCTTCTCCATGACATTACATATATATGTAATTTATTTTGGAGTTCACTTTATTATAACTGCTCTAATTTATAAAGAGTTTCAGTAAAATTTCTGTGTCCTTTGTGATTACAAAAAAAAAAACAATTTCGTTAGAAATAAATCAATGCATGCTTGCAATTCCATAGCATTTCATCAATTATATTATATATATGTATATTCATTGATAAAGGCCATATGGCATCTGGCTGCCAAAGCTAGTTTGTAACTGTAATTCGTGAAATATATATGATTAAGTAAATATTTTACATTTTATGGTCAAATCATTTTTATGTACTTTCTGTAATTTATATGTAATAATTACCGAAAATAAATTCAATATCAATAAATTGAATTAACTGTAAAACTTGAATAGCTCTATTGATCACCAGTAAAAGTGAGTTATTGTCTGACATAATTTGCGATCTTGACCTCAAATGTACGGAGTTAAACAACCCACGTGATTAATGAATAAACAGGGATGTCAATCAAACTTAAGCTCCGCCCCCTGCAGTGACTCTTGTAGACGTTCTAATTGTAACAACTGTTAACTGAACAGCCAGTCAAGTGTAATTGTTTACCCAAGCATCTAATAATGCAAACCTTGCCTAGACCTTAAAAACATGTAGATCATGTAGATGATTGACAGCTCAATTTTGTTGGGTTCAATGAACTTTTGACAGTTGTTAGTTTGTATATTGTATTTAGTACTTTGCCAAAAAACTCAAGAGTGAAGGTCTATCTATCTATCTACCTTTCTACCCATCTATCTATGCCCACAGTATGTGATAATATCTTTTATTGTTAAATTTTTAATGTATTACAGGTAAAACACTGATTATAAAATATCTATCTATTAATAATCATAAGAAATCCAGCAATTACAGTTAGTAAGTAAGTAAGTAAGTTAGTTAGTATGGTAGTAAAAGTAAGGTAAGTTAGTAAGTAAAGAAAGAAGTTAAAGAAGAAGTTAAAGATTAAATTAAAAGAAGAAGTTAAAGAAGTTGTAAAGTAAAGGAAGTAAATTATAAGTATTACCCCTTAATTAAGCTCATCAAATCGCGTAGTGTGAGAGGTCACGACAAAATCGCATGATGTGAGTCCATAGATTCAACATGATTCGTAGCCTGGTAGGCACAAACTCGCTCTGTACGCAGGCAGGGCCTTCCATTAACCATTGCGTGCGTGCGCATCCTAGGCTTTAACATTGGAAAACCTAAGTTGGTCCCCTCCTTCAGCACAAGTGCATAGGAGTCGGTCTTGGCCGCCATTAACCACGTGACTTATAGTCAGGATGTTGACTGTTTTCTGATTGGCTGATGGTGTTCCCGTTTCTGATTGGCTGATACCAAAGGGGGTCGTTCAAATCAACCATTCAGAAACCACGATGCAATGACCAATCATAGCCCTGCTTATCCTCAGCCATTCATAACCCACGTAAGAATTGCTAGCGACCAGTCTCACTACAGTGTAGGAGACTGCGGTTCCAGTGCTATGGAAAACCTAGACCGGAACGTGATACCCAGTCTAAAAATAGCACAGCCAATCAGAAAATTCAGTTCTTGGCCAATCAGCCATCTGGGATAGGTAGAGGCGACCTGCCTATCGCGTTCACGCTTAGGCAGGTCCCAGCCAAGCCATCAGTTCCGTGATTGTGGATGACGTTACGTTTGTTAAGCACCAGGGGGCAGGCCAATTCGTAATTATCCTCTTTTTAAATATATAGATGGCTCTGCCAGCACGTAACAACCTCAGGATTGCTAATTTCACCAAGTGGGGGCATTAAAAAACTAGAAATAATGCTTCTTAGGATCATAGCAATATTTACAGACTAAGAAACAAATAAAAACTTATTTGATCAGGTTTTAGCAACTGTGAACTGATAGTGATAGCAGAATGTACTGCAGATTTATGTATAAGAGCCCAGTCAAGTCAAATGGCGAACCACAGAAGTCTGACAGGGTAATATGTGAAAACCGAACAGTCCAGTGGCAAAGATTAGCTATTTTGAACGGAAGAGAGGGGGGCGGTTTTTGATAATACCCATATATCAATCAGACATATATCTAATACATTATTAGCAAAAGCTTCATCCAAAGAGCAATTTGCTGTATCACAGTACCGTAAAGGAGGGTATTTTCGACGCTTACATGTACATGAAAAGAAAAATTATAATAAATTGTTAACATTTTTATGTGAGTGTCGGAAATACCTGCCCTGTAATACCTCCGTTACGATATATGAATTGAGTACACATATAAATATATATTAATTTTTCCAAACTAAGAACAATTCCTTGGCTAACTTAACCCTGATAGAGGTTTGCAGTACATGTATTATCAGCTAAAGAGCCAAAATCTGCTGTTGCTGGAGGCGATACCTGTCCAGTGCACAGGTGAATCACAGGCATTATTGAAATACACAGTATAAAAAGAAGGTAACCCACTTCAATAGGACCGGGAAACACTCGAGCTCAGCTACCCAAGAGTAGGTCCTGGATTGCTTAAAAACAGACATGGACCTTTCTGAAAGGTGACAAGTGTGGACTGCAGAGAAAAGTTTTCTTTTTCATGCAAATCAGGTCAGTGGTCATCTGGGTCAACTGATCATTCCATGTCTTTGTGGAATGTGCTACTGTCTTATTCCTTCATTCAGTAAATTAACTTCTAAATCATTTGTTGAGGAGCACCAAGACACGGCCAGCTGCAATTTTGATTTGTAAAACACAGAACAGAATTCGCTCATTTTGATAAATAAGGGCAATTTATTATTTCCCATATTCTGTACAAATTTCATACCATTCCCTTGTGAATCTTGACGTATGATACAAATTCACCTTGTGAATCATTTGCATTATTTTCTCAAATTCATGCAACTAAAAATAGGACATAACAGTAAGCGCCACAAATAACATGAAATAAGTGAATTATGTATATCATCAATTAGTTTCACATAATAACTTTCATCAACACACTCAATATAACCTTCCAAGCTATGGCTCAATGCTTCTCAATAATAATTGTTAAAAGTAACACAAGATTCAGAGCTCGAAGAAAATAGTGTTCATAAAGATGACAAAAGTATTAGGCGTTATAGCCTTACTATTGTCACATAAATCAAATGTTTTCTCAAGGTATTTTACTGGGTGTTAATTCTGTCTGTGTACATTGAATAGGCAAACGATATACAGTACTTGTTTATTTTACTGAAAAGCATTTGAATATATATAATATTACACTGTCACACTTAAACTCTTTCTCACAGACAGTTCTTCCAGCTTCTTTAATAAGTACAATTTTAAGAATGCAACCTGCTACTATTTTTTGTACTGTGTTTTAACATGAGAAACTCATCATCATTAAAAAGGTATCAAACCTTTTCTACCATTTCTTATATCCCACTGCAGAAAAAAAAGTCTACTTGTAAGAATTTGATGAACAAGAAAACCAATATGGCTTTGCGAGAATTCAGTTAACACCAAAATATAAAATGTTTGATCCGCAACGAAGGACTAATGGAATGAGAGGCTCCACAAACGGGAGCCGATACTATCTGGATACATGAGAGGATTAGCATCAATTCATACCTGAAATAAGAAACAAAGAGCATTTTAGAAATACCATTGCAAGATTTCTTTTTCTTGTGAAATGAATCATGATCACGTACAGTGAAACCTCACAATTAAGACTACAATTCTGAATCACTGAAGTGGTCTTAAAATTGAGGTGGTGTTAATTTGGAACTTTCTTTGACAGTTTACAAAGTTCTTGTGAGGTTTCACTGTATCTTGAATAAGTACTCAGGGTAAATTATTTATTCATTGCTTCGTTTTTAAAATAACCAAGGATTTCGGAAATACACATGTACTATTATAGACACACATTATATCAAGGCACTAATTATTATTGTACAGCTCTGACATCAACATACACAATATGATTTGCGAACACTTGTCAGTTTCCATATAGACAGTCATATGGGCATCTACAGCAACAAGATCAAATTGTGAGTAGTATTAAATCACATCACTTACCTAATAACAACTATTCCCAATCATCTATGTCTTCCCCTTCTAATACCTGCGAAAGAAAACGTGGATCTCAAATCAAACAATTACAACTAATAACGTGGCTTGATATT
This sequence comes from Alitta virens, assembly GCA_932294295.1. Taxonomy (NCBI): domain Eukaryota; kingdom Metazoa; phylum Annelida; class Polychaeta; order Phyllodocida; family Nereididae; genus Alitta; species Alitta virens. Next base: position 23,330,083 of record OW028578.1, on the reverse strand, counting down.
TTACCTTTTCATTTAGTTAACTGGACGCGACTCATTTTCAAGCCAAAAATAAGGTACAATGTGTATTTAATTTTCAAGCATAAAAAAGGTGTATATTTTCAAGCATAAAATGGTTGCCAAAGAAGCACTATCAATTGCCCTGAATAATCAAAATAATATTCATGTAAAGCCTTTAATAACAGCAATTTCATATCTTTAATCTGTTTTCCAACTAGTCTACTTCAGTTAATTACTTTATGCACTTAAGTAGCATATTCATAATAAACCTTGAATAAGTCAAATTTTTGCACAACTCTACAAAGTTAACAATTTCATTGCTCATTTACTCCATAAATCTTTGTCTAAGTCAAAAACTTTGCCTATCTCCAACTAAATCAGGTGTCTATTTACAAGATCTACCATACAGTCAACTTCAGAACTTTGTAACAAACATTAATAGGATACTTTTACTAGTCAAACGGTCAAATGAAACTATCCAACCCAAAAAGCTTTCAGTATGATGAAATTTCACAATAAATGATCTTTTACTTCAATAAACAATATTGGGCAGAACATTCCTACCAAATCATTTATTTTGTTATATTAGGTATATATTACACCAGAACTCCCCTGAAGTAATTTTGACCATATTGTTTAACCAAAAACAGAGGAGATTCACATTAAAAGCAGACTTACGGAAGTATCAATGTTATCGTCTAATTTAACATTTTCTAAGTCCAGTTCTAACTCCCTCTCCAGGTCCTGCACATCTTTTGCTTTTGACGTGGTTTCTGATGGGGGTGAGGCTACTTCTGTCGTGGGGGGAGCAGCAGGTGAGGGGAGGACTGGTTCACTTTTTGCTGGAGGGGGAGCAGGTGATGGTTCGGCCGGCGCAACAGGCTTACTAGGAGGTACGACTGGATTCTGTGAACAAAATATAATGGTGAAACTTAACAGTGCTGAAAGGAGGTTCCTAGCTAATATATACACACAAACGATTGACTAATATTAGTTTAAATTTCACCAATATTGAGAAAATACATATATAAAACAAAGAACATCAACACGTAAGAGCTAAACTTGTATGCAGCTAAAACCAGCTACATCTTAAACCATTCATTCTGATTTGTGACAATCAGATGATTGATCTGTGAATTAGTAAACAAACAGCAACTTCCCAACATTGCCAAACAACTTTTGCAAACTACGAGACTGATAGCATCATTCACAGCAAACAGAACAGAAAGTAATGCTATACAGCCATACCAGAGGGAATTCACAAGTGTTTTATGATACTTACACGAGAAGGTGTTAATTCCTCCGGAGCATCTTCCATGGGTTCGTCTGTCCCGTTCTCCTCCGGGGAAACCTCTGGGACGTACGTGAACTGCCCACTCGCCTCCGCAGCCAGCATCTCTTCTACTGGGTTGCGTTCGCTGTTGGGCTGTGCAAACGAAATATTTTTGTTAAGTAATCTCCATAAACTTTATGATGAAGTAGAATTTTGAAGTAAAATCTTAGTTATTTTTGTGCAGATAAAAAATTTGCAGTTCACGTACAATGTATACATTAATGATAATTAAATTGGCACTATTTTATTTAATAATTGAGTGGTGTGCAAGACTTACAAGTGTCAATGAAAGTCACAGAATACACTCATACAACCTGTATCATATATAGTCTGGCACTTCTTTAACATTTTTCAGTTTAGAATTTTTAAATATATATTTATCATTTATTCATGCAATTTCGGCATACGAGGTACATGTTAAAGTAAAAATAAAGTTTAATTTTATAATGCATAATATGGATTAAAAGCGACAGAGATATTTTATTACTGTTTCAAATTCATCATTATACATCAGTGACTTCAAATTTGATCCACTGAAGACTAGCCATCATGAATTAGAAATAAAAAACAGAATAAGCAATAACTAAACGGGACAATATAAAACAAATGTGTGTCATTAATAAGCATTGTTGCTGACTTTCAGGGAGAACCATGCAAGATAAATACATGTAGTTTGTGGAAAATATCTTCAAACATTCTACTTACAGGCACATTGGGGAACTCGGAGGCAGGGATGGGAGCTTTGTGTTGCTTTTTCAAAAACTGTTCAGCTTTAAATGCCTCCGTCAGTCCTGTGAACAGGTTCTCATATTCTGTGGGGTCCGCTAATGACTGAGCTGCCTTCTCGTTTACTTTTGCTAATGACTCGCGCCACAACTTAACCACCCTGTGATGAAAATGATAACATAATATTACTCAAACAAGCTTCATAACTGTTGAATAAGCCATTTGTAAGAAAGATTCAAATGTGACAAATATTTTGACAAAAACAACATTAATGCTGGTACACCTAAAAGGATGAGAAATTTTGGGGGTCCAGGAGTCATTTGCTGAATTTTAAGTACTAAGTATGGTCACAAAAATCGTGTAAAGCATAAAATTTTTTTAATACAAAACAATCTAGTTCTAAAACAGATTTTACATGATTTGACAATATTTATTATGGTTATAAATTATCCTTATTGTAAATTTTGGAATTTCTTTTTGATATTTATCAATTGTATACGGCAAGCATAGAATAGGATGTAAACAGTAAAATGGCCAGGAGTCTTGAAAAGCAACATACCGTGATACCTGGCTAGGTAAATATGTTCTGGCGAAGAAGGCAGCCTCTGGCAACATCCCTGTGCTGATGAGAATCTCTAAGCATTCATCCAATCTGAAATGTAATAACACAACATGATGCAGCAACTATCATTATATATCTGCAGTTGGCAACATAGCTAACTAAGTCCCAGGCCAAAGATTAGTACATTCGAAACTGGCTCTAATATAAAAAGACTTATTTCATCACTGTGAACAAACCGACTGTTGTTAGCTTATCCCTTTTGCTAGACCACATTTGTTGGGTCCAACCGAGGAAGGCTATACAACATTTACTGAGAGTAATGGTCATTTGAATCTAATGCAAGCTGCAAAGGGAGACTAAATTTGTGCCACAAAACAGTTGAAAATACCCTAATGGGTTTAGTTGGAAACACTAATGTCTTGTTAATTAATGTTTCGCACATGCATGAGAGCAAATATCAAAGGCAGGATAAACTAATAAAATTTAGTTAATTCATGGCAAACTACACAGCATAATTGTAGAAATACTTAAAGTAACCAACTAGCCTTTTATCCAGACCAAGTCATGGTTAAATAACTGAACTATGAAGACACAGATTGCTTATTATTACGACTTACTTTCCAAGTATGAAGTAAGACAAGAAAGACACATTGTTCTGTTCTGCCGTGAGCGCCGTGGTTGCCAATCTGTTGACCATGGATGCGTTTCCAGCAGATGTTGCAAGAAGTAAGAGACCTCCAAAGTCCTGCGCGTGATGCAGACATTCCTGCGCAAGACCGAAGTCTCCTTTGCTTGTCGCTAATTCTGCAAGTTGCTTCCATTTCTGTTCCGACTGCAATTACATTCAACAATACTCTTTATCTAATGGCTGTATAATCGATGTATTTAACAAATACATGTACAAAGCATGCAAAATAAAGATCCATCTAACAAAACCTAACAAAAATAATATCTATGAGCTTTAAACTTCCATTTCCCATTAAATTACCCTTGAAAAATCATCTATGAAAACTGCATAAAATATCCTGAAAATGGTTTACACACTGGTTAAGGCTTATTAAATACAGTTGGGCCCAAAAGTTCAAATACACTTCAGCAGGATGTCACAAATGAAATTGCGAATAAATACATCCAAGTGAAAAAACAACTCGATGAAACTTTGATAGTAATACAGGAAACTTGATAGAATTATTATTGGAATATAAATGAATATAAAATTGGGGATTTTTTGTTGAAGAGAAAAGATGTGCAATGAAAGTGAACTATATATGGGTTTAGTGCAGTATAGAGGACCCAAATTTATGACCATGTTTGGCGACCATAGAATATGAAATGTCACCTTTTTTTGCCATTAGAATAACATTTGTGTAGAGTAGCAGTGGAAAAACAATAAACTGAAGATGAACTACGTGAATATGAAAACCCCCGTCCTTTGTTTGTGACGTCATACATTGGATTCAAGCACGAATATGGTTACAAATCTGGGTCCTCTATACTACACATTTTTCCCTGCATTCTGCTAAAGTACATCTCCACTTTTGGGCCTGACTGTTTATCATCAGCTAGCCTTTCTTACCTCGGCTTCCTTTGCCAGTTCATAAGCGACTTTAAGATCTCCCAACTGCAATGCCAACTCGAACTTGTGCTCTGGGTCACATGTCACTGCCAATGCTTGAGATTTGAACCCCTGCAGGAAAAACATATAATCCTAATAAAGCACTGAGCAATGAAATCTAAAACCATTAAGTGAATTTTAAATCAGATATGCTATACAGCTTTTGTAGTAATTGTCGCCATTAGATCTGAAATGAGGACTGGAAATAGACAGATTTATGAACTCAACCTTTAACCATGACACTGCTAAAAGAAAATCCATAATGAAAGCAGACAAATACTTACATAATTTTGAGTATACCATGCAATTTCTTGATACAAAAAAAAAAGGCAACGGAAACAGGAATCGAAGACAAACCTGTTTCTCCAAAAAGTGCGCCACTCGCGTTCTTTGTTCGCGTGGAATTGTGGGTAAGACCTTGTCAGCTGTTTCAAAGTCGCGTCTCATGACGACGGTCTGATACTCCAGGACTGAGAGGAGGAGAGAGTAACTAATGACATTTAACTCCTTGTCTCCGAGATAAAGACGGTTGTCTTTGGGAATGTAGCCCAGTAAGTACATGACTCTGTGAAATAAATATTAGTAAAATCAATGTTAGTTCAGGGCTAGATTTAGGTGTGTTGCACAGTAAAACTTGAGCCAAATAATCTGCATTGCTTTTCATCTGGAAAATTGTGTAGCAATAAAATGCTAATCAAACTTCTACATGGTAAATTGCAAATGACATTCCACTGTAAGTATTTCCGTCACCTTAAATTTGAACTTTCGTTAATTAGAATTTATGTCAAGTTCCGTTTACCTTGTTATAAATCTCAAAGATGTGAATTATGAATGGTAATTGTGGTTATCTAATCACTTCGCCTATATTTAACTTAACTGTTTACCTGAGGTTGATGACACTACGCTATTGAATTGTTTATATGAGCTTGATGACACTATTTCATTTGTACATTCAGTTACATTGCTTTGTTGCAAAGATTTTAGCATCTGCATCTTTGGCTACATCTGTTCAAGCAAAATCAGCACCACTGGAGGTACTTGATGAGTACATACATTACAGCAAGAAAATTTAAAAATACTAACCTATCCAAGTGAGCAATTGTGACGATCTCTCCTCCTACGTAATAATTTAACCGATTGACGCTATTTGTGTAAATGAAACAGTCGCCGACCCAACACCCTGTCTTTACTGACTCCTCAATTTCTCCAACAACCTGGAAAATAAAGAAATATGTTGTTACTATTATTACTATTAACACATCGTAAAACCTAACAAGCAAGTCATTAACAATTGCGGACGTTTTAAAACTTGATCCATAAAAAGAAGAGACAGTAATCATCATATGCCTAGATGCAGACAGCATAGAAGACTCACAAATAATATCTAATAATTACAATAAACATACATCAAAAGCATTTTCGATGCCATCCTCCGTCACGCCCCCTTCTGTTGACTTCGCTTGATCAATGACGTCTGGCTGATATTTGAGGATGAAGAAACTCTCCTCTGTAGCAATGCACACCAGTTCCCCACTCTCACTCCAGAATATCTGCTCAACAAGAAAATGATGATAAATCTTAATTGACATTCTATGTAGAAAAAAAACTTTTCTTCATTTTGGGTGTTCCTCCTACACCTATGTTGTTACTGGTCTTGGCACATGAATATTTAACCAGCGTTGATTTGGTTACGGGTAGAATGTCACACAATGAAAGTTTTACAAGAGGTGCACTCCTATTGTCATCAAAAACGAACAGTGTTGAGCAGCAGAACACACAACAATTGTGCAGAGAAATGCCATTCCCAACAGGGCATGATGAATTTATGTACAGGGCTGTATGGTGTAAAGATTTTGAGGATAGATAAGTAAACTACTCCTGGTGGGAGACTTATGTGTGCGTTATTTCATGTGATGGTTAAGATCTGATACATCTATTCATTTTACTGCATTGTGTAGTAAAAATTCTGGAGTTTCAACTTACATTTTTTGGTGTGATTTCAATTCGTCGGATGAGTTCTGTTGAGTCCCAATCGTAAAATGCGAGACCACTTACAGACCTGACTCCCAGCAAGTGACCACCATATATACCTGGAAAAACAATCCAGATATTTCAATTACATTTACTAAATCTGCAGCTTGTACACAATAATCGAGCTTTCATAAAACAAATCGTTGTCCAAAATTAATTATAGAGAATGCCTGTATAAGAAATTTGGACAGTTCGGAAATTGCTAGCACCTACCTTCGGCACCAAAATCAGGCTTGAAAGATTTCTGTTCCTTGAAGTTTTTGAAGATCTTAACAAGACTGTTGCTCTCCCTGATGCCATAAACCGACGAATCATGAGACCAGACAAACTCCTGGGCTGAGCCAAAACTCTTGTTTCTCAAAGCCATGGCCGTGTATATTATGTACTCCCCATCTCCACACACCACCACAAATCTGAAATGAATACGAATTGCAAATGACTAAGATCATGTACTGATTGCTACAGACACAGGTCCATTGGTAAGTCCATTTCATGTTTTACTGTGTTTCTGTGTAGTAAGCAAGTACTTGTACAACAATGTTAATTATAACAACGCTTTTCTTCGCTACTATTTTTGGTTCTCTGAAGTTTTTAGGAGATGGCACTGCGCTACGCACAATTCAGAGCATTCCCGCCCCTTGTTAGTCAACTACAGCTCTGAATCTTTGTGGCATATTGCATGTTAACAGCTAGCTAGATGAATAGATAGATAGATGCTCAATACATAGATAGATAGATATGTATGTCTTAACCACAAGACCAGCCAGTCATGTCTCATTTAATTACTAACCTGCCATTAGGGTTGTGTGCAATCGTCTGTGGATATATTTCACAGCTTCCCATATCTTTGACACCCAGAGACAATCGTTCGCCATCCTTAATATCTTGGTCTGAGATGGCTTTAATGTTTGCTTGTTGGACCTCGGCATGTTTTGCATAAATGATCTTTCCACTGGAATCCATGGACATCGCAGGCTCCTCTCTTCCCAACTGGAAAATCAAGAAATAATGGTTGATTATTTGAACCAAGTTTTTAAAATCCAAGCACTTCACATAATCATAATGCTATTAAAAAAGTATGTTCTCAAGCAAGACAATTATATAAATACTGCTATTTCAATTACTCAACTTTTTGTGAATGCCAGTCATAACGGCTACACACGAAAACGGCTACAACCCAAAACGGCTACAAAATTTAATGGTATCCCCAAAACGGCTACAACCAAAAATCCCAAATTAAGAGATGACCAAAACGGCTACAGGCCATGTCCAAAACGGCTACACTTCTATACACCATTAGGCTACACATTTTTTTTCGTAAGAAGATACGATTACAAGGAGAAGCCACGATTGCATGTCATTGATGCCTGAGTATTGGTCCTGGCTAATTAAAGCTGTGCTGAAAGATTAGTGTTTTCTTTGTTTCTTGATTACAATTCTCAATTGCATGACAAAGTATATATAAACTGAGACTAGAATGGTCCTCACTTATTCTCTGTTGCCGTTTTGGTCTTTGTGGTTGTAGCCGTTTGGTGTCACGGCCGGTCAGCGTAAAAAGCTACTGTTGCCGTTTTGGTTAAGGCTTGAAAAACACTGTTGCCGTTTTGGTCATGTCCCCAAAATTGGTGTAGCCGTTTTGGTTATCGTCGAGTAGCCGTTTTGGTTGTAGCCGTTTTTGCGTGTAGCCGTTATGACCGCCACCCACTTTTTGTTTCCATTAAATTATTTTGGTGCGTTTTGTGTTTGCCAGCTATTTTTGCATACTTTGTACTATTGTAAATCTTTTGGCCTAAATAAATTGAATTGAATTCTTTACTTCATAACTGTTGGTGTGTTATGCTTCGTGCTTCATAGTTTTAAAATCCGCATTTCAACTTTAAACATCAACACTATTTCAACTTAGTGCAGGCATCATAATTATTTGTCTGTAATGTGCATATGCTTGTTGTTTCATAGCCAATTTTAATTATAACATTTTTTTTTCATCTTCATAGACTTAATCAATAGGGCTTTTAATTTTATTTGAATTTTTTGAGGTTTGATCCTCCAATGTTAATTTTGTTTCATAATTTAACCCAATAGGTGCACTTAACCTTGATCATTATTATTTTGACACTCAAAAGTTATTCTTTTGAATTTTTTTTTTAATCCAGAAAATGGACACTCAAAGTTGCACGACTTTCACAGCGGACGCTAGATGTCAATTACTCCTTTTTACTATCATCAGGATCAGAGGACAACTCAACGCAACTAACCTTGATCATGATGCTTCCTTCATCGTATCCAAGAGCAACGTTGTTGGATCCTCGGTGACAAGCGATGGCCCACACTCTCTCCAGTCCATAGTTCAAGGTGCTCTCTAGGCGGTAAGTGTTGGCATGCCAGATGCGAATGGTGCCTGTAAAGTTATTAAGAACCAGTTGTAAAAACATTTGGACCTCAAAACAAACTAATTGCATGAACATAATGATCCCAACACACACTGGTTGGAAAAGCCATACTTGTCAATGATATTTCAAGCCATTTTTTAGTTTTAGCTTTTAAGACTGTTTTAGTATTGAATCCGTAATATTAGTTCATTAAATGATTGCATTAAAAATTCCAGGCAAAACCTATCATACATAAATCAGATAAAATATAGCTCTACTCCTTCATTGTATAGTTGCAACAATGGTCTTTGTCAACACAATATTTGTTATAAACTCCATAACCTGCAGGAAATATCTAATAATTCTAATATACATTTTATACAGTAATAAGTCAGTAAGAAAAAATCATGTACCGTCTTCTGATCCAGTCATAATGATGGGCAGCTCTGGGTGGAAAGCTACGGCGGAAATATTTTGGGCATGGCCCTCCAGAGTTTGCACGCATGTCTTGTTCTGCAAAATTAAAAATTGAAGATTTTTATTCAACAGGCAAACTTGGCTTGATGAAACAGGACTAATATATAATTGTGGTATTTTTTCAAACCTGATAATCCCATATTTTGACCAGGCGATCGTCGGCTCCTGAGATTAAATAAGGCTTATCCCCTCCACTGTAGTAATCTAGTGTGTTGACACCTTTCTCATGTCCTTCCAGGGTAAAATTGGGCGTGGAGGATCCCAGGTTCCAAACCTAAAGAGATAAGACAAGAATATAGTACTTAGAGTCTTGCTTTATAACTAACTCAACAATAATACTACTACATAGGGTTACATGTGGTGATGGGTGGATTAGGGCTCTACGTCCTGCATTTCTGCACCTGTTGGGCTAGTTAGGACAGGTCAGGACATGTCAATGAGATGAAGGATGAAACAGCCATCCGACTTAGGTTCGACCTGGGAATTGAACCAGGGACCCAGTGGTGGAAGCCCAGCGCGCATCCTCTGAGCTATTTCCATCTAAATCATACATCAACTATGATAAAATATGAATGTAATCAATGAGCCAATATCTATTTACCCATTGTAGGGAACAACTATCACAAAACATCTTCATTATTTATTAATTCTCGGGGCCTAATGGCAGACTTGAAATACAGATTGTGTAGATTGTGCAGTTAAAATACATTTGTAAATGAGCTAACAATAAACAGATAAAGCAGGCATTTATAAACATACTTGAAATACACAAATAAATTAATTCATTTGCATCATACCTTGACAGTTCTGTCGAGAGAAGCGCTGGCAAATGTGTTGTTGTCTTTTGGGTTGATCACAATCTGCATCACGTAGTGAGTGTGCCCTTCAAAGACTTGCGTACATGTCCATTTCTTGTCCCAGTCCCACAGTTTGATCAGCATGTCATCTGTAAATGAGAGAGCAAATCATACACAATTAAATGAGCACAAACTTTTAAATAATATCCATAAACTCTTTAATCTACATTTGGTCCTTTACTGTTCATTTCTTTTTTGTTCTTCCTTTATTCACTTAATTCTTCTTTTCTTTTACTTTTTTTTTTAAAATAAATTGTTACTGTAAAATTGAGCTTATTTTTGTAAATACAACTTGTGTAATAGTGGTATTAATGACATACACCACGCTGGTGTCCACCAACCAACTGTAATGTATTTATTGTGGTCTTTGGTCAGTGTTAATCATGTTTTTCTTTCTTTCTTTTTTCATCAGTTGGTCAAATAAATTGAATTGAACCATAAATGATTAATCTAACAGTCACCATCTTGTCATACTAAAATCATATTTTCATACAAAATTTTGCAGAACTAAAACTAAAACCATACCACTGCTAGTGAGGATATAAGGCTGTGTTGGGTGAACAGCGATGGCTCTTAAATAGTCGGAGTGAGCCTCGTATTGATGAACTCTCTCCAGTGTGTTATAGTTGTACACTCGCACGTGCATATCGTCCTGTATAAAAAATACAAATTGAAATTCTTATCTATATAAATAATAAAACTGATTGAAATTATAAATTTCATTTTGAGAAGAGAAAGGGACTTACAGATCCTGTGACAACCCAGTTCTTCCTTGCAACAAAGCGTGCAGCTCTGACAGGCAAATCACAAACTTCAAATGACTTGATAAGTTGCTGAAATATTAGCAAATAAACTAGATATTAATATACAGACTTACAAAATATATTATAAATAGAAAATACAGGCGAATATTATCAAAACTTTGTGATACAGGCCTCAATGAAATCATATCAGTACCAGTATACCTGCTTCATTATCTAAAATACCAACCTGGGACTCATGATTCCAGATGTGAACATTTCCATTGTACAAACTAGCCAACATCCATGGTTCTGACGGATGCAAGTCTACTGACTTGACCCTGTCAGATCGAGCTGACAGCTTTCGCTTGATATCCAACCTCAGCGGCTTTAGAAAGCAAAACAATAATGGAAGATTAGTATTAATGAACCAAACACATTTTCTATGATTGCTTGTGGTTGCACTGGAAATTATTCCAGAATATATTTAGTAGATAGCAAATATGATGGTACCGCTTTTATGAGATCCAACAATCGCCTACACAAACATAATGACACACCAAGTGCACAATTTAAACCTGATGATCCAGTATTTTTCTATTTTGGCTATTAGGTATATTTCAGACACCAGTTTATCTTGTTTTTAAGTGTTTGGGACTTTGTACCAAATTGGTACATCAAAGTTTTGTTGCCCACTCCAGTGAGTCAATTCAATAGATGAATCCACATCATCACATTTGACACTGCACTGGATATTTTTCATCAGGCAATTATTATTATCACTTTCAAAATGCTTGCAGAAATGGAATTCGTGCACAGTCAAATTTAGAAACAATCTAGACAATATTTTAGACAGGTATACATGTCTTCACTTCACTTTTAAGTTTATCACACACACCCACTTTGACAGCAACACGTTGACAACGACATGTCAAAATGAAGATCAACTTTGCACCGGTATAAACACTGGCTGTTTATCGGTTAAATAAGTTCGGAAGGTTTACAATTCAGGTTTAAAACGAAACAACATAACCTATAGATTGCAAATAATGTCCCTAAAGAGTGAATAACCATTCAAAACAAGAAATATAGATAATATTTAAGAAGTCCCCGCTACTCACCATTTCTCAGCTTTCAAGCGATCTACGTGGCTCATCAATGGCGCATGCGTAACAGGAAGTCTCGTTCCTCACGTGACCTCAATGTGAAGTTGAATGCGGGAGTATTTGACAGATGTCAACAAAAGTAAACATTTAATTTTTTTCTATTTATGTCGGAATTCACCGATGTAATGGCAAAACCAACTTACTTGTTAACTCTTGCACAGTTTAATTAGGGTTTGGTTGTTTAATTGTGCTTCAATACCCACTGAAAATATTGAAAGTTGGCTGATCTTCCACGTTGTTTGTTACACGTTCACAAACCTGACATGTCACTCGATCAGCTACATGTACAAATATACATGTTGTCAGATGTACCTCTACTAAATCATTCATTTGTCCCCCAACACATGTATAGGTTTATATATGATATGTATATGACAATGTAAGATTCATTCAATTCAATCAGTTAAATTCATTCGATATTTATACTAGGTCGCATGCATAATTAAACTTGCCTGCAAAATAAAGCAAAAAATCTTGTACTCCCAACCATTCCTACAAATTGAACTGTCAACTAAATACACCGACACCAAAGGTGTGGCCGTCAATAGACTTGTCGGTGTTAATAACGACGGCCAGGGGCGGATCCAAAACATTCTGACACAGAAAACTTGTAGATTTGGACATATCCATCGATCTTGTTATACAGAATGATTTAGATTTTGGTTTAAAAAATATATATATCACAATATAAATAAATAATTACTGCAAATGTGCATGTGCTCATATGATTTTTTTCCCTTAATTGTCAGGTCAGCATTTGAAGTGAAGTATGAGAGTCTCCGGCCTCATTCCAGCTCGCTTCCTGACAATTGTGTCACATTTTGTTATTGCTGTGGTTTTGTTTTGGACAAAGGTAACAATCTTATCATTATTATTAAAATTCATAAGCTGTATAATCGGATATTTAACAAACTTAGCCATATTAGTTTATTTGAGTCCTTTTAATTAGTTTTTGAGCATATCAGAACTTTTTATCAGTAAATTTTAAGGAAATTATAAGAAAGCCATGTTGGTATAAAGTATTTTTCTTCTTTCAGGATGAGTATGTCAGAGGGTGTTTACCTGTATCATACACTCAGGCTGAATTTGATAACAAAGATTTACAGTAAGTCAATATTTTGCCTGGCAATTTTCCAATATTAAATGTGACCTCTAAGTCTTATTAGATCATCAGCTATCATTATTCATTATATGATTAAGCGAATTGAGTGCAATCCTAGTTTCCTTTCTGATTTGCCTTCACCTAATTCTTGATATTATACTTGATAGGTTGACAGTCGGACTGAGCATAACTATGGCATTATTTCTGGTGGAACTTGTTGGATTTTTTGGAGGTGTCTCAACATTTATGCCATCACAAGGACTTATTTGTATCCTTCGTATAATCAACTGTTTTATTTTTAAAAAGTAAAGTATAAAGATACAGAAAACTGCCAAAATTTACTGATTGAATGGGAGTCAAGTTTAATATTAGCTTACAGTCTGGACAAGGACAGCAATTAATCTTCAACACCCATTCATTTTCATGAAATTGTCAATATATTGATGACTTTGATAAAAAGTTGTGATAATTTGCTGATTTCATTTTTACCTTGTCATGCATATTTGACTAAAATACCATCGCTCCTTAACATTATACAGCAACACTTGCCCATGCCTCAGCATCCATATCTCTTGCATTCTTTATTTTCGAAGAGTGGGAATGCTCAACATTTTGGTACATCTTTGGATTTTGCAGTGCCTTTCCTGCTCTTACAGAAATTATTGTGGACATGGGGGTATTATTTTGTGGAAAAGAGATCTAATACAAACTTTCCAGTGATTTTATATGTCATTGTTATATTATTAATGTTAATGCACATTCCATAATTTATAACTACATTTCTAAAGAATGAGTCTAGAATGACGTCACGTATCATCATGAAAAACATGTTTTTTTTCTCTCTCATAATTGATCTCTACAAATGATCTTGTCATACTTTAGCATTGTATTTTATTTATACATGTATACGTTTTTGTGTACACAATCATGCATTATCCAGAAACCATCGTCCCATAATTGCCTTATTTTTACACTGAATTCAAGTTATTTATCCCAAACCGTCCAAAATTTAGTATTTATATAATTCCTTTGTTGTATAGTCAACATTTTGTAAGTCTGAAATTTATATGGTGTATAAGTGTTTCGAATAAAATTATAAAATCTGTTTTGAAAAAGAAATTCTAAATGTTACTGCACATTATATGATATTGCACTCAAGTATTAGTTCCAATGGCTTACACTAGAGGGTGACACAATTAAGATAGTGACCTGCATAAACATGAACTCAGCAATATCCAAGGTAAACAATAACATGGCAACAAGTGAAGCATGTCACTATTATAATTCGGCAATAAAAAACTCATGTGAGTATGCTTTTTCTGAATCATTTATAATGTAAAATTCAGAATATTAAGCAGCTAAACCTATCAAGTTTATTAGTTTTTCATTGAATTCGTATCATAATTATTTTATTCTCTGCTCTTCCGTAAACTTTTCAGGGGACTTAGGCCTATAGGTTGAAGTATGTGTGATTACTGATTCCAGTCAATTTCCAATAATGTGGCACTATTGCTGGGCACACACGGTCTATCATCTAGTAAGATGGTTTCCAAGAAATAACAGGATCAAAATGTAAGTAACACTTTGAACCTGTTTTTATTTTAAACAAATTTATGCAAGGACACCACTTTTTGACTGAAATAATTTTTTTTGGTAAATTAAGTTAATCTCAGTACACCGTTTAATCTTGAATTGGTTTTTTTTTTCTATTGTTTCAGCCGAATTCTCCTGATGATCTTCACTTTTGCCTTTTTAGTTCCACAGTTTGTTATTCTTTTTCTACCACGATCATCAAGATATTGTGGTCAACATTTATTCCAGCTCCTCATCATAAGTATCATATTTACTTTTTGCATGGCAGGTAAATTTCAACACATGAAGCAATGTTATTAATTGACTCTGTAAATGTATGTGTTACATGTACACTAATTTAAAAAAAAAACCTCCTGATTTTTGTTAAGCTTGGGTATCTTTTAAGATAAAATTTATATGAATAATTAATGCACAGGATTTATATTTAAATAGGCCTACATGAAAAAACAAATAAGTACTATGTAAAATATTTAGTGTGTCGTTGCTGTTACACTAAAACCTTGAACTATAATATATAGTATAACTGACACATACTCGGTTTCAATATCTGAGTTTGTTTTTAACTTTTCTTCCACAGGTTTTTCTTTTCTGTTTTCTTTAATGGACCCCGTGCCTCGAGAGGTGAAGATTGTCTTCCATGTTTTTGGTGTCCTCAGTTTTTCACTTGGCTGTATTATTGCCACATTCACATCACTGGCTGATGAATGTGTAAGTCCATTATGTGTTTATTTTTTATAAGTACTTTACTTTTTACATTTGTTGTGTAATACATAATAGTGTTATGCGAATTATGAGTTTGGGCCATAGAAGTTTTTATGCTTTAATAGTTAAGATTTAATACACTTTTTTTTTAATTCGATAACTTCAATCACTGTTTTTCCTTTTCCAGAGAGTATTTACCACAGAACTGTATTGGTTACTTGTTGCACTGTCCATATTTGGTATGATGGCCACATGTGAGTACAGATGTACCCTCAAGACCCTATATTTTTAGCAAAAACCACCTAATTTCGCTAAAATATATATAAAATGTGATTCTTATGAACAATGATGAAACCTTTGATTTTGTGATAATTTTCTAATTTCAGTGTGGTTCACAGTTGTAATTCCTTTCTGGGTGGTGAATAAAATTTGGAAAGAATCGGTTTACGATCCAAGAAATCGTGAAGGGGCATGTTACGATCCAGTCGCATGCTGTTCTTGCGTATGGCACATCTGAGACACTGCAGCCGAAACCTTTACTCTTGGCAAGTGTCTGAAGACGCAGTTCTGTGGAAGTAATCAGGCATTGCTCTTTTACTGACATTAGCCAATCACGGCATCTGTTACAGATCACAGGTGCAGTGTCAATAACTTGTCTCAGATTGGTTAGTACCATCCAGATAATATAGAAACTACCATTTATTGACAGTACTGCCACTGAGTTTCTTGGTAAATTGACACAGGCCACACAATTACACTATGGCAGCAGGTATTGCCTATTCTTGACAAAAAAATCGTCAACCTCACGTGATTTTAAACCAAAAAAAAAAAGTATTTATTAGGCCATAGTGTTTGAATCAGATAACCTTATTATCCAAAATTGTGCAGTCTAAATTGTATATCCAATGTAAAATTGTTACCGGTCGCAGAAAGCGGGTCTTTCTGAATTGATTAAAGAATTATTTTTTCACATTTGTGTGTTTTATCTCCCAATATTATGCGAGTTGTTTACTTTCGCAAGATGTACAGCCCTGGAGCACTTAAATTTTAGCCTATTTGTCAAAGCAGCTCGTCAAGAGTACCATGTTTATATGGACTTGTGATGGACTTACTATAAAAGAGCTATGTGCCACCAGAGATGGTCTTATGACAACTGTTATAAATGTAAATGAACTATATGATATAATTGAATTTATCAGTATTTCTTAATTAAAATGTAACCGATCAATGTTTCACATGTACGCTTTGAGCCTGAAGAAAGATGGTAATAATATATATATATATATATCTGGTTTTTATACTTTTACATTGTAACATTCTTCATAACAATAATTGCACTGTATAATCAAATAATAATTATTGTGTAACTTGTGGAGGTAGAGATCTAAGGGGTGTCATGGACATGGGTTAAAAAAAAAAAATCCCTGTTGAAAATTTGCCAATGAGTTAGATTTCTATGTTTTTGCATATATATGTATGCCCGGTAATATTATTATTAAATAATAACTATGGGGGCATTTTTTACTGCCAACTTCCATGATGGAATATATATTATAGTAAAGGGCAACTTATTAAGCAAGATTATTAAATCTTAAATGAGGTTTTAGTTAAAATTAAATACTCACCGAGCGACCGTAGCAGACGAAAACATTCTTAAGTGCAAAATGCCAGGTGGCATCAGCGGCAGAAGCAGACGACAAAAAATGCTTAACTAATGCTATAGAGGGCGCAGCATGTAATTCGTAGGATGTAAGACCAAAGCCCTTCAAAATAGAGACCTCAGAATTGGTAGTCTAGACTAGCCCTGAAGACCCCTGTGTGTTAGCGAGAGCATGGGTCCCGGGGCTAGTCTAGACATGCAAAAAAAAAAAAAAGTTGTTTTATCTTCCATAGATCCTCGCTACTCTTGCCTAGCTACCCACAGGGCCACAACTGTCTGCAAATCATGCATTTAATTATGGATGCCTTAACCATTAGTCTATTTAGACTGGTTTTTACAATTTGACGGCCACCAGTGCAACAATGTAGACCACACTCACTTATTAGGGTTATCTCTAACTCGGTGTGACCTGCATCGGTCCTAATTTCAAAATGCCCTTTTCACCAAGGCTTTTCACAACTGAAATCTCACGCTTGCGAGAAAATCCCATAGATGGGCGTTCAGCATGTATTCGCTGGGGGGCGCTGCGACTAGCTGACGCAGTACGCAGGTAGGGGCTGCCATTAGCCGGGAGGGATTCCTCCCGGTAGCGTGCGTGCGCATTCTAGGCTTTAACATTGGAAAAGCCTGGACCGGAACGTGATACCCAGTCTAAAAATAGCACAGCCAATCAGAAAATTCAGTTCTTGGCCAATCAGCCATCTGGGATAGGTAGAGGCGACCTGCCTAACGCGTTCACGCTTAGGCAGGTCCCAGCCAATCAGCATGTACTGATGGGTGCTGCCACCTGTCAATTATTTCTAAAATTTTGTCTCGGGTTCAGTAATATTGAATTTATTAACTAAGCCACTCCCATGACTCAATAATTTGCCTCTGTTGGTGGATCTATATGCCTGGTCAGTTAAATTAAGTGTCCACAGTCTGATTCTAAACCCATGCAGTTGTTTGGAAATTCAATATCTCTGTTGCCCTGGCAACCAGTTTCCATAGACATGCATAATGCCCAAGCTAGCAATGTAGCCAAGAACCAGGCTAGGGATGTGGGACATTTTACACTTACACCCTTAAAATCTAGAATGAGCTAGATTATCTGGAGCGTATTAATTACGTTTGACAGCATGACACTGAATAGAAATTGGTGCCTTGCACTATGTGTCTATACGTTGAATCCCACTAAATGGGACAAAAATGACCAAATGAAGCCTATCCTCTCACTGCCTGTTAGGAAAACCTGTATCACCTCCAAGCACCTGAAATGACCACTTTTCAACTGCGAATTATGTGGAGTAGCACCAATATTATGCATATATATGCACACCAATTGCTCAGCTTGTCATCAAATTGCACTAAAATGGATCGATCCAAACCTAATACAACACACAATACATTGTATTTGAAGTTAAGTAGTTTACTGACATTCCCAGTCTCATATTATCAATAAAGGCTGAAATTCTGCATATCATTATATTACTCTAACATACAAGATAAATAGCACATACAAAAGGTGGAATGTAAATTGAACAATACAAACAAAGATACTTCTGTTGTACATCATCGGGGACTAAACCCTGTATTTTCCTTAATTTCATATGATATACTAACTCTCAGCTTGTAAACAACACCATGAAAGAATGTTCAAAACATGAAATGATGTCTACTAAGTGTGCAACTCAAGTAGATTTTACAAAGAAAATTACTCGTCTTTTATTATTGCCATATTAAGACAATATCTCATCAACTCTGTGAATGGATAATGAAACCATCGTGCTAATTAGAGTGTGATTCCTCATACAGACTGCATTACTATTATACACTATGCCCTATATCAAATGCTAAATCACATACAACAACACATTCTACTTTCTGGTCCCCTAAAAAAAGACTCATTTTGATCTCATACATCTCTAATGAAATGCAAAATTAAATGCATTTATTACTGTACTCGATCTGGCAAAATATGAACATATGCGATATAATCTGTTGTAAATAAACTCTTCAATTTCATAACAAAAACAAACATGGTATTTAAGTATAAACAGTTTGGCACCAGCGCAATGACATGTGGTTTCAATTTAGGATACATGATCTATAGTTGTTACATCTTTCATCACATTTCTATAGTTCTTGCGTTCATTCAAGGGTAAGTTGTTAGTAATATCAGTCTCTAGTGAGAGATAAGTTTAGACTTGGTAGGTGGTAGATGACACATCTCCTCCATGTCCGGTCCAGTTGGTGTGAACAAACTTCCCAGGGCTGTCGAGAAGTTCGTAAGTGTGAGCTCCGAAGTAATCTCTCTGAGCCTGCAAATGTGAAAAATAAAATTGATTGAAATACAATAGTATCTAAGATTGAATTTTAATGTAGGCTGCTTCTTGAGTACCTTACATTTGTTATGACTCCACACAAACCAAAAATATTATATTCGACTATGTAGACCAAGTAGGACACCAGCTGATACAGTCGTGTTTCTATATCCAGAACAATTTTTGCTCGGAAAGGTATAAACTTAGTTAATTTTTTCTCAATTATCCAAATGTCTCAGCTCTACAAACAGCCAGTACTGGGGTTTGACTGAACTAACTGCACAATCAAACAAACTTGTAAGATAACAGATTTGCTGTAATTTTAAATTTTATAACAGCTGAGTTCTTTATCTACCTGAATGAGGTTAGCAGGCAACCATCCGGAGCGGTAGCCATCAAAGAAGGCCAAGGCGGTGCTGAATGCTGGTGTGGGAATGCCAAGCTCAACTCCCAAAGCTACCGTTTTCCTCCATGACGGCTGCAAGGAAAATATAAATATACACAAATGAACACTCAAACACGATTAAAAAGTCACATTGAAAGCCATATTTAAATAATACATGCGGACAAAATTCTGAGAAACTTTTGATTCCGATTATCAAAATTATTGACTTTCCTGTCAGAAATATTTTGTACAAACATTAAACAAATATTAAACTAACCTGAGCATTAATAATGGCACTCTTGAAGAAGTCGTCCAGCAAGAGGTTACTCAAGTTCTGATTCTTGTCAAAAGCTTCTTTAATGTTACCCAGGAACACACTGTAAATAAAGCAAAGATCTAGTACACAAGTAATTAACATCAGTGCCCGAAAGACTTCTTAAATTTCAAATGGACATAGGGTTGTCAGCGAAAATCTACCAGGGTGGCAAAATGCTTAAATTTTGTGGCTCACCTTCTGATAATACAACCCCCTCTCCACATGAGGGCGATGCCTCCGTAGTTTAACTTCCATCCAAACTGGCGAGCAGCCTCTCGCATCAACATGAAACCCTGGGCGTAGGAGACTATTTTCGATGCATACAGGGCCTGGATATAATGAAAAGCACCACTTTAAATCAGACAGGTGTTAAACAATAACATGTGCACTGTATGATGACTCGCATGTATACCACAGTTTGAGAAATTATAACCTCTGATTCTTATTTCAAAACTGCTTTAAATTTTTCTAATCATCCGAACACGGTATTCAACATATGCAATGCCGTATTTAAGCATATTATATTATAATTTCACCCCTCCATTCAGCATAAAATAGGATATCGGGGGCACGGAGAAACATTATGCATAAATCCCATACATATTTTCCATATGACAAAAAATGTAAAGTTCTGGCTTTGGCTTAATGGGTGAGCTAGATGTACTTACATATTTAACATGGTTGATGAACTCTTTCTTATCCCCAGTGAATTTTGCATCTGGAGCGCTAAAATGTCGACTCGCTTCAACTCTCTCGTCTTTGATGGATGACAAGCACCGAGAAAATACGGCCTCTCCTGTTTGAATAATAATATGAATGTCACAGACAGGTGGCTGATTAAAACAAGGTAGGTGCAGTTCATAAAAAGATCATCCCTAATAATGAACAACATGCTTCTTTTTCAAAATAAAAGCGGAAGTTAACTAATCAGCAAAATTTTAGAGCAGAAGAACAAAATCTCACCAATGAGAGTGAGAGGAACGCCGTAATCCAGAGCTGAAATAGCTGTCCATTTACCGGTCCCTTTCTGAAATGAATATTAAAATGCTAAAAAACTTCAAGGTCAAGGTCAAATGCAAAGTTTTGGGCCCAACTGTATAGTTATAACTGCCCATTTTACACATTTTTACTTCTATTTCTCGAGCCTCTTCTATCGTCTTATTTTACATTTACAGTATGCTACTCATTTTAGATTATTTGTACTGACTTGCCCAGCTGCATCTCTGATTTTCTCCAAGAGATGCACTCCATCCGTGTCCTTGTATCGCAAAATGTCCCTCGTGATTTCGATCAAGAAAGACGCCAGCTCTTCTTTGTTCCATTGGTCAAGTACCTGAAATATTCAACAATTCGTGATTCAAAATTTCTCTAGGGTGATCTCCATGCAGGAAAACATTAGCCCTCAGCTCAGTAAAATTCATCACCTTCGATTTTATAATATGCTAATAAAATATCAAGGAAAAAGGGTTCAGTTTAAAAAAAAAAGAGCATTTTTATAAATCAAAATGGGAATGTCTTTAAAACCCAAATATTTCCCTATCTCCCTTGTCCCCCAACTCTTTTACCACACTTATATAGTCGTGATTAACTGAAGCTGTGTCTTGAATAGGGACATTAATGAGAACAGATGCTACCTATCTAAAATAAGTATTAATATTATTATGATACTGTGTAAGTTAGTCATGAAAACAAAGCCAGTTTCAGTATTCAGTGAAAAATTATGAATCTTCATCAACTTACATCACCAATCTCATCATTAGTGAGTCCCAGACCCTTTCGCAAAATGTGGTACGCTTCACAAATCAACTGCATGTCTCCGTACTCAATGCCATTATGCACCATCTTGACGAAATGACCAGCTCCCTCGTCACCAACCTATGATGAAAATTACACGTGATAAAAGTGACACATTCACACATTAAAGAGGTGATTTATATGGTGATGGTTGCTTAGCTTTTTATTTTTGAGATATGAATTTTATTTTTAAATCAGGAGTACTATTTAGTAGTTGCATAGGCTCAATTTACATTTTCCCACTGCAGCAATGGATGATTATATTGGGTCTCAAAGAATCCATCAGAAGAAAGATTCTGGGTTCTTGCTCCACAATTATTGTATATTTTGGAAAAAAATTATGAAAAAATGTGCAATGAAGTTTCTTTACGTTTCTTATCCCATAAAATGAAAAATAAGTTTGCTAAAGTGAAATATCAAAATTAAATGTAAATTCTTGATAGTACAATGTATTGTCCACAATTTTTGAGTGAATTCAATCCAATATTGTAACTTACCCAATCACAGCATGGTTCCCCAGTGCCCACTTTGGCAGCAATGGACTGGAAAATGTCTTTAATTGCAGGCCTAAGGGGAAAAAGATATTATAGTATCGACAATTGTGATTATGCATAGCATATAATGACATCAGCTTGTTACACTTAATTCAGCCAAAAATAGGCATGAATGTCAATAAGAATCTAAGAGAAATGTGAACAAGTGTAGAAATAATTTCTGAAACAGGTGAACAGAATTTAGGACACACTCACCATGCCTCAGGAGAGCCACCTGGCATAAGGGAAGGACCATATCTAGCCCCATCTTCACCTCCGCTGACACCACTGCCGACAAACAATATTCCTTTTTCTTTCAGACTTCTTACTCTTCTCTGCAAAATAACAAAGGACCATTAAAATGATTGTAACATGTATTGAGTTATGCTTGTTATGAGTTATGCTTGTTACACTTAAATTGTGGTTACACTTAAACATGAAGGATCTGGACAGGCACTCTCCAACGCCTGTGTCCAGTAATTGAAACTTCTTCTATTCTATTCTATTATATTATATACCAATGTGCTTAGAACATTGACATTTCTTTTACAGTTGTGTCACATTTGAGTGTATTTTGTGGGAAATACAGCAGAAAATAAATATTCATTCAAGGCTGAACCTTTTTGAATTGAGTTACCATTTCTGTCAAATAGAGTCGCAGGCTGAATTCAATTGACAAAAATTTTAATTTTCAAATTACAAAGAAACTTACATTGGTGTCATTATATTCGGAGTTTCCTCCATCAATAATGATGTCTCCTTTTTCCAACAGGGGAACCTGTAATTCATATGAAAGATAATGAATGTAACAATGATGTGTGGAACACCAGGTAAATGTGACTTAAATCCTAAGCTGTTGTACTTTGTCCTGCTGTCTTTTTGTCTACTAAACTCAACAGACTTTTTGTGTCTTTCTCCTACATCTGTCTGTATGTCTTCGTGACTTTTTTCACCCCCCCCCCCCCCCATTCCCCGTCAGTCTTTTCTTAGATCTTTGACTTTTAGGTCACTCAGCTTGGAGTCACTCCAACGTGGTGGCTAATGATTAATCAGTCTTGAATCTTGGCAGTCCTTTCCCTGAGTGATGCATAATACTCTCAATTTGGATCATCAAGGATTAAGAAGAAGCTCATTATATAGTAAAGAGCAGCCAAATTAGAAAGCCTTGACAATCAATATCCATAACACAACTTTGTTGTTTTTTTTCCTCACATGTTGCATAGTAATAGCGGTATAAGATTTTATCTTATTTTGCATATGCAAATTCTGTGACAATGCATTGATGCTTAAATTCAAATGGGCTCTTCTCAATTAATACAAGATCCATTGCTTGAGACATCATCAACTGTACGAATGACCCGATAGTATCATCAGGTCATTGAAAACAATGGTTTTATCACACTGCTGACTCCCTTTACTAGCATCGAGAAGCCCATCGAGTGCAGACTAAAACAATGCTATTAAATTGCAGTTACAAATATTGTACTGTTAAAACACATGTGCTGCATTTATATAGTTCCTGGATAATGATCATAATTTTATATGACACATATTTCAAATTCACTGCGCACTATATATGTTTGCAGTTAACCACGTCATCTTACCATTTCAGGCTGCCAATTTTGGTTAACAAGTATTTCAAATTTTTAATTTTTATAAAGCTCAACGCTGACCACATTAAGAGGATCATAGTTTGTATGAAATATTAAAGTCTTCAAAGCTTTTATATCCTCACAGAAAAATGTCCATTTTGTCTTAAAACAGGTCTTTTGAGAATTCGAAGTATATACAGAAAAAAAAGACATTGCAACAATAATCATGATAATTGAGAATACTTCATACAAATGTTTTGAAGAATTTGAAGATAATAAACTGACCAATTGATCGATGAAGTCATCAACGGCCTTGCCCGCCTTGACCAGCATCATCACCCTGCGAGGCTTCTTCAGTTTGGACACCATGTCCTGCAGACTCTTCGCTCCAATGATTTTTGTTCCTTTTGCTTCTTTGTTCAAGAAATCTTCCACCTTCGAGACAGTTCTGTTGAACGCACACACCTGGAGAGAATAAAGAAAAAATAAAGAATAATACCATAGAATTTCACACCGTGGTAACATTGATGATAAAACCAAACCCATCAACAGTGTTAATAAATGATCTTGAATAATTTAAGGAATAAGGATCATTAATCAGATATAAATTATCCTGTCAAACAAGCCACTTTCAATTAGGAACTCTTCATATAGTCTTCATAATAAATTTTATATAATTCTTATGCATGAACATCTCCAGAAATATAAAGGAGCAATAAAAAATGCTCAGTGCATGACACTTGGGAAGTTCCTGGGCTGTTTAAAAAATATTACAGAGTTTTTTGCCAATTCACTAATTCATGTTTGCAGATTTCAGAATATGACTCTTACCACAAAACCATGGTCATTCATGTTGAGGATCAGGTTCTGGCCCATGACGGCCAAACCGATCAACGCGATATCAGCTCTGGAAATTAATTAAAATGAAAAATGCCGTTAAATAATGAAAGTTATGTGACAAGTCCATCTTACAAGGAAAAGACAATCTGTCATGCTGATGATCATAATACAAGTCCTTTCGTCTTTGTTTGTGGTCTATTGAAGTGTCTGTGAAATATATTGGAATTGATGTCAAATTAAATTCGAACCGCTCGAATTGATGCATTTTAACGTGGGGCGTGGAGAAGGTTAGGCCAGAAGGTGCGCACACATCTCGTAGGAACTACCCTGGGACCGAGGAAAGAGATGGAATTGAATATTTTGGACAAGGACCATGTAAATTGAAAAAACAAATTATCTTATAGGCACTTCCTTGCTCCCTCTGTTGGAGCATTATGAAACAAAAAGGGAATTTCTGGCAATTGTTGGAAAAATATCACCACTGCAGTTTCCATTTATGACACTGTGCGATTGATAGTTAGTTCTAACTAATTATGTTTTTGCACAAAATTGGAATACATAGGAATACACTGAAATACAAAATAGACTTATAATAGTGTTACAGCAAATGCTGCCTGATAAACAGTACTTAAGACCCCATAGTAAATTTCAACATTATTCCAGGAAATTAATAAATTAAATAAATCAATTAAAATGCTGAACAAAAAAATCATATATATGGGAAACCAAAAATATTTTATTGATTACAGGTAAACACAAAAATATATTGCTTTGGCCTTTATAGACTACACTCTTTGGTTTGGCCTTAAAGGGGGCAATTTTTGTCAGTCTGCCAATAAGCAATTCATGCATTAGAATCATTTCTGTTTGTGGATGATGACAGGTCAGTCCTGTTCAGTGTTCACATCAGCATGACATGGCTAAGTCTTATATTCCTATGATCAATGATACACTGTATTTGTAGTGTATTGAAAGTCCTTCAATTTGTTCAAGCAGCATTATTGAGCAAATTATCAATGTGTTATCTTAAACATTTGGATCATGCCACTCTTGCAAGTCTCGTCAATGTCTCGACCTCTTAACAGAAGCACAGACTGAAAACGAAAGGTTCTTAATGATTATTGCACTGTACATATACCCATAAAGTGTATACATATATATGTATATGTTACAGAAATTTTATTCATTTAATTTTGACGACAGTTGCTCGCTGTACTTCCTAAATTAGCTGCATAAGTTTCCATAAAAGACCACAAAAGCCCTTTCATCTTTATCAGAAATATTATAGTACGTACATTACAAAATGTATTTTCAATTCTTTTCAGGTTGCCATGGTATCAGCACTAGCTTTATGCTAGCCTTTAATAATCAGGACCATCCTTAATATAAGGCTAAAGATCTCCACTGAAAGTTTTTAATATAAATGCTTGGAATTACTCAGCAAATGTGAGACAGTGGTATTTGACTTGTCATACTGGATTTGAATTTTTTTTTCATGACTCATGTAAATATTTGCTAAGAAACCTTATCAATTCTATCGAAAAAAAAAAAAACCTGTTTTGGTCATTCACTCAAGGAAATGTTTAGTCAGTTACAGCCAGCAGTTTTCAAAATAATGTTCTGATTTCTAAATTCCATGACTCATGTGTTATCCCCAGTTCATGTAATAACACCTTTAGAACGTGATAAATCTGGCACACCAAAATTTTACAAAGGCTTTTTAAAAGACTGCCAAATGCTGTCAATTGTTAATAGTTAAAGCTTAATTACCACACACACCATTTGCAGTATTTGCCCGATCAATCAGATTACTGAACTCAAGTGGCTTATATATATAGAATATATATTTACTAATTAAAATATCCTAATTACTAATTAAAATATCCTAATAAGAGAGGCTAGAATCAATAGGAAGTTAAAATTGGAAGGATGTTCCAAAAATAACTAAGCAGAGAAGAGTACTACATAATTTACACATAAAATGTTGCCAAGTCACCATGTCAACGTGTCAATCATATACACTTCATATCTTAGCACCCCATTGAATCGCCTGTACTATCATCTTGAACATACAACCATGCTATGTAAACAGCATCTTAGTGCTAAATATTTCTATAGAGCACAATGAAAGTAATGCTAACATGGGTCAGATAGTTCAATTATTTTATTAACAGTTGAAGTTTAAAATTGTAGGTATGGTTTTCGACAGCATTGAAATAACATTTCATTCAGTTACAGGTTTTATACGTTTAAAATCAATATAGGTAAATATCTTATTTCAATGTCAGTTACTTTCACAATCTAAAAGTCACAACTCAAAGGAAAATGTCACAACTCATAGTCAGCGTCTAATTTTCTAGTTGACAATAAAAAATCTGAATCTGAATTCGGACATGACTTAATCAAGTAAATTAATGGTATTTCAAATATTTACGAGGCTTTCGCATTAGCATTAAAACAAAATTCTAATCAATTTCGGTTTAAAATTACTACATATCTATTGTTTCAAAATTAGTGCAGCTGAAAATATACAAAACACAAGTATCTAATCAATGAAGTACTGTGTATCTATAAAAAAAATTGAATTACTAAGTGAATACAAAAAAATATTAAAAGCCCAAAACGACTCACTGTGGTTCAGACATGTTGGTACTATTCCTCCACTCACGATACATAGTTTAGCGAGAGATTTCTCCTTTTAAATATAGTTCTATGTTTGTTCTGAGTCTTCCCCAGGCCAGCCAATAGGGAACGAGCACACACACTGCTAGTATAGGTGCACTATCATGGTGACTGGGTCATCTAAACATTGTTAAAGTATGTTGTTAAAGCATGCTGTTAAAGCATGCCTAAACATAGTGAACCTGTATTAAACCTATTATAATTACAGACTACACCTCATGCTTCACCGATTCACACAGGCTTATTGACCCATATAATTATGTTGCTAAATTGGTCAGCATTCATCTGGACTTTCTAGACATGTGGACTTTCTATATTACAACTGTACACATATTATATCTTATAGTACTGTCAACATATTATCATTTATGTATTCTTAGCATTATGCCATGATAATGCCAAACAGCAGTGTAGTTGTGATACATATACATTCATCGAAAAGAGATTTTACCTTGACATAAATTGTTAATGGCTTTAAATAGGGAAAACCAATATCATTACATTAACTTCATAAATTTTAATTTATTTTTTAAATTAAATAATCATATTATTATGAGGTGATAACATTCATGATAATTATATAATATGTTCACAATTGGTAGATATAGTAAAACAATGGTAAGTGATAAACTGAAAATTACTCATAACCTGCATTAAAATGTAGTCACAAGTGCTGAGCAATGCAATACAAAACAATTTTCTTGATTATTCCAATAAGCATGACACGAGTGATACGGGCTATCCAAATCACAAGATCATGCTGGATGTATAATAAATAAACTTTTTTTTTTCTCTTTTCTCCAAATTAGAACCCAGCATTTGCATCTACCTATAGATATAAGCTTTACACAAAAATTTCATCGACATTTATGCATTTCTACCTATAACACAACTCGCATGAAGTTTTACACTAGTTTATATAGGATTTTTCCATTGATTTCCCACTTTCGTCAAGATTTGGCACTAGGTAAATTGAATTTTATGCCGATTCCTTACACAGTCATGCGTCTAGTCAATAGAAGTGAGATACAGGTCTGTGACAACTATTTTGTAGTACCGCTCACCTGAAAGCTTGAAATTATTGGAATTTTGAGATTTTTTATGTATTTTCAATATAGATCAATCTGTAGTTGGAAATGTTTATATATATTATAAAAGGTGCAGCTGTATACCATACCAATGGTAAACCCATGAAGAAAAATGCCACAGTTCTAATAAATCTATAATTTAGCTTTTGAAACTCCTATAGTATTTGCTGAAGCCTGTTGAAGTGTTCAGGGCACTACATGTAACCATGGAGACAAGAGTCTACTCTTGTCTCTATGATGTAACATAAGCACTTGCATCTCACATCTAATGACTATACTCATGACCAGATGAAAAATCTGCAAAAACATTATATTTACCCAGTGTAAAATCTTACAATAGCTATTAGCAGAAATTCTAAGAAAAATCATCTATTTATAAACTATTGTAAAACTTCACATGAGTGTGCTTCAGGCAGAAATGCATCAATTTCAATGAAACTGCACACACATTTTCCTTTGGTCTAGAGGCAATACCAAAATAAAGTTAGGTTGGGTCTGATAATTTGCTGGGTACCAACCACACTTATGACATATTTTAATTCATATTTCATTTATTGTGTATATAAAAACATGTACAAGGTACAATAAAAGCAATGTATTGAATTTGTTAACCGGCCTCTTACATCATTATTTGTACATAATATAATTTATCTTATCTCATTTTAAATGATGCATATTATTTGTTTTTAACCATTTATTTTATTGTATGTTTTGATGAAATTTCTCTCTGTACAAAGAAGTTAAATAACTACTATTTATATTATAATCTTAAGCTATTTTGTCAAAGGTTAGAAGTTCAATTAAGTCTCTCATGCTAAATATGAACACAATAGAGTAGGGGAATTTCCCTTCTACTGACTATGTCACTCTTTCTTATGTTATTCTAAACCATAGGGGCTCAGCGAAACATGTATAATTGACCAAGATAGTGCATGTAATTGACCTAGATATAGGGGGTCTAGTCAACTGGTCCGCCAGACGACTGGTCCTCTGACGAACTCGCCCGCCGATACAACTGGTCCGCCAGTCAGGTCAACTGGTCTATAGTTGACTATACTCCAGATATAGACTTCTATTTTGCCAAGCATGTGGGCTTTGTTTAAACACCCAGTGAAACTGATTACCAAGTTGGTCATTCACCCTCAATAATTTGCAATTGATATTTGTTTTATTTTTGTGGGAAAGTTTAAGGCAATTTTTGATGTTTATTATATATATCATAATATAAAATATTGAATATGGCATAAAAGTATCATTTGGAATATTGTATCGTATAGCAGCATACGATATCCAGCATTAATAATATACTTTATCCCATGACTGAGCATGTTTTTTTCCCTGATACTGGTGTTTTTCCCTGGGCGATATTGTTGGGCGATATTGTTCTGCGAGGGATGATATCAAAGGCTTGAAGGGATGATACAGCTTTTCAAGGGATGATACGAGGTTCAGCCACTCAGGGACAAGAACTGCAGGGACGATACGGCTTTTTAAATTTTTGACCAATGCAAACAGGTATGATATCCATTTCCACCAATCAGGAGCAATTTCAGGGC
Organism: Alitta virens; assembly: GCA_932294295.1. NCBI lineage: Eukaryota > Metazoa > Annelida > Polychaeta > Phyllodocida > Nereididae > Alitta > Alitta virens. The sequence continues at coordinate 23,300,064 of OW028578.1, read as the reverse complement.
CACACCTCCAAAACTGAACTGGCCAATCAAATGCTGTTGCTATCAGTTTGTTTTATTCCAATAATGACAAATTTAGGATTTTCGACTAGAGTCGAAAGTCGGTCGTTTCACGCCTTTAATCAAGTGCTTAGACGCAAAAATGTGCAATCGATTTTAGTCGGAATGCATAAATCACCAGTGGGGAACAAATTTATTAGATTTTTTTACCCAAACAACGAACTAATGGGCGCTTCCATTTTGCTTTGGTCATGTGAATGCATAATTTATGTTACAATATTGCTTACGTTGGATGTCGTGAAGGATATCGTTGGATGCTCAAACCGATTATGAACGGATCATCGGTCGGTTCCCCACAACCGATGATTGGTTTGGAAAATGAAACCGACTCCCACCACTACATGAATGTCATCAGTTCAAATGGCATTTTCTACATAAATTATACCAAAGTTTCCAGACCCATAAAATTGATGCAAATGATTTTTCTTTCATTATTCTATAAATGCAGAACATTTCTGAGAGTACCAATACCTTAAAATGTTGTGCAGGAGATCTCAAAACTGCCACTTGCTGTCAATGTTGATAAAAAACAAAGTTACCACTGAAATCCTATCAAATTGCCATTCAGACAGATTATGTGTTTTGCCACACTTCTGATCAGTAAAAAGTCATCATACTTGCAAAATATAATAAACACACAAAACTGGCATTTTAGCTCCGACATTTGCTTTTCATGAACTAGAATTGTGACGTTTTTGTGACGTCATCAATGACATCATAATCTTGCTGTTCTAAAAATAGACTCAGTTGCAGGTTTGAGTTGACTTTAGAGTTTTATCAGTTGCTCAAGACAGCCATAACTTCAGTGCTGCCTATTTGAAATATATAAAATTTGAGGGGGTAATTCATGTAGTAGTGTGTATTCATCATGTAAAGTATCAAGCATAACAAAAATGTATTGAAGCTACAGTAGTTGGTTGAAGTGGAGGAGCCATGCACAAGCTCCTGTTATGACGGGTATACCTTATCAAGTAATTTTCAATTTATAGCTATAAAAAAGGAGTCATGGGATAAATTGGTTATCACAATGGCAGGAGGCTGTATCTCCCAGGTATCATCACCCTCAACCTGTATCATCCCTCGATCCTTCAGGTCTCGGGATGATACAGGGTCTCGGGTGATGATACCAGGGAGATACATCCTCTTGCCATGTGATAACCTATAAGTAACAGTATTGTTCGTTTATTATGTTACCGGTCTGGAATTATACAATTGCAAAGTTACAACATGAACATGACTATCACTTCCTGGACTGAACAACACGAATAGAAACTAAACATAAATCATGAAACTACTTCCTAAATTTGTGAAAGTCTCACTTTCCAAATGGCTTTCATTCACTTCTTCCTTTTAAAACAAGATTCATGTCATGCTCAGTCGCCTCTGTATTATGTGTATACTAACACCCTTTTAAAAGACTACTTTTTTGTACGCTCCAAATGATGACAATCATGAAAATCAAACATTTTGAAAATTGCGAGTCCTGGATGTTTTATTTGTTTGCCGGTTTGTATAATCACGGGTTATTTCTAGTCTAAACCCTTCATGTAAATTATCTTAATCTTAACCATTGTTAAGCAAGACCCATTGTATTGGGTCTTAAGACAATCAAATTACAATCATTTACTTGGTCAACAATACATAGGCCTGATAGGGTGTCCTCGGTAACAATGCAAATGCAATACTAATAGTAGATTCATCTATATGTTAATTAGTTGGGGGGGGGGGGGGGGGGGGGGCATGGGGGAGGGTATTATCGTAAACCAAAAGAAGCTAACTTCTACACTTATAATGAGTGAAATATAGGAATCTTATTGTGCTTGCTACCAGCACCATATAATCTAGTAATAATTAAAAGGGTTCACTGCCGGTGTATGCAGCACATATTTCCAATTTTTTTTTATTGTGCAAAGACATTCAAACAAGAGTTTATTGAGCCTGAATTTAGATAATATTTAGCACTGATGAAGTGACACGAATTGCTCTGAACCAGAGTACACGTTTGTGATTAGTGAAAATCAATCATTACAATTTACATGTAATTCAATGACAATGCCAATGGACATGCTGTCATTGCAGTGTCAATATAAATAAATCAGCTGTCAATCATGCTGTGTCATTAGTCACGCTGATTACAAGACAGAAATCTCTTTTAATCTTAACAAATAATACACCACAATGATCTACACCATTTGCTTTATAGCTTTGCACAGATGTCAAAGCTTGTAATTTAGTAATGTTGCAGATTTTGACAAATTATTGAGAAACTTACTGCTCTCCCGACATTTTCCAAAGCAGACGGTCAACTCGAACCACGTGATCAACCAATCGGAAGATCGCCAAAATAATATATATAATTTTAATATAATTTTAAATAAAACAACATTAATGAATTATCACGCCCCTCCTGCACACTGCAAGTGAATATACGTCATTGGAAAAAACAGCCTGTGCTCATGTCATGAAGTATTTCCGGAACAGGTCGACCTGTCGATTGGAGCGAATTCGATATTGAAACTCTCGCGACACTAGTGTAACTTGGCACGTGCGTGCCTAGCAGGATGCTCTTGTAACTTCCTTGTTCTAGAAGAACAGGTCGAGTGACTGGTACGAGTGTTAGTTAAATAAACACTAGGGGGCCTGGGGAGGCAGGGGAACTATTGAATGTTTACGACTGGTTGTGCTATGTTCCGTTTACTCAGGCAAAAGTCGGGAGTACGGAGGTCGAGTCAATTGTCCCACGGCCACGTGACGTTCTCGTTTCGGCCAACTCGAGCCGATGTTCGGATTAAAACTCTCGCGACCCGAGTCACTCGAGTCACCCGTGTAACTTAATCGAATACGCTCTTGGCGTCCGTTGTTTCGATACTGACCGAGAGAGGGCGACAGGTTGGTAATTTATAATTTTCAATACATCGATCGCTACTGTACAAAATTTAATGGCATTCCCAAATCAACCAGAACGGCTACAATGATGCCAAACGTCAACGGTTACAGCTGTACATGTATGTCAAAACGGCTACAAGCCTTGGCGATTACTAGTCACCGCCCGCTAGGGTTAGTCAAGTCACCGCCATATTTAGTAGTCACCGCCTGTATGGTCAGCACACCGACGCCGCCGAGTTAACTCACCAGCCATATTTAGTAGTCACCGCCTGTATGGTCAGCCCACCGTCGCCCGAGTTAACTCACCGCCCCGTCCCGAGTATTATCAAAATATGGACATTGTTGCGTCGCGCTAAATACGTAATACTACGTCTTAAGAATTAATTGTTAACTGCAGTATACAACTTAGAAAAGGAGTTTTCGACAATTTCTAGGAACTTTTAAATTTTTAAAAATTTGACTAGAAATGACAAAGTTATGCTGGATTAATGATGCAGAAGGTTACGTACTCCCGTTTCGGTGACGTGTTACACTCGGCGACAGTCAAATTCGCCACGACACTGAGATTCGTCACCCCCTTAAACATGAATATAAACATTGCAAGGTCTTGATTTGTTAATCGTATAAATCATTACCAGTGTTGTAAAATTGCGGCAGCTATCTAAAATGTGTTTATTGTAGTTTTATGGGGGTGGCGAATCTCAGTGTCGTGGCGAAATCCACTGTCGCCGACTGTAATGGCGGACCGCTTCTTCTTGTAGCCCCGATCATGGAGTTATAGCTCCATGCCCCGATAAGCCTAACAACCTTATCAACGTAACGACACCATCACCAAACTGCAACCAAAACTTAAAAAAGTCTCATGTGGGATCTTGATGCTTAAAAACGAACCTTAAAAAACACGGGAGTCTTGCAGTTTGGTTGTCTGAGCGGCGGGAAAACGTTGGATCCAAAATTTTTAGGGCAGTGACTTAACTTTGCTTTTTGCTTGTCTAGTCACCGCCAATAAAAACGGGCGGTGAGCTGACTACGGCGGGCGGTAAGTTGACTACGGGCAGTGAGCGGTGAGTTGGCATTGAGTTAACCTGATACCTTGCGACATGCCTAAGCGTAAACGCAGCGGGCCAACGAACTACAAGCCATGCCCAAAACGGCTACAGCCATAATTTGAAGTCCAAAACGGCTACACCAAAACGGCTACACTTTAATACACCAAAACGGCTACACTTTCATACTGGTTAATACGTGAAATATGTGTTTTTATTGATATCGTGGTATTTAGCTATACGCAAGGTGTCGCCACGTTCCGGCAACTTGTTAAGCGCCAGTTGGCGTCCGCGTCGTGCTCATTAATATGCATGATCTCGTGACACGGCCGTAATTTAGCCATACGCCAGGTGTCACCACGTTCCGGCAACTTGTTAAGCGCTAGGTGGCGTCCGCGTCGTGCTCATTAATATGCATGATCTCGTGACCCGGCCGTGACCTGGTTGCTTGGCAATGTCTCTTCCTTCGTAAACAAACCGCGCACACTGGAAATATTCTTGAAGACGAAATATCGATATTCAGAAAAGTACTAGAAAACGAGCACTCTTCAACTTGTAAGTATTGTATATAGTTAAGACCGTAACTAAACGGTTTATTAAATCTCTGTGCCTTAATGTCATACAAATTGTTGTGTGTTTTCTTTAGTTTAGACACTATAACTAGGGACGTCAAACCGAGACGACTCACTTTCTGCTTAGCGTGTTTTTTTTTTAATCAAAACAGCACGAGTTTGGAGGTCGCTGTAGCCCAAACTTTTAAACCTAAAATTCTTAAAATTTAGTTATTGGTCAATTACGACTTGTAGATTTTAGTGCTGCAATCGGATTTTACGTAGGACAACCCTATCTCGAGTTACGGGCGTTTGTTTGACGCTAAAAACAGCGTCGCGCTACTGCTATAAAAATCTGTGTCGCAAAATTACCTCAACTTTCAAAATTCTGCGCTACCTTATTTATTCATGGATTTGGTTGAAATTCGAAATATAGATAAAAGAACACTTAAAGTTTCTTAATTTCTATGACACAACTTTGTTACTCGAAAATTAATGGATAAAAACGCGAATCACAACTTCAGCGTGATTGCATTAAACCTGATTTTGAAAGCACAATGTTGTGTCATACATTAAATTAAAGCCAACATTCAGTAGAATATGGTTTAAAATAAGTAACACCTGTTTTAAAGATGCGCACTTCAATCTTCTGTTGGCTGTCTGCTACAGAGATTTTGGGAACAAAATCTCTGGTCTGCTACTTTTCAAGAAAACGCCATTTTTGCTCGTTTTTGTCCACAGATGGCGCTCCGGTCGCCTCTGCTGTTTTCTGTTATTTTGAGGGTAAAGTTCCAGAACTAGCACATATAGTCTACTTTTAAGTTTTATTTATTGAAAATAAGTGTTATAACCAGTAAAATTGTGCAATATATCATTTATATGCAAGAACTAAGCATCAAACCAATTTCGTTTTTCCCACCAGGGGGCCACAAGCAGTGAAACAGTAAATTCAGAAAATGTGATTCTCTTAAACTACTAGGGCTCTAAAAAACTATTTAAAAATTGGTAAATGCACAACCACTATGTTTCTAGCCATTTTTGATAATATGTTAATGCCAAAGCATGATGCCGAAGGCCACTATGTCGCTGAATGCAATGCATACATAAAATATATAATCATATTTGATATACAAATCACGGATTTTGCTTAGCCCCGGTGTGTGGCTGCTCCGCCGGCTTTTGATATGTCACAGCCACGGTTCTGGCATATTTCAAATTGGCGAATAATTCAACAGTAAAGCCATCAAATTCACTGCTTGCCCCAAAGATTCCTCACCTTAAACTGGATCCTTTGACACTATATTGATGAGTTATCATTACATTCAGTCAGTAAAATCTTTGCTGAAAGATCCGAAGCGAGCAAGTTGATCATTGTTGATCATTGCCGCCTTTTTCGTCACATGATGTAAACAAACAGTCGGCAATTTCAGAAATTAATTGCGAAACAAAGCTGTAGTTTTAGCATGAGAAAATATGTTTTTAATACTAAGTGAGCACTAATTGTTCAATTTAGACTATTTAATGCATTAATATAACATAAATGGAAGAGAAAAGTCGGAGCAAGAGGTTTACTTTTGTGCTATTTCTACATCCGCCAGCTCTATAGAATTAATACACTCCGAAAAAAAAATATATTAACAGGATAAATTAATCATCTGAACCGTTCAATGTTGACTTTTAGTCATATTCATGCGCATATATTATCTTTGAAGACATTAAATATATTATCAAAATCTAATTATCAATTAGAATTAATCTAGACTAGTTAAAATATTGAGTAAATATATTGATGTGAGAATACTTTTAGTCTATAAAATATCATACATCCCCTTTCATTAAATTCGACGGACAATTTTTGCTCTTAACCAGTGTTCGCATTAGACGCTCGCCCGCTCGCCCGACCCGACTTTTACGGCGCACGGCGAGCAGGAGAAGGATAGCACTGGTCCGTGTGAGCGAGTAGCCAATTAGCTCATTAAATGGGCTTTATTTTGCCTCCAATCTGTCAGTTATGTGAACCGTTTGATTGCAATATTGGTCAAAGACATCCATAGAAGTGGAGCACACAGATTGCAATTGACTCTGTGGCATCTTCAACAGTTCAATGGAAGTGTCAAGTCCCCAATGCTTTAGGCTTAAGTGCAATTGACTGCTCAAAGGCTGCTAAGTCTTTCAACAATAGCTTTGTAGATCTATTCCACTTTAATTTTGTGATTTTAATTACTGCTTTAGTAAATATGAATAATATTAAATTTTATATTTATATTCATACATGTACCACATACAAATTTTTAAAGTAATTGTAGTGTGGGCAGGAGGGTGCATTTTACTGGAAAAGTATAAGTTAATGATATGTAGTTTGTGGTAACATGGGTACTTTTGATTAATAATTATAAGCATCCCTTCCTGTAGATTCTGATATAAAAATGTCATTCCTGCCAATTTTGAAAGTTAATAATCTTGAGTAATATGAGCATGGTTGACATGGACACTGCTCCACACATAAACAAACATGATAAACCTGTGTGCCAGAAGTACTCAGTGCTAGGGGTTGCACTTAGTTATGGACCAGTAACAATGTGAACGAGCCAACACCTTGTTGGACTTACTGGTCCATGCGGACCAGTACTAAATTTGACGAGTCTTGAACACTGAAAATAATAGCCATCAAGCTCAGGGCATTTCCTAATGTATTCAGCTACATTCTGATTGGCAGTTGCAAATGACATAGGGGGCTCTTGAGATGAGAAGCTAATTAAGGCAGTCAGTAGCCTTGGTATTTGTTAAAGTATAAGTGTTTCATCATTGAGCAATGTCATATATGTTGGCAAACGCCTGTGATCAAAGCATCAATAGTTGCAATTGTCGTGACACTTGAAAATTGCACTTTAACCGGGAAGCCGAAACGTCTTAATTACGGGGGCTGAACCGTCTTGTTTGTGTGGTCGATTCGGCCCCATACAAATAAATAGGGAGCCGAATGGACTCAGCTGCAAAACCAAACCGACTGAGCTGGCAGGCCGAATCATCTTGTTTTGGTGGGGCCAAACTAAACCTGTAAATGTTGATGTTGCCAAAATTTTTCAATGTGTGTCAGAACAGTCACAAATTAATGTGGATGCAGCTGTTAGTAATGTCACACCTGAATTAACATTGAAACATGACTCGAGTAACATAACTGAGTTGATACGTGGTATGTCCCAGCAGATTGAAACGCTAACTAAAGAGTTGGGCGAGGTTAAGGCTAGATTTAACCAACCCAGGGTATTTAGAAAGGGAAGATACCCTGACAAATTAGCCCAATTGACTTGTTTTGAATGTGGGGTCAAAGGTCATGTATATATGTAATTACTTAACGTCATAGAAAAAATATATATATAATTTTGTACACTGTAAATTTCAGTTAAATCATTTATTTGGTGTAAACTTTGCTTAGTTCTGTACATAATTTAACTTAGTTCTGTACATAATTTTACTCAATATTACTTTCAGTGTTATTATATCCCAGAGTATATATATATATGGGTAAATATAAGTAAACAAATGTAAATATATTATATTATTGTATATAGATTGAACAGGGGTTCTCTATGTAATAATATATATATATTTATAAATATCACAAAGTAAATATAGACTTTACAATATTATACTCAGTAATAAGTATTAATCTCAGTTATGAGCTAAGAGTTTATTGAAAGTCTGGTCAAATATGTTATTTCAATATTTATTTTGAAATGCAGATACTGTTGTCTTCATTTTTTATTTTCCAGAATCTTCTGTGAGCTCGGTATGCATGATCTTGGTCACTTCAAGGCGCTTTGATGACTGTTCTGTTACCCTTTTTGGACATTCTGTTGCATCCGGACGGCCTGAAACAGAAACATACTGGATCAGTGGAGCGAAAGGATCGTACGTTAACTGTTATGCAAAGACATTTCAGTTGGACTGATTACGCAGAATGCCAACTTTAATTTATGATCGTCACTGATACGTCAGAACAATTGATTTACAAAATTGGACTTTATTTTCTGATTTGTCAGAATGTTGATTTATGTATGGACTATGGACACTTGATTTATTTCAGATTTATCGATTTGTTATATCAAAATGTGTTCATTAATTTAATAAATATTTAATTTGTTGTAAAGAACAGTCATTGATGTGTACCTTGTTGTTGACATGTTACATGTTTGAAAGTGCTCCTAGATTTAGAACAAAACCAATTGTTAATTTTAAAGTAGTTATTATTATAATTTTGTACTACTTTGCGCGAGTCTGTAACTTTGACTTTTGTAACACATTAGAATATTACTAATTGTGTAAAGTTTACTGGAGTGTAGGAACTGCTGATCTATAACTTGAAAGATCATAATTTTTTGGAAGTAATTTGGCACCTACTGAATCTTGAATTTTATCAAAATTTCAGTGCACTTCGTTCTTTGATTGTCTCAATCTGGGATTGCCAAACTGATGGTCATTCTTAGAGAGGGATTTTGAGAAGGAAGGAGTGTGGTAATTTAGCTATACGCCAGGTGTCGTCACGTTCCGGCAACTTGTTAAGCGCTAGGTGGCGACCGCGTCGTGCTCATTAATACGCATGATCTCGTGACCCGGCCGTGACCTGGTTGCTTGGCAATGTCTCTTCCTTCGTAAACAAACCGCGCACACTGGAAATATTCTTGAAGACGAAATATCGATATTCAGAAAAGTACTAGAAAACGAGCACTCTTCAACTTGTAAGTATTGTATATAGTTAAGACCGTAACTAAACGGTTTATTAAATCTCTGTGCCTTAATGTCATACAAATTGTTGTGTGTTTTCCTTAGTTTAGACACTATAAGTTGACGCCATCTTTGCCTGCTCTGACCGTCCTTACGCAATCCACACTTTGTGTAGCGAACCGGGGGTCTCTACCAAAGGACCCAGGTCACATAATTATTACAATATCTATGTTTTTTTCCCTGTATCTTTCCTATATTTTGATTTTTATATTTTTTACTGTTGTATGACAAAAAGGTCAATTTTGACTGAAAAAAGTGTCAATAAAATTTATGTAATCTTAACTACACCAAAACGGCTACACTTTCATAAAACAAAGTGAAGCTTCAAGGCAAAAATCTAATTAAGACATAACCGGAACAAATTTAATTGATCACGTACAAGGCAAAGCTGACTATGTCATTTATGCAACACCAGCAATTACCATGTCATTAATCACAGGACAGTCTGACAGACGTTTTGGTCTATAGTCAGGGCCACTATGTATTCTTGTTGCTTATTCTTGGGGATTTGTAAACCTATACAATTTTTGAAAGCTTATGGCAGTGAGATTCAAAAACCAATGTTTCTAAATTTTCCTATGCTGTTACGGTGGCCATCTTGGATTTCAAAATGGCCCCGAAAAAGCTTAAAATGTGATATCTAAGCTTGTAATTGAGATAGAAAGTCATGTAAATACTCTAATCCTATGTTTTCTGGGTCAGGGAATCCAATTTTAACACTTTCAGAGTGATAAAATATAGTCTTCATACATTTTCACAGGTAGACAAACTCAATTTTGTAGATAATATAAATAGTAAACACGGAAGATTACAGTGATTTAATTATTTGAAGTTATGTTTTTATTGTCATTTGATATATGACAATATTGTCTAAAAGATAAGTAGCAATTAATATATAAATGTATGCTGATAAAATGAACTTATTGTAAGAACAAGAAATGACAAAAATTCCATATAATCGCCTAGAAGCACAATGCTTGGGGAATGTCTGTACACGTCTTTTTTCACCTTGAAACCCACAGGACTCTATAAGTGCCTAAATGTTCCTTAGGATGATCCCTTTCAGAAGATAACATGATTCCAAGAAATTGTTAAGATGAATAACCTTATTTGCATAAGAACACAATGGTTGCCATCACTCTCTAAAAAATACTAAATATACAGATACAGATACATATTTTACCTCCCAATAGACATATTTGGATGCTTTAGGCTAAGGATTGTACAATTTTTAATCTTACGGAATAGGCAACTAGAATATCCATTTTTGTTTTACACTAAAACTGATTATAGTATTATCCATTTGATATTACTGTATAAATGTGATGCAATAATCAATGAGAGTTGCTAAGTCTCACAAAGCCTCTAGTAAGTAGGCACTATTTCCAAGCTGAAAGTTCTAGGGGCTGTAATTGGCAGTTAGTTCACTGGGGACATCCTCAAGAGAAAACACCTTACCAAAAAAAGTTTGGGATGAATTAGCTCATTTGTAATATAAACATTCAATATAGATAAATAGATAGATATATGGAAAGTGCATCCCTCTAAGACAAGTTCTTGCAGCTATCAAGGGTAGATGAGGTAAGAGAGAGAGGAGGAGTCCACCCACGTTACACATTTACCCCATGGGTGGGATCTTTTACTGGTCTCAGCATAGACACTGAGTACAAGGGACTGCCAATTTAACATCTCATCTGAACGACATCAAGCTGGAATGTTGCTCATAAAGTGTGCCCAAGCCAGTGTTTGAACCCGGGTCCTTCAGAGGAGCAGGCGAGCATCTTACCACTAGACTGCCCAGCTGCCATAATGTATCCGACCTCTCAATTGACACTTTGAGCCCTATAAAGGTATGGGTAATTCAACAGTTTAATTTATTTTTTTGCCATAACAGTAATTCCTTATTGGTTTTTACAAAATTTGCAATAATAACAAGAAAAGCTCTCTTTAAAAAAGAGACCTGTATTTTAGAATTAGTTAACATAGTCCTAGACATGCAAAAAAAAAAAAAAATGAATTGATCTATTTTGTACAGACTAAAGGTATTAGTTACAGGTAACAGATAGGTTATTTAAGCCATTTTCAAGGATACATGATCTGGCCGCAGCTTAAATGTACATGAACATCAGTAATGTCCCTGGCAATCTGCACAAGGCTCAGAAGATCATTTGTAATTTTAAAACCGATCTTTTAGTAAGTATCTCTACACCTCTGCTCTATGAGTCCTGCTAATTATAAGATATGTTATGGATTGAGATTCTGATACAAAAAGTCAATATCAAATGTTTATATACAAGCAACACATTGAAGTTTGATAAATATATGTAATGAAATTTATAATTTTAATGAAACTAGATAATGCTCATTATAACAAGCTATAGCTATCAATAGTGGAACACATGAAGGTTAGTAGTACTCAACAAATTACTGTTGCTGTTGTCAGGCAAGCAAACCATCGCAGCTGGAGTGACATAAGTTCCTTGAGATGTGTCTACCCAAAGGCCATCAACCATATGGGAACTTCTCTTCCAACAATATAACTGGATCATTAAATAGCAAAACTCCAGGTATCTTTATTCTACTTTGGAAGAACAGTGCCCCTGGGAAGATGCTTTTTTCTCGATCTTTCCCACATGTGATCTTACATATCTTGTGTTTGGTGACTTCAAAATCATCTCTGAAGCACAATAAGTTCCTCGCATACTGCTTAATGCTGACTTGACAATCTCAATGGGAGTAGTGAAATGTGGAGCAAGTTCCACTCGAAATCTTCAGAAGAAAGTTGTGGCCTGGAGACTGATCCAGTGCAGCAAAACTGTCCTCCCACTGATGTAGGGCTCCAACAAAGTTAGTGCCATCATCACTGAATTTTCAGCTTTTTTTTTTAGGAGCAGACCACGACCTGTTATTCACTTTTATCTGTTATTCATCAAAGCACCAGCTGGCTGGAATCTTCCCAGCTGGAGGTAACTCTGAGACCTGTCTCCCAGCTGGATCATTCCCAGCTGGTATATAAGCCAGCTGACAAAGGACTTGAGCTGGATCCATACTAGCTGGCAAATTCTCAAATTATTGAGGCTCCAGCTGAACTCCAGCTAGCTGGCAGTCTCCCAGCTGCAATGGTGATACTTGCTATTTTTCAAATTATTGGGGCTCCAGCTATAGTGACCTCCAGCTAGCTGGCAGTCTCCCAACTGCAGTGGTGATACTTGCTATTTTTCAAATTATTGGGGCTCCAGCTAGCTGGCAGTCTCCTAGCCCGAGAAACTCTGACTGACCACATATGCCGCTGTCGGCTCTTATTCATATTGTGACGTTTATAGTGAGCGGCCATCAGATAATAAATAAGAGCTAACATCAGATTTCTCGGGCTAGCAGTCTCCCAGCTGCAGTGGCGATGCTTGCTATTTTTCAACTTATTGGGGCTTCAGCTAGTGACCTCCTGCTGCACTGGAAATTCTTGTGATACAGCTGTTCTTTTATATACTCCCTCTCATCTGGCTTTATTATCTAGCATTTATTGACATTCAAAAGTAGAGATATACATAAGGAAAAAATGCAGTGTTTTTACAAAATAATTTCTAGATCTATTTATTTTACCACTTTCAGTCATAAACAGACTTCAGTAGAAATAATGACAAAATTTACAGACAATCATTAGGCTGAATCATCCTGCCTCCATTTTTGCTATTATTAGGCCTCTGCCAGCTGGAAAAGTTAGGGGAAAATTTACAGCTGGGTGGTAGACTTAGTTGGAACTCAGCTGGCTGGGAAGAAATGCTGAGAAATGTCAGCTGGCTAAGAAAGTTGCTAGCTGGGTAAAGTGAATTGGCCAGCTGGCTAAGACGATTGCTAGCTGGGTGAATTTAATTGGCTGGCTGACTTAGAAAATAATCATCAATGGGCTGGCTGGCACCACTGCTTATGCAGTAGCTGGTAAGTCAGAAAAAGTGAATAACAGATGAATGTTTCCCAGACTGACAACTTTTCAACTATATTGTCTATGAAACATAGAAACTGAATATCAGCCTGCTAGCCAGCCTTTGTAAAATTTGCTGGTGGTGTGCTCCTGTCATATGGTTGTGAAAAAGCATGTTGACGTTTTGGTTAAGGCTCTTGTTGACGTTTTGGTTATGTCCCGAATATGGTGTAGACGTTTTGGTTATTGTGTAGCCGTTTTCGGTGTTGACGTTATAGTTGTTGACGTTTTGGGTGTAGCCGTTTTCGCGTGTAGCCGTTTTGTCCGCCAACCGTCCGTACCCAGTGCCTTGTGCTTGACCTTGACAAAGGCGCTGGTACCAGTGAATCACAATGGCGCCGTTTCGGTAACAAGTCATTTCGCAGACACGCAAAATGGTCGACAGCCAATTCGTTGACCATTTCGTTGACAACCAACCCGTTGACATGAGGGCAAACGACAATCAACAATGCAATACCCTCGGCCCGACCATCTCGTTGACAGAAAATTGTTATACCAACTCGTTGACCTGTCGACGAGTTGGTACTGCTAGCTTGTTGACACCGGTTTTTTCCGGCCATCGGCCTCCCCTTGCCCCCCTCGATCACGTTTTTATGGTATTTTCTTCGTTAATATTTGGTGTAAAGCAATAATGGACATCCTTTTATAGATCTCATTCATACGAATAATTTCGTGGCAAGTATTCCACTATGGACCCTTTATCAACCGAGTAATTGCCGGAGTCAGAATTGTCGAAATGGTCATGACCTGACAACAAGTTGGTTGTTTTGGTCAAAATTTGTGTCTGCGAAGTTGGTTTGTCAACGAATTTGTACCATGCCTTCTAATGTGTCAACGACTTGGTTATCGACGATTTTGTGTGTCGACGAATTGACCTGTATTCGCCGTTTCACATAAAACAAAAGAGGGCGCCAGAGTTATTAGGTTCCGATTGACAGAACGTGTAGCATGTGGTACCGACCTATAAGCTGCTGCCATCATGTGGTAATTTTGGTGGATAGATACGGTCCCGACCTATAAGCTGCTGCCATCTTGTGGTAATTTTGGGTGGATAGATACGGTCCCGACCTATAAGCTGCTGCCATCTTGTGGTAATTTTGGGTGGATAGATACGCCATCTAGGACAAGGTGTAGCAACATGAAATTTCTAATAGAAAGACGGCGCTTGCAATTTCGTTATGCTGACTTAGTAAAAACATTTGCCAGTTTAAGTATCTCCTTTTTTTGTAAAAAAAAACTAGGCGTACGCTAGCATTTCCCTCCCCCAATTTCAGGGGAGCGGCACATGAGTTATCAGAAAGGCCGGTGCTTCCCACCGGATCGTGGCGCCGCCTTTCGGAAGAAAACGGATTGCTGAGTGATGGCTGAGCATGGCCTGAACCTCTGTAGTTTATAAGTTAGAGCTGTTACAGAAGGTAATACCTAGAATTATTCCAGCAAAAACGATGTAAAACTAATTTATGTTGAAGGTTTATCACATGTAAGAATGTGTCATTGTAGTATTTCTATGTTATTTGTTTTTCAAAAGTTGTCAGACATGTAGGCTACCGTGTGCTTTTGACTAATGCTAATGTAATGAGCAGGTAAACATAAGCAATGGACTGCCAAGCTCATGTAGGTTCATAATGTAATTTAATGTTTTCATAGTTTTTAAATCACACTTATGATGTCGTTGGTAAAAATGAGTAATTTTAAATTTCAGCTGTTGTGTTAAACAAAATAAAAATTGGTTTTGGTCACTGAAGAATATTGACAGTCAACATACACATGTACCTGTATAATCCAAGGTATGAGCAATACTGGTGTATGGTTATGTTAATTAGCATTTATAATTTTTTTTTGTTTGCTTCAAATCCACTCCTAGTGACACCTTATAGAAAAAACAAATGTAAAAACTCAAATTTATTGCAAAACTTTCTTCCTTTTTGGGTTTTGTAACTTTTTTTAGGCAGGCTTTTCAGCCATAAAATGGACAAAAAATTATCCAGTTTATTACCAATTATTTATGTAACTTATGATGGAAAATAAGCATGATAAGGTGTCAAACGATTGTATATGTTTATAACCATGATAACACATCCCTGCAGTTTATTCAGCATAGAATTCATCATAATTCAATATATAGCATGTTAAAGACCAAAAGTTGTGGCAAAAATGGTGGCGCTGTCCAAGTGCCTTGGCCTGCATCAATACATAGCAAAAGCAGATTTATCACAAAATGGCCGCCCACTAAAGTCACCGCTGGATCAACTTGCTGCGGGTGCTGTCCTTGCTATATTAATATTAAATACACATATTAAGTATTTATACAAATGTATTTAATGAAGGTGTTATTTTCACACTTTGTTTTGTTAACAATCAAATAATTACCATTCTGAAGTTGTATTGAATTTCTAATCAATGAGTTGTCATACTGTTTTGAATATGTGTAATACTGATACGATTTTCTATATCCACTACCTCAAATATCACCTCGCTTTCTTTTCATTGAATGCAGTTTCCTACAGTGTGAGGTTATGTCTGGAAGATGATGGCCAAGTTTTCAACTCTGATTGTGAGTGCCCTGCCGTAGCTGACCGCATTCTACGTGCAAACATGTGGCAGCAGTTCTTTACATGTATTGCAGACTTTTCATCAGCCAAGAAAACAATACCAGGGTAAGCTTTGATGACATACCTTGAAGTAATGTTTTCATAATTTTAAACAATTACAGGTTTGCCTGTGAAAGTGCAAAACATTCCACATAAACGCTACAATGAATTTGTGCACAATACTGTCATAAACTATTGCTCAAGAACTTCTCAGGATCTTGCAATGCGATACATATATCCTAAGGCTAACCTATAAGCAGATGTACATGACCATGCATACCTTGATAGCAATTTCACCGAGTACTGGGTGGATAAACGTCTCCAGTTGCCGCCTTATTGACAAGTTATTGTAATTTTGAAAACCAAAGTTGCTGGTTTACTTTTTGTTCCTGTCGATTTACTTTTAACTCTTTAACACAGCTACCCACAAATTTGTGGTTGATTCCTTTGTGTCGCAATTTTTCTGTTTCTTGTTTGGACTGACTTCATTTCATTATGGTTGCTAGTTTTATTAAAAGCATTTTTTCATCAGTGTTAATGTCAGATAATTTAAAATTCATACAAAATTGTGGCAATTAGTGATGTTAACAAAATAAAGTAGCATTTAGAGGAATTGTATATTGTCTTGTGAGACAGCCACATCGAGATAGCATCCAAAATCCTGAGCTAAGAACTTACAAATTGTTCAAAAAAGAATTCAAATATGAAGACTATCTTTCAACAATTAAGAATGTAAACAATGCGCTATTCAGAATGGACTAAACCACTGACACAAAGGTTACTCAAAAGAAATAATTAAGGGGATGTCAGCTGAGAGAATACATGTCAGATCGGACTAAACCGCTGATATGAGTTGATATGAGAAGAGTCATTGTGGCTGAAACCTGTGACACTAGGTTGCAAAATAAAAATATATAACAATAATAATATGTTATTATCTCTGGTTAAATGAAATTGTATAGGTATATATATATATATTATCCTTATTTAATATTGTGATTATATGACTCCTTTAAAAAACTAAAATAAAATCTAATAAACAGGACTGTGATATTGATTGATGTTGTGATATATCTATATACTTGATGTTGCATTATATTTTTTACTCCTTTTTTCCTTCATTCCCCTGAATTTGATGAACTGATTTCATTTGTTGTTGCGTTACATTTTAATAGAACACAGAAATGTATTTTTTATTTAGACTTTTTTATATATTGGTCTTTTTTTACTTCAACATGTTGGTAAAAATCCTTCCTCTTCTTCACATTGTTAACTTTTGTGAGGGCTTTTTGTTGAATGGTATGTATTAAATTCATCATGAACTCATAAACTTATTGCTATTTACCATATTGCAGGTCACAGAAGACATGGCCGCTGAGATAGAGAAAGCTACTAGAGACCTAGTCCGAGAAATCTGATGTTCGCTTAGCTGTTATTTGTTATCTGATATTTTGTGAATAAGAGCCGACCACGGCGTGTGGTCAGTCAGAGTTTCTCGGGCTACTAGAGACCAAGCAAATAGCCTCAAGTGGTTTGAGCGCCGAGATGGGTGAAAAGGTGCCTCTGTGCAAGGTAATATGGATATTTACAAGCAGTACAATCATTTAAATGTTGGTTGATATCCCTCATCCAAAGGTCTGTGGGTGGAGTTTAGCATGTAATTCTTCCAGCTAGTTATTGTTATCTACTCAGGATTTATTAAGAAGACTTAGGTTTTTTAGTAGAAAAGTTGTGCTATTCTTAAAAGCCACATTTACACAGTGTGCTTGTTGGGTTAAATAACTTTCACAAGTATACAGTACATCATAAACAGTTTACTCCCAAACTGCTGAGCCGCTTAGTTATTATAAGCTCTGCCCCCGGAGGGGGGAGAGCTTTCGTTATCACTACGGTCTCGAAGGCCTCTGCCTCTCCAGACAAGTCATTCCAACGCTACATTTGTGTGTTATTGACTCATTCCAACTTACTTTTGTCTGTTACAGGTCGTTTTTGCGCTGTAGTAACTGTGTGGACTCCTCAGTTGATCGTCGCGAATATGGTTCTCCAGGCCAAGTAAGTAGCCCGCATACATGGCGGGAAACACCGTGAGTTGGATCCCCAGTGAATCCCATAGGCCTCTAATTTATTTCACAACCTTTCACAGGTGGGTCAGCGACGGGCCGCTTTCTCACACTTTCGTACAATCTATTTACACCTCACTGTTGCAATTGAGGCTTGTTTTGTGTTGATTCAATGACAATAACATCTTTTGCCCTACATCTGTTGTGTTGCAAGATACTTACCTATATCATATGTATACCTACCTAGCTGCAGTTCTATTTAGCTGTCACCTATTGTATTCAGTTGTCAGCTATTATATTCAGCAATTTTGACCTCACTACGGCTAACAGTGTCCCAGCTGCAATGGGCAGAGCTCTGCACATCCCATGTGGATTCTAATTGCAAATAGTGTAGCTATTCAGATTCTCATAAGCATAATTAGGCATACTTAAGTGAACTCATATTTTTTGCAATTACACATGAAATTTGTCCTGCCACTGAAAGGCAAAACTACTGGAATTGTGCCAGAGACTTTTGGATCCTCCTTAGCTTAGTGCTGTACTGCATAGACGCGCATATGAAGAGGATGCATGTGAAAATTTGCCAAGGTCACAAATCTAAAAGTTCAAAAATGTGGACTGCATGTGTCGTTAGAGTATCTATTCCTTGCTGCAACACCAGATGAACTGGTTGGGCAGTTTCATGTTCTTGAAATAAAATATCCTTTTCAGGGCACAGAGCAGAGAGTAAAATAGCACTAAGAAAGTTTTTTCCATACTTGCAGTGTCATGAGGGCAATTGAAACTGAAAAACACTCACAAATATTATGATCAGGTTCAGGCCCAAATGGCCATTACAAATCGAAATCAAGCCTATTTTGTGATTAACACATTTGTTGACATCAAAATAATCTGAGTGAAATTTGATCAGCAGTATTGGTCTGGCAGTATGGTGCCAAAACTGACCTTATTTTAGAAACTGCTTTTATGCCTGTGACTTTTCGTAAATGAATAATAAAATATATGAAATGGCCCTAGTCAGTGTCATGTTGAGATTAGGTTATGAATGTCACAATGGTCATATTTTATATTGTAATTATGAATATTATAATATTGTATAGAAACAGACTACAAGCTTTTTATAGCAGTTAAGTTATATCACTATAAAATTAATACAAAGATTTATATATAAGGTGGACTTAGTATTGAAGTACTCTCTGGTATAAAGGACTATGGTATGCCTTAAATAGCCTTAAGGCCCTGAGCAAGTAGTCTTGTGTATGGTCAGAGATACTGACAAAACTCTGCTGCACCCTGTTGTAAAAGTCCATGTCATTAAAGACTCCAATATAATGACATTTCCAAGTCCAAGCTGCTCATCTCCAAGTAAACAGCATAAAGTCAGAGTGACTTGAAAATGCAGACTTTCAACTGAGTCTCATCTCAGCTTGAAGCAAGTCAAGTTCTCCCAGTTCCAAAGTGGGCAGAGTCCAAAGTGCAGTAAGCACAATATGTTCAGAGTCCAAAGTGTACAAGTAAATAACACAAGAGTGGATTTGCTTCCTCAGCTGGCAAAATTAAAACTGATCTTTTTAATGTGTACAGGGTATATGTATTAAAGTACAATTCATGAAGTTTTCCCCCCAGCAGGGCTGAGAGGGAATTATCAACCAATCACAACACAGTAAACTCTACATTCCATGGGGTGATACCTCCCCCAAACAGGGCTGCTACCAGCATCTTTCTGCCAATTCTGGCAGGGATTAGTGAAGCTGAGACAATGGAGCAAAAGTGGACCCCCTGCAGTGCTCTGCATTGTGCTGAGGCTATTTATAGCTCAAGTCACAATGGGCTATTGTACTGAGTGTCAACTTTGGCTTGGTTAGCAGTTTTGGAGGGAAAGTTTTGGAGGGAAAATTAGTAAGCTCCTCCCACAATTCAGGACTTAACAGTGAGGCATCTTAACAGGGCAATGCACTCACATAACACTGACAATAAATCAATATGAAGCAAAAGGAATGATACTTGTCATCAATTGACAATTGATTGATAATACAGTCAATCAATTAATGATATAATCAATGTTAACAACACAATCAATGTTGATAATCAATTCAATGTTAATAATATAATCATTGCTAACAATATAATCAGTATTAATAATCAACATTCCTTGCAGCAGGCTAAACTAGCTAAGACTAAGCATAATTAACAAGCCATTACTGACACATGTGAGTAGAGCAGTGACTAGCTAAAAATGTAGTGATGAGCACACACTACTACTGCATAGAGTCACACATGAGCAGAGGGCAAGTGTAATGATGTGTACATATAATAACTTGTACCTAATACATCCATTCAATCTGACAGGTATTTGCTTAAGGCAAGTGTAATGAAGAGCACAACACAATCTGACCTGCCTGTACATCCTTGCTTAAGGCAAGTGTAATGCAGAGTGCACACAATCAATGCACCTGTCATATAACTCTAATTGACATATATACTTTGCCTAAGGCAAGTGTAATGAGGAGCATACAACCAATGCACCTGTCATGTAACTCTGACATATATCCTTTGCCTAATCATATAACTCTAATTGACATATATACTTTGCCTAAGGCAAGTGTAATGAGGAGCATACAACCAATGCACCTGTCATGTAACTCTGACATATATCCTTTGCCTAATCATATAACTCTAGCCCCTGCACTTTACATCGTGATTGAATCAGTTTGGTTCCTGTGTCATACAGGAAACAATAAACAGAGGCCACCATCTCTCTAGCAAAGCTCCTGACTTTGTCTTCCATGATTATTTCATATTACATTAGAAAATGCTTCTCTTGTAAGTTGTAAGCATGTTGATTTTCAAAATAACTAAAAATATGGATGCGGTCTATCCTCTCCTTGATTTGCCTTTGTTTCCCTTAGTTTTTCGCATGCAATTGGCAAATTTGAATATTCATTCAGAAGACACATATATCTGAAGAAACATGTATTATAGCTACTAAACATGTATAAACTTGTGTTGTAACTAAAACTGGAAATATTTAAACTATTTTTTTAAATTATATATTCTGCACTAGACCCAGTGGCGTAGCTGGGGCTTCTGGAATGAGGGGGCAAAAACAAACCGAACAAACAAACTGAACAACCAAACTGTCAACAACGTACAACCAAACTGTCAACAACAAACTGTCAAAAACGTACAACCAAACTGTCAACAACAAACTAAACAACAACCAAACTGGAGGGGGGGGGGGGGCCCAATGGTGGGGGGGGGGGGTGCATGTGGGGGGGGGGGCCATGTGGGGGGCCAGGGTCTAAATCAGGGGGGCTGACTGGAAAATGTACATTCGATGTATATATATATATATATATATATATATATAGCACATATATATTATTACTAAGCTGTTATCGAAGTTGAAATGCATGATCCAGTGATGGACTTACAAACATTTATTATATACCCTAGCAGTGGAAGAACTTTAAAGATTATTGTCAAGGCAAAAGTCAATTCTGCCATGCAAAAGTAAAAGATTAACTAACGTAGTTCAATACATCCTAGCACCATTCTACATACGATTCATCATGTAATCTAAATGTCTGTTTAGTTAATTGTAAATTGATGTAAGGGCATTTGTATAAGGTACCTTCTGATTACTTTACTTCACATTAATTTCAGTAAAATTCTTAGTAGTACGAAAATTGACTAATTGTATATCATTATTATTTTTTAATTATGTTTTCAGTCTATGTACTTCTGTCTATGGGAACTGAACAAAATGCCTAAATGTCAGACAAGTAATGTCATAATACAACAATTTGGGAAACACGGACAGTGTATCTCAGATATATATATATATATATACATGGTTAAAACCACTTAAAAGAATATTTTTGTGGAAATATTTTACTTTAGACTTGTGGCACCAAGATATAATATTTTAAATGTTGTATTTGTTAATTTAACACTGATGGCTGTGACATAGTTTCAAGCATATGCCTCAGTAGTACAAAAATGATGGAAGCCTTTGATATCAGATTTAGTCTCACATAAAGTACAGCTATATGACTAATTCTACAGTTGTTATTCAGTTATCTTATATTTGGTAGATGTTGTGAGCATTCTCTAAAATTTGAGGCAAATCAATTTAGCTGTTTTGATTTTACAACAAACTAAACAGTAGGAAATGGCATTTTTTACCGTTTTTAGTGTGACATTTTAAAGTTGGTTGAATATCATTGATTAATTTCAATAATTCATGCTAATAATTTAATATTTCAAACTAACATTTTCTAATGCATATTAGTCTAGTTTTCTAAACTAAGAGAATTTTGTGTTGATTCTTTGCTCTGCCTGTACACTGTTCGTCTTACAAAACTGACTCTCCATACTAAACATTAAAAAAAGTCTAGATTTAATTTTTTTCTTGAAATAATTATCCAACTAGTCTAGCATATAGATAAAATTTGCACAAAGATAGATATTAGTTGCGAAAATATCTAGCTCAAATATTGATTTAGCTTTTTCCAGCTTGCTTGATCCTGAGCGTTATGCTCCATTCATTACTCACATTTTTACATATTTATTGATCTATTTGCAAAAAATTTACAGGATAGTTGGAGCCCAACAAAAATAGAAAATGGATGTCCCCAGCATTATGCCTGATTGTCAATGCTCTGAAATTATCTTCTCCAGCCTAAAAACTAAACAATCTTTTCACAAAATAATCCCATTAAAGGACTGAGCTGCCGTTGTACTTGTGTTATAGGCCAATTAGAACAAGAATATCATGAATTTGCGGCTTCTGGATGTGGGATAATAAAGTTGTATTAACTTTTATGTTATAGCTGTATGAGATAAAACAGATTCATAAGTATTACCTTATAGCAGACTAAAAGAAATTAAAAAAAAGAATTAAATTTACTGTAGTATTAATATGAAAGTTGCAGTTATTAGGAAGCTTGTAAGTTTCTATGAAGAATTAACTTACAAAAACCTCAAATCTAACACTTGGGGCATGTCACCCTTAGACTTCATTATTTTTGCACTGGGCTATAAATGTACTCTACTACTAGAAAATTCATCAATAATGCTGTAATAAAAACTTTAAAAAAAAATATCTCAACAATTCAATAAACACATCAATGAACGTTACAAAAACATGTGTGACAAGTCAGACTGTCAGAAAAAATAGGGATGTAGTTTCTGTGAAGTTTATAAACAAAATTAAATTACTTCACTAATGTTGCAGTCTTTCAGACCACCTAACTTATATGAAGTTATGATCCTTACAGTTATATCTTAGTGAGTGTGGTATGAGCAAATGGACAGAATGGTGCTGGGATGATGCTATATTTGCAGTTGGTTAGTTCCAAGTTTGCGGTAAATGCTAATTTGTTTAATTTGCCCGACTTGGATATGATGTTTTCCTTGGTCAGCTACTACAATGATAAGTCTGGAATGGAGGGGGGGGGGAGGGTGGACTGCCCCCCCCCCCCCATGACTACACCACTGACTAGACCATACCATCGAAGTGCAATTTGTGGTTGACACATATGACACTGAGGTTGATGCAAGTTGCAATCAGAGCCTTGTAGGCCTACTGTTTAAAGAACCCAATACAGCAACAGAAAACGCTGCAAAGCATAGCAAATGCTGCCATGCAGCAAATGCTGCAAACATTACAGCTGCAGCAAATGCTGCAAGGAGTCTGCAGCTGCAGCATATTTTTACAGCTGCAGCAGAATGTTTGCAGCAGCAGCAGATTTTTGCTGCAGCAAGTTTTTGTAGCTGCAGCAGCATTTTGCTTTAGGCCTATTATTCACCACACATCAATATATAATTTAATCAGCATGAATTACCAGGCAGCAGTGTAATTTAAATGTGCATTAGTTTCAAATAAACCAATTCTGTAGTTTATTGTTGTGTAGTTGTTTATTTTTGTGTTAGTTTGGTTGGTGTTCGGGGCGCCAGAAGGTGACAAGGGTAGGGGGGCGGGGTGCAGCTCAAATGAGGACACCCTCTCCCCAGAGAAAATATAAACTAGTTTAGGGTAGGGGGGGGGAGGCAGCTGAACCCACTGCTCCCCCCCCCCTCCAGTTCAGGCGCCCCTGGTTGGTGTCCACTAGGGCATTTGTGACGGGGTTTTGCAGCGCCACTTTACTTAAGTTTGAAAATGTAGAAATTGTTGCATTTGCGAGATTTTATAGTTTTAAGGTAATTCAAGGGTCATTAAGTGGTTAGAGCAATTGAGATTTGTAATGTTCAGATTCCAGGGGTAGGGAAAGGGGGACAACTGTCCCCCAGTTGTCCCCCCCTCCATACATGTGTCCAGTTCTGGAGCCCCTGAATATGATGTGGTAATTCCACCGCTTGGCCTATATACATAGAAATAGTATTACATAGATGACCCTAAAAATACCCTATCTGCAATGGAGCAGTGTGGATTGTGCACTGTTCTTCTGTGTGGCAGGCCCTCAAAGGTCCTGGGCCTCCACGCGGCGAGGGTAGAAACACTTGGGGTGAAGTCCTCTATCCCCAGTGGCTAAAACAGGACTGTGCACATTGCACAAGCTGCTCCAGCTATCCAACGCAGACAATTATTGATTTTTTACATGCTTCTGGTTTCTACTACCAACTATAGATAATCAATCTTACCCTAGAGAGCCTCTACATAGCCCACTCAGTGCTGATGAGGCGTTAAACAATAACACTAACTAACTAACTTCTGTGTGGCAGCTGGGGTATGAATCAAGGGTGGGGACAACTTTTTTAACATCACCAGATATATATTTTTGGAAAAAGTGCAGTATAGCGGACCCAAATTATTGACCATATTAAGCGAGCCTCAATGCCAGGCCTATGACGTAATATGCTTTAATCAATGAGTGATGTCACAAACTAACGGCGGCGCTGAGGCAAGAACGCAAGTTTATCATAGTTTATTCAAAGGCGGCAGCGCTAGCTGCCGACTTTGTATGCATCGGTCTTAGGAAGCCAGTGCGACGAGACGTTGTATCCGCTTCAATGGGCACGAAACAATAGTGTCTGTGTGCCGTGATTCACGCCAGAAAAATGACTTTACAGACTTAGCGTTTCGTCAGCAGGCAGTCGACAACTTGCTTCAGAGCTGTATACTTTTTGGTAGCATTTCGTCGGGTAGAAGTGGGAATAATATGCATCATTCAAGCTGTGCCTTTCTGATGAACAAGATGGCGAACTCCGACGGAAATGACCGAAGTGCGTTAAAATTCGTGCAGTGTCTAACCTTTCATTGATTGTTCAATTGTGAAAACCCACCTTATTTTTATGAATTTGCGCATGTGCAGTGACACGTCTACACGGCTATGTAGGTCACTGCTACAACAGAACCAAATGCCCGTGGAAATTGCGGCATAACGTGGCAAATTTTGCGGTTTCGAGAGGTAGTGGATACCGTATTTGTTCAGAAAGGTATTCTATGACGTTCTGGCTTTTATTTGATGTATACTTTGAGAAATTTGATCAACTTTTGACGAAGTTATGCGCTCCGGTCGTTGTGGTTAGCAAAATATGAATTTATCATTGCATAATGCATAATAATTGTGAAAACTCCCTAGTGCTGGATGTGCAAGAAAGTTCCAACACAATGTCATCTGACTCATGACTCATCTTTAGGCAGTTTGGCAAACTGCATGCTGCAAGTAGCATTTACATAATCACAGTAGCTTAGTTACTGGTTTGCTCTGAACGAAGGGTGAAAGTTCCTAACAAATTTTGGGTCTTTCCATGCAAGAAAATAATGTTCTTAAATGGGACTAGATATTAAACTGCATTTTGTATTGAACTGTAAACCAATGCAGATTTTACATCAGATTGTTTTATGCACATTTAATATTTCATTGACTAAACAATTCAAGTCATTCAAGTGTACTTGTGGCTTCCCCTATAATTAAAGCAGATGATACAAATATTTGGTACCATTAAGTAGCCAAGAGTCTAGGCTATCTAGTAAATACATTACAAAATTTCTGCTACCAATCAATATACCCAGCTCCCAGATTATTATGTGACATTTTACCAAAACAATTTAACTTTGGTAAATAAAAAATCTAACTCAGCCAAACTAATTTCTGGTAGCTGGATATTAAGCTGTAGTTTTCCGTTGTAGTGACATTTTACCCAAATAATTTAACTTTGCTCAGCAAATGTCTGGTAGCTGCATAGTTAGCTATCCAGTAAGTACCAATATTTGGTACCATTGTGTAGGCAAGGGACAAGGCTATCTAATAAATACACTAATTAATCTCTGCTACCATTCTACATACCCAGCTCCCAGATTTTTATGTATCATTTTATCGTAAAAAATTACACTTAGCCAACCAAATTTGTGGTAGCTGGATAGTTAGCTATCCAGTAAGCACCAATAGTTGTGCCATTAATAAATACACTTCCATATTTCTGCTACCAATCTATATACCCAGCTCCCAGATTTGTATGTATCATTTTATCCTAAAAAATTACACTTAGCCAAACAAATTTCTGGTAAGCTTTGGGATGATTTTATTTCTCAGTATTTCAACTCTACATATCTGGATTCTACAAGATTTTTAGAATAGAAAAATGAGAAAAGGTTTTCTTGAATGAATGACAGGTCACCCCTATCAGTGGTGCTTGTCAATCAAGTCCAAACTGGAAAGTCATATAGTTCCTAGTGGTCAAACCAAGATATGCACTAGTTTCTAGCAGGGCTCATATGACCTCAGACAGGAAAATCACAAAAAAAAAAATGATGTGATAGTTAGTTAGTTAGTGAGATAGATAGATAGTCATGTAAGTATTCATTAATGCTAAATTAATGACAAAACTTTTTTTTTTAATTCATGAATTTGGTTCTTTGTTGAGAATGACAATGCAAGAACGTTTTTTTGCTGTTATAAGTTTCCATGTAATGCACTATATTTGTTGAATCTGCATTAACAGCTCACTAACTACAGGCAATAAACTTCTCATTAGTATCAGCGCCGAGCCCTCCGTGGATATAAATGATACGAGATCCATGAAGTCAGCTCCCAGATTCCAGTTCCCAATCAGCTACCAGTCAGTTCCCAGTAAAGTGAACTCAGCTTTCAGTTCTAGTTCCCAGTCAGCTACAAGCCAGCTACCAGTAATGTGAAGTCAGTTCCCAATTCTAGTTCCCAGTCAGATACCAGTCAGTTCCCAGTAAAGTGAACTCAGCTCCCAGTTCTAGTTCCCGTTCAATTGCCAGAAAATGATCTGGGCAAATGTTTGGTTATCGGAAAGCTGTACATGCTCTTATGTTCATAGCAATGAATAGCTGATGGAATAGCAGGTACCAATATTTATCATAAAAAATTACACTAAGCCAAACAGATTTCTGGTAGCTGGATAGTTAGCTACCCTTGAAGCACAAATATTTGTAACCATTAAGTAGCCAAGAGTCGAGGCTATCTAGTAAATACACCACCATATTTCTGCTACCAATCTATATACCCAATACACTTCCATATTTCTACTACCAATCTATATAACCAGCTACCAGATTTGTATGTGACATTTTCTCAAAACATTTAACTTTGCTCAGCAAATGTCTGGTTGCTGGATAGTTATCTATCCAGTAAGTACCAATATTTGGTACCATTGCTTAGGCAAGAGTTTAGGCTATCTAGTAAATACACTACCATTTTTGTGCTACCGATCTATATACCCAGCTTCCAGATTTCTGGTAGCTGGATAGTTAGCTATCCATTAAGCACCAATGTCTGGTACCATTAGGTAGCCATGAGTCTAGGCTATCTAGTAAATACATTACAAAATTTCTGCTACCAATCTATTTACCCAGCTCCCAGATTTGTATGTGACATTTTACTAAAAAAAATTTACTTTGCTCTCTTAATGTCTGGTAGCTGGATAGTTAGATATCCAGTAAGTACCAATATTTGGCACCATTATGTAGGCAAGAGTTTAGGCTATCTAGTAAATACACTACCATATTTCTGCTACCAATCTATAGACCCAATACACTTCCATATATCTACTACCAATCTATATAACCAGCTACCAGATTTGTATGTGACATTTTCTCAAAACATTTAACTTTGCTCAGCAAATGTCTGGTAGCTGGATGGTTAGTTGTCCAGTAAGCACTAAAATTTGGTACCATTATGTAGCCAAGAGTTTAGGCTATCTAGTAAATGCACTACAATTTTTGTGCTACCGATCTATATATCAAGCTTGCAGCTTTGTATGTGTCATTTTAACATAAAAAATCTAACTGAGCCAAGCTAATTTCTGGTAGCTGGATAGTTAGCTATCCATTAAGCACCAATGTCTGGTACCTTTAGGTAGCCAAGAGTCTAGGCTATCTAGTAAATACATTATAAAATTTCTGCTAACAATCTATTTACCCAGCTCCCAGATTTGTATGTGACATTTTACTAAAAAAGATTTACTTTCCTCTCTTAATGTCTGGTAGCTGGATAGTTAGCTATCCAGTAAGTACCAATATTTGGCACCATTATGTAGGCAAGAGTTTAGGCTATCTAGTAAATACACTACCATATTTCTGCTACCAATCTATAGACCCAATACACTTCCATATATCTACTACCAATCTATATAACCAGCTACCAGATTTGTATGTGACATTTTCTCAAAACATTTAACTTTGCTCAGCAAATGTCTGGTAGCTGGATGGTTAGCTATCCAGTAAGTACCAATATTTGGCACCATTATGTAGGCAAGAGTTTAGGCTATCTAGTAAATACACTACCATTTTTGTGGTACCGATCTATATACCCAGCTTCCTGATTTGTATGTGTCATTTTAACATAAAAAAATCAAACTGAGCCAAACTAATTTCTGGTAGCTGGATAGTAAGCTATCCATTAAGCACCAATGTTTGGTACCATTAGGTAGCCAGGAGTCTAGGCTATCTAGTTAATAAATTACAAAATTTCTGCTAGCAATCTATATAACCAGGTAGCAGATTTGTATGTTACATTTTCTCAAAACATTTAACTTTGCTCAGCAAATGTCGGGAAGCTGGATGGTTAGCTATCCAGTAAGTACCAATATTTGGTACCATTGCGTAGGCAACAGTTTAGGCTATCTAGTAAATACACTACCATATTTCTGCTACCAATCTATAAACCCAATACACTTCCATATTTCTACTACCGATCTATTTACCCAGCTCCCAGATTTTTATGTGACATTTTACTAAAAAAAATTTACTTTGCTCTCTAAATGTCTGGTAGCTGGATAGTTAGCTATCCAGTAAGTACCAATATTTGGCCCCATCATGTAGGCAAGAGTTTAGGCTATCTAGTAAATACACTACCATGTTTGTGCTACCGATCTATATACCCAGCTTCCAGATTTGTATGTTTCATTTTAACATAAAATATCCAACTGAGCCAAACTAATTTCTGATGGCTGGATAGTAAGCTATCCATTAAGCACCAATGTTTGGTACCATTAGGTAGCCAAGAGTCTAGGCTATCTAGTAAATAAATTACAAAATTTCTGCTTCCAATCTATATAACCAGCTAGCAGATTTGTATGTTACATTTTCTCAAAACATTTAACTTTGCTCAGCAAATGTCTGAAAGCTGGATGGTTAGCTATCCAGTAAGTACCAATATTTAATACCATTGCGTAGGCAACAGTTTAGGCTTTGTAGTAAATACACTACCATATTTCTGCTACCAATCTATATACCCAATACACTTCCATTTTTCTACAATCAGTCTATATAACCAGCTAGCAGATTTGTATGTGACATTTTCTCAAAAGATTTAACTTTGCTCAGCAAATGACTGGTAGTTGGATGGTTAGTTGTCCAGTAAGCACCAATATTTGGTACCATTATGTAGCCAAGAGTTTAGGCTATCTAGTAAATACACTACAATTTTTGTGCTACCGATCTATATACCCAGCTTGCAGCTTTGTATGTGTCATTTTAACATAAAAAATCTAACTGAGCCAAGCTAATTTCTGGTAGCTGGATAGTTAGCTATCCATTAAGCACCAATGTCTGGTACCTTTAGGTAGCCAAGAGTCTAGGCTATCTAGTAAATACATTACAAAATTTCTGCTAACAATCTATTTACCCAGCTCCCAGATTTGTATGTGACATTTTACTAAAAAAAATTTACTTTGCTCTCTTAATGTCTGGTAGCTGGATAGTTAGCTATCCAGTAAGTACCAATATTTGGCACCATTATGTAGGCAAGAGTTTAGGCTATCTAGTAAATACACTACCATATTTCTGCTACCAATCTATAGACCCAATACACTTCCATATATCTACTACCAATCTATATAACCAGCTACCAGATTTGTATGTGACATTTTCTCAAAACATTTAACTTTGCTCAGCAAATGTCTGGTAGCTGGATGGTTAGTTGTCCAGTAAGCACTAAAATTTGGTACCATTATGTAGCCAAGAGTTTAGGCTATCTAGTAAATTCACTACAATTTTTGTGCTACCGATCTATATATCAAGCTTCCAGCTTTGTATGTGTCATTTTAACATAAAAATCTAACTGAGTCAAACTCATTTCTGGTAGCTGGATAGTAGCTATCCATTAAGCACCAATCTTTGGTACCATTTGGTAGCCAAGAGTCTAGGCTATCTAGTAAATCAATTACAGAATTTCTGCTACCAATCTATATAACAAGGTAGCAGATTTGTATGTTACATTTTCTCAAAACATTTAACTTTGCTCAGCAAATGTCGGGAAGCTGGATGGTTAGCTATCCAGGAAGTACCAATATTTGGTACCATTGCATAGGCAACAGTTTAGGCTATCTAGTAAATACACTACCATATTTCTGCTACCAATATATAAACCCAATACACTTCCATATTTCTACTACCGATCTATTTACCCAGCTCCCAGATTTTTATGTGACATTTTACTAAAAAAAATTTACTTTGCTCTCTAAATATCTGGTAGCTGGATAGTTAGCTATCCAGTAAGTACCAATATTTGGCACCATTATGTAGGCAAGAGTTTAGGCTATCTAGTAAATACACTACCATGTTTGTGCTACCGATCTATATACCCAGCTTCCAGATTTGTATGTTTCATTTTAACATAAAAAATCCAACTGAGCCAAACTAATTTCTGATGGCTGGATAGTAAGCTATCCATTAAGCACCAATGTTTGGTACCATTAGGTAGCCAAGAGTCTAGGCTATCTAGTAAATAAATTACAAAATGTCTGCTTCCAATCTATATAACCAGCTAGCAGATTTGTATGTTACATTTTCTCAAAACATTTAACTTTGCTCAGCAAATGTCTGAAAGCTGGATGGTTAGCTATCCAGTAAGTACCAATATTTAATACCATTGCGTAGGCAACAGTTTAGGCTATGTAGTAAATACACTACCATATTTCTGCTACCAATCTATATACCCAATACACTTCCATATTTCTACAACCAGTCTATATAACCAGCTAGCAGATTTGTATGTGACATTTTCTCAAAAGATTTAACTTTGCTCAGCAAATGACTGGTAGCTAGATGGTTAGTTGTCCAGTAAGCACCAATATTTGGTTCCATTGAGTAGGCAACAGTTTAGGCTATCTAGTAAATACACTACCATATTTCTGCTACCAATCTATATACCCAATACACTTCCATATATCTACTACCAATCTATATAACCAGCTACCAGATTTGTATGTTACATTTTCTCAAAACATTTAACTTTGCTCAGCAAATGTCGGGAAGCTGGATGGTTAGCTATCCAGGAAGTACCAATATTTGGTACCATTGCGTAGGCAACAGTTTAGGCTATCTAGTAAATACACTACCATATTTCTGCTACCAATATATAAACCCAATACACTTCCATATTTTTACTACCGATCTATTTACCCAGCTCCCAGATTTTTATGTGACATTTTACTAAAAAAAATTTACTTTGCTCTCTTAATATCTGGTAGCTGGATAGTTAGCTATCCAGTAAGTACCAATATTTGGCACCATTATGTAGGCAAGAGTTTAGGCTATCTAGTAAATACACTACCATGTTTGTGCTACCGATCTATATACCCAGCTTCCAGATTTGTATGTTTCATTTTAACATAAAAAATCCAACTGAGCCAAACTAATTTCTAATGGCTGGATAGTAAGCTATCCATTAAGCACCAATGTTTGGTACCATTAGGTAGCCAAGAGTCTAGGCTATCTAGTAAATAAATTACAAAATGTCTGCTTCCAATCTATATAACCAGCTAGCAGATTTGTATGTTACATTTTCTCAAAACATTTAACTTTGCTCAGCAAATGTCTGAAAGCTGGATGGTTAGCTATCCAGTAAGTACCAATATTTAATACCATTGCGTAGGCAAAAGTTTAGGCTATGTAGTAAATACACTACCATATTTCTGCTACCAATCTATATACCCAATACACTTCCATATTTCTACAACCAGTCTATATAACCAGCTAGCAGATTTGTATGTGACATTTTCTCAAAAGATTTAACTTTGCTCAGCAAATGACTGGTAGCTAGATGGTTAGTTGTCCAGTAAGCACCAATATTTGGTTCCATTGAGTAGGCAACAGTTTAGGCTATCTAGTAAATACACTACCATATTTCTGCTACCAATCTATATACCCAATACACTTCCATATATCTACTACCAATCTATATAACCAGCTACCAGATTTGTATGTGACATTTTCTCAAGACATTTAACTTTGCTCAGCAAATGTCTGGTAGCTGGATGGTTAGTTGTCCAGTAAGCACCAATATTTGGTACCATTATGTAGCCAAGAGTTTAGGCTATCTAGTAAATACACTACAATTTTTGTGCTACCGATCTATATACTCAGCTTGCAGCTTTGTATGTGTTATTTTAACATAAAAAATCTGAGCCAAGCTAATTTCTGGTAGCTGGATAGTTAGCTATCCATTAA
This sequence comes from Alitta virens, assembly GCA_932294295.1. Classification (NCBI taxonomy): domain Eukaryota; kingdom Metazoa; phylum Annelida; class Polychaeta; order Phyllodocida; family Nereididae; genus Alitta; species Alitta virens. Next base: position 23,267,183 of record OW028578.1, on the reverse strand, counting down.
GCACCAATGTCTGGTACCATTAGGTAGCCAAGAGTCTAGGATATCTAGTAAATACATTACAAAATTTCTGCTACCAATCTATTTACCCAGCTCCCAGATTTTTATGTGACATTTTACTAAAAAAAATTTACTTTGCTCTCTAAATGTCTGGTAGCTGGATTGTTAGCTATCCAGTAAGTACCAATATTTGGCACCATTATGTAGGCAAGAGTTTAGGCTATCTAGGAAATACACTACCATTTTTGTGCTACCGATCTATATACTCAGCTTCCAGATTTGTATGTGTCATTTTAACATAAAAAATCAAACTGAGCCAAACTTATTTCTGGTAGTTGGATAGTAAGCTATCCATTAAGCACCAATGTTTGGTACCATTAGGTAGCCAAGAGTCTAGGCTATCTAGTAAATAAATTTCAAAATTTCTGTTACCAATCTATATATCCAGCTAGCAGATTTGTATGTTACATTTTCTCAAAACATTTAACTTTGCTCAGCAAATGTCTGGAAGCTGGATGGTTAGCTATCCAGTAAGTACCAATATTTGGTAGCAGTGCGTAGGGAACAGTTTAGGCTATCTAGTATATACACTACCATATTTCTGCTACCAATCTATATACCCAATACACTTCCATATTTTTACTACCAATCTATATAACCAGCTACCAGATTTGTATGTGACATTTTCTCAAAACGTTTAACTTTGCTCAGCAAATGTCTGGTAGCTGGATGGTTAGTTGTCCAGTAAGCACCAACATTTGGTACCATTATGTAGCCAAGAGTTTAGGCTATCTAGTAAATACACTACAATTTTTGTGCTACCGATCTATATACCCAGCTTGCAGCTTTGTATGTGTCATTTTAACATAAAAAATCTAACTGAGCCAAGTTAATTTCTGGTAGCTATCCATTAAGCACCAATGTTTGGTACCATTAGGTAGCCAAGAGTCTAGGCTATCTAGTAAATACATTGCAAAAGTTCTCCTACCAATCTATTTACCTAGCTCCCAGATTTTTATGTGACATTTTACTAAAAAAATTACCTTTGCTCTTTAAATGTCTGGTAGCTGGATAATTAGCTATCCAGTAAGTACCAATATTTGGCACCATTATGTAGGCAAGAGTTTAGGCTATCTAGTAAATACACTACCATTTTTGTGCTACAGATCTATATACCCAGCTTCCGGATTTGTATGTGACAGTTATCTAGTTAATAAATTACAAAATTTCTGCTACCAATCTATATAACCAGCTAGCAGATTTGTATGTTACATTTTCTCAAAACTTTTAACTTTGCTCAGCAAATGTCTGGAAGCTGGATGGTTAGCTATCCAGTAAGTAATATTTGGTACCATTGCGTAGGCAACAGTTTAGGCTATCTAGCAAATACACTACCATTCTTGTGCTACCGATCTATATACCCAGCTTCCAGATTTGTATGTGTCATTTTAACTAAAAAAATCAAACTGAGCAAAACTAAATGCTGGTAGCTGGATAGTAAGCTATCCATTAAACACCAATGTTTGAGTCTAGATTATCTAATCAATACATTATCAAATTTCTGCTACTATTCTAAATACCCAGCTCCAAGGTTTTTATGTGACATTTTACCTACAAAATTTAACTTTGCTTTAATTATAGGGGGAGCCACAAGTACACTTGAATTGCTCAGTCCATATAAACTTAAATATACATAAACAATTTGATCTAAAATCTTCATGTGTTTAGAATTCAATATAAAAACAGTTTAATATATTTTAGTCCTGCATTTAATACCATTATTTTCTCGCATTTAATACCATTATTTTCTTGCACAGAAAGACTCAAAGTTAATAGGAATTCTCACACTTCTTTCATTTCAAACCAGTAACTAAGCTACTGTTTTTATATAAATGCTACTGGCAGCATGTAATTCATCAGATGACATTGCATTGGAACTTACTTTCTTATCCACCAGGGAGTTTTTAACCCTCAGCGAACGAAGTCTGAATAGGGTTATTGTTATCACTGGAAATGAAGGGTGGGTAGGTGTAAAACCTGCTCTTGTTGCTCTGAATAAACATGGTACTTTTGACTTGTTTTCACCATTAAAACATCTGAGACAAGTAATTATAGCATATTCAATAACTGAAAAGCACAACTAACATACTTGCATTAAAAATATCTTATTTCTGTAGGTTGGCACCCACTTGTGTTTGGTAAGAAAGCAGACCTATGTTAATTTCAGTTGCACAACAGATAAAATATGCATTTATCATTGCATAATGCATAATAATTGTGAAAACTCCCTAGGGCTGGATGTGCAAGAAAGTTCCAATACAATGTCATCTGACTCATGAATCTCATCTTGAGGCAATTTGTCGAACTACACACTGCAAGTAGCATTTACATAATCACAGTAGCTTAGTTACTGGTTTGAAATGAAAGAAAGGTGAGATTCATTCGAGTGTACTTGTGGCTCCCCCTATAATTAAAGCAATTGCTAGAAAATCAAAAGCAAAAAAGTTTACATAAATTGCAATTGCATTCTGTTAGTAATGATATACAAGGCAGAGTAGAGAAATATTTCTGCAGAATAAATGACTATTTTTGAATGCAAATGTAGTGTCAATAAATATTACCCATATAGTTAATGTACAAAAAACTTATTTTCTGAAGTAATGCATCTGCTTTAATTATAGGAGGAGCCACAAATTCACTTGAATTGCTCAGTCCATGAAAACTTAAATGCACATAAACAATCTGATCTAAAATCTGCAGTGGTTTAGAATTCAATGCAAAATACAGTTTAATATATTTTAGTCCTGCATTTAATACCATTATTTTCTTGCATTTAATACCATTATTTTCTTGCACAGAAAGACTCAAAGTTAATAGGAATTCTCACACTTCTTTCATTTCAAACCAGTAACTAAGCTACTGTTTTTATATAAATGTTACTGGCAGCATGTAATTCATCAAACTGCCTCACAAAAAGAGTTGTGAGTCAGATGACATTGCATTGGAACTTACTTGCTTATCCACCAGGGAGTTTTTAACCCTCAGTAAACGAAGTTTGAATAGGGTTATTGTTATCACTGGAAATGAAGGGTGGGTAGGTGTAACACCTGGACCTGTTGCTCTGAATGAACAAGATACTTTTGACTTGTTTTCACCATTAAAACATTTTGGACATGTTAATATAGCATAGAAATTATGAGGAATACAGCATAATTATTCAATAACTGAGAAGCACAACTAACATACTTGCATTAAAAATATCTCATTTCTGTGGGTTGTCACCCACTTGTGTTTGTTAAGAAAGCAGATCTATGTTTATGTCAATTGCCCAACAGATAACATCTGAATTTATCATTGCATAATGCATAACAATTGTGAAAACTCCCTAAACTGTAAATTACGGAGCTGTGTAGGGACTTTCGGTGTCATAATTCATAACTGACCTGGTGTGTGGTATTGCGGTGCAAGTTCTTGTTGATTACATGCTTTGACCAAATGTTTCATGACAAATAAATGTGGCAGAATCATGTTGTTGTTGATTACCATGGCATTTCAATGCTAAACGTCTGCCTTGCAGAAAAACAATTTCTTAGACTGGTCCTAGGATAGCTTTTTAGAGCCTATCCACATGATGACGTCATGGTGTTGTGTCCACCTAGCGGCAGGAAGGTGAACTAATCCTGTTCCTTGGATCCCATGTTGTTTCTCTAAATTCACAGCGTTGTACTGACACTGTTTATGGTGCCATTGACCCTAAATTTGACCAGTATAACACAAATATGCTAAACAATCTCACACAAAAAAAATTAAAAAAATTAAGTTGAATTATTTGTTCCCCAGAACTGGCAGAAGCCAGTAATCCACAGGTAGTTTATGCTGTTGTAATAATGCTGAAAGCAATATATCATAATTACAGCCACCAATCAATTGAAAATATTAGTGGATAATTGATGCATTTTTACCTTAATACCATTAGATATAGGTGTTTTTTTCTCTCTTTTTTTTTGGCACCTTCACCATTATTTTCCCTATTTCACGGCATTAATTGTGCATACATTATCCAGTCATCTATCCAGCTAATACTATATATCATATGGGGCTTCCTTTAAGCTTAAAATAATAATCATAAACTCCATTTATTTGGTAATTTGTTATATTTTTTTCATTTTCTTTATTACTATAGAGTCATTCATGTCAATTCAACAAATGCCTCCAACCTGACCCTCTCAGATTTAAATTCTGAGACAAAGCCAACTCCTGCCTTAATCAGTTTACATGACATTGTATTATTACACAGTGCACATTCACCTTCCTGTTCAAACATATACATTTATAAAACAATTCAGTAGCTTATTGCCACAATCACACCAAGCAGTGCATAAATTGTCTTGCATTTATAACTGATCAGTGCAAATTAGTTTCCACTGAAGGATGTTGCTTATTGCTTGCAAGGATAGTACCAATTTGATTCAGTGTCATTCTTCCAAGAATACATAAAACTTCTACAGTAGTCAGTCAGTTTAGCAGTCAGTCAGTTCAGCAGTCAGTCAGTTCAAATTAGTCAGTTCAGCCAAGTAAGGTTCAAGCAAGTAAATTCAGTCAAGTAAGGTCAGTCAAGTAAATTAAATCAGTCAGCTGAACTCTGTCAGTCCAGCTAATCAGTTCAATCAGTTGCTTCAGTCAAGTTTGTCTGTCAGTCAGCACAACAGAACATGTCAGTTGACAGTCAGTCATCAGTATAGATATATATATATATATATATATGTTTTTCTCAATAAATAATAATCAGTGTTTTACTTGAAATACATTAAAAATTTACATAATAAAAGATATTAGCATACTGTGGGCGTAGTAGATAGATAGGTAGAAAGTAGATAGATAGATAGATAGAGAGATAGGTAGCTAGATAGATATCCCTGGTTTTCATTCCATACCATTGTAACCATTTAAAGTATTATTATATTGCCGCAAAATGTTTGCATATATGCCTTCACTCTGAGTTTTTTGGCATTGTGCCAGCGTAATAATACAGTTGGCTCTCTAGCTTAAAGACCACACTACATCTAACACATGGTTTTACCGGTAAAAAAAAAGATGTTGAGGGGATCATACACTTCAGTTCAGTCATATAATGAATTGAATTTATAAAATTTTATAAAATTTATTATTATTAAATTTATTAAATTCAGTCATATAGTGGAAAATATCTAGCAGAATTTCATTTAGAAATGATAGCAACCACAAGAAAAGTTATACCAAAAACAGCATGGACGATAAGTACCTACAAAATAGACATGTTTTGATATTATAATATATTAGGCCTATGATCATAAAAAAAAGGAAAGGGAGTGACCTATATATTATGTGCAGTGTAATATACCTAAACAATAACTACATGGGGGGGGGGGGGGGGGGCAGCAATGTGTCTTTCAGCTAAGTACTATACACTTATGTTAAGGGTGTTTGGAAGTTAAATGCTTAATTTTCACTGTTTTCAGATGGTTTACATAGACTCCTGATTATAATTAATATCAAAATATTTTCATGCTTATGAATGACATGATGTATGTTACATTTGGCATGCACTACCATGTTGTGTATTTATTGTCTACATGATGAAAGTAATTATTAGTTGTTTTTTTTTTTTTTTTTGGGGGGGGGGGAGCATTTGAGCTGTGCCCTTGTCACTACAGCCAGCTGAGTGCATAAAAAGACTATTGCACGAAATGATCAAATTTGATTGACAGGTGGGGGCGTGGCTACCAGCCAGGTTCACCATTTCCCATAATTGAAAATGAGTAATTAGGTTTTATTAGCGTTGAACAAGTCATTCAGTAATAACATTAAATATTTTAGAAATTATGATTTTGGACGAATAGCAGCATGTCAAGGTAAGCAATAGTTTGCACACACATTATTTGTGCGTACAAATTTTTTTATTAGGTAGGAAGGCAATACCACGAAAAAATATGAAGACTGCTGCATGGCCCTCAATAGTCAGACAGTGTCAGACACAAAATCCTTTCATTACTTTATAATATTATTGGCACTCAGTTTAATATACTTGACAGATGGTCATATAGGTTGAGTAAACTTCAGGGTTCAGTGGAAAGATTAGAATAGTTATGCAGGAAACATTTCAAAGCGGAAAACTTAAAATTATTTATAAATATACTGGATTTCAATTAGACTATTTTCCGTGGTGAATACATAAGAAATGCAAACCTCACAATTAAGACCTTGGTTAGAATAGACATACTAATAGTGAGGTCTTAATAGTGTGGTTTTTAAGGCTAGGCCACTGAATAGCCTTTGAATACTGTGAATGAATATTTTGGCAGGCTATATGCCATAAATATTCATTGACAGTATAAAGGCTATTTATGTTCATTAGACTACAATGAAAGTTAAAGACAGGGAAATTATAAATATAAAACAAATACATAAAGAAGGTGCTCAGGAATATGCTGTATTTCTATAATTAACACTATTTACAATAATTTAATGTCTTCCTTCTATACACCTGTAATTCATCATTATTTTACTGTTTAGCTAATAACATGACATTTAGTTTGCACTTCAGTGAGAAACACTTTTTACCTTGGCCTAAATCTTTGGCCTTGGCCTATATTCAGAAACTGCTCACTTTTTGCCTTGGCCTTCTCACCTGACTTTCTTTAACTAAAGACATTCATCTTTAACTCACCTGAAGATGTTGGAGTGCAAAACTTCAACTGGCAATTACTTGGCTTCTATACATGACAGAACAATGCGGTTTTTTTCCATATAGTTCATTTGTAACTATCTTATCATCTATATCCCTTTTAAGCAACACAATGAAAAAAAATACACTAATACCTAATTTATTTTGAAAGAAATACTGATGACAACCCTGAGGTTTACCACATCACTGAATCTACAATTTGTAAGTGATATTTAAGGTACAAGAATAAAACCACTGTCTGGCTGCCTGACTTGACTAGTTGTCAGCTGGCATGTTCTGTTGTGCTGACTGACTGACTTGACTTAACTGACTGTCTTGACTGAACTGACCGACTTGACTGAACTGACTGACTGAACGGATGAGCTTAACTGACAGAGAGACAGAATTGACTGAGTTCAACTGACTGATTTAACTGACTGAACTGACTGAATATAAGACTGAATTAACTTGACTGAACCTGACTTGGCTGTACTGACTGATTTGGCTGAACTGACTGACTTTGCTGAACCGACAGACTACTGTAGAAGGACTGAGCCACCGGTATGCTTGTGTTATAGGCCAATTAGAACAATGCAATGAATTGATATAATGAATTTGCGACTTCTAGAAGTGGCATATTATTATTATTATTATATATATATATATATATATGATTTTTATTTTAAAATAATTTGATAACTTTATTATTGGAATTTCACTGGGGTTTTAAGGATGTTAATAGCCATGCAGGAACTTAAGGTTTGGATGGACTTTTTTTGTTGTTGCTTGCATTTTAGTAGGATTCAAAATAAATGTCCAACTGTTTTGTCATATTATTTTTCCAACATAATCAAATATAATCAAACCCCAACTTGCTACATGATGAAAATATGCTATTATTAATTTTAGTAAGTTGGCTGGTTTGTATATTGGTATCCAAAGTACTAAATAATACAAATCAACAACTGTCAAAAGTTCATTGAACCCAACAAAACTGTCAATCATCATCTACATGATCTACATGTTTTTAAATAGGTCTAGGCATGGTTTGCATTATTAGATGCTTGGTAAACAATTACACTTGACTGGCTATTCAGTTAACAGTTTTTACAATTAGTTGGTGTTTTGACTGGGCCCGCTCACATTGCGTAATCATTTCAATGTCGTTACGTCCCACCAGTCACTGCAGGGGGCGGAGCTCAAGTTTGATTATTCATTAATCACGTGGGTTTAACTTCCTACATTTGAGGTCAAGATCACAAACTATGTCAGCACAATAACTGACTTTTGCTGGTGATCAATAGCTATCAATTGAGCTGTTCAAGTATTTACATTCAATTCAATTAATTGATATTGAATTTATTTTCTTGGATTTTTGCAAAACTCCACTTCTAGAAATGATAACAATTAATTTCTGCTGGAAGATGCATTTTTAATTTTTGCTGAAAGCAAAATCAGATAGATCTATGACGTATTTTCTGTGTACTTCAATCTGGTGGTACTAGTCAGAGCTATAATTTTGCCAAATATAAATATTACTTGTTTACTAAAGGGAACATCAGAACATTGGAAGCATGACCTTTGACCGAATTGCCCCCCCCCCCCCCCATCAGATTTTTTCCAAGGCTACAATTGAGACATTAAAACAAAAAGTTATGCTGTAATGAATGGGTAAAAGGATTATATAATAGTTATGCACAAAACATCATTTCAAAGGGTTTGCAGAAATCTGCATATTTTATTATTGCTAGAAGTGGAGTTATGCATTATAATAAATATAAGAAATGCAGGTGAAAGGTCAAGTCAAGTGCAGTTCCTGCAAAATGTTCAGACATTGTTTATGTCTGGGTCATTATTTCTTGCTACATTGTGTATTGTTGCTACTTTTTGGTTACATGGTAATTAAACTATCAGCAAACAATTGTTACATAATCTGTCAATCATTGACATATTAACCAATCAAATGAAAGTAAAACTGTAATGCCCCTCCCACTGAACACATTGGCCAATTGAATAGGACATGTTTATATTGCAGACACTGGCTGGGACCCATGATAGTGTGGTCTTTAAGGTAGAGATTCAACTGTATATGTCTAGGAGCTATGCCCTTATTGATAAGATGGATTAACTAGTGTCAATTATACTACTTATTTAGAATTGCACTTGACCTTAGCACAAAACAGTACACAGTCAGCAATTAATATATACTGACAACGTTGAAAACTTGTCAACACTGCATCGATTTTAATTTAGTTATTAACAGGCCCCTGGATGCACACTAGCCATAAATAATGTCAACAATTACTAGCCTCTTTTTGCTACAAATTAACAATACATGAATTTGGCGCCAAACGTCACCACTTGATGACGTCACACGCACCTGTCAATGACCAGACGAATAATCGCGATGGAAGAGAGGTCACGGCGATTGATTTTCTCAGAAAAAGCATTAAAATATGTCGTTTTCAAAGCCATTTAGTGCATAACCGACAGTGTAATTATGAAAAACCGTCTGGTCTTGACTTGAAAATAACAACTACCGAAAAAAAAGTACCACACAGCAGGTCAGTTATGAGATAGCATAGGAAACATCATTACACGTTGAAATGAATTGCACTATTGTGCTGGATGTGCAAGAAAGTTCCAATACAATGTCATCTGACTCATGACTCTCATCTTGAGGCAATTTGTCAAACTACACGCTGCTAGTAGCATTTACATAATCACAGTAGCTTAGTTACTGGTTTGAAATGAAAGAAAGGTGAGATTCATTCAAGTGTACTTGTGGCTCCCCCTATAATTAAAGCAATTGCTAGAAAATCAAAAGCAAAAAAGTTTACATAAATTGCAATTGTATTCTGTTAGTAATGATATACAAGGCAGAGTAGAGAAATATTTCTGCAGAATAAATGACTATTTTTGAATGCAAATGTAGTGTCAATAAATATTACCCATATAGTTAATGGACAAAAAACTTATTTTCTGAAGTAATGCATCTGCTTTAATTATAGGGGAAGCCACAAATTCACTTGAATTGCTCAGTCCATGAAAACTTAAATGCACATAAACAATCTGATCTAAAATCTGCAGCGGTTTAGAATTCAATACAAAATACAGTTTGATATATTTTAGTCCTGCATTTAATACCATTATTTTCTTGCATTTAATACCATTATTTTCTTGCACAGAAAGACTCAAAGTTAATAGGAATTCTCACACTTCTTTCATATCAAACCAGTAACTAAGCTACTGTTTTTATATAAATGCTACTGGCAGCATGTAATTCATCAAACTGCCTCACAAAAAGAGTTGTGAGTCAGATGGCATTGCATTGGAACTTACTTGCTTATCCACCAGGGAGTTTTTAACCCTCAGTGAACGAAGTTTGAATAGGGTTATTGTTATCACTGGAAATGAAGGGTGGGTAGGTGTAACACCTGCACCTGTTGCTCTGAATGAACAAGATACTTTTGACTTGTTTTCACCATTAAAACATTTGGGACATGTTAATATAGCTAGAAATTATGAGGAATACAGCATAATTATTCAATAACTGAGAAGCACAACTAACATACTTGCATTAAAAATATCTTATTTCTGTGGGTTGGCACCCACTTGTGTTAGATAAGAAAGCAGACCTATGTTAATTTCAGTTGCACAAAAGATAAAATATGAATTTATCATTGCATAATGCATAACAATTGTGAAAACTCCCTAGTGCTGGATGTGCAAGAAAGTTCCAATACAATGTCATCTGACTCATGACTTTCGTCTCAAGGCAGTTTGTCGAACCACACGCTGCAAGTAGCATTTACATAATCACAGTAGCTTAGTTACTGGTTTTGAAATGAACGAAGGGTGAAAGTTCCTAATTAATTTTGGGTCTTTCCATGCAAGAAAATAATGTTCCTGAATCGGACTAGATATTAAACTGCATTTTGTATTGAACTCTAAACCAATGCAGATTTTACATCAGATTGTTTTATGTGCATTTAATATTTCATTGACTAAACAATTCAAGTCATTCAAGGGTACTTGTGACTCCTCCTATAATTAAAGCAGATGCTGTATAACTTTTGCTGCATTATTTTAGAAAATATGTTTTTTGTACATTAACTATAGGTAATTTGGGTAATAATAATTTATTCTGCAGTATGCAATTAAGTATTGCATCTGAAAAATTTCTCTACTCTGCCAGTTCCACTATTGTTCACTCTGTGTTTAAGCAAGACCCACATGCTCAGTAAAATATCAGGGGTACATCTAGGTCAATTAGATATACAGTCTAGGTCAATTAGTAGGGTATCATGCTGTTCTCCCATTGTTTTTTTTGCAAGAGAAAGGTAGGCGATTCAGGTAAAAAAGGGAATTATTTTCACAATTTTATTGTGTTGAGAAATCTTAACTTAACAAAATTAGGCCCTATCCAACATGGTCAAGGATAATAAAATAAGGTGATTTTGTTCAACTCAGAAGCAGTCTCAGAAAACTTAATAATAGAGTAATGGATCGTCATCAAAGATATTAGATCGATCCATCAGTCCCAAAATTATATCTTTTTTTCTTTTTAAATAAGCCTATCATGAATTAGGCCAAGCAATATAGACCAAGGGTCCAAAGCCTTAATTAAATAATAATTTTCAGGTTAATAAATTACATTGTGAATAATTTAGGCCTATTCTTACCTTAAACCTAATTATTAAGTCTAAAACAAAAAGAAAATATCTCAAAACTAAGTCATAATTCAAATTGCAGAATTTACCTATGGTACAAAGCTACAGATAGTAAATTAAAAAGAAGCAAAAATAAGGAGAGATAGCAGCAGAATCATAAGTAGTGTAGACCCATATAATTTAACGAGTGATAAAGGGAAGATTGAGATATTGCTGCTTTGACAGCCAAAAGGCAAATAATTCTTGATGACGTCATCAATTTTTTTAAGACAGTGGCGCCGCCCATCTGTTCCAAACACCCCCCCCCCCCCCGGACATGCACCAATGTTTATAGCAATGAATAGCTGATATTTATCATAAAAAAATCAAACGTAGCCAAACTAATTTCTGGTAGCTGGATAGTTAGCTATCCAGTAGACACAAATATTTGGTACAATTACATAGCCATGAGCTTAGGCTATCTAGTAAATACACTACCACATTTCTCGTACCATTCTATATACCCAGCTCCTAGATTTGTATGTATCATTTTATAATAAAAAATTACACTTAGCCAAACAAATTTCTGGAAAGCTTTGGGCCAATTTTATTTCTCAGTATTTCAACTGACCCTCATTTGTTCTACATATCTTGAATGAATGACAGGTTCAGACCTATCAGTGGTGCTTGTCAATCTAGTCCAAGTTGGAAAGTCATATAGTTCCTAGTGGTCAAACCAAGATATGCACTAGTTTCTAGCAGGGCTCATATGACCTCAGACAGGAAAATCACAAAAAAAAAAAAAAAAATGATTTGATAGTTAGTTAGTTAGTGAGATAGATAGATAGTCATGTAGGTATTCAATAATGCTAAATTAATAACAAAACATTTTTTTTTTTAATTCATGAATTTGGTTCTTTGTTGAGAATGACAATGCAAGAACGTTTTTTGCTGTTATAATTTTCCATTTAACTATATTTGTTGAATCTGCATTAACAGCTCACTAACTACAGGCAATAAACTTCTCATTAGTATCAGCGCCGAACCCTCCATGGATATAAACGGTACGAGATCCATGAAGTCAGCTTCCAGATTCCACTTCCCAATCAGCTGCCAGTCAGTTCCCAGTAAAGTGTACTCAGCTTCCAGTTCTAGTTCCCAGTCAGCGACCAGTCAGTTCCCAGTAAAGTGAACTCAGCTCCCAGTTCTAGTTCCCGTTCAATTGCCAGAAAACGATCTGGGCAAATGTTTGGTTATCGGAAAGCTGTACATGCCCTTATGTTCATAGCAATGAATAGCTGATGGAATAGCAGGTACCAATATTTATCATAAAAAATTACACTAAGCCAAAACAGATTTCTAGTAGCTGGATAGTTAGCTACCCATTAAGCACAAATATTTGGTACCATTAAGTATCCAAGAGTCGAGGCTATCTAGTAAATACACCACCATATTTCTGCTACCAATCTATAGAACCAGCTAGCAGATTTGTATGTGACATTTTCTCAAAACATTTAACTTTGCTCAGCAAATGTCTGGTAGCTGGATGGTTAATTGTCCAGTAAGCACCAATATTTGGAACCATTATGTAGCCAAGAGTTTAGGCTATCTAGTAAATACACTACAATTTTTGTGCTACCGATCTATATACCCAGCTTCCAGCTTTGTATGTGTCATTTTAACATAAAAAATCAAACTGAGCCAAACTTATTTCTGGTAGCTGGATAGTAAGCTATCCATTAAGCACCAATGTTTGGTACCATTAGGTAGCCAAGAGCCTAGGCTATCTAGTAAATAAATTACAAAATTTATGCTACCAATCTATATGACCAGCTAGCAGATTTGTATGTTACATTTTCTCTAAACATTTAACTTTGCTCAGCAAATGTCTGGAAGCTGGATGGTTAGCTATCCAGTAAGTACCAATATTTGGTACCATTGCGTAGGCAACAGTTTAGGCTATCTAGTAAATACACTACCATTTTTGTGCTACCGATATATGTACCCAGCTTCCAGCTTTGTATGTGTCATTTTAACATAAAAAATCCAAACTGAGCCAAACTAATTTCTGGTAGCTGGATAGTAAGCTATCCATTTAGCACCAATGTTTGGTACTCTTAGGTAGCCAAGAGTCTAGGCTATCTAGTAAATACATTACAAAATTTCTGCTACCAATCTATTTAACCAGCACCCAGATTTTTATGTGACATTTTACTATAAGAATTTAACTTTGCTCTCTAAATGTCTGGTAGCTGGATAGTTAGCTATCCAGTAAGTACCAATATTTGGCATCATTATGTAGGCAAGAGTTTAGGCTATCTAGTAAATACACTACCTTTTTTGTGCTACCGATCTATATACCCAGCTTCCAGATTTGGATGTGTCATTTTAACATAAAAAATCAAACTGAGCCAAACTTATTTCTGGTAGCTGGATAGTAAGCTATCCATTAAGCACCAATGTTTGGTACCATTAGGTAGCCAAGAGCCTAGGCTATCTAGTAAATAAATTACAAAATTTCTGCTACCAATCTATATAACCAGCTAGCAGATTTGTATGTTACATTTTCTCAAAACATTTAACTTTGCTCAGCAAATGTCTGGAAGCTGGATGGTTAGCTATCCAGTAAGTACCAATATTTGGTAGCATTGCGTAGGCAACAGTTTAGGCTATCTAGTAAATACACTACCATATTTCTGCTACCAATCTATATAACCAGCTAGAAGATTTGTATGTGACATTTCCTCAAAACATTTAACTTTGCTCAGCAAATAACTGGTAGCTGGATGGTTAGTTGTCCAGTAAGCACCAATATTTGGTACCATTATGTAGCCAAGAGTTTAGGCTATCTAGTAAATACACTACAATTTTTGTGCTACCGATATATATACCCAGCTTCCAGATTTGTATGTGTCATTTTAACATAAAAAATCAAACTGAGCCAAACTAATTTCTGGTAGCTGGATAGTAAGCTATCCATTAAGCACCAATGTTTGGTACCATTAGGTAGCCAAGAGTCTAGGCTATCTAGTAAATAAATTACAAAATTTATGCTTCCAATCTATATAACCAGCTAGCAGATTCTTATGTTACATTTTCTCAAAATATTTAACTTTGCTCAGCAAATGTCTGGAAGCTGGATGGTTAGCTATCCAGTAAGTACCAATATTTGGTAGCATTGCGTAGGCAACAGTTTAGGCTATCTAGTAAATACACTACCATATTTCTGCTACCAATCTATATACCCAATACACTTCCATATTTCTACTACCAATCTATATAACCAGCTAGCAGATTTGTATGTGGCATTTTCTCAAAACATTTAACTTTGCTCAGCAAATGTCTGGAAGCTGGATGGTTAGCTACCCAGTAAGTACCAATATTTGGTAGCATTGCGTAGGCAACAGTTTAGGCTATCTAGTAAATACACTACCATATTTCTGCTACCAATCTATATACCCAATACACTTCCATATTTCTACTACCAATCTATATAACCAGCTAGCAGATTTGTATGTGACATTTTCTCAAAACATTTAACTTTGCTCAGCAAATGACTGGTAGCTGGATAGTTAGTTGTCCAGTAAGCACCAATATTTGGTATCATTATGTAGCCAAGAGTTTAGGCTATCTAGTAAATACACTACAATTTTTGTGCTACCGATCTATATACCCAGCTTCCAGCTTTGTATGTGTCATTTTAACATAAAAAATCTAACTGAGCCAAGCTAATTTCTGGTAGCTGGATAGTTAGCTATCCATTAAGCACCAATGTTTGGTACCATTAGGTAGCCAAGAGTCTAGGCTATCTAGTAAATACATTACAAAATTGCTGCTACCAATCTATTTACCCAGATCCCAGATTTTTATGTGACATTTTACTAAAAAAAATTAACTTTGCTCTCTAAATGTCTGGAAGCTGGATGGTTAGCTATCCAGTAAATACCAATGTTTGGTACCATTAGGTAGCCTAGAGTGTAGGCTATCTAGTAAATACACTACCATTTTTGTGCTACCGATCTATATACCCAGCTTCCAGATTTGTATGTGCCATTTTAACATAAAAAATCCAACTGAGCCAAACTAATTTCTGATAGCTGGATAGCAAGCTATCCATTTAGCACCAATGTTTGGTACCATTAGGTAGCCAAGAGTCTAGGCTATCTAGTAAATAAATTACAAAATTTATGCTACCAATCTATATAACCAGCTAGCAGATTTGTATGTTACATTTTCTCAAAACATTTAACTTTGCCCAGCAAATGTCTGGAAGCTGGATGGTTAGCTATCCAGTAAGTACCAATATTTGGTACCATTGCGTAGGTAACAGTTTAGGCTATCTAGTAAATACAGTACCATATTTCTGCTACCAATCTATATACCCAATACACTTCCATATTTCTACTACCAATCTAAATTACCAGCTGCCAGATTTGTATGTGACATTTTCTCAAAATGTTTAACTTTGCTCAGCAAATGTCTGGTAGCTGGATGGTTAGTTGTCCAGTAAGCACCAACATTTGGTGCCATTATGTAGCCAAGAGTTTAGGCTATCTAGTTAATACACTACAATTTTTGTGCTACCGATCTATATACCAAGCTTCCAGCTTTGTATGTGTCATTTTAACATAAAAAATCTAACTGAGCCAAACTCATTTCTGGTAGCTGGATAGTTAGCTATCCATTAAGCACCAATGTTTGGCACCATTAGGTAGCCAAGAGTCTAGGCTATCTAGTAAATACATTACACAATTTCTGGTACCAATCTATTTACCCAGCTCCCAGATTTTTATGTGACATTTTACTAAAAAAATTTAACTTTGCTCTCTAAACGTCTGGTAGCTGGATAGTTAGCTATCCATTAAGTAGCAATGTTTGGTACCATTAGGGAGCCAAGAGTTTAGGCTATCTAGTAAATACACTACCATCTTTGTGCTACCGATATATGTACCCAGCTTCCAGCTTTGTATGTGTCATTTTAACATAAAAAATCCAAACTGAGCCAAACTAATTTCTGATAGCTGGATAGTAAGCTATCCATTTAGCACCAATGTTCAGTACTATTAGGTAGCCAAGAGTCTAGGCTATCTAGTAAATAAATTACAAAATTTATGCTACCAATCTATATAACCAGCTAGCAGATTTGTATGTTACATTTTCTCAAAACATTTAACTTTGCTCAGCAAATGTCTGGAAGCTGGATGGTTAGCTATCCAGTAAGTACCAATATTTGGTACCATTGCGTAGGTAACAGTTTAGGCTATCTAGTAAATACAGTACCATATTTCTGCTACCAATCTATATACCCAATACACTTCCATATTTCTACTACCAATCTATATTACCAGCTGCCAGATTTGTATGTGACATTTTCTCAAAATGTTTAACTTTGCTCAGCAAATGTCTGGTAGCTGGATGGTTAGTTGTCCAGTAAGCACCAACATTTGGTACCATTATGTAGCCAAGAGTTTAGGCTATCTAGTTAATACACTACAATTTTTGTGCTACCGATCTATATACCAAGCTTCCAGCTTTGTATGTGTCATTTTAACATAAAAAATCTAACTGAGCCAAACTCATTTCTGGTAGCTGGATAGTTAGCTATCCATTAAGCACCAATGTTTGGCACCATTAGGTAGCCAAGAGTCTAGGCTATCTAGTAAATACATTACAAAATTTCTGCTACCAATCTATTTACCCAGCTCCCAGATTTTTATGTGACATTTTACTAAAAAAATTTAACTTTGCTCTCTAAACGTCTGGTAGCTGGATAGTTAGCTATCCATTAAGTAGCAATGTTTGGTACCATTAGGGAGCCAAGAGTTTAGGCTATCTAGTAAATACACTACCATCTTTGTGCTACCGATATATGTACCCAGCTTCCAGCTTTGTATGTGTCATTTTAACATAAAAAATCAAACTGAGCCAAACTAATTTCTGGTAGCTGGATAGTAAGCTATCCATTAAGCACCAATGTTTGTTACCATTAGGTAGCCAAGAGCCTAGGCTATCTAGTAAATAAATTACAATATTTCTGCTTCCAATCTATATAACCAGCTAGCAGATTTGTATGTTACATTTTTTCAAAACATTTAACTTTGCTCAGCAAATGTCTGGAAGCTGGATGGTTAGCTATCCAGTAAGTACCAATAT
Source organism: Alitta virens (assembly GCA_932294295.1). NCBI lineage: Eukaryota > Metazoa > Annelida > Polychaeta > Phyllodocida > Nereididae > Alitta > Alitta virens. The sequence continues at coordinate 23,249,678 of OW028578.1, read as the reverse complement.
TTGGTAGCATTGTGTAGGCAACAGTTTAGGTTATCTAGTAAATACACTACCATATTTCTGCTACCAATCTATATAACCAGCTAGAAGATTTGTATGTGACATTTTCTCAAAACATTTAACTTTGCTCAGCAAATGTCTGGCAGCTGGATGGTTAGCTATCCAGTAAGTACCAATATTTGGTAGCATTGTGTAGGCAACAGTTTAGGCTATCTAGTAAATACACTACCATATATCTGCTACCAATCTATATACCCAATACACTTCCATATTTCTACTACGAATCTATATAACCAGCTGCCAGATTTGTATGTGACATTTTCTCAAAACGTTTAACTTTGCTCAGCAAATGTCTGGTAGCTGGATGGTTAGTTGTCCAATAAGCACCAAAATTTGGTACCATTATGTAGCCAAGAGTTTAGGCTATCTAGTAAATACACTACAATTTTGTGCTACCGATCTATATACCAAGCTTCCAGCTTTGTATGTGTCATTTTAACATAAAAAATCTAACTGAGCCAAACTCATTTCTGGTAGCTGGATAGTTAGCTATCCATTAAGCACCAATGTTTGGTAGCATTGCGTAGGCAAGAGTTTAGGCTATCTAGTAAATACACTACCATATTTCTGCTACCAATCTATATACCCAATACACTTCCATATTTCTACTACCAATCTATATAACCAGCTAGCAGATTTGTATGTGGCATTTTCTCAAAACATTTAACTTTGCTCAGCAAATGTCTGGAAGCTGGATGGTTAGCTACCCAGTAGGTACCAATATTTGGTAGCATTGCGTAGGCAACAGTTTAGGCTATCTAGTAAATACACTACCATATTTCTGCTACCAATCTATATACCCAATACACTTCCATATTTCTACTACCAATCTATATAACCAGCTAGCAGATTTGTATGTGACATTTTCTCAAAACATTTAACTTTGCTCAGCAAATGACTGGTAGCTGGATAGTTAGTTGTCCAGTAAGCACCAATATTTGGTATCATTATGTAGCCAAGAGTTTAGGCTATCTAGCAAATACACTACAATTTTTGTGCTACCGATCTATATACCCAGCTTCCAGCTTTGTATGTGTCATTTTAACATAAAAAATCTAACTGAGCCAAGCTAATTTCTGGTAGCTGGATAGTTAGCTATCCATTAAGCACCAATGTTTGGTACCATTAGGTAGCCAAGAGTCTAGGCTATCTAGTAAATACATTACAAAATTGCTGCTACCAATCTATTTACCCAGCTCCCAGATTTTTATGTGACATTTTACTAAAGAAAATTAACTTTGCTCTCTAAATGTCTGGAAGCTGGATGGTTAGCTATCCAGTAAATACCAATGTTTGGTACCATTAGGTAGCCTAGAGTGTAGGCTATCTAGTAAATACACTACCATTTTTGTGCTACCGATCTATATACCCAGCTTCCAGATTTGTATGTGCCATTTTAACATAAAAAATCCAACTGAGCCAAACTAATTTCTGATAGCTGGATAGCAAGCTATCCATTTAGCACCAATGTTTGGTACCATTAGGTAGCCAAGAGTCTAGGCTATCTAGTAAATAAATTACAAAATTTATGCTACCAATCTATATAACCAGCTAGCAGATTTGTATGTTACATTTTCTCAAAACATTTAACTTTGCTCAGCAAATGTCTGGAAGCTGGATGGTTAGCTATCCAGTAAGTACCAATATTTGGTACCATTGCGTAGCCAAGAGTTTAGGCTATCTAGTTAATACACTACAATTTTTGTGCTACCGATCTATATACCAAGCTTCCAGCTTTGTATGTGTCATTTTAACATAAAAAATCTAACTGAGCCAAACTCATTTCTGGTAGCTGGATAGTTAGCTATCCATTAAGCACCAATGTTTGGCACCATTAGGTAGCCAAGAGTCTAGGCTATCTAGTAAATACATTACAAAATTTCTGCTACCAATCTATTTACCCAGCTCCCAGATTTTTATGTGACATTTTACTAAAAAAATTTAACTTTGCTCTCTAAACGTCTGGTAGCTGGATAGTTAGCTATCCATTAAGTAGCAATGTTTGGTACCATTAGGTAGCCAAGAGTTTAGGCTATCTAGTAAATACACTACCATCTTTGTGCTACCGATATATGTACCCAGCTTCCAGCTTTGTATGTGTCATTTTAACATAAAAAATCCAAACTGAGCCAAACTAATTTCTGGTAGCTGGATAGTAAGCTATCCATTTAGCACCAATGTTTAGTACTATTAGGTAGCCAAGAGTCTAGGCTATCTAGTAAATACATTGCAAAATTTCTGCTACCAATTCATTTAACCAGCTCCCAGATTTTTATGTGACATTTTACTTAAAGAATTTAACTTTGCTCTCTAAATGTCTGGTAGCTGGATAGTTAGCTATCCAGTGAGTACCAATATTTGGCACCATTATGTAGGCAAGAGTTTAGGCTATCTAGTAAATACACTACCATTTTTGTGCTACCGATCTATATACCCAGCTTCCAGATTTGTATGTGTCATTTTAACATAAAAAATCAAACTGAGCCAAACTAATTTCTGGTAGCTGGATAGTAAGCTATCCATTAAGCACCAATGTTTGTTACCATTAGGTAGCCAAGAGCCTAGGCTATCTAGTAAATAAATTACAATATTTCTGCTACCAATCTATATAACCAGCTAGCAGATTTGTATGTTACATTTTTTCAAAACATTTAACTTTGCTCAGCAAATGTCTGGAAGCTGGATGGTTAGCTATCCAGTAAGTACCAATATTTGGTAGCATTGTGTAGGCAACAGTTTAGGTTATCTAGTAAATACACTACCATATTTCTGCTACCAATCTATATAACCAGCTAGAAGATTTGTATGTGACATTTTCTCAAAACATTTAACTTTGCTCAGCAAATGTCTGGAAGCTGGATGGTTAGCTATCCAGTAAGTACCAATATTTGGTAGCATTGTGTAGGCAACAGTTTAGGCTATCTAGTAAATACACTACCATATATCTGCTACCAATCTATATACCCAATACACTTCCATATTTCTACTACGAATCTATATAACCAGCTGCCAGATTTGTATGTGACATTTTCTCAAAACATTTAACTTTGCTCAGCAAATGACTGGTAGCTGGATGGTTAGTTGTCCAGTAAGCACCAATATTTGGTACCATTATGTAGCCAAGAGTTTAGGCTATCTAGTAAATACACTACAATTTTTGTGCTACTGATATATATACCCAGCTTCCAGCTTTGTATGTGTCATTTTAACATAAAAAATCTAACTGTGCCAAGCTAATTTCTGGTAGCTGGATAGTTAGCTATCCATTAAGCACCAATGTTTGGTACCATTAGGTAGCCAAGAGTCTAGGCTATCTAGTAAATACATTACAAAATTTCTGCTACCAATCTATTTACCCAGCTCCCAGATTTTTATGTGACATTTTACTAAAAGAATTTAACTTTGCTCTCTAAATGTCTGGTAGCTGGATAGTTAGCTATCCAGTAAGTACCAATGTTTGGTACCATTAGGTAGCCAAGAGTTTAGGCTATCTAGTAAATACACTACCATCTTTGTGCTACCGATATATGTACCCAGCTTCCAGCTTTGTATGTGTCATTTTAACATAAAAAATCCAAACTGAGCCAAACTAATTTCTGGTAGCTGGATAGTAAGCTATCCATTTAGCACCAATGTTTAGTACTATTAGGTAGCCAAGAGTCTAGGCTATCTAGTAAATACATTACAAAATTTCTGCTACCAATTCATTTAACCAGATCCCAGATTTTTATGTGACATTTTACTTAAAGAATTTAACTTGCTCTCTAAATGTCTGGTAGCTGGATAGTTAGCTATCCAGTAAGTACCAATATTTGGCACCATTATGTAGGCAAGAGTTTAGGCTATCTAGTAAATACACTACCATTTTTGTGCTACCGATCTATATACCCAGCTTCCAGATTTGTATGTGCCATTTTAACATAAAAAATCAAACTGAGCCAAACTAATTTCTGGTAGCTGGATAGTAAGCTATCCATTAAGCACCAATGTTTGTTACCATTATGTAGCCAAGAGCCTAGGCTATCTAGTAAATAAATTACAATATTTCTGCTACCAATCTATATAACCAGCTAGCAGATTTGTATGTTACATTTTCTCAAAACATTTAACTTTGCTCAGCAAATGTCTGGAAGCTGGATGGTTAGCTATCCAGTAAGTACCAATATTTGGTAGCATTGCGTAGGCAACAGTTTAGGCTATCTAGTAAATACACTACCATATTTCTGCTACCAATCTATATACCCAATACACTTCCATATTTCTACTACCAATCTATATAACCAGCTAGCAGATTTGTATGGCATTTTCTCAAAACATTTAACTTTGCTCAGCAAATGTCTGGAAGCTGGATGGTTAGCTACCCAGTAAGTACCAATATTTGGTAGCATTGCGTAGGCAACAGTTTAGGCTATCTAGTAAATACACTACCATATTTCTGCTACCTATCTATATACCCAATACACTTCCATATTTCTACTACCAATCTATATAACCAGCTAGCAGATTTGTATGTGACATTTTCTCAAAACATTTAACTTTGCTCAGCAAATGACTGGTAGCTGGATGGTTAGTTGTCCAGTAAGCACCAACATTTGGTACCATTATGTAGCCAAGAGTTTAGGCTATCTAGTAAATACACTACAATTTTTGTGCTACCGATCTATATACCAAGCTTCCAGCTTTGTATGTGTCATTTTAACATAAAAAATCTAACTGAGCCAAACCCATTTCTGGTAGCTGGATAGTTAGCAATCCATTAAGCACCAATGTTTGGCACCATTAGGTAGCCAAGAGTCTAGGCTATCTAGTAAATACATTACAAAATTTCTGCTACCAATCTATTTACCCAGCTCCCAGATTTTTATGTGACATTTTACTAAAAAAATTTAACTTTGCTCTCTAAACGTCTGGTAGCTGGATAGTTAGCTATCCATTAAGTAGCAATGTTTGGTACCATTAGGGAGCCAAGAGTTTAGGCTATCTAGTAAATACACTACCATCTTTGTGCTACCGATATATGTACCCAGCTTCCAGCTTTGTATGTGTCATTTTAACATAAAAAATCCAAACTGAGCCAAACTAATTTCTGGTAGCTGGATAGTAAGCTATCCATTAAGCACCAATGTTTGTTACCATTAGGTAGCCAAGAGCCTAGGCTATCTAGTAAATAAATTACAATATTTCTGCTACCAATCTATATAACCAGCTAGCAGATTTGTATGTTACATTTTCTCAAAACATTTAACTTTGCTCAGCAAATGTCTGGAAGCTGGATGGTTAGCTATCCAGTAAGTACCAATATTTGGTACCATTGCGTAGCCAAGAGTTTAGGCTATCTAGTTAATACACTACAATTTTTGTGCTACCGATCTATATACCAAGCTTCCAGCTTTGTATGTGTCATTTTAACATAAAAAATCTAACTGAGCCAAACTCATTTCTGGTAGCTGGATAGTTAGCTATCCATTAAGCACCAATGTTTGGCACCATTAGGTAGCCAAGAGTCTAGGCTATCTAGTAAATACATTACAAAATTTCTGCTACCAATCTATTTACCCAGCTCCCAGATTTTTATGTGACATTTTACTAAAAAAATTTAACTTTGCTCTCTAAACGTCTGGTAGCTGGATAGTTAGCTATCCATTAAGTAGCAATGTTTGGTACCATTAGGTAGCCAAGAGTTTAGGCTATCTAGTAAATACACTACCATCTTTGTGCTACCGATATATGTACCCAGCTTCCAGCTTTGTATGTGTCCTTTTAACATAAAAAATCCAAACTGAGCCAAACTAATTTCTGGTAGCTGGATAGTAAGCTATCCATTTAGCACCAATGTTTAGTACTATTAGGTAGCCAAGAGTCTAGGCTATCTAGTAAATACATTACAAAATTTCTGCTACCAATTCATTTAACCAGATCCCAGATTTTTATGTGACATTTTACTTAAAGAATTTAACTTGCTCTCTAAATGTCTGGTAGCTGGATAGTTAGCTATCCAGTAAGTACCAATATTTGGCACCATTATGTAGGCAAGAGTTTAGGCTATCTAGTAAATACACTACCATTTTTGTGCTACCGATCTATATACCCAGCTTCCAGATTTGTATGTGCCATTTTAACATAAAAAATCAAACTGAGCCAAACTAATTTCTGGTAGCTGGATAGTAAGCTATCCATTAAGCACCAATGTTTGTTACCATTATGTAGCCAAGAGCCTAGGCTATCTAGTAAATAAATTACAATATTTCTGCTACCAATCTATATAACCAGCTAGCAGATTTGTATGTTACATTTTCTCAAAACATTTAACTTTGCTCAGCAAATGTCTGGAAGCTGGATGGTTAGCTATCCAGTAAGTACCAATATTTGGTAGCATTGCGTAGGCAACAGTTTAGGCTATCTAGTAAATACACTACCATATTTCTGCTACCAATCTATATACCCAATACACTTCCATATTTCTACTACCAATCTATATAACCAGCTAGCAGATTTGTATGTGGCATTTTCTCAAAACATTTAACTTTGCTCAGCAAATGTCTGGAAGCTGGATGGTTAGCTACCCAGTAAGTACCAATATTTGGTAGCATTGCGTAGGCAACAGTTTAGGCTATCTAGTAAATACACTACCATATTTCTGCTACCTATCTATATACCCAATACACTTCCATATTTCTACTACCAATCTATATAACCAGCTAGCAGATTTGTATGTGACATTTTCTCAAAACATTTAACTTTGCTCAGCAAATGACTGGTAGCTGGATGGTTAGTTGTCCAGTAAGCACCAACATTTGGTACCATTATGTAGCCAAGAGTTTAGGCTATCTAGTAAATACACTACAATTTTTGTGCTACCGATCTATATACCAAGCTTCCAGCTTTGTATGTGTCATTTTAACATAAAAAATCTAACTGAGCCAAACCCATTTCTGGTAGCTGGATAGTTAGCAATCCATTAAGCACCAATGTTTGGCACCATTAGGTAGCCAAGAGTCTAGGCTATCTAGTAAATACATTACAAAATTTCTGCTACCAATCTATTTACCCAGCTCCCAGATTTTTATGTGACATTTTACTAAAAAAATTTAACTTTGCTCTCTAAACGTCTGGTAGCTGGATAGTTAGCTATCCATTAAGTAGCAATGTTTGGTACCATTAGGGAGCCAAGAGTTTAGGCTATCTAGTAAATACACTACCATCTTTGTGCTACCGATATATGTACCCAGCTTCCAGCTTTGTATGTGTCATTTTAACATAAAAAATCCAAACTGAGCCAAACTAATTTCTGGTAGCTGGATAGTAAGCTATCCATTAAGCACCAATGTTTGTTACCATTAGGTAGCCAAGAGCCTAGGCTATCTAGTAAATAAATTACAATATTTCTGCTACCAATCTATATAACCAGCTAGCAGATTTGTATGTTACATTTTCTCAAAACATTTAACTTTGCTCAGCAAATGACTGGTAGCTGGATGGTTAGCTATCCAGTAAGTACCAATATTTGGTACCATTGCGTAGGTAACAGTTTAGGCTATCTAGTTAATACACTACCATATTTCTGCTACCAATCTATATACCCAATACACTTCCATATTTCTACTACCAATCTATATAACCAGCTGCCAGATTTGTATGTGACATTTTCTCAAAACATTTAACTTTGCTTAGCAAATGTCTGGTAGCTGGATGGTTAGTTGTCCAGTCAGCACCAAAATTTGTTACCATTATGTAGCCAAGAGTTTAGGCTATCTAGTAAATACACTACAATATTTGTGCTACCGATCTATATACCCAGCTTCCAGCTTTGTATGTGTCATTTTAACATAAAAAATCTAACTGAGCCAAACTAATTTCTGGTAGCTGGATAGTAAGCTATCCATTTAGCACTAATGTTTGGTACCATTAGGTAGCCAAGAGCCTAGGCTATCTAGTAAATAAATTACAATATTTCTGCTACCAGTCTATATAACCAGCTAGCAGATTTGTATGTTACATTTTCTCAAAATGTTTAACTTTGCTCAGCAAATGTCTGGTAGCTGGATGGTTAGTTGTCCAGTAAGCACCAACATTTGGTACCATTATGTAGCCAAGAGTTTAGGCTATCTAGTAAATACACTACCATCTTTGTGTTACCGATATATGTACCCAGCTTCCAGCTTTGTATGTGTCATTTTAACATAAAAAATCCAAACTGAGCCAAACTAATTTCTGGTAGCTGGATAGTAAGCTATCCATTTAGCACCAATGTTTAGTACTATTAGGTAGCCAAGAGCCTAGGCTATCTAGTAAATAAATTACAATATTTCTGCTACCACTCTATATAACCAGCTAGCAGATTTGTATGTTACATTTTCTCAAAACATTTAACTTTGCTCAGCAAATGTCTGGAAGCTGGATGGTTAGCTATCCAGTAAGTACCAATATTTGGTAGCATTGTGTAGGCAACAGTTTAGGCTATCTAGTAAATACACTACCATATTTCTGCTACCAATCTATATAACCAGCTAGAAGATTTGTATGTGACATTTTCTCAAAACATTTAACTTTGCTCAGCAAATGTCTGGAAGCTGGATGGTTAGCTATCCAGTAAGTACCAATATTTGGTAGCATTGTGTAGGCAACAGTTTAGGCTATCTAGTAAATACACTACCATATTTCTGCTACCAATCTATATAACCAGCTAGAAGATTTGTATGTGACATTTTCTCAAAACATTTAACTTTGCTCAGCAAATGTCTGGAAGCTGGATGGTTAGCTATCCAGTAAGTACCAATATTTGGTAGCATTGTGTAGGCAACAGTTTAGGCTATCTAGTAAATACACTACCATATATCTGCTACCAATCTATATACCCAATACACTTCTATATTTCTACTACGAATTTATATAACCAGCTGCCAGATTTGTATGTGACATTTTCTCAAAATGTTTAACTTTGCTCAGCAAATGTCTGGTAGCTGGATGGTTAGTTGTCCAGTAAGCACCAACATTTGGTACCATTATGTAGCCAAGAGTTCAGGCTATCTAGTAAATACACTACAATTTTTGTGCTACCGATCTATATACCAAGCTTCCAGCTTTGTATGTGTCATTTTAACATTAAAAATCTAACTGAGCCAAACTCATTTCTGGTAGCTGGATAGTTAGCTATCCATTAAGCACCAATGTTTGGCACCATTAGGTAGCCAAGAGTCTAGGCTATCTAGTAAATACATTACAAAATTTCTGCTACCAATCTATTTACCCAGCTCCCAGATTTTTATGTGACATTTTACTAAAAAAATTTAACTTTGCTCTCTAAACGTCTGGTAGCTGGATAGTTAGCTATCCATTAAGTAGCAATGTTTGGTACCATTAGGGAGCCAAGAGTTTAGGCTATCTAGTAAATACACTACCATCTTTGTGCTACCGATATATGTACCCAGCTTCCAGCTTTGTATGTGTCATTTTAACATAAAAAATCCAAACTGAGCCAAACTAATTTCTGGTAGCTGGATAGTAAGCTATCCATTTAGCACTAATGTTTGGTACCATTAGGTAGCCAAGAGTCTAGGCTATCTAGTAAATCAATTACAAAATTTCTGCTACCAATCTATATAACCAGCTAGCAGATTTGTATGTTACATTTTCTCAAAACATTTAACTTTGCTCAGCAAATGTCTGGAAGCTGGATGGTTAGCTATCCAGTAAGTACCAATATTTGGTTCCATTGCGTAGGTAACAGTTTAGGCTATCTAGTAAATACAGTACCATATTTCTGCTACCAATCTATATACCCAATACACTTCCATATTTCTACTACCAATCTATATAACCAGCTGCCAGATTTGTATGTGACATTTTCTCAAAATGTTTAACTTTGCTCAGCAAATGTCTGGTAGCTGGATGGTTAGTTGTCCAGTAAGCACCAACATTTGGTACCATTATGTAGCCAAGAGTTTAGGCTATCTAGTAAATACACTACCATCTTTGTGTTACCGATATATGTACCCAGCTTCCAGCTTTGTATGTGTCATTTTAACATAAAAAATCCAAACTGAGCCAAACTAATTTCTGGTAGCTGGATAGTAAGCTATCCATTTAGCACCAATGTTTAGTACTATTAGGTAGCCAAGAGCCTAGGCTATCTAGTAAATAAATTACAATATTTCTGCTACCACTCTATATAACCAGCTAGCAGATTTGTATGTTACATTTTCTCAAAACATTTAACTTTGCTCAGCAAATGTCTGGAAGCTGGATGGTTAGCTATCCAGTAAGTACCAATATTTGGTAGCATTGTGTAGGCAACAGTTTAGGCTATCTAGTAAATACACTACCATATTTCTGCTACCAATCTATATAACCAGCTAGAAGATTTGTATGTGACATTTTCTCAAAACATTTAACTTTGCTCAGCAAATGTCTGGAAGCTGGATGGTTAGCTATCCAGTAAGTACCAATATTTGGTAGCATTGTGTAGGCAACAGTTTAGGCTATCTAGTAAATACACTACCATATATCTGCTACCAATCTATATACCCAATACACTTCTATATTTCTACTACGAATCTATATAACCAGCTGCCAGATTTGTATGTGACATTTTCTCAAAACGTTTAACTTTGCTCAGCAAATGTCTGGTAGCTGGATGGTTAGTTGTCCAATAAGCACCAAAATTTGGTACCATTATGTAGCCAAGAGTTTAGGCTATCTAGTAAATACACTACAATTTTGTGCTACCGATCTATATACCAAGCTTCCAGCTTTGTATGTGTCATTTTAACATAAAAAATCTAACTGAGCCAAACTCATTTCTGGTAGCTGGATAGTTAGCTATCCATTAAGCACCAATGTTTCGCACCATTAGGTAGCCAAGAGTCTAGGCTATCTAGTAAAAACATTACAAAATTCCTGCTACCAATCTATTTACCCAGCTCCCAGATTTTTATGTGACATTTTACTAAAAAAATTTAACTTTGCTCTCTAAATGTCTGGTAGCTGGATAGTTAGCTATCCATTAAGTAGCAATGTTTGGTACCATTAGGGAGCCAAGAGTTTAGGCTATCTAGTAAATACACTACCATTTTTGTGCTACCGATATATGTACCCAGCTTCCAGCTTTGTATGTGTCATTTTGACATAAAAAATCCAAACTGAGCCAAACTAATTTCTGGTAGCTGGATAGTAAGCTATCCATTTAGCACCAATGTTTGGTACTATTAGGTAGCCAAGAGTCTAGGCTATCTAGTAAATACATTACAAAATTTCTGCTACCAATCTATTTAACCAGCTCCCAGATTTTTATGTGACATTTTACTATAAGAATTTAACTTTGCTCTCTAAATGTCTGGTAGCTGGATAGTTAGCTATCCAGTAAGTACCAATATTTGGCCCCTTTATGTGGGCAAGAGTTTAGGCTATCTAGTAAATACACTACCATTTTTGTGCTACCGATCTATATACCCAGCTTCCAGATTTGTATGTGTCATTTTAAGATAAAAAATCAAACTGAGCCAAACTAATTTCTGGTAGCTGGATAGTAAGCTATCCATTAAGCACCAATGTTTGTTACCATTAGGTAGCCAAGAGCCTAGGCTATCTAGTAAATAAATTACAATATTTCTGCTACCAATCTATATAACCAGCTAGCAGATTTGTATGTTACATTTTCTCAAAACATTTAACTTTGCTCAGCAAATGTCTGGAAGCTGGATGGTTAGCTATCCAGTAAGTACCAATATTTGGTAGCATTGTGTAGGCAACAGTTTAGGCTATCTAGTAAATACACTACCATATTTCTGCTACCAATCTATATAACCAGCTAGAAGATTTGTATGTGACATTTTCTCAAAACATTTAACTTTGCTCAGCAAATGTCTGGAAGCTGGATGGTTAGCTATCCAGTAAGTACCAATATTTGGTAGCATTGTGTAGGCAACAGTTTAGGCTATCTAGTAAATACACTACCATATATCTGCTACCAATCTATATACCCAATACACTTCTATATTTCTACTACGAATCTATATAACCAGCTGCCAGATTTGTATGTGACATTTTCTCAAAACGTTTAACTTTGCTCAGCAAATGTCTGGTAGCTGGATGGTTAGTTGTCCAATAAGCACCAAAATTTGGTACCATTATGTAGCCAAGAGTTTAGGCTATCTAGTAAATACACTACAATTTTGTGCTACCGATCTATATACCAAGCTTCCAGCTTTGTATGTGTCATTTTAACATAAAAAATCTAACTGAGCCAAACTCATTTCTGGTAGCTGGATAGTTAGCTATCCATTAAGCACCAATGTTTCGCACCATTAGGTAGCCAAGAGTCTAGGCTATCTAGTAAAAACATTACAAAATTTCTGCTACCAATCTATTTACCCAGCTCCCAGATTTTTATGTGACATTTTACTAAAAAAATTTAACTTTGCTCTCTAAATGTCTGGTAGCTGGATAGTTAGCTATCCATTAAGTAGCAATGTTTGGTACCATTAGGGAGCCAAGAGTTTAGGCTATCTAGTAAATACACTACCATTTTTGTGCTACCGATATATGTACCCAGCTTCCAGCTTTGTATGTGTCATTTTGACATAAAAAATCCAAACTGAGCCAAACTAATTTCTGGTAGCTGGATAGTAAGCTATCCATTTAGCACCAATGTTTGGTACTATTAGGTAGCCAAGAGTCTAGGCTATCTAGTAAATACATTACAAAATTTCTGCTACCAATCTATTTAACCAGCTCCCAGATTTTTATGTGACATTTTACTATAAGAATTTAACTTTGCTCTCTAAATGTCTGGTAGCTGGATAGTTAGCTATCCAGTAAGTACCAATATTTGGCCCCTTTATGTGGGCAAGAGTTTAGGCTATCTAGTAAATACACTACCATTTTTGTGCTACCGATCTATATACCCAGCTTCCAGATTTGTATGTGTCATTTTAAGATAAAAAATCAAACTGAGCCAAACTAATTTCTGGTAGCTGGATAGTAAGCTATCCATTAAGCACCAATGTTTGTTACCATTAGGTAGCCAAGAGCCTAGGCTATCTAGTAAATAAATTACAATATTTCTGCTACCAATCTATATAACCAGCTAGCAGATTTGTATGTTACATTTTCTCAAAACATTTAACTTTGCTCAGCAAATGTCTGGAAGCTGGATGGTTAGCTATCCAGTAAGTACCAATATTTGGTAGCATTGTGTAGGCAACAGTTTAGGTTATCTAGTAAATACACTACCATATTTCTGCTACCAATCTATATACCCAATACACTTCCATATTTCTACTACCAATCTATATAACCAGCTAGCAGATTTGTATGTGGCATTTTCTCAAAACATTTAACTTTGCTCAGCAAATGTCTGGAAGCTGGATGGTTAGCTACCCAGTAAGTACCAATATTTGGAAGCATTGCGTAGGCAACAGTTTAGGCTATCTAGTAAATACACTACCATATTTCTGCTACCTATCTATATACCCAATACACTTCCATATTTCTACTACCAATCTATATAACCAGCTAGCAGATTTGTATGTGACATTTTCTCAAAACATTTAACTTTGCTCAGCAAATGACTGGTAGCTGGATGGTTAGTTGTCCAGTAAGCACCAACATTTGGTACCATTATGTAGCTAAGAGTTTAGGCTATCTAGTAAATACACTACAATTTTTGTGCTACCGATCTATATACCAAGCTTCCAGCTTTGTATGTGTCATTTTAACATAAAAAATCTAACTGAGCCAAACTCATTTCTGGTAGCTGGATAGTTAGCAATCCATTAAGCACCAATGTTTGGCACCATTAGGTAGCCAAGAGTCTAGGCTATCTAGTAAATACATTACAAAATTTCTGCTACCAATCTATTTACCCAGCTCCCAGATTTTTATGTGACATTTTACTAAAAAAATTTAACTTTGCTCTCTAAACGTCTGGTAGCTGGATAGTTAGCTATCCATTAAGTAGCAATGTTTGGTACCATTAGGGAGCCAAGAGTTTAGGCTATCTAGTAAATACACTACCATCTTTGTGCTACCGATATATGTACCCAGCTTCCAGCTTTGTATGTGTCATTTTAACATAAAAAATCCAAACTGAGCCAAACTAATTTCTGGTAGCTGGATAGTAAGCTATCCATTAAGCACCAATGTTTGTTACCATTAGGTAGCCAAGAGCCTAGGCTATCTAGTAAATAAATTACAATATTTCTGCTACCAATCTATATAACCAGCTAGCAGATTTGTATGTTACATTTTCTCAAAACATTTAACTTTGCTCAGCAAATGTCTGGAAGCTGGATGGTTAGCTATCCAGTAAGTACCAATATTTGGTAGCATTGTGTAGGCAACAGTTTAGCCTATCTAGTAAATACACTGCCATATTTCTGCTACCAATCTATATACCCAATACACTTCCATATTTCTACTACCAATCTATATAACCAGCTAGCAGATTTGTATGTGACATTTTCTCAAAACATTTAACTTTGCTCAGCAAATGACTGGTAGCTGGATAGTTAGTTGTCCAGTAAGCACCAATATTTGGTACCATTATGTAGCCAAGAATTTAGGCTATCTAGTAAATACACTACAATTTTTGTGCTACCGATCTATATACCCAGCTTCCAGCTTTGTATGTGTCATTTTAACATAAAAAATCTAACTGAGCCAAGCTAATTTCTGGTAGCTGGATAGTTAGCTATCCATTAAGCACCAATGTTTGTTACCATTAGGTAGCCAAGAGTCTAGGCTATCTAGTAAATACATTACAAAATTGCTGCTACCAATCTATTTACCCAGATCCCAGATTTTTATGTGACATTTTACTAAAAAAATTTAACTTTGCTCTCTAAACGTCTGGTAGCTGGATAGTTAGCTATCCATTAAGTAGCAATGTTTGGTACCATTAGGGAGCCAAGAGTTTAGGCTATCTAGTAAATACACTACCATCTTTGTGCTACCGATATATGTACCCAGCTTCCAGCTTTGTATGTGTCATTTTAACATAAAAAATCCAAACTGAGCCAAACTAATTTCTGGTAGCTGGATAGTAAGCTATCCATTTAGCACTAATGTTTGGTACCATTAGGTAGCCAAGAGTCTAGGCTATCTAGTAAATCAATTACAAAATTTCTGCTACCAATCTATATAACCAGCTAGCAGATTTGTATGTTACATTTTCTCAAAACATTTAACTTTGCTCAGCAAATGTCTGGAAGCTGGATGGTTAGCTATCCAGTAAGTACCAATATTTGGTTCCATTGCGTAGGTAACAGTTTAGGCTATCTAGTAAATACAGTACCATATTTCTGCTACCAATCTATATACCCAATACACTTCCATATTTCTACTACCAATCTATATAACCAGCTGCCATATTTGTATGTGACATTTTCTCAAAATGTTTAACTTTGCTCAGCAAATGTCTGGTAGCTGGATGGTTAGTTGTCCAATAAGCACCAACATTTGGTACCATTATGTAGCCAAGAGTTTAGGCTATCTAGTAAATACACTACCATCTTTGTGTTACCGATATATGTACCCAGCTTCCAGCTTTGTATGTGTCATTTTAACATAAAAAATCCAAACTGAGCCAAACTAATTTCTGGTAGCTGGATAGTAAGCTATCCATTTAGCACCAATGTTTAGTACTATTAGGTAGCCAAGAGCCTAGGCTATCTAGTAAATAAATTACAATATTTCTGCTACCAGTCTATATAACCAGCTAGCAGATTTGTATGTTACATTTTCTCAAAACATTTAACTTTGCTCAGCAAATGTCTGGAAGCTGGATGGTTAGCTATCTAGTAAGTACCAATATTTGGTAGCATTGTGTAGGCAACAGTTTAGGCTATCTAGTAAATACACTACCATATTTCTGCTACCAATCTATATAACCAGCTAGAAGATTTGTATGTTACATTTTCTCAAAACATTTAACTTTGCTCAGCAAATGTCTGGAAGCTGGATGGTTAGCTATCCAGTAAGTACCAATATTTGGTACCATTGCGTAGGTAACAGTTTAGGCTATCTAGTTAATACACTACCATATTTCTGCTACCAATCTATATACCCAATACACTTCCATATTTCTACTACCAATCTATATAACCAGCTGCCAGATTTGTATGTGACATTTTCTCAAAATGTTTAACTTTGCTCAGCAAATGTCTGGTAGCTGGATGGTTAGTTGTCCAGTAAGCACCAACATTTGGTACCATTATGTAGCCAAGAGTTTAGGCTATCTAGTAAATACACTACAATTTTTGTGCTACCGATCTATATACCAAGCTTCCAGCTTTGTATTTGTCATTTTAACATAAAAAATCTAACTGAGCCAAACTCATTTCTGGTAGCTGGATAGTTAGCTATCCATTAAGCACCAATGTTTGGCACCATTAGGTAGCCAAGAGTCTAGGCTATCTAGTAAATACATTACAAAATTTCTGCTACCAATCTATTTACCCAGCTCCCAGATTTTTATGTGACATTTTACTAAAAAAATTTAACTTTGCTCTCTAAACGTCTGGTAGCTGGATAGTTAGCTATCCATTAAGTAGCAATGTTTGGTACCATTAGGGAGCCAAGAGTTTAGGCTATCTAGTAAATACACTACCATCTTTGTGCTACCGATATATGTACCCAGCTTCCAGCTTTGTATGTGTCATTTTAACATAAAAAATCCAAACTGAGCCAAACTAATTTCTGGTAGCTGGATTGTAAGCTATCCATTTAGCACTAATGTTTGGTACCATTAGGTAGCCAAGAGTCTAGGCTATCTAGTAAATCAATTACAAAATTTCTGCTACCAATCTATATAACCAGCTAGCAGATTTGTATGTTACATTTTCTCAAAACATTTAACTTTGCTCAGCAAATGTCTGGAAGCTGGATGGTTAGCTATCCAGTAAGTACCAATATTTGGTTCCATTGCGTAGGTAACAGTTTAGGCTATCTAGTAAATACAGTACCATATTTCTGCTACCAATCTATATACCCAATACACTTCCATATTTCTACTACCAATCTATATAACCAGCTGCCAGATTTGTATGTGACATTTTCTCAAAATGTTTAACTTTGCTCAGCAAATGTCTGGTAGCTGGATGGTTAGTTGTCCAGTAAGCACCAACATTTGGTACCATTATGTAGCCAAGAGTTTAGGCTATCTAGTAAATACACTACCATCTTTGTGTTACCGATATATGTACCCAGCTTCCAGCTTTGTATGTGTCATTTTAACATAAAAAATCCAAACTGAGCCAAACTAATTTCTGGTAGCTGGATAGTAAGCTATCCATTTAGCACCAATGTTTAGTACTATTAGGTAGCCAAGAGCCTAGGCTATCTAGTAAATAAATTACAATATTTCTGCTACCAGTCTATATAACCAGCTAGCAGATTTGTATGTTACATTTTCTCAAAACATTTAACTTTGCTCAGCAAATGTCTGGAAGCTGGATGGTTAGCTATCCAGTAAGTACCAATATTTGGTAGCATTGTGTAGGCAACAGTTTAGGCTATCTAGTAAATACACTACCATATTTCTGCTACCAATCTATATAACCAGCTAGAAGATTTGTATGTGACATTTTCTCAAAACATTTAACTTTGCTCAGCAAATGTCTGGAAGCTGGATGGTTAGCTATCCAGTAAGTACCAATATTTGGTAGCATTGTGTAGGCAACAGTTTAGGCTATCTAGTAAATACACTACATATATCTGCTACCAATCTATATACCCAATACACTTCTATATTTCTACTACGAATCTATATAACCAGCTGCCAGATTTGTATGTGACATTTTCTCAAAACGTTTAACTTTGCTCAGCAAATGTCTGGTAGCTGGATGGTTAGTTGTCCAATAAGCACCAAAATTTGGTACCATTATGTAGCCAAGAGTTTAGGCTATCTAGTAAATACACTACAATTTTGTGCTACCGATCTATATACCAAGCTTCCAGCTTTGTATGTGTCATTTTAACATAAAAAATCTGAGCCAAACTCATTTCTGGTAGCTGGATAGTTAGCTATCCATTAAGCACCAATGTTTCGCACCATTAGGTAGCCAAGAGTCTAGGCTATCTAGTAAATACATTACAAAATTTCTGCTACCAATCTATTTACCCAGCTCCCAGATTTTTATGTGACATTTTACTAAAAATGTTTAACTTTGCTCAGCAAATGTCTGGTAGCTGGATGGTTAGTTGTCCAATAAGCACCAACATTTGGTACCATTATGTAGCCAAGAGTTTAGGCTATCTAGTAAATACACTACCATCTTTGTGTTACCGATATATGTACCCAGCTTCCAGCTTTGTATGTGTCATTTTAACATAAAAAATCCAAACTGAGCCAAACTAATTTCTGGTAGCTGGATAGTAAGCTATCCATTTAGCACCAATGTTTAGTACTATTAGGTAGCCAAGAGCCTAGGCTATCTAGTAAATAAATTACAATATTTCTGCTACCAGTCTATATAACCAGCTAGCAGATTTGTATGTTACATTTTCTCAAAACATTTAACTTTGCTCAGCAAATGTCTGGAAGCTGGATGGTTAGCTATCCAGTAAGTACCAATATTTGGTAGCATTGTGTAGGCAACAGTTTAGGCTATCTAGTAAATACACTACCATATTTCTGCTACCAATCTATATAACCAGCTAGAAGATTTGTATGTTACATTTTCTCAAAACATTTAACTTTGCTCAGCAAATGTCTGGAAGCTGGATGGTTAGCTATCCAGTAAGTACCAATATTTGGTACCATTGCGTAGGTAACAGTTTAGGCTATCTAGTTAATACACTACCATATTTCTGCTACCAATCTATATACCCAATACACTTCCATATTTCTACTACCAATCTATATAACCAGCTGCCAGATTTGTATGTGACATTTTCTCAAAATGTTTAACTTTGCTCAGCAAATGTCTGGTAGCTGGATGGTTAGTTGTCCAGTAAGCACCAACATTTAGTACCATTATGTAGCCAAGAGTTTAGGCTATCTAGTAAATACACTACAATTTTTGTGCTACCGATCTATATACCAAGCTTCCAGCTTTGTATTTGTCATTTTAACATAAAAAATCTAACTGAGCCAAACTCATTTCTGGTAGCTGGATAGTTAGCTATCCATTAAGCACCAATGTTTGGCACCATTAGGTAGCCAAGAGTCTAGGCTATCTAGTAAATACATTACAAAATTTCTGCTACCAATCTATTTACCCAGCTCCCAGATTTTTATGTGACATTTTGCTAAAAAAATTTAACTTTGCTCTCTAAACGTCTGGTAGCTGGATAGTTAGCTATCCATTAAGTAGCAATGTTTGGTACCATTAGGGAGCCAAGAGTTTAGGCTATCTAGTAAATACACTACCATCTTTGTGCTACCGATATATGTACCCAGCTTCCAGCTTTGTATGTGTCATTTTAACATAAAAAATCCAAACTGAGCCAAACTAATTTCTGGTAGCTGGATTGTAAGCTATCCATTTAGCACTAATGTTTGGTACCATTAGGTAGCCAAGAGTCTAGGCTATCTAGTAAATCAATTACAAAATTTCTGCTACCAATCTATATAACCAGCTAGCAGATTTGTATGTTACATTTTCTCAAAACATTTAACTTTGCTCTCTAAATGTCTGGAAGCTGGATGGTTAGCTATCCAGTAAGTACCAATATTTGGTTCCATTGCGTAGGTAACAGTTTAGGCTATCTAGTAAATACAGTACCATATTTCTGCTACCAATCTATATACCCAATACACTTCCATATTTCTACTACCAATCTATATAACCAGCTGCCAGATTTGTATGTGACATTTTCTCAAAATGTTTAACTTTGCTCAGCAAATGTCTGGTAGCTGGATGGTTAGTTGTCCAGTAAGCACCAACATTTGGTACCATTATGTAGCCAAGAGTTTAGGCTATCTAGTAAATACACTACCATCTTTGTGTTACCGATATATGTACCCAGCTTCCAGCTTTGTATGTGTCATTTTAACATAAAAAATCCAAACTGAGCCAAACTAATTTCTGGTAGCTGGATAGTAAGCTATCCATTTAGCACCAATGTTTAGTACTATTAGGTAGCCAAGAGCCTAGGCTATCTAGTAAATAAATTACAATATTTCTGCTACCAGTCTATATAACCAGCTAGCAGATTTGTATGTTACATTTTCTCAAAACATTTAACTTTGCTCAGCAAATGTCTGGAAGCTGGATGGTTAGCTATCCAGTAAGTACCAATATTTGGTAGCATTGTGTAGGCAACAGTTTAGGCTATCTAGTAAATACACTACCATATTTCTGCTACCAATCTATATAACCAGCTAGAAGATTTGTATGTGACATTTTCTCAAAACATTTAACTTTGCTCAGCAAATGTCTGGAAGCTGGATGGTTAGCTATCCAGTAAGTACCAATATTTGGTAGCATTGTGTAGGCAACAGTTTAGGCTATCTAGTAAATACACTACATATATCTGCTACCAATCTATATACCCAATACACTTCTATATTTCTACTACGAATCTATATAACCAGCTGCCAGATTTGTATGTGACATTTTCTCAAAACGTTTAACTTTGCTCAGCAAATGTTTGGTAGCTGGATGGTTAGTTGTCCAATAAGCACCAAAATTTGGTACCATTATGTAGCCAAGAGTTTAGGCTATCTAGTAAATACACTACAATTTTGTGCTACCGATCTATATACCAAGCTTCCAGCTTTGTATGTGTCATTTTAACATAAAAAATCTGAGCCAAACTCATTTCTGGTAGCTGGATAGTTAGCTATCCATTAAGCACCAATGTTTCGCACCATTAGGTAGCCAAGAGTCTAGGCTCTCTAGTAAATACATTACAAAATTTCTGCTACCAATCTATTTACCCAGCTCCCAGATTTTTATGTGACATTTTACTAAAAAAATTTAACTTTGCTCTCTAAATGTCTGGTAGCTGGATAGTTAGCTATCCATTAAGTAGCAATGTTTGGTACCATTAGGGAGCCAAGAGTTTAGGCTATCTAGTAAATACACTACCATTTTTGTGCTACCGATATATGTACCCAGCTTCCAGCTTTGTATGTGTCATTTTGACATAAAAAATCCAAACTGAGCCAAACTCATTTCTGGTAGCTGGATAGTTAGCTATCCATTAAGCACCAATGTTTGGCACCATTAGGTAGCCAAGAGTCTAGGCTATCTAGTAAATACATTACAAAATTTCTGCTACCAATCTATTTACCCAGCTCCCAGATTTTTATGTGACATTTTACTAAAAAAATTTAACTTTGCTCTCTAAACGTCTGGTAGCTGGATAGTTAGCTATCCATTAAGTAGCAATGTTTGGTACCATTAGGGAGCCAAGAGTTTAGGCTATCTAGTAAATACACTACCATCTTTGTGCTACCGATATATGTACCCAGCTTCCAGCTTTGTATGTGTCATTTTAACATAAAAAATCCAAACTGAGCCAAACTAATTTCTGGTAGCTGGATTGTAAGCTATCCATTTAGCACTAATGTTTAGTACCATTAGGTAGCCAAGAGTCTAGGCTATCTAGTAAATCAATTACAAAATTTCTGCTACCAATCTATATAACCAGCTAGCAGATTTGTATGTTACATTTTCTCAAAACATTTAACTTTGCTCAGCAAATGTCTGGAAGCTGGATGGTTAGCTATCCAGTAAGTACCAATATTTGGTTCCATTGCGTAGGTAACAGTTTAGGCTATCTAGTAAATACAGTACCATATTTCTGCTACCAATCTATATACCCAATACACTTCCATATTTCTACTACCAATCTATATAACCAGCTGCCAGATTTGTATGTGACATTTTCTTAAAATGTTTAACTTTGCTCAGCAAATGTCTGGTAGCTGGATGGTTAGTTGTCCAGTAAGCACCAACATTTGGTACCATTATGTAGCCAAGAGTTTAGGCTATCTAGTAAATACACTACCATCTTTGTGTTACCGATATATGTACCCAGCTTCCAGCTTTGTATGTGTCATTTTAACATAAAAAATCCAAACTGAGCCAAACTAATTTCTGGTAGCTGGATAGTAAGCTATCCATTTAGCACCAATGTTTAGTACTATTAGGTAGCCAAGAGCCTAGGCTATCTAGTAAATAAATTACAATATTTCTGCTACCAGTCTATATAACCAGCTAGCAGATTTGTATGTTACATTTTCTCAAAACATTTAACTTTGCTCAGCAAATGTCTGGAAGCTGGATGGTTAGCTATCCAGTAAGTACCAATATTTGGTAGCATTGTGTAGGCAACAGTTTAGGCTATCTAGTAAATACACTACCATATTTCTGCTACCAATCTATATAACCAGCTAGAAGATTTGTATGTGACATTTTCTCAAAACATTTAACTTTGCTCAGCAAATGTCTGGAAGCTGGATGGTTAGCTATCCAGTAAGTACCAATATTTGGTAGCATTGTGTAGGCAACAGTTTAGGCTATCTAGTAAATACACTACATATATCTGCTACCAATCTATATACCCAATACACTTCTATATTTCTACTACGAATCTATATAACCAGCTGCCAGATTTGTATGTGACATTTTCTCAAAACGTTTAACTTTGCTCAGCAAATGTCTGGTAGCTGGATGGTTAGTTGTCCAATAAGCACCAAAATTTGGTACCATTATGTAGCCAAGAGTTTAGGCTATCTAGTAAATACACTACAATTTTGTGCTACCGATCTATATACCAAGCTTCCAGCTTTGTATGTGTCATTTTAACATAAAAAATCTGAGCCAAACTCATTTCTGGTAGCTGGATAGTTAGCTATCCATTAAGCACCAATGTTTCGCACCATTAGGTAGCCAAGAGTCTAGGCTATCTAGTAAATACATTACAAAATTTCTGCTACCAATCTATTTACCCAGCTCCCAGATTTTTATGTGACATTTTACTAAAAAAATTTAACTTTGCTCTCTAAATGTCTGGTAGCTGGATAGTTAGCTATCCATTAAGTAGCAATGTTTGGTACCATTAGGGAGCCAAGAGTTTAGGCTATCTAGTAAATACACTACCATTTTTGTGCTACCGATATATGTACCCAGCTTCCAGCTTTGTATGTGTCATTTTGACATAAAAAATCCAAACTGAGCCAAACTAATTTCTGGTAGCTGGATAGTAAGCTATCCATTTAGCACCAATGTTTGGTACTATTAGGTAGCCAAGAGTCTAGGCTATCTAGTAAATACATTACAAAATTTCTGCTACCAATCTATTTAACCAGCTCCCAGATTTATGTGACATTTTACTATAAGAATTTAACTTTGCTCTCTAAATGTCTGGTAGCTGGATAGTTAGCTATCCAGTAAGTACCAATATTTGGCCCCTTTATGTGGGCAAGAGTTTAGGCTATCTAGTAAATACACTACCATTTTTGTGCTACCGATCTATATACCCAGCTTCCAGATTTGTATGTGTCATTTTAAGATAAAAAATCAAACTGAGCCAAACTAATTTCTGGTAGCTGGATAGTAAGCTATCCATTAAGCACCAATGTTTGGTACCATTAGGTAGCCAAGAGTCTAGGCTATCTAGTAAATACATTACAAAATTTCTGCTACCAATCTATTTACCCAGCTCCCAGATTTTTTTGTGACATTTTACTAAAAGAATGTAACTTTGCTCTCTAAATGTCTGGTAGCTGGATAGTTAGCTATCCAGTAAGTACCAATGTTTGGTACCATTAGGTAGCCAAGAGTTTAGGCTATCTCGTAAATACACTACCATATTTCTGCTACCAATCTATATACCCAATACACTTCCATATTTCTACTACCAATCTATATAACTGGCTAGCAGATTTGTATGTGACATTTTCTCAAAACATTTAACTTTGCTCAGCAAATGACTGGTAGCTGGATGGTTAGTTGTCCAGTAAGCACCAATATTTGGTACCATTATGTAGCCAAGAGTTTAGGCTATCTAGTAAATACACTACAATTTTTGTGCTACTGATATATATACCCAGCTTCCAGCTTTGTATGTGTCATTTTAACATAAAAAATCTAACTTAGCCAAACTCATTACTGGTAGCTGGATAGTTAGCTATCCATTAAGCACCAATGTTTGGTACCATTAGGTAGCCAAGTGTCTAGGCTATCTAGTAAATACATTACAAAATTTCTGCTACCAATCTATTTACCCAGCTCCCAGATTTTTATGTGACATTTTACTAAAAAAATTTAACTTTGCTCTCTAGATGTCTGGTAGCTGGATCGTTAGCTATCCATTAAGTAGCAATGTTTGGTACCATTAGGGAGCCAAGAGTTTAGGCTATCTAGTAAATACACTACCATTTTTGTGCTACCGATATATGTACCCAGCTTCCAGATTTGTATGTGCCATTTTAACATAAAAAGTCCAACTGAGCCAAACTAATTTCTGATAGCTGGATAGCAAGCTATCCATTTAGCACCAATGTTTGGTACCATTAGGTAGCCAAGAGTCTAGGCTATCTAGTAAATAAATTACACAATTTATGCTACCAATCTATACAACCAGCTAGCAGATTTGTATGTTACATTTTCTCAAAACATTTAACTTTGCTCAGCAAATGTCTGGAAGCTGGATGGTTAGCTATCCAGTAAGTACCAATATTTGGTACCATTGCGTAGGTAACAGTTTAGGCTATCTAGTTAATACACTACCATATTTCTGCTACCAATCTATATACCCAATACACTTCCATATTTCTACTACCAATCTATATAACCAGCTGCCAGATTTGTATGTGACATTTTCTCAAAATGTTTAACTTTGCTCAGCAAATGTCTGGTAGCTGGATGGTTAGTTGTCCAGTAAGCACCAACATTTGGTACCATTATGTAGCCAAGAGTTTAGGCTATCTAGTAAATACACTACAATTTTTGTGCTACCGATCTATATACCAAGCTTCCAGCTTTGTATGTGTCATTTTAACATAAAAAATCTAACTGAGCCAAACTCATTTCTGGTAGCTGGATAGTTAGCTATCCATTAAGCATCAATGTTTGGCACCATTAGGTAGCCAAGAGTCTAGGCTATCTAGTAAATACATTACAAAATTTCTGCTACCAATCTATTTACCCAGCTCCCAGATTTTTATGTGACATTTTACTAAAAAAATTTAACTTTGCTCTCTAAACGTCTGGTAGCTGGATAGTTAGCTATCCATTAAGTAGCAATGTTTGGTACCATTAGGGAGCCAAGAGTTTAGGCTATCTAGTAAATACACTACCATCTTTGTGCTACCGATATATGTACCCAGCTTCCAGCTTTGTATGTGTCATTTTAACATAAAAAATCCAAACTGAGCCAAACTAATTTCTGGTAGCTGGATAGTAAGCTATCCATTTAGCACTAATGTTTGGTACCATTAGGTAGCCAAGAGTCTAGGCTATCTAGTAAATCAATTACAAAATTTCTGCTACCAATCTATATAACCAGCTAGCAGATTTGTATGTTACATTTTCTCAAAACATTTAACTTTGCTCAGCAAATGTCTGGAAGCTGGATGGTTAGCTATCCAGTAAGTACCAATATTTGGTAGCATTGTGTAGGCAACAGTTTAGGCTATCTAGTAAATACACTACCATATTTCTGCTACCAATCTATATAACCAGCTAGAAGATTTGTATGTGACATTTTCTCAAAACATTTAACTTTGCTCAGCAAATGTCTGGAAGCTGGATGGTTAGCTATCCAGTAAGTACCAATATTTGGTAGCATTGTGTAGGCAACAGTTTAGGCTATCTAGTAAATACACTACCATATATCTGCTACCAATCTATATACCCAATACACTTCTATATTTCTACTACGAATCTATATAACCAGCTGCCAGATTTGTATGTGACATTTTCTCAAAACGTTTAACTTTGCTCAGCAAATGTCTGGTAGCTGGATGGTTAGTTGTCCAATAAGCACCAAAATTTGGTACCATTATGTAGCCAAGAGTTTAGGCTATCTAGTAAATACACTACAATTTTGTGCTACCGATCTATATACCAAGCTTCCAGCTTTGTATGTGTCATTTTAACATAAAAAATCTAACTGAGCCAAACTCATTTCTGGTAGCTGGATAGTTAGCTATCCATTAAGCACCAATGTTTCGCACCATTAGGTAGCCAAGAGTCTAGGCTATCTAGTAAATACATTACAAAATTTCTGCTACCAATCTATTTACCCAGCTCCCAGATTTTTATGTGACATTTTACTAAATAAATTTAACTTTGCTCTCTAAATGTCTGGTAGCTGGATAGTTAGCTATCCATTAAGTAGCAATGTTTGGTACCATTAGGGAGCCAAGAGTTTAGGCTATCTAGTAAATACACTACCATTTTTGTGCTACCGATATATGTACCCAGCTTCCAGCTTTGTATGTGTCATTTTGACATAAAAAATCCAAACTGAGCCAAACTAATTTCTGGTAGCTGGATAGTAAGCTATCCATTTAGCACCAATGTTTGGTACTATTAGGTAGCCAAGAGTCTAGGCTATCTAGTAAATACATTACAAAATTTCTGCTACCAATCTATTTAACCAGCTCCCAGATTTTTATGTGACATTTTACTATAAGAATTTAACTTTGCTCTCTAAATGTCTGGTAGCTGGATAGTTAGCTATCCAGTAAGTACCAATATTTGGCCCCTTTATGTGGGCAAGAGTTTAGGCTATCTAGTAAATACACTACCATTTTTGTGCTACCGATCTATATGCCCAGCTTCCAGATTTGTATGTGTCATTTTAAGATAAAAAATCAAACTTAGCCAAACTAATTTCTGGTAGCTGGATAGTAAGCTATCCATTAAGCACCAATGTTTGGTACCATTAGGTAGCCAAGAGTCTAGGCTATCTAGTAAATACATTACAAAATTTCTGCTACCAATCTATTTACCCAGCTCCCAGATTTTTTTGTGACATTTTACTAAAAGAATTTAACTTTGCTCTCTAAATGTCTGGTAGCTGGATAGTTAGCTATCCAGTAAGTACCAATGTTTGGTACCATTAGGTAGCCAAGAGTTTAGGCTATCTCGTAAATACACTACCATATTTCTGCTACCAATCTATATACCCAATACACTTCCATATTTCTACTACCAATCTATATAACCGGCTAGCAGATTTGTATGTGACATTTTCTCAAAACGTTTAACTTTGCTCAGCAAATGTCTGGTAGCTGGATGGTTAGTTGTCCAATAAGCACCAAAATTTGGTACCATTATGTAGCCAAGAGTTTAGGCTATCTAGTAAATACACTACAATTTTGTGCTACCGATCTATATACCAAGCTTCCAGCTTTGTATGTGTCATTTTAACATAAAAAATCTAACTGAGCCAAACTCATTTCTGGTAGCTGGATAGTTAGCTATCCATTAAGCACCAATGTTTCGCACCATTAGGTAGCCAAGAGTCTAGGCTATCTAGTAAATACATTACAAAATTTCTGCTACCAATCTATTTACCCAGCTCCCAGATTTTTATGTGACATTTTACTAAATAAATTTAACTTTGCTCTCTAAATGTCTGGTAGCTGGATAGTTAGCTATCCATTAAGTAGCAATGTTTGGTACCATTAGGGAGCCAAGAGTTTAGGCTATCTAGTAAATACACTACCATTTTTGTGCTACCGATATATGTACCCAGCTTCCAGCTTTGTATGTGTCATTTTGACATAAAAAATCCAAACTGAGCCAAACTAATTTCTGGTAGCTGGATAGTAAGCTATCCATTTAGCACCAATGTTTGGTACTATTAGGTAGCCAAGAGTCTAGGCTATCTAGTAAATACATTACAAAATTTCTGCTACCAATCTATTTAACCAGCTCCCAGATTTTTATGTGACATTTTACTATAAGAATTTAACTTTGCTCTCTAAATGTCTGGTAGCTGGATAGTTAGCTATCCAGTAAGTACCAATATTTGGCCCCTTTATGTGGGCAAGAGTTTAGGCTATCTAGTAAATACACTACCATTTTTGTGCTACCGATCTATATGCCCAGCTTCCAGATTTGTATGTGTCATTTTAAGATAAAAAATCAAACTTAGCCAAACTAATTTCTGGTAGCTGGATAGTAAGCTATCCATTAAGCACCAATGTTTGGTACCATTAGGTAGCCAAGAGTCTAGGCTATCTAGTAAATACATTACAAAATTTCTGCTACCAATCTATTTACCCAGCTCCCAGATTTTTTTGTGACATTTTACTAAAAGAATTTAACTTTGCTCTCTAAATGTCTGGTAGCTGGATAGTTAGCTATCCAGTAAGTACCAATGTTTGGTACCATTAGGTAGCCAAGAGTTTAGGCTATCTCGTAAATACACTACCATATTTCTGCTACCAATCTATATACCCAATACACTTCCATATTTCTACTACCAATCTATATAACCGGCTAGCAGATTTGTATGTGACATTTTCTCAAAACATTTAACTTTGCTCAGCAAATGACTGGTAGCTGGATGGTTAGTTGTCCAGTAAGCACCAATATATGGTACCATTATGTAGCCAAGAGTTTAGGCTATCTAGTAAATACACTACAATTTTTGTGCTACTGATATATATACCCAGCTTCCAGCTTTGTATGTGTCATTTTAACATAAAAAATCTAACTTAGCCAAACTCATTACTGGTAGCTGGATAGTTAGCTATCCATTAAGCACCAATGTTTTGCACCATAAGGTAGCCAAGAGTCTAGGCTATCTAGTAAATACATTACAAAATTTCTGCTACCAATCTATTTACCCAGCTCCCAGATTTTTATGTGACATTTTACTAAAAAATTTAACTTTGCTCTCTAAATGTCTGGTAGCTGGATAGTTAGCTATCCAGTAAGTACAAATGTTTGGTACCATTAGGTAGCCAAGAGTTTAGGCTATCTAGTAAATACACTGCCATTTTTGTGCTACCGATCTATATACCCAGCTTCCAGCTTTGTATGTGTCATTTTAACATAAAAAATCCAACTGAGCCAAACTAATTTCTGGTAGCTGGATAGTAAGCTATCCATTTAGCTCCAATGTTTGGTACCATTAGGTAGCCAAGAGTCTAGGCTATCTAGTAAATAAATTACAAAATTTCTGCTACCAATCTATATAACCAGCTAGCAGATTTGTATGTTACATTTTCTCAAAACATTTAACTTTGCTCAGCAAATGTCTGGAAGCTGGATGGTTAGCTATCCAGTAAGTACCAATATTTGGTACCATTGCGTAGGTAACAGTTTAGGCTATCTAGTAAATACACTACCATATTTCTGCTACCAATCTATTTACCCAATACTCTTCCGTATTTCTACTACCAATCTATATAACCAGCTACCAGATTTGTATGTGACATTTTCTCAAAACATTTAACTTTGCTCAGCAAATGTCTGGTTGCTGGATGGTTAGTTGTCCAGTAAGCACCAATATTTGGTACCATTATGTAGCCAAGAGTTTAGGCTATCTAGTAAATGCACTACACTTTTGTGCTACCGATCTATATACCAAGCTTCCAGCTTTGTATGTGTCATTTTAACATAAAACATCTAACTGAGCCAAGCTAATATCTGGTAGCTGGATAGTTAGCTATCCATTAAGCACCAATGTTTGGTACCATTAGGTAGCCAAGAGTCTAGGCTATCTAGTAAATACATTACAAAATTTCTGCTACCAATCTATTTACCCAGCTCCCAGATTTTTATGTGACATTTTACTAAAAAAATTTAACTTTGCTCTCTAAACGTCTGGTAGCTGGATAGTTAGCTATCCAGTAAGTACCAATGTTTGGTACCATTAGGTAGCCAAGAGTTTAGGCTATCTAGTAAATACACTGCCATTTTTGTGCTACTGATATATATACCCAGCTTCCTGATTTGTATGTGTCATTTTAACATAAAAAATCAAACTGAGCCAAGCTAATTTCTGATAGCTGGATAGTTAGCTATCCATTAAGCACCAATGTTTGGTACCATTAGGTAGCCAAGAGTCTAGGCTATCTATTAAATAAATTACAAAATTTCTGCTACCAATCTATATAACCAGCTAGCAGATTTGTATGTTACATTTTCTCAAAACATTTAACTTTGCTCAGCAAATGTCTGGAAGCTGGATGGTTAGCTATCCAGTAAGTACCAATATTTGGTACCATTGCGTAGGTAACAGTTTAGGCTATCTAGTAAATACACTACCATATTTCTGCTACCAATCTATTTACCCAATACTCTTCCGTATTTCTACTACCAATCTATATAACCAGCTACCAGATTTGTATGTGACATTTTCTCAAAACGTTTTACTTTGCTCAACAAATGTCTGGTAGCTGGATGGTTAGTTGTCCAGTAAGCACCAAAATTTGGTACCATTATGTAGCCAAGAGTTTAGGCTTTATAGTAAATACACTACAATTTTTGTGCTACCGATCTATATACCAAGCTTCCAGCTTTGTATGTCTCATTTTAACATAAAAAATCTAACTTAGCCAAACTCATTTCTGGTAGCTGGATAGTTTGCTATCCATTAAGCACCAATGTTTTGCACCATTTTGTAGCCAAGAGTCTAGGCTATCTAGTAAATACATTACAAAATTTCTGCTACCAATCTATTTACCCAGCTCCCAGATTTTTATGTGACATTTTACTAAAAAATTTAACATTGCTCTCTAAATGTCTGGTAGCTGGATAGTCAGCTATCCGTTAAGCACCAATGTTTGGTACCATTAGGTAGCCAAGAGTCTAGGCTATCTAGTAAATACATTACAAAATTTCTGCTACCAATCTATTTACCCAGCTCCCAAATTTTAATGTGACATTTTGATAAAAAAAATTTGACTTTGCTCTCTAAATGTCTGGTAGTTGGATAGTTAGCTATCCAGTAAGTACCAATATTTGGCACCATTATGTAGGCAAGAGTTTAGGCTATCTAGTAAATACACTACCATTTTTGTGCTACCGATCTATATACCCAGCTTCCAGATTTGTATGTGTCATTGTAACATAAAAAATCCAACTGAGCCAAACTAATTTCTGGTAGCTGGATAGTAAGCTATCCATTTAGCACTAATGTTTGGTACCATTAGGTAGCCAAGAGTCTAGGCTATCTAGTAAATCAATTACAAAATTTCTGCTACCAATCTATATAACCAGCTAGCAGATTTGTATGTTACATTTTCTCAAAACATTTAACTTTGCTCAGCAAATGTCTGGAAGCTGGATGGTTAGCTATCCAGTAAGTACCAATATTTGGTACCATTGCATAGGTAACAGTTTAGGCTATCTAGTAAATACACTACCATATTTCTGCTACCAATCTATATACCCAATACACTTCCATATTTCTACTACCAATCTATATAACCAGCTGCCAGATTTGTATGTGACATTTTCTCAAAACGTTTAACTTTGCTCAGCAAATGTCTGGTAGCTGGATGGTTAGTTGTCCAGTAAGCACCAAAATTTGGAACCGTTATGTAGCCAAGAGTTTAGGCTATCTAGTTAAAGGGGAACTAACACCTTCAGCACTTTACCTCTCAGAAGTTAGCTTGGGTCCATAGAAACACATCCACGCTATTCATCACTTGTATATATGCCCTGGTAAAGTAATATCCTCCATTAATTAGGTCTGTGTTGTGAACTACGGAGGCCGCCATTTTCGAGATTCCCGGTGTTTTGCACAAACCGGAAATACGTCACTGTTGTACTATTCTAGAGCCCTGCATTTCAGTCAAATTTTCACTAACAGGTGTTAATTGCACTTATTATACTAAGAGCATGTCACATTTCTCACCAGGTGTCAAGTAAATTGAACAATTTGAGACAATGCAATTAATTATCCATGCATAAATGACGGCCTCTACACCCCTTATCTCGTGGTGAAAAACAATGACTTTGAAAGTTTGGATAACTGAGTACTAAATAAAATAAAATAAATTATGAGTGTTTTAGAAAGAATTCATCAGACTCTCATGATTAGACCTCCGTGCCCACCCAAAGGTACAGGTTGATTGTGACCAGGCCGAGCAATGAAATTTCATGAAAAATTGTATATTAAGATGTAAAAAAAAACAATCTAGAGTTTCAAAAGCAGTCTGAAGACATTTTTATTCTGCAATTTTATTGAATCTAGTGCTATAAAAATAACCTATTATTATTATAAGACTATATATATAGTTAAGGTCCTATAATAAACCTGTATATTTGGATTCGCCTTTAATACAATTAGGGGTTAATAAAATAAATGTTGTTAAATAATAAAATGTCTAAAATGTTATTTTGAAATTGCTTATTTCTTGATAGACATAATCTTTCTTATTGTGTATAACAAGCAATGATTGAATTTAAAAAGCTATATTTACTAGAGATAGAAGTAGTCAATATATCGTTTTTTAATGCGCTACAATACCCCAATGAACACTGGAAAAGTCTATCTTAGTGAAATTTGGTAATGAATTCATTCTGCTAATCTTGTAAATATTACTGAAGGGAACATCCTTTTAATAATTCTATACAACTCAATACAGTGCATGTATATATTTAACCTTAATTTGAAACAAACTAAATTGTATGACAGAAACAGATTTATCAATTACGACTAAAGTGTCAGGAATATAGGATATTAAAATTATATGGATAAAATCAAATTCAATTACGAAGACAAATTGTTTAAACTATTTAAACAATTTATGGATTTTATACATATATATAAAACCAAAAATTGTTTGAATAGTTGTTTATATCTTATGGTATTTCATTGTTGTATTATAATGATGATCATATGCCTATTGTACAGCCTTTTTTTTTAGGAGTGTTGTAATATACCTACATAAATACAAATCATTTCATTGCAATTAGTCCAAAGAAATTCAACTAATGCTATCTTTTCACTGTTTCATTAAATTGCATTGAAATGGATTAATTGCAATGAACAATGAAATGGATTAATTGCAATCTGCGCGAATTTAGGAGTTAATTTTCTAGGGCTCCAAACCCAAACTAGCAAAAGTCCATAATTAGGACTTAGGACATAAGTGACGTCACCAGCTTCGGTGCCGTGTGCAATAATGGCGGCCCCCAGCATTTCGGCGGACAGTGAAAACAGCACTCTTAATCGGCGTAAAATCATACTAAACATGACTTTTTAACAATTTTTTTTCACTACAATATATTTCTTTACATCTAATAGATCTTTTAAAATTAACATGCAAATGTCCTTGTGTTCCCCTTTAATACACTACAATTTTTGTGCTACCGATCTATATACCAAGCTTCCTGCTTTGTATGTGTCATTTTAACATAAAAAATCTAACTGAGCCAAGCTAATTTCTGGTAGCTGGATAGTTAACTATCCATTAAGCACCAATGTTTGGTACCATTAGGTAGCCAAGAGTCTAGGCTATCTAGTAAATACATTACAAAATTTCTGCTACCAATCTATTTACCCAGCTTCCAAATTTTTATGTGACATTTTAATAAAAAAAAAATTAACTTTGCTCTCTAAATGTCTGGTAGTTGGATAGTTAGCTATCCAGTAAGTACGAATATTTGGCACCATTATGTAGGCAAGAGTTTAGGCTATCTAGTAAATACACTACCATTTTTGTGCTACCGATCTATATACCCAGCTTCCAGATTTGTATGTGTCATTTTAACATAAAAAATCCAACTGAGCCAAACTAATTTCTGGTAGCTGGATAGTAAGCTATCCATTTAGCACTAATGTTTGGTACCATTAGGTAGCCAAGAGTCTAGGCTATCTCGTAAATCAATTACAAACTTTCTGCTACCAATCTATATAACCAGCTAGCAGATTTGTATGTTACATTTTCTCAAAACATTTAACTTTGCTCAGCAAATGTCGTGAAGCTGGATGGTTAGCTATCCAGTAAGTACCAATATTTGGTATCATTACGTAGGTAACAGTTCAGGCTAACTAGTAAATACACTACCATATTTCTGCTACCAATCTATGTACCCAATACACTTCCATATTTCTACTACCAATCTATATAACCAGCTACCAGATTTGTATGTGACATTTTCTCAAAACGTTTAACTTTGCTCAGCAAATGTCTGGTAGCTGGATGGTTAGTTGTCCAGTAAGCACCAATATTTGGTACCATTATGTAGCCAAGAGTTTAGGCTATCTAGTAAATACACTACACTTTTGTGCTACCGATCTATATTCCCAGCTTCCAGCTTTGTATGTGTCATTTTAACATAAAACATCTAACTGAGCCAAGCTAATTTCTGGTAGCTGGATAGTTAGCTATCCATTAAGCACCAATGTTTGGTACTATTAGGTAGCCAAGAGTCTAGGCTATCTAGTAAATACTTTACAAAATTTCTGCTACCAATCTATTTACCCAGCTCCCAAATTTGTATGTGACATTTTAATAAAAAAAATTTTACTTTGCTCTCTAAATGTCTGGTAGTTGGATAGTTAGCTATCCAGTAAGTACCAATATTTGGAACCATTGCGTAGGTAACAGTTTAGGCTATCTAGTAAATACACTACCATATTTCTGCTACCAATCTATATACCCAATACACTTCCATATTTCTACTACCAATCTATATAACCAGCTGCCAGATTTATATGTGACATTTTCTCAAAACGTTTAACTTTGCTCAGCAAATGTCTGGTAGCTGGATGGTTAGTTGTCCAGTAAGCACCAAAATTTGGTACCATTATGTAGGCAAGAGTTTAGGCTATCTAGTAAATACACTACAATGTTTGTGCTACCAATCTATATACCCAATACACTTCCATATTTCTACTACCAATCTATATAACCAGCTGCCAGATTTGTATGTGACATTTTCTCAAAACGTTTAACTTTGCTCAGCAAATGTCTGGAAGCTGTATGGTTAGCTATCCAGTAAGTACCAATATTTGGTACCATTGCGTAGGTAACAGTTTAGGCTATCTAGTAAATACACTACCATATTTCTGCTACCAATCTATATACCCAATACGCTTCCATATTTCTACTACCAATCTATATAACCAGCTGCCAGATTTGTATGTGACATTTATCTCAAAACGTTTAACTTTGCTCAGCAAATGTCTGGTAGCTGGATGGTTAGTTGTCCAGTAAGCACCAAAATTTGGAACCGTTATGTAGCCAAGAGTTTAGGCTATCTAGTAAATACACTACAATTTTTGTGCTACCGATCTATATACCAAGCTTCCAGCTTTGTATGTGTCATTTTAACATAAAAAATCCAACTGAGCCAAGCTAATTTCTGGTAGCTGGATAGTTAACTATCCATTAAGCACAAATGTTTGGTACCATAAGGTAGCCAAGAGTCTAGGCTATCTAGTAAATACATTACAAAATTTCTGCTACCAATCTATATAACCAGCTAGCAGATTTGTATGTTACATTTTCTCAAAACATTTAACTTTGCTCAGCAAATGTCTGGAAGCTGGATGGTTAGCTATCCAGTAAGTACCATTATTTGGTACCATTGCGTAGGTAACAGTTTAGGCTATCTAGTAAATACACTACCATATTTCTGCTACCAATCTATTTACCCAATACTCTTCCGTATTTCTACTACCAATCTATATAACCAGCTACCAGATTTGTATGTGACATTTTCTCAAAACGTTTAACTTTGCTCAACAAATGTCTGGTAGCTGGATGGTTAGTTGTCCAGTAAGCACCAAAATTTGGTACCACTATGTAGCCAAGAGTTTAGGCTTTATAGTAAATACACTACAATTTTTGTGCTACCGATCTATATACCAAGCTTCCAGCTTTGTATGTGTCATTTTAACATAAAAAATCTAACTTAGCCAAACTCATTTCTGGTAGCTGGATAGTTTGCTATCCATTAAGCACCAATGTTTTGCACCATTAGGTAGCCAAGAGTCTGAGCTATCTAGTAAATACATTACAAAATTTCTGCTACCAACTATTTACCCAGCTCCCAGATTTTTATGTGACATTTTACTAAAAAATTTAACATTGCTCTCTAAATGTCTGGTAGCTGGATAGTTAGCTATCCATTAAGCACCAATGTTTGGTACCATTAGGTAGCCAAGAGTCTAGGCTATCTAGTAAATACACTACCATTTTTGTGCTACCGATCTATATACCCAGCTTCCAGATTTGTATGTGTCATTGTAACATAAAAAATCCAACTGAGCCAAACTAATTTCTGGCAGCTGGATAGTAAGCTATCCATTTAGCACTAATGTTTGGTACCATTAGGTAGCCAAGAGTCTAGGCTATCTAGTAAATCAATTACAAAATTTCTGCTACCAATCTATATACCCAATACACTTCCATATTTCTACTACCAATCTATATAACCAGCTGCCAGATTTATATGTGACATTTTCTCAAAACGTTTAACTTTCCTCAGCAAATGTCTGGTAGCTGGATGGTTAGTTGTCCAGTAAGCACCAAAATTTGGTACCATTATGTAGGCAAGAGTTTAGGCTATCTAGTAAATACACTACAATGTTTGTGCTACCAATCTATATACCCAATACACTTCCATATTTCTACTACCAATCTATATAACCAGCTGCCAGATTTGTATGTGACATTTTCTCAAAACGTTTTACTTTGCTCAGCAAATGTCTGGAAGCTGTATGGTTTGCTATCCAGTAAGTACCAATATTTGGTACCATTGCGTAGGTAACAGTTTAGGCTATCTAGTAAATACACTACCATATTTCTGCTACCAATCTATATACCCAATACGCTTCCATATTTCTACTACCAATCTATATAACCAGCTGCCAGATTTGTATGTGACATTTATCTCAAAACGTTTAACTTTGCTCAGCAAATGTCTGGTAGCTGGATGGTTAGTTGTCCAGTAAGCACCAAAATTTGGAACCGTTATGTAGCCAAGAGTTTAGGCTATCTAGTAAATACACTACAATTTTTGTGCTACCGATCTATATACCAAGCTTCCAGCTTTGTATGTGTCATTTTAACATAAAAAATCTAACTGAGCCAAGCTAATTTCTGGTAGCTGGATAGTTAACTATCCATTAAGCACCAATGTTTGGTACCATTAGGTAGCCAAGAGTCTAGGCTATCTAGTAAATACATTACAAAATTTCTGCTACCAATCTATTTACCCAGCTTCCAAATTTTTATGTGACATTTTAATAAAAAAAAATTAACTTTGCTCTCTAAATGTCTGGTAGTTGGAGAGTTAGCTATCCAGTTAGTACCAATATTTGGCACCATTATGTAGGCAAGAGTTTAGGCTGTCTAGTAAATACACTACCATTTTTGTGCTACCGATCTATATACCCAGCTTCCAGATTTGTATGTGTCATTTTAACATAAAAAATCCAACTGAGCCAAACTAATTTCTGGTAGCTGGATAGTAAGCTATCCATTTAGCACTAATGTTTGGTACCATTAGGTAGCCAAGAGTCTAGGCTATCTCGTAAATCAATTACAAAATTTCTGCCTACCAATCTATATAACCAGCTAGCAGATTTGTATGTTACATTTTCTCAAAACATTTAACTTTGCTCAGCAAATGTCTGGAAGCTGGATGGTTAGCTATCCAGTAAGTACCAATATTTGGTATCATTGCGTAGGTAACAGTTTAGGCTATCTAGTAAATACACTACCATATTTCTGCTACCAATCTATATACCCAATACACTTCCATATTTCTACTACCAATCTATATAACCAGCTGCCAGATTTGTATGTGACATTTTCTCAAAACGTTGAACTTTGCTCAGCAAATGTCTGGTAGCTGGATGTTTAGTTGTCCAGTAAGCACCAACATTTGGTACCATTATATAGCCAAGAGTTTAGGCTATCTAGTAACTACACTACAATTTTTGTGCTACCGATCTATATACCAAGCTTCCAGCTTTGTATGTGTCTTTTTAACATAAAAAATCTAACTGAGCCAAACTCATTTCTGAAAGCTGGATAGTTAGCTATCCATTAAGCACCAATGTTTGGCACCATTAGGTAGCCAAGAGTCTAGGCTATCTAGTAAATACATTACAAAATTTCTGCTACCAATCTATTTACCCAGCTCCCAGATTTTTATGTGACATTTTAATAAAACAATTTAACTTTTCTCTCTAAATGTCTGGTAGTTGGATAGTTAGCTAACCAGTAGGTACCAATATTTGGCACCATTATGTAGGCAAGAGTTTAGGCTATCTAGTAAATAGACTACCATTTTTGTGCTACCGATCTATATACCCAGCTTCCAGATTTGTATGTGTCATTTTAACATAAAAAATCCAACTGAGCCAAACTAATTTCTGGTAGCTGGATAGTAAGCTATCCATTTAGCACTAATGTTTGGTACCATTAGGTAGCCAAGAGTCTAGGCTATCTAGTAAATCAATTACAAAATTTCTGCTACCAATCTATATAACCAGCTAGCAGATTTGTATGTTACATTTTCTCAAAACATTTAACTTTGCTCAGCAAATGTCTGGAAGCTGGATGGTTAGCTATCGAGTAAGTACCAATATTTGGTACCATTGCGTAGGTAACAGTTTAGGCTATCTAGTAAATACACTACCATAGTTCTCCTACCAATCTATATACCCAATACACTTCCATATTTCTACTACCAATCTATATAACCAGCTGCCAGATTTGTATGTGACATTTTCTCAAAACGTTGAACTTTGCTCAGCAAATGTCTGGTAGCTGGATGGTTAGTTGTCCAGTAAGCACCAAAATTTGGAACCGTTATGTAGCCAACAGTTTAGGCTATCTAGTAAATACACTACAATATTTGTGCTACCGATCTGTATACCAAGCTTCCAGCTTTGTATGTGTCATTTTAACATAAAAAATCTAACTGAGCCAAGCTAATTTCTGGTAGCTGGATAGTTAACTATCCATTAAGCACCAATGTTTGGTACCATAAGGTAGCCAAGAGTCTAGGCTATCTAGTAAATACATTACAAAATTTCTGCTATCAATCTATATAACCAGCTAGCAGATTTGTATGTTACATTTTCTCAAAACATTTAACTTTGCTCAGCAAATGTCTGGAAGCTGTATGGTTAGCTATCCAGTAAGTACCAATATTTGGTACCATTGCGTAGGTAACAGTTTAGGCTATCTAGTAAATACACTACCATATTTCTGCTACCAATCTATATACCCAATACGCTTCCATATTTCTACTACCAATCTATATAACCAGCTGCCAGATTTGTATGTGACATTTATCTCAAAACGTTTAACTTTGCTCAGCAAATGTCTGGTAGCTGGATGGTTAGTTGTCCAGTAAGCACCAAAATTTGGAACCGTTATGTAGCCAAGAGTTTAGGCTATCTAGTAAATACACTACAATTTTTGTGCTACCGATCTATATACCAAGCTTCCAGCTTTGTATGTGTCATTTTAACATAAAAAATCTAACTGAGCCAAGCTAATTTCTGGTAGCTGGATAGTTAACTATCCATTAAGCACCAATGTTTGGTACCATAAGGTAGCCAAGAGTCTAGGCTATCTAGTAAATACATTACAAAATTTCTGCTACCAATCTATATAACCAGCTAGCAGATTTGTATGTTACATTTTCTTAAAACATTTAACTTTGCTCAGCAAATGTCTGGAAGCTGGATGGTTAGCTATCCAGTAAGTACCATTATTTGGTACCATTGCGTAGGTAACAGTTTAGGCTATCTAGTAAATACACTACCATATTTCTGCTACCAATCTATTTACCCAATACTCTTCCGCATTTCTACTACCAATCTATATAACCAGCTACCAGATTTGTATGTGACATTTTCTCAAAACGTTTAACTTTGCTCAACAAATGTCTGGTAGCTGGATGGTTAGTTGTCCAGGAAGCACCAAAATTTGGTACCATTATGTAGCCAAGAGTTTAGGCTTTATAGTAAATACACTACAATTTTTGTGCTACCGATCTATATACCAAGCTTCCAGCTTTGTATGTGTCATTTTAACATAAAAAATCTAACTTAGCCAAACTCATTTCTGGTAGCTGGATAGTTTGCTATCCATTAAGCACCAATGTTTTGCACCATTAGGTAGCCAAGAGTCTGAGCTATCTAGTAAATACATTACAAAATTTCTGCTACCAACTATTTACCCAGCTCCCAGATTTTTATGTGACATTTTACTAAAAAATTTAACATTGCTCTCTAAATGTCTGGTAGTTGGATAGTTAGCTATCCATTAAGCACCAATGTTTGGTACCATTAGGTAGCCAAGAGTCTAGGCTATCTAGTAAATACATTACAAAATTTCTGCTACCAATCTATTTACCCAGCTTCCAAATTTTTATGTGACATTTTAATAAAAAAAAATTAACTTTGCTCTCTAAATGTCTGGTAGTTGGAGAGTTAGCTATCCAGTTAGTACCAATATTTGGCACCATTATGTAGGCAAGAGTTTAGGCTGTCTAGTAAATACACTACCATTTTTGTGCTACCGATCTATATACCCAGCTTCCAGATTTGTATGTGTCATTTTAACATAAAAAATCCAACTGAGCCAAACTAATTTCTGGTAGCTGGATAGTAAGCTATCCATTTAGCACTAATGTTTGGTACCATTAGGTAGCCAAGAGTCTAGGCTATCTCGTAAATCAATTACAAAATTTCTGCCTACCAATCTATATAACCTGCTAGCAGATTTGTATGTTACATTTTCTCAAAACATTTAACTTTGCTCAGCAAATGTCTGGAAGCTGGATGGTTAGCTATCCAGTAAGTACCAATATTTGGTATCATTGCGTAGGTAACAGTTTAGGCTATCTAGTAAATACACTACCATATTTCTGCTACCAATCTATATACCCAATACACTTCCATATTTCTACTACCAATCTATATAACCAGCTGCCAGATTTGTATGTGACATTTTCTCAAAACGTTGAACTTTGCTCAGCAAATGTCTGGTAGCTGGATGTTTAGTTGTCCAGTAAGCACCAACATTTGGTACCATTATATAGCCAAGAGTTTAGGCTATCTAGTAACTACACTAAAATTTTTGTGCTACCGATCTATATACCAAGCTTCCAGCTTTGTATGTGTCTTTTTAACATAAAAAATCTAACTGAGCCAAACTCATTTCTAAAAGCTGGATAGTTAGCTATCCATTAAGCACCAATGTTTGGCACCATTAGGTAGCCAAGAGTCTAGGCTATCTAGTAAATACATTACAAAATTTCTGCTACCAATCTATTTACCCAGCTCCCAGATTTTTATGTGACATTTTAATAAAACAATTTAACTTTTCTCTCTAAATGTCTGGTAGTTGGATAGTTAGCTATCCAGTAGGTACCAATATTTGGCACCATTATGTAGGCAAGAGTTTAGGCTATCTAGTAAATAGACTACCATTTTTGTGCTACCGATCTATATACCCAGCTTCGAGATTTGTATGTGTCATTTTAACATAAAAAATCCAACTGAGCCAAACTAATTTCTGGTAGCTGGATAGTAAGCTATCCATTTAGCACTAATGTTTGGTACCATTAGGTAGCCAAGAGTCTAGGCTATCTAGTAAATCAATTACAAAATTTCTGCTACCAATCTATATACCCAATACACTTCCATATTTCTACTACCAATCTATATAACCAGCTGCCAGATTTATATGTGACATTTTCTCAAAACGTTTAACTTTGCTCAGCAAATGTCTGGTAGCTGGATGGTTAGTTGTCCAGTAAGCACCAAAATTTGGTACCATTATGTAGGCAAGAGTTTAGGCTATCTAGTAAATACACTACAATGTTTGTGCTACCAATCTCTATACCCAATACACTTCCATATTTCTACTACCAATCTATATAACCAGCTGCCAGATTTGTATGTGACATTTTCTCAAAACGTTTAACTTTGCTTAGCAAATGTCTGGAAGCTGTATGGTTAGCTATCCAGTAAGTACCAATATTTGGTACCATTGCGTAGGTAACAGTTTAGGCTATCTAGTAAATACACTACAATTTTTGTGCTACCGATCTATATACCAAGCTTCCAGCTTTGTATGTGTCATTTTAACATAAAAAATCTAACTGAGCCAAGCTAATTTCTGGTAGCTGGATAGTTAACTATCCATTAAGCACCAATGTTTGGTACCATTAGGTAGCCAAGAGTCTAGGCAATCTAGTAAATACATTACAAAATTTCTGCTACAATCTATTTACCCAGCTTCCAAATTTTTATGTGACATTTTAATAAAAAAAAATTAACTTTGCTCTCTAAATGTCTGGTAGTTGGAGAGTTAGCTATCCAGTTAGTACCAATATTTGGCACCATTATGTAGGCAAGAGTTTAGGCTATCTAGTAAATACACTACCATTTTTGTGCTACCGATCTATATACCCAGCTTCCAGATTTGTATGTGTCATTTTAACATAAAAAATCCAACTGAGCCAAACTAATTTCTGGTAGCTGGATAGTAAGCTATCCATTTAGCACTAATGTTTGGTACCATTAGGTAGCCAAGAGTCTAGGCTATCTCGTAAATCAATTACAAAATTTCTGCCTACCAATCTATATAACCAGCTAGCAGATTTGTATGTTACATTTTCTCAAAACATTTAACTTTGCTCAGCAAATGTCTGGAAGCTGGATGGTTAGCTATCCAGTAAGTACCAATATTTGGTATCATTGCGTAGGTAACAGTTTAGGCTATCTAGTAAATACACTACCATATTTCTGCTACCAATCTATATACCCAATACACTTCCATATTTCTACTACCAATCTATATAACCAGCTGCCAGATTTGTATGTGACATTTTCTCAAAACGTTGAACTTTGCTCAGCAAATGTCTGGTAGCTGGATGGTTAGTTGTCCAGTAAGCACCAACATTTGGTACCATTATATAGCCAAGA
This sequence comes from Alitta virens, assembly GCA_932294295.1. Taxonomy (NCBI): domain Eukaryota; kingdom Metazoa; phylum Annelida; class Polychaeta; order Phyllodocida; family Nereididae; genus Alitta; species Alitta virens. The sequence goes on along the minus strand of OW028578.1, from coordinate 23,206,787 downwards.
GTTTAGGCTATCTAGTAACTACACTAAAATTTTTGTGCTACCGATCTATATACCAAGCTTCCAGCTTTGTATGTGTCTTTTTAACATAAAAAATTTAACTGAGCCAAACTCATTTCTGAAAGCTGGATAGTTAGCTATCCATTAAGCACCAATGTTTGGCACCATTAGGTAGCCAAGAGTCTAGGCTATCTAGTAAATACATTACAAAATTTCTGCTACCAATCTATTTACCCAGCTCCCAGATTTTTATGTGACCTTTTAATAAAACAATTTAACTTTTCTCTCTAAATGTCTGGTAGTTGGATAGTTAGCTATCCAGTAGGTACCAATATTTGGCACCATTATGTAGGCAAGAGTTTAGGCTATCTAGTAAATAGACTACCATTTTTGTGCTACCGATCTATATACCCAGCTTCCAGATTTGTATGTGTCATTTTAACATAAAAAATCCAACTGAGCCAAACTAATTTCTGGTAGCTGGATAGTAAGCTATCCATTTAGCACTAATGTTTGGTACCATTAGGTAGCCAAGAGTCTAGGCTATCTAGTAAATCAATTACAAAATTTCTGCTACCAATCTATATAACCAGCTAGCAGATTTGTATGTTACATTTTCTCAAAACATTTAACTTTGCTCAGCAAATGTCTGGAAGCTGGATGGTTAGCTATCGAGTAAGTACCAATATTTGGTACCATTGCGTAGGTAACAGTTTAGGCTATCTAGTAAATACACTACCATAGTTCTCCTACCAATCTATATACCCAATACACTTCCATATTTCTACTACCAATCTATATAACCAGCTGCCAGATTTGTATGTGACATTTTCTCAAAACGTTGAACTTTGCTCAGCAAATGTCTGGTAGCTGGATGGTTAGTTGTCCAGTAAGCACGAACATTTGGTACCATTATGTAGGCAAGAGTTTAAGCTATCTAGTAAATACACTACCATTTTTGTGCTACCGATCTATATACCCAGCTTCCAGATTTGTATGTGAAAGCTATCGAGTAAATAAATTACCAAATTTCTGCTACCAATCTATATAACCAGCTCGCAGATTTGTATGTTACATTTTCTCTAAACATTTAACTTTGCTCAGCAAATGTGTGGTAGCTGGATGGTTAGTGGTCCAGTAAGCACCAATATTTGGTTCCATTATGTAGCCAAGAGTTTAGGCTATCTAGTAAATACACTACAATTTTTGTGCTACCGATCTATATACCCAGCTTCGAGCTTTGTATGTGTCATTTTAACATAAAAAATCTAACTGAGCCAAGCTAATTTCTGGTAGCTGGATAGTTAGCTATCCATTAAGCACCAATGTTTGGTACCATTAGGTAGCCAAGAGTATAGGCTATCTATTAAATACATTACAAAATTTCTGCTACCAATCTATTTACCCAGCTTCCAAATTTTTATGTGACATTTTACAAAAAAAAATTTACTTTGCTCTCAAAATGTCTGGTAGCTGGATAGTTAGCTATCCAGTAAGTACCAATGTTTGGTACCATTATGTAGCCAAGAGTTCAGGCTATCTAGTAAATACACTACCATTTTTGTGCTACCGATCTATATACCAAGCTTCCAGCTTTGTATGTGTCATTTTAACATAAAAAATCTAACTGAGCCTAACTAATTTCTGGTAGCTGGATAGTTAGCTATCCATTAAGCACCAATGTTTTGGTACCATTAGGTAGCCAAGAGCTTAGGCTATCTAGTAAATAAATTATCAAATTTCCGCTACCAATCTATATAACCAGCTAGCAGATTTGTATGTTACATTTTCTCAAAACATTTAACTTTGCTCAGCAAATGTCTGGAAGCTGGATGGTTAGCTATCCAATATTTGGTACCATTGCGTAGGCAACAGTTTAGGCTATCTAGTAAATACACTACCATATTTCTGCTACCAATCTATATACCCAATACACTTCCATATTTCTACTACCAATCTATATAACCAGCTAGCAGATTTGTATGTGACATTTTCTCAAAACATTTAACTTTGCTCAGCAAATGTCTGGTAACTAGATGGTTAGTTGTCCAGTAAGCACCAATATTTGGTACCATTATGTAGGCAAGAGTTTAGGCTATCTGGGAAATACACTACCATTTTTTTGCTACCGATCTGTATACCCAGCTTCCAGCTTTGTATGTGTCATTTTAACATAAAAAATCTAACTGAGCCAAACTAATTTCTGGTAGCTGGATAGTTAGCTATCCATTAAGCACCAATGTTTGGTACCATTATGTAGCCAAGAGTTTAGGCTATCTAGTAAATACACTACATTTTTTGTGCTACTGATCTATATACCAAGCTTCCAGCTTTGTATGTGTCATTTTAACATAAAAAATCTAACTGAGCCAAACTAATTTCTGGTAGCTGGATAGTTAGCTATCCATTAAGCACCAATGTTTGGTACCATTAGGTAGCCAAGAGTCTAGGCTATCTAGTAAATAAATTACAAAATTTCTGCTACCAATCTATATAACCAGCTAGCAGATTTGTATGTTACATTTTCTCAAACGATTTAACTTTGCTCAGCAAATGACTGGTGGCTGGTTGGTTAGTTGTCCAGTAAGCACCAATATTTGGTACCATTGCGTAGGCAACAGTTTAGGCTATCTAGTAAATACACTACCATATTTCTGCTACCAATCTATATACCCAATACACTTCCATATATCTACTACCAATTTATATAACCAGCTAGCAGATTTGTATGTGAAATTTTCTCAAAACATTTAACTTTGCTCAGCAAATGACTGGTAGCTGGATGGTTAGTTGTCCAGTAAGCACCAATATTTGGTACCATTATGTAGCCCAAGAGTTTAGGCTATCTAGTAAGAACACTACAATGTTTCTGCTACCGATCTATATACCCAGCTTCCAGCTTTGTATGTGTCATTTTAATATAAAAAATCTTACTGAGCCAAGCTAATTTCTGGTAGCTGGATAGTTAGCTATCCATTAAGCACCAATGTTTGGTACCATTAGGTAGGCAAGAGTCTAGGCTATCTAGTAAATAAATTACAAAATTTCTGCTACCAATCTATTTACCAAGCTCCCAGATTTTTATGTGACATTTTACTAAAAAATGTTTACTTTGCTCTCTAAATGTCTGGTAGCTGGATAGTTAGCTATTCAGTAATAACCAATATTTGGCACCATTATGTAGGCAAGAGTTTAGGTTATCTAGTAAATACACTACCATTTTTGTGCTACTGATCTATATACCCAGCTTCCAGATTTGTATGTGACATTTTAACATAAAAAATCCAACTGGGCCAAACTAATTTCTGGTAGCTGGATAGTAAGCTATCCATTAAGCACCAATGTTTGGTTCCATTAGGTAGCCAAAAGTCTAGGCTATCTAGTAAATAAATTACCAAATTTCTGCTACCAATCTATATAGCCAGCTAGCAGATTTGTATGTTACATTTTCTCAAAACATTTAACTTTGCTCAGCAAATGTCTGGAAGCTGGATGGTTAGCTATCCAGTAAGTACCAATATTTGGTACCATTGCGTAGGCAACAGTTTCGGCTATCTAGTAAATACACTACCATATTTCTACTACCAATCTACATACCCAATACACTTCCATATTTCTACTACCAATCTATATAAACAGCTAGCAGATTTGTATGTGACATTTTCTCAAAACATTTAACTTTGCTCAGCAAATGACTGGTATCTGGATGGTTAGTTGTCCAGTAAGCACCAATATTTGGTACCATTATGTAGCCAAGAGTTTAGGCTATCTAGTAAATACACTACAATGTTTGTGCTACCGATCTATTTACCCAGCTTCCAGCTTTGTATGTGTCATTTTAACATAAAAAATCTAACTGAGCCAAGCTAATTTCTGGTAGCTGGATAGTTAGCTATCCATTAAGCACCAATGTTTGGCACCATTAGGTAGCCAAATGCCTAGGCTATCTAGTAAATAAATTACCAAATTTCTGCTACCAATCTATATAACCAGCTAGCAGATTTGTATGTTACATTTTCTCAAAACATTTAACTTTGCTCAGCAAATATCTCGAAGCTGGATGGTTAGCTATCCAGTAAGTACCAATATTTGGTACCATTGCGTAGGCAACAGTTTAGGCTATCTAGTAAATACACTACCATATTTCTGCTACCAATCTATATACCCAATACACTTCCATATTTCTACTACCAATCTATATAACCAGCTAGCGGATTTGTATGTGACATTTTCTCAAAAGATTTAACTTTGCTCTCTAAATGTCTGGTAGCTGGATAGTTAGCTATCCAGTAAGTACCAATATTTGGGCCATTATATAGGCAAGAGTTTAGGCTATCTAGTAAATACACTACCATTTTTGTGCTACGATCTATATACCCAGCTTCCAGATTTGTATGTGTCATTTTAACATAAAAAATCAAACTGAGCCAAACTAATTTCTGGTAGCTGGATAGTTAGCTATCCATTAAGCACCAATGTTTGGTACCATTAGGTAGCCAAGAGCCTAGGCTATCTAGTAAATAAATTACCAAATTTCTGCTACCAATCTATATAACCAGCTAGCAGATTTGTATGTTACATTTTCTCAAAACATTTAACTTTGCTCAGCAAATGTCTGGAAGTTGGATGCTTAGCTATCCAGTAAGTACCAAAATTTGGTACCATTGCGTAGGCAACTGTTTAGGCTATCTAGTAAATACACTACCATATTTCTGCTACCAATCTATATACCCAATACACTTCCTATATTTTTACTACCCATCTATATAACCAGCTACCAGATTTGTTTGTGACCTTTTCTCAAAACATTTAACTTTGCTCACCAAATGACTGGTAGCTGGATGGTTAGTTGTCCAGTAAGCACCAATATTTGGTACCATTGCGTCGGCAACACTTTTGGCTATCTAATAAATACACTACCATATTTCTGCTACCAATCTATATACCCAATACACTTCCATATTTCTACTACCAATTTATATAACCAGCTACCAGATTTGTATGTGATATTTTCACAAAACATTTAACTTTGCTCAGCAAATGTCTTGTAGCTGGATGGTTAGTTGTCCAGTAAGCACCAAAATTTGGTACCATTATGTAGCCAAGAGTTTAGGCTATCGAGTAAATACACTACAATTTTTCTGCTACCGATCTATATACCAAGCTTCCAGCTTTGTATGTGTCATTTTAACATAAAAAATCCAACTGAGCCAAACTAATTTCTGATAGCTGGATAGTAAGCTATCCATTAAGCACCAATGTTTGGTTCCATTAGGTAGCCAAAAGTCTAGGCTATCTAGTAAATAAATTACAAAATTTCTGCTGCCAATCTATATAACCAGCTAGCAGATTTGTATGTTACATTTTCTCAAAATATTTAACTTTGCTCAGCAAATGTCTGGAAGCTGGATGGTTAGCTATCCAGTAAGTACCAATATTTGGTACCATTGCGTAGGCAACAGTTTAGGCTATCTAGTAAATACACTACCATATTTCTGATACCAATTTATTTACCAAATAAACTTCCGTATTTCTACTACCAATCTATATAACCAGCTAGCAGATTTGTATGTGACATTTTCTCAAAACATTTTACTTTGCTCAGCAAATGTCTGGTAGCTGGATGGTTATTTGTCCAGTAAGCACAAATATTTGGTACCATTAAGTTACCAAAGAATTTAGGCTATCTAATAAATACACTACAATTTTTGTGCTACCGATCTATATACCCAGCTTCCAGCTTTATAGGTGTCATTTTAACATAAAAAATCTAACTGAGCCAAACTAATTTCTGGTAGCTGGATAGTTAGCTATCCATTAAGCACCAATGTTTGGTACTATTAGGTAGCCAAGAGTCTAGTCTATCTAGTAAATACATTACAAAATCTCTGCTACCAATCTATTTACCCAGCTCCCAGATTTTTATGTGACACTTTACTAAAAAAATTTAATTTTTGCTCTCTAAATGTCTGGTAGCTGGATAGTTAGCTATCCAGTAAGTACCAATATTTGGCACCATTATGTAGGCAAGAGTTTAGGCTATCTAGTAAATACACTACCATTTTTGTGCTACCGATCTATATACCCAGCTTCCAGATTTGTATGTGACAGCTATCTAGTAAATAAATTGCAAAATTTCTGCTAACAATCTATATAACCAGCTAGCAGATTTGTATGTTACATTTTCTCAAAAGATTTAACTTTGCTCAGCAAATGTCTGGAAGCTGGATGGTTGGCTATCCAGTAAGTACCATTTTGGTACCATTGCATAGGCAACAGTTTAGGCTATCTACTAAATACACTACCATATTTCTGCTACCAATCTATATACCCAATACACTTCCATATTTCTACTACCAATCTATATAACCAGCTAGCTGATCTGTATGTGACATTTTCTCAAATCATTTAACTTTGCTCAGCAAATGACTGGTAGCTGGATGGTTAGTTGTCCAGTAAGCACCAATATTTGGTAGCATTATGTAGGCAAGAGTTTAGGCTATCTAGTAAATGCACTACAATTTTTGTGCTACCGATCTATATACCCAGCTTCTAGATTTGTATGTGTCATTTTAACATAAAAAATCTAACTCAGCCAAACTAATTTCTGGTAGCTGGATAGTAAGCTGTAGCTTCCAGTTCTAGTTCCCAGTTTACTACAAGCCAGCTACCAGTAACGTGAATTCAGTTCCCAGTTCTAGTTCCCAGTCAGCGACCAGTCAGTTCCCAGTTAAGTGAACTCAGCTCCCAGTTCTAGTTCCCGTTCAATTGCCAGAAAATGATCTGGGCAAATTTTTGGTTATCGGAAAGTTGTACATGCTCTTATGTTCATAGCAATGAATAGCTGATGGAATAGCAGGTACCAATATTTATCATAAATAATTACACTAAGCCAAACAGATTTCTGGTAGCTGGATAGTTAGCTACCCTTGAAGCACAAATATTTGTAACCATTAAGTAGCCAAGAGTCGAGGCTATCTAGTAAATACACCACCATATTTCTGCTACCAATCTATGTACTCAATACACTTCCATATTTCTACTACCAGTCTATATAACCAGCTGGCAGATTTGTATGTGACATTTTCTGAAAACATTTAACTTTGCTCAGCAAATGTCTGGTAGCTGGATGGTTAGTTGTCCAGTAAGCACAAATATTTGGTACCATTATGTAGCCAAGAGTTTAGGCTATGTAATAAATGCACTACAATTTTTGTGCTACCGATCTATATACCCAGCTTCCAGCTTTGTATGTGTCATTTTAACATAAAATATCTAACTGAGCCAAACTAATTTCTGGTAGCTGGATAGTTAGTTATCCATTAAGCACCAATTTTTGGTACCATTAAGTAGCCAAGAGTTTAGGCTATCTAGTAAATGCACATCCATATTTCTACTACCAATCTATATAACCAGCTAGCAGATTTGTATATGACATTTTATCAAAACATTTAACTTTGCTCAGCAAATGTCTGGTAGCTGAATGCTTGGTTTTACAGTAAGCACCAATATTTGGTACCATTGCGTAGGCAAGAGTTTAGGGTATCATAAAAAATCAAACTGAGCAAACTAATTTCTGGTAGCTGGATAGTAAGCTGTAGCTTCCAGTTGTAGTTCCCAGTCAGCGACCAGTCAGTTCCCAGTAAAGTGAACTCCGCTCCCAGTTCTAGTTCCCGTTCAATTGCCAGAAAATGATCTAGGCAAATGTTTGGTTATTGGAAACCTGTACATGCTCTTATGTTCATAGCAATGAATAGCTGATGGAATAGCAGGTACCAATATTTATCATAAAAAATTACACTAAGCCAAACCGATAGGTTATCTAATCAATACATTATCAAATTTCTGCTACTATTCTAAATACCCAGCTCCAAGATTTTTATGTGACATTTTACCTACAAAATTTAACTTTGCTTTAATTATAGGGGGAGCCACAAGTACACTTGAACTGCTCAGCTAGCCATTATTTTCTTGCATTTAATATTATTATTTTCTTGCACAGAAAGACTCAAAGTTAATAGGAATTCTCACAATTCTTTCATTTCAAACCAGTAACTAAGCTACTGTTTTTATATAAATGCTACTGGCAGCATGTAATTCATCAAACTGCCTCACAAAAAGAGTTGTGAGTCAGATGACATTGCATTGGAACTTACTTGCTTATCCACCAGGGAGTGTTTAACCCTCAGTGAACGAAGTTTGAATAGGGTTATTGTTATCACTGGAAATGAAGGGTGGGTAGGTGTAACACCTGCACCTGTTGCTCTGAATGAACAAGATACTTTTGACTTGTTTTCACCATTAAAACATTTGGGACATGTTAATATAGCATAGAAATTATGAGGAATACAGCATAATTATTCAATAACTGAGAAGCACAACTAACATACTTGCATTAAAAATATCTCATTTCTGTGGGTTGACACCCACTTGTGTTTGTTAAGAAAGCAGATCTATGTTTATTTCAATTGCCCAACAGATAAAATCTAAATTTATCATTGCATAATGCATAACAATGAGGTTGTGCCGTGCCAAAGTTCCCCCCAGGCGTCGCCACTAGCGATCCTACCAAAGCAGTGTTTGTTTACATGGCCAACTGACCCAGTTGAATAGAAAAAGCTCTCGTGTCATTCTGCTCTGATTATCAAGTATGCCTCAATGTTCTGTTCCGTTGTGCGCTAACCAAGGGGGACACAGGTTTCCCAAGGCTAGACCACAAGTTTTGAGAGACTGGCTCATCAAAATTAAGCGTGATAGGCCTGATAGACAAGGTACAATTTGGGTGCCTGGACCAGCTGCTGTTGTGTGCAAGAGTCATTTCACAGAAGATAGTTATGTGCAGACAAGTTATCATGGTAAGTGTGAATAAACTATGTAATGTTCTAACTAGTTTAGGAGATTGAGGGCACATACCTGTTGTGTTATTATTACAATTCATGTAATTTGTATTACACATTGTGTATTGTACACACCACAGCAGTAAGAGAATCTCAGAGATATGTATACCTGTACATGCACCTATTGACAGTTATGCACAGCAGTAATGTTTTAAATTTTTAAGTAAACAAGACACCTGCTACCCAGATGTTCTGATGCTTTTAAAAATATCAGCCACTTTAATTGTATTGACAACAGCAGTTTGGATTATTCCATTAAGATTAGTTCATTACATTTCATAGTGGATTGTCAGTATTGTAGGCTTTTTTCATAGATATAGCTTAATAATACGTATCATGATACATATCGTATCGGTTTTACTGTATCGTGATATGTATCGTATCGTTATAAAGATAAAGGTGTACAGCCCTATTTTAAATGTATTAATTTTTTCACAGCGTACACAAGTCAATGACATATGTATGTTCACTTTTAATTTGACAGGTCTGGTCCCTGCTAAGCGACAGTTGAAGCAGAATGCTGTGCCCACTGTATTTGCATGGAGCAAAAATGACAGCCTGGAACTAAGCAGAAGAAACTTGAGAGCCTTGAAGAGGCAAGTTGCTGCTGACGAGAAAGAAGCAGAGGCACGGCTGGCTGTGGAAAGCATAAGTCATGAGGAATTGATCACCACGGAAGAAATACATCCAGGTGCGTTTTTGTACTTTCATCATCTATTCTGTATTTATTATTTTGATAGAGTAAATAATACTCTGTCATCACTCTATAATATGGTTATTTTACCTTGCAGATGAGGATAACACAGACGCAGTTCCTGTGAATGTTACGTCAACCACCAGCACACAAACTATCACATCACCTGTCCAGCTTTACTCTGCAAAACGATTTTCGGATGACCAGTTGCATTACTTCACCGGCCTGGAGTCATATAGAAAGTTTTGCCTTGTATTAGATACCCTTGGTCCTGCAGCACTCGAGCTAAATTACTTATACGGACCTCCACCTGCACTGTCTGTGGAAGACCGATTCCTCCTGACATTGGTCAAATTACGACTCCACTCAGCAAATGCAGAACTGAGCATTCAGTTTGATATACCTGAGAAGCAGGTTAGCAATGTGTTCATCACATGGATTAATTTTATGTATGTGCAGTGGGAAGAGATAAACTGGTGGCCTTCAAGGGAACTGGTTCACTATTTTGCTCCAAGTGGATTCAGCGAGAAATTCCCCAACACTAGAGTGATTATAGATAGTACGGAATGCCCAATTAAGAAACCAAAGCAACCAGTGGCCCAGCAAGCGACTTTTTCCACCTACAAAAATCGCAACACAGTCAAAGTTTTAGTAGGTATCACTCCTGCAGGACTTGTGTCCTATGTTTCACCAGCCTACGGTGGATCTACAAGTGACAGACAGATTTGCGAACGATCTGGTCTGCCCACAATGTGTGATCCGCTTGATGAAATTATGGCGGATAAAGGTTTTAATGTCGAGGACCTTTTCTTGCCATACCAAGTCCGCCTGAACATTCCGACTTTTGTTAAGAAAAGGAACAGACTCGCTGCGGAAGACATCAAGAAGGACCGCAAGATAGCCAGCAAGAGAGTACATGTGGAGCGGATTATCAGACTGGCCAAAACGTACAAGATTCTAACTCAGCCAATGAGTCACATAGAGTCTTCCCTTGCGTCAAGAATTATCAAAGTTGTATTTGTTCTCTGCAATTTTAGAAAATGCATCGTACCTGATGATGCCTGATGATAAGTAACATTACTTTTTTTATGACACTCTAGAGTTTATTTTCCTCCAAATGACAACAAGATATGTAATACACAATTTTAAAAAACATGTACGACAATATCTAATAGACCCTTAACGACTTCAATGGAGCACTTTCAAAAAAGTTGTCATGCTCTGAGCATAAATCAGATGACATACAATGACTACAAAGTAGACTAGTAGTTAAATCTGATGAGATACAATGAGTACAAAGTAGAAGTACAAACTGACTAGCATTTTTGCTAATAGGTGAGATAAATCTGACATTATGCGATACAATGACTACAAAAGGAGTAGTTGGCTAGTAAAATATGAAATGTATTGGGTAGACAAGTTTTCTATGTCACATCATAACATGCATTTTTGACTTCACATTGTAAAATATTATGTGTCTTAATAGGCACATAAAAAAATGATTTTGTAACAATAATAAAGTACTTATCAAACTGAACGTTGGACGGAATTTCCTTCATTTAAATTTAAGTTTATTGGTTTTAACCATTACACAAAGTATCTATCATATGATTTAAATACAAACTTGCTTATAAGAGCTAATCTAAAGTATTGTTTGTAGAATGACTCCAAGTTCTTGACCATGGAAGTAATAAACTGGTCATCTCTGGCGATTTCAATGATTTTGAAGTCCACTAAGGTAAACAAAATGAACAGGCATCTGGAGTGGTTGGTACACATGAGTTGTCCTTGTACTTGATAGTAATACTGATGGTCATGGCATAGCGTCATACCTTCGTCACCAAACTTTACATGAGGTACATTGGTTGGATTAATCATCTTGTCCTTGGCGGTAAAGGGACATTTCACCTCCAGGATGGTATTACTGTCTACCAGTCAGTCAGGAGAAGCCGCCAACCATGGATTTGTGGAATCCACAAAAAGCCCACATTCAACAGTTTTGTGTCCAGTGATGCGCTCAAATGCCTCCACGGCAACACTTTCATATTTAATGCCATGAGAAGTTGCTCTTGATGAAAAATGCTTTTTGTGTATGAAACTTCTGGCCAAAGCATGAAAGTTGGTTGCAGATGTAGCTTTGCAGATGCGGCCAAAATTGGATGATGTAAGCCGATGTTGTCGTTGCAGCATCCACTCCTTATTTTGTACTTGACCCAGTGTATTTTCTTCGATGCGAGTTTTTTCCTCCTTGGTAATTAATTCCAGCTGAAAAAAATCATTCATCTGAGCTTGAATCAATCTAGCATTCATTGTTTGATTATTATTAAGGTGATCTTAACAGACAAGTACCTTGTTATCCTGAAAGAAGCGGTCATCACTTCTGCCAGCATAGTCATGCATAAAATTTGTTGTTATGGGATTTGCTGGAGGGTACAACATCTGTACGGGCATCTTTCGATCATCCTGAAAAGAACGTATAGAATTATGCAAAGCACTGTTCAGCTTGACGCAGATGAATACTTAAAGTGTAGAGAGTGAGAAGATTTTTATTTATGTGACACGTGCACAAAAACATCACATATACAAATTGAACAAGTACACCCAGCCCCATATGGGCATATCTGTCATAGTAATATACTGATTAAAGCCTTACATAAAAGTCATCTTTTGCCACAGCAGCAAACTTTCCAAATGCCTATTTACCGATAGTTAATTTTAAATTTTAAACAGCATACATATGTCTGATAACAAAAGCTTAAGTGCTGAAAATTTGAACAACTGCATTGAAAGATACTCACAACAAAACTTAATACTTTGTTCCGGAACAAATCTGGATAGCCAGTCATGTTCCTTCTCTGCACAGGCCGTGGATCGAACTCCCATTCCTTTTTTCTGAGCATCGCCAGGTGGCTGGTCTTCATAGGGGAACCTTTGTAGGGCTTTGCATGGTGAAAGGTTTGAAGTCTCTAGAAAAATAGTTTTTGTGTGTTAGTCATGATTTTGCTTAATCCCGATATAGATTTTATTCTTATTTGGAGCTGCTTTTATTCATTTACCAATATGTTCCGTAAGAATATCACAACTTACTTGTGTGCAGGTCTGTTCTGTCAGCATATCACCAGTAGAGGAAAATATCATTAATCCATAGAGTAAGGTAGCAATATGTTTGCAATGCCCAGATGGTCCCTATCCTGCAGTGCATGTACACTGACATTCCTCAATGACTCCAAATGCATCAATTCTGACATCAACTGTATAAGAGGTAGACTTGGGGTATTCGGACCACACTTGTCCTTTCAAAAATGAAGTGGTACCCTGCTTTGCTTGACGCACATACCGAATGTATCTGAAACCGAGTTATACAATTTATTGTATAGATATAAACAAAGTAAAAATTCTTTTAGTTAATGTAATTTGTGTAAAATTATCAACACACCAGTTATACAAATGTGAAATAGGTATTTATGTCCATATTAAGCAAACAACAAGATTATGGAGAACTGCAGAATTACCTTTCTTCATACATGTCTTTGCACTTCTCTTCAAATTCCTTTTCGTTGGATTGAAGATATTCTTGTATTCTCTTCATGAGAACATTTGGAATTTTTGTGCCAATGTGAACATCAGTAAATAATTCTGGACCTGGCACTGTCATCCAAAATTCTCTGGCCTTTTCCCCCACTTTCTCAGAAATGCCCATCTTGTCCAGTGACTCCAGTCTGTGTATAATAATATAAAAAATTCTTAGAAATCCATATTAAGTAATTTTATAAGTATTTCACAGGTTTCAGACTGTGCAGTGTACAGTACATGCAGCACCCATAATAAATGCATGATGAAATATTGATATCCATGCATGCTGTGTATTGTCATGATGCAAAACCACATGTCAATAACAATTAATAAATAAATATAGATATACATTTTTACTAGAATTTAAAGACAATAAAACACATACAATGACCATAGTATTGTAAATCTATTTTGTGCAATGATGTTAAATTTCGTTGTTGATGTCATGTGTTATGTGAGTACACACCTGTTGTTTATCTTAGTTCATAGCCATAGGCCTACACAGTGTTTATTTACCTTGTAATCAAATCTTTCTTTCTTCCTGACGTGGATTTTCCCCTGCTCTTGAGCTCTGCTATCAGTGCTAAACACTTCACTCGGTATATTTAGTTGTCATTGTGTTTGGTCAAAGGTTACTTGAAAAACGAACACAACACTGCAGCTACACAAGTTTGTTTACATACGTTCTACACTCGAGCGATAATGCGCACGTTAGGATCGGTCGCAGTGCCTCCCCGCGGAAATTTAGCGTGACAACCTCATTGTGAAAACTCCCTAATGCTGGATGTGCAAGAAAGTTCCAATACAATGTCATCTGACTCATGACTCTCATCTTGAGGCAATTTGTCGAACTACACGCTGCAAGTAGCATTTACATAATCACAGTAGCTTAGTTACTGGTTTGAAATGAAAGAAAGGTGAGATTCATTCAAGTGTACTTGTGGCTCTACCTATAATTAAAGCAATTGCTAGAAAATCAAAAGCAGAAAAGTTTACATAAATTGCAATTGCATTCTGTTAGTAATGATATACAAGGCAGAGTATAGAAATATTTCTGCAGAATAAATGACTATTTTTGAATGCAAATGTAGTGTCAATAAATATTACCTATATAGTTAATGTACAAAAAACTTATTTTCTGAAGTAATGCATCTGCTTTAATTATAGGGGGAGCCACAAATTCACTTGAATTGCTCAGTCCATGAAAACTTAAATGCACATAAACAATCTGATCTAAAATCTGCAGTGGTTTAGAATTCAATACAAAATACAGTTTGATATATTTTAGTCCTGCATTTAATACCATTATTTTCTTGCATTTAATACCATTATTTTCTTGCAACGAAAGACTCAAAGTTAATAGGAATTCTCACCCTTCTTTCATTTCAAACCAGTAACTAAGCTACTGTTTTTTTATAAATGCTACTGGCAGCTGTTCTTCACATTGCCTCACAATGAGAGTCGTGAGTCAGATGAAGTTGCATTGGAACTTTCTTGCATATCCACCAGGGAGTTTTTAAGCAACAAAGTTTGAAGAGGGTTATTGTTATCACTGAAATGATGGGCGGGTGGGCGTAATACCTTTTGCTGTTGCTCTGGATAAACAAGCTACTTATTGTTTAGGGTCTTTTGACTTGTTTTCACCATCTCAGACATGTAAATATAGCATAGAATTCATGAGGAATACAGCATTTTCAACAACTGAAAAGCACAACTAACTTACTTGCATTAAAAATATCTCATTTCTGTGGTTAGCACCCACTTTTGTTTGGTAAGAACGCAGACCTATGTTTATGTCAATTGCACAACCGATAAAATATTAATTTATCATTGCATAATGCATAATAATTGTGAAAACTCCCTAGTGCTGGATGTGCAAGAAAGTTTTAATACAATGTCATTTGACTCATGACTCTCGTCTCGAGGCAGTTTGTCGAACTACATGCTGCAAGTAGCATTTACATAATCACAGTAGCTTAGTTACTGGTTTTGAAATGAACGAAGGGTGAAAGTTCCTAATTAATTTTGGGTCTTTCCATGCAAGAAAATAATGTTCTTAAATGGGATTAGATAATAAACTGCATTTTGTATTGAACTCTAAACCAATGCAGATTTTACATCAGATTGTTTTATGTGCATTTAATATTTCATTGACTAAACAATTCAAGTCATTCAAGGGTACTTGTGACTCCTCCTATAATTAAAGCAGATGCTGCATAACTTTTGCTGCATTATTTTAGAAAATATGTTTTTTGTACATTAACTATAGGTAATTTGGGTAATAATAATTTATTCTGCAGTATGCAATTAAGTATTGCATCTGAAACATTTCTCTACTCTGCCAGTTGCACTATTGTTCACTCTGTGTTTAAGCCAGACCCACATGCTCAGTAAAATATCAGGGGTACATCTAGGTCAATTAGATATACAGTCTAGGTCAATTAGTAGGGTATCATGCTGTGCTCCCATTGTTTTTTTTGCAAGAGAAAGGTAGGCGATTCAGGTAAAAAAGGGAATTATTTTCACAATTTTATTGTGTTGAGAAATCTTAACTTAACAAAATTAGGCCCTATACAACATGGTCAAGGATAATAAAATAAGGTGCTTTTGTTCAACTCAGAAGCAATCTCAGAAAACTTAATAATAGAGTAATGGATCATCATCAAAGATATTAGACCGATCCATCAGTCCCAAAATTATATCTTTTTTTCTTTTTAAATAATCCTATCATGAATTAGGCCAAGCAATAAAGACCAAGGGTCTAAAGCCTTAATTAAATAATAATTATCAGGTTAATAAATTACATTGTGAATAATTTAGGCCTATTCTTACCTTAAACCTAATTATTAAGTCTAAAACAAAAAGAAAATCTCTCAAAACTAAGTCATAATTCAAATTGCAGAATTTACCTATGGTACAAAGCTACAGATAGTAAATTAAAAAGAAGCACAAATAAGGAGAGATAGCAGCAGAATCATAAGTAGTGTAGACCCATATAATTTAACGAGTGATAAAGGGAAGATTGAGATGTTGCTGCTTTGACAGCCAAAAGGCAAATAATTCTTGATGACGTCATCAATTTTTTTAAGACAGTGGCGCCGCCCATCTGTTCCAAACACCCCCCCCCCCCCCGGACATGCACCAATGTTTATAGCAATGAATAGCTGATATTTATCATAAAAAAATCAAACGTAGCCAAACTAATTTCTGGTAGCTGGATAGTTAGCTATCCAGTAGACACAAATATTTGGTACAATTACATAGCCATGAGCTTAGGCTATCTAGTAAATACACTACCACATTTCTCGTACCATTCTATATACCCAGCTCCTAGATTTGTATGTATCATTTTATAATAAAAAATTACACTTAGCCAAACAAATTTCTGGTAAGCTTTACGCCAATTTTATTTCTCAGTATTTCAACTGACCCTCATTTGTTCTACATATCTTAAATGAATGACAGGTTCAGACCTATCAGTGGTGCTTGTCAATCTAGTCCAAGCTGGAAAGTCATATAGTTGCTAGTGGTCAAACCAAGATATGCACTAGTTTCAAGCAGGGCTCATATGACCTCAGACAGGAATATCACAAAAAAAAAAAATGATGTGATAGTTAGTTAGTTAGTGAGATAGATAGATAGTCATGTAAGTATTCAATAATGCTAAATTAATGACAAAACGTTTTTTTTTAATTCATGAATTTGGTTCTTTGTTCAGAATAACAATGCAAGAACGTTTTTTCCTGTTATAATTTTCCATTTAACTATATTTGTTGAATCTGCATTAACAGCTCACTAACTACAGGCAATAAATTTCTCATTAGTATCAGCGCCGAGCCCTCCATGGATATAAACGGTACGAGATCCATGAAGTCAGCTTCCAGATTCCAGTTCCCAATCAGCTACCAGTCAGTTCCCAGTAAAGTGAACTCAGCTTCCAGTTCTAGTTCCCAGTCAGCTACAAGCCAGCTACCACTAACGTGAAGTCAGTTCCCAATTCTAGTTCCCAGTCAGCTACCAGTCAGTTCCCAGTAAAGTGTACTCAGCTTCCAGTTCTAGTTCCCAGTCAGCGACCAGTCAGTTCCCAGTAAAGTGAACTCAGCTCCCAGTTCTAGTTCCGTTTCAATTGCCAGAAAATGATCTACACTAAGCCAAAACAGATTTCTGGTAGCTGGATAGTTAGCTACCCATTAAGCACAAATATTTGGTACCATTAAGTATCCAAGAGTCAAGGCTATCTAGTAAATACACTACAATTTTTGTGCTACCAATCTATTTACCCAGCTCCCAGATTTTTATGTGACATTTTACTAAAAAAATTTAACTGGGCTCTCTAAATGTCTGGTAGCTGGATAGTTAGCTATCTAGTAGGTACCAATATTTGGCACCATTATGTAGGCAAGAGTTTAGGCTATCTAGTAAAAACACTACTATTTTTGTGCTACCGATCTATGTACCCAGCTTCCAGATTTGTATGTGAAATTTTCTCAAAGCATTTAACTTTGCTCAGCAAATGACTGGTAACTGGATGGTTAGTTGTCCAGTAAGCACCAATATTTGGTACCATTATGTAGCCAAGAATTTAGGCTATCTAGTAAATACACTACAATTTTTGTGCTACCGATCTATATACCCAGCTTCCAGCTTTGTATGTGTCATTTTAACATAAAAAATCTAACTGAGCCAAGCTAATTTCTGGTAGCTGGATAGTTAGCTATCCATTAAGCACCAATGTTTGGTACCATTAGGTATTCAAGAGTCTAGGCTATCTAGTAAATACATTACAAAATTTCTGCTACCAATCTATTTACCTAGCTCCCAGATTTTTATGTGACATTTTACTAAAAAAATGTTACTTTGCTCTCTAAATGTCTGGTAGCTAGATAGTGAGCTATCCAGTAAGTACCAATATTTGGCACCATTATGTAGGCAAGAGTTTAGGCTATCTAGTAAATACACTACCATTTTTGTGCTACCGATCTATATACCTAGCTTCCAGATTTGTATGTGACAGCTATCTAGTAAATAAATTACAAAATTTCTACTACCAATCTATATAACCAGCTTCCAGATTTTTATGTGTCATTTTAACATAAAAAATCAAACTGAGCGAAACTAATAAGCTATCCAGTAAGTACCAATATTTAGTGCCATGAAATAGCCGAGGGACAAGGCTATCTAATAAATACACTACCCAATCTCTGTTACCATTCTGCATACCCAGCTCCCAGATTTTTATGTATCATTTTATCATAAAAAATAACACTAAGCCAAACCAATTTGTAGTAGCTGGATAGTTAGCTATCCAGTAAGCACCAATAGTTGTGCCATTAATAAATACGCTTCCATATTTCTGCTACCAATCTATATACCCAGCTCCCAGATTTGTATGTATCATTTTATCTTAAAAAATTACACTTAGCCAAACAAATTTCTGGTGAGCTTTGGGATAATTTTATTTCTCAGTATTTCAACTCTACAAATCTGGATTCTACGAGATTTTTAGAATAGAAAAACGAGAAAAGGTTTTCTTGAATGAATGACAGGTTCACCCCTATCAGTGGTGCTTATCAATCAAGTCCAAACTGGAAAGTCATATAGTTCCTAGTGGTCAAACCAAGATATGCACTAGTTTCTAGCAGGGCTCATATGACCTCAGACAGGAAAATCACAAAAAAAAAAAAATGATGTGATAGTTAGTTAGTTAGTTAGATAGATAGATAGTCATGTAAGTATTCAATAATGCTAAATTAATAACAAAACTTTTTTTTTTTTTTAATTCATGAATTTGGTTCTTTGTTCAGAATGACAATGCAAGAACGTTTTTTGCGGTTATAATTTTCCATTTAACTATATTTGTTGAATCTGCATTAACAGCTAACTAACTACAGGCAATAAACTTCTCATTAGTATCAGCGCCGAGCCCTCCTTGGATATAAACGGTACGAGATCCATGAAGTCAGCTTCCAGATTCCAGTTCCCAATCAGCTACCAGTCAGTTCCCAGTAAAGTGTACTCAGCTTCCAGTTCTAGTTCCCAGTCAGCGACCAGTCAGTTCCCAGTAAAGTGAACTCAGCTCCCAGTTCTAGTTCCGTTTCAATTGCCAGAAAATGATCTACACTAAGCCAAAACAGATTTCTGGTAGCTGGATAGTTAGCTACCCATTAAGCACACATATTTGGTACCATTAAGTATCCAAGAGTCAAGGCTATCTAGTAAATACACTACAATTTTTGTGCTACCAATCTATTTACCCAGCTCCCAGATTTTTATGTGACATTTTACTAAAAAAATTTAACTGGGCTCTCTAAATGTCTGGTAGCTGGATAGTTAGCTATCTAGTAGGTACCAATATTTGGCACCATTATGTAGGCAAGAGTTTAGGCTATCTAGTAAAAACACTACTATTTTTGTGCTACCGATCTATGTACCCAGCTTCCAGATTTGTATGTGAAATTTTCTCAAAACATTTAACTTTGCTCAGCAAATGACTGGTAACTGGATGGTTAGTTGCCCAGTAAGCACCAATATTTGGTACCATTATGTAGCCAAGACTTTAGGCTATCTAGTAAATACACTACAATTTTTGTGCTACCGATCTATATACCCAGCTTCCAGCTTTGTATGTGTCATTTTAACATAAAAAATCTAACTGAGCCAAGCTAATTTCTGGTAGCTGGATAGTTAGCTACCCATTAAGCACCAATGTTTGGTACCATTAGGTAGGCAAGAGTCTAGGCTATCTAGTAAATACATTACAAAATTTCTGCTACCAATCTATTTACCTAGCTCCCAGATTTTTATGTGACATTTTACTAAAAAAATGTTACTTTGCTCTCTAAATGTCTGGTAGCTAGATAGTGAGCTATCCAGTAAGTACCAATATTTGGCACCATTATGTAGGCAAGAGTTTAGGCTATCTAGTAAATACACTACCATTTTTCTGCTACCGATCTATATACCTAGCTTCCAGATTTGTATGTGACAGCTATCTAGTAAATAAATTACAAAATTTCTGCTACCAATCTATATAACCAGCTAGCAGATTTATATGTTACATTTTCTCAAAACATTTAACTTTGCTCAGCAAATGTCTGGAAGCTGGATGGTTAGCTATCCAGTAAGTACCAATATTTGGTACCATTGCGTAGGCAACAGTTTAGGCTATCTAGTAAATACACTACCATATTTCTGCTACCAATCTATATACCCAATACACTTCCATATTTCTACTACCAATCTATATAACCAGCTACCAGATTTGTATGTGACATTTTACTAAAAAAATTTAACTTTGCTCTCTAAATGTCTGGTAGCTGGATAGTTAGCTATCCGGTAGGTACCAATATTTGGCACCATTATGTAGGCAAGAGTTTAGGCTATCTAGTAAATACACTACCATATTTGTGCTACCAATCTATATACCCAGCTTCAAGATTTGTATGTGTCATTTCAACATAAAAAATCTAACTGAGCCGAACTAAGTTCTGGTAGCTGGATAGTAGCTATCCATTAAGCACCAATGTTTGGTACCATTTGGTTGCCAAGAGTCTAGGCTATCTAGTAAATACATTACAAAATTTCTGCTACCAATCTATATAACTAGCTAGCAGATTTGTATGTTACATTTTCTCAAAACATTTAACTTTGCTCAGCAAATGACTGGAAGCTGGATGGTTAGCTATCCAGTAAGTAAGAATATTTGGTACCATTGCATAGGTAACAGTTTAGATTATCTAGTAAATACACTACCATATTTCTGCTACCAATCTATATACCCAATACACTTCCATATTTCTACTTCCAATCTATATAACCAGCTAGCAGATTTGTATGTGACATTTTCTCAAAACATTTAACTTTGCTCAGCAAATGACTGGAAGCTGGATGGTTAGTTGTCCAGTAAGCTCCAATATTTGGTACCATTCCGTAGGCAACAGTTTAGGCAATCTAGTAAATACACTACCATATTTCTGCTACCAATATATATACCCAATACACTTCCATATTTCTACTACCAATCTATATAACCAGCTAGCAGATTTGTATGTGACATTTTCTCAAAACATTTAACTTTGCTCAGCAAATGACCGGTAGCTGGATGGTTAGTTGTCCAGTAAGCACCAATATTTGGTACCATTATGTAGGCAAGAGTTTGGGCTATCTAGTAAATACACTACAATTTTTGTGCTACTAATCTATTTACCCAGCTCCCAGATTTTTATGTGACATTTTACTAAAAGAATTTAACTTTGCTCTCTAAATGTCTGGTAGCTGGATAGTTAGCTATCCAGTAAGTACCAATGTTTGGTACCATTAGGTAGCCAAGAGTTTAGGCTATCTAGTAAATACACTACCATTTTTGTGCTACCGATCTATATACCTAGCTTTCAGATTTGTATGTGTCATTTTAACATAAAAAATCCAACTGAGCCAAACTAATTTCTGGTAGCTGGATAGTAAGCTATCCATTTAGCGCCAATGTTTGGTACCATTAGGTAGCCAAGAGTCTAGGCTATCTAGTAAATCAATTACAACATTTCTGCTACCAATCTATATAACTAGCTAGCAGATTTGTATGTTACATTTTCTCAAAACATTTAACTTTGCTCACCAAATGTCTGGAAGCTGGATGGTTAGCTATCCAGTAAGTAACCATTTTGGCTATCTGGTAAATATACTACCATATTTCTGCTACCAATCTATATACCCAATACACTTCCGTATTTCTACTTCCAATCTATATAACCAGCTACCAGATTTGTAAGTGACATTTTCTCAAAACATTTAACTTTGCTCAGTAAATGACAGGTAGCTGGATGGTTAGTTGTCCAGTATGCACCAATATTTGGTACCATTGCATAGGCAACATTTTAGGCTATCTAGTAAATACACTACCATATTTCTGCTACCAATCTATATACCCAATACACTTCCATATTTCTACTACCAATCTTTATAACCAGATACCAGATTTGTATGTGACATTTTCTCAAAACGTTTAACTTTCCTAAGCAAATGTCTGGTAGCTGGATGGTTAGTTGTCCAGTAAGCACCAATATTTGGTACCATTATGTAGCCAAGAATTTAGGCTATCTAGTAAATACACTACAATTTTTGTGCTACCGATCTATATACCCAGCTTCCAGCTTTGTATGTGTCATTTTAACATAAAAAATCTAACTGAGCCAAGCTAATTTCTGGTAGCTGGATAGTTAGCTATCCATTAAGCACCAATGTTTGGTACCATTAGGTAGGCAAGAGTCTAGGCTATCTAGTAAATACATTACAAAATTTCTGCTACCAATCTATTTACCTAGCTCCCAGATTTTTATGTGACATTTTACTAAAAAATGTTACTTTGCTCTCTAAATGTCTGGTAGCTAGATAGTGAGCTATCCAGTAAGTACCAATATTTGGCACCATTATGTAGGCAAGAGTTTAGGCTATCTAGTAAATACACTACCATTTTTGTGCTACCGATCTATATACCTAGCTTCCAGATTTGTATGTGACAGCTATCTAGTAAATAAATTACAAAATTTCTACTACCAATCTATATAACCAGCTTCCAGATTTTTATGTGTCATTTTAACATAAAAAATCAAACTGAGCGAAACTAATAAGCTATCCAGTAAGTACCAATATTTAGTGCCATGAAATAGCCGAGGGACAAGGCTATCTAATAAATACACTACCCAATCTCTGTTACCATTCTGCATACCCAGCTCCCAGATTTTTATGTATCATTTTATCATAAAAAATAACACTTAGCCAAACCAATTTGTAGTAGCTGGATAGTTAGCTATCCAGTAAGCACCAATAGTTGTGCCATTAATAAATACGCTTCCATATTTCTGCTACCAATCTATATACCCAGCTCCCAGATTTGTATGTATCATTTTATCCTAAAAAATTACACTTAGCCAAACAAATTTCTGGTGAGCTTTGGGATAATTTTATTTCTCAGTATTTCAACTCTACAAATCTGGATTCTACGAGATTTTTAGAATAGAAAAACGAGAAAAGGTTTTCTTGAATGAATGACAGGTTCACCCCTATCAGTGGTGCTTATCAATCAAGTCCAAACTGGAAAGTCATATAGTTCCTAGTGGTCAAACCAAGATATGCACTAGTTTCTAGCAGGGCTCATATGACCTCAGACAGGAAAATCACAAAAAAAAAAAAATGATGTGATAGTTAGTTAGTTAGTTAGATAGATAGATAGTCATGTAAGTATTCAATAATGCTAAATTAATAACAAAACTTTTTTTTTTTTTTAATTCATGAATTTGGTTCTTTGTTCAGAATGACAATGCAAGAACGTTTTTTGCGGTTATAATTTTCCATTTAACTATATTTGTTGAATCTGCATTAACAGCTAACTAACTACAGGCAATAAACTTCTCATTAGTATCAGCGCCGAGCCCTCCATGGATATAAACGGTACGAGATCCATAAAGTCAGCTTCCAGATTCCAGTTCCCAATCAGCTACCAGTCAGTTCCCAGTAAAGTGTACTCAGCTTCCAGTTCTAGTTCCCAGTCAGCGACCAGTCAGTTCCCAGTAAAGTGAACTCAGCTCCCAGTTCTAGTTCCGTTTCAATTGCCAGAAAATGATCTACACTAAGCCAAAACAGATTTCTGGTAGCTGGATAGTTAGCTACCCATTAAGCACAAATATTTGGTACCATTAAGTATCCAAGAGTCAAGGCTATCTAGTAAATACACTACAATTTTTGTGCTACCAATCTATTTACCCAGCTCCCAGATTTTTATGTGACATTTTACTAAAAAAATTTAACTGGGCTCTCTAAATGTCTGGTAGCTGGATAGTTAGCTATCTAGTAGGTACCAATATTTGGCACCATTATGTAGGCAAGAGTTTAGGCTATCTAGTAAAAACACTACTATTTTTGTGCTACCGATCTATGTACCCAGCTTCCAGATTTGTATGTGAAATTTTCTCAAAACATTTAACTTTGCTCAGCAAATGACTGGTAACTGGATGGTTAGTTGCCCAATAAGCACCAATATTTGGTACCATTATGTAGCCAAGACTTTAGGCTATCTAGTAAATACACTACAATTTTTGTGCTACCGATCTATATACCCAGCTTCCAGCTTTGTATGTGTCATTTTAACATAAAAAATCTAACTGAGCCAAACTAATTTCTGGTAGCTGGATAGTTAGCTACCCATTAAGCACCAATGTTTGGTACCATTAGGTAGGCAAGAGTCTAGGCTATCTAGTAAATACATTACAAAATTTCTGCTACCAATCTATTTACCTAGCTCCCAGATTTTTATGTGACATTTTACTAAAAAAATGTTACTTTGCTCTCTAAATGTCTGGTAGCTAGATAGTGAGCTATCCAGTAAGTACCAATATTTGGCACCATTATGTAGGCAAGAGTTTAGGCTATCTAGTAAATACACTACCATTTTTGTGCTACCGATCTATATACCTAGCTTCCAGATTTGTATGTGACAGCTATCTAGTAAATAAATTACAAAATTTCTGCTACCAATCTATATAACCAGCTAGCAGATTTATATGTTACATTTTCTCAAAACATTTAACTTTGCTCAGCAAATGTCTGGAAGCTGGATGGTTAGCTATCCAGTAAGTACCAATATTTGGTACCATTGCGTAGGCAACAGTTTAGGCTATCTAGTAAATACACTACCATATTTCTGCTACCAATCTATATACCCAATACACTTCCATATTTCTACTACCAATCTATATAACCAGCTACCAGATTTGTATGTGACATTTTACTAAAAAAATTTAACTTTGCTCTCTAAATGTCTGGTAGCTGGATAGTTAGCTATCCGGTAGGTACCAATATTTGGCACCATTATGTAGGCAAGAGTTTAGGCTATCTAGTAAATACACTACCATATTTGTGCTACCAATCTATATACCCAGCTTCAAGATTTGTATGTGTCATTTCAACATAAAAAATCTAACTGAGCCGAACTAAGTTCTGGTAGCTGGATAGTAGCTATCCATTAAGCACCAATGTTTGGTACCATTTGGTTGCCAACAGTCTAGGCTATCTAGTAAATACATTACAAAATTTCTGCTACCAATCTATATAACTAGCTAGCAGATTTGTATGTTACATTTTCTCAAAACATTTAACTTTGCTCAGCAAATGACTGGAAGCTGGATGGTTAGCTATCCAGTAAGTACCAATATTTGGTACCATTGCATAGGTAACAGTTTAGATTATCTAGTAAATACACTACCATATTTCTGCTACCAATCTATATACCCAATACACTTCCATATTTCTACTTCCAATCTATATAACCAGCTAGCAGATTTGTATGTGACATTTTCTCAAAACATTTAACTTTGCTCAGCAAATGACTGGAAGCTGGATGGTTAGTTGTCCAGTAAGCTCCAATATTTGGTACCATTCCGTAGGCAACAGTTTAGGCAATCTAGTAAATACACTACCATATTTCTGCTACCAATATATATACCCAATACACTTCCATATTTCTACTACCAATCTATATAACCAGCTAGCAGATTTGTATGTGACATTTTCTCAAAACATTTAACTTTGCTCAGCAAATGACCGGTAGCTGGATGGTTAGTTGTCCAGTAAGCACCAATATTTGGTACCATTATGTAGGCAAGAGTTTGGGCTATCTAGTAAATACACTACAATTTTTGTGCTACTAATCTATTTACCCAGCTCCCAGATTTTTATTTGACATTTTACTAAAAGAATTTAACTTTGCTCTCTAAATGTCTGGTAGCTGGATAGTTAGCTATCCAGTAAGTACCAATGTTTGGTACCATTAGGTAGCCAAGAGTTTAGGCTATCTAGTAAATACACTACCATTTTTGTGCTACCGATCTATATACCTAGCTTTCAGATTTGTATGTGTCATTTTAACATAAAAAATCCAACTGAGCCAAACTAATTTCTGGTAGCTGGATAGTAAGCTATCCATTTAGCGCCAATGTTTGGTACCATTAGGTAGCCAAGAGTCTAGGCTATCTAGTAAATCAATTACAACATTTCTGCTACCAATCTATATAACTAGCTAGCAGATTTGTATGTTACATTTTCTCAAAACATTTAACTTTGCTCACCAAATGTCTGGAAGCTGGATGGTTAGCTATCCAGTAAGTAACCATTTTGGCTATCTAGTAAATATACTACCATTTTTCTGCTACCAATCTATATACCCAATACACTTCCGTATTTCTACTTCAAATCTATATAACCAGCTACCAGATTTGTAAGTGACATTTTCTCAAAACATTTAACTTTGCTCAGTAAATGACAGGTAGCTGGATGGTTAGTTGTCCAGTATGCACCAATATTTGGTACCATTGCATAGGCAAAATTTTAGGCTATCTAGTAAATACACTACCATATTTCTGCTACCAATCTATATACCCAATACACTTCCATATTTCTACTACCAATCTTTATAACCAGATACCAGATTTGTATGTGACATTTTCTCAAAACGTTTAACTTTCCTAAGCAAATGTCTGGTAGCTGGATGGTTAGTTGTCCAGTAAGCACCAATATTTGGTACCATTATGTAGCCAAGAGTTAAGGCTATCTAGTAAATACACTACAATTTTTGTGCTGCCGATCTATATACCAAGCTTCCAGCTTTGTATGTGTCATTTTAACATATAAAATCTAAGAGAGCCAAACTCATTTCTGGTAGCTGGATAGTTAGCTATCCATTAAGCACCAATGCTTGGTACCATTAGGTAGCCAAGAGTCTAGGCTATCTAGTACATACATTACAAAATTTCTGCTCCCAATCTATTCACCCAGCTCCCAGATTTTTATGTGACTTTTTACTAAAAAAATTTAAATTTGCTCTCTAAATGTCTGGTAGCTGGATAGTTAGCTATCCAGTAAGTACAAATATTTGGGACCATTATATAGGCAAGAGTTTAGGCTATCTAGTAAATACACTACCATTTTTTGCTACCGATCTATATACCCAGCTTCCAGATTTGTATGTGTCATTTTAACATAAAAAATCAAACTGAGCCAAACTAATTTCTGGTAGCTGGATAGTAAGCTATCCATTAAGCACCAATGTTTGGTACCATTAGGTAGCCAAGAGCCTAGGCTATCTAGTAAATAAATTACAAAATTTCTGCTAGCAATCTATATAACTAGCTAGCAGATTTGTATGTGACATTTTCTCAAAACATTTAACTTTGCTAGCAAATGTCTGGAAGCTAGATGGTTAGCTATCCAGTAAGTACCAATATTTGGTACCATTGCATAGGCAACAGTTTAGCCTATCTAGTAAATACACTACCATATTTCTGCTACCAATCTATATACCCAATACACTTCCATATTTCTACTACCAATCTATATAACCAGCTAGCAGATTAGTATGTGACATTTTCTCAAAACATTTAACTTTGCTCAGCAAGTGTCTGGTAGCTGGATGGTTAGTTGTCCAGTAAGCACCAATATTTGGTACCATTATGTAGCCAAGAGTTTAGGCTATCTAGTAAATACACTACACGTTTTGTGCTACCGATCTATATACCCAGCTTTCAGCTTTGTATGTGTCATTTTAACATAAAAAATCTAACTGAGCCAAACTAATTTTTGGTAGCTGGATAGTTAGCTATCCATTAAGCACCAATGTTTGGTACCATTAGGTAGCCAAGAGTCTAGGCTATCTAGTAAATACTTT
Organism: Alitta virens; assembly: GCA_932294295.1. Lineage (NCBI taxonomy): Eukaryota > Metazoa > Annelida > Polychaeta > Phyllodocida > Nereididae > Alitta > Alitta virens. Next base: position 23,178,913 of record OW028578.1, on the reverse strand, counting down.
ACAAAAATTTCTGCTACCAATCTATATAACCAGCTTGCAGATTTGTATGTTACATTTTCTCAAAACATTTAACTTTGCTCAGCAAATGTCTGGATGCTGGATAGTTAGCTATCCATTAAGTACCAATATTTGGTACCATTGTGTAGCCAAGAGTTTAGGCTATCTAGTAAATACACTACCATATTTCTGCTACCAATCTATATACCCAATACACTTCCATATTTCTACTACCAATCTATATAACCAGCTAGCAGATTTGTATGTGACATTTTCTCAAAACATTTAACTTTCCTCAGCAAATGTCTGGTAGCTGGATGGTTAGTTGTCCAGTAAGCACCAATATTTGGTACCATTATGTAGCCAAGAGTTTAGGCTATCTAGTAAATACACTACACGTTTTGTGCTACCGATCTATATACCCAGCTTTCAGCTTTGTATGTGTCATTTTAACATAAAAAATCTAACTGAGCCAAACTAATTTTTGGTAGCTGGATAGTTAGCTATCCATTAAGCACCAATGTTTGGTACCATTAGGTAGCCAAGAGTCTAGGCTATCTAGTAAATCAATTACAACATTTCTGCTACCAATCTATATAACTAGCTAGCAGATTTGTATGTTACATTTTCTCAAAACATTTAACTTTGCTCACCAAATGTCTGGAAGCTGGATGGTTAGCTATCCAGTAAGTAACCATTTTGGCTATCTAGTAAATATACTACCATTTTTCTGCTACCAATCTATATACCCAATACACTTCCGTATTTCTACTTCAAATCTATATAACCAGCTACCAGATTTGTAAGTGACATTTTCTCAAAACATTTAACTTTGCTCAGTAAATGACAGGTAGCTGGATGGTTAGTTGTCCAGTATGCACCAATATTTGGTACCATTGCATAGGCAAAATTTTAGGCTATCTAGTAAATACACTACCATATTTCTGCTACCAATCTATATACCCAATACACTTCCATATTTCTACTACCAATCTTTATAACCAGATACCAGATTTGTATGTGACATTTTCTCAAAACGTTTAACTTTCCTAAGCAAATGTCTGGTAGCTGGATGGTTAGTTGTCCAGTAAGCACCAATATTTGGTACCATTATGTAGCCAAGAGTTAAGGCTATCTAGTAAATACACTACAATTTTTGTGCTGCCGATCTATATACCAAGCTTCCAGCTTTGTATGTGTCATTTTAACATATAAAATCTAAGAGAGCCAAACTCATTTCTGGTAGCTGGATAGTTAGCTATCCATTAAGCACCAATGCTTGGTACCATTAGGTAGCCAAGAGTCTAGGCTATCTAGTACATACATTACAAAATTTCTGCTCCCAATCTATTCACCCAGCTCCCAGATTTTTATGTGACTTTTTACTAAAAAAATTTAAATTTGCTCTCTAAATGTCTGGTAGCTGGATAGTTAGCTATCCAGTAAGTACAAATATTTGGGACCATTATATAGGCAAGAGTTTAGGCTATCTAGTAAATACACTACCATTTTTTGCTACCGATCTATATACCCAGCTTCCAGATTTGTATGTGTCATTTTAACATAAAAAATCAAACTGAGCCAAACTAATTTCTGGTAGCTGGATAGTAAGCTATCCATTAAGCACCAATGTTTGGTACCATTAGGTAGCCAAGAGCCTAGGCTATCTAGTAAATAAATTACAAAATTTCTGCTAGCAATCTATATAACTAGCTAGCAGATTTGTATGTGACATTTTCTCAAAACATTTAACTTTGCTAGCAAATGTCTGGAAGCTAGATGGTTAGCTATCCAGTAAGTACCAATATTTGGTACCATTGCATAGGCAACAGTTTAGCCTATCTAGTAAATACACTACCATATTTCTGCTACCAATCTATATACCCAATACACTTCCATATTTCTACTACCAATCTATATAACCAGCTAGCAGATTAGTATGTGACATTTTCTCAAAACATTTAACTTTGCTCAGCAAGTGTCTGGTAGCTGGATGGTTAGTTGTCCAGTAAGCACCAATATTTGGTACCATTATGTAGCCAAGAGTTTAGGCTATCTAGTAAATACACTACACGTTTTGTGCTACCGATCTATATACCCAGCTTTCAGCTTTGTATGTGTCATTTTAACATAAAAAATCTAACTGAGCCAAACTAATTTTTGGTAGCTGGATAGTTAGCTATCCATTAAGCACCAATGTTTGGTACCATTAGGTAGCCAAGAGTCTAGGCTATCTAGTAAATACTTTACAAAAATTTCTGCTACCAATCTATATAACCAGCTTGCAGATTTGTATGTTACATTTTCTCAAAACATTTAACTTTGCTCAGCAAATGTCTGGATGCTGGATAGTTAGCTATCCATTAAGTACCAATATTTGGTACCATTGTGTAGCCAAGAGTTTAGGCTATCTAGTAAATACACTACCATATTTCTGCTACCAATCTATATACCCAATACACTTCCATATTTCTACTACCAATCTATATAACCAGCTAGCAGATTTGTATGTGACATTTTCTCAAAACATTTAACTTTCCTCAGCAAATGTCTGGTAGCTGGATGGTTAGTTGTCCAGTAAGCAACAATATTTGGTACCATTATGTAGCCAAGAGTTTAGGCTATCTAGTAAATGCACTACAATATTTGTGCTACGAATCTATATACCCAGCTTCCAGCTTTGTATGTGTCATTTTAACATAAAAAATATAACTGAGCCCAACTAATTTCTGGTAGCTGGATAGTTAGCTATCCATTAAGCACCAATGCTTGGTACCATTAGGTAGCCAAGAGTCTAGGCTATCAAGTAAATACTTTACAAAATTTCTGCTACCAATCTATATAACCAGCTTGCAGATTTGTATGTTACATTTTCTCAAAACATTTAACTTTGCTCAGCAAATGTCTGGAAGCTGGATAGTTAGCTATCCATTAAGTACCAATATTTGGTACCATTGTGTAGCCAAGAGTTTAGGCTATCTAGTAAATACACTACCATATTTCTGCTACCAATCTATATACCCAATACACTTCCATATTTCTACTACCAATCTATATAACCAGCTAGCAGATTTGTATGTGACATTTTCTCAAAACATTTAACTTTCCTCAGCAAATGTCTGGTAGCTGGATGGTTAGTTGTCCAGTAAGCAACAATATTTGGTACCATTATGTAGCCAAGAGTTTAGGCTATCTAGTAAATACACTACAATATTTGTGCTACCAATCTATATACCCAGCTTCCAGCTTTGTATGTGTCATTTTAACATAAAAAATATAACTGAGCCAAACTAATTTCTGGTAGCTGGATAGTTAGCTATCCATTAAGCACCAATGCTTGGTACCATTAGGTAGCCAAGAGTCCAGGCTATCTAGTAAATACATTACAAAGTTTGCTACCAATCTATTTACCCAGCTCCCAGATTTTTATGTGACATTTTACTAAAAAAATTTAACTTTGCTCTCTAAATGTCTGGTAGCTGGATAGTTAGCTATCCAGTAAGTACCAATATTTGGCACCATTATGTAGGCAAGAGTTTAGGCTATCTAGTAAATACACTACCATTTTTGTGCTATCGATCTATATACCCAGCTTCCAGATTTGTATGTGTCATTTTAACATAAAAAATCAAACTGAGCCAAACTAATTTCTGTTAGCTGGATAGTAAGCTATCCATAAAGCACCAATGTTTGGTACCATTAGGTAGCCAAGAGTCTAGGCTATCTAGTCAATAAATTACAAAATTTCTGCTACCAATCTATATAACCTGCTAGAAGATGGGTATGTTACATTTTCTCAAAACATTTAACTTTGCTCACCAAATGTCTGGAAGCTGGATGGTTAGCTATCCAGTAAGTACCAATATTTGGTACCATTGCGTCGGCAACAGTTTAGGCTATCTAGTAAATACACTACCATTTTTGTGCTACCGATCTATATACCCAGCTTCCAGCTTTGTATGTGTCATTTTAACATAAAAAATCTAACTGAGCCAAACTAATTTCTGGTAGCTGGATAGTTAGCTATCCATTAAGCACCAATGTTTGGTACCATTAGGTAGCCAAGAGTCTAGGCTATCTAGTAAATACATTACAAAATTTCTGCTACCAATCTATTTACCCAGCTCCCAGATTTGTATGTGACATTTTACTAAAAAAATTTAACTTTGCTCTCTAAATGTCTGGTAGCTGGATAGTTAGCTATCCAGTAAGTACCAATATTTGGTACCATTGTGTAGGCAACAGTTTAGGCTTCTCTAGTAAATACACTACCATATTTCTGCTACCAATCTATATACCCAATACACTTCCATATTTTTACTACCAATCTATATAACCAGCTAGCAGATTTGTATGTGACATTTTCTCTAAACATTTAACTTTCCTCAGCAAATGTCTGGTAGCTGGATGGTTAGTTGTCCAGTAAGCACCAATATTTGGTACCATTATGTAGCCAAGAGTTTAGGCTATCTAGTAAATACACTACAATTTTTGTGCTACCAATCTATATACCCAGCTTCCAGCTTTGTATATGTCATTTTAACATAAAAAATATAACTGAGCCAAACTAATTTCTGGTAGCTGGATAGTTAGCTATCCATTAAGCACCAATGCTTGGTACCATTAGGTAGCCAAGAGTCTAGGCTATCTAGTAAATACATTACAAAATTTCTGCTACCAATCTATTTACCCAGCTCCCAGATTTTTATGTGACATTTTACTAAAAAAATTTAACTTTGCTCTCTAAATGTCTGGTAGCTGGATAGTTAGCTATCCAGTAAGTACCAATATTTGGCACCATTATGAAGGCAAGAGTTTAGGCTATCTAGTAAATACACTACCATTTTTGTGCTATCGATCTATATACCCAGCTTCCAGATTTGTATGTGTCATTTTAACATAAAAAATCAAACTGAGCCAAACTAATTTCTGTTAGCTGGATAGTAAGCTATCCATAAAGCACCAATGTTTGGTACCATTAGGTAGCCAAGAGTCTAGGCTATCTAGTCAATAAATTACAAAATTTCTGCTACCAATCTATATAACCTGCTAGCAGATGGGTATGTTACATTTTCTCAAAACATTTAACTTTGCTCAGCAAATGTCTGGTAGCTGGATGGTTAGTTGTCCAGTAAGCACCAATATTTGGTACCATTATGTAGCCAAGAGTTTAGGCTATCTAGTAAATACACTACAATTTTTGTGCTACCAATCTATATACCCAGCTTCCAGCTTTGTATGTGTCATTTTAACATAAAAAATATAACTGAGCCAAACTAATTTCTGGTAGCTGGATAGTTAGCTATCCATTAAGCACCAATGTTTGGTACCATTAGGTAGCCAAGAGTCTAGGCTATCTAGTAAATACATTACAAAATTTCTGCTACCAATCTATTTACCCAGCTCCCAGATTTGTATGTGACATTTTACTAAAAAAATTTAACTTTCCCCTCTAAATGTCTGGTAGCTGGATAGTTAGCTATCCAGTAAGTACCAATATTTGGCACCATTATGTAGGCAAGAGTTTAGGCTATCTAGTAAATACACTACCATTTTTGTGCTACCGATCTATATAACCAGCTTCCAGATTTGTATGTGTCATTTTAACATAAAAAATCAAACTGAGCCTAACTAATTTCTGTTAGCTGGATAGTAAGCTATCCATTAAGCACCAATGTTTGGTACCATTAGATAGCCAGAGTCTGGGCTATCTTGTTCATACATTACAAAATTTCTGCTACCAATCTATTTACCCAGCTCCCTGATTTTATGTGACATTTTACTAAAAAAAGTTTAACTTTCCTCAGCAAATGTCTGGAAGCTGGATTGTTAGCTAACCAGTAAGTACCAATATTTGGTACCATTGTGTAGGCAACAGTTTCGGCTATCTAGTAAATGCACTACCATATTTCTGCTACCAATCTTTATACCCAATACACTTCCATATTTCTACTACCAAACTATATAACCAGCTAGCAGATTTGTATGTGACATTTTCTCAAAACATTTAACTTTGCTCAGCAAATGTCTGGTAGCTGGATGGTTAGTTGTCCAGTAAGCACCAATATTTGGTACCATTATGTAGCCAAGAGTTTAGGCTATCTAGTAAATACACTACAATTTTTTTGCTACCAATCTATATACCCAGCTTCCAGCTTTGTATGTGTCATTTTAACATAAAAAATCTTACTGAGCCAAACTAATTTCTGGTAGCTGGATAGTTAGCTATCCATTAAGCACCAATGTTTGGTACCATTAGGTAGCCAAGAGTCTAGGCTATCAAGTAAATACATTACAAAATTTCTGCTACCAATCTATTAACCCAGCTCCCAGATTTGTATGTGACATTTTACTAAAAAAATTTAACTTTGCTCAGCAAATGTCTGGAAGCTGGATGGTTAGCTATCCAGTAAGTACCAATATTTGGTACCATTGCGTCGGCAACCGTTTAGGCTATCTAGTAAATGCACTACCATATTTCTGCTACCAATCTATATACCCAATACACTTCCATATTTCTACTACCAATCTATATAACCAGCTAGCAGATTTGTATGTGACATTTAATCAAAACATTTAACTTTGCTCAGCAAATGTCTGGTAGCTGGATGGTTAGTTGTCCAGTAAGCACCAATATTTGGTACCACTACGAAGCCAAGAGTTTAGGCTATCTAGTAAATACACTACCATTTTTGTGCTACCGATCTATATAGCCAGCTTTAAGCTTTGTATGTGTCATTTTAACATAAAACATCTAACTGAGCCAAACTAATTTCTGGTAGCTGGATAGTTAGCTATCCATTAAGCACCAATGTTTGGTACCATTAGATAGCCAAGAGTCTAGGCTATCTTGTTCATACATTACAAAATTTCTGCTACCAATCTATTTACCCAGCTCCCAGATTTTTATGTGACATTTTACTAAAAAAAGTTTAACTTTGCTCAGCAAATGTCTGGAAGCTGGATGGTTAGCTAACCAGTAAGTACCAATATTTGGTACCATTGTGTAGGCAACAGTTTAGGCTATCTACTAAATACACTACCATATTTCTGCTACCAATCTATATACCCAATACACTTCCATATTTCTACTACCAATCTATATAACCAGCTAGCAGATTTGTATGTGACATTTTCTCAAAACATTTAACTTTACTCAGCAAATGACTGGTAGCTGGATGGTTTGTTGTCCTGTAAGCACCAATATTTGGTACCATTGCGTAGGCAACAGTTTAGGCTATCTAGTAAATACACCACCATATTTCTACTACCAATCTATATACCCAATACACTTCCATATTTCTACTACCAATCTATATAACCAGCTAGCAGATTTGTATTTGATATTTTCTCAAAACATTTAACTTTGCTCAGCAAATGTCTGGTAGCTGGATGGTTAGTTGTCCAGTAAGCACCAATATTTGGTACCATTATGTAGCCAAGAGTTTAGGCTATCTAATAAATACACTACAATTTTTGTGCTACCAATCTATATACCCAACTTCCAGCTTTGTATGTGTCATTTTAACATAAAAAATCTAACTGAGCCAAACTAATTTCTGGTAGCTGGATAGTTAGCTATCCATTAAGCACCAATGTTTGGTACCATTAGGTAGCCAAGAGTCTAGGCTATCTAGTAAATACATTACAAAATTTCTGCTACCAATCTATTTACCCAGCTCCCAGATTTCTATGTGACATTTTACAAAAAAAAATTAACTTTGCTCTTTAAATGTCTGGTAGCTGGATAGTTAGCTATCCAGTAAGTACCAATATTTGGCACCATTATGTAGGCAAGAGTTTAGGCTATCTAGTAAATACACTACCATTTTTGTGTTTCCGATCTATATACCCAGCTTCCAGCTTTGTATGTGTCATTTTAACATAAAACATCTAACTGAGCCAAACTAATTTCTGGTAGCTTGATAGTTAGCTATCCATTAAGCACCAATGTTTGGTACCATTAGGTAGTCAAGAGTCTAGGCTATCTTGTTCATACATTACAAAATTTCTGCTACCAATCTATTAACCAAGCTCCCAGATTTGTATGTGACATTTTACTAAATAAATTTAACTTTGCTCAGCAAATGTCTGGAAGCTGGATGGTAAGCTATCCAGTAAGTACCAATATTTGGTACCATTGCGTCGGCAACCGTTTAGGCTATCTAGTAAATGCACTACCATATTTCTGCTACCAATCTATATACCCAATACACTTCCATATTTCTATACCAATCTATATAACCAGCTAGCAGATTTGTATGTGACATTCAATCAAAACATTTAACTTTGCTCAGCAAATGTCTGGTAGCTGGATGGTTAGTTGTCCAGTAAGCACCAATATTTGGTACCATTACGAAGCCAAGAGTTTAGGCTATCTAGTAAATACACTACCATTTTTGTGCTACCGATCTATATACCCAGCTTCCAGCTTTGTATGTGTCATTTTAACATAAAACATCTAACTGAGCCAAACTAATTTCTGGTAGCTGGATAGTTAGCTATCCATTAAGCACCAATGTTTGGTACCATTAGATAGCCAAGAGTCTAGGCTATCTTGTTCATACATTACAAAATTTCTGCTACCAATCTATTAACCCAGCTGCCAGATTTTTATGTGACATTTTACTAAAAAAAGTTTAACTTTGCTCAGCAAATGTCTGGAAGCTGGATGGTTGGCTAACCAGTAAGTACCAATATTTGGTACCATTGTGTAGGCAACAGTTTAAGCTATCTACTAAATACACTACCATATTTCTGCTACCAATCTATATACCCAATACACTTCCATATTTCTACTACCAATCTATATAACCAGCTAGCAGATTTGTATGTGACATTTTCTCAAAACATTTAACTTTGCTCAGCAAATGTCTGGTAGCTGGATGGTTAGTTGTCCAGTAAGCACTAATATTTCGTACCATTACGAAGCCAAGAGTTAAGGCTATCTAGTAAATACACTACAATTTTTTTACTACCAATCTATATACCCAGCTTCCAGCTTTGTATGTGTCATTTTAACATAAAAAATATAACTGAGCCAAACTAATTTCTGGTAGCTGGATAGTTAGCTATCCATTAAGCACCAATGTTTGGTACCATTAGGTAGCCAAGAGTCTAGGCTATCTAGTAAATACATTACAAAATTTCTGCTACCAATCTATTTACCCAGCTCCCAGATTTGTATGTGACATTTTACTAAAAAAATTTAACTTTCCCCTCTAAATGTCTGGTAGCTTGATAGTTAGCTATCCAGTAAGTACCAATATTTGGCACCATTATGTAGGCAAGAGTTTAGGCTATCTAGTAAATACACTAAAATTTTTGTGCTACCGATCTATATACCCAGCTTCCAGATTTCTATGTGTCATTTTAACATAAAAAATCAAACTGAGCCTAACTAATTTCTGTTAGCTGGATAGTAAGCTATCCATTAAGCACCAATGTTTGGTACCATTAGGTAGCCAAGAGCCTAGGCTATCTAGTCAATAAATTACCAATCTATATAACCAGCTAGCAGATTTGTATGTGACATTTTCTCAAAACATTTAACTTTGCTCAGCAAATGTCTGGTAGCTGGATGGTTAGTTGTCCAGTAAGCATCAATATTTGGTACCGTTATGTAGCCAAGAGCTTAGGCTATCTAGTAAATACACTACAATTTTTTTGCTACCAATCTATATACCCAGCTTCCAGCTTTGTATGTGTCATTTTAACATAAAAAATCTAACTGAGCCAAACTAATTTCTGGTAGCTGGATAGTTAGCTATCCATTAAGCACCAATGTTTGGTACCATTAGGTAGCCAAGAGTATAGGCTATCTAGTAAATACATTACAAAATTTCTGCTACCAATCTATTAACCCAGCTCCCAGATTTGTATGTGACATTTTACTAAAAAAATTTAACTTTGCTCAGCAAATGTCTGGAAGCTGGATGGTTAGCTATCCAGTAAGTACCAATATTTGGTACCATTGCGTCGGCAACCGTTTAGGCTATCTATTAAATGCACTACCATATTTCTGCTACCAATCTATATACCCAATACACTTCCATATTTCTACTACCAATCTATATAACCAGCTAGCAGATTTGTATGTGACATTTAATCAAAACATTTAACTTTGCTCAGCAAATGTCTGGTAGCTGGATGGTTAGTTGTCCAGTAAGCACCAATATTTGGTTCCATTCCGTAGGCAACAGTTTAGGCAATCTAGTAAATACACTACCATATTTCTGCTACCAATATATATATACCCAATACACTTCCATATTTTTACTACCAATCTATATAACCAGCTAGCAGATTTGTATGTGACATTTTCTCAAAACATTTAACTTTGCTCAGCAAATGACCGGTAGCTGGATGGTTAGTTGTCCAGTAAGCACCAATATTTGCTACCATTATATAGCCATGAGTTTAAGCTATCTAGTAAATACATTACAAAATTTCTGCTATTAATCTATTTACCCAGCTCCCAGCTTTGTATGTGTCATTTTAACATAAAAAATCTAACTGAGCCAAACTAATTTCTGGTAGCTGGATAGTTAGCTATCCATTAAGCACCAATGTTTGGTACCATTAGGTAGCCAAGAGTCTAGGCTATCTAGTAAATACATTACAAAATTTCTGCTACCAATCTATTAACCCAGCTCCCAGATTTTTATGTGACATTTTACTAAAAAAAGTTTAACTTTGCTCAGCAAATGTCTGGAAGCTGGATGGTTAGCTAACCAGTAAGTACCAATATTTGGTACCATTGTGTAGGCAACAGTTTAGGCTATCTACTAAATACACTACCATATTTCTGCTACCAATCTATATACCCAATACACTTCCATATTTCTACTACCAATCTATATAACCAGCTAGCAGATTTGTATGTGACATTTTACTCAAAACATTTAACTTTGCTCAGCAAATGTCTGGTAGCTGGATGGTTAGTTGTCCAGTAAGCACCAATATTTGGTACCATTATGTAGCCAAGAGTTTAGGCTATCTAGTAAATACACTACAATTTTTTTGCTACCAATCTATATACCCAGCTTCCAGCTTTGTATGTGTCATTTTAACATAAAAAATCTAACTGAGCCAAACTAATTTCTGGTAGCTGGATAGTTAGCTATCCATTAAGCACCAATGTTTGGTACCATTAGGTAGCCAAGAGTCTAGGCTATCTAGTAAATACATTACAAAATTTCTGCTACCAATCTATTAACCCAGCTCCCAGATTTGTATGTGACATCTTACTAAAAAAATTTAACTTTGCTCAGCAAATGTCTGGAAGCTGGATGGTTAGTTGTCCAGTAAGCACCAATATTTGGTACCATTATATAGCCAAGAGTTTAGGCTATCTAGTAAATACACTACTATTTTTGTGCTACCAATCTATATACCCAGCTTCCAGCTTTGTATGTGTCATTTTAACATAAAAAATCTAACTGAGCCAAACTAATTTCTGGTAGCTGGATAATTAGCTATCCATTAAGCACCAATGTTTGGTACCATTAGATAGCCAAGAGCCTAGGCTATCTTGTTCATACATTACAAAATTTCTGCTACCAATCTATTTACCCAGCTCCCAGATTTTTATGTGACATTTTACTAAAAAAAGTTTAACTTTGCTCAGCAAATGTCTGGAAGCTGGATGGTTAGCTAACCAGTAAGTACCAATATTTGGTACCATTGTGTAGGCAACAGTTTAGGCTATCTACTAAATACACTACCATATTTCTGCTACCAATCTATATACCCAATACACTTCCATATTTCTACTACCAATCTATATAACCAGCTAGCAGATTTGTATGTGACATTTTACTCAAAACATTTAACTTTGCTCAGCAAATGTCTGGTAGCTGGATGGTTAGTTGTCCAGTAAGCACCAATATTTGGTACCATTATGTAGCCAAGAGTTTAGGCTATCAAGTAAATACACTACAATTTTTGTGCTACCAATCTATATACCCAGCTTCCAGCTTTGTATGTGTCATTTTAACATAAAAAATCTAACTGAGCCAAACTAATTTCTGGTAGCTGGATAGTTAGCTATCCATTAAGCACCAATGTTTGGTACCATTATGTAGCCAAGAGTCTAGGCTATCTAGGAAATGCATTACAAAATTTCTGCTACCAATCTATTAACCCTGCTCCTAGATTTTAATGTGACATTTTACTAAAAAAATTTAACTGTGCTCTCTAAATGTCTGGTAGCTGGATAGTTAGCTATCCAGTAAGTACCAATATTTGGCACCATTATGTAGGCAAGAGTTTAGGCTATCTAGTAAATACACTAAAATTTTTGTGCTACCGATCTATATACCCAGCTTCCAGCTTTGTATGTGTCATTTTAACATAAAAAATCTAACTGAGCCAAACTTATTTCTGGTAGCTGGATAGTTAGCTATCCATTAAGCACCAATGTTTGGTACCATTAGGTAACCAATTGTCTAGGCTATCTAGTAAATACATTACAAAATTTCTGCTACCAATCTATTAACCCAGCTCCCAGATTTGTATGTGACATTTTACTAAAAACATTTAACTTTGCTCAGCAAATGTCTGGAAGCTGGATGGTTAGTTGTCCAGTAAGCACCAATATTTGGTACCATTACGAAGCCAAGAGTTTAGGCTATCTAGTAAATACACTACCATTTTTGTGCTACCGATCTATATACCCAGCTTTCAGCTTTGTATGTGTCATTTTAACATAAAACATCTAACTGAGCCAAACTAATTTCTGGTAGCTGGATAGTTAGCTATCCATTAAGCACCAATGTTTGGTACCATTAGATAGCCAAGAGTCTAGGCTATCTTGTTCATACATTATAAAATTTCTGCTACCAATCTATTTACCCAGCTCCCAGATTTTTATGTGACATTTTACTAAAAAAAGTTTAACTTTGCTCAGCAAATGTCTGGTAGCTGGATGGTTAGCTAACCAGTAAGTACCAATATTTGGTACCATTGTGTAGGCAACAGTTTAGGCTATCTACTAAATACACTACCAGATTTCTGCTACCAATCTATATACCCAATACACTTCCATATTTCTACTACCAATCTATATAACCAGCTAGCAGATTTGTATGTGACATTTTCTCAAAACATTTAACTTTGCTCAGCAAATGTCTGGTAGCTGGATGGTTAGTTGTCCAGTAAACACCAATATTTGGTACCATTATGTAGCCAAGAGTTTAGGCTATCTAGTAAATACACTACAATTTTTTTGCTACCAATCTATATACCCAGCTTCCATCTTTGTATGTGTCATTTTAACATAAAAAATCTAACTGAGCCAAACTAATTTCTGGTAGCTGGATAGTTAGCTATCCATTAAGCACCAATGTTTGGTACCATTAGGTAGCCAAGAGTCTAGGCTATCTAGTAAATACATTACAAAATTTCTGCTACCAATCTATTAACCCAGCTCCCAGATTTGTATGTGACATTTTACTAAAAAAATTTAACTTTGCTCAGCAAATGTCTGGAAGCTGGATGGTTAGCTATCCAGTAAGTACCAATATTTGGTACCATTGCGTCGGCAACCGTTTAGGCTATCTAGTAAATGCACTACCATATTTCTGCTACCAATCTATATAACCAATACACTTCCATATTTCTACTACCAATCTATATAACCAGCTAGCAGATTTGTATGTGACATTTAATCAAAACATCTAACTTTGCTCAGCAAATGTCTGGTAGCTGGATGGTTAGTTGTCCAGTAAGCACCAATATTTGATAACATTATGTAGCCAAGAGTTTAGGCTATCTAGTAAATACACTACAATTTTTGTGCTACCAATCTATATACCCAGCTTCCAGCTTTGTATGTGTCATTTTAACATAAAAAATCTAACTGAGCCAAACTAATTTCTGGTAGCTGGATAGTTAGCTATCCATTAAGCACCAATGTTTGGTACCATTAGGTAACCAATTGTCTAGGCTATCTAGTAAATACATTACAAAATTTCTGCTACCAATCTATTAACCCAGCTCCCAGATTTGTATGTGACATTTTACTAAAAACATTTAACTTTGCTCAGCAAATGTCTGGAAGCTGGATGGTTAGTTGTCCAGTAAGCACCAATATTTGGTACCATTACGAAGCCAAGAGTTTAGGCTATCTAGTAAATACACTACCATTTTTGTGCTACCGATCTATATACCCAGCTTCCAGCTTTGTATGTGTCATTTTAACATAAAACATCTAACTGAGCCCAACTAATTTCTGGTAGCTGGATAGTTAGCTATCCATTAAGCACCAATGTTTGGTACCATTAGATAGCCAAGAGTCTAGGCTATCTTGTTCATACATTATAAAATTTCTGCTACCAATCTATTTACCCAGCTCCCAGATTTTTATGTGACATTTTACTAAAAAAAGTTTAACTTTGCTCAGCAAATGTCTGGTAGCTGGATGGTTAGCTAACCAGTAAGTACCAATATTTGGTACCATTGTGTAGGCAACAGTTTAGGCTATCTACTAAATACACTACCATATTTCTGCTACCAATCTATATACCCAATACACTTCCATATTTCTACTACCAATCTATTTACCCAGCTCCCAGATTTTTATGTGACATTTTACTAAAAAAAGTTTAACCTTGCTCAGCAAATGTCTGGTAGCTGGATGGTTAGCTAACCAGTAAGTACCAATATTTGGTACCATTGTGTAGGCAACAGTTTAGGCTATCTACTAAATACACTACCATATTTCTGCTACCAATCTATATACCCAATACACTTCCATATTTCTACTACCAATCTATATAACCAGCTAGCAGATTTGTATGTGACATTTTCTCAAAACATTTAACTTTGCTCAGCAAATGTCTGGTAGCTGGATGGTTAGTTGTCCAGTAAGCACCAATATTTGGTACCATTATGTAGCCAAGAGTTTAGGCTATCTAGTAAATACACTACAATTTTTTTGCTACCAATCTATATACCCAGCTTCCAGCTTTGTATGTGTCATTTTAACATAAAAAATCTAACTGAGCCAAACTAATTTCTGGTAGCTGGATAGTTAGCTATCCATTAAGCACCAATGTTTGGTACCATTAGGTAGCCAAGAGTCTAGGCTATCTAGTAAATACATTACAAAATTTCTGCTACCAATCTATTAACCCAGCTCCCAGATTTGTATGTGACATTTTACTAAAAAAATTTAACTTTGCTCAGCAAATGTCTGGAAGCTGGATGGTTAGCTATCCAGTAAGTACCAATATTTGGTACCATTGCGTCGGCAACCGTTTAGGCTATCTAGTAAATGCACTACCATATTTCTGCTACCAATCTATATACCCAATACACTTCCATATTTCTACTACCAATCTATATAACCAGCTAGCAGATTTGTATGTGACATTTAATCAAAACATTTAACTTTGCTCAGCAAATGTCTGGTAGCTGGATGGTTAGTTGTCCAGTAAGCACCAATATTTGGTAACATTATGTAGCCAAGAGTTTAGGCTATCAAGTAAATACACTATAATTTTTGTGCTACCAATCTATATACCCAGCTTCCAGCTTTGTATGTGTCATTTTAACATAAAAAATCTAACTGAGCCAAACTAATTTCTGGTAGCTGGATAGTTAGCTATCCATTAAGCACCAATGTTTGGTACCATTAGGTAACCAATTGTCTAGGCTATCTAGTAAATACATTACAAAATTTCTGCTTCCAATCTATTAACCCAGCTCCCAGATTTGTATGTGACATTTTACTAAAAACATTTAACTTTGCTCAGCAAATGTCTGGTAGCTGGATGGTTAGTTGTCCAGTAAGCACCAATATTTGGTACCATTACGAAGCCAAGAGTTTAGGCTATCTAGTAAATACACTACCATTTTTGTGCTACCGATCTATATACCCAGCTTCCAGCTTTGTATGTGTCATTTTAACATAAAACATCTAACTGAGCCAAAATAATTTCTGGTAGCTGGATAGTTAGCTATCCATTAAGCACCAATGTTTGGCACCATTAGATATCTCAGCAAATGTCTGGTAGCTGGATGGTTAGTTGTCCAGTAAGCACCAATGTTTGGTACCATTAGATAGCCAGAGTCTAGGCTATCTAGTAAATACACTACAATATTTCTGCTACCAATCTATTAACCCAGCTCCCAGATTTGTATGTGACATTTTACTAAAAAAATTTAACTTTGCTCAGCAAATGTCTGGAAGCTGGATGGTTAGCTATCTAGTAAGTACCAATATTTGGTACCATTGCGTCGGCAACCGTTTAGGCTATCTAGTAAATGCACTACCATATTTCTGCTACCAATCTATATACCCAATACACTTCCATATTTCTACTACCAATCTATATAACCAGCTAGCAGAATTGTATGTGACATTTAATCAAAACATTTAACTTTGCTCAGCAAATGTCTGGTAGCTGGATGGTTAGTTGTCCAGTAAGCACCAATATTTGGTACCATTATGTAGCCAAGAGTTTAGGCTATCTAGTAAATACACTACCATTTTTGTGCTACCGATCTATATACCCAGCTTTAAGCTTTGTATGTGTCATTTTAACATAAAACATCTAACTGAGCCAAACTAATTTCTGGTAGCTGGATAGTTAGCTATCCATTAAGCACCAATGTTTGGTACCATTAGATAGCCAAGAGTCTAGGCTATCTTGTTCATACATTACAAAATTTCTGCTACCAATCTATTTACCCAGCTCCCAGATTTTTATGTGACATTTTACTAAAAAAAGTTTAACTTTGCTCAGCAAATGTCTGGAAGCTGGATGGTTAGCTAACCAGTAAGTACCATTATTTGGTACCATTGTGTAGGCAACAGTTTAGGCTATCTACTAAATACACTACCATATTTCTGCTACCAATCTATATACCCAATACACTTCCATATTTCTACTACCAATCTATATAACCAGCTAGCAGATTTGTATGTGACATTTTCTCAAAACATTTAACTTTGCTCAGCAAATGTCTGGTAGCTGGATGGTTAGTTGTCCAGTAAGCACCAATATTTGGTACCATTATGTAGCCAAGAGTTTAGGCTATCTAGTAAATACACTACAATATTTTTGCTACCAATCTATATACCCAGCTTCCAGCTTTGTATGTGTCATTTTAACATAAAAAATCTAACTGAGCCAAACTAATTTCTGGTAGCTGGATAATTAGCTATCCATTAAGCACCAATGTTTGGTACCATTAGGTAACCAATTGTCTAGGCTATCTAGTAAATACATTACAAAATTTCTGCTACCAATCTATTAACCCAGCTCCCAGATTTGTATGTGACATTTTACTAAAAAAATTTAACTTTGCTCAGCAAATGTCTGGAAGCTGGATGGTTAGCTATCCAGTAAGTACCAATATTTGGTACTATTGCGTCGGCAACCGTTTAGGCTATCTAGTAAATGCACTACCATATTTCTGCTATCAATCTATATACCCAATACACTTCCATATTTCTACTACCAATCTCTATAACCAGCTAGCAGATTTGTATGTGACATTTAATCAAAACATTTAACTTTGCTCAGCAAATGTCTGGTAGCTGTATGGTTAGTTGTCCAGTAAGCACCAATATTTGGTACCATTATGTAGCCAAGAGTTTAGGCTATCTAGTAAATACACTACCATTTTTGTGCTACCGATCTATATACCCAGCTTTAAGCTTTGTATGTGTCATTTTAACATAAAACATCTAACTGAGCCAAACTAATTTCTGGTAGCTGGATAGTTAGCTATCCATTAAGCACCAATGTTTGGTACCATTAGATAGCCAAGAGTCTAGGCTATCTTGTTCATACATTACAAAATTTCTGCTACCAATCTATTTACCCAGCTCCCAGATTTTTATGTGACATTTTACTAAAAAAAGTTTAACTTTGCTCAGCAAATGTCTGGAAGCTGGATGGTTAGCTAACCAGTAAGTACCAATATTTGGTACCATTGTGTAGGCAACAGTTTAGGCTATCTACTAAATACACTACCATATTTCTGCTACCAATCTATATACCCAATACACTTCCATATTTCTACTACCAATCTATATAACCAGCTAGCAGATTTGTATGTGACATTTTCTCAAAACATTTAACTTTGCTCAGCAAATGTCTGGTAGCTGGATGTTTAGTTGTCCAGTAAGCACCAATATTTGGTACCATTATGTAGCCAAGAGTTTAGGCTATCTAGTAAATACACTACGATATTTTTGCTACCAATCTATATACCCAGCTTCCCCGCTTTGTATGTGTCATTTTAACATAAAAAATCTAACTGAGCCAAGCTAATTTCTGGTAGCTGGATAGTTAGCTATCCATTAAGCGCCAATGTTTGGTACCATTAGGTAGCCAAGAGTCTAGGCTATCTAGTAAATACATTACAAAATTTCTGCTACCAATCTATTAACCCAGCTCCCAGATTTGTATGTGACATTTTACTAAAAAAATTTAACTTTGCTCAGCAAATGTCTGGAAGCTGGATGGTTAGCTATCCAGTAAGTACCAATATTTGGTACCATTGCGTCGGCAACCGTTTAGGCTATCTAGTAAATGCACTACCATATTTCTGCTACCAATCTATATACCCAATACACTTCCATATTTCTACTACCAATCTATATAACCAGCTAGCAGATTTGTATGTGACATTTAATCAAAACATTTAACTTTGCTCAGCAAATGTCTGGTAGCTGGATGGTTAGTTGTCCAGTAAGCACCAATATTTGGTACCATTATGTAGCCAAGAGTTTAGGCTATCTAGTAAATACACTACAATATTTTTGCTACCAATCTATATACCCAGCTTCCCCGCTTTGTATGTGTCATTTTAACATAAAAAATCTAACTGAGCCAAACTAATTTCTGGTAGCTGGATAGTTAGCTATCCATTAAGCACCAATGTTTGGTACCATTAGGTAGCCAAGAGTCTAGGCTATCTAGTAAATACATTACAAAATTTCTGCTACCAATCTATTAACCCAGCTCCCAGATTTGTATGTGACATTTTACTAAAAAAATTTAACTTTGCTCAGCAAATGTCTGGAAGCTGGATGGTTAGCTATCCAGTAAGTACCAATATTTGGTACCATTGCGTCGGCAACCGTTTAGGCTATCTAGTAAATGCACTACCATATTTCTGCTACCAATCTATATACCCAATACACTTCCATATTTCTACTACCAATCTATATAACCAGCTAGCGGATTTGTATGTGACATTTAATCAAAACATTTAACTTTGCTCAGCAAATGTCTGGTAGCTGTATGGTTAGTTGTCCAGTAAGCACCAATATTTGGTACCATTATGTAGCCAAGAGTTTAGGCTATCTAGTAAATACACTACCATTTTTGTGCTACCGATCTATATACCCAGCTTTAAGCTTTGTATGTGTCATTTTAACATAAAACATCTAACTGAGCCAAACTAATTTCTGGTAGCTGGATAGTTAGCTATCCATTAAGCACCAATGTTTGGTACCATTAGATAGCCAAGAGTCTAGGCTATCTTGTTCATACATTACAAAATTTCTGCTACCAATCTATTTACCCAGCTCCCAGATTTTTATGTGACATTTTACTAAAAAAAGTTTAACTTTGCTCAGCAAATGTCTGGAAGCTGGATGGTTAGCTAACCAGTAAGTACCAATATTTGGTACCATTGTGTAGGCAACAGTTTAGGCTATCTACTAAATACACTACCATATTTCTGCTACCAATCTATATACCCAATACACTTCCATATTTCTACTACCAATCTATATAACCAGCTAGCAGATTTGTATGTGACATTTTCTCAAAACATTTAACTTTGCTCAGCAAATGTCTGGTAGCTGGATGGTTAGTTGTCCAGTAAGCACCAATATTTGGTACCATTATGTAGCCAAGAGTTTAGGCTATCTAGTAAATACACTACAATATTTTTGCTACCAATCTATATACCCAGCTTCCAGCTTTGTATGTGTCATTTTAACATAAAAAATCTAACTGAGCCAAACTAATTTCTGGTAGCTGGATAATTAGCTATCCATTAAGCACCAATGTTTGGTACCATTAGGTAACCAATTGTCTAGGCTATCTAGTAAATACATTACAAAATTTCTGCTACCAATCTATTAACCCAGCTCCCAGATTTGTATGTGACATTTTACTAAAAAAATTTAACTTTGCTCAGCAAATGTCTGGAAGCTGGATGGTTAGCTATCCAGTAAGTACCAATATTTGGTACTATTGCGTCGGCAACCGTTTAGGCTATCTAGTAAATGCACTACCATATTTCTGCTATCAATCTATATACCCAATACACTTCCATATTTCTACTACCAATCTCTATAACCAGCTAGCAGATTTGTATGTGACATTTAATCAAAACATTTAACTTTGCTCAGCAAATGTCTGGTAGCTGTATGGTTAGTTGTCCAGTAAGCACCAATATTTGGTACCATTATGTAGCCAAGAGTTTAGGCTATCTAGTAAATACACTACCATTTTTGTGCTACCGATCTATATACCCAGCTTTAAGCTTTGTATGTGTCATTTTAACATAAAACATCTAACTGAGCCAAACTAATTTCTGGTAGCTGGATAGTTAGCTATCCATTAAGCACCAATGTTTGGTACCATTAGATAGCCAAGAGTCTAGGCTATCTTGTTCATACATTACAAAATTTCTGCTACCAATCTATTTACCCAGCTCCCAGATTTTTATGTGACATTTTACTAAAAAAAGTTTAACTTTGCTCAGCAAATGTCTGGAAGCTGGATGGTTAGCTAACCAGTAAGTACCAATATTTGGTACCATTGTGTAGGCAACAGTTTAGGCTATCTACTAAATACACTACCATATTTCTGCTACCAATCTATATACCCAATACACTTCCATATTTCTACTACCAATCTATATAACCAGCTAGCAGATTTGTATGTGACATTTTCTCAAAACATTTAACTTTGCTCAGCAAATGTCTGGTAGCTGGATGTTTAGTTGTCCAGTAAGCACCAATATTTGGTACCATTATGTAGCCAAGAGTTTAGGCTATCTAGTAAATACACTACAATATTTTTGCTACCAATCTATATACCCAGCTTCCCCGCTTTGTATGTGTCATTTTAACATAAAAAATCTAACTGAGCCAAGCTAATTTCTGGTAGCTGGATAGTTAGCTATCCATTAAGCGCCAATGTTTGGTACCATTAGGTAGCCAAGAGTCTAGGCTATCTAGTAAATACATTACAAAATTTCTGCTACCAATCTATTAACCCAGCTCCCAGATTTGTATGTGACATTTTACTAAAAAAATTTAACTTTGCTCAGCAAATGTCTGGAAGCTGGATGGTTAGCTATCCAGTAAGTACCAATATTTGGTACCATTGCGTCGGCAACCGTTTAGGCTATCTAGTAAATGCACTACCATATTTCTGCTACCAATCTATATACCCAATACACTTCCATATTTCTACTACCAATCTATATAACCAGCTAGCAGATTTGTATGTGACATTTAATCAAAACATTTAACTTTGCTCAGCAAATGTCTGGTAGCTGGATGGTTAGTTGTCCAGTAAGCACCAATATTTGGTACCATTATGTAGCCAAGAGTTTAGGCTATCTAGTAAATACACTACAATATTTTTGCTACCAATCTATATACCCAGCTTCCCCGCTTTGTATGTGTCATTTTAACATAAAAAATCTAACTGAGCCAAACTAATTTCTGGTAGCTGGATAGTTAGCTATCCATTAAGCACCAATGTTTGGTACCATTAGGTAGCCAAGAGTCTAGGCTATCTAGTAAATACATTACAAAATTTCTGCTACCAATCTATTAACCCAGCTCCCAGATTTGTATGTGACATTTTACTAAAAAAATTTAACTTTGCTCAGCAAATGTCTGGAAGCTGGATGGTTAGCTATCCAGTAAGTACCAATATTTGGTACCATTGCGTCGGCAACCGTTTAGGCTATCTAGTAAATGCACTACCATATTTCTGCTACCAATCTATATACCCAATACACTTCCATATTTCTACTACCAATCTATATAACCAGCTAGCGGATTTGTATGTGACATTTAATCAAAACATTTAACTTTGCTCAGCAAATGTCTGGTAGCTGTATGGTTAGTTGTCCAGTAAGCACCAATATTTGGTACCATTATGTAGCCAAGAGTTTAGGCTATCTAGTAAATACACTACCATTTTTGTGCTACCGATCTATATACCCAGCTTTAAGCTTTGTATGTGTCATTTTAACATAAAACATCTAACTGAGCCAAACTAATTTCTGGTAGCTGGATAGTTAGCTATCCATTAAGCACCAATGTTTGGTACCATTAGATAGCCAAGAGTCTAGGCTATCTTGTTCATACATTACAAAATTTCTGCTACCAATCTATTTACCCAGCTCCCAGATTTTTATGTGACATTTTACTAAAAAAAGTTTAACTTTGCTCAGCAAATGTCTGGAAGCTGGATGGTTAGCTAACCAGTAAGTACCAATATTTGGTACCATTGTGTAGGCAACAGTTTAGGCTATCTACTAAATACACTACCATATTTCTGCTACCAATCTATATACCCAATACACTTCCATATTTCTACTACCAATCTATATAACCAGCTAGCAGATTTGTATGTGACATTTTCTCAAAACATTTAACTTTGCTCAGCAAATGTCTGGTAGCTGGATGGTTAGTTGTCCAGTAAGCACCAATATTTGGTACCATTATGTAGCCAAGAGTTTAGGCTATCTAGTAAATTCACTACAATATTTTTGCTACCAATCTATATACCAGCTTCCCCGCTTTGTATGTGTCATTTTAACATAAAAAATCTAACTGAGCCAAACTAATTTCTGGTAGCTGGATAGTTAGCTATCCATTAAGCACCAACGTTTGGTACCATTAGGTAGCCAAGAGTCTAGGCTATCTAGTAAATACATTACAAAATTTCTGCTACCAATCTATTAACCAAGCTCCCAGATTTGTATGTGACATTTTACTAAAAAAATTTAACTTTGCTCAGCAAATGTCTGGTAGCTGGATGGTTAGCTAACCAGTAAGTACCAATATTTGGTACCATTGTGTAGGCAACAGTTTAGGCTATCTACTAAATACACTACCATATTTCTGCTACCAATCTATATACCCAATACACTTCCATATTTCTACTACCAATCTATATAACCAGCTAGCAGATTTGTATGTGACATTTTCTCAAAACATTTAACTTTGCTCAGCAAATGTCTGGTAGCTGGATGGTTAGTTGTCCAGTAAGCACCAATATTTGGTACCATTATGTAGCCAAGAGTTTAGGCTATCTAGTAAATACACTACAATATTTTTGCTACCAATCTATATACCCAGCTTCCCCGCTTTGTATGTGTCATTTTAACATAAAAAATCTAACTGAGCCAAACTAATTTCTGGTAGCTGGATAGTTAGCTATCCATTAAGCACCAATGTTTGGTACCATTAGGTAGCCAAGAGTCTAGGCTATCTAGTAAATACATTACAAAATTTCTGCTACCAATCTATTAACCCAGCTCCCAGATTTGTATGTGACATTTTACTAAAAAAATTTAACTTTGCTCAGCAAATGTCTGGAAGCTGGATGGTTAGCTATCCAGTAAGTACCAATATTTGGTACCATTGCGTCGGCAACCGTTTAGGCTATCTTGTAAATGCACTACCATATTTCTGCTACCAATCTATATACCCAATACACTTCCATATTTCTACTACCAATCTATATAACCAGCTAGCAGATTTGTATGTGACATTTAATCAAAACATTTAACTTTGCTCAGCAAATGTCTGGTAGCTGGATGGTTAGTTGTCCAGTAAGCACCAATATTTGGTACCATTATGTAGCCAAGAGTTTAGGCTATCTAGTAAATACACTACAATATTTTTGCTACCAATCTATATACCCAGCTTCCCCGCTTTGTATGTGTCATTTTAACATAAAAAATCTAACTGAGCCAAACTAATTTCTGGTAGCTGGATAGTTAGCTATCCATTAAGCACCAATGTTTGGTACCATTAGGTAGCCAAGAGTCTAGGCTATCTAGTAAATACATTACAAAATTTCTGCTACCAATCTATTAACCCAGCTCCCAGATTTGTATGTGACATTTTACTAAAAAAATTTAACTTTGCTCAGCAAATGTCTGGAAGCTGGATGGTTAGCTATCCAGTAAGTACCAATATTTGGTACCATTGCGTCGGCAACCGTTTAGGCTATCTAGTAAATGCACTACCATATTTCTGCTACCAATCTATATACCCAATACACTTCCATATTTCTACTACCAATCTATATAACCAGCTAGCGGATTTGTATGTGACATTTAATCAAAACATTTAACTTTGCTCAGCAAATGTCTGGTAGCTGTATGGTTAGTTGTCCAGTAAGCACCAATATTTGGTACCATTATGTAGCCAAGAGTTTAGGCTATCTAGTAAATACACTACCATTTTTGTGCTACCGATCTATATACCCAGCTTTAAGCTTTGTATGTGTCATTTTAACATAAAACATCTAACTGAGCCAAACTAATTTCTGGTAGCTGGATAGTTAGCTATCCATTAAGCACCAATGTTTGGTACCATTAGATAGCCAAGAGTCTAGGCTATCTTGTTCATACATTACAAAATTTCTGCTACCAATCTATTTACCCAGCTCCCAGATTTTTATGTGACATTTTACTAAAAAAAGTTTAACTTTGCTCAGCAAATGTCTGGAAGCTGGATGGTTAGCTAACCAGTAAGTACCAATATTTGGTACCATTGTGTAGGCAACAGTTTAGGCTATCTACTAAATACACTACCATATTTCTGCTACCAATCTATATACCCAATACACTTCCATATTTCTACTACCAATCTATATAACCAGCTAGCAGATTTGTATGTGACATTTTCTCAAAACATTTAACTTTGCTCAGCAAATGTCTGGTAGCTGGATGGTTAGTTGTCCAGTAAGCACCAATATTTGGTACCATTATGTAGCCAAGAGTTTAGGCTATCTAGTAAATTCACTACAATATTTTTGCTACCAATCTATATACCAGCTTCCCCGCTTTGTATGTGTCATTTTAACATAAAAAATCTAACTGAGCCAAACTAATTTCTGGTAGCTGGATAGTTAGCTATCCATTAAGCACCAACGTTTGGTACCATTAGGTAGCCAAGAGTCTAGGCTATCTAGTAAATACATTACAAAATTTCTGCTACCAATCTATTAACCAAGCTCCCAGATTTGTATGTGACATTTTACTAAAAAAATTTAACTTTGCTCAGCAAATGTCTGGTAGCTGGATGGTTAGCTAACCAGTAAGTACCAATATTTGGTACCATTGTGTAGGCAACAGTTTAGGCTATCTACTAAATACACTACCATATTTCTGCTACCAATCTATATACCCAATACACTTCCATATTTCTACTACCAATCTATATAACCAGCTAGCAGATTTGTATGTGACATTTTCTCAAAACATTTAACTTTGCTCAGCAAATGTCTGGTAGCTGGATGGTTAGTTGTCCAGTAAGCACCAATATTTGGTACCATTATGTAGCCAAGAGTTTAGGCTATCTAGTAAATACACTACAATATTTTTGCTACCAATCTATATACCCAGCTTCCCCGCTTTGTATGTGTCATTTTAACATAAAAAATCTAACTGAGCCAAACTAATTTCTGGTAGCTGGATAGTTAGCTATCCATTAAGCACCAATGTTTGGTACCATTAGGTAGCCAAGAGTCTAGGCTATCTAGTAAATACATTACAAAATTTCTGCTACCAATCTATTAACCCAGCTCCCAGATTTGTATGTGACATTTTACTAAAAAAATTTAACTTTGCTCAGCAAATGTCTGGAAGCTGGATGGTTAGCTATCCAGTAAGTACCAATATTTGGTACCATTGCGTCGGCAACCGTTTAGGCTATCTTGTAAATGCACTACCATATTTCTGCTACCAATCTATATACCCAATACACTTCCATATTTCTACTACCAATCTATATAACCAGCTAGCAGATTTGTATGTGACATTTAATCAAAACATTTAACTTTGCTCAGCAAATGTCTGGTAGCTGGATGGTTAGTTGTCCAGTAAGCACCAATATTTGGTACCATTATGTAGCCAAGAGTTTAGGCTATCTAGTAAATACACTACAATATTTTTGCTACCAATCTATATACCCAGCTTCCCCGCTTTGTATGTGTCATTTTAACATAAAAAATCTAACTGAGCCAAACTAATTTCTGGTAGCTGGATAGTTAGCTATCCATTAAGCACCAATGTTTGGTACCATTAGGTAGCCAAGAGTCTAGGCTATCTAGTAAATACATTACAAAATTTCTGCTACCAATCTATTTACCCAGCTCCCAGATTTTTATGTGACATTTTACTAAAAAAAGTTTAACTTTGCTCAGCAAATGTCTGGAAGCTGGATGGTTAGCTAACCAGTAAGTACCAATATTTGGTACCATTGTGTAGGCAACAGTTTAGGCTATCTACTAAATGCACTACCATATTTCTGCTACCAATCTATATACCCAATACACTTCCATATTTCTACTACCAATCTATATAACCAGCTAGCGGATTTGTATGTGACATTTAATCAAAACATTTAACTTTGCTCAGCAAATGTCTGGTAGCTGTATGGTTAGTTGTCCAGTAAGCACCAATATTTGGTACCATTATGTAGCCAAGAGTTTAGGCTATCTAGTAAATACACTACCATTTTTGTGCTACCGATCTATATACCCAGCTTTAAGCTTTGTATGTGTCATTTTAACATAAAACATCTAACTGAGCCAAACTAATTTCTGGTAGCTGGATAGTTAGCTATCCATTAAGCACCAATGTTTGGTACCATTAGATAGCCAAGAGTCTAGGCTATCTTGTTCATACATTACAAAATTTCTGCTACCAATCTATTTACCCAGCTCCCAGATTTTTATGTGACATTTTACTAAAAAAAGTTTAACTTTGCTCAGCAAATGTCTGGAAGCTGGATGGTTAGCTAACCAGTAAGTACCAATATTTGGTACCATTGTGTAGGCAACAGTTTAGGCTATCTACTAAATACACTACCATATTTCTGCTACCAATCTAAATACCCAATACACTTCCATATTTCTACTACCAATCTATATAACCAGCTAGCAGATTTGTATGTGACATTTTCTCAAAACATTTAACTTTGCTCAGCAAATGTCTGGTAGCTGGATGGTTAGTTGTCCAGTAAGCACCAATATTTGGTACCATTATGTAGCCAAGAGTTTAGGCTATCTAGTAAATACACTACAATATTTTTGCTACCAATCTATATACCCAGCTTCCCCGCTTTGTATGTGTCATTTTAACATAAAAAATCTAACAGCCAAACTAATTTCTGGTAGCTGGATAGTTAGCTATCCATTAAGCACCAACGTTTGGTACCATTAGGTAGCCAAGAGTCTAGGCTATCTAGTAAATACATTACAAAATTTCTGCTACCAATCTATTAACCCAGCTCCCAGATTTGTATGTGACATTTTACTAAAAAAATTTAACTTTGCTCAGCAAATGTCTGGAAGCTGGATGGTTAGTTGTCCAGTAAGCACCAATATTTGGTACCATTACGAAGCCAAGAGTTTAGGCTATCTAGTAAATACACTACCATTTTTGTGCTACCGATCTATATACCCAGCTTCCAGCTTTGTATGTGTCATTTTAACATAAAACATCTAACTGAGCCAAACTAATTTCTGGTAGCTGGATAGTTAGCTATCCATTAAGCACCAATGTTTGGTACCATTAGATAGCCAAGAGTCTAGGCTATCTTGTTCATACATTATAAAATTTCTGCTACCAATCTATTTACCCAGCTCCCAGATTTTTATGTGACATTTTACTAAAAAAAGTTTAACTTTGCTCAGCAAATGTCTGGTAGCTGGATGGTTAGCTAACCAGTAAGTACCAATATTTGGTACCATTGCGTCGGCAACAGTTTAGGCTATCTACTAAATACACTACCATATTTCTGCTACCAATCTATATACCCAATACACTTCCATATTTCTACTACCAATCTATATAACCAGCTAGCAGATTTGTATGTGACATTTTCTCAAAACATTTAACTTTGCTCAGCAAATGTCTGGTAGCTGGATGGTTAGTTGTCCAGTAAGCACCAATATTTGGTACCATTATGTAGCCAAGAGTTTAGGCTATCTAGTAAATACACTACAATATTTTTGCTACCAATCTATATACCCAGCTTCCCCGCTTTGTATGTGTCATTTTAACATAAAAAATCTAACTGAGCCAAACTAATTTCTGGTAGCTGGATAGTTAGCTATCCATTAAGCACCAATGTTTGGTACCATTAGGTAGCCAAGAGTCTAGGCTATCTAGTAAATACATTACAAAATTTCTGCTACCAATCTATTAACCCAGCTCCCAGATTTGTATGTGACATTTTACTAAAAAAATTTAACTTTGCTCAGCAAATGTCTGGAAGCTGGATGGTTAGCTATCCAGTAAGTACCAATATTTGGTACCATTGCGTCGGCAACCGTTTAGGCTATCTAGTAAATGCACTACCATATTTCTGCTACCAATCTATATACCCAATACACTTCCATATTTCTACTACCAATCTATATAACCAGCTAGCGGATTTGTATGTGACATTTAATCAAAACATTTAACTTTGCTCAGCAAATGTCTGGTAGCTGTATGGTTAGTTGTCCAGTAAGCACCAATATTTGGTACCATTATGTAGCCAAGAGTTTAGGCTATCTAGTAAATACACTACCATTTTTGTGCTACCGATCTATATACCCAGCTTTAAGCTTTGTATGTGTCATTTTAACATAAAACATCTAACTGAGCCAAACTAATTTCTGGTAGCTGGATAGTTAGCTATCCATTAAGCACCAATGTTTGGTACCATTAGGTAACCAATTGTCTAGGCTATCTAGTAAATACATTACAAAATTTCTGCTACCAATCTATTAACCCAGCTCCCAGATTTGTATGTGACATTTTACTAAAAACATTTAACTTTGCTCGGCAAATGTCTGGAAGCTGGATGGTTAGTTGTCCAGTAAGCACCAATATTTGGTACCATTACGAAGCCAAGAGTTTAGGCTATCTAGTAAATACACTACCATTTTTGTGCTACCGATCTATATACCCAGCTTCCAGCTTTGTATGTGTCATTTTAACATAAAACATCTAACTGAGCCAAACTAATTTCTGGTAGCTGGATAGTTAGCTATCCATTAAGCACCAATGTTTGGTACCATTAGATAGCCAAGAGTCTAGGCTATCTTGTTCATACATTACAAAATTTCTGCTACCAATCTATTAACCAAGGTCCCAGATTTGTATTTGACATTTTACTAAAAAAATTTAACTTTGCTCAGCAAATGTCTGGAAGCTGGATGGTTAGCTATCCAGTAAGTACCAATATTTGGTACCATTGCGTCGGCAACCGTTTAGGCTATCTAGTAAATGCACTACCATATTTCTGCTACCAATCTATATACCCAATACACTTCCATATTTCTACTACCAATCTATATAACCAGCTAGCAGATTTGTATGTGACATTTAATCAAAACATTTAACTTTGCTCAGCAAATGTCTGGTAGCTGGATGGTTAGTTGTCCAGTAAGCACCAATATTTGGTACCATTATGTAGCCAAGAGTTTAGGCTATCTAGTAAATACACTACAATATTTTTGCTACCAATCTATATACCCAGCTTCCCCGCTTTGTATGTGTCATTTTAACATAAAAAATCTAACTGAGCCAAACTAATTTCTGGTAGCTGGATAGTTAGCTATCCATTAAGCACCAATGTTTGGTACCATTAGGTAGCCAAGAGTCTAGGCTATCTAGTAAATACATTACAAAATTTCTGCTACCAATCTATTAACCCAGCTCCCAGATTTGTATGTGACATTTTACTAAAAAAATTTAACTTTGCTCAGCAAATGTCTGGAAGCTGGATGGTTAGCTATCCAGTAAGTAACAATATTTGGTACCATTGCATCGGCAACCGTTTAGGCTATCTAGTAAATGCACAACCATATTTCTGCTACCAATCTATATACCCAATACACTTCCATATTTCTACTACCAATCTATATAACCAGCTAGCAGATTTGTATGTGACATTTAATCAAAACATTTAACTTTGCTCAGCAAATGTCTGGTAGCTGTATGGTTAGTTGTCCAGTAAGCACCAATATTTGGTACCATTATGTAGCCAAGAGTTTAGGCTATCTAGTAAATACACTACCATTTTTGTGCTACCGATCTATATACCCAGCTTTAAGCTTTGTATGTGTCATTTTAACATAAAACATCTAACTGAGCCAAACTAATTTCTGGTAGCTGGATAGTTAGCTATCCATTAAGCACCAATGTTTGGTACCATTAGATAGCCAAGAGTCTAGGCTATCTTGTTCATACATTACAAAATTTCTGCTACCAATCTATTTACCCAGCTCCCAGATTTTTATGTGACATTTTACTAAAAAAAGTTTAACTTTGCTCAGCAAATGTCTGGAAGCTGGATGGTTAGCTAACCAGTAAGTACCAATATTTGGTACCATTGTGTAGGCAACAGTTTAGGCTATCTACTAAATACACTACCATATTTCTGCTACCAATCTATATACCCAATACACTTCCATATTTCTACTACCAATCTATATAACCAGCTAGCAGATTTGTATGTGACATTTTCTCAAAACATTTAACTTTGCTCAGCAAATGTCTGGTAGCTGGATGGTTAGTTGTC
Organism: Alitta virens; assembly: GCA_932294295.1. Classification (NCBI taxonomy): domain Eukaryota; kingdom Metazoa; phylum Annelida; class Polychaeta; order Phyllodocida; family Nereididae; genus Alitta; species Alitta virens. The sequence goes on along the minus strand of OW028578.1, from coordinate 23,148,105 downwards.
CAGTAAGCACCAATATTTGGTACCATTATGTAGCCAAGAGTTTAGGCTATCTAGTAAATACACTACAATATTTTTGCTACCAATCTATATACCCAGCTTCCCCGCTTTGTATGTGTCATTTTAACATAAAAAATCTAACTGAGCCAAACTAATTTCTGGTAGCTGGATAGTTAGCTATCCATTAAGCACCAATGTTTGGTACCATTAGGTAGCCAAGAGTCTAGGCTATCTAGTAAATGCACTACCATATTTCTGCTACCAATCTATATACCCAATACACTTCCATATTTCTACTACCAATCTATATAACCAGCTAGCAGATTTGTATGTGACATTTAATCAAAACATTTAACTTTGCTCAGCAAATGTCTGGTAGCTGGATGGTTAGTTGTCCAGTAAGCACCAATATTTGGTACCATTATGTAGCCAAGAGTTTAGGCTATCTAGTAAATACACTACAATATTTTTGCTACCAATCTATATACCTAGCTTCCCTGCTTTGTATGTGTCATTTTAACATAAAAAATCTAACTGAGCCAAACTAATTTCTGGTAGCTGGATAGTTAGCTATCCATTAAGCACCAATGTTTGGTACCATTAGGTAGCCAAGAGTCTAGGCTATCTAGTAAATACATTACAAAATTTCTGCTACCAATATATTAACCCAGCTCCCAGATTTGTATGTGACATTTTACTAAAAAAATTTAACTTTGCTCAGCAAATGTCTGGAAGCTGGATGGTTAGCTATCCAGTAAGTACCAATATTTGGTACCATTGCGTCGGCAACCGTTTAGGCTATCTAGTAAATGCACTACCATATTTCTGCTACCAATCTATATACCCAATACACTTCCATATTTCTACTACCAATCTATATAACCAGCTAGCAGATTTGTATGTGACATTTAATCAAAACATTTAACTTTGCTCAGCAAATGTCTGGTAGCTGGATGGTTAGTTGTCCAGTAAGCACCAATATTTGGTACCATTATGTAGCCAAGAGTTTAGGCTATCTAGTAAATACACTACTATTTTTGTGCTACCAATCTATATACCCAGCTTCCAGCTTTGTATGTGTCATTTTAACATAAAAAATCTAACTGAGCCAAACTAATTTCTGGTAGCTGGATAATTAGCTATCCATTAAGCACCAATGTTTGGTACCATTAGGTAACCAATTGTCTAGGCTATCTAGTAAATACATTACAAAATTTCTGCTACCAATCTATTAACCCAGCTCCCAGATTTGTATGTGACATTTTACTAAAAAAATTTAACTTTGCTCAGCAAATGTCTGGAAGCTGGATGGTTAGCTATCCAGTAAGTACCAATATTTGGTACCATTGCGTCGGCAACCGTTTAGGCTATCTAGTAAATGTACTACCATATTTCTGCTACCAATCTATATACCCAATACACTTCCATATTTCTACTACCAATCTATATAACCAGCTAGCAGATTTGTATGTGACATTTTCTCAAAACATTTAACTTTGCTCAGCAAATGTCTGGTAGCTGGATGGTTAGTTGTCCAGTAAGCACCAATATTTGGTACCATTATGTAGCCAAGAGTTTAGGCTATCTAGTAAATACACTACAATATTTTTGCTACCAATCTATATACCCAGCTTCCCCGCTTTGTATGTGTCATTTTAACATAAAAAATCTAACTGAGCCAAACTAATTTCTGGTAGCTGGATAGTTAGCTATCCATTAAGCACCAACGTTTGGTACCATTAGGTAGCCAAGAGTCTAGGCTATCTAGTAAATACATTACAAAATTTCTGCTACCAATCTATTAACCCAGCTCCCAGATTTGTATGTGACATTTTACTAAAAAAATTTAACTTTGCTCAGCAAATGTCTGGAAGCTGGATGGTTAGTTGTCCAGTAAGCACCAATATTTGGTACCATTACGAAGCCAAGAGTTTAGGCTATCTAGTAAATACACTACCATTTTTGTGCTACCGATCTATATACCCAGCTTCCAGCTTTGTATGTGTCATTTTAACATAAAACATCTAACTGAGCCAAACTAATTTCTGGTAGCTGGATAGTTAGCTATCCATTAAGCACCAATGTTTGGTACCATTAGATAGCCAAGAGTCTAGGCTATCTTGTTTATACATTATAAAATTTCTGCTACCAATCTATTTACCCAGCTCCCAGATTTTTATGTGACATTTTACTAAAAAAAGTTTAACTTTGCTCAGCAAATGTCTGGTAGCTGGATGGTTAGCTAACCAGTAAGTACCAATATTTGGTACCATTGTGTAGGCAACAGTTTAGGCTATCTACTAAATACACTACCATATTTCTGCTACCAATCTATATACCCAATACACTTCCATATTTCTACTACCAATCTATATAACCAGCTAGCAGATTTGTATGTGACATTTTCTCAAAACATTTAACTTTGCTCAGCAAATGTCTGGTAGCTGGATGGTTAGTTGTCCAGTAAGCACCAATATTTGGTACCATTATGTAGCCAAGAGTTTAGGCTATCTAGTAAATACACTACAATATTTTTGCTACCAATCTATATACCCAGCTTCCCCGCTTTGTATGTGTCATTTTAACATAAAAAATCTAACTGAGCCAAACTAATTTCTGGTAGCTGGATAGTTAGCTATCCATTAAGCACCAACGTTTGGTACCATTAGGTAGCCAAGAGTCTAGGCTATCTAGTAAATACATTACAAAATTTCTGCTACCAATCTATTAACCCAGCTCCCAGATTTGTATGTGACATTTTACTAAAAAAATTTAACTTTGCTCAGCAAATGTCTGGAAGCTGGATGGTTAGCTATCCAGTAAGTACCAATAATTGGTACCATTGCGTCGGCAACCGTTTAGGCTATCTAGTAAATGCACTACCATATTTCTGCTACCAATCTATATACCCAATACACTTCCATATTTCTACTACCAATCTATATAACCAGCTAGCAGATTTGTATGTGACATTTAATCAAAACATTTAACTTTGCTCAGCAAATGTCTGGTAGCTGGATGGTTAGTTGTCCAGTAAGCACCAATATTTGGTACCATTATGTAGCCAAGAGTTTAGGCTATCTAGTAAATACACTACAATATTTTTGCTACCAATCTATATACCCAGCTTCCCCGCTTTGTATGTGTCATTTTAACATAAAAAATCTAACTGAGCCAAACTAATTTCTGGTAGCTGGATAGTTAGCTATCCATTAAGCACCAATGTTTGGTACCATTAGGTAGCCAAGAGTCTAGGCTATCTAGTAAATACATTACAAAATTTCTGCTACCAATCTATTAACCCAGCTCCCAGATTTGTATGTGACATTTTACTAAAAAAATTTAACTTTGCTCAGCAAATGTCTGGAAGCTGGATGGTTAGCTATCCAGTAAGTACCAATATCTGGTACCATTGCGTCGGCAACCGTTTAGGCTATCTAGTAAATGCACTACCATATTTCTGCTACCAATCTATATACCCAATACACTTCCATATTTCTACTACCAATCTATATAACCAGCTAGCGGATTTGTATGTGACATTTAATCAAAACATTTAACTTTGCTCAGCAAATGTCTGGTAGCTGTATGGTTAGTTGTCCAGTAAGCACCAATATTTGGTACCATTATGTAGCCAAGAGTTTAGGCTATCTAGTAAATACACTACCATTTTTGTGCTACCGATCTATATACCCAGCTTTAAGCTTTGTATGTGTCATTTTAACATAAAACATCTAACTGAGCCAAACTAATTTCTGGTAGCTGGATAGTTAGCTATCCATTAAGCACCAATGTTTGGTACCATTAGATAGCCAAGAGTCTAGGCTGTCTTGTTCATACATTACAAAATTTCTGCTACCAATCTATTTACCCAGCTCCCAGATTTTTATGTGACATTTTACTAAAAAAAGTTTAACTTTGCTCAGCAAATGTCTGGAAGCTGGATGGTTAGCTAACCAGTAAGTACCAATATTTGGTACCATTGTGTAGGCAACAGTTTAGGCTATCTACTAAATACACTACCATATTTCTGCTACCAATCTATATACCCAATACACTTCCATATTTCTACTACCAATCTATATAACCAGCTAGCAGATTTGTATGTGACATTTTCTCAAAACATTTAACTTTGCTCAGCAAATGTCTGGTAGCTGGATGGTTAGTTGTCCAGTAAGCACCAATATTTGGTACCATTATGTAGCCAAGAGTTTAGGCTATCTAGTAAATACACTACAATATTTTTGCTACCAATCTATATACCCAGCTTCCCCGCTTTGTATGTGTCATTTTAACATAAAAAATCTAACTGAGCCAAACTAATTTCTGGTAGCTGGATAGTTAGCTATCCATTAAGCACCAACGTTTGGTACCATTAGGTAGCCAAGAGTCTAGGCTATCTAGTAAATACATTACAAAATTTCTGCTACCAATCTATTAACCCAGCTCCCAGATTTGTATGTGACATTTTACTAAAAAAATTTAACTTTGCTCAGCAAATGTCTGGAAGCTGGATGGTTAGTTGTCCAGTAAGCACCAATATTTGGTACCATTACGAAGCCAAGAGTTTAGGCTATCTAGTAAATACACTACCATTTTTGTGCTACCGATCTATATACCCAGCTTCCAGCTTTGTATGTGTCATTTTAACATAAAACATCTAACTGAGCCAAACTAATTTCTGGTAGCTGGATAGTTAGCTATCCATTAAGCACCAATGTTTGGTACCATTAGATAGCCAAGAGTCTAGGCTATCTTGTTCATACATTATAAAATTTCTGCTACCAATCTATTTACCCAGCTCCCAGATTTTTATGTGACATTTTACTAAAAAAAGTTTAACTTTGCTCAGCAAATGTCTGGTAGCTGGATGGTTAGCTAACCAGTAAGTACCAATATTTGGTACCATTGCGTCGGCAACAGTTTAGGCTATCTACTAAATACACTACCATATTTCTGCTACCAATCTATATACCCAATACACTTCCATATTTCTACTACCAATCTATATAACCAGCTAGCAGATTTGTATGTGACATTTTCTCAAAACATTTAACTTTGCTCAGCAAATGTCTGGTAGCTGGATGGTTAGTTGTCCAGTAAGCACCAATATTTGGTACCATTATGTAGCCAAGAGTTTAGGCTATCTAGTAAATACACTACAATATTTTTGCTACCAATCTATATACCCAGCTTCCCCGCTTTGTATGTGTCATTTTAACATAAAAAATCTAACTGAGCCAAACTAATTTCTGGTAGCTGGATAGTTAGCTATCCATTAAGCACCAATGTTTGGTACCATTAGGTAGCCAAGAGTCTAGGCTATCTAGTAAATACATTACAAAATTTCTGCTACCAATCTATTAACCCAGCTCCCAGATTTGTATGTGACATTTTACTAAAAAAATTTAACTTTGCTCAGCAAATGTCTGGAAGCTGGATGGTTAGCTATCCAGTAAGTACCAATATTTGGTACCATTGCGTCGGCAACCGTTTAGGCTATCTAGTAAATGCACTACCATATTTCTGCTACCAATCTATATACCCAATACACTTCCATATTTCTACTACCAATCTATATAACCAGCTAGCAGATTTGTATGTGACATTTAATCAAAACATTTAACTTTGCTCAGCAAATGTCTGGTAGCTGGATGGTTAGTTGTCCAGTAAGCACCAATATTTGGTACCATTATGTAGCCAAGAGTTTAGGCTATCTAGTAAATACACTACAATATTTTTGCTACCAATCTATATACCCAGCTTCCCCGCTTTGTATGTGTCATTTTAACATAAAAAATCTAACTGAGCCAAACTAATTTCTGGTAGCTGGATAGTTAGCTATCCATTAAGCACCAATGTTTGGTACCATTAGGTAGCCAAGAGTCTAGGCTATCTAGTAAATACATTACAAAATTTCTGCTACCAATCTATTAACCCAGCTCCCAGATTTGTATGTGACATTTTACTAAAAAAATTTAACTTTGCTCAGCAAATGTCTGGAAGCTGGATGGTTAGCTATCCAGTAAGTACCAATATTTGGTACCATTGCGTCGGCAACCGTTTAGGCTATCTAGTAAATGCACTACCATATTTCTGCTACCAATCTATATACCCAATACACTTCCATATTTCTACTACCAATCTATATAACCAGCTAGCGGATTTGTATGTGACATTTAATCAAAACATTTAACTTTCCTCAGCAAATGTCTGGTAGCTGTATGGTTAGTTGTCCAGTAAGCACCAATATTTGGTACCATTATGTAGCCAAGAGTTTAGGCTATCTAGTAAATACACTACCATTTTTGTGCTACCGATCTATATACCCAGCTTTAAGCTTTGTATGTGTCATTTTAACATAAAACATCTAACTGATCCAAACTAATTTCTGGTAGCTGGATAGTTAGCTATCCATTAAGCACCAATGTTTGGTACCATTAGATAGCCAAGAGTCTAGGCTATCTTGTTCATACATTACAAAATTTCTGCTACCAATCTATTTACCCAGCTCCCAGATTTTTATGTGACATTTTACTAAAAAAAGTTTAACTTTGCTCAGCAGATGTCTGGAAGCTGGATGGTTAGCTAACCAGTAAGTACCAATATTTGGTACCATTGTGTAGGCAACAGTTTAGGCTATCTACTAAATACACTACCATATTTCTGCTACCAATCTATATACCCAATACACTTCCATATTTCTACTACCAATCTATATAACCAGCTAGCAGATTTGTATGTGACATTTTCTCAAAACATTTAACTTTGCTCAGCAAATGTCTGGTAGCTGGATGGTTAGTTGTCCAGTAAGCACCAATATTTGGTACCATTATGTAGCCAAGAGTTTAGGCTATCTAGTAAATACACTACAATATTTTTGCTACCAATCTATATACCCAGCTTCCCCGCTTTGTATGTGTCATTTTAACATAAAAAATCTAACTGAGCCAAACTAATTTCTGGTAGCTGGATAGTTAGCTATCCATTAAGCACCAATGTTTGGTACCATTAGGTAGCCAAGAGTCTAGGCTATCTAGTAAATACATTACAAAATTTCTGCTACCAATCTATTAACCCAGCTCCCAGATTTGTATGTGACATTTTACTAAAAAAATTTAACTTTGCTCAGCAAATGTCTGGAAGCTGGATGGTTAGCTATCCAGTAAGTACCAATATTTGGTACCATTGCGTCGGCAACCGTTTAGGCTATCTAGTAAATGCACTACCATATTTCTGCTACCAATCTATATACCCAATACACTTCCATATTTCTACTACCAATCTATATAACCAGCTAGCGGATTTGTATGTGACATTTAATCAAAACATTTAACTTTGCTCAGCAAATGTCTGGTAGCTGTATGGTTAGTTGTCCAGTAAGCACCAATATTTGGTACCATTATGTAGCCAAGAGTTTAGGCTATCTAGTAAATACACTACCATTTTTGTGCTACCGATCTATATACCCAGCTTTAAGCTTTGTATGTGTCATTTTAACATAAAACATCTAACTGAGCCAAACTAATTTCTGGTAGCTGGATAGTTAGCTATCCATTAAGCACCAATGTTTGGTACCATTAGGTAACCAATTGTCTAGGCTATCTAGTAAATACATTACAAAATTTCTGCTACCAATCTATTAACCCAGCTCCCAGATTTGTATGTGACATTTTACTAAAAACATTTAACTTTGCTCGGCAAATGTCTGGAAGCTGGATGGTTAGTTGTCCAGTAAGCACCAATATTTGGTACCATTACGAAGCCAAGAGTTTAGGCTATCTAGTAAATACACTACCATTTTTGTGCTACCGATCTATATACCCAGCTTCCAGCTTTGTATGTGTCATTTTAACATAAAACATCTAACTGAGCCAAACTAATTTCTGGTAGCTGGATAGTTAGCTATCCATTAAGCACCAATGTTTGGTACCATTAGATAGCCAAGAGTCTAGGCTATCTTGTTCATACATTACAAAATTTCTGCTACCAATCTATTAACCAAGGTCCCAGATTTGTATTTGACATTTTACTAAAAAAATTTAACTTTGCTCAGCAAATGTCTGGAAGCTGGATGGTTAGCTATCCAGTAAGTACCAATATTTGGTACCATTGCGTCGGCAACCGTTTAGGCTATCTAGTAAATGCACTACCATATTTCTGCTACCAATCTATATACTCAATACACTTCCATATTTCTACTACCAATCTATATAACCAGCTAGCAGATTTGTATGTGACATTTAATCAAAACATTTAACTTTGCTCAGCAAATGTCTGGTAGCTGGATGGTTAGTTGTCCAGTAAGCACCAATATTTGGTACCATTATGTAGCCAAGAGTTTAGGCTATCTAGTAAATACACTACAATATTTTTGCTACCAATCTATATACCCAGCTTCCCCGCTTTGTATGTGTCATTTTAACATAAAAAATCTAACTGAGCCAAACTAATTTCTGGTAGCTGGATAGTTAGCTATCCATTAAGCACCAATGTTTGGTACCATTAGGTAGCCAAGAGTCTAGGCTATCTAGTAAATACATTACAAAATTTCTGCTACCAATCTATTAACCCAGCTCCCAGATTTGTATGTGACATTTTACTAAAAAAATTTAACTTTGCTCAGCAAATGTCTGGAAGCTGGATGGTTAGCTATCCAGTAAGTACCAATATTTGGTACCATTGCGTCGGCAACCGTTTAGGCTATCTAGTAAATGCACTACCATATTTCTGCTACCAATCTATATACCCAATACACTTCCATATTTCTACTACCAATCTATATAACCAGCTAGCAGATTTGTATGTGACATTTAATCAAAACATTTAACTTTGCTCAGCAAATGTCTGGTAGCTGGATGGTTAGTTGTCCAGTAAGCACCAATATTTGGTACCATTATGTAGCCAAGAGTTTAGGCTATCTAGTAAATACACTACAATATTTTTGCTACCAATCTATATACCCAGCTTCCCCGCTTTGTATGTGTCATTTTAACATAAAAAATCTAACTGAGCCAAACTAATTTCTGGTAGCTGGATAGTTAGCTATCCATTAAGCACCAATGTTTGGTACCATTAGGTAGCCAAGAGTCTAGGCTATCTAGTAAATACATTACAAAATTTCTGCTACCAATCTATTAACCCAGCTCCCAGATTTGTATGTGACATTTTACTAAAAAAATTTAACTTTGCTCAGCAAATGTCTGGAAGCTGGATGGTTAGCTATCCAGTAAGTACCAATATTTGGTACCATTGCATCGGCAACCGTTTAGGCTATCTAGTAAATGCACAACCATATTTCTGCTACCAATCTATATACCCAATACACTTCCATATTTCTACTACCAATCTATATAACCAGCTAGCAGATTTGTATGTGACATTTAATCAAAACATTTAACTTTGCTCAGCAAATGTCTGGTAGCTGTATGGTTAGTTGTCCAGTAAGCACCAATATTTGGTACCATTATGTAGCCAAGAGTTTAGGCTATCTAGTAAATACACTACCATTTTTGTGCTACCGATCTATATACCCAGCTTTAAGCTTTGTATGTGTCATTTTAACATAAAACATCTAACTGAGCCAAACTAATTTCTGGTAGCTGGATAGTTAGCTATCCATTAAGCACCAATGTTTGGTACCATTAGATAGCCAAGAGTCTAGGCTATCTTGTTCATACATTACAAAATTTCTGCTACCAATCTATTTACCCAGCTCCCAGATTTTTATGTGACATTTTACTAAAAAAAGTTTAACTTTGCTCAGCAAATGTCTGGAAGCTGGATGGTTAGCTAACCAGTAAGTACCAATATTTGGTACCATTGTGTAGGCAACAGTTTAGGCTATCTACTAAATACACTACCATATTTCTGCTACCAATCTATATACCCAATACACTTCCATATTTCTACTACCAATCTATATAACCAGCTAGCAGATTTGTATGTGACATTTTCTCAAAACATTTAACTTTGCTCAGCAAATGTCTGGTAGCTGGATGGTTAGTTGTCCAGTAAGCACCAATATTTGGTACCATTATGTAGCCAAGAGTTTAGGCTATCTAGTAAATACACTACAATATTTTTGCTACCAATCTATATACCCAGCTTCCCCGCTTTGTATGTGTCATTTTAACATAAAAAATCTAACTGAGCCAAACTAATTTCTGGTAGCTGGATAGTTAGCTATCCATTAAGCACCAATGTTTGGTACCATTAGGTAGCCAAGAGTCTAGGCTATCTAGTAAATGCACTACCATATTTCTGCTACCAATCTATATACCCAATACACTTCCATATTTCTACTACCAATCTATATAACCAGCTAGCAGATTTGTATGTGACATTTAATCAAAACATTTAACTTTGCTCAGCAAATGTCTGGTAGCTGGATGGTTAGTTGTCCAGTAAGCACCAATATTTGGTACCATTATGTAGCCAAGAGTTTAGGCTATCTAGTAAATACACTACAATATTTTTGCTACCAATCTATATACCTAGCTTCCCTGCTTTGTATGTGTCATTTTAACATAAAAAATCTAACTGAGCCAAACTAATTTCTGGTAGCTGGATAGTTAGCTATCCATTAAGCACCAATGTTTGGTACCATTAGGTAGCCAAGAGTCTAGGCTATCTAGTAAATACATTACAAAATTTCTGCTACCAATATATTAACCCAGCTCCCAGATTTGTATGTGACATTTTACTAAAAAAATTTAACTTTGCTCAGCAAATGTCTGGAAGCTGGATGGTTAGCTATCCAGTAAGTACCAATATTTGGTACCATTGCGTCGGCAACCGTTTAGGCTATCTAGTAAATGCACTACCATATTTCTGCTACCAATCTATATACCCAATACACTTCCATATTTCTACTACCAATCTATATAACCAGCTAGCAGATTTGTATGTGACATTTAATCAAAACATTTAACTTTGCTCAGCAAATGTCTGGTAGCTGGATGGTTAGTTGTCCAGTAAGCACCAATATTTGGTACCATTATGTAGCCAAGAGTTTAGGCTATCTAGTAAATACACTACTATTTTTGTGCTACCAATCTATATACCCAGCTTCCAGCTTTGTATGTGTCATTTTAACATAAAAAATCTAACTGAGCCAAACTAATTTCTGGTAGCTGGATAATTAGCTATCCATTAAGCACCAATGTTTGGTACCATTAGGTAACCAATTGTCTAGGCTATCTAGTAAATACATTACAAAATTTCTGCTACCAATCTATTAACCCAGCTCCCAGATTTGTATGTGACATTTTACTAAAAAAATTTAACTTTGCTCAGCAAATGTCTGGAAGCTGGATGGTTAGCTATCCAGTAAGTACCAATATTTGGTACCATTGCGTCGGCAACCGTTTAGGCTATCTAGTAAATGTACTACCATATTTCTGCTACCAATCTATATACCCAATACACTTCCATATTTCTACTACCAATCTATATAACCAGCTAGCAGATTTGTATGTGACATTTTCTCAAAACATTTAACTTTGCTCAGCAAATGTCTGGTAGCTGGATGGTTAGTTGTCCAGTAAGCACCAATATTTGGTACCATTATGTAGCCAAGAGTTTAGGCTATCTAGTAAATACACTACAATATTTTTGCTACCAATCTATATACCCAGCTTCCCCGCTTTGTATGTGTCATTTTAACATAAAAAATCTAACTGAGCCAAACTAATTTCTGGTAGCTGGATAGTTAGCTATCCATTAAGCACCAATGTTTGGTACCATTAGGTAGCCAAGAGTCTAGGCTATCTAGTAAATACATTACAAAATTTCTGCTACCAATCTATTAACCCAGCTCCCAGATTTGTATGTGACATTTTACTAAAAAAATTTAACTTTGCTCAGCAAATGTCTGGAAGCTGGATGGTTAGCTATCCAGTAAGTACCAATATTTGGTACCATTGCGTCGGCAACCGTTTAGGCTATCTAGTAAATGCACTACCATATTTCTGCTACCAATCTATATGCCCAATACACTTCCATATTTCTACTACCAATCTATATAACCAGCTAGCAGATTTGTATGTGACATTTAATCAAAACATTTAACTTTGCTCAGCAAATGTCTGGTAGCTGGATGGTTAGTTGTCCAGTAAGCACCAATATTTGGTACCATTATGTAGCCAAGAGTTTAGGCTATCTAGTAAATACACTACTATTTTTGTGCTACCAATCTATATACCCAGCTTCCAGCTTTGTATGTGTCATTTTAACATAAAAAATCTAACTGAGCCAAACTAATTTCTGGTAGCTGGATAATTAGCTATCCATTAAGCACCAATGTTTGGTACCATTAGGTAACCAATTGTCTAGGCTATCTAGTCAATACATTACAAAATTTCTGCTACCAATCTATTAACCCAGCTCCCAGATTTGTATGTGACATTTTACTAAAAAAATTTAACTTTGCTCAGCAAATGTCTGGAAGCTGGATGGTTAGCTATCCAGTAAGTACCAATATTTGGTACCATTGCGTCGGCAACCGTTTAGGCTATCTAGTAAATGCACTACCATATTTCTGCTACCAATCTATATACCCGATATACTTCCATATTTCTACTACCAATCTATATAACCAGCTAGCAGATTTGTATGTGACATTTAATCAAAACATTTAACTTTGCTCAGCAAATGTCTGGTAGCTGTATGGTTAGTTGTCCAGTAAGCACCAATATTTGGTACCATTATGTAGCCAAGAGTTTAGGCTATCTAGTAAATACACTACCATTTTTGTGCTACCGATCTATATACCCAGCTTTAAGCTTTGTATGTGTCATTTTAACATAAAACATCTAACTGAGCCAAACTAATTTCTGGTAGCTGGATAGTTAGCTATCCATTAAGCACCAATGTTTGGTACCATTAGATAGCCAAGAGTCTAGGCTATCTTGTTCATACATTACAAAATTTCTGCTACCAATCTATTTACCCAGCTCCCAGATTTTTATGTGACATTTTACTAAAAAAAGTTTAACTTTGCTCAGCAAATGTCTGGAAGCTGGATGGTTAGCTAACCAGTAAGTACCAATATTTGGTACCATTGTGTAGGCAACAGTTTAGGCTATCTACTAAATACACTACCATATTTCTGCTACCAATCTATATACCCAATACACTTCCATATTTCTACTACCAATCTATATAACCAGCTAGCAGATTTGTATGTGACATTTTCTCAAAACATTTAACTTTGCTCAGCAAATGTCTGGTAGCTGGATGGTTAGTTGTCCAGTAAGCACCAATATTTGGTACCATTATGTAGCCAAGAGTTTAGGCTATCTAGTAAATACACTACAATATTTTTGCTACCAATCTATATACCCAGCTTCCCCGCTTTGTATGTGTCATTTTAACATAAAAAATCTAACTGAGCCAAACTAATTTCTGGTAGCTGGATAGTTAGCTATCCATTAAGCACCAACGTTTGGTACCATTAGGTAGCCAAGAGTCTAGGCTATCTAGTAAATACATTACAAAATTTCTGCTACCAATCTATTAACCCAGCTCCCAGATTTGTATGTGACATTTTACTAAAAAAATTTAACTTTGCTCAGCAAATGTCTGGAAGCTGGATGGTTAGTTGTCCAGTAAGCACCAATATTTGGTACCATTACGAAGCCAAGAGTTTAGGCTATCTAGTAAATACACTACCATTTTTGTGCTACCGATCTATATACCCAGCTTCCAGCTTTGTATGTGTCATTTTAACATAAAACATCTAACTGAGCCAAACTAATTTCTGGTAGCTGGATAGTTAGCTATCCATTAAGCACCAATGTTTGGTACCATTAGATAGCCAAGAGTCTAGGCTATCTTGTTCATACATTATAAAATTTCTGCTACCAATCTATTTACCCAGCTCCCAGATTTTTATGTGACATTTTACTAAAAAAAGTTTAACTTTGCTCAGCAAATGTCTGGTAGCTGGATGGTTAGCTAACCAGTAAGTACCAATATTTGGTACCATTGCGTCGGCAACAGTTTAGGCTATCTACTAAATACACTACCATATTTCTGCTACCAATCTATATACCCAATACACTTCCATATTTCTACTACCAATCTATATAACCAGCTAGCAGATTTGTATGTGACATTTTCTCAAAACATTTAACTTTGCTCAGCAAATGTCTGGTAGCTGGATGGTTAGTTGTCCAGTAAGCACCAATATTTGGTACCATTATGTAGCCAAGAGTTTAGGCTATCTAGTAAATACACTACAATATTTTTGCTACCAATCTATATAACCAGCTTCCCCGCTTTGTATGTGTCATTTTAACATAAAAAATCTAACTGAGCCAAACTAATTTCTGGTAGCTGGATAGTTAGCTATCCATTAAGCACCAATGTTTGGTACCATTAGGTAGCCAAGAGTCTAGGCTATCTAGTAAATACATTACAAAATTTCTGCTACCAATCTATTAACCCAGCTCCCAGATTTGTATGTGACATTTTACTAAAAAAATTTAACTTTGCTCAGCAAATGTCTGGAAGCTGGATGGTTAGCTATCCAGTAAGTACCAATATTTGGTACCATTGCGTCGGCAACCGTTTAGGCTATCTAGTAAATGCACTACCATATTTCTGCTACCAATCTATATACCCAATACACTTCCATATTTCTACTACCAATCTATATAACCAGCTAGCAGATTTGTATGTGACATTTAATCAAAACATTTAACTTTGCTCAGCAAATGTCTGGTAGCTGGATGGTTAGTTGTCCAGTAAGCACCAATATTTGGTACCATTATGTAGCCAAGAGTTTAGGCTATCTAGTAAATACACTACAATATTTTTGTGCTACCAATCTATATACCCAGCTTCCCCGCTTTGTATGTGTCATTTTAACATAAAAAATCTAACTGAGCCAAACTAATTTCTGGTAGCTGGATAGTTAGCTATCCATTAAGCACCAATGTTTGGTACCATTAGGTAGCCAAGAGTCTAGGCTATCTAGTAAATACATTACAAAATTTCTGCTACCAATCTATTAACCCAGCTCCCAGATTTGTATGTGACATTTTACTAAAAAAATTTAACTTTGCTCAGCAAATGTCTGGAAGCTGGATGGTTAGCTATCCAGTAAGTACCAATATTTGGTACCATTGCGTCGGCAACCGTTTAGGCTATCTAGTAAATGCACTACCATATTTCTGCTACCAATCTATATACCCAATACACTTCCATATTTCTACTACCAATCTATATAACCAGCTAGCGGATTTGTATGTGACATTTAATCAAAACATTTAACTTTCCTCAGCAAATGTCTGGTAGCTGTATGGTTAGTTGTCCAGTAAGCACCAATATTTGGTACCATTATGTAGCCAAGAGTTTAGGCTATCTAGTAAATACACTACCATTTTTGTGCTACCGATCTATATACCCAGCTTTAAGCTTTGTATGTGTCATTTTAACATAAAACATCTAACTGAGCCAAACTAATTTCTGGTAGCTGGATAGTTAGCTATCCATTAAGCACCAATGTTTGGTACCATTAGATAGCCAAGAGTCTAGGCTATCTTGTTCATACATTACAAAATTTCTGCTACCAATCTATTTACCCAGCTCCCAGATTTTTATGTGACATTTTACTAAAAAAAGTTTAACTTTGCTCAGCAAATGTCTGGAAGCTGGATGGTTAGCTAACCAGTAAGTACCAATATTTGGTACCATTGTGTAGGCAACAGTTTAGGCTATCTACTAAATACACTACCATATTTCTGCTACCAATCTATATACCCAATACACTTCCATATTTCTACTACCAATCTATATAACCAGCTAGCAGATTTGTATGTGACATTTTCTCAAAACATTTAACTTTGCTCAGCAAATGTCTGGTAGCTGGATGGTTAGTTGTCCAGTAAGCACCAATATTTGGTACCATTATGTAGCCAAGAGTTTAGGCTATCTAGTAAATACACTACAATATTTTTGCTACCAATCTATATACCCAGCTTCCCCGCTTTGTATGTGTCATTTTAACATAAAAAATCTAACTGAGCCAAACT
Organism: Alitta virens; assembly: GCA_932294295.1. Lineage (NCBI taxonomy): Eukaryota > Metazoa > Annelida > Polychaeta > Phyllodocida > Nereididae > Alitta > Alitta virens. Next base: position 23,132,068 of record OW028578.1, on the reverse strand, counting down.
AATTTCTGGTAGCTGGATAGTTAGCTATCCATTAAGCACCAATGTTTGGTACCATTAGGTAGCCAAGAGTCTAGGCTATCTAGTAAATACATTACAAAATTTCTGCTACCAATCTATTAACCCAGCTCCCAGATTTGTATGTGACATTTTACTAAAAAAATTTAACTTTGCTCAGCAAATGTCTGGAAGCTGGATGGTTAGCTATCCAGTAAGTACCAATATTTGGTACCATTGCGTCGGCAACCGTTTAGGCTATCTAGTAAATGCACTACCATATTTCTGCTACCAATCTATATACCCAATACACTTCCATATTTCTACTACCAATCTATATAACCAGCTAGCGGATTTGTATGTGACATTTAATCAAAACATTTAACTTTGCTCAGCAAATGTCTGGTAGCTGTATGGTTAGTTGTCCAGTAAGCACCAATATTTGGTACCATTATGTAGCCAAGAGTTTAGGCTATCTAGTAAATACACTACCATTTTTGTGCTACCGATCTATATACCCAGCTTTAAGCTTTGTATGTGTCATTTTAACATAAAACATCTAACTGAGCCAAACTAATTTCTGGTAGCTGGATAGTTAGCTATCCATTAAGCACCAATGTTTGGTACCATTAGGTAACCAATTGTCTAGGCTATCTAGTAAATACATTACAAAATTTCTGCTACCAATCTATTAACCCAGCTCCCAGATTTGTATGTGACATTTTACTAAAAACATTTAACTTTGCTCAGCAAATGTCTGGAAGCTGGATGGTTAGTTGTCCAGTAAGCACCAATATTTGGTACCATTACGAAGCCAAGAGTTTAGGCTATCTAGTAAATACACTACCATTTTTGTGCTACCGATCTATATACCCAGCTTCCAGCTTTGTATGTGTCATTTTAACATAAAACATCTAACTGAGCCAAACTAATTTCTGGTAGCTGGATAGTTAGCTATCCATTAAGCACCAATGTTTGGTACCATTAGATAGCCAAGAGTCTAGGCTATCTTGTTCATACATTACAAAATTTCTGCTACCAATCTATTAACCAAGGTCCCAGATTTGTATTTGACATTTTACTAAAAAAATTTAACTTTGCTCAGCAAATGTCTGGAAGCTGGATGGTTAGCTATCCAGTAAGTACCAATATTTGGTACCATTGCGTCGGCAACCGTTTAGGCTATCTAGTAAATGCACTACCATATTTCTGCTACCAATCTATATACCCAATACACTTCCATATTTCTACTACCAATCTATATAACCAGCTAGCAGATTTGTATGTGACATTTAATCAAAACATTTAACTTTGCTCAGCAAATGTCTGGTAGCTGGATGGTTAGTTGTCCAGTAAGCACCAATATTTGGTACCATTATGTAGCCAAGAGTTTAGGCTATCTAGTAAATACACTACAATATTTTTGCTACCAATCTATATACCCAGCTTCCCCGCTTTGTATGTGTCATTTTAACATAAAAAATCTAACTGAGCCAAACTAATTTCTGGTAGCTGGATAGTTAGCTATCCATTAAGCACCAATGTTTGGTACCATTAGGTAGCCAAGAGTCTAGGCTATCTAGTAAATACATTACAAAATTTCTGCTACCAATCTATTAACCCAGCTCCCAGATTTGTATGTGACATTTTACTAAAAAAATTTAACTTTGCTCAGCAAATGTCTGGAAGCTGGATGGTTAGCTATCCAGTAAGTACCAATATTTGGTACCATTGCGTCGGCAACCGTTTAGGCTATCTAGTAAATGCACTACCATATTTCTGCTACCAATCTATATACCCAATACACTTCCATATTTCTACTACCAATCTATATAACCAGCTAGCAGATTTGTATGTGACATTTAATCAAAACATTTAACTTTGCTCAGCAAATGTCTGGTAGCTGGATGGTTAGTTGTCCAGTAAGCACCAATATTTGGTACCATTATGTAGCCAAGAGTTTAGGCTATCTAGTAAATACACTACAATATTTTTGCTACCAATCTATATACCCAGCTTCCCCGCTTTGTATGTGTCATTTTAACATAAAAAATCTAACTGAGCCAAACTAATTTCTGGTAGCTGGATAGTTAGCTATCCATTAAGCACCAATGTTTGGTACCATTAGATAGCCAAGAGTCTAGGCTATCTTGTTCATACATTACAAAATTTCTGCTACCAATCTATTTACCCAGCTCCCAGATTTTTATGTGACATTTTACTAAAAAAAGTTTAACTTTGCTCAGCAAATATCTGGAAGCTGGATGGTTAGCTAACCAGTAAGTACCAATATTTGGTACCATTGTGTAGGCAACAGTTTAGGCTATCTACTAAATACACTACCATATTTCTGCTACCAATCTATATACCCAATACACTTCCATATTTCTACTACCAATCTATATAACCAGCTAGCAGATTTGTATGTGACATTTTCTCAAAACATTTAACTTTGCTCAGCAAATGTCTGGTAGCTGGATGGTTAGTTGTCCAGTAAGCACCAATATTTGGTACCATTATGTAGCCAAGAGTTTAGGCTATCTAGTAAATACACTACAATATTTTTGCTACCAATCTATATACCCAGCTTCCCCGCTTTGTATGTGTCATTTTAACATAAAAAATCTAACTGAGCCAAACTAATTTCTGGTAGCTGGATAGTTAGCTATCCATTAAGCACCAATGTTTGGTACCATTTGGTAGCCAAGAGTCTAGGCTATCTAGTAAATGCACTACCATATTTCTGCTACCAATCTATATACCCAATACACTTCCATATTTCTACTACCAATCTATATAACCAGCTAGCAGATTTGTATGTGACATTTAATCAAAACATTTAACTTTGCTCAGCAAATGTCTGGTAGCTGGATGGTTAGTTGTCCAGTAAGCACCAATATTTGGTACCATTATGTAGCCAAGAGTTTAGGCTATCTAGTAAATACACTACAATATTTTTGCTACCAATCTATATACCTAGCTTCCCTGCTTTGTATGTGTCATTTTAACATAAAAAATCTAACTGAGCCAAACTAATTTCTGGTAGCTGGATAGTTAGCTATCCATTAAGCACCAATGTTTGGTACCATTAGGTAGCCAAGAGTCTAGGCTATCTAGTAAATACATTACAAAATTTCTGCTACCAATATATTAACCCAGCTCCCAGATTTGTATGTGACATTTTACTAAAAAAATTTAACTTTGCTCAGCAAATGTCTGGAAGCTGGATGGTTAGCTATCCAGTAAGTACCAATATTTGGTACCATTGCGTCGGCAACCGTTTAGGCTATCTAGTAAATGCACTACCATATTTCTGCTACCAATCTATATACCCAATACACTTCCATATTTCTACTACCAATCTATATAACCAGCTAGCAGATTTGTATGTGACATTTAATCAAAACATTTAACTTTGCTCAGCAAATGTCTGGTAGCTGGATGGTTAGTTGTCCAGTAAGCACCAATATTAGGTACCATTATGTAGCCAAGAGTTTAGGCTATCTAGTAAATACACTACTATTTTTGTGCTACCAATCTATATACCCAGCTTCCAGCTTTGTATGTGTCATTTTAACATAAAAAATCTAACTGAGCCAAACTAATTTCTGGTAGCTGGATAATTAGCTATCCATTAAGCACCAATGTTTGGTACCATTAGGTAACCAATTGTCTAGGCTATCTAGTAAATACATTACAAAATTTCTGCTACCAATCTATTAACCCAGCTCCCAGATTTGTATGTGACATTTTACTAAAAAAATTTAACTTTGCTCAGCAAATGTCTGGAAGCTGGATGGTTAGCTATCCAGTAAGTACCAATATTTGGTACCATTGCGTCGGCAACCGTTTAGGCTATCTAGTAAATGTACTACCATATTTCTGCTACCAATCTATATACCCAATACACTTCCATATTTCTACTACCAATCTATATAACCAGCTAGCAGATTTGTATGTGACATTTTCTCAAAACATTTAACTTTGCTCAGCAAATGTCTGGTAGCTGGATGGTTAGTTGTCCAGTAAGCACCAATATTTGGTACCATTATGTAGCCAAGAGTTTAGGCTATCTAGTAAATACACTACAATATTTTTGCTACCAATCTATATACCCAGCTTCCCCGCTTTGTATGTGTCATTTTAACATAAAAAATCTAACTGAGCCAAACTAATTTCTGGTAGCTGGATAGTTAGCTATCCATTAAGCACCAATGTTTGGTACCATTAGGTAGCCAAGAGTCTAGGCTATCTAGTAAATACATTACAAAATTTCTGCTACCAATCTATTAACCCAGCTCCCAGATTTGTATGTGACATTTTACTAAAAAAATTTAACTTTGCTCAGCAAATGTCTGGAAGCTGGATGGTTAGCTATCCAGTAAGTACCAATATTTGGTACCATTGCGTCGGCAACCGTTTAGGCTATCTAGTAAATGCACTACCATATTTCTGCTACCAATCTATATGCCCAATACACTTCCATATTTCTACTACCAATCTATATAACCAGCTAGCAGATTTGTATGTGACATTTAATCAAAACATTTAACTTTGCTCAGCAAATGTCTGGTAGCTGGATGGTTAGTTGTCCAGTAAGCACCAATATTTGGTACCATTATGTAGCCAAGAGTTTAGGCTATCTAGTAAATACACTACTATTTTTGTGCTACCAATCTATATACCCAGCTTCCAGCTTTGTATGTGTCATTTTAACATAAAAAATCTAACTGAGCCAAACTAATTTCTGGTAGCTGGATAATTAGCTATCCATTAAGCACCAATGTTTGGTACCATTAGGTAACCAATTGTCTAGGCTATCTAGTCAATACATTACAAAATTTCTGCTACCAATCTATTAACCCAGCTCCCAGATTTGTATGTGACATTTTACTAAAAAAATTTAACTTTGCTCAGCAAATGTCTGGAAGCTGGATGGTTAGCTATCCAGTAAGTACCAATATTTGGTACCATTGCGTCGGCAACCGTTTAGGCTATCTAGTAAATGCACTACCATATTTCTGCTACCAATCTATATACCCAATACACTTCCATATTTCTACTACCAATCTATATAACCAGCTAGCAGATTTGTATGTGACATTTAATCAAAACATTTAACTTTGCTCAGCAAATGTCTGGTAGCTGGATGGTTAGTTGTCCAGTAAGCACCAATATTTGGTACCATTATGTAGCCAAGAGTTTAGGCTATCTAGTAAATACACTACAATATTTTTGCTACCAATCTATATACCCAGCTTCCCCGCTTTGTATGTGTCATTTTAACATAAAAAATCTAACTGAGCCAAACTAATTTCTGGTAGCTGGATAGTTAGCTATCCATTAAGCACCAATGTTTGGTACCATTAGGTAGCCAAGAGTCTAGGCTATCTAGTAAATACATTACAAAATTTCTGCTACCAATCTATTAACCCAGCTCCCAGATTTGTATGTGACATTTTACTAAAAAAATTTAACTTTGCTCAGCAAATGTCTGGAAGCTGGATGGTTAGCTATCCAGTAAGTACCAATATTTGGTACCATTGCGTCGGCAACCGTTTAGGCTATCTAGTAAATGCACTACCATATTTCTGCTACCAATCTATATACCCAATACACTTCCATATTTCTACTACCAATCTATATAACCAGCTAGCAGATTTGTATGTGACATTTAATCAAAACATTTAACTTTGCTCAGCAAATGTCTGGTAGCTGGATGGTTAGTTGTCCAGTAAGCACCAATATTTGGTACCATTATGTAGCCAAGAGTTTAGGCTATCTAGTAAATACACTACAATATTTTTGCTACCAATCTATATACCCAGCTTCCCCGCTTTGTATGTGTCATTTTAACATAAAAAATCTAACTGAGCCAAACTAATTTCTGGTAGCTGGATAGTTAGCTATCCATTAAGCACCAATGTTTGGTACCATTAGGTAGCCAAGAGTCTAGGCTATCTAGTAAATACATTACAAAATTTCTGCTACCAATCTATTAACCCAGCTCCCAGATTTGTATGTGACATTTTACTAAAAAAATTTAACTTTGCTCAGCAAATGTCTGGAAGCTGGATGGTTAGCTATCCAGTAAGTACCAATATTTGGTACCATTGCATCGGCAACCGTTTAGGCTATCTAGTAAATGCACAACCATATTTCTGCTACCAATCTATATACCCAATACACTTCCATATTTCTACTACCAATCTATATAACCAGCTAGCAGATTTGTATGTGACATTTAATCAAAACATTTAACTTTGCTCAGCAAATGTCTGGTAGCTGTATGGTTAGTTGTCCAGTAAGCACCAATATTTGGTACCATTATGTAGCCAAGAGTTTAGGCTATCTAGTAAATACACTACCATTTTTGTGCTACCGATCTATATACCCAGCTTTAAGCTTTGTATGTGTCATTTTAACATAAAACATCTAACTGAGCCAAACTAATTTCTGGTAGCTGGATAGTTAGCTATCCATTAAGCACCAATGTTTGGTACCATTAGATAGCCAAGAGTCTAGGCTATCTTGTTCATACATTACAAAATTTCTGCTACCAATCTATTTACCCAGCTCCCAGATTTTTATGTGACATTTTACTAAAAAAAGTTTAACTTTGCTCAGCAAATATCTGGAAGCTGGATGGTTAGCTAACCAGTAAGTACCAATATTTGGTACCATTGTGTAGGCAACAGTTTAGGCTATCTACTAAATACACTACCATATTTCTGCTACCAATCTATATACCCAATACACTTCCATATTTCTACTACCAATCTATATAACCAGCTAGCAGATTTGTATGTGACATTTTCTCAAAACATTTAACTTTGCTCAGCAAATGTCTGGTAGCTGGATGGTTAGTTGTCCAGTAAGCACCAATATTTGGTACCATTATGTAGCCAAGAGTTTAGGCTATCTAGTAAATACACTACAATATTTTTGCTACCAATCTATATACCCAGCTTCCCCGCTTTGTATGTGTCATTTTAACATAAAAAATCTAACTGAGCCAAACTAATTTCTGGTAGCTGGATAGTTAGCTATCCATTAAGCACCAATGTTTGGTACCATTTGGTAGCCAAGAGTCTAGGCTATCTAGTAAATGCACTACCATATTTCTGCTACCAATCTATATACCCAATACACTTCCATATTTCTACTACCAATCTATATAACCAGCTAGCAGATTTGTATGTGACATTTAATCAAAACATTTAACTTTGCTCAGCAAATGTCTGGTAGCTGGATGGTTAGTTGTCCAGTAAGCACCAATATTTGGTACCATTATGTAGCCAAGAGTTTAGGCTATCTAGTAAATACACTACAATATTTTTGCTACCAATCTATATACCTAGCTTCCCTGCTTTGTATGTGTCATTTTAACATAAAAAATCTAACTGAGCCAAACTAATTTCTGGTAGCTGGATAGTTAGCTATCCATTAAGCACCAATGTTTGGTACCATTAGGTAGCCAAGAGTCTAGGCTATCTAGTAAATACATTACAAAATTTCTGCTACCAATATATTAACCCAGCTCCCAGATTTGTATGTGACATTTTACTAAAAAAATTTAACTTTGCTCAGCAAATGTCTGGAAGCTGGATGGTTAGCTATCCAGTAAGTACCAATATTTGGTACCATTGCGTCGGCAACCGTTTAGGCTATCTAGTAAATGCACTACCATATTTCTGCTACCAATCTATATACCCAATACACTTCCATATTTCTACTACCAATCTATATAACCAGCTAGCAGATTTGTATGTGACATTTAATCAAAACATTTAACTTTGCTCAGCAAATGTCTGGTAGCTGGATGGTTAGTTGTCCAGTAAGCACCAATATTAGGTACCATTATGTAGCCAAGAGTTTAGGCTATCTAGTAAATACACTACTATTTTTGTGCTACCAATCTATATACCCAGCTTCCAGCTTTGTATGTGTCATTTTAACATAAAAAATCTAACTGAGCCAAACTAATTTCTGGTAGCTGGATAATTAGCTATCCATTAAGCACCAATGTTTGGTACCATTAGGTAACCAATTGTCTAGGCTATCTAGTAAATACATTACAAAATTTCTGCTACCAATCTATTAACCCAGCTCCCAGATTTGTATGTGACATTTTACTAAAAAAATTTAACTTTGCTCAGCAAATGTCTGGAAGCTGGATGGTTAGCTATCCAGTAAGTACCAATATTTGGTACCATTGCGTCGGCAACCGTTTAGGCTATCTAGTAAATGTACTACCATATTTCTGCTACCAATCTATATACCCAATACACTTCCATATTTCTACTACCAATCTATATAACCAGCTAGCAGATTTGTATGTGACATTTTCTCAAAACATTTAACTTTGCTCAGCAAATGTCTGGTAGCTGGATGGTTAGTTGTCCAGTAAGCACCAATATTTGGTACCATTATGTAGCCAAGAGTTTAGGCTATCTAGTAAATACACTACAATATTTTTGCTACCAATCTATATACCCAGCTTCCCCGCTTTGTATGTGTCATTTTAACATAAAAAATCTAACTGAGCCAAACTAATTTCTGGTAGCTGGATAGTTAGCTATCCATTAAGCACCAATGTTTGGTACCATTAGGTAGCCAAGAGTCTAGGCTATCTAGTAAATACATTACAAAATTTCTGCTACCAATCTATTAACCCAGCTCCCAGATTTGTATGTGACATTTTACTAAAAAAATTTAACTTTGCTCAGCAAATGTCTGGAAGCTGGATGGTTAGCTATCCAGTAAGTACCAATATTTGGTACCATTGCGTCGGCAACCGTTTAGGCTATCTAGTAAATGCACTACCATATTTCTGCTACCAATCTATATGCCCAATACACTTCCATATTTCTACTACCAATCTATATAACCAGCTAGCAGATTTGTATGTGACATTTAATCAAAACATTTAACTTTGCTCAGCAAATGTCTGGTAGCTGGATGGTTAGTTGTCCAGTAAGCACCAATATTTGGTACCATTATGTAGCCAAGAGTTTAGGCTATCTAGTAAATACACTACTATTTTTGTGCTACCAATCTATATACCCAGCTTCCAGCTTTGTATGTGTCATTTTAACATAAAAAATCTAACTGAGCCAAACTAATTTCTGGTAGCTGGATAATTAGCTATCCATTAAGCACCAATGTTTGGTACCATTAGGTAACCAATTGTCTAGGCTATCTAGTCAATACATTACAAAATTTCTGCTACCAATCTATTAACCCAGCTCCCAGATTTGTATGTGACATTTTACTAAAAAAATTTAACTTTGCTCAGCAAATGTCTGGAAGCTGGATGGTTAGCTATCCAGTAAGTACCAATATTTGGTACCATTGCGTCGGCAACCGTTTAGGCTATCTAGTAAATGCACTACCATATTTCTGCTACCAATCTATATACCCAATACACTTCCATATTTCTACTACCAATCTATATAACCAGCTAGCAGATTTGTATGTGACATTTAATCAAAACATTTAACTTTGCTCAGCAAATGTCTGGTAGCTGTATGGTTAGTTGTCCAGTAAGCACCAATATTTGGTACCATTATGTAGCCAAGAGTTTAGGCTATCTAGTAAATACACTACCATTTTTGTGCTACCGATCTATATACCCAGCTTTAAGCTTTGTATGTGTCATTTTAACATAAAACATCTAACTGAGCCAAACTAATTTCTGGTAGCTGGATAGTTAGCTATCCATTAAGCACCAATGTTTGGTACCATTAGATAGCCAAGAGTCTAGGCTATCTTGTTCATACATTACAAAATTTCTGCTACCAATCTATTTACCCAGCTCCCAGATTTTTATGTGACATTTTACTAAAAAAAGTTTAACTTTGCTCAGCAAATGTCTGGAAGCTGGATGGTTAGCTAACCAGTAAGTACCAATATTTGGTACCATTGTGTAGGCAACAGTTTAGGCTATCTACTAAATACACTACCATATTTCTGCTACCAATCTATATACCCAATACACTTCCATATTTCTACTACCAATCTATTTAACCAGCTAGCAGATTTGTATGTGACATTTTCTCAAAACATTTAACTTTGCTCAGCAAATGTCTGGTAGCTGGATGGTTAGTTGTCCAGTAAGCACCAATATTTGGTACCATTATGTAGCCAAGAGTTTAGGCTATCTAGTAAATACACTACAATATTTTTGCTACCAATCTATATACCCAGCTTCCCCGCTTTGTATGTGTCATTTTAACATAAAAAATCTAACTGAGCCAAACTAATTTCTGGTAGCTGGATAGTTAGCTATCCATTAAGCACCAATGTTTGGTACCATTAGGTAGCCAAGAGTCTAGGCTATCTAGTAAATACATTACAAAATTTCTGCTACCAATCTATTAACCCAGCTCCCAGATTTGTATGTGACATTTTACTAAAAAAATTTAACTTTGCTCAGCAAATGTCTGGAAGCTGGATGGTTAGCTATCCAGTAAGTACCAATATTTGGTACCATTGCGTCGGCAACCGTTTAGGCTATCTAGTAAATGCACTACCATATTTCTGCTACCAATCTATATACCCAATACACTTCCATATTTCTACTACCAATCTATATAACCAGCTAGCAGATTTGTATGTGACATTTTCTCAAAACATTTAACTTTGCTCAGCAAATGTCTGGTAGCTGGATGGTTAGTTGTCCAGTAAGCACCAATATTTGGTACCATTATGTAGCCAAGAGTTTAGGCTATCTAGTAAATACACTACAATATTTTTGCTACCAATCTATATACCCAGCTTCCCCGCTTTGTATGTGTCATTTTAACATAAAAAATCTAACTGAGCCAAACTAATTTCTGGTAGCTGGATAGTTAGCTATCCATTAAGCACCAATGTTTGGTACCATTAGGTAGCCAAGAGTCTAGGCTATCTAGTAAATGCACTACCATATTTCTGCTACCAATCTATATACCCAATACACTTCCATATTTCTACTACCAATCTATATAACCAGCTAGCAGATTTGTATGTGACATTTAATCAAAACATTTAACTTTGCTCAGCAAATGTCTGGTAGCTGGATGGTTAGTTGTCCAGTAAGCACCAATATTTGGTACCATTATGTAGCCAAGAGTTTAGGCTATCTAGTAAATACACTACCATTTTTGTGCTACCGATCTATATACCCAGCTTTAAGCTTTGTATGTGTCATTTTAACATAAAACATCTAACTGAGCCAAACTAATTTCTGGTAGCTGGATAGTTAGCTATCCATTAAGCACCAATGTTTGGTACCATTAGATAGCCAAGAGTCTAGGCTATCTTGTTCATACATTACAAAATTTCTGCTACCAATCTATTTACCCAGCTCCCAGATTTTTATGTGACATTTTACTAAAAAAAGTTTAACTTTGCTCAGCAAATGTCTGGAAGCTGGATGGTTAGCTAACCAGTAAGTACCAATATTTGGTACCATTGTGTAGGCAACAGTTTAGGCTATCTACTAAATACACTACCATATTTCTGCTACCAATCTATATACCCAATACACTTCCATATTTCTACTACCAATCTATTTAACCAGCTAGCAGATTTGTATGTGACATTTTCTCAAAACATTTAACTTTGCTCAGCAAATGTCTGGTAGCTGGATGGTTAGTTGTCCAGTAAGCACCAATATTTGGTACCATTATGTAGCCAAGAGTTTAGGCTATCTAGTAAATACACTACAATATTTTTGCTACCAATCTATATACCCAGCTTCCCCGCTTTGTATGTGTCATTTTAACATAAAAAATCTAACTGAGCCAAACTAATTTCTGGTAGCTGGATAGTTAGCTATCCATTAAGCACCAATGTTTGGTACCATTAGGTAGCCAAGAGTCTAGGCTATCTAGTAAATACATTACAAAATTTCTGCTACCAATCTATTAACCCAGCTCCCAGATTTGTATGTGACATTTTACTAAAAAAATTTAACTTTGCTCAGCAAATGTCTGGAAGCTGGATGGTTAGCTATCCAGTAAGTACCAATATTTGGTACCATTGCGTCGGCAACCGTTTAGGCTATCTAGTAAATGCACTACCATATTTCTGCTACCAATCTATATACCCAATACACTTCCATATTTCTACTACCAATCTATATAACCAGCTAGCAGATTTGTATGTGACATTTTCTCAAAACATTTAACTTTGCTCAGCAAATGTCTGGTAGCTGGATGGTTAGTTGTCCAGTAAGCACCAATATTTGGTACCATTATGTAGCCAAGAGTTTAGGCTATCTAGTAAATACACTACTATTTTTGTGCTACCAATCTATATACCCAGCTTCCAGCTTTGTATGTGTCATTTTAACATAAAAAATCTAACTGAGCCAAACTAATTTCTGGTAGCTGGATAATTAGCTATCCATTAAGCACCAATGTTTGGTACCATTAGGTAACCAATTGTCTAGGCTATCTAGTCAATACATTACAAAATTTCTGCTACCAATCTATTAACCCAGCTCCCAGATTTGTATGTGACATTTTACTAAAAAAATTTAACTTTGCTCAGCAAATGTCTGGAAGCTGGATGGTTAGCTATCCAGTAAGTACCAATATTTGGTACCATTGCGTCGGCAACCGTTTAGGCTATCTAGTAAATGCACTACCATATTTCTGCTACCAATCTATATACCCGATATACTTCCATATTTCTACTACCAATCTATATAACCAGCTAGCAGATTTGTATGTGACATTTAATCAAAACATTTAACTTTGCTCAGCAAATGTCTGGTAGCTGGATGGTTAGTTGTCCAGTAAGCACCAATATTTGGTACCATTATGTAGCCAAGAGTTTAGGCTATCTAGTAAATACACTACCATTTTTGTGCTACCGATCTATATACCCAGCTTTAAGCTTTGTATGTGTCATTTTAACATAAAACATCTAACTGAGCCAAACTAATTTCTGGTAGCTGGATAGTTAGCTATCCATTAAGCACCAATGTTTGGTACCATTAGATAGCCAAGAGTCTAGGCTATCTTGTTCATACATTACAAAATTTCTGCTACCAATCTATTTACCCAGCTCCCAGATTTTTATGTGACATTTTACTAAAAAAAAGTTTAACTTTGCTCAGCAAATGTCTGGAAGCTGGATGGTTAGCTAACCAGTAAGTACCAATATTTGGTACCATTGTGTAGGCAACAGTTTAGGCTATCTACTAAATACACTACCATATTTCTGCTACCAATCTATATACCCAATACACTTCCATATTTCTACTACCAATCTATTTAACCAGCTAGCAGATTTGTATGTGACATTTTCTCAAAACATTTAACTTTGCTCAGCAAATGTCTGGTAGCTGGATGGTTAGTTGTCCAATAAGCACCAATATTTGGTACCATTATGTAGCCAAGAGTTTAGGCTATCTAGTAAATACACTACAATATTTTTGCTAGCAATCTATATACCCAGCTTCCCCGCTTTGTATGTGTCATTTTAACATAAAAAATCTAACTGAGCCAAACTAATTTCTGGTAGCTGGATAGTTAGCTATCCATTAAGCACCAATGTTTGGTACCATTAGGTAGCAAGAGTCTAGGCTATCTAGTAAATACATTACAAAATTTCTGCTACCAATCTATTAACCCAGCTCCCAGATTTGTATGTGACATTTTACTAAAAAAATTTAACTTTGCTCAGCAAATGTCTGGAAGCTGGATGGTTAGCTATCCAGTAAGTACCAATATTTGGTACCATTGCGTCGGCAACCGTTTAGGCTATCTAGTAAATGCACTACCATATTTCTGCTACCAATCTATATACCCAATACACTTCCATATTTCTACTACCAATCTATATAACCAGCTAGCAGATTTGTATGTGACATTTAATCAAAACATTTAACTTTGCTCAGCAAATGTCTGGTAGCTGGATGGTTAGTTGTCCAGTAAGCACCAATATTTGGTACCATTATGTAGCCAAGAGTTTAGGCTATCTAATAAATACACTACAATATTTTTGCTACCAATCTATATACCCAGCTTCCCCGCTTTGTATGTGTCATTTTAACATAAAAAATCTAACTGAGCCAAACTAATTTCTGGTAGCTGGATAGTTAGCTATCCATTAAGCACCAATGTTTGGTACCATTAGGTAGCCAAGAGTCTAGGCTATCTAGTAAATACATTACAAAATTTCTGCTACCAATCTATTAACCCAGCTCCCAGATTTGTATGTGACATTTTACTAAAAAAATTTAACTTTGCTCAGCAAATGTCTGGAAGGTGGATGGTTAGCTATCCAGTAAGTACCAATATTTGGTACCATTGCGTCGGCAACCGTTTAGGCTATCTAGTAAATGCACTACCATATTTCTGCTACCAATCTATATACCCAATACACTTCCATATTTCTACTACCAATCTATATAACCAGCTAGCAGATTTGTATGTGACATTTAATCAAAACATTTAACTTTGCTCAGCAAATGTCTGGTAGCTGGATGGTTAGTTGTCCAGTAAGCACCAATATTTGGTACCATTATGTAGCCAAGAGTTTAGGCTATCTAGTAAATACACTACTATTTTTGTGCTACCAATCTATATACCCAGCTTCCAGCTTTGTATGTGTCATTTTAACATAAAAAATCTAACTGAGCCAAACTAATTTCTGGTAGCTGGATAATTAGCTATCCATTAAGCACCAATGTTTGGTACCATTAGGTAACCAATTGTCTAGGCTATCTAGTAAATACATTACAAAATTTCTGCTACCAATCTATTAACCCAGCTCCAAGATTTGTATGTGACATTTTACTAAAAACATTTAACTTTGCTCAGCAAATGTCTGGAAGCTGGATGGTTAGCTATCCAGTAAGTACCAATATTTGGTACCATTGCGTCGGCAACCGTTTAGGCTATCTAGTAAATGTACTACCATATTTCTGCTACCAATCTATATACCCAATACACTTCCATATTTCTACTACCAATCTATATAACCAGCTAGCAGATTTGTATGTGACATTTAATCAAAACATTTAACTTTGCTCAGCAAATGTCTGGTAGCTGTATGGTTAGTTGTCCAGTAAGCACCAATATTTGGTACCATTATGTAGCCAAGAGTTTAGGCTATCTAGTAAATACACTACCATTTTTGTGCTACCGATCTATATACCCAGCTTTAAGCTTTGTATGTGTCATTTTAACATAAAACATCTAACTGAGCCAAACTAATTTCTGGTAGCTGGATAGTTAGCTATCCATTAAGCACCAATGTTTGGTAGCATTAGATAGCCAAGAGTCTAGGCTATCTTGTTCATACATTACAAAATTTCTGCTACCAATCTATTTACCCAGCTCCCAGATTTGTATGTGACATTTTACTAAAAAAAGTTTAACTTTGCTCAGCAAATGTCTGGAAGCTGGATGGTTAGCTAACCAGTAAGTACCAATATTTGGTACCATAGTGTAGGCAACAGTTTAGGCTATCTACTAAATACACTACCATATTTCTGCTACCAATCTATATACCCAATACACTTCCATATTTCTACTACCAATCTATATAACCAGCTAGCAGATTTGTATGTGACATTTTCTCAAAACATTTAACTTTGCTCATCAAATGTCTGGTAGCTGGATGGTTAGTTGTCCAGTAAGCACCAATATTTGGTACCATTATGTAGCCAAGAGTTTAGGCTATCTAGTAAATACACTACAATATTTTTGCTACCAATCTATATACCCAGCTTCCCCGCTTTGTATGTGTCATTTTAACATAAAAAATCTAACTGAGCCAAACTAATTTCTGGTAGCTGGATAGTTAGCTATCCATTAAGCACCAATGTTTGGTACCATTAGGTAGCCAAGAGTCTAGGCTATCTAGTAAATACATTACAAAATTTCTGCTACCAATCTATTAACCCAGCTCCCAGATTTGTATGTGACATTTTACTAAAAAAATTTAACTTTGCTCAGCAAATGTCTGGAAGCTGGATGGTTAGCTATCCAGTAAGTACCAATATTTGGTACCATTGCGTCGGCAACCGTTTAGGCTATCTAGTAAATGCACTACCATATTTCTGCTACCAATCTATATACCCAATACACTTCCATATTTCTACTACCAATCTATATAACCAGCTAGCAGATTTGTATGTGACATTTAATCAAAACATTTAACTTTGCTCAGCAAATGTCTGGTAGCTGGATGGTTAGTTGTCCAGTAAGCACCAATATTTGGTACCATTATGTAGCCAAGAGTTTAGGCTATCTAGTAAATACACTACCATTTTTGTGCTACCGATCTATATACCCAGCTTTAAGCTTTGTATGTGTCATTTTAACATAAAAAATCTAACTGAGCCAAACTAATTTCTGGTAGCTGGATAGTTAGCTATCCATTAAGCACCAATGTTTGGTACCATTAGGTAGCCAAGAGTCTAGGCTATCTAGTAAATACATTACAAAATTTCTGCTACCAATCTATTAACCCAGCTCCCAGATTTGTATGTGACATTTTACTAAAAAAATTTAACTTTGCTCAGCAAATGTCTGGAAGGTGGATGGTTAGCTATCCAGTAAGTACCAATATTTGGTACCATTGCGTCGGCAACCGTTTAGGCTATCTAGTAAATGCACTACCATATTTCTGCTACCAATCTATATACCCAATACACTTCCATATTTCTACTACCAATCTATATAACCAGCTAGCAGATTTGTATGTGACATTTAATCAAAACATTTAACTTTGCTCAGCAAATGTCTGGTAGCTGGATGGTTAGTTGTCCAGTAAGCACCAATATTTGGTACCATTATGTAGCCAAGAGTTTAGGCTATCTAGTAAATACACTACTATTTTTGTGCTACCAATCTATATACCCAGCTTCCAGCTTTGTATGTGTCATTTTAACATAAAAAATCTAACTGAGCCAAACTAATTTCTGGTAGCTGGATAATTAGCTATCCATTAAGCACCAATGTTTGGTACCATTAGGTAACCAATTGTCTAGGCTATCTAGTAAATACATTACAAAATTTCTGCTACCAATCTATTAACCCAGCTCCAAGATTTGTATGTGACATTTTACTAAAAACATTTAACTTTGCTCAGCAAATGTCTGGAAGCTGGATGGTTAGCTATCCAGTAAGTACCAATATTTGGTACCATTGCGTCGGCAACCGTTTAGGCTATCTAGTAAATGTACTACCATATTTCTGCTACCAATCTATATACCCAATACACTTCCATATTTCTACTACCAATCTATATAACCAGCTAGCAGATTTGTATGTGACATTTAATCAAAACATTTAACTTTGCTCAGCAAATGTCTGGTAGCTGTATGGTTAGTTGTCCAGTAAGCACCAATATTTGGTACCATTATGTAGCCAAGAGTTTAGGCTATCTAGTAAATACACTACCATTTTTGTGCTACCGATCTATATACCCAGCTTTAAGCTTTGTATGTGTCATTTTAACATAAAACATCTAACTGAGCCAAACTAATTTCTGGTAGCTGGATAGTTAGCTATCCATTAAGCACCAATGTTTGGTAGCATTAGATAGCCAAGAGTCTAGGCTATCTTGTTCATACATTACAAAATTTCTGCTACCAATCTATTTACCCAGCTCCCAGATTTGTATGTGACATTTTACTAAAAAAAGTTTAACTTTGCTCAGCAAATGTCTGGAAGCTGGATGGTTAGCTAACCAGTAAGTACCAATATTTGGTACCATAGTGTAGGCAACAGTTTAGGCTATCTACTAAATACACTACCATATTTCTGCTACCAATCTATATACCCAATACACTTCCATATTTCTACTACCAATCTATATAACCAGCTAGCAGATTTGTATGTGACATTTTCTCAAAACATTTAACTTTGCTCATCAAATGTCTGGTAGCTGGATGGTTAGTTGTCCAGTAAGCACCAATATTTGGTACCATTATGTAGCCAAGAGTTTAGGCTATCTAGTAAATACACTACAATATTTTTGCTACCAATCTATATACCCAGCTTCCCCGCTTTGTATGTGTCATTTTAACATAAAAAATCTAACTGAGCCAAACTAATTTCTGGTAGCTGGATAGTTAGCTATCCATTAAGCACCAATGTTTGGTACCATTAGGTAGCCAAGAGTCTAGGCTATCTAGTAAATACATTACAAAATTTCTGCTACCAATCTATTAACCCAGCTCCCAGATTTGTATGTGACATTTTACTAAAAAAATTTAACTTTGCTCAGCAAATGTCTGGAAGCTGGATGGTTAGCTATCCAGTAAGTACCAATATTTGGTACCATTGCGTCGGCAACCGTTTAGGCTATCTAGTAAATGCACTACCAAATTTCTGCTACCAATCTATATACCCAATACACTTCCATATTTCTACTACCAATCTATATAACCAGCTAGCAGATTTGTATGTGACATTTAATCAAAACATTTAACTTTGCTCAGCAAATGTCTGGTAGCTGGATGGTTAGTTGTCCAGTAAGCACCAATATTTGGTACCATTATGTAGCCAAGAGTTTAGGCTATCTAGTAAATACACTACTATTTTTGTGCTACCAATCTATATACCCAGCTTCCAGCTTTGTATGTGTCATTTTAACATAAAAAATCTAACTGAGCCAAACTAATTTCTGGTAGCTGGATAATTAGCTATCCATTAAGCACCAATGTTTGGTACCATTAGGTAACCAATTGTCTAGGCTATCTAGTCAATACATTACAAAATTTCTGCTACCAATCTATTAACCCAGCTCCCAGATTTGTATGTGACATTTTACTAAAAAAATTTAACTTTGCTCAGCAAATGTCTGGAAGCTGGATGGTTAGCTATCCAGTAAGTACCAATATTTGGTACCATTGCGTCGGCAACCGTTTAGGCTATCTAGTAAATGCACTACCATATTTCTGCTACCAATCTATATACCCAATACACTTCCATATTTCTACTACCAATCTATATAACCAGCTAGCAGATTTGTATGTGACATTTAATCAAAACATTTAACTTTGCTCAGCAAATGTCTGGTAGCTGGATGGTTAGTTGTCCAGTAAGCACCAATATTTGGTACCATTATGTAGCCAAGAGTTTAGGCTATCTAGTAAATACACTACAATATTTTTGCTACCAATCTATATACCCAGCTTCCCCGCTTTGTATGTGTCATTTTAACATAAAAAATCTAACTGAGCCAAACTAATTTCTGGTAGCTGGATAGTTAGCTATCCATTAAGCACCAATGTTTGGTACCATTAGGTAGCCAAGAGTCTAGGCTATCTAGTAAATACATTACAAAATTTCTGCTACCAATCTATTAACCCAGCTCCCAGATTTGTATGTGACATTTTACTAAAAAAATTTAACTTTGCTCAGCAAATGTCTGGAAGGTGGATGGTTAGCTATCCAGTAAGTACCAATATTTGGTACCATTGCGTCGGCAACCGTTTAGGCTATCTAGTAAATGCACTACCATATTTCTGCTACCAATCTATATACCCAATACACTTCCATATTTCTACTACCAATCTATATAACCAGCTAGCAGATTTGTATGTGACATTTAATCAAAACATTTAACTTTGCTCAGCAAATGTCTGGTAGCTGGATGGTTAGTTGTCCAGTAAGCACCAATATTTGGTACCATTATGTAGCCAAGAGTTTAGGCTATCTAGTAAATACACTACTATTTTTGTGCTACCAATCTATATACCCAGCTTCCAGCTTTGTATGTGTCATTTTAACATAAAAAATCTAACTGAGCCAAACTAATTTCTGGTAGCTGGATAATTAGCTATCCATTAAGCACCAATGTTTGGTACCATTAGGTAACCAATTGTCTAGGCTATCTAGTCAATACATTACAAAATTTCTGCTACCAATCTATTAACCCAGCTCCCAGATTTGTATGTGACATTTTACTAAAAAAATTTAACTTTGCTCAGCAAATGTCTGGAAGCTGGATGGTTAGCTATCCAGTAAGTACCAATATTTGGTACCATTGCGTCGGCAACCGTTTAGGCTATCTAGTAAATGCACTACCATATTTCTGCTACCAATCTATATACCCAATATACTTCCATATTTCTACTACCAATCTATATAACCAGCTAGCAGATTTGTATGTGACATTTAATCAAAACATTTAACTTTGCTCAGCAAATGTCTGGTAGCTGTATGGTTAGTTGTCCAGTAAGCACCAATATTTGGTACCATTATGTAGCCAAGAGTTTAGGCTATCTAGTAAATACACTACCATTTTTGTGCTACCGATCTATATACCCAGCTTTAAGCTTTGTATGTGTCATTTTAACATAAAACATCTAACTGAGCCAAACTAATTTCTGGTAGCTGGATAGTTAGCTATCCATTAAGCACCAATGTTTGGTACCATTAGATAGCCAAGAGTCTAGGCTATCTTGTTCATACATTACAAAATTTCTGCTACCAATCTATTTACCCAGCTCCCAGATTTTTATGTGACATTTTACTAAAAAAAGTTTAACTTTGCTCAGCAAATGTCTGGAAGCTGGATGGTTAGCTAACCAGTAAGTACCAATATTTGGTACCATTGTGTAGGCAACAGTTTAGGCTATCTACTAAATACACTACCATATTTCTGCTACCAATCTATATACCCAATACACTTCCATATTTCTACTACCAATCTATATAACCAGCTAGCAGATTTGTATGTGACATTTTCTCAAAACATTTAACTTTGCTCATCAAATGTCTGGTAGCTGGATGGTTAGTTGTCCAGTAAGCACCAATATTTGGTACCATTATGTAGCCAAGAGTTTAGGCTATCTAGTAAATACACTACAATATTTTTGCTACCAATCTATATACCCAGCTTCCCCGCTTTGTATGTGTCATTTTAACATAAAAAATCTAACTGAGCCAAACTAATTTCTGGTAGCTGGATAGTTAGCTATCCATTAAGCACCAATGTTTGGTACCATTAGGTAGCCAAGAGTCTAGGCTATCTAGTAAATACATTACAAAATTTCTGCTACCAATCTATTAACCCAGCTCCCAGATTTGTATGTGACATTTTACTAAAAAAATTTAACTTTGCTCAGCAAATGTCTGGAAGCTGGATGGTTAGCTATCCAGTAAGTACCAATATTTGGTACCATTGCGTCGGCAACCGTTTAGGCTATCTAGTAAATGCACTACCATATTTCTGCTACCAATCTATATACCCAATACACTTCCATATTTCTACTACCAATCTATATAACCAGCTAGCAGATTTGTATGTGACATTTAATCAAAACATTTAACTTTGCTCAGCAAATGTCTGGTAGCTGGATGGTTAGTTGTCCAGTAAGCACCAATATTTGGTACCATTATGTAGCCAAGAGTTTAGGCTATCTAGTAAATACACTACTATTTTTGTGCTACCAATCTATATACCCAGCTTCCAGCTTTGTATGTGTCATTTTAACATAAAAAATCTAACTGAGCCAAACTAATTTCTGGTAGCTGGATAATTAGCTATCCATTAAGCACCAATGTTTGGTACCATTAGGTAACCAATTGTCTAGGCTATCTAGTCAATACATTACAAAATTTCTGCTACCAATCTATTAACCCAGCTCCCAGATTTGTATGTGACATTTTACTAAAAAAATTTAACTTTGCTCAGCAAATGTCTGGAAGCTGGATGGTTAGCTATCCAGTAAGTACCAATATTTGGTACCATTGCGTCGGCAACCGTTTAGGCTATCTAGTAAATGCACTACCATATTTCTGCTACCAATCTATATACCCAATATACTTCCATATTTCTACTACCAATCTATATAACCAGCTAGCAGATTTGTATGTGACATTTAATCAAAACATTTAACTTTGCTCAGCAAATGTCTGGTAGCTGTATGGTTAGTTGTCCAGTAAGCACCAATATTTGGTACCATTATGTAGCCAAGAGTTTAGGCTATCTAGTAAATACACTACAATATTTTTGCTACCAATCTATATACCCAGCTTCCCCGCTTTGTATGTGTCATTTTAACATAAAAAATCTAACTGAGCCAAACTAATTTCTGGTAGCTGGATAGTTAGCTATCCATTAAGCACCAATGTTTGGTACCATTAGGTAGCCAAGAGTCTAGGCTATCTAGTAAATACATTACAAAATTTCTGCTACCAATCTATTAACCCAGCTCCCAGATTTGTATGTGACATTTTACTAAAAAAATTTAACTTTGCTCAGCAAATGTCTGGAAGGTGGATGGTTAGCTATCCAGTAAGTACCAATATTTGGTACCATTGCGTCGGCAACCGTTTAGGCTATCTAGTAAATGCACTACCATATTTCTGCTACCAATCTATATACCCAATACACTTCCATATTTCTACTACCAATCTATATAACCAGCTAGCAGATTTGTATGTGACATTTAATCAAAACATTTAACTTTGCTCAGCAAATGTCTGGTAGCTGGATGGTTAGTTGTCCAGTAAGCACCAATATTTGGTACCATTATGTAGCCAAGAGTTTAGGCTATCTAGTAAATACACTACTATTTTTGTGCTACCAATCTATATACCCAGCTTCCAGCTTTGTATGTGTCATTTTAACATAAAAAATCTAACTGAGCCAAACTAATTTCTGGTAGCTGGATAATTAGCTATCCATTAAGCACCAATGTTTGGTACCATTAGGTAACCAATTGTCTAGGCTATCTAGTCAATACATTACAAAATTTCTGCTACCAATCTATTAACCCAGCTCCCAGATTTGTATGTGACATTTTACTAAAAAAATTTAACTTTGCTCAGCAAATGTCTGGAAGCTGGATGGTTAGCTATCCAGTAAGTACCAATATTTGGTACCATTGCGTCGGCAACCGTTTAGGCTATCTAGTAAATGCACTACCATATTTCTGCTACCAATCTATATACCCAATATACTTCCATATTTCTACTACCAATCTATATAACCAGCTAGCAGATTTGTATGTGACATTTAATCAAAACATTTAACTTTGCTCAGCAAATGTCTGGTAGCTGTATGGTTAGTTGTCCAGTAAGCACCAATATTTGGTACCATTATGTAGCCAAGAGTTTAGGCTATCTAGTAAATACACTACCATTTTTGTGCTACCGATCTATATACCCAGCTTTAAGCTTTGTATGTGTCATTTTAACATAAAACATCTAACTGAGCCAAACTAATTTCTGGTAGCTGGATAGTTAGCTATCCATTAAGCACCAATGTTTGGTACCATTAGATAGCCAAGAGTCTAGGCTATCTTGTTCATACATTACAAAATTTCTGCTACCAATCTATTTACCCAGCTCCCAGATTTTTATGTGACATTTTACTAAAAAAAGTTTAACTTTGCTCAGCAAATGTCTGGAAGCTGGATGGTTAGCTAACCAGTAAGTACCAATATTTGGTACCATTGTGTAGGCAACAGTTTAGGCTATCTACTAAATACACTACCATATTTCTGCTACCAATCTATATACCCAATACACTTCCATATTTCTACTACCAATCTATTTAACCAGCTAGCAGATTTGTATGTGACATTTTCTCAAAACATTTAACTTTGCTCAGCAAATGTCTGGTAGCTGGATGGTTAGTTGTCCAGTAAGCACCAATATTTGGTACCATTATGTAGCCAAGAGTTTAGGCTATCTAGTAAATACACTACAATATTTTTGCTACCAATCTATATACCCAGCTTCCCCGCTTTGTATGTGTCATTTTAACATAAAAAATCTAACTGAGCCAAACTAATTTCTGGTAGCTGGATAGTTAGCTATCCATTAAGCACCAATGTTTGGTACCATTAGGTAGCAAGAGTCTAGGCTATCTAGTAAATACATTACAAAATTTCTGCTACCAATCTATTAACCCAGCTCCCAGATTTGTATGTGACATTTTACTAAAAAAATTTAACTTTGCTCAGCAAATGTCTGGAAGCTGGATGGTTAGCTATCCAGTAAGTACCAATATTTGGTACCATTGCGTCGGCAACCGTTTAGGCTATCTAGTAAATGCACTACCATATTTCTGCTACCAATCTATATACCCAATACACTTCCATATTTCTACTACCAATCTATATAACCAGCTAGCAGATTTGTATGTGACATTTAATCAAAACATTTAACTTTGCTCAGCAAATGTCTGGTAGCTGGATGGTTAGTTGTCCAGTAAGCACCAATATTTGGTACCATTATGTAGCCAAGAGTTTAGGCTATCTAGTAAATACACTACAATATTTTTGCTACCAATCTATATACCCAGCTTCCCTGCTTTGTATGTGTCATTTTAACATAAAAAATCTAACTGAGCCAAACTAATTTCTGGTAGCTGGATAGTTAGCTATCCATTAAGCACCAATGTTTGGTACCATTAGGTAGCCAAGAGTCTAGGCTATCTAGTAAATACATTACAAAATTTCTGCTACCAATCTATTAACCCAGCTCCCAGATTTGTATGTGACATTTTACTAAAAAAATTTAACTTTGCTCAGCAAATGTCTGGAAGGTGGATGGTTAGCTATCCAGTAAGTACCAATATTTGGTACCATTGCGTCGGCAACCGTTTAGGCTATCTAGTAAATGCACTACCATATTTCTGCTACCAATCTATATACCCAATACACTTCCATATTTCTACTACCAATCTATATAACCAGCTAGCAGATTTGTATGTGACATTTAATCAAAACATTTAACTTTGCTCAGCAAATGTCTGGTAGCTGGATGGTTAGTTGTCCAGTAAGCACCAATATTTGGTACCATTATGTAGCCAAGAGTTTAGGCTATCTAGTAAATACACTACTATTTTTGTGCTACCAATCTATATACCCAGCTTCCAGCTTTGTATGTGTCATTTTAACATAAAAAATCTAACTGAGCCAAACTAATTTCTGGTAGCTGGATAATTAGCTATCCATTAAGCACCAATGTTTGGTACCATTAGGTAACCAATTGTCTAGGCTATCTAGTAAATACATTACAAAATTTCTGCTACCAATCTATTAACCCAGCTCCAAGATTTGTATGTGACATTTTACTAAAAACATTTAACTTTGCTCAGCAAATGTCTGGAAGCTGGATGGTTAGCTATCCAGTAAGTACCAATATTTGGTACCATTGCGTCGGCAACCGTTTAGGCTATCTAGTAAATGTACTACCATATTTCTGCTACCAATCTATATACCCAATACACTTCCATATTTCTACTACCAATCTATATAACCAGCTAGCAGATTTGTATGTGACATTTAATCAAAACATTTAACTTTGCTCAGCAAATGTCTGGTAGCTGTATGGTTAGTTGTCCAGTAAGCACCAATATTTGGTACCATTATGTAGCCAAGAGTTTAGGCTATCTAGTAAATACACTACCATTTTTGTGCTACCGATCTATATACCCAGCTTTAAGCTTTGTATGTGTCATTTTAACATAAAACATCTAACTGAGCCAAACTAATTTCTGGTAGCTGGATAGTTAGCTATCCATTAAGCACCAATGTTTGGTACCATTAGATAGCCAAGAGTCTAGGCTATCTTGTTCATACATTACAAAATTTCTGCTACCAATCTATTTACCCAGCTCCCAGATTTTTATGTGACATTTTACTAAAAAAAGTTTAACTTTGCTCAGCAAATGTCTGGAAGCTGGATGGTTAGCTAACCAGTAAGTACCAATATTTGGTACCATTGTGTAGGCAACAGCTTAGGCTATCTACTAAATACACTACCATATTTCTGCTACCAATCTATATACCCAATACACTTCCATATTTCTACTACCAATCTATATAACCAGCTAGCAGATTTGTATGTGACATTTAATCAAAACATTTAACTTTGCTCAGCAAATGTCTGGTAGCTGGATGGTTAGTTGTCCAGTAAGCACCAATATTTGGTACCATTATGTAGCCAAGAGTTTAGGCTATCTAGTAAATACACTACTATTTTTGTGCTACCAATCTATATACCCAGCTTCCAGCTTTGTATGTGTCATTTTAACATAAAAAATCTAACTGAGCCAAACTAATTTCTGGTAGCTGGATAGTTAGCTATCCATTAAGCACCAATGTTTGGTACCATTAGGTAGCCAAGAGTCTAGGCTATCTAGTAAATACATTACAAAATTTCTGCTACCAATCTATTAACCCAGCTCCCAGATTTGTATGTGACATTTTACCAAAAAAATTTAACTTTGCTCAGCAAATGTCTGGAAGCTGGATGGTTAGCTATCCAGTAAGTACCAATATTTGGTACCATTGCGTCGGCAACCGTTTAGGCTATCTAGTAAATGCACTACCATATTTCTGCTACCAATCTATATACCCAATACACTTCCATATTTCTACTACCAATCTATATAACCAGCTAGCAGATTTGTATGTGACATTTAATCAAAACATTTAACTTTGCTCAGCAAATGTCTGGTAGCTG
The DNA here is from genome assembly GCA_932294295.1 of Alitta virens. Taxonomy (NCBI): domain Eukaryota; kingdom Metazoa; phylum Annelida; class Polychaeta; order Phyllodocida; family Nereididae; genus Alitta; species Alitta virens. The sequence goes on along the minus strand of OW028578.1, from coordinate 23,105,633 downwards.
GATGGTTAGTTGTCCAGTAAGCACCAATATTTGGTACCATTATGTAGCCAAGAGTTTAGGCTATCTAGTAAATACACTACTATTTTTGTGCTACCAATCTATATACCCAGCTTCCAGCTTTGTATGTGTCATTTTAACATAAAAAATCTAACTGAGCCAAACTAATTTCTGGTAGCTGGATAATTAGCTATCCATTAAGCACCAATGTTTGGTACCATTAGGTAACCAATTGTCTAGGCTATCTAGTCAATACATTACATAATTTCTGCTACCAATCTATTAACCCAGCTCCCAGATTTGTATGTGACATTTTACTAAAAAAATTTAACTTTGCTCAGCAAATGTCTGGAAGCTGGATGGTTAGCTATCCAGTAAGTACCAATATTTGGTACCATTGCGTCGGCAACCGTTTAGGCTATCTAGTAAATGCACTACCATATTTCTGCTACCAATCTATATACCCAATATACTTCCATATTTCTACTACCAATCTATATAACCAGCTAGCAGATTTGTATGTGACATTTAATCAAAACATTTAACTTTGCTCAGCAAATGTCTGGTAGCTGTATGGTTAGTTGTCCAGTAAGCACCAATATTTGGTACCATTATGTAGCCAAGAGTTTAGGCTATCTAGTAAATACACTACCATTTTTGTGCTACCGATCTATATACCCAGCTTTAAGCTTTGTATGTGTCATTTTAACATAAAACATCTAACTGAGCCAAACTAATTTCTGGTAGCTGGATAGTTAGCTATCCATTAAGCACCAATGTTTGGTACCATTATATAGCCAATAGTCTAGGCTATCTTGTTCATACATTACAAAATTTCTGCTACCAATCTATTTACCCAGCTCCCAGATTTTTATGTGACATTTTACTAAAAAAAGTTTAACTTTGCTCAGCAAATGTCTGGAAGCTGGATGGTTAGCTAACCAGTAAGTACCAATATTTGGTACCATTGTGTAGGCAACAGTTTAGGCTATCTACTAAATACACTACCATATTTCTGCTACCAATCTATATACCCAATACACTTCCATATTTCTACTACCAATCTATTTAACCAGCTAGCAGATTTGTATGTGACATTTTCTCAAAACATTTAACTTTGCTCAGCAAATGTCTGGTAGCTGGATGGTTAGTTGTCCAGTAGGCACCAATATTTGGTACCATTATGTAGCCAAGAGTTTAGGCTATCTAGTAAATACACTACAATATTTTTGCTACCAATCTATATACCCAGCTTCCCCGCTTTGTATGTGTCATTTTAACATAAAAAATCTAACTGAGCCAAACTAATTTCTGGTAGCTGGATAGTTAGCTATCCATTAAGCACCAATGTTTGGTACCATCAGGTAGCCAAGAGTCTAGGCTATCTAGTCAATACATTACAAAATTTCTGCTACCAATCTATTAACCCAGCTCCCAGATTTGTATGTGACATTTTACTAAAAAAATTTAACTTTGCTCAGCAAATGTCTGGAAGCTGGATGGTTAGCTATCCAGTAAGTACCAATATTTGGTACCATTGCGTCGGCAACCGTTTAGGCTATCTAGTAAATGCACTACCATATTTCTGCTACCAATCTATATACCCAATACACTTCCATATTTCTACTACCAATCTATATAACCAGCTAGCAGATTTGTATGTGACATTTTCTCAAAACATTTAACTTTGCTCAGCAAATGTCTGGTAGCTGGATGGTTAGTTGTCCAGTAAGCACCAATATTTGGTACCATTATGTAGCCAAGAGTTTAGGCTATCTAGTAAATACACTACAATATTTTTGCTACCAATCTATATACCCATCTTCCCCGCTTTGTATGTGTCATTTTAACATAAAAAATCTAACTGAGCCAAACTAATTTCTGGTAGCTTGATAGTTAGCTATCCATTAAGCACCAATGTTTGGTACCATTAGGTAGCCAAGAGTCTAGGCTATCTAGTAAATACATTACAAAATTTCTGCTACCAATCTATTAACCCAGCTCCCAGATTTGTATGTGACATTTTACTAAAAAAATTTAACTTTGCTCAGCAAATGTCTGGAAGCTGGATGGTTAGCTATCCAGTAAGTACCAATATTTGGTACCATTGCGTCGGCAACCATTTAGGCTATCTAGTAAATGCACTACCATATTTCTGCTACCAATCTATATACCCAATACACTTCCATATTTCTACTACCAATCTATATAACCAGCTAGCAGATTTGTATGTGACATTTAATCAAAACATTTAACTTTGCTCAGCAAATGTCTGGTAGCTGGATGGTTAGTTGTCCAGTAAGCACCAATATTTGGTACCATTATGTAGCCAAGAGTTTAGGCTATCTAGTAAATACACTACTATTTTTGTGCTACCAATCTATATACCCAGCTTCCAGCTTTGTATGTGTCATTTTAACATAAAAAATCTAACTGAGCCAAACTAATTTCTGGTAGCTGGATAATTAGCTATCCATTAAGCACCAATGTTTGGTACCATTAGGTAACCAATTGTCTAGGCTATCTAGTCAATACATTACAAAATTTCTGCTACCAATCTATTAACCCAGCTCCCAGATTTGTATGTGACATTTTACTAAAAAAATTTAACTTTGCTCAGCAAATGTCTGGAAGCTGGATGGTTAGCTATCCAGTAAGTACCAATATTTGGTACCATTGCGTCGGCAACCGTTTAGGCTATCTAGTAAATGTACTACCATATTTCTGCTACCAATCTATATACCCAATACACTTCCATATTTCTACTACCAATCTATATAACCAGCTAGCAGATTTGTATGTGACATTTAATCAAAACATTTAACTTTGCTCAGCAAATGTCTGGTAGCTGTATGGTTAGTTGTCCAGTAAGCACCAATATTTGGTACCATTATGTAGCCAAGAGTTTAGGCTATCTAGTAAATACACTACCATTTTTGTGCTACCGATCTATATACCCAGCTTTAAGCTTTGTATGTGTCATTTTAACATAAAACATCTAACTGAGCCAAACTAATTTCTGGTAGCTGGATAGTTAGCTATCCATTAAGCACCAATGTTTGGTAGCATTAGATAGCCAAGAGTCTAGGCTATCTTGTTCATACATTACAAAATTTCTGCTACCAATCTATTTACCCAGCTCCCAGATTTTTATGTGACATTTTACTAAAAAAAGTTTAACTTTGCTCAGCAAATGTCTGGAAGCTGGATGGTTAGCTAACCAGTAAGTACCAATATTTGGTACCATTGTGTAGGCAACAGCTTAGGCTATCTACTAAATACACTACCATATTTCTGCTACCAATCTATATACCCAATACACTTCCATATTTCTACTACCAATCTATATAACCAGCTAGCAGATTTGTATGTGACATTTTCTCAAAACATTTAACTTTGCTCAGCAAATGTCTGGTAGCTGGATGGTTAGTTGTCCAGTAAGCACCAATATTTGGTACCATTATGTAGCCAAGAGTTTAGGCTATCTAGTAAATACACTACAATATTTTTGCTACCAATCTATATACCCAGCTTCCCCGCTTTGTATGTGTCATTTTAACATAAAAAATCTAACTGAGCCAAACTAATTTCTGGTAGCTGGATAGTTAGCTATCCATTAAGCACCAATGTTTGGTACCATTAGGTAACCAATTGTCTAGGCTATCTAGTCAATACATTACATAATTTCTGCTACCAATCTATTAACCCAGCTCCCAGATTTGTATGTGACATTTTACTAAAAAAATTTAACTTTGCTCAGCAAATGTCTGGAAGCTGGATGGTTAGCTATCCAGTAAGTACCAATATTTGGTACCATTGCGTCGGCAACCGTTTAGGCTATCTAGTAAATGCACTACCATATTTCTGCTACCAATCTATATACCCAATATACTTCCATATTTCTACTACCAATCTATATAACCAGCTAGCAGATTTGTATGTGACATTTAATCAAAACATTTAACTTTGCTCAGCAAATGTCTGGTAGCTGTATGGTTAGTTGTCCAGTAAGCACCAATATTTGGTACCATTATGTAGCCAAGAGTTTAGGCTATCTAGTAAATACACTACCATTTTTGTGCTACCGATCTATATACCCAGCTTTAAGCTTTGTATGTGTCATTTTAACATAAAACATCTAACTGAGCCAAACTAATTTCTGGTAGCTGGATAGTTAGCTATCCATTAAGCACCAATGTTTGGTACCATTATATAGCCAAGAGTCTAGGCTATCTTGTTCATACATTACAAAATTTCTGCTACCAATCTATTTACCCAGCTCCCAGATTTTTATGTGACATTTTACTAAAAAAAGTTTAACTTTGCTCAGCAAATGTCTGGAAGCTGGATGGTTAGCTAACCAGTAAGTACCAATATTTGGTACCATTGTGTAGGCAACAGTTTAGGCTATCTACTAAATACACTACCATATTTCTGCTACCAATCTATATACCCAATACACTTCCATATTTCTACTACCAATCTATTTAACCAGCTAGCAGATTTGTATGTGACATTTTCTCAAAACATTTAACTTTGCTCAGCAAATGTCTGGTAGCTGGATGGTTAGTTGTCCAGTAAGCACCAATATTTGGTACCATTATGTAGCCAAGAGTTTAGGCTATCTAGTAAATACACTACAATATTTTTGCTACCAATCTATATACCCAGCTTCCCCGCTTTGTATGTGTCATTTTAACATAAAAAATCTAACTGAGCCAAACTAATTTCTGGTAGCTGGATAGTTAGCTATCCATTAAGCACCAATGTTTGGTACCATTAGGTAGCCAAGAGTCTAGGCTATCTAGTCAATACATTACAAAATTTCTGCTACCAATCTATTAACCCAGCTCCCAGATTTGTATGTGACATTTTACTAAAAAAATTTAACTTTGCTCAGCAAATGTCTGGAAGCTGGATGGTTAGCTATCCAGTAAGTACCAATATTTGGTACCATTGCGTCGGCAACCGTTTAGGCTATCTAGTAAATGCACTACCATATTTCTGCTACCAATCTATATACCCAATACACTTCCATATTTCTACTACCAATCTATATAACCAGCTAGCAGATTTGTATGTGACATTTTCTCAAAACATTTAACTTTGCTCAGCAAATGTCTGGTAGCTGGATGGTTAGTTGTCCAGTAAGCACCAATATTTGGTACCATTATGTAGCCAAGAGTTTAGGCTATCTAGTAAATACACTACAATATTTTTGCTACCAATCTATATACCCATCTTCCCCGCTTTGTATGTGTCATTTTAACATAAAAAATCTAACTGAGCCAAACTAATTTCTGGTAGCTTGATAGTTAGCTATCCATTAAGCACCAATGTTTGGTACCATTAGGTAGCCAAGAGTCTAGGCTATCTAGTAAATACATTACAAAATTTCTGCTACCAATCTATTAACCCAGCTCCCAGATTTGTATGTGACATTTTACTAAAAAAATTTAACTTTGCTCAGCAAATGTCTGGAAGCTGGATGGTTAGCTATCCAGTAAGTACCAATATTTGGTACCATTGCGTCGGCAACCATTTAGGCTATCTAGTAAATGCACTACCATATTTCTGCTACCAATCTATATACCCAATACACTTCCATATTTCTACTACCAATCTATATAACCAGCTAGCAGATTTGTATGTGACATTTAATCAAAACATTTAACTTTGCTCAGCAAATGTCTGGTAGCTGGATGGTTAGTTGTCCAGTAAGCACCAATATTTGGTACCATTATGTAGCCAAGAGTTTAGGCTATCTAGTAAATACACTACTATTTTTGTGCTACCAATCTATATACCCAGCTTCCAGCTTTGTATGTGTCATTTTAACATAAAAAATCTAACTGAGCCAAACTAATTTCTGGTAGCTGGATAATTAGCTATCCATTAAGCACCAATGTTTGGTACCATTAGGTAACCAATTGTCTAGGCTATCTAGTCAATACATTACAAAATTTCTGCTACCAATCTATTAACCCAGCTCCCAGATTTGTATGTGACATTTTACTAAAAAAATTTAACTTTGCTCAGCAAATGTCTGGAAGCTGGATGGTTAGCTATCCAGTAAGTACCAATATTTGGTACCATTGCGTCGGCAACCGTTTAGGCTATCTAGTAAATGTACTACCATATTTCTGCTACCAATCTATATACCCAATACACTTCCATATTTCTACTACCAATCTATATAACCAGCTAGCAGATTTGTATGTGACATTTAATCAAAACATTTAACTTTGCTCAGCAAATGTCTGGTAGCTGTATGGTTAGTTGTCCAGTAAGCACCAATATTTGGTACCATTATGTAGCCAAGAGTTTAGGCTATCTAGTAAATACACTACCATTTTTGTGCTACCGATCTATATACCCAGCTTTAAGCTTTGTATGTGTCATTTTAACATAAAACATCTAACTGAGCCAAACTAATTTCTGGTAGCTGGATAGTTAGCTATCCATTAAGCACCAATGTTTGGTAGCATTAGATAGCCAAGAGTCTAGGCTATCTTGTTCATACATTACAAAATTTCTGCTACCAATCTATTTACCCAGCTCCCAGATTTTTATGTGACATTTTACTAAAAAAAGTTTAACTTTGCTCAGCAAATGTCTGGAAGCTGGATGGTTAGCTAACCAGTAAGTACCAATATTTGGTACCATTGTGTAGGCAACAGTTTAGGCTATCTACTAAATACACTACCATATTTCTGCTACCAATCTATATACCCAATACACTTCCATATTTCTACTACCAATCTATATAACCAGCTAGCAGATTTGTATGTGACATTTTCTCAAAACATTTAACTTTGCTCAGCAAATGTCTGGTAGCTGGATGGTTAGTTGTCCAGTAAGCACCAATATTTGGTACCATTATGTAGCCAAGAGTTTAGGCTATCTAGTAAATACACTACAATATTTTTGCTACCAATCTATATACCCAGCTTCCCCGCTTTGTATGTGTCATTTTAACATAAAAAATCTAACTGAGCCAAACTAATTTCTGGTAGCTGGATAGTTAGCTATCCATTAAGCACCAATGTTTGGTACCATTAGGTAGCCAAGAGTCTAGGCTATCTAGTAAATACATTACAAAATTTCTGCTACCAATCTATTAACCCAGCTCCCAGATTTGTATGTGACATTTTATTAAAAAAATTTAACTTTGCTCAGCAAATGTCTGGAAGCTGGATGGTTAGCTATCCAGTAAGTACCAATATTTGGTACCTTTGCGTCGGCAACCGTTTAGGCTATCTAGTAAATGCACTACCATATTTCTGCTACCAATCTATATACCCAATACACTTCCATATTTCTACTACCAATCTATATAACCAGCTAGCAGATTTGTATGTGACATTTAATCAAAACATTTAACTTTGCTCAGCAAATGTCTGGTAGCTGGATGGTTAGTTGTCCAGTAAGCACCAATATTTGGTACCATTATGTAGCCAAGAGTTTAGGCTATCTAGTAAATACACTACTATTTTTGTGCTACCAATCTATATACCCAGCTTCCAGCTTTGTATGTGTCATTTTAACATAAAAAATCTAACTGAGCCAAACTAATTTCTGGTAGCTGGATAATTAGCTATCCATTAAGCACCAATGTTTGGTACCATTAGGTAACCAATTGTCTAGGCTATCTAGTCAATACATTACAAAATTTCTGCTACCAATCTATTAACCCAGCTCCCAGATTTGTATGTGACATTTTACTAAAAAAATTTAACTTTGCTCAGCAAATGTCTGGAAGCTGGATGGTTAGCTATCCAGTAAGTACCAATATTTGGTACCATTGCGTCGGCAACCGTTTAGGCTATCTAGTAAATGCACTACCATATTTCTGCTACCAATCTATATACCCAATATACTTCCATATTTCTACTACCAATCTATATAACCAGCTAGCAGATTTGTATGTGACATTTAATCAAAACATTTAACTTTGCTCAGCAAATGTCTGGTAGCTGTATGGTTAGTTGTCCAGTAAGCACCAATATTTGGTACCATTATGTAGCCAAGAGTTTAGGCTATCTAGTAAATACACTACCATTTTTGTGCTACCAATCTATATACCCAGCTTTAAGCTTTGTATGTGTCATTTTAACATAAAACATCTAACTGAGCCAAACTAATTTCTGGTAGCTGGATAGTTAGCTATCCATTAAGCACCAATGTTTGGTACCATTAGATAGCCAAGAGTCTAGGCTATCTTGTTCATACATTACAAAATTTCTGCTACCAATCTATTTACCCAGCTCCCAGATTTTTATGTGACATTTTACTAAAAAAAGTTTAACTTTGCTCAGCAAATGTCTGGAAGCTGGATGGTTAGCTAACCAGTAAGTACCAATATTTGGTACCATTGTGTAGGCAACAGTTTAGGCTATCTACTAAATACACTACCATATTTCTGCTACCAATCTATATACCCAATACACTTCCATATTTCTACTACCAATCTATTTAACCAGCTAGCAGATTTGTATGTGACATTTTCTCAAAACATTTAACTTTGCTCAGCAAATGTCTGGTAGCTGGATGGTTAGTTGTCCAGTAAGCACCAATATTTGGTACCATTATGTAGCCAAGAGTTTAGGCTATCTAGTAAATACACTACAATATTTTTGCTACCAATCTATATACCCAGCTTCCCCGCTTTGTATGTGTCATTTTAACATAAAAAATCTAACTGAGCCAAACTAATTTCTGGTAGCTGGATAGTTAGCTATCCATTAAGCACCAATGTTTGGTACCATTAGGTAGCCAAGAGTCTAGGCTATCTAGTAAATACATTACAAAATTTCTGCTACCAATCTATTAACCCAGCTCCCAGATTTGTATGTGACATTTTACTAAAAAAATTTAACTTTGCTCAGCAAATGTCTGGAAGCTGGATGGTTAGCTATCCAGTAAGTACCAATATTTGGTACCATTGCGTCGGCAACCGTTTAGGCTATCTAGTAAATGCACTACCATATTTCTGCTACCAATCTATATACCCAATACACTTCCATATTTCTACTACCAATCTATATAACCAGCTAGCAGATTTGTATGTGACATTTTCTCAAAACATTTAACTTTGCTCAGCAAATGTCTGGTAGCTGGATGGTAAGTTGTCCAGTAAGCACCAATATTTGGTACCATTATGTAGCCAAGAGTTTAGGCTATCTAGTAAATACACTACAATATTTTTGCTACCAATCTATATACCCAGCTTCCCCGCTTTGTATGTGTCATTTTAACATAAAAAATCTAACTGAGCCAAACTAATTTCTGGTAGCTGGATAGTTAGCTATCCATTAAGCACCAATGTTTGGTACCATTAGGTAGCCAAGAGTCTAGGCTATCTAGTAAATACATTACAAAATTTCTGCTACCAATCTATTAACCCAGCTCCCAGATTTGTATGTGACATTTTACTAAAAAAATTTAACTTTGCTCAGCAAATGTCTGGAAGCTGGATGGTTAGCTATCCAGTAAGTACCAATATTTGGTACCATTGCGTCGGCAACCGTTTAGGCTATCTAGTAAATGCACTACCATATTTCTGCTACCAATCTATATACCCAATACACTTCCATATTTCTACTACCAATCTATATAACCAGCTAGCAGATTTGTATGTGACATTTAATCAAAACATTTAACTTTGCTCAGCAAATGTCTGGTAGCTGGATGGTTAGTTGTCCAGTAAGCACCAATATTTGGTACCATTATGTAGCCAAGAGTTTAGGCTATCTAGTAAATACACTACTATTTTTGTGCTACCAATCTATATACCCAGCTTCCAGCTTTGTATGTGTCATTTTAACATAAAAAATCTAACTGAGCCAAACTAATTTCTGGTAGCTGGATAATTAGCTATCCATTAAGCACCAATGTTTGGTACCATTAGGTAACCAATTGTCTAGGCTATCTAGTCAATACATTACAAAATTTCTGCTACCAATCTATTAACCCAGCTCCCAGATTTGTATGGGACATTTTACTAAAAAAATTTAACTTTGCTCAGCAAATGTCTGGAAGCTGGATGGTTAGCTATCCAGTAAGTACCAATATTTGGTACCATTGCGTCGGCAACCGTTTAGGCTATCTAGTAAATGCACTACCATATTTCTGCTACCAATCTATATACCCGATATACTTCCATATTTCTACTACCAATCTATATAACCAGCTAGCAGATTTGTATGTGACATTTAATCAAAACATTTAACTTTGCTCAGCAAATGTCTGGTAGCTGTATGGTTAGTTGTCCAGTAAGCACCAATATTTGGTACCATTATGTAGCCAAGAGTTTAGGCTATCTAGTAAATACACTACCATTTTTGTGCTACCGATCTATATACCCAGCTTTAAGCTTTGTATGTGTCATTTTAACATAAAACATCTAACTGAGCCAAACTAATTTCTGGTAGCTGGATAGTTAGCTATCCATTAAGCACCAATGTTTGGTACCATTAGATAGCCAAGAGTCTAGGCTATCTTGTTCATACATTACAAAATTTCTGCTACCAATCTATTTACCCAGCTCCCAGATTTTTATGTGACATTTTACTAAAAAAAGTTTAACTTTGCTCAGCAAATGTCTGGAAGCTGGATGGTTAGCTAACCAGTAAGTACCAATATTTGGTACCATTGTGTAGGTAACACTTTAGGCTATCTACTAAATACACTACCATATTTCTGCTACCAATCTATATACCCAATACACTTCCATATTTCTACTACCAATCTATTTAACCAGCTAGCAGATTTATATGTGACATTTTCTCAAAACATTTAACTTTGCTCAGCAAATGTCTGGTAGCTGGATGGTTAGTTGTCCAGTAAGCACCAATATTTGGTACCATTATGTAGCCAAGAGTTTAGGCTATCTAGTAAATACACTACAATTTTTGTGCTACCAATCTATATACCCAGCTTCCAGCTTTGTATGTGTCATTTTAACATAAAAAATCTAACTGAGCCAAACTAATTTCTGGTAGCTGGATAGTTAGCTATCCATTAAGCACCAATGTTTGGTAACATTAGGTAGCCAAGAGTCTAGGCTATCTAGTAAATACATTACAAAATTTCTGCTACCAATCTATTAACCCAGCTCCCAGATTTGTATGTGACATTTTACTAAAAAAATTTAACTTTGCTCAGCAAATGTCTGGAAGCTGGATGGTTAGCTATCCAGTAAGTACCAATATTTGGTACCATTACGTCGGCAACCGTTTAGGCTATCTAGTAAATGCACTACCATATTTCTGCTACCAATCTATATACCCAATACACTTCCATATTTCTACTACCAATCTATATAACCAGCTAGCAGATTTGTATGTGACATTTAATCAAAACATTTAACTTTGCTCAGCAAATGTCTGGTAGCTGGATGGTTAGTTGTCCAGTAAGCACCAATATTTGGTACCATTATGTAGCCAAGAGTTTAGGCTATCTAGTAAATACACTACAATATTTTTGCTACCAATCTATATACCCAGCTTCCCCGCTTTGTATGTGTCATTTTAACATAAAAAATCTAACTGAGCCAAACTAATTTCTGGTAGCTGGATAGTTAGCTATCCATTAAGCACCAATGTTTGGTACCATTAGGTAGCCAAGAGTCTAGGCTATCTAGTAAATACATTACAAAATTTCTGCTACCAATCTATTAACCCAGCTCCCAGATTTGTATGTGACATTTTACTAAAAAAATTTAACTTTGCTCAGCAAATGTCTGGAAGCTGGATGGTTAGCTATCCAGTAAGTACCAATATTTGGTACCATTGCGTCGGCAACCGTTTAGGCTATCTAGTAAATGCACTACCATATTTCTGCTACCAATCTATATACCCAATACACTTCCATATTTCTACTACCAATCTATATAACCAGCTAGCAGATTTGTATGTGACATTTACTAAAAACATTTAACTTTGCTCAGCAAATGTCTGGTAGCTGGATGGTTAGTTGTCCAGTAAGCACCAATATTTGGTACCATTATGTAGCCAAGAGTTTAGGCTATCTAGTAAATACACTACAATTTTTTTGCTACCAATCTATATACCCAGCTTCCAGCTTTGTATGTGTCATTTTAACATAAAAAATCTAACTGAGCCAAACTAATTTCTGGTAGCTGGATAGTTAGCTATCCATTAAGCACCAATGTTTGGTACCATTAGGTAGCCAAGAGTCTAGGCTATCTAGTAAATACATTACAAAATTTCTGCTACCAATCTATTAACCCAGCTCCCAGATTTGTATGTGACATTTTACTAAAAAAATTTAACTTTGCTCAGCAAATGTCTGGAAGCTGGATGGTTAGCTATCCAGTAAGTACCAATATTTGGTACCATTGCGTCGGCAACCGTTTAGGCTATCTAGTAAATGCACTACCATATTTCTGCTACCAATCTATATACCCAATACACTTCCATATTTCTACTACCAATCTATATAACCAGCTAGCAGATTTGTATGTGACATTTAATCAAAACATCTAACTTTGCTCAGCAAATGTCTGGTAGCTGGATGGTTAGTTGTCCAGTAAGCACCAATATTTGGTAACATTATGTAGCCAAGAGTTTAGGCTATCTAGTAAATACACTACAATTTTTGTGCTACCAATCTATATACCCAGCTTCCAAATTTGTATGTGTCATTTTAACATAAAAAATCTAACTGAGCCAAACTAATTTCTGGTAGCTGGATAGTTAGCTATCCATTAAGCACCAATGTTTGGTACCATTAGGTAGCCAAGAGTCTAGGCTATCTAGTAAATACATTACAAAATTTCTGCTACCAATCTATTAACCCAGCTCCCAGATTTGTATGTGACATTTTACTAAAAAAATTTAACTTTGCTCAGCAAATGTCTGGAAGCTGGATGGTTAGCTATCCAGTAAGTACCAATATTTGGTACCATTACGTCGGCAACCGTTTAGGCTATCTAGTAAATGCACTACCATATTTCTGCTACCAATCTATATACCCAATACACTTCCATATTTCTACTACCAATCTATATAACCAGCTAGCAGATTTGTATGTGACATTTAATCAAAACATTTAACTTTGCTCAGCAAATGTCTGGTAGCTCGATGGTTAGTTGTCCAGTAAGCACCAATATTTGGTACCATTACGAAGCCAAGAGTTTAAGCTATCTAGTAAATACACTACCATTTTTGTGCTACCGATCTATATACCCAGCTTTAAGCTTTGTATGTGTCATTTTAACATAAAACATCTAACTGAGCCAAACTAATTTCTGGTAGCTGGATAGTTAGCTATCCATTAAGCACCAATGTTTGGTACCATTAGATAGCCAAGAGTCTAGGCTATCTTGTTCATACATTACAAAATTTCTCCTACCAATCTATTTACCCAGCTCCCAGATTTTTATGTGACATTTTACTAAAAAAAGTTTAACTTTGCTCAGCAAATGTCTGGAAGCTGGATGGTTAGCTAACCAGTAAGTACCAATATTTGGTACCATTGTGTAGGCAACAGTTTAGGCTATCTACTAAATACACTACCATATTTCTGCTACCAATCTATATACCCAATACACTTCCATATTTCTACTACCAATCTATATAACCAGCTAGCAGATTTGTATGTGACATTTAATCAAAACATCTAACTTTGCTCAGCAAATGTCTGGTAGCTGGATGGTTAGTTGTCCAGTAAGCACCAATATTTGGTAACATTATGTAGCCAAGAGTTTAGGCTATCTAGTAAATACACTACAATTTTTGTGCTACCAATCTATATACCCAGCTTCCAGCTTTGTATGTGTCATTTTAACATAAAAAATCTAACTGAGCCAAACTAATTTCTGGTAGCTGGATAGTTAGCTATCCATTAAGCACCAATGTTTGGTACCATTAGGTAGCCAAGAGTCTAGGCTATCTAGTAAATACATTACAAAATTTCTGCTACCAATCTATTAACCCAGCTCCCAGATTTGTATGTGACATTTTACTAAAAAAATTTAACTTTGCTCAGCAAATGTCTGGAAGCTGGATGGTTAGCTATCCAGTAAGTACCAATATTTGGTACCATTACGTCGGCAACCGTTTAGGCTATCTAGTAAATGCACTACCATATTTCTGCTACCAATCTATATACCCAATACACTTCCATATTTCTACTACCAATCTATATAACCAGCTAGCAGATTTGTATGTGACATTTAATCAAAACATTTAACTTTGCTCAGCAAATGTCTGGTAGCTGGATGGTTAGTTGTCCAGTAAGCACCAATATTTGGTACCATTACGAAGCCAAGAGTTTAAGCTATCTAGTAAATACACTACCATTTTTGTGCTACCGATCTATATACCCAGCTTTAAGCTTTGTATGTGTCATTTTAACATAAAACATCTAACTGAGCCAAACTAATTTCTGGTAGCTGGATAGTTAGCTATCCATTAAGCACCAATGTTTGGTACCATTAGATAGCCAAGAGTCTAGGCTATCTTGTTCATACATTACAAAATTTCTGCTACCAATCTATTTACCCAGCTCCCAGATTTTTATGTGACATTTTACTAAAAAAAGTTTAACTTTGCTCAGCAAATGTCTGGAAGCTGGATGGTTAGCTAACCAGTAAGTACCAATATTTGGTACCATTGTGTAGGCAACAGTTTAGGCTATCTACTAAATACACTACCATATTTCTGCTACCAATCTATATACCCAATACACTTCCATATTTCTACTACCAATCTATATAACCAGCTAGCAGATTTGTATGTGAAATTTAATCAAAACATCTAACTTTGCTCAGCAAATGTCTGGTAGCTGGATGGTTAGTTGTCCAGTAAGCACCAATATTTGGTAACATTATGTAGCCAAGAGTTTAGGCTATCTAGTAAATACACTACAATTTTTGTGCTACCAATCTATATACCCAGCTTCCAGCTTTGTATGTGTCATTTTAACATAAAAAATCTAACTGAGCCAAACTAATTTCTGGTAGCTGGATAGTTAGCTATCCATTAAGCACCAATGTTTGGTACCATTAGGTAACCAATTGTCTAGGCTATCTAGTAAATACATTACAAAATTTCTGCTACCAATCTATTAACCCAGCTCCCAGATTTGTATGTGACATTTTACTAAAAACATTTAACTTTGCTCAGCAAATGTCTGGAAGCTGGATGGTTAGTTGTCCAGTAAGCACCAATATTTGGTAACATTATGTAGCCAAGAGTTTAGGCTATCTAGTAAATACACTACCATTTTTGTGCTACCGATCTATATACCCAGCTTCCAGCTTTGTATGTGTCATTTTAACATAAAACATCTAACTGAGCCAAACTAATTTCTGGTAGCTGGATAGTTAGCTATCCATTAAGCACCAATGTTTGGTACCATTAGATAGCCAAGAGTCTAGGCTATCTTGTTCATACATTACAAAATTTCTGCTACCAATCTATTAACCCAGCTCCCAGATTTGTATTTGACATTTTACTAAAAAAATTTAACTTTGCTCAGCAAATGTCTGGAAGCTGGATGGTTAGCTATCCAGTAAGTACCAATATTTGGTACCATTGCGTCGGCAACCGTTTAGGCTATCTAGTAAATGCACTACCATATTTCTGCTACCAATCTATATACCCAATACACTTCCATATTTCTACTACCAATCTATATAACCAGCTAGCAGATTTGTATGTGACATTTAATCAAAACATTTAACTTTGCTCAGCAAATGTCTGGTAGCTGGATGGTTAGTTGTCCAGTAAGCACCAATATTTGGTACCATTATGAAGCCAAGAGTTTAAGCTATCTAGTAAATACACTACCATTTTTGTGCTACCGATCTATATACCCAGCTTTAAGCTTTGTATGTGTCATTTTAACATAAAACATCTAACTGAGCCAAACTAATTTCTGGTAGCTGGATAGTTAGCTATCCATTAAGCACCAATGTTTGGTACCATTAGATAGCCAAGAGTCTAGGCTATCTTGTTCATACATTACAAAATTTCTGCTACCAATCTATTTACCCAGCTCCCAGATTTTTATGTGACATTTTACTAAAAAAAGTTTAACTTTGCTCAGCAAATGTCTGGAAGCTGGATGGTTAGCTAACCAGTAAGTACCAATATTTGGTACCATTGTGTAGGCAACAGTTTAGGCTATCTAGTAAATGCACTACCATATTTCTGCTACCAATCTATATACCCAATACACTTCCATATTTCTACTACCAATCTATATAACCAGCTAGCAGATTTGTATGTGACATTTAATCAAAACATCTAACTTTGCTCAGCAAATGTCTGGTAGCTGGATGGTTAGTTGTCCAGTAAGCACCAATATTTGGTAACATTATGTAGCCAAGAGTTTGGGCTATCTAGTAAATACACTACAATTTTTGTGCTACCAATCTATATACCCAGCTTCCAGCTTTGTATGTGTCATTTTAACATAAAAAATCTAACTGAGCCAAACTAATTTCTGGTAGCTGGATAGTTAGCTATCCATTAAGCACCAATGTTTGGTACCATTAGGTAACCAATTGTCTAGGCTATCTATTAAATACATTACAAAATTTCTGCTACCAATCTATTAACCCAGCTCCCAGATTTGTATGTGACATTTTACTAAAAACATTTAACTTTGCTCAGCAAATGTCTGGAAGCTGGATGGTTAGTTGTCCAGTAAGCACCAATATTTGGTACCATTACGAAGCCAAGAGTTTAGGCTATCTAGTAAATACACTACCATTTTTGTGCTACCGATCTATATACCCAGCTTCCAGCTTTGTATGTGTCATTTTAACATAAAACATCTAACTGAGCCAAACTAATTTCTGGTAGCTGGATAGTTAGCTATCCATTAAGCACCAATGTTTGGTACCATTAGATAGCCAAGAGTCTAGGCTATCTTGTTCATACATTATAAAATTTCTGCTACCAATCTATTTACCCAGCTCCCAGATTTTTATGTGACATTTTACTAAAAAAAGTTTAACTTTGCTCAGCAAATGTCTGGTAGCTGGATGGTTAGCTAACCAGTAAGTACCAATATTTGGTACCATTGTGTAGGCAACAGTTTAGGCTATCTACTAAATACACTACCATATTTCTGCTACCAATCTATATACCCAATACACTTCCATATTTCTACTACCAATCTATATAACCAGCTAGCAGATTTGTATGTGACATTTTCTCAAAACATTTAACTTTGCTCAGCAAATGTCTGGTAGCTGGATGGTTAGTTGTCCAGTAAGCACCAATATTTGGTACCATTATGTAGCCAAGAGTTTAGGCTATCTAGTAAATACACTACAATTTTTTTGCTACCGATCTATATACCCAGCTTCCAGCTTTGTATGTGTCATTTTAACATAAAACATCTAACTGAGCCAAACTAATTTCTGGTAGCTGGATAGTTAGCTATCCATTAAGCACCAATGTTTGGTACCATTATGTACCCAAGAGTCTAGGCTATCTAGGAAATGCATTACAAAATTTTTGCTACCAATCTATTTACCCAGCTCCCAGATTTTAATGTGACATTTTACTAAAAAAAATTTAACTGTGCTCTCTAAATGTCTGGTAGCTGGATAGTTAGCTATCCAGTAAGTACCAATATTTGGCACCATTATGTAGGCAAGAGTTTAGGCTATCTAGTAAATACACTACAATTTTTGTGCTACCGATCTATATACCCAGCTTCCAGCTTTGTATGTGTCATTTTAACATAAAAAATCTAACTGAGCCAAACTAATTTCTGGTAGCTGGATAGTTAGCTAGCTATTAAGCACCAATGTTTGGTACCATTAGGTAGCCAAGAGTCTAGGCTATCTAGTAAATACATTACAAAATTTCTGCTACCAATCTATTAACCCAGCTCCCAGATTTGTATGTGACATTTTACTAAAAAAATTTAACTTTGCTCAGCAAATGTCTGGAAGCTGGATGGTTAGCTATCCAGTAAGTACCAATATTTGGTACCATTGCGTCGGCAACCGTTTAGGCTATCTAGTAAATGCACTACCATATTTCTGCTACCAATCTATATACCCAATACACTTCCATATTTCTACTACCAATCTATATAACCAGCTAGCAGATTTGTATGTGACATTTAATCAAAACATCTAACTTTGCTCAGCAAATGTCTGGTAGCTGGATGGTTAGTTGTCCAGTAAGCACCAATATTTGGTAACATTATGTAGCCAAGAGTTTAGGCTATCTAGTAAATACACTACAATTTTTGTGCTACCAATCTATATACCCAGCTTCCAGCTTTGTTTGTGTCATTTTAACATAAAAAATCTAACTGAGCCAAACTAATTTCTGGTAGCTGGATAGTTAGCTATCCATTAAGCACCAATGTTTGGTACCATTAGGTAACCAATTGTCTAGGCTATCTAGTAAATACATTACAAAATTTCTGCTACCAATCTATTAACCCAGCTCCCAGATTTGTATGTGACATTTTACTAAAAACATTTAACTTTGCTCAGCAAATGTCTGGAAGCTGGATGGTTAGTTGTCCATTAAGCACCAATATTTGGTACCATTACGAAGCCAAGAGTTTAGGCCATCTAGTAAATACACTACCATTTTTGTGCTACCGATCTATATACCCAGCTTCCAGCTTTGTATGTGTCATTTTAACATAAAACATCTAACTGAGCCAAACTAATTTCTGGTAGCTGGATAGTTAGCTATCCATTAAGCACCAATGTTTGGTACCATTAGATAGCCAAGAGTCTAGGCTATCTTGTTCATACATTATAAAATTTCTGCTACCAATCTATTTACCCAGCTCCCAGATTTTTATGTGACATTTTACTAAAAAAAGTTTAACTTTGCTCAGCAAATGTCTGGTAGCTGGATGGTTAGCTAACCAGTAAGTACCAATATTTGGTACCATTGTGTAGGCAACAGTTTAGGCTATCTACTAAATAAACTAACATATTTCTGCTACCAATCTATATACCCAATACACTTCCATATTTCTACTACCAATCTATATAACCAGCTAGCAGATTTGTATGTGACATTTTCTCAAAACATTTAACTTTGCTCAGCAAATGTCTGGTAGCTGGATGGTTAGTTGTCCAGTAAGCACCAATATTTGGTACCATTATGTAGCCAAGAGTTTAGGCTATCTAGTAAATACACTACAATTTTTTTGCTACCGATCGATATACCCAGCTTCCAGCTTTGTATGTGTCATTTTAACATAAAACATCTAACTGAGCCAAACTAATTTCTGGTAGCTGGATAGTTAGCTATCCATTAAGCACCAATGTTTGGTACCATTATGTACCCAAGAGTCTAGGCTATCTAGGAATTGCCCTACAAAATTTCTGCTACCAATCTATTTACCCTGCTCCCAGATTTTAATGTGACATTTTACTAAAAAAATTTAACTGTGCTCTCTAAATGTCTGGTAGCTGGATAGTTAGCTATCCAGTAAGTACCAATATTTGGCACCATTATGTAGGCAAGAGTTTAGGCTATCTAGTAAATACACTACAATTTTTGTGCTACCGATCTATATACCCAGCTTCCAGCTTTGTATGTGTCATTTTAACATAAAAAATCTAACTGAGCCAAACTAATTTCTGGTAGCTGGATAGTTAGCTATCCATTAAGCACCAATGTTTGGTACCATTAGGTAGCCAAAAGTCTAGGCTATCTAGTAAATACATTACAAAATTTCTGCTACCAATCTATTAACCCAGCTCCCAGATTTGTATGTGACATTTTACTAAAAAAATTTAACTTTGCTCAGCAAATGTCTGGAAGCTGGATGGTTAGCTATCCAGTAAGTACCAATATTTGGTACCATTGCGTCGGCAACCGTTTAGGCTATCTAGTAAATGCACTACCATATTTCTGCTACCAATCTATATACCCAATACACTTCCATATTTCTACTACCAATCTATATAACCAGCTAGCAGATTTGTATGTGACATTTAATCAAAACATCTAACTTTGCTCAGCAAATGTCTGGTAGCTGGATGGTTAGTTGTCCAGTAAGCACCAATATTTGGTAACATTATGTAGCCAAGAGTTTAGGCTATCTAGTAAATACACTACAATTTTTGTGCTACCAATCTATATACCCAGCTTCCAGCTTTGTATGTGTCATTTTAACATAAAAAATCTAACTGAGCCAAACTAATTTCTGGTAGCTGGATAGTTAGCTATCCATTAAGCACCAATGTTTGGTACCATTAGGTAACCAATTGTCTAGGCTATCTAGTAAATACATTACAAAATTTCTGCTACCAATCTATTAACCCAGCTCCCAGATTTGTATGTGACATTTTACTAAAAACATTTAACTTTGCTCAGCAAATGTCTGGAAGCTGGATGGTTAGTTGTCCAGTAAGCACCAATATTTGGTACCATTACGAAGCCAAGAGTTTAGGCTATCTAGTAAATACACTACCATTTTTGTGCTACCGATCTATATACCCAGCTTCCAGCTTTGTATGTGTCATTTTAACATAAAACATCTAACTGAGCCAAACTAATTTCTGGTAGCTGGATAGTTAGCTATCCATTAAGCACCAATGTTTGGTACCATTAGATAGCCAATTGTCTAGGCTATCTAGTAAATACATTACAAAATTTCTGCTACCAATCTATTAACCCAGCTCCCAGATTTGTATGTGACATTTTACTAAAAAAATTTAACTTTGCTCAGCAAATGTCTGGAAGCTGGATGGTTAGCTATCCAGTAAGTACCAATATTTGGTACCATTGCGTCGGCAACCGTTTAGGCTATCTAGTAAATGCACTACCATATTTCTGCTACCAATCTATATACCCAATACACTTCCATATTTCTACTACCAATCTATATAACCAGCTAGCAGACTTGTATGTGACATTTAATCAAAACATCTAACTTTGCTCAGCAAATGTCTGGTAGCTGGATGGTTAGTTGTCCAGTAAGCACCAATATTTGGTAACATTATGTAGCCAAGAGTTTAGGCTATCTAGTAAATACACTACAATTTTTGTGCTACCAATCTATATACCCAGCTTCCAGCTTTGTATGTGTCATTTTAACATAAAAAATCTAACTGAGCCAAACTAATTTCTGGTAGCTGGATAGTTAGCTATCCATTAAGCACCAATGTTTGGTACCATTAGGTAACCAATTGTCTAGGCTATCTAGTAAATACATTACAAAATTTCTGCTACCAATCTATTTACCCAGCTCCCAGATTTGTTTGTGACATTTTACTAAAACAATTTAACTTTCCCCTCTTAATGTCTGGTAGCTGGATAGTTAGCTATCCAGTAAGTACCAATATTTGGCACCATTATGTAGGCAAGAGTTTAGGCTATCTAGTAAATACACTACAATTTTTGTGCTACCGACCTATATACCCAGCTTCCAGCTTTGTATGTGTCATTTTCACATAAAAAATCTAACTGAGCCAAACTAATTTCTGGTAGCTGGATAGTTAGCTATCCATTAAGCACCAATGTTTGGTACCATTAGGTAGCCAAGAGTCTAGGCTATCTAGTTAAAACATTACAAAATTTCTGCTACCAATCTATATAACCAGGTAGCAGATTTGTATGTGACATTTTCTCAAAACATTTAACTTTGCTCAAAATTGCCTGGTAGCTGGATAGTTAGCTATCCAGTAAGTACCAATATTTGGTACCATGAAATAGCCAAGGGACAAGGCTATCTAATAAGTACACTACCCAATCTCTGTTACTATTCTGCATACCCAGCTCCCAGATTTTTATGTATCATTTTATCATAAAAAAATAACACTTAGCCAAACAAATTTGTGGTAGCTGGATAGTTAGCTATAGTTAGCTATCCAGTAAGCACCAATAGTTGTGCCATTAATAAATACACTTCCATATTTCTGCTACCAATCTATATAATGTTTCCATGTTATGATATATATATTTGTTGAATCTGCATTAACAGCTCACTAACTACAAGCAATAAACTTCTCATTAATATCTCCCAGTAATAGTGATTTAGTGATGCAATCAACAAGTCATCAACATACCAAAGCCAGAAAAACATTTACACCTGTGTATCTTCAAATGCTTCTCTATTTAAAAGCATGTAAATGTATATCAATTGACAGTATGTTCAGTCTGGGTCTGTTAATCTCTGATGACCATGTTTTTATCTAAGTTAACATCACTTGGAAACTGGAAATGGTGTCTGGGGCTATGCCCTCCCAATATACGTCAGGGTCTTTTCACTATTGATGATAACCCACCTTCATTAACAGTGAAGGCAGCTATTGTAACACAGGCATTTTGCTGTAACAGTACTGGAGGTGGAGATCAAATTAGACTGCCAGAAAACCCAAGATAGTTCAACCAAAGATAGCTTTTTTTTTTACCTGAATTCTACATCAAATGTTTCTCCATTTCTACATAGTTCTTGTTTTGATATCAAATAGACATGTGGACAATGAACAGTGTCTCTTTAGATTAATTATGTCTGTACTTCCTTTCTTAACAAAGTAATCAGGACAATGTTTTACACTCGAAACTTCTGTACAATGTATCTGCCACCCATTCCAGTGTTGAATTGTGACAACCAGGTCTTCTCCACTGTTTTAAAACACACTTGACAAAATGTTATTACTGCTCCATAGGCTAATGTGCTCATTCTAGATGGAGCTGTCATTCATATGCTCAACCCAAAATCCTGCCAAACCTTTTTTAATTGAGGTGTTTTGCCATTTAAAATAATATATTCAGTCGCAGTAAAACAATTTGTAATGGGCTGAAATTGTGCCATATGAGTACATGTTTAGAAACGGGACAACAGAAAAAAAATGCACGCTAGTTCTTTCTGTCATATTTAGGATAAAATTTTAGGGTAGCAGAGCTACCTATTTCAGCTTTGAAAGTACAATAATCAGAAACAAACCATTTCATGGTTAAATGCACAGCTGTGCATGGATCCAATTTGTCATGTTGACCATTGCTCCCTGATTAATTAAGTCCGAATTATAAACTAAATATATTCTGAATGTAGACAAAATAAGCTATTCATTATTAACTAAAATACCGATATTTCCTTTGTCTTAATTCAGATATTTTTTCCCCTGATATCCAATTATTTATATTAGAATTTTTGAGACAGTTTTGAAGGCAAAATAATACTCCATCGTATATATATACGTATATATATATATATATATATAGATATAGATATAGATATAGATATAAAGATATAGATATAGATATAGATATATAGATAGATATATGTTTTACGGAAGAATTTAGAGCTCCTGGCTATGACTTTGTTGACATACAAAATCCTGCACTGCCATCAAATTTTGTTTTGGACAGTTATATTTTTTGAATGATAGTCTTTTGACTCAATCAAGTCCAGGACAAAGTTCGAACATTGACAAAGCTATGTCTGAAAGCCAATCGGGTCTAGCTGTTTAATTGCCAATTGTGTAATTAGATGTTTGTTTGATAATTTGAAGAGTTAAAGTTGATCCAGTTGTATTTATTATCTGC
The DNA here is from genome assembly GCA_932294295.1 of Alitta virens. NCBI lineage: Eukaryota > Metazoa > Annelida > Polychaeta > Phyllodocida > Nereididae > Alitta > Alitta virens. Next base: position 23,082,114 of record OW028578.1, on the reverse strand, counting down.
TGTTGGTGTCTGAATCGTTGCATCGCCATATGAGGTAAAATTACTAACTTACATAATTGTTATAACTAATATTATCATATGAAATTATAGGCAAACCTTGTGTGGTATTTTTAAATTCTGTATTTAATTCGTTTCTTTTTTTGTTCTTTTTTCTCTTTCTCTTATAATAAATTGTATGTGCTTAAGATGAAACGGTTTGGGTCACACTCTTTGGCAATTTCATTGTCTTATCTAAATTATGTAATCTTTCTTTTGTATTTTCCTTTTAAATAACGTCTTGGATAATTATGGTGGACAAGATAAACATTCGATAACGAAACATTTGTTGATATACTGAAAAGAAAACATCAAGTTTTTAAAGTGCTAAGTTTAAACTGTCAAAAATAAAGTCTGTCTTTACCGTGAATATGAAAACCGCCGTCATAACTACATTATTTTGTGACGTCTCTGATTTCAAGCACTTTTACGTCATAGGCCAGGCAATGAGGTTCGTTAAATATGGTCATAAATCTGGGTCCGCTATACTGCACTTTTTCCAATAATACATAGGCTGCGCTGTAGCTACACCCTCAGCAAATCCCACATAGCACGCAGGCATCATTAAAACTTAAGTGTTCATCCGACAGGTGGGAGGGCAGGGGTTACGCTTTTGTTTCTAGAGCTGAACTCTGACACTAATGCACTTACCCTCATGACATTTTATACAGTAACACTCTATATGGCCTAGTGGTGCCTTGTAATAGCCACACTGACATATCTCGGCTATGTTTTACAAAATTTGGAAAAATATTATTTCTTGAGTGTTATATTGTGTGTGTGATGAACCGAAACTATTGCCACTTGGCCTACATAGCCTGTTACGCAATGCTAATTAGAGTCACTCTTGAATTTCTTCATTTGTTAATTAAATTCTGTTAAGTGTGAAACCATACATAGTTCCTGTGGATTATTACAAAGTCCGATTAAGTCTTACTTTATTTTTGTAAAATGTAAGGCCTGTATTAAGTCTTATTTTTGTGCTCTAAGTCTTACATTGTCTTATTTCAAAGATGTTATGCACAATAAAGAGTATTCAGTTCGATAGAATTATCAACACAATAGCATATTCCCTGAACTAATCTACAACTAACCCAAAATAGTCATATATGGGCTATGGCAATGATCCTAAGCAATGAATATGAAATTCAGCAACAATGTTATGCGACATAAAGATTTTGGAAACAATTTCATACAAAATTAACCTTAAAGATTTGTATTTACTTGTATTTAAATAAATAAAGTCTAACTACAAATAAATACAATCTTAAAGATTTCTTTTGTATGATCCTCAACGCATCCATTTTAATGCCTTTATAAGTCAAAATATTTTTTGCTCGCCATTTACATTTAGCAGGCAACTTTCCCCCACTTTTTCAGAAATGCCCATCTTGTCCAGTGACTCCAGTCTGTGTATAATAATATAAAAAATACTTAGAAATCCATATTAAGTAATTTTATAAGTATTTCACAGGTTTCAGACTGTGCAGTGTACAGTACATGCAGCACCCATAATAAATGCATGATGAAATATTGATATCCATGCATGCTGTGTATTGTCATGATGCAAAACCACATGTCAATAACAATTAATAAATAAATATAGATATACATTTTTACTAGAATTTAAAGACAATAAAACACATACAATGACCATAGTATTGTAAATCTATTTTGTGCAATGATGTTAAATTTTGTTTGTTGATGTCATGTGTTATGTGAGTACACACCTGTTGTTTATCTTAGTTCATAGCCATAGGCATACACAGTGTTTATTTACCTTGTAATCAAATCTTTCTTTCTTCCTGACGTGGATTTTCCCCTGCTCTTGAGCTCTGCTATCAGTGCTAAACACTTCCACTCGGTATATTTAGTTGTCATTGTGTTTGGTCAAAGGTTACTTGAAAAAACGAACACAACACTGCAGCTACACAAGTTTGTTTACATACGTTCTACACTCGAGCGATAATGCGCACGATAGGATCGGTCGCAGTGCCTCCCCGCGGAAATTTCGCGTGACAACCTCATTGTGAAAACTCCCTAGTGCTGGATGTGCAAGAAAGTTCCAATACAATGTCATCTGACTCATGACTCTCATCTTGAGGCAATTTGTCGAACTACACGCTGCAAGTAGCATTTACATAATCACAGTAGCTTAGTTACTGGTTTGAAATGAAAGAAAGGTGAGATTCATTCAAGTGTACTTGTGGCTCCCCCTATAATTAAAGCAATTGCTAGAAAATCAAAAGCGAAAAAGTTTACATAAATTGCAATTGCATTCTGTTAGTAATGATATACAAGGCAGAGTAGAGAAATATTTCTGCAGAATAAATGACTATTTTTGAATGCAAATGTAGTGTCAATAAATATTACCCATATAGTTAATGTACAAAAAACTTATTTTCTGAAGTAATGCATCTGCTTTAATTATAGGGGGAGCCACAAATTCACTTGAATTGCTCAGTCCATGAAAACTTAAATGCACACAAACAATCTGATCTAAAATCTGCAGCGGTTTAGAATTTAATATAAAATACAGTTTAATATATTTTAGTCCTGCATTTAATACCATTATTTTCTTGCATTTAATACCATTATTTTCTTGCACAGAAAGACTCAAAGTTAATAGGAATTCTCACACTTCTTTCATTTCAAACCAGTAACTAAGCTACTGTTTTTATATAAATGCTACTGGCAGCATGTAAATCATCAAACTGCCTCACAAAAAGAGTTGTGAGTCAGATAACATTGCATTGGAACTTACTTGCTTATCCACCAGGGAGTTTTTAACCCTCAGTGAACGAAGTTTGAATAGGGTTATTGTTATCACTGGAAATGAAGGGTGGGTAGGTGTAACACCTGCACCTGTTGCTCTGAATGAACAAGATACTTTTAACTTGTTTTCACCATTAAAAAATTTGGGACATGTTAATATAGCATAGAAATTATGAGGAATACAGCATAATTATTCAATAACTGAGAAGCACAACTAACATACTTGCATTAAAAATATCTCATTTCTGTGGGTTGACACCCACTTGTGTTTGTTAAGAAAGCAGATCTATGTTTATGTCAATTGCCCAACAGATAAAATCTGAATTTATCATTGCATAATGCATAACAATTGTGAAAACTCCCTAGTGCTGGATGTGCAAGAAAGTTCCAATACAATGTCATCTGACTCATGACTTTCATCTTGAGGCAATTTGTCGAACTACACGCTGCAAGTAGCATTTACATAATCACAGTAGCTTAGTTACTGGTTTGAAATGAAAGAAAGGTGAGATTCATTCAAGTGTACTTGTGGCTCTACCTATAATTAAAGCAATTGCTAGAAAATCAAAAGCAGAAAAGTTTACATAAATTGCAATTGCATTCTGTTAGTAATGATATACAAGGCAGAGTATAGAAATATTTCTGCAGAATAAATGACTATTTTTGAATGCAAATGTAGTGTCAATAAATATTACCTATATAGTTAATGTACAAAAAACTTATTTTCTGAAGTAATGCATCTGCTTTAATTATAGGGGGAGCCACAAATTCACTTGAATTGCTCAGTCCATGAAAACTTAAATGCACATAAACAATCTGATCTAAAATCTGCAGTGGTTTAGAATTCAATACAAAATACAGTTTGATATATTTTAGTCCTGCATTTAATACCATTATTTTCTTGCATTTAATACCATTATTTTCTTGCAAAGAAAGACTCAAAGTTAATAGGAATTCTCACCCTTCTTTCATTTCAAACCAGTAACTAAGCTACTGTTTTTTTATAAATGCTACTGGCAGCTGTTCTTCACATTGCCTCACAATGAGAGTCGTGAGTCAGATGAAGTTGCATTGGAACTTTCTTGCATATCCACCAGGGAGTTTTTAAGCAACAAAGTTTGAAGAGGGTTATTGTTATCACTGAAATCATGGGCGGGTGGGCGTAACACCTTTTGCTGTTGCTCTGGATAAACAAGCTACTTATTGTTTAGGGTCTTTTGACTTGTTTTCGCCATCTCAGACATGTAAATATAGCATAGAATTCATGAGGAATACAGCATTTTCAACAACTGAAAAGCACAACTAACTTACTTGCATTAAAAATATCTCATTTCTGTGGTTAGCACCCACTTTTGTTTGGTAAGAACGCAGACCTATGTTTATGTCAATTGCACAACCGATAAAATATTAATTTATCATTGCATAATGCATAATAATTGTGAAAACTCCCTAGTGCTGGATGTGCAAGAAAGTTTTAATACAATGTCATCTGACTCATGACTCGTCTCGAGGCAGTTTGTCGAACTACATGCTGCAAGTAGCATTTACATAATCACAGTAGCTTAGTTACTGGTTTTGAAATGAACGAAGGGTGAAAGTTCCTAATTAATTTTGGGTCTTTCCATGCAAGAAAATAATGTTCTTAAATGGGATTAGATATTAAACTGCATTTTGTATTGAACTCTAAACCAATGCAGATTTTACATCAGATTGTTTTATGTGCATTTAATATTTCATTGACTAAACAATTCAAGTCATTCAAGGGTACTTGTGACTCCTCCTATAATTAAAGCAGATGCTGCATAACTTTTGCTGCATTATTTTAGAAAATATGTTTTTTGTACATTAACTATAGGTAATTTGGGTAATAATAATTTATTCTGCAGTATGCAATTAAGTATTGCATCTGAAACATTTCTCTACTCTGCCAGTTGCACTATTGTTCACTCTCTGTTTAAGCAAGACCCACATGCTCAGTAAAATATCAGGGGTACATCTAGGTCAATTAGATATACAGTCTAGGTCAATTAGTAGGGTATCATGCTGTGCTCCCATTGTTTTTTTTGCAAGAGAAAGGTAGGCGATTCAGGTAAAAAAGGGAATTATTTTCACAATTTTATTGTGTTGAGAAATCTTAACTTAACAAAATTAGGCCCTATCCAACATGGTCAAGGATAATAAAATAAGGTGATTTTGTTCAACTCAGAAGCAGTCTCAGAAAACTTAATAATAGAGTAATGGATCATCATCAAAGATATTAGACTGATCCATCAGTCCCAAAATTATATCTTTTTTTCTTTTTAAATAAGCCTATCATGAATTAGGCCAAGAAATATAGACCAAGGGTCCAAAGCCTTAATTAAATAATAATTATCAGGTTAATAAATTACATTGTGAATAATTTAGGCCTATTCTTACCTTAAACCTAATTATTAAGTCTAAAACAAAAAGAAAGTCTCTCAAAACTAAGTCATAATTCAAATTGCAGAATTTACCTATGATACAAAGCTACAGATAGTAAATTAAAAAGAAGCACAAATAAGGAGAGATAGCAGCAGAATCATAAGTAGTGTAGACCCATATAATTTAACGAGTGATAAAGGGAAGATTGAGATGTTGCTGCTTTGACAGCCAAAAGGCAAATAATTCTTGATGACGTCATCAATTTTTTTAAGACAGTGGCGCCGCCAATCTGTTCCAAACCCCCCCCCCCCCCCCTGACTTGCACCAATGTTTATAGCAATGAATAGCTGATATTTATCATTAAAAAATCAAACGTAGCCAAACTAATTTCTGGTAGCTGGATAGTTAGCTATCCAGTAGACACAAATATTTGGTACAATTACATAGCCATGAGCTTAGACTATCTAGTAAATACACTACCACATTTCTCGTACCATTCTATATACCCAGCTCCTAGATTTGTATGTATCATTTTATAATAAAAAATTACACTTAGCCAAACAAATTTCTGGTAAGCTTTGGGCCAATTTTATTTCTCAGTATTTCAACTGACCCTCATTTGTTCTACATATCTTAAATGAATGACAGGTTCAGACCTATCAGTGGTGCTTGTCAATCAAGTCCAAGCTGGAAAGTCATATAGTTGCTAGTGATCAAACCAAGATATGCACTAGTTTCAAGCAGGGCTCATATGACCTCAGACAGGAAAATCACAAAAAAAAAAAAAATGATGTGATAGTTAGTTAGTTAGTGAGATAGATAGATAGTCATGTAAGTATTCAATAATGCTAAATTAATGACAAAACTTTTTTTTTTAATTCATGAATTTGGTTCTTTGTTCAGAATAACAATGCAAGAACGTTTTTTGCTGTTATAATTTTCCATTTAACTATATTTGTTGAATCTGCATTAACAGCTCACTAACTACAGGCAATATATTTCTCATTAGTATCAGTGCCGAGCCCTCCATGGATATAAACAGTACGAGATCCATGAAGTCAGCTTCCAGATTCCAGTTCCCAATCAGCTACCAGTCAGTTCCCAGTAAAGTGAACTCAGCTTCCAGTTCTAGTTCCCAGTCAGCTACAAGCCAGCTACCAGTAACGTGAAGTCAGTTCCCAATTCTAGTTCCCAGTAAGCTACCAGTCAGTTCCCAGTAAAGTGTACTCATCTTCCAGTTCTAGTTCCCAGTCAACTACAAGCCAGCTACCAGTGACGTGAAGTCAGTTCCCAGTTCTAGTTCCCAGTCAGCGACCAGTCAGTTCCCAGTAAAGTGAACTCAGCTCCCAGTTCTAGTTCCCGTTCAATTGCCAGAAAACGATCTGGGCAAATGTTTGGTTATCGGAAAGCTGTACATGCCCTTATGTTCATAGCAATGAATAGCTGATGGAATAGCAGGTACCAATATTTATCATAAAAAATTACACTAAGCCAAAACAGATTTCTGGTAGCTGGATAGTTAGCTACCCATTAGGCGCAAATGTTTGGTACCATTAAGTATCCAAGAGTCGAGGCTATCTAGTAAATACACCACCATATTTCTGCTACCAATCTATATACCCAATACACTTCCATATTTCTACTACCAATCTATATAACCAGCTAGCAGATTGGTATGTGACATTTTCTCAAAACATTTAACTTTGCTCAGCAAATGTCTGGTAGCTGGATGGTTAATTGTCCAGTAAGCACCAATATTTGGTTCCATTATGTAGCCATGAGTTTAGGCTATCTAGTAAATACACTACAATTTTTGTGCTACCAATCTATATACCCAGCTTCCAGCTTTGTATGTGTCATTTTAACATAAAAAATCAAACTGAGCCAAACTAATTTCTGGTAGCTGAATAGTAAGCTATCCATTAAGCACCAATGTTTGGTACCATTGCGTAGGCAACAGTTTAGGCTATGTAGTAAATACACTACCATATTTCTGCTACCAATCTATATACCCAATACACTTCCATATTTCTACTACCAACCTACATAACCAGCTACCAGATTTGTATGCGACATTTTCTCAAAACATTTAACTTTGCTCAGCAAATGTCTGGTAGCTGGATGGTTAGCTATACAGTAAGTACCAATATTTCGTACCATTGCGTAGGCAAGAGTTTAGGCTATCTAGTAAATACACTACCATTTTTGTGCTACCGATCTATATACCCAGCTTCCAGATTTGTATGTGTCATTTAAACATGAAAAATCTAACGGAGCCAAACTAATTTCTAGTAGCTGGATAGTAAGCTATCCATTAAGCACCAATGTTTGGTTCCATTAGGTAGCCAATAGTCTAGGCTATCTAGTAAATAAATTACAAATTTCTGCTACCAATCTATATACCCAGCTCCCAGATTTTTATGTGTCATTTTACCAAAACAATTTGACTTCGCTCAGCAAATGTCTGGTAGCTGGATAGTTAGCTATCCAGTAAGTACCAATATTTGGTACCATTGCGTAGGCAAGAGTTTAGGCTATCTAGTAAATACACTTCCATTTTTGTGCTACCGATCTATATAACCAGCTTCCAGATTTTTATGTGTCATTTTAACATAAAAAATCAAACTGAGCGAAACTAATAAGCTATCCAGTAAGTACCAATATTTAGTGCCATGAAATAGCCGAGGGACAAGGCTATCTAATAAATACACTACCCAATCTCTGCTACCATTCTGCATACCCAGCTCCCAGATTTTTATGTATCATTTTATCATAAAAAATAACACTTAGCCAAACCAATTTGTAGTAGCTGGATAGTTAGCTATCCAGTAAGCACCAATAGTTGTGCCATTAATAAATACACTTCCATATTTCTGCTACCAATCTATATACCCAGCTCCCAGATTTGTATGTATCATTTTATCCTAAAAAATTACACTTAGCCAAACAAATTTCTGGTGAGCTTTGGGATGATTTTATTTCTCAGTATTTCAACTCTACATATCTGGATTCTACAAGATTTTTAGAATAGAAAAACGAGAAAAGGTTTTCTTGAATGAATGCCAGGTTCACCCATGTCAGTGGTGCTTATCAATCAAGTCCAAACTGGAAAGTCATATAGTTCCTAGTGGTCAAACCAAGATATGCACTAGTTTCTAGCAGGGCTCATATGACCTCAGACAGGAAAATCACAAAAAAAAAAAATGATGTGATAGTTAGTTAGTTAGTTAGATAGATAGATAGTCATGTAAGTATTCAATAATGCTAAATTAATAACAAAACTTTTTTTTTTTTAAATTCATCAATCTGGTTCTTTGTTCAGAATGACAATGCAAAAACGTTTTTTGCTGCTATAATTTTCCATTTAACTATATTTGTTGAATCTGCATTAACAGCTCACTAACTACAGGCAATAAACTTCTCATTAGTATCAGCGCCGAGCCCTCCATGGATATAAACGGTACGAGATCCTTGAAGTCAGCTTCCAGATTCCAGTTCCCAATCAGCTACCAGTCAGTTCCCAGTAAAGTGTACTCAGCTTCCAGTTCTAGTTCCCAGTCAGCGACCAGTCAGTTCCAAGTAAAGTGAACTCAGCTCCCAGTTCTAGTTCCGTTTCAATTGCCAGAAAATGATCTACACTAAGCCAAAACAGATTTCTGGTAGCTGGATAGTTAGCTACCCATTAAGCACAAATATTTGGTACCATTAAGTATTCAAGAGTCAAGGCTATCTAGTAAATACACTACCATTTTTGTGCTACCAATCTATTTACCCAGCTCCCAGATTTTTATGTGACATTATCTCAAAACATTTAACTTTGCTCAGCAAATGTCTGGTAGCTGGATAGTTAGCTATCTAGTAGGTACCAATATTTGGCACCATTATGTAGGCAAGAGTTTAGGCTATCTAGTAAAAACACTACTATTTTTGTGCTACCGATCTATGTACCCAGCTTCCAGATTTGTATGTGACATTATCTCAAAACATTTAACTTTGCTCAGCAAATGTCTGGTAGCTGGATGGTTAGTTGTCCAGTAAGCACCAAAATTTGGTACCATTATGTAGCCAAGAGTCTAGGCTATCTAGTAAATACACTACCATTTTTGTGCTAACGATCTATATACCCAGCTTCCAGCTTTGTATATGTCATTTTAACATAAAAAATCTAACTGACCCAAGCTAATTTCTGGTAGCTGGATAGTTAGCTATCCATTAAGCACCAATGTTTGGTACCATTAGGTAGGCAAGAGTCTAGGCTATCTAGTAAATACATTACAAAATTTCTGCTACCAATCTATTTACCTAGATCCCAGATTTTTATGTGACATTTTACTAAAAAGATGTTACTTTGCTCTCTAAATGTCTGGTAGTTGGATAGTTAGCTATCCAGTAAGTACCAATATTTGGCACCATTATGTAGGCAAGAGTTTAGGCTATCTAGTAAATACACTACCATATTTGTGCTACCGATCTATATACCCAGCTTCCAGCTTTGTATGTGACATTATCTCAAAACATTTAACTTTGCTCAGCAAATGTCTGGTAGCTGGATGGTTAGTTGTCCAGTAAGCACCAAAATTTGGTACCATTATGTAGCCAAGAGTCTAGGCTATCTAGTAAATACACTACCATTTTTGTGCTAACGATCTATATACCCAGCTTCCAGCTTTGTATATGTCATTTTAACATAAAAAATCTAACTGACCCAAGCTAATTTCTGGTAGCTGGATAGTTAGCTATCCATTAAGCACCAATGTTTGGTACCATTAGGTAGGCAAGAGTCTAGGCTATCTAGTAAATACATTACAAAATTTCTGCTACCAATCTATTTACCTAGATCCCAGATTTTTATGTGACATTTTACTAAAAAGATGTTACTTTGCTCTCTAAATGTCTGGTAGTTGGATAGTTAGCTATCCAGTAAGTACCAATATTTGGCACCATTATGTAGGCAAGAGTTTAGGCTATCTAGTAAATACACTACCATATTTGTGCTACCGATCTATATACCTAGCTTCCAGATTTGTATGTGACAGCTATCTAGTAAATAAATTACAAAATTTCTGCTACCAATCTATATAACCAGCTAGCAGATTTATATGTTACATTTTCTCAAAACATTTAACTTTGCTCAGCAAATGTCTGGAAGCTGGATAGTTAGCTATCCAGTAAGTACCAATATTAGCTTTCAGATTTGTATGTGTCATTTTAACATAAAAAATCCAACTGAGCCAAACTAATTTCTGGTAGCTGGATAGTAAGCTATCCATTTAGCGCCAATGTTTGGTACCATTAGGTAGCCAAGAGTCTAGGCTATCTAGTAAATAAATTACAAAATTTCTGCTACCAATCTATATAACTAGCTAGCAGATTTGTATGTTACATTTTCTCAAAACATTTAACTTTGCTCACCAAATGTCTGGAAGCTGGATGGTTAGCTATCCAGTAAGTAACCTTTTTGCCTATCTAGTAAATATACTACCATATTTCTGCTACCAATCTATATACCCAATACACTTCCGTATTTCTACTTCCAATCTATATAACCAGCTAGCAGATTTGTAAGTGACATTTTCTCAAAACATTTAACTTTGCTCAGCAAATGACAGGTAGCTGGATGGTTAGTTGTCCAGTATGCACCAATATTTGGTACCATTGCATAGGCAACAGTTTAGGCAATCTAGTAAATACACTACCATATTTCTGCTACCAATCTATATACCCAATACACTTCCATATTTCTACTACCAATCTTTATAACCAGATACCAGATTTGTATGTGACATTTTCTCAAAACGTTTAACTTTGCTCAGCAAATGTCTGGTAGCTGGATGGTTAGTTGTCCAATAAGCACCAATATTTGGTACCATTATGTAGCCAAGAGTTTAGGCTATCTAGTAAATACACTACAATTTTTGTGCTACCAATCTATATACCCAGCTTCCAGCTTTGTATGTGTCATTTTAACATAAAAAATCTAACTGAGCCAAACTAATTTCTGGTAGCTGGATAGTTAGCTATCCATTAAGCACCAATGTTTGGTACCATTAGGTAGCCAAGAGTCTAGGCTATCTAGTAAATACATTACAAAATTTCTGCTACCAATCTATTTACCCAGCTCCCAGATTTGTATGTGACATTTTACTAAAAAATTTAACTTTGCTCTCTAAATGTCTGGTAGCTGGATAGTTAGCTATCCAGTAAGTACCAATATTTGGCACCATTATGTAGGCAAGAGTTTAGGCTATCTAGTAAATACACTACCATTTTTGTGCTACCGATCTATATGCCCAGCTTCCAGATTTGTATGTGTCATTTTAACATAAAAAATCAAACTGAGCCAAACTAATTTCTGTTAGCTGGATAGTAAGCTATCCATTAAGCACCAATGTTTGGTACCATTAGGTAGCCAAGAGTCTAGGCTATCTAGTAAATAAATTACAAAATTTCTGCTACCAATCTATATAACCAGCTACCAGATTTGTATGTTACATTTTCTCAAAACATTTAACTTTACTCAGCAAATGTCTGCAAGCTGGATGGTTAGCTATCCAGTAAGTACCAATATTTGGTACCATTGCATCGGCAACAGTTTAGGCTATCTAGTAAATACACTATTATATTTCTGCTGCTAATCTATATACCCAATACACTTCCATATTTCTACTACCAATCTATATAACAAGCTAGCAGATTTGTATGTGACATTTTCTCAAAACATTTAACTTTACTCAGCAAATGACTGGTAGCTGGATGGTTAATTGTCCTGTAAGCACCAATATTTGGTACCATTGTGTAGGCAACAGTTTAGGCTATCTACTAAATACACTACCATATTTCTGCTACCAATCTATATACCCAATACACTTCCATATTTCTACTACCAATCTATATAACCAGCTAGCAGATTTGTATGTGACATTTTCTCAAAACATTTAACTTTGCTCAGCAAATGTCTGGTAGCTGGATGGTTAGTTGTCCAATAAGCACCAATATTTGGTACCATTATGTAGCCAAGAGTTTAGGCTATCTAGTAAATACACTACAATTTTTGTGCTACCAATCTATATACCCAGCTTCCAGCTTTGTATGTGTCATTTTAACATAAAAAATCTAACTGAGCCAAACTAATTTCTGGTAGCTGGATAGTTAGCTATCCATTAAGCACCAATGTTTGGTACCATTAGGTAGCCAAGAGTCTAGGCTATCTAGTAAATACATTACAAAATTTCTGCTACCAATCTATTTACCCAGCTCCCAGATTTGTATGTGACATTTTAACATAAAAAATCAAACTGAGCCAAACTAATTTCTGGTAGCTGGATAGTAAGCTATCCATTAAGCACCAATGTTTGGTACCATTAGGTAGCCAAGAGTCTAGGCTATCTAGTAAATAAATTACAAAATTTCTGCTACCAATCTATATAACCAGCTACCAGATTTGTATGTTACATTTTCTCAAAACATTTAACTTTACTAAGCAAATGTCTGCAAGCTGGATGGTTAGCTATCCAGTAAGTACCAATATTTGGTACCATTGCGTCGGCAACAGTTTAGGCTATCTAGTAAATACACTATTATATTTCTGCTACTAATCTATATACCCAATACACTTCCATATTTCTACTACCAATCTATATAACCAGCTAGCAGATTTGTATGTGACATTTTCTCAAAACATTTAACTTTACTCAGCAAATGACTGGTAGCTGGATGGTTAATTGTCCTGTAAGCACCAATATTTGGTACTATTATGTAGCCAAGAGTTTAGGCTATCTAGTAAATACACTACCATTTTTGTGCTACCGATATATATACCAAGCTTTAAAGTGATATGATGTCTCAGACCTTCCCAGGCAAATCCAGCCCTTAACTAAAGAAATAGCTACATCTACCACTTAACTTACTTGTTTTGTACTTTTTTGAACATTTAAGTCATAATCTTGACAGTACACAGCATGAAAGCACTGGGAAAATCCGTTAGGCAAGATTTGGGCATTATGGAGGAGTTACTGTGTGACTGGCTGCTGCTGCTGCTGGCTATGGGGTATTATCATAATTTATTCATGTGGCCCATGTGGTCAGAGCTGTCAAACTAACAGAAACAATTAGATGGGCTTGTCCTCCATTCACAGTGTATCTTATTTACTCATATGAGTTGTGAAAACAGTTTACCTTGTTCAGAATCACTTTTCATAGCTTCAATTAATGTATAAACACAATTTTCCAGAGTAAACAAAACCCTCGTGGTTCCTGGTGGTTGGAATTTAGCTCTGCCTGGCTGTGGTCATGTGACCCAAGCCAAGTTTCAAATTATTTCGGTGTACACCAAAATCACTACAGTCGATTTTAAGACTGAAATACTCATTACTAACAAATGGATGCGCACAAAGCAAAGTGGTTTCTGACAATACACATCCTCCACTATCATTCAGTGGTAAATTAAAAGAAACTTTCAGTTGACCTAGATATGAGACTTCATATCACTTTAAGCTTTGTATGTGTCATTTTAACATAAAACATCTAACTGAGCCAAACTAATTTCTGGTAGCTGGATAGTTAGCTATCCATTAAGCACCAATGTTTGGTACCATTAGATAGCCAAGAGTCTAGGCTATCTTGTTCATACATTACAAAATTTCTGCTACCAATCTATTTACCCAGCTCCCAGATTTTTATGTGACATTTTACTAAAAAAAGTTTAACTTTGCTCAGCAAATGTCTGGAAGCTGGATGGTTAGCTAACCAGTAAGTACCAATATTTGGTACCATTGTGTAGGCAACAGTTTAGGCTATCTACTAAATACACTACCATATTTCTGCTACCAATCTATATACCCAATACACTTCCATATTTCTACTACCAATCTATATAACCAGCTAGCAGATTTGTATGTGACATTTAATCAAAATATTTAACTTTGCTCAGCAAATGTCTGGTAGCTGGATGGTTAGTTGTCCAGTAAGCACCAATATTTGGTACCATTACGAAGCCAAGAGTTTAGGCTATCTAGTAAATACACTACCATTTTTGTGCTACCAATCTATATACCCAGCTTCCAGCTTTGTATGTGTCATTTTAACATAAAACATCTAACTGAGCCAAACTAATTTCTGTTAGCTGGATAGTTAGCTATCCATTAAGCATCAATGTTTGGTACTATTAGATAGCCAAGAGTCTAGGCTATCTTGTTCATACATTACAAAATTTCTGCTACCAATCTATTTACCCAGCTCCCAGATTTTTATGTGACATTTTACTAAAAAAAGTTTAACTTTGCTCAGCAAATGTCTGGAAGCTGGATGGTTGGCTAACCAGTAAGTACCAATATTTGGTACCATTGTGTAGGCAACAGTTTAGGCTATCTACTAAATACACTACCATATTTCAGCTACCAATCTATATACCCAATACACTTCCATATTTCTACTACCAATCTATATAACCAGCTAGCAGATTTGTATGTGACATTTTCTCAAAACATTTAACTTTGCTCAGCAAATGTCTGGTAGCTGGATGGTTAGTTGTCCAGTAAGCACCAATATTTGGTACCATTATGTAGCCAAGAGTTTAGGCTATCTAGTAAATACACTACAATTTTTGTGCTACCAATCTATATACCCAGCTTCCAGCTTTGTATGTGTCATTTTAACATAAAAAATATAACTGAGCCAAACTAATTTCTGGTAGCTGGATAGTTAGCTATCCATTAAGCACCTATGTTTGGTACCATTAGGTAGCCAAGAGTCTAGGCTATCTAGTAAATACATTACAAAATTTCTGCTACCAATCTATTTACCCAGCTCCCAGATTTGTATGTGACATTTTACTAAAAAAATTTAACTTTCCCCTCTAAATGTCTGGTGGCTGGATAGTTAGCTATCCAGTAAGTACCAATATTTGGCACCATTATGTAGGCAAGAGTTTAGGCTATCTAGTAAATACACTACCATTTTTGTCCTACCGATCTATATACCCAGCTTCCAGATTTGTATGTGTCATTTTAACATAAAAAATCAAACTGAGCCTACCTAATTTCTGTTAGCTGGATAGTAAGCTATCCATTAAGCACCAATGTTTGGTACCATTAGGTAGCCAAGAGTCTAGGCTATCTAGTAAATACATTACAAAATTTCTGCTACCAATCTATTAACCCAGCTCCCAGATTTGTATGTGACATTTTACTAAAAAAATTTAACTTTGCTCAGCAAATGTCTGGAAGCTGGATGGTTGGCTATCCATTAAGTACCAATATTTGGTGCCATTGCGTCGGCAACCGTTTAGGTTATCTAGTAAATGCACTACCATATTTCTGCTACCAATCTATATACCCAATACACTTCCATATTTCTACTACCAATCTATATAACCAGCTAGCAGATTTGTATGTGACATTTAATCAAAACATTTAACTTTGCTCAGCAAATGTCTGGTAGCTGGATGGTTAGTTGTCCAGTAAGCACCAATATTTGGTACCATTACGAAGCCAAGAGTTTAGGCTATCTAGTAAATACACTACCATTTTTGTGCTACCGATCTATATACCCAGCTTCCAGCTTTGTATGTGTCATTTTAACATAAAACATCTAACTGAGCCAAACTAATTTCTGGTAGCTGGATAGTTAGCTATCCATTAAGCATCAATGTTTGGTACCATTAGATAGCCAAGAGTCTAGGCTATCTTGTTCATACATTACAAAATTTCTGCTACCAATCTATTTACCCAGCTCCCAGATTTTTATGTGACATTTTACTAAAAAAAGTTTAACTTTGCTCAGAAAATGTCTGGAAGCTGGATGGTTGGCTAACCAGTAGTACCAATATTTGGTACCATTGTGTAGGCAACAGTTTAGGCTATCTACTAAATACACTACCATATTTCTGCTACCAATCTATATACCCAATACACTTCCATATTTCTACTACCAATCTATATAACCAGCTAGCAGATTTGTATGTGACATTTTCTCAAAACATTTAACTTTCCTCAGCAAATGTCTGGTAGCTGGATGGTTAGTTGTCCAGTAAGCACCAATATTTGGTACCATTATGTAGCCAAGAGTTTAGGCTATCTAGTAAATACACTAAAATTTTTGTGCTACCAATCTATATACCCAGCTTCCAGCTTTGTATGTGTCATTTTAACATAAAAAATATAACTGAGCCAAACTAATTTCTGGTAGCTGGATAGTTAGCTATCCATTAAGCACCAATGTTTGGTACCATTAGGTAGCCAAGAGTCTAGGCTATCTAGTAAATACATTACAAAATTTCTGCTACCAATCTATTTACCTAGCTCCCAGATTTGTATGTGACATTTTACTAAAAAAATTTAACTTTCCCCTCTAAATGTCTGGTAGCTGGATAGTTAGCTATCCAGTAAGTACCAATATTTGGCACCATTATGTAGGCAAGAGTTTAGGCTATCTAGTAAATACACTACCATTTTTGTGCTACCGATCTATATACCCAGCTTCCAGATTTGTATGTGTCATTTTAACATAAAAAATCAAACTGAGCCTAACTAATTTCTGTTAGCTGGATAGTAAGCTATCCATTAAGCACCAATGTTTGGTACCATTAGGTAGCCAAGAGTCTAGGCTATCTAGTCAATAAATTACCAATCTATATAACCAGCTAGCAGATTTGTATGTGACATTTTCTCAAAACATTTAACTTTGCTCAGCAAATGTCTGGTAGCTGGATGGTTAGTTGTCCAGTAAGCACCAATATTTGGTACCATTATGTAGCCAAGAGTTTAGGCTATCTAGTAAATACACTACAATGTTTTTGCTACCAATCTATATACCCAGCTTCCAGCTTTGTATGTGTCATTTTAACATAAAAAATCTAACTGAGCCAAGAGTCTAGGCTATCTAGTAAATACATTACAAAATTTCTGCTACCAATCTAGTAACCCAGCTCCCAGATTTGTATGTGACATTTTACTAAAATAATTTAACTTTGCTCAGCAAATGTCTGGAAGCTGGATGGTTAGCTATCCAGTAAGTACCAATATTTGGTACCATTGCATCGGCAACCGTTTAGGCTATCTAGTAAATGCACTACCATATTTCTGCTACCAATCTATATACCCAATACACTTCCATATTTCTACTACCAATCTATATAACCAGCTAGCAGATTTGTATGTGACATTTAAACAAAACATTTAACTTTGCTCAGCAAATGTCTGGTAGCTGGATGGTTAGTTGTCCAGTAAGCACCAATATTTGGTACCATTATGTAGCCAAGAGTTTAGGCTATCTAGTAAATACACTACAATTTTTGTGCTACCAATCTATATACCCAGCTTCCAGCTTTGTATGTGTCATTTTAACATAAAACATCTAACTGAGCCAAACTAATTTCTGGTAGCAGGATAGTTAGCTATCCATTAAGCACCAATGTTTGGTACCATTAGATAGCCAAGAGTCTAGGCTATCTTGTTCATACATTACAAAATTTCTGCTACCAATCTATTTACCCAGCTCCCAGATTTTTATGTGACATTTTACTAAAAAAAGTTTAACTTTGCTCAGCAAATGTCTGGAAGCTGGATGGTTAGCTAACCAGTAAGTACCAATATTTGGTACCATTGTGTAGGCAACAGTTTAGGCTATCTACTAAATACACTACCATATTTCTGCTACCAATCTATATACCCAATACACTTCCATATTTCTACTACCAATCTATATAACCAGCTAGCAGATTTGTATGTGACATTTTCTCAAAACATTTAACTTTGCTCAGCAAATGTCTGGTAGCTGGATGGTTAGTTGTCCAGTAAGCACCAATATTTGGTGCCATTATGTAGCCAAGAGTTTAGGCTATCTAGTAAATACACTACAATTTTTTTGCTACCAATCTATATACCCAGCTTCCAGCTTTGTATGTGTCATTTTAACATAAAAAATCTAACTGAGCCAAACTAATTTCTGGTAGCTGGATAGTTAGCTATCCATTAAGCACCAATGTTTGGTACCATTAGGTAGCCAAGAGTATAGGCTATCTAGTAAATACATTACAAAATTTCTGCTACCAATCTATTAACCCAGCTCCCGGATTTGTATGTGACATTTTACTAAAAAAATTTAACTTTGCTCAGCAAATGTCTGGAAGCTGGATGGTTAGCTATCCAGTAAGTACCAATATTTGGTACCATTGCGTCGGCAACCGTTTAGGCTATCTAGTAAATGCACTACCATATTTCTGCTACCAATCTATATACCCAATACACTTCCATATTTCTACTACCAATCTATATAACCAGCTAGCAGATTTGTATGTGACATTTAATCAAAACATTTAACTTTGCTCAGCAAATGTCTGGTAGCTGGATGATTAGTTGTCCAGTAAGCACAAATATTTGGTACCATTACGAAGCCAATAGTTTAGGCTATCTAGTAAATACACTACCATTTTTGTGCTACCGATCTATATACCCAGCTTCCAGCTTTGTATGTGTCATTTTAACATAAAACATCTAACTGAGCCAAACTAATTTCTGGTAGCTGGATAGTTAGCTATCCATTAAGCACCAATGTTTGGTACCATTAGATAGCCAAGAGTCTAGGCTATCTTGTTCATACATTACAAAATTTCTGCTACCAATCTATTTACCCAGCTCCCAGATTTTTATGTGACATTTTACTAAAAAAAGTTTAACTTTGCTCAGCAAATGTCTGGAAGCTGGATGGTTGGCTAACCAGTAAGTACCAATATTTGGTACCATTGCGTAGGCAACAGTTTAGGCTATCTACTAAATACACTACCATATTTCTGCTACCAATCTATATAACCAGCTAGCAGATTTGTATGTGACATTTTCTCAAAACATTTAACTTTCCTCAGCAAATGTCTGGTAGCTGGATGGTTAGTTGTCCAGTAAGCACCAATATTTGGTACCATTATGTAGCCAAGAGTTTAGGCTATCTAGTAAATACACTACAATTTTTGTGCTACCAATCTATATACCCAGCTTCCAGCTTTGTATGTGTCATTTTAACATAAAAAATATAACTGAGCCAAACTAATTTCTGGTAGCTGGATAGTTAGCTATCCATTAAGCACCAATGTTTGGTACCATTAGGTAGCCAAGAGTCTAGGCTATCTAGTAAATACATTACAAAATTTCTGCTACCAATCTATTTACCCAGCTCCCAGATTTGTATGTGACATTTTACTAAAAAAATTTAACTTTGCTCAGCAAATGTCTGGAAGCTGGATGGTTAGCTATCCAGTAAGTACCAATATTTGGTACCATTGCGTCGGCAACCGTTTAGGCTATCTAGTAAATGCACTACCATATTTCTGCTACCAATCTATATACCCAATACACTTCCATATTTCTACTACCAATCTATATAACCAGCTAGCAGATTTGTATGTGACATTTAATCAAAACATTTAACTTTGCTCAGCAAATGTCTGGTAGCTGGATGGTTAGTTGTCCAGTAAGCACCAATATTTGGTACCATTATGTAGCCAAGAGTTTCGGCTATCTAGTAAATACACTACAATTTTTGTGCTACCAATCTATATACCCAGCTTCCAGCTTTGTATGTGTCATTTTAACATAAAAAATCTAACTGAGCCAAACTAATTTCTGGTAGCTGGATAGTTAGCTATCCATTAAGCACCAATGTTTGGTACCATTAGGTAGCCAAGAGTCTAGGCTATCTAGTAAATACATTACAAAATTTCTGCTACCAATCTATTAACCCAGCTCCCAGATTTGTATGTGACATTTTACTAAAAACATTTAACTTTGCTCAGCAAATGTCTGGTTGCTGGATGGTTAGTTGTCCAGTAAGCACCAATATTTGGCACCATTACGAAGCCAAGAGTTTAGGCTATCTAGTAAATACACTACCATTTTTGTGCTACCGATCTATATACCCAGCTTCCAGCTTTGTATGTGTCATTTTAACATAAAACATCTAACTGAGCCAAACTAATTTCTGGTAGCTGGATAGTTAGCTATCCATTAAGTACCAATGTTTGGTACCATTAGATAGCCAAGAGTCTAGGCTATCTTGTTCATACATTACAAAATTTCTGCTACCAATCTATTTACCCAGCTCCCAGATTTTTATGTGACATTTTACTAAAAAAAGTTTAACTTTGCTCAGCAAATGTCTGGAAGCTGGATGGTTAGCTAACCAGTAAGTACCAATATTTGGTACCATTGTGTAGGCAACAGTGTAGGCTATCTACTAAATACACTACCATATTTCTGCTACCGATCTATATACCCAATACACTTCCATATTTCTACTACCAATCTATATAACCAGCTACCAGATTTGTATGTGACATTTTCTCAAAACATTTAACTTTGCTCAAAATTGCCTGGTAGCTGGATAGTTAGCTATCCAGTAAGTACCAATATTTGGTACCATGAAATAGCCAAGGGACAAGGCTATCTAATAAGTACACTACCCAATCTCTGTAACTATTCTGCATACCCAGCTCCCAGATTTTTATGTATCATTTTATCATAAAAAAATAACACTTAGCCAAACAAATTTGTGGTAGCTGGATAGTTAGCTATCCAGTAAGCACCAATAGTTGTGCCATTAATAAATACACTTCCATATTTCTGCTACCAATCTATATAATGACAATGCAAGAACGTTTTTTGCTGTTATAAGTTTCCATGTAATGATATATATTTGTTGAATCTGCATTAACAGCTCACTAACTACAGGCAATAAACTTCTCATTAATATCTCCCAGTAATAGTGATTTAGTGATGCAATCAACAAGTCATCAACATACCAAAGCCAGAAAAACATTTACACCTGTGTATTTTCAAATGCTTCTCTATTTAAAAGCATGTAAATGTATATCAATTGACAGTATGTTCAGTCTGGGTCTGTTAATCTCTGATGACCATGTTTTTATCTAAGTTAACATCACTTGGAAACTGGAAATGGTGTCTGGGGCTATGCCCTCCCAATATACGTCAGGGTCTTTTCACTATTGATGATAACCCACCTTCATTAACAGTGAAGGCAGCTATTGTAACACAGGCATTTTGCTGTAACAGTACTGGAGGTGGAGATCAAATTAGACTGCCAGAACACCCAAGATAGTTCAACCAAAGATAGCTTTTTATTTACCTGAATTCTACATCAAATGTTTCTCCATTTCTACATAGTTCTTGTTTTGATATCAAATAGACATGTGGACAATGAACAGTGTCTCTTTAGATTAATTATGTCTGTACTTCCTTTCTTAACAAAGTAATCAGGACAATGTTTTACACTCAAAACTTCTGTACAATGTATCTGCCACCCATTCCAGTGTTGAATTGTGACAACCAGGTCTTCTCCACTGTTTTAAAACACACGTGACAAAATGTTATTACTGCTCCATAGGCTAATGTGCTCATTCTAGATGGAGCTGTCATTCATATGCTCAACCCAAAATCCTGCCAAACCTTTTTTAATTGAGGTGTTTTGCCATTTAAAATAATATATTCAGTCGCAGTAAAACAATTTGTAATGGGCTGAAATTGTGCCATATGAGTACATGTTTAGAAACGGGACAACAGAAACTGGACAACAGAAAAAAAATGCACGCTAGTTCTTTCTGTCATATTTAGGATAAAATTTTAGGGTAGCAGAGCTACCTATTTCAGCTTTGAAAGTACAATAATCAGAAACAAACCATTTCATGGTTAAATGCACAGCTGTGCATGGATCCAATTTGTCATGTTGACCATTGCTCCCTGATTAATTAAGTCCGAATTATAAACTAAATATATTCTGAATGTAGACAAAATAAGCTATTCATTATTAACTAAAATACCGATATTTCCTTTGTCTTAATTCAGATATTTTTTCCCCTGATATCCAATTATTTATATTAGAATTTTTGAGACAGTTTTGAAGGCAAAATAATACTCCATCGTATATATATACGTATATATATATATAGATATAGATATAGATATAGATATAGATATAGATATAGATATAAAGATATAGATATAGATATAGATATATAGATAGATATATGTTTTACGGAAGAATTTAGAGCTCCTGGCTATGACTTTGTTGACATACAAAATCCTGCACTGCCATCAAATTTTGTTTTGGACAGTTATATTTTTTGAATGATAGTCTTTTGACTCAATCAAGTCCAGGACAAAGTTCGAACATTGACAAAGCTATGTCTGAAAGCCAATCGGGTCTAGCTGTTTAATTGCCAATTGTGTAATTAGATGTTTGTTTGATAATTTGAAGAGTTAAAGTTGATCCAGTTGTATTTATTATCTGCTGTTGGTGTCTGAATCGTTGCATCGCCATATGAGGTAAAATTACTAACTTACATAATTGTACATAATTATTACATAATTCTGCTACCAATCTATTTACCCAACTCCCAGATTTGTATGTGACATTTTACTAAAAAAATTTAACTTTGCTCAGCAAATGTCTGGAAGCTGGATGGTTAGCTATCCAGTAAGTACCAATATTTGGTACCATTGCGTCGGCAACCGTTTAGGCTATCTAGTAAATGCACTACCATATTTCTGCTACCAATCTATATACCCAATACACTTCCATATTTCTACTACCAATCTATATAACCAGCTAGCAGATTTGTATGTGACATTTAATCAAAACATTTAACTTTGCTCAGCAAATGTCTGGTAGCTGGATGGTTAGTTGTCCAGTAAGCACCAATATTTGGTACCATTATGTAGCCAAGAGTTTCGGCTATCTAGTAAATACACTACAATTTTTGTGCTACCAATCTATATACCCAGCTTCCAGCTTTGTATGTGTCATTTTAACATAAAAAATCTAACTGAGCCAAACTAATTTCTGGTAGCTGGATAGTTAGCTATCCATTAAGCACCAATGTTTGGTACCATTAGGTAGCCAAGAGTCTAGGCTATCTAGTAAATACATTACAAAATTTCTGCTACCAATCTATTAACCCAGCTCCCAGATTTGTATGTGACATTTTACTAAAAACATTTAACTTTGCTCAGCAAATGTCTGGTTGCTGGATGGTTAGTTGTCCAGTAAGCACCAATATTTGGCACCATTACGAAGCCAAGAGTTTAGGCTATCTAGTAAATACACTACCATTTTTGTGCTACCGATCTATATACCCAGCTTCCAGCTTTGTATGTGTCATTTTAACATAAAACATCTAACTGAGCCAAACTAATTTCTGGTAGCTGGATAGTTAGCTATCCATTAAGTACCAATGTTTGGTACCATTAGATAGCCAAGAGTCTAGGCTATCTTGTTCATACATTACAAAATTTCTGCTACCAATCTATTTACCCAGCTCCCAGATTTTTATGTGACATTTTACTAAAAAAAGTTTAACTTTGCTCAGCAAATGTCTGGAAGCTGGATGGTTAGCTAACCAGTAAGTACCAATATTTGGTACCATTGTGTAGGCAACAGTGTAGGCTATCTACTAAATACACTACCATATTTCTGCTACCGATCTATATACCCAATACACTTCCATATTTCTACTACCAATCTATATAACCAGCTACCAGATTTGTATGTGACATTTTCTCAAAACATTTAACTTTGCTCAAAATTGCCTGGTAGCTGGATAGTTAGCTATCCAGTAAGTACCAATATTTGGTACCATGAAATAGCCAAGGGACAAGGCTATCTAATAAGTACACTACCCAATCTCTGTAACTATTCTGCATACCCAGCTCCCAGATTTTTATGTATCATTTTATCATAAAAAAATAACACTTAGCCAAACAAATTTGTGGTAGCTGGATAGTTAGCTATCCAGTAAGCACCAATAGTTGTGCCATTAATAAATACACTTCCATATTTCTGCTACCAATCTATATAATGACAATGCAAGAACGTTTTTTGCTGTTATAAGTTTCCATGTAATGATATATATTTGTTGAATCTGCATTAACAGCTCACTAACTACAGGCAATAAACTTCTCATTAATATCTCCCAGTAATAGTGATTTAGTGATGCAATCAACAAGTCATCAACATACCAAAGCCAGAAAAACATTTACACCTGTGTATTTTCAAATGCTTCTCTATTTAAAAGCATGTAAATGTATATCAATTGACAGTATGTTCAGTCTGGGTCTGTTAATCTCTGATGACCATGTTTTTATCTAAGTTAACATCACTTGGAAACTGGAAATGGTGTCTGGGGCTATGCCCTCCCAATATACGTCAGGGTCTTTTCACTATTGATGATAACCCACCTTCATTAACAGTGAAGGCAGCTATTGTAACACAGGCATTTTGCTGTAACAGTACTGGAGGTGGAGATCAAATTAGACTGCCAGAACACCCAAGATAGTTCAACCAAAGATAGCTTTTTATTTACCTGAATTCTACATCAAATGTTTCTCCATTTCTACATAGTTCTTGTTTTGATATCAAATAGACATGTGGACAATGAACAGTGTCTCTTTAGATTAATTATGTCTGTACTTCCTTTCTTAACAAAGTAATCAGGACAATGTTTTACACTCAAAACTTCTGTACAATGTATCTGCCACCCATTCCAGTGTTGAATTGTGACAACCAGGTCTTCTCCACTGTTTTAAAACACACGTGACAAAATGTTATTACTGCTCCATAGGCTAATGTGCTCATTCTAGATGGAGCTGTCATTCATATGCTCAACCCAAAATCCTGCCAAACCTTTTTTAATTGAGGTGTTTTGCCATTTAAAATAATATATTCAGTCGCAGTAAAACAATTTGTAATGGGCTGAAATTGTGCCATATGAGTACATGTTTAGAAACGGGACAACAGAAACTGGACAACAGAAAAAAAATGCACGCTAGTTCTTTCTGTCATATTTAGGATAAAATTTTAGGGTAGCAGAGCTACCTATTTCAGCTTTGAAAGTACAATAATCAGAAACAAACCATTTCATGGTTAAATGCACAGCTGTGCATGGATCCAATTTGTCATGTTGACCATTGCTCCCTGATTAATTAAGTCCGAATTATAAACTAAATATATTCTGAATGTAGACAAAATAAGCTATTCATTATTAACTAAAATACCGATATTTCCTTTGTCTTAATTCAGATATTTTTTCCCCTGATATCCAATTATTTATATTAGAATTTTTGAGACAGTTTTGAAGGCAAAATAATACTCCATCGTATATATATACGTATATATATATATAGATATAGATATAGATATAGATATAGATATAGATATAGATATAAAGATATAGATATAGATATAGATATATAGATAGATATATGTTTTACGGAAGAATTTAGAGCTCCTGGCTATGACTTTGTTGACATACAAAATCCTGCACTGCCATCAAATTTTGTTTTGGACAGTTATATTTTTTGAATGATAGTCTTTTGACTCAATCAAGTCCAGGACAAAGTTCGAACATTGACAAAGCTATGTCTGAAAGCCAATCGGGTCTAGCTGTTTAATTGCCAATTGTGTAATTAGATGTTTGTTTGATAATTTGAAGAGTTAAAGTTGATCCAGTTGTATTTATTATCTGCTGTTGGTGTCTGAATCGTTGCATCGCCATATGAGGTAAAATTACTAACTTACATAATTGTTATAACTAATATTATCATATGAAATTATAGGCAAACCTTGTGTGGTATTTTTAAATTCTGTATTTAATTCGTTTCTTTTTTTGTTCTTTTTTCTCTTTCTCTTATAATAAATTGTATGTGCTTAAGATGAAACGGTTTGGGTCACACTCTTTGGCAATTTCATTGTCTTATCTAAATTATGTAATCTTTCTTTTGTATTTTCCTTTTAAATAACGTCTTGGATAATTATGGTGGACAAGATAAACATTCGATAACGAAACATTTGTTGATATACTGAAAAGAAAACATCAAGTTTTTAAAGTGCTAAGTTTAATCTGTCAACTGTATGCCAAGATCGATCAGCTAAAGATTTTATTAAATGATGCTATATGTCTGCAGGAAACATGGATAAGTCTAGAAACTAGTGCTTCCATTGGCAATATATTTAAGGGAAAATTACAATTTTCAGCATCTGTCAAGCTCTGAAACTTATGCCACTTGGGAAAACCAGTTTATTGAAGTAAAAATAAATGATAGGACAAATGATAAACTAATCTTAGGAAATATCTATAGGCTGCCAGGGGATACCAATAAAAATTATAAAGATTTTATAGACACATTTAATAACTCAAGGAGAGACATGGTGATTTTCGGAGATTTCAATATAGACTTACTTCAGATAAATGAGAAAACAAACATTAATGAATTCTTTGATATGCTTATCTCGAATGGTCTCATGCCCAAAATAACATTACCAACGAGATTCTCTAGAACTTCCGCTAAATTAATTGATAACGCTTTGTGTAAATTATCACACAATTTCTCAAGCACATCTTCATAAATGTTGATGATATATTTCCGATCACCAGCCATGCCTCCTCTCATTGGATCATAAAAATCCTTAAACAAGATTCGCCAAAGTATATAAAATTCAAAAGTTACAATGGGAAGTGCATTTGAGAGGTTCAAGTTAGACTTCGAAGATACAATATACTATAGATAGGTCATTAAATTTTGAAGAAAATGGCAACCCCGAAAATAATTATGAAATTTAAGTTCAATAACAAATATAATAAATTAGTCACTTGAAAACTGCCAAAATAGACCCAGTTTACAAAACAAAAAAGATGATGCAATGCAAACTCAAAATGACCGCCCCATTTCAGTTTTACCTGCTCTATCTAAAGTTTTCGAAAAGTTAATGTTCAATCAACTACACAATCATTTTAAATCCTTCAATTTATACCATGAGAGCCAGTATGGATTCAGGGAAAAACACTCTACTGAACTGGCAGCTATATAAAACAGTTAAATTTTGGAAAATATAGAAAATGGCAATGTGCCCCTAGACA
The DNA here is from genome assembly GCA_932294295.1 of Alitta virens. Lineage (NCBI taxonomy): Eukaryota > Metazoa > Annelida > Polychaeta > Phyllodocida > Nereididae > Alitta > Alitta virens. Next base: position 23,054,984 of record OW028578.1, on the reverse strand, counting down.
TATTCCTGGATCTGTCAAAGGCATTTGACACCTTAGACCACAATATCATAATGTACACTTTCTGTGTATGTTAGAGATCATACATAATATAAATACATTACAATATGAAACTATTGACTTATGTGATAGTATTATGAAACTAACATTGTTACCAATGTTGATATTCACTCAATGCGTATTTATTATTGGCTTTTATTTTCCGCTTTAATTGATGCTTTATCATGTTTGGTTCATATGACAATAAATACACACAAAAATTGACATTTTGGGTAATAAAACTCCTTTTGATTTTGCAAAATGTTGATTTGCACAGTGGCGCCCTCACCGAGGTGATAATACAGGTTTAGTGCAGTATAGCGGACCCAAATATATGTCCTTATTTGGCGTCCATTAAAAATTAAATTTTTATCAAATATTTAAATTTGAAGTTCTAGCACAATTAAAATAACATTTAGTGTAGAATAGCGGAGGTTTGGGGGCAGTAGCTCCCTAGAAAAGCAAAAATAAAGTCTGTCTTTACCGTGAATATGAAAACCGCCGTCATAACTACATTATTTTGTGACGTCTCTGATTTCAAGCACTTTTACGTCATAGGCCAGGCAATGAGGTTCGTTAAATATGGTCATAAATCTGGGTCCGCTATACTGCACTTTTTCCAATAATACATAGGCTGCGCTGTAGCTACACCCTCAGCAAATCCCACATAGCACGCAGGCATCATTAAAACTTAAGTGTTCATCCGACAGGTGGGAGGGCAGGGGTTACGCTTTTGTTTCTAGAGCTGAACTCTGACACTAATGCACTTACCCTCATGACATTTTATACAGTAACACTCTATATGGCCTAGTGGTGCCTTGTAATAGCCACACTGACATATCTCAGCTATGTTTTACAAAATTTGGAAAAATATTATTTCTTGAGTGTTATATTGTGTGTGTGATGAACCGAAACAATTGCCACTTGGCCTACATAGCCTGTTACGCAATGCTAATTAGAGTCACTCTTGAATTTCTTCATTTGTTAATTAAATTCTGTTAAGTGTGAAACCATACATAGTTCCTGTGGATTATTACAAAGTCCGATTAAGTCTTACTTTATTTTTGTAAAATGTAAGGCCTGTATTAAGTCTTATTTTTGTGCTCTAAGTCTTACATTGTCTTATTTCAAAGATGTCATGCACAATAAAGAGTATTCAGTTCGATAGAATTATCAACACAATAGCATATTCCCTGAACTAATCTACAACTAACCCAAAATAGTCATATATGGGTTATGGCAATGATCCTAAGCAATAAATATGAAATTCAGCAACAATGTTATGCGACATAAAGATTTTGGGAACAATTTCATACAAAATTAACCTTAAAGATTTGTATTTACTTGTATTTAAATAAATAAAGTCTAACTGCAAATAAATACAATCTTAAAGATTTATTTTGTATGATCCTCAACACATCCATTTTAATGCCTTTATAAGTCAAAATATTTTTTGCTCGCCATTTACATTTAGCAGGCAACTGAAGGAACTATATATATTATAAATTGCCATATTCCCTTCAACAGTTACTGAATTGATGGGTTGCTGATTTGCATTTAAATTAGTATTTAACCGAACACTTAACAGGTGTGTATGAAAGCAATAATAACTATTGGAGTCAAATGAAAGTAATATGGATCATTATGCAACTAATAATTATGTTGAGGTTGCGATCCAAGGGGGACACAGGTTTCCCAAGGCTAAACCACAAGTTTTGAGAGACTGGCTCATCAAAATTAAGCGTGATAGGCCTGATAGACAAGGTACGATTTGGGTGCCTGGACCAGCTGCTGTTGTGTGCAAGAGTCATTTCACAGAAGATAGTTATGTGCAGACAAGTTATCATGGTAAGTGTGAATAAACTATGTAATGTTCTAACTAGTTTAGGAGATTGAGAGCACATACCTGTTGTGTTATTATTACAATTCATGTAATTTGTATTACACATTGTGTATTGTACACACCACAGCAGTAAGAGAATCTCAGAGATATGTATACCTGTACATGCACCTATTGACAGTTATGCACAGCAGTAATGTTTTAAATTTTTAAGTAAACAAGACACCTGCTACCCAGATGTTCTGATGCTTTTAAAAATATCAGCCACTTTAATTGTATTGACAACAGCAGTTTGGATTATTCCATTAAGATTAGTTCATTACATTTCATAGTGGATTGTCAGTATTGTAGGCTTTTTTCATAGATATAGCTTAATAATACGTATCATGATACATATCGTATCGGTTTTACTGTATCGTGATATGTATCGTATCGTTATAAAGATAAAGGTGTACAGCCCTATTTTAAATGTATTAATTTTTTCACAGCGTACACAAGTCAATGACATATGTATGTTCACTTTTAATTTGACAGGTCTGGTCCCTGCTAAGCGACAGTTGAAGCAGAATGCTGTGCCCACTGTATTTGCATGGAGCAAAAATGACAGCCTGGAACTAAGCAGAAGAAACTTGCGAGCCTTGAAGAGGCAAGTTGCTGCTGACGAGAAAGAAGCAGAGGCATGGCTGACTGTGGAAAGCGTAAGTCATGAGGAATTGATCACCATGGAAGAAATACATCCAGGTGCGTGTCTGTACTTTCATCATCTATTCTGTATTTATTATTTTGATAGAGTAAATAATACTCTGTCATCATTCTATAATATGGTCATTTTACCTTGCAGATGAGGATAACACAGACTCAGTTCCTGTGATTGTTACGTCAACCACCAGCACACAAACTATCACATCACCTGTCCAGCTTTACTCTGCAAAACGATTTTTGGATGACCAGTTGCATTACTTCACTCGAGCTAAATTACTTATACGGACCTCTACCTGCACTGTCTGTGGAAGACCGATTCCTCCTGACATTGGTCAAATTACGACTCCACTCAGCAAATGCAGAACTGAGCATTCAGTTTGATATACCGGAGAAGCAGGTTAGCAATGTGTTCATCACATGGATTAATTTTATGTATGTGCAGTGGGAGGAGATAAACTGGTGGCCTTCGAGGGAACTGGTTCACTATTTTGCTCCAAGTGGATTCAGCGAGTAATTCCCCAACACTAGAGTGATTATAGATGGTACGGAATGCCCAATTAAGAAACCAAAGCAACCAGCTGCCTAGCAAGCGACTTTTTCAACCTAAAAAAATCGCAACATAGTCAAAGTTTTAGTAGGTATCACTCCTGCAGGACTTGTGTCCTATGTTTCACCAGCCTACGGTGGATCCACAAGTGACAGACAGATTTGCGAACGATCTGGTCTGCCCACAATGTGTGATCCGCATGATGAAATTATGGCAGATAAAGGTTTTAATGTCCAGGACCTTTTCTTGCCAAGTCCGCCTGAACATTTCGACTTTTGTTAAGAAGGAACAGACTCGCTGCGGAAGACGTCAAGAAGGACCGCAAGATAGCCAGCAAGAGAGTACATGTGGAGCGGATTATCGGACTGGCCAAAACGTACAAGATTCTTACTCAGCCAATGAGTCGCATAGAGTCTTCCCTTGCGTCAAGAATAATCAAAGTTGTATTTGTACTCTGCAATTTTAGAAAATGCATTGTACCTGATGATGCCTGATGATAAGAAACATTACTTTTTTTTATGAAACTCTAGAGTTTATTTTCCTCCAAATGACAACAAGATATGTAATACACAATTTAAAAAAACATGTACGACAATATCTAATAGACCTTTAATGACTTCAATAGAGCACTTTAAAAAAGTTGTCACGCTCTGAGCATAAATCAGATGACATACAAAGTAGACTAGCAGTTAAATCTGATGAGATACAATGAGTACAAAGTAGAAGTACAAACTGACTAACATTTTTGCTAATAGGTGAGATAAATCTGACATTATGCGATACAATGACTACAAAAGGAGTAGTTGGCTAGTAAAATATGAAATGTATTGGGTAGACAAGTTTTCTATGTCACATCATAACATGCATTTTTGACTTAACATTGTAAAATATTATTTGTCTTAACAGGCACATAAACAAATGATTTTGTAACAATAATAAAGTACTTATCAAACTGAACGTAGGACGGAATTTCCTTCATTTAAATTGCAAGTTTATTGGATTTAACCATTACACAAAGTATTTATCATATGATTTAAATACAAACTTGCTGATAAGAACTGATCTAAAGTATTGTTTGTAGAATGACTCCAAGTTCTTGACCATGGAAGTAATAAACTGGTCATCTCTGGTGATTTCAATGATTTTGAAGTCTACTAAGGTAAACACAATGAACAGGCATCTGGAGTAGTTGGTACACATGAGTTGTCCTTGTACTTGATAGTAATACTGATGGTCATGGCATAGCGTCATTCCTTCATCACCAAACTTTACATAAGGTACATTGGTTGGATTAATCATCTTGTCCTTGGCGGTAAATTTCACCTCCAGGATGGTGTTACTGTCTAACAGTCGGTCAGGAGAAGCCGCCAACCATGGATTTGTGGTATCCACAAAAAGCCCACATTCAACAGATTTGTGTCCAGTGATGCGCTCAAATGCCTCCACGGCAACACTTTCATATTTATTGCCATGAGAAGTTGCCCTTGATGAAAAATGCTTTTTGTGTATGAAACTTCTGGCCAAAGCATGAAAGTTGGTTGCAGATGTAGCTTTGCAGATGCGGCCAAAATTAGATGATGTAAGCCAATGTTGTCATTGCAGCATCCACTCCTTATTTTGTACTTGACCGAGGGTATTTTCTTCGATGCGAGTTTTTTCCTCCTTGGTAATTGATTCCAGCTGAAAAAAATCATTCATCTGAGCTTGAATAAATCTAGCATTCATTGTTCGATTATTATTAAGGTGATCTTAACAGACAAATACCTTGTTATCCTGAAAGAAGCGGTCATCACTTCTGCCAGCATAGTCATGCATAAAATTTGTTGTTGTGGGATTTGCTGGAGGGTACAACATCTGTACGGGCATCTTTCGATCATCCTGAAAAGAAAGTATAGAATTATGCAAAGCACTGTTTAGCTTGACGCAGATGAATACTTGAAGTGTAGAGAGTGAGAAGATTTTTATTTATGTGACACGTGCACAAAAACATCACATATGCAAATTGAACAAGTACACCCAGCCCCATATGGGCCTATCTGTCACAGTAATATACTGATTAAAGCCTTACATAAGAGCCATCTTTTGCCACAGCAGTAAACTTTCCAAATGCCTATTTACCAATAGTTAATTTTAAATTTTAAACAGCATACATATGTCTGATAACAAAAGCTTAAGTGCTGAAAATTTGAACAACTGCATTGAAAGATACTTACAACAAAACTTAATACTTTGTTCCTGAACCAATCTGGATAGCCAGTCATGTTCCTTCTCTGCACAGGCCGCGGATCAAACTCCCATTCCTTTTTTTCTGAGCATCGCCAGGTGGCTGGTCTTCATAGGGGAACCTTTGTAGGGCTTTGCATGGTGAAAGGTTTGAAGTCTCTAGAAAAATAGTTTTTGTGTGTTAATCATGATTTTGCTTAATCCCAATATAGATTTTATTCTTATTTGGAGCTGCTTTTATTCATTTACCAATATATTCCAAAAGAATATCACAACTTACTTGTGTGCAGGTCTGTTCTGTCAGCATATCATATTCCAAAAGAATATCACAACTTACTTGTGTGCAGGTCTGTTCTGTCAGCATATCACCAGTAGAGGAAAATATCATTAATCCATAGAGTAAGGTAGCAATATGTTTGCAATGCCCAGATGGTCCTTCTCCTGCGGTGCATGAACACTGAAATTCCTCAATGACTTCAAATGCATCAATTCTGACATCAACTGTATAAGAGGTAGACTTGGGGTATTCGGACCACACTTGTCCTTTCAAAAATGAAGTGGTACCCTGCTTTGCTTGACGCACATACCGAATGTATCTGAAACTGAGTTATACAATTTATTGTATAGATATAAACAAGATTATGGAGAACAGCAGAATTACCTTTCTTTTTCGTTGGATTGAAGATATTCTTGTATTCTCTTCATGAGAACATTTGGAATTTTTGTGCCATTGTGAACATCAGTAAATAATTCTGGACCTGGCACTGTCATCCAAAATTATCTGGCCTTTTCCCCCACTTTCTCAGAAATGCCCATCTTGTCCATTGACTCCAGTCTGTGTATAATAATATAAAAAAATCTTAGAAATCCATATTAAGTAATTTGTATAAGTATTTCACAGGTTTCAGACTGTGCAGTGTACAGTACATGCAGCACCCATAATAAATGCATGATGAAATATTGATATCCATGCATGCTGTGTATTGTTATGATGCAAAACCACATGTCAATAAAAATTAATAAATAAATATAAATATAAATTTTTACTAGAATTTAAAGACAATAAAACACATACAATGACCATAGTATTGTAAATCTATTTTGTGCAATGTTAAATTTCATTTGTTGATGTTATGTGTTATGTGAGTACACACCTGTTTATCTTAGTTCATAGCCATAGGCCTACACAGTGTTTATTTACCTTGTAATCAAATCTTTCTTTCTTCCTGACGTGGATTTTCCCCTGCTCTTGAGCTCTGCTATCAGTGCTAAACACTTCCACTCGGTATATTTAGTTGTCATTGTGTTTATAAAGACATATTCTTATTAAAGACAAATGCGGGTATCATCAGCGCCACACTGTGTAGATCTTCATAAACACAAGTGTGCCCTCTTGTGAGAATTACGAAAAGCACCGTTGCAGTGGTATTTTGCAGTATTTCAGTATAATCTTTCACTTTCAAGCATGGACAAAAACACAGATGGCGCTCCAGTCGCCTCTGCTGTTTTCTGTTATTTTGGGGGTTAAGCTCCAGAACTAGCACATATAGTCTACTTTTATGTTTTATTTATAAAAATAAGTGTTATACCAGTAAAAATGTCCCATATATCATTTATATGCAAGAATTAACCATTAAATCAATTTAGTTTTTTTACCACCAGGGGGCCAGATGCAGTGGTACAAACATATAATGTCATGCAGCTTCATTATATTGCTGGTGACCTATACTTTTTTCTTAAAAGATGTTGGGATTACTTAACTTAGTATAAAATAGTGGGAAAAAATCAGTGGTGAAAATGCATTTAAACCCATTCTTATGCTTGGAAACATATTATTTTCAATTTTCTCATTGGATTAACATGCAATTGGTATTTGTCAGACAACTTTTTTAAAACTATGGTGACCCCCCATTTTTCTTTCATTATTTTTACAAGAACATTTGCTTTAACTTCGTACAAAATTTCATGGCATTCTCAGTGGTAGAACTGAATACCCACAATTGTCTTTAAGTCGTGTATGCATGTAGTGACCTGCTCTGGAAACAGAAACGTTTATGTTTTTTTCTCACTTTTCTTTAAATATGTTAAAACACAGCTGAGATATGTCAATGCGACTATCAAAATGCACAGCTAAGCTATATAGAGTAATAACATATAAAATATTGTTTGGGTAAGTGCATTAATGCTAGAGTTATGCTCTGGAAACACAACACAATTTAACACAATCTTCAGCTTTTTTTCAGATTTTCCATTATTATTTAATCAGCATGAGATGAATATCAAAATGAAGTTTGATAAGTGAAAATACTATAATTTGGATATGTTATTGAATTTCATTCATGTAAGGTAAATAGTGTCTTTTGTATGGAGGTTTGAAAAAGTAGGAATTACCCTATTTTGCCCTTATTTTGAAAATTCTATAGTATTTATGGTATTTTAGACATATTATGACAAAGCTTCAAGCATGTTGGTGCAGTAGTGTCAGAGTTCTGCTCCAGAAACGAAAAATACAATTTTTTTAATTTTTCCAAATTTTGTAACATATGTCAATGTGACTATCAAAAGGCACCACTAGACCATGTAGAGTATTACTGTACAAAATTTAATTAGGGTAAGTGCATTACTCCAGAAACGAAATTAAGCCCGCCCTCGCACCTAACTGTCCGCCCATCGGACAGACGGACATTGATGATAACAAAAACCCATTCGAACTTCGTTCACTCTGGGTTAAAAACGCCACTTTCACATGTCAACATGGCTGCAGTGAGTGGCCTTATCTTAAAGTACCATGTAGTGTTATTAACATCTGTGTTGCTAGAACTAGTAGAATTGTTCATGTATTTCTGTAATGAGGGTTATTGAAGCTGCCAGCTGCCAATGACATAGTCATAGACGGATCCAGGATTTTATTAAGGGGGGTGCTGGAAGTATTTAACTGTATTAAAAATAGCCAAGTATGACAAACTTACAACTTACTTCTTGATATAGATATAGCTACCTTTAGAAATAAAATATCAGTGTGGATAAGTACGAAGCCCCTAAGCGGACATAATCTGTTTGCTGGGCCAAAATGGCAAATTTATTTGGTATATTACCTCCAATTGTGGTTAAGGAATTAAGGTAGCAAATTTAAAAATAAACTGTCATTCTAAATTTAAAAAATTGCTATTCTCGCACAGCATTATTTTACCTGAAACCTGGTATCATTGACATCTGTGTGGGATTCTCTCTTTGGCTTTTTTGTGGCAAGATCCTCATTCTCGTATCTACCATTAAGGAATTCGAGAAATTACTGAACTCAAAGGTCAGAGTAGAATAGTCAGTAGGAGAGTAAAGTCAGTAAGAAATTTCTTTTTCGTGGTTTAGCTGTTTTAGTGCAGTTTATGAACTTCAGGTTAGTTCATACGTTGACTTCTACTTAATTTCATTCCACACATCTCTAAATAAGCAACAACTTTCCACATACATCGATACAGGAATTCTGCTTATGCGGAAGTTGTTGCAAAGTAACAAAAACACTCCTTGGCATCATTGTAAATGCCCACTATCGTCAATGCTAGCACATGACTAGCAAGAGCTTTAGTCGTAGAAGTCTGGAGCATAGAAAATATAATGTAGACTGGTTTAGTATTAAATTCATTACAACTGAGCAGGATTGTGTGGTAATGAGGAAATAATTTCATGCCTTTTCATTGAATGTCCACGAAGAGGGATTAACGAAGCCGATGATGCTGTCACCCTTTCTGTCATACACCAAATCGCATCTGATGACATTTTGTCATGCATTAATATGCCATATTGTTCCTCACAAGGAAGTTTCATCATGAGTTTTTGGATATACTGAATAATTCTGTTTCCCTTTAAAAGAAATAAATCATCTTAGTTTTAATTGTTATGACCTCCTTAATAAATGCCTTTGCTCATCGATAGAGCCAATGGCCAATAATGATCATTCTGCCTGAGGCAAACCCATGGCTCTGGGAGTTTCCTCACATCATGACGCAATTCGTCTAAATTGTAATAAGATAAAGTCTAGGGCACCTCCGGTGGCAGTTGTTCCACCTGCAAAATTTGATAAAGTTACAAGCAATTGTCATTTACATGCTTTAACATTACACATATAGACTGTCACTCAGTAAAAAAGCAAAGATTCCATAAATTTCAACAACTGAACTAGTGAATGTTAACCTTCAAACTGGCTTACAGGCTCCTATCGAGGTTATTTTGGTGCCGAAGGAATAGATTTCAATGGCATGTTCAGGGATGGAAGGCTGCCTGGCATCAATCTGAATGAATTTCCTAAATTTACAGAAGAAACCGTTTATCAGAATAATTTAAAATTTGGAATTTTGATACATATAATATATGTATGAGTAGCAGAATTGATAAATGCAAAATGGTTGAAGAACAACAAGATCAGTTCACCAAGCAAACGTTTCAACCATACCATTTGGTGGGAATCGAACCCACAACCAACCAAGTCAAGTAAATCAACCACAGTGCACAACATCAAGGCGCACTTGAGAAATTACTGAACTCAAAGGTCAGAGTAGTCTAGTGAGTAGGATTGTTTTTTTTTTCAAAGGATTAGATGTATAATTGCACATTATTATGGAAGTTTGCTGGTTCACATTGTACACTGGGAGATGTGTAAGATTCACCAGATATGAATGCATATGCAGGTGCCTGTGGTATCAGAACCGATATTGCTTATGTTATGCAGACTGACTACAATATATAATAAACATTAGAAAAAAATATTTAAATTTAAATTTCAGCATTGTGCCCATATCCATTTGCACTGATACTGGGATAGCTAATGCAGACAAAATCATGGTTGTTAATCAGCTGTTAGTGTTATTGTAACAGTCACAGTCACAAGTGTCAGTGTCAGTGAGTTTGACTGGTGAATGGCCACAAAGTTAGGTTAACTAGCTATTCCATAAACCTATCATGTGGGAGAAAACATCTCGGCTCAAAATGTATAGAGCATTGTGACTGTCTGGCTTGAATCAGTGATAGCATCTTTGTCCAGGGGCGGATCCAGAGGAGGTGCGCCCCCCCCCCCTTTTGTGAAAAAAATGGCGCTAGCAATCAATTATCTCGGCCCCCCCCCTTTCACCAAGTTCTGTCCTCCACTCCTCTTGCCTAGAATTAAGACATTCAAAGAACATTATACATAAAGCTAAATGCATACATCTGGTATAGTATTAAAATGAAAACTGTGACTAAGGAATCCAGTCAGAATTTTGGCTGTCATATTTAATATCCCATACTTGACTGTGTTACTCATAGAAACCCATTTGAAATATAGTAACATAAAATATAAATTTTGATCCATGCACTATCCCTAATTTAAATATTTAATTATTTTGATCCACTATCCCTAATTTAAATAGTGGACAGACTACTTAAGGCTGATCAGTTTCACTTTCACTTTCTATAATGGGACCTCAGCTTCGCCAATTGTACACTTTTCATGCAAAAAATTACTAAATAGTATGTAAAGTAATTTTAACTGTAACATGGCCACAACTTCGCCAATTCCTGACCGATTTTGACAAAATAAAGACTGGCTTGAAGCTGAATTGCTCTTCTTTTAAAATTCACTAACAGTTGCTTTCTATATCTTATTGATTATCTGTATTGGCGATTCATTTTTTACCGATAAAACAATCTGTGCAACTAAAAGTCAAGCATTTACAAAGTGGTTGCCATGGAGACCAAATGCATGCACATTGGTGGCACTGAGGAATTGTGTTGCACTAAGGCATGGTTTCTGACTGAATTATGCACTTTTTCATTAATGAGGAAGCATCTTTCTACATGAATAAAACTGAATTGTTTGCAATTTAGCAAAGTTTGAACTCCTAAAATGTTAATAAGATTTTTGATCCTCACTGTTTGTGTAGGAATATCAATAATGCAATTCTTAATTTTTTATAGTTTTCTCTGCTAAAATTAGTGAAAATATATCTGTAAAAGTGTGGGATCTAAAGATGAAAAGCTGTCTGGCTTCAGAACTCACTGGTGGCTCAGGAGCTCTTCCACCGTCAGTCCACTCATGGGTTTCATTGAGCTGCCCCACCACTGTGGTTGGGTTTTATTATAGTCTCCTAATTAGGCAACAACGTATGATTTATATATATATATTGCAAGTAGATTGGTTCTTGAATCTTTTTAAATCCTGTTATTATAATATGCCTGATTCTATGATCTTCAGTAGAACAAAGACTTTTTCTACTGAACACTCCTGAAGAAAGCATTTAAGTTTGCCTAAAGCAGTCATGTGTTGGCTGGTCATCTGACTTGAAGCTTTTTGTGTCTGACAAGTGGTTGACCTAAAACATAAATCATACAAGATATGAAAATGTGATAATTACTGCGAAAAACATTTGCTAAAAGTTACCAGCATTGCCTAATTAAATAGGATTGCAACAGATTACCAGGTGTCATCCTAAACCCTTTTTTGGCTGTATAGGTGAGGGTCACACAATTTACTGTGCTTCCCTTGTTATCTTAGATCGTTACATTTTAACAAACTTATATAATAGCCTTGTACCTCATGGCATGATGGTATGACTGCAATACCTGAAAATATAAATTTAAAAAATCTTATTGTAACTGTGTGCCACACTTAACAATACAATTCAAGCGTATTTGCATCTCTACTCTGTTTGTCTATTAGATCAAATTTTCTAACAGAAGTTAACAGGTGTTTACAGAACATTAAAATGTAAATTGATTACTATTTCAATTCTTAAAATAAAAATGCCGAGCGATGTTGCTGAAGAATCCCATGCCAGGTTTCAGTCAGATTGAAACGAAACTTTGCTCGACTACCGGAGCTAAAAAACGCAACAAGAACCTTTACATTCTTGTGCAGTATGATCCCCAAGTTCTATACCAAGGTCAGGCCAAGGAAAGAAGGGGAAGGAAAAACTAGAAAGGTTAATCTGATGGGAATCCTACGCGATGGCGGAGTCCTGCCCGCTATCACGAAAGGCACGCACTAATTGACGACACATGCGCACATCTCGTAGGAGCTCTCTTGGACACCGAAGAATTGTGAGACAGAATCTTTGGATAAGCAACATGATAAGGCCAGATTTTTTTTCTGTTCGTTTAAACTGAAAATAAATCACTGACACTGCCCAACTTGCCTATGCTGTGCTAGGTATATTGATAATTTACAGGCAGCTGTAACATTGTAGCATTAAAATTCAATATGTGCTTGATTGGCACATTAGGTTTTATGTTACTTGAGTAATCTCTTTGATTTTATGATTTGTCATTCTCATTGCATGATTTTCTGTTTATTTTATTCCGAATCCCGACATCTGGAGAATAAAAAATGTCTATAAAATAAAAAGTTTGCCCTAAGCAATGACAGCCCTTGGCTAACTAAAAATTATATCAGGTGGTTCATTTGAATCTGATGTATGCAAGGTGTAATCTAGTGACTTCAAACAATAAAAGTATTCAATCAATCAAATCATTTCAGCTGTCACAGTTTTTTCATGAAGTTTAGAAGTTACCTCCACATCTTCTCCCAGAAATACAGCAACTGAGACTGACATGGCTTACATAAAATCTGCAAAATGCAAAGGATAATTGCAAAAACATAAGAGAGAAATACATTATTTTAGTACAAGTATAGACCATGATAGACAGCAGAAAAAAAGCCCATTACCCACATAAGTTGCAATGTGAGTTCTGAAAACAATTTGGGTACTAAGCTAAAGAATTAAGTCCACTGAGATCCTTGAATACTTATAGTGTATTTCAGATTTAACCTATTGTAGACCAGGAAAAACTTGCTCAGAAATTGTTTATGTGAACGATTTGTGTGCAATACTCAGGGAAAGCAAAAAAAGGTGCTCAATTTGAAAATCTTCTAACTATGTTTGCGGCTCAATAAAGCCCAAAAGAACGACAAGTGTCTTATACTTACAGTAGTGAACTCTGTTGTTTTGTGCTGAAAGCTGTGGCGGATCGAATATTTGGGATCCCATGTTCTGGAAATTGGATCTACCAGTTGCATGACAAATTTTGCCTATGAAAGAACAATGCAGTTTTAGTTCCTGGTCAATTGAAAAATTCTTAAGAAATATTTTGTTCTGATTGTAACTACCTTGTACTGAAACTCCAGTTTTCCACACACCGCGCTCATGCCATTGGCTACATTCAGCTTGTTGCTTGTTTTTGATTTGCATGACCTGCTCTTCAGTGACCTGTAAAAGTTGGTAAAAATTAGACCAAATACATGTGATTTTAACTCAACACTAAATTTTCAAATTTAATCGAGGTAATATTCATGTTTAGATTGGTTAAAATGAAATGACTGGGAATTCAGGATAATTTAAACAAATAAACAAATTAAAACCGACATTACATTTACAGCTGAAAATTTGAATGTCAATGAGCCACTAAACTGACAACTGAACGTACATGAATTTAAATATTAAACAAAATAATTTAGCACTGGTAGAACTTGGTCCAATATCAATTTCTGCTTAGATGCATGTGATTGTGCACAGCAGTTAAATTTTTGCCATGAGACAAAGGATAATTGTAGCTATAGGAAATCTATACGCGCCGAATTCACCTGTCACCCTTAGAAGTGTCCCCTTTACGGTAGGTGGGGTAAGCGCAGGGACATAATCTGCAGAATTTCTGCTTGATCATGTTGATGTTAATTGAGGCCATTTAACATCGTATGATTATACAGTAAAAAAAATATTTTGTTGCATACATTAAATTTCTCCCTGCATTGGTAAAGTAGTAAGATCTCATTACGTCAGCTTTTCACTTCGCTGGCCCGCTGCCCGCTGCGTCTAGCTGACGCAGAACGAATGCCGCCCGGTAGCGTGCGTGCGCATCTCTGCCTTTCACATTGAAAATGCGGGCGTGGACCGGAACGTGTTCCCCAGTCTGAAAATAGCACAGCCAGAAAATGCAATGCTGGTAGGCAGGTCCCAGCCAATTTACACTTAGGCAGGTATTTATCACATGCATCAGTTGCATGTTGCAGAATTTGACACCAGGTGCGTGATTGTGAAATAGATAATCTGCAGATGTTAGTAATTTCCTGGTTGATAAACATTATTGTTAAACAGTCAGCGGCAGAAGTTATTATCAATTTATTGCAGAAAATATATTAGTAAATAAATATATATACCTTTATACTGTAAGGTTGGTTTTATTTTATGTGGAATGTCTACTGTAATTGTGTGCAATCAAACAGAATTATAATAATAAATTTATTTTATTTTATTTTCAGAATGATGGAACCCAGAAACCTGTGATTAACGAATTACCAAGTGAGTACCATGTCAAATAAAGTTAACAGTTCAAGCCATGCATGTAGGAGCAAATGCATAAAATGATAAAAATGAATTGTCTTAGCTATCAATATAATGGTATAACATTGCACTAAGAAAACCTTGCCTGAAATCGCATCCGCGCTTCAACCATTTGCACACTATGTTCAAATTTTTTTGTGTATAATGATTTAAAAACTATGAAAGTGGTCAAAGCACGGTATCAAAAAACAATTAATTTAACGGACGCTCAGCCAATCAGACGTGGCAAGTTTTTTTCTTTGTGCATGTATGCCTTTAAAAAAATTAAGTGGTGTTTCGATCCCTTTTTTGTCTGTAGGCTGTTAAAAGTATTAAAAAGTTGAAAATAATGATAAAAAAACTGCATGTAGCAATTGCAGCATCACTGTTAGGGAACCATCTTTTCATACAGTGTTAAACTGCTTTTCTTGTAAAAATAATAAATGAATAATAAAATCGTACAGAATATTTGTCTCATTCATTTAGCTCCAAAAATTCTTCAGAACCTCGAATGGTTGAACTCATGCCTAAATACAGGCAAAAAGGGTATAAGTGGTTGGCCTGCTTTCCTTGAGCATTTAGTCAAGTGGTGCGACGAGTTTCTGACTCAAAATCATCCGTCATACATTGCATTGGAGGTTATGACAGCCATTCTTGTGGCAAACAAGCCAACTGTAGTCCCTCCTGAATGTAAGACCAGTGTTGTTACCGACAGGGAACTGGCAATTCTGGAATACATTGGCAGATACCTTTTCCACCGATTAAAGAACAAGTACTCTTGAGATTGTGCAACAATTATGCACAGACATTAGTGGCTTATTAAATTCCTGGATTACAGTAATAAACCAAGGAGGTTTGCAGATTCCAAAACTAGAACTCATGCCCTTTTTGAAATCAATAGTCAAGATGACCCAGAGTTCGAACATCCCTTGGATGCTTTTGTTACTGATTTGGCCTAGCTCTTTTACAGAGTGAGGACACACCATAAGTGCCGCTCTGTTACGGAGAGAATAATGAGCTCCACCAAGAAGATCAACAAAAAAGCCAAAGTATTATGTGACAGTTTATGAATTATCTTTTAATGAACAAATTTGCTTTGCACAAAGTACTATTTAACCATCAAATTAAACTTAATCTCATCTTATTTTATCTTATGTTAATAGATATTGTCATGTATATATACATATATAAAAAAAATTAAGTGTGCTTATACATAAAATCAGAGCCATTACTTACATGTTAATTGTTCAAGTGCTAATATATTGTTGTTATAGCCTTTTCTGCACAATGAAATTTTCCGACATATATATTAATAAATCAATGCAGCATCGTAAAAGAGTAATCTTTGTCCATTTTAGTGTTGGCGTTCTACTCAACTTTAGCCAGTCAATTCTACTCAACTTTAGCCAGGGGCTCCTCATTAACTACAACTGGTTGGCGTTCCTGTTTTGTATTTCCATTGGGCCTGAACTGGAAGGCCAAGGATCACTGCATGTGCAATTTAATTTCTTGATTGCTGCAATTCAATGTAAAAAATCAAGTGCATTGTCACAATAAGAATGGACTGATACTGATTGGTAATGATCAAGAGTTTACTTGAAAAGCAGTCTTAGCTTTCTACATCTTGGAAAAGTGATTGACTATGGTCATATAGCTATGATAAGCAATGGTTGTTGTGCATGTACAACAAATGATGCAGGTTTGAGTTACAGCAAGATTAAATGGAAAAATAGGACATCATACTGTAGTTTTGCATCATACCTGTAGTTTTGATGCCCTCATGTGTTTGTGAAGACAGGAACAACCTGTCTTTCTGAGCCTTTGTAAGACCTTGCCTGGCTTGCGTTTCAGTCCTCCAATCATCCAGGTACTTGAGAAAGTCTTGAAGAAACTGCAAGAAATACAAAGGCAACTTTTGACTAAATTAAGTCTGTGGAAAATTTATTACGTGCAGCACATTTATAATCAAGTAGAGAACACTTAGAGAGTTCGATTCTATAACATAACATAACATAACATAATTAACAGTGTCTCATCATTAGGTCAACCTGTGGCCGCTCATCATATAATTAAGCTGGCTAAACTTCAGATCAGTAGCATTGGCACAAAGACATACACTAAAATATGTCTGTATCATACCTGAAATCTTGGGTCATCCAAAGATTCATACGCAGCCAGGTCAGGTTTTTTGGTTGCCAGATCCTGATTTTGGTACCTTCCATTAAGACAGTCAAAAAATCTGTCACTCAGCAAAACAAAATTCGCTGTCTCTGAGAACTGCTCACCGTATGATTGCAACACTTTTCCGACGCGGTTGCTCAGCACCTAGACAAGTAAATGAATTTATCATAAATATATCAAATCTGATATTGCATGGCTTTCGCACAACTGGATCTTTATATCATACCTGTGTTGCAAGCTTAACTGACATTTTGGATGATGGTGTCAGATGGACATGGTTGTAGCTAAGCTGAGTCTTTCTCAATTCACCTCCTACATCTTCCCTGTATACTTTCTGAATGTGCTGCCATTCCAGGAATTTTTCATTTTTCTACAAACAAAATGCAGATAAGCTACAAAAGAATGTTTAAGTAAATGCACATATTCAACTACTTTGTGCATACATCAAAACATTATCATCAAACTATATATTACATTCCAGAATTTTACATTTTTATCACTGTTTACTCGACTAATAGATAGTTATAATATTTAAATCACTTACCGAAAGATGCCTACTTGAACCCTCATTCCATGAACTTTCCAAATTGTTCCGCAGCGTTTTCAATAAATGTGGTGGATCAGATATGAATAATAAAGGCCTTTTCCTTTCATAAGGATTCTCCGCCCAACCAGTTTCAGGGTGGAAGCGCATCATGCTCTGGTTTGGCGATGCCTTGTCACTGACTGCTGCAATAATCTGGAAAACATGTACAGCAGTGCAATAAATATAATAAAACATACATGCACTTAATCAATAACAATAATTATGGTCATGGAATCTTACTTTCATGCCACGAGCCTCGAGAAGTGCTACCGCCTTCCACATTTTCTGAAAAATAAATTCTGCCTAGGCGGAGGTTGTAGCAAAATGACCAACAAATTCTTTAATGGAATTGTTGATCCCAACCACCATAAAAGTGAGGATATGCGTGGCCACAACTTGACTCCCAGGGTTCTGATACAAAATAAGATATTCAAATAAATTTTTATTTACATGTACCACAGATTACAATCAACATGAAATAAGTTGATTTTCTTTAACCTGCATGCTAGCGAAGCACGAGAGAGGATAGATTTATCTTTCTAATAGAAAATTAAATGTGTTAATTCAAGTTTTATTTTTCATATTTAAAAATTACAAGTCAAGAATTTTTGGGCCCAGGTGATGGATGTGTCCTTCCAATCCACAATCCTGAAGCCACCACTGTTGTCAGAAATCAGAACTTACTGACATACAGGAGGTACAGTGGTATATACAATATAAATACCTTCTCAGCGAAATTCCAACTGTCAGGATTCACAAATCCAATGACTTCATCACTTTTGCGATCGAAAACGAGATCATGTCTAACAGACATCTCGTCAAAGAGCAACACGCCAAATCTCTTTTCTTCTGGAAGGTCTTTCGTCTTTGAATTGATATGCTGAAAAGTTAATAATCCAATCAGCATGAACTCTGTTTATTCAATGTTATCTCACAACTAACTTATTAACTAGCAAGAATGCTTAAATCCTGAATACATTTATAATTATGGCTAAGGAGAAGGGTCGAGTTGCAGGTTGGGTTTTGATCATCCACAAACACAAAAATTATTTTAAAAATAAATATTAAAAAGGAACTTACTATTTTAGAACAAAAATTACCTGTAACACATGAGGTTGGAACCCTTCAGTTCCTCCTAACACTCCTGTATAGTCCTGAAGTGTTGATCTATTAGGCAAAGAAAGGACACCGGTTTCTCGGAGAGCTTCATAAGCCCGAGGACTCTTAATACCTCAAGTATATTGCAAATCTAGGAAAAGGGAAATAATAAATATTAAAGGTTGATATTAAAGGTTAATTACAATGCAATTTGGCTTTCAGGAAAAATTAATTTACATACCGAATCATCAACGGATGCCAACGCATCCCCTTGGGATCTCTGGATCTTGCCTTTTCCTGCTCCTGCCAAAACAGTTTTATGAAGGGGTCCGAGATGTTACAGGAATTGATAACTGATTCCAGGCCATCCTGTTAAATTTAAGCTGAGTTACAATACATATATTTAATTTTAGATCTTAACTCATCTCTTAGATTATGTGCTTCACCATTCACTAGAGCTCTACCACTGCCTTCTCAATCACAGTAGACCAGATGAGGCAGGGTTCTAGGAACTTCGACTTTTTGCAATTTCTAAACTTCCTACCTGCAGTTCTTGGGATATGGGTACGCTCTCCAGGGCCACCTTCTGACTGATAATTCTCTCCTTCTCCTTCAATGACGTCCTCTGTGCCCGCACTTCTTGAATTAAGGCGGTTCTTGTTGCTGTTGATAGAGGAGTCTTTTTCGTCATGGGCCGGGCCTCTTTCTCCTTGTTTTCAGTACAAAACTTACAAATATCTAGGTTTGAAAAAGAGATGATATACAAAATCAAGGTATCATAACTATAGCAACTAGATTTATTATTTGTAAAGTTCAGTTCCCATCTTCAAGATCTATCAGGAACATTGTTCCAGGTCTCCTATGCCTATGCAGTTATCAATCCTCCATACATTGTCTGATGCATTACATAGTACTGGGAAAGCAAAAGCTAAAAAAGGTTAATGTAGATTTAGGCAGACCAAATGTAATAACTAGAATCTAAACCAAGAGGTGTGAGACTTCAGACTCACCAGGAATTAAATGGCATTTTGAAATGAAAAATACAAGAAAATACCTGTATCATGTGTATCATCCACTGTAACAGTACATCTTTTACTTCTTCCTGGGCACCACTGTAGCTGTTCCAATTGATTCAGCAGAGATTGCAAACCAGTTGCCTCCACATCAAAACCTTTTCAAAGCAAGTTGTCTGAAAGAAAGTTACAAGAAATGTTGTCATATATATATATGAAATATATAAATACCAAGTAATAACTTTCTTTTTTTTTGTGTTATTATAAGGCTGCTGCATCATATGTAATGAATAATTTGTTTATGTTCTTAGATATATTTCTCACCATATCTCATCACAATAGGGCAAAAGCTCTCCTCAAATATGACTTTGGTGGCAACATTCAAGTTGTTGTCGATGGAGCCAATATCAAGGAGGGCCTACACTCGGTGGTCTAATGGAAGTTCAGATGTTAATGAACTTAGAGATTAGCTATTTTCTCAAGAGACCAACCTAGCGCCTGGGATCGTATTACCTAATGTTGGCAAAAAGATACCTATTCCACTTATAATCAGGGTGCAACCATGCAGCTGAACTGGGACCTTTAGGCACTCTGAATATTAGTGGCTGTCTGTTAGTTAAATGACTTAGATAACACCTGGCGGAATTAATTATATTTCAGGCAATTGATCTGACAAACCACATCTTGTAATGGTTCAAATCTTTAATAACACATAAACATATATTAAAACAAGTACCAGGCCAGCCTATCCCTGTGGATCAATCACAATTTCATTTAACAGTCTCTAAAATAATGGGGTAATCTAAGTATACATTTTAAGGGTTAAACTTACTTGTTAATAAGTTGACTCTCCAGCCTGTGCTCTGCCCATGGTCTTCTGATCGACTCCCATTTTCTTACTAATTGACTAACTCTTTGGGGCAGGGAGCAGGCTGGTTATCAAAGGTTTTCTGAGCATGCTCAGTGGCAACCAAGCAGCCTGGCAGTGTTTCATTGGGCACTCAGTTCTGACTACCAAACTGCCTGACCTCACCAGGTCATGCCTCAGGTTCAAATATAAACCCTCACTATAACATCCTACATAATCCACATAATCAACTCAAATCAAATGTTCAATATCAGTTAATGTAATATAATATAACAAAGGGACCCTAGACCTGGTCCTACACTAGTAATATTCATAATAATCAAATTGCTGGGCCCTACCATACCAACTGCCAAAAAGGTCTCCGACAACGTAGCACAACCCATAGGTCTTTCACACATTTTTGGCATCCTGTCATAAGTCCTTGAAGGAGAAGTAACACACTCTTTGTGGCAATGGTGGTGGGGGTCTATCCGCCAGCAAAATAAAGTTGACAACAAAATTTTAACAAAAAATAGAAAGATTGACACAACATTTTAAATCTGTTAGTATATTATATGTATGATTTAGGATCACTGTACAACCCTGTACAACCCTGCAAACAATTTCATATCACTATGACCTTATGTAAAGGTTAGCAATTTCTCAGTGCAACATTTTTCTTCAATATTATTATAAGGATAAAATTTAGACATTTTTTGGCTGATGTGGACATTTTGGTTTAATATTTTCAGTCTTGTGATCACATTATCCCCCACAATGCTAATACACATACTAATTTCTAAGGTTCGTTCATAAGGTTCGAGAAAGAGTAGCAAAACATTATTTTCTAATATTTTTCATAAGGTTTCATTAAGGGCATACCAATGTTAGCCATCATGTTATTAATTGACATGGTCACGATATGCTATAATGCACATATAAACCTAAGTAACATGTTTTATGTTTCCAGTAATATCAATTTAATATTATTGAATATGATTGACAAAATATCTTTTTTAAATTTTCATAATTTGGAATTTTTTATATTGTATCAATATTGCCAATCATATTTTCTCAAGATTATATGTCAATATTGCAGTATTTTTCATAATCAGACAAAAAAAAACAAGCTTTTCATGTAAACAATTTATTATATCGTATATTGACTCACAATAAAAAACAGTGCAAATGAAGTAAGTACAATAAAAAAAATAATGTCACAAATCAGAAATTATATGCTCAATTATACATTGCTAATAATCACATCAATAACACTTCATTAAAGTGTCTATCATTACATCACATGTGCTGATTCACATGGAGTTAAAAAAACATTTTATAACAGAAAGGCTAACTCTATGCTTTCCAAAATGAATGTACAATTTGCTCTCAATAGTAAAATGCCCCCCCCCCTCCTCCCCTCTAGCTAATCAATAATATAAGAGGATCAAGAATCTAACATAAATAATTTAATTACATATTGGACCACACAATCAGTAATATGAAACAATCATCACTGAGCCACTTATTAATTTCATCAATCATGATAAAAAAAATTGGCAGGAAATTTTCGAAATTCAGATTTATTAGATTAATGTCAGGACTGACAGAATTATACAACTGAATCATTCATATTGGATTCATAATTTAATTTTACCACTATTTTAAATCATGATCGAGTCCATCATTCACCATATTAATCTTCAATACAATAGATTACATATTCTCTCGTTTTCTGAAAGAGGCAGCTTTTTGGCCGGCATCTTATCTTATCCAGCACCATAGCCATTTCCTATTTGTCTTGAGGATTACTTCAAATTGTGAATTATAAATTTCAATCGATTTAGAATGAAAGAGGGCCTTTTGTTAAGTCTCCTGTTAAACGCAACATGTGTACTTAAATTTATATAAAAATACATATTTTTTTCTTATTATGATGTATGGACCTAATTCAGGGTCTCTTAATATAAAATTCATAATTCACAATTCTTCTATATGTAATATTTCACGTGGTTTTTTCATAAACTAAACAGAAATTGATATTGATTAAAAAACATTTGAGTTGTCTCAAATGTTTAAAATATCTATGTAAGAAATGAACACAGGCATCCCACAAACTACAGGAATTGAGGCGGAAAGTGGTAAATTACATTTCATAGATAATAATAAACATCCATTTATAAAGAAGTTTTCTAGATCAGTGACAGCATCCACCACTATCAAATTTAAATGAGAGCTGAACATCGGCCACATGCATAACAACGTTTAGGTAGATATATTACAACAATGATATTATAAGAATAGTTCAGCGTTTAAGATTAAGGATACTGAACAATAGTTGACAAGATCAAAAAATCATAAAAAGCAGGGTTTGAAATATCATTGGGTCAAATTGTTGATAAATTTTGAAATTGTAATCTAATATTTTATTTCCAATTATTAGGAAATTTTCAAAAAGCTGCTGAAAAACATAACTTACAAAAAATGTAACAAAAACGGTCAGATATAGAAAAATATTTCATAAATTGCGATAGAATATAAGAGAGTTTTCTGGATCAGTGACAGAGATTATTATGCTTGCAGCCCGTGTTCAGCTCTAAGTAGAAATTGAAATATTCATATGATATTCTATATCAGTAATGCAAACTCATAATTACATAAAATGTCTGGACACAACATAATCACATCATAAAGTATTAACTAGAATATTTATTCAGTCTGTAAATTGCCAAGTTCATATATTATTTCTGCATACATCAAAATCATTCAGTATTTCGTATCAACTATACAAATCTGAGTTAACCATACATTATACACATGAAAAATGAATCACAATGATGAATTTATTATAATTAAGAACCACACGCAGGTGGTACCAACTTATACTAAAGCATCGATGATCAACTGAAGTATTGATCGATCCGTTCGAATGACATCCACCAACCACTGCAAGCCAGGCATCTCATAAGTCTGAAAATATAAAGCAGAGAGTTAGACAAGTCATTAAAGTTGTGGTTGGATATTTTTGCCCACTTTAATGCTGTAAAATAGGTAATCTTGACATTACTCTTGACATTTTACAACAACTGAGCTTGTGACATTTCCATAATCCCCCTGTAACGTCACCGGTTTACTGGGTAATGAGTTTGCTTCAGAATTATAACCAATCTTAGCCTTACAAATTCCAGGCATTCCTATTGATCAGCAAAGTACACATCAAAAGGTTGTGTGCTGACAATTTGTAATGATATTCATTGCAGGGCATGAAAGATTGGGCCAATTATAAGCATTTATTGCCATCGATGGAACGATGTGGGCCCAACATCGAGCCAACGACAGCAACAACTGCCTAATTTACCCAAAGTTGGCTGCCAATCTAAGCTGCACTACTTAAAAATCAAACCTAACAAATTTCATAAAGTATAACTATCGAAAGGCTTCACCACTGGGCCAAATAGTCTTCATTTTGACATAGAGAGCAGCAGACATAAAAGTATGAAGTGTATGTCAAAATGAACACTAATTTTATAATTTAGATTTGGGCGTGTTAATGGTCAGTTTGTAAAGCAAAATCAAATGTAGCTACCTACCTAAAATTAGTGTCTTTAGGTTCTTTTCAGTCAAGATGATGTTACGCTGAAGTTTTCGTCGCTCAAAGGCCTGTTGAAGTCTGCCTGCAATCCAGTCAGTCCCAATTGCATCTCAATTCATAAAGGTCTGCAAAAGGAAAGAATGGCATTAGACAATGTACAATATGAGACACTCACTCTTGCATATTTTGCAGGTACCCAAAATGAGTACTGTCCGATACTAAATAAACTGCAAAATATGACTGCAATTGGTCATTCATCAATGGCAGGCAAGATCAAGTTACAAGAGAACTGCTGGTCATGCATGGCTAAATCTTAGTTGGAAAAATTAAGCAATGCATGACACTCAATCATGCATGACAATGCTGAACTTAAGCTAGATCGCCACGTCACGGCTTGCAGTTTGACCTAGCCCTAACTGATCTGAGCGGCTTATTTCAATTGGCCAGAATTTTTATGCTTGCACCTATTTTTTAATAAACAATTATTAAAAGAATATAACAATATAACAAGTATCATGCCACCGTCAGTAATTATACAGACTTAGGCAATGTTTGATCAATCGGTGATGTATTAGATAAAAACAAAAAAATTCTGACCTTTAACCTAATGAATCAACAGCCTATGTTGATGAATCAACAGCCTATGTTGATTGCAGTTAGGGAAAGAGAGAGATAAATGCACCTTAATAGTACAACGAATATTTAGGTAAATAATAAATGCACCATAATATTTACAACGTCACTCTTAACCCAGCAGACAAGCAGACAAGCAGACAAGCAGACAAGCAGAGACCAAAACAAAACTCAACAATGGCGTCCAATCTGGTCGAATCAAACTGGCATCAGGTCACACAAAACAACTCCAATGAGAAACATCTGAATAACTTGGGACACGACAGAACTCGAGACAATCCAAAGAGTGAACATCATCAATATTATGGTGCACATTAAATTAAATATATTTAGGCAGAAAAACTTAGTACATTATCACTCTCTTTTTTGTTAACTTTAAATTGAATAAAATCATGATTGTTGCTATTTTAGACCGTCTAAGGTCATTTACTTTAAAGCACCACTAAGTGCTTATGCCTAGAAGTTTAAAAATTGCAATAATAGACCACCTACTCTGAAGCACTACTTGTTTTGTGTCCCTCCTTCATATTAAAGCCTGAAGCATTCCTAAAAGAATGCTGCATGCTTTATCTTAACCCGAAAAATAAATGCATTACCATTGTTTTTCTTATGTTACCATACATTCCCGAAAGTTCCCACCCAGGATTTATGTCTAGAATACGTCTGTCTGAAATGGAAAAAAATTCAGTATTAGTTAAGATCATTTATATTTCAGCATCACATCATTGGTAGTAGCTAATTTCCACAGTACCACTGCTTCAATTCATTGAAATACATTCATATTACAATTTATACCGTAACATAACAATCTGTAGTGCATAGAGAAAAAGTATGAATTATAGATTACCCAGAGTCAGAATCGAATCTACTTTGGTTTTTACTCAGCATCTAACAATCATTAAAGTTGCTCTTTCAACACTCTACCAGCTGTAGTAAAGTTCCAAGTACATAGTATAGATTAGTCGGACTTAAAATTTCAATGCTGTAAATTTATACTTACACTAATGTAAAATGCAGCAAAATTCATGGAGCCATTCCGGTGACATGTCCGCTGCAGCCAAGGGAAGTGCCATCAGCTGTAAGCTTTCAGGTTGTGTATGCACAGCAGTTCTGGCCTGTAAGTGATAATAGGGGAAAGTATCAATTATGTACATATATACAATTGTTCCCCACAATTACTATCCTAAATAACAGCACCCTTATTAAGAGTAATGTTAGGCCACCACCACAAACAGCAAAAAGTCCACCACCAAATGAAAACTTGTTGAACAACATTGGCCCAGGATTTACGTCTAGAATATGTCCCTCTGAAATGGGAAAAAGTTCAGTATTAGTTATCATTAATGATATTTCAGCATCATTGGTAGCTAATTTCCACAGTACCACTGCTTCAATTCATTGAATACATTCACATTACAATTCGTATTGAATAATCTTTACTATGTCTATGCTGTAAATTTACACTTATATTAATGTGACACCCGGATTGCAGCAAAATTCATGGAGCCATTTTTCGCTGATGTCATGTCCGCTGCAGCCAAGGGAAGTGCCATCAGCTGTAGTAAAGTTACAAGTACATATTAAGTGTGACTAATCTATTCTATGTATATGCTGTAAATTTATACTTACACTAATGTAAAATGCAGCAAAATTCATGGAGCCATTCCGGTGACATGTCCACTGCAGCCAAGGGAAGTGCCATCAGCTGTAAGCTTTCAGGTTGTGTATGCACAGCAGTTCTGGCCTGTAAGTGATAATAGGGGAAAGTATCAATTATGTACATATATACAATTGTTCTTAATTGAGGTGTGCCTAAACCTCATTGCTAAACACATTCATACTGCGGTCACTAAACACAATAATACTGCATGTGGCAAAACACAATCATACTGCATGTCACTATCCTAAATAACAGCACCCCTTATTAAGATTAATGTTAGGCCAACACCACAAATAGAAAAAAGTCCACCACCAAATAAAAACTTGTTGAACATCATTGGCCCAGGATTTACGTCTAAAATATGTCTCTCTGAAATGGGAAAATGTTCAGTATTAGTTAACATCATTAATGATATTTCAGCATCACATCATTGGTAGCTAATTTATACTTACAATAAGAACTCTTCCATATTTTGCATATACCAAAAATGAGTAGGTCTGATACTAAATTAACTGCAAAATATGACTGCAATTTGTCATCCATCAGTGGCAGGCATGATCAAGTTGCATGCCACTCAATCATGCATGCCAAAGCTAAACTTAAGCTAGGTCGCCACGTCACGGCTTGCAGTTTGACCTAGGACCTAACTGAGCTAAACGGTTTATTTTAATTGTTAATTACAGTTAGGAAAAAGAGACATAATCATTTATACATGGTGCAAATATTATTTTGGGTAAATAATATTTGCACCATTATATTACATTATACCTTTTTTTTTATTAACTTTAATTAAATCATGGTCATTGGTAATTTAGACCTAAAATAATTTTTAGGTCTTTTTTTTTTAACCCCTAACATGTTGCAACGTAATAAACCTATTGGCCAATGAGCTAATCTAGACCTTCTAAAATAATAATAATCAGATGTTTTTTTTTCCGTTTTTGCATTTTTTTTAACCCCTAACACGTTGCAATTTAATAAACCCATTGGCCAATAAACACAACAGTGACAGTCGCCACTACACACAGCAGTGACAGTCGCCACTACACACAACAGTGACAGTCGCCACTACACACAACAGTGACAGTCGCCACTAAACACCTGAGATATTTATTTTTTCTTCACACCGGTGACAGTTGCCACCCCCTCATGAGGGCCCTCACGAGGGACCTTTCGCTTCTATTGGACTAACCTGTGGACCCACTTTTGGAACCCCTACAGTGACAGTCGCCACTACCTTGCAATCGCATCCAAATAAGTTGTCCGCTCATGCGTATATTGGCATAGGCCAATTATCGACTTTATAGACTAACTACCTGCACTGCGTCCACTTCTATTACCATTTAAAAATGATATTGTCCGCAATACCTACCCCGTATAAGCAAACATCTATAGGACATGCCGCTCATACTTAAATTACCCGTACAAGCGCTAACTTGGAAGAAATTCTCACTTGCACCTAGCAGAATACAGGGGTCAGTAAGCAAAAATGGTTAATAACTCAAACCCACTACCTCAGGAAGCAAAAATGGTTAGTAACTCAATCCCACTATAGGCATAGGCCTATCATCCACTTATAACGGCCCCTACTACTTTAATATAGGTGGTCAGGAAGCAATATAGGTGGTCAGGAAGCAATATAGGTGGTCAGTAAGCAAAAATGGTTAGTAACTCAATCCCACTACCTCAGTAAGCAAAAATGGTTAGTAACTCAATCCCACTATAGGCATAGGCCTATCATCCACTTATAACGGCCCCTACTACTTTAATATAGGTGGTCAGGAAGCAATATAGGTGGTCAGGAAGCAAAAATGGTTAGTAACTCAACCCACTATAGGCATAGGCCTATCATCCACTTATAACGGCCCCTACTACTTTAATATAGGTGGTCAGGAAGCAATATAGGTGGTCAGGAAGCAAAAATGGTTAGTAACTCAACCCACTATAGGCATAGGCCTATCATCCACTTATAACGGCCCCTACTACTTTAATATAGGTGGTCAGGAAGCAATACAGGTGGTCAGGAAGCAATACAGGTGGTCAGGAAGCAAAAATGGTTAGTAACTCAACCCACTATAGGCATAGGCCTATCATCCACTTATAACGGCCCCTACTACTTTAATATAGGTTGTCAGTAAGCAAAAATGGTTAGTAACTCAACCCACTATAGGCATAGGCCTATCATCCACTTATAACGGCCCCTACTACTTTAATATAGGTGGTCAGGAAGCAATATAGGTGGTCAGGAAGCAATATAGGTGGTCAGGAAGCAAAAATGGTTAGTAACTCAACCCACTATAGGCATAGGCCTATCATCCACTTATAACGGCCCCTACTACTTTAATATAGGTTGTCAGTAAGCAAAAATGGTTAGTAACTCAATCCCACTACCTCAGTAAGCAAAAATGGTTAGCAACTCAATCCCACTACCATGATGAGGGGAACCTAATTTAACCCCTAACAAGAAAATTACCCAGAATAATCCCCACTGGTCACCGCAGCAGATTCACAGACTCAGAACGCCATCTGTTGAAGTTCTGACCCTGCCCGCTCATGGACGTAAAAGCCCACGATCCGCTGCAGCTTTATATTCGTGTTAAGAATCGTACCCACTATCAACGATCTACTCCCCTAAGCACACCCTCGCACTTGGTTTTCGCACACCGGGCTACGTCCATGCCCACCACACCATGGAGACAAGGACTTGTCTCCATCCAACACCAAGTCTGGGGCCGAGGATGCCAAAGTCTTAGTAAGATAACACACAGACCGGTACCAAAAATCTGTGATACAACTGGCGAACCCATTAGCCTATAATGTACAAAACGGACGGTTATTTCTGTATCGTATGCATGCTATAATAGATAAATGTGTATTTGCATTTATATCCAAAGAACTACATGTTCAATCAGTCGACATGATAGGTTCTCGAATATCCTAACAATAAGAACAAAAACTATGGTACCTTTGTGGTGTGATGCGTAACCCGGGTGGATCCGTACGAACCCGGGGGGTATATAGCACCCGGGGGTATCCTGAGTGAGGCGCCCGGTGGATCCTTAAGCGCCCGGGGGGGGGTAGGTGGCCTCTATCACCCGGGTGTATATCCAACGAATATGTGGCGGTAACATGCTTATATAGGCGGCGATAAGCACGTGGCTGGGGGCGTCAACATGCAAATGACCTGTTGGCGGCATTGACCAATCAGATTCATCCAAATCTGCCAAGGCCCACCCACGACTAAAAATGTTCGTTTCGGAAATTGGCCGAAGTTGCCCGGAAATTTACCCGAGTCAATTATTACGCATTGCAATTACTGTATCAGGTCACGTGACATATGTTAATTTTTTGCCCCCCCCCCCCCCCTGGGTCACGGGATGTTGGTTTTGACAAAAAATTTCAATAATTATATGGAATTCTTAACATAATTAACAAATTATAACACATTGCAATTACGTATGAATGTGACATATGTTATGATCATGTCCAGATCCAAACTTTAAATAGATAATTTTAATTTTTGTTTTGACTGGCAATTTAATTATTTGGTACGCATTATATTTAGGACACAGGAAGTTAAGCCTATTAAACTATTGTTGCGAGACAGCGGTTTATCCCATTGTTTATAACAGTTTGATTAATTAAGCCGGGGGAACCGGTACAGTTGTGAATTAAGCCTACAAAGTTCTATACAGCTTTTTCACCCGTTGTTTATAACAGTTTGTTTCAATTGACTATTTCCTGCCCTGCAGCTGTGAGCAATATTCTAAGATATCTATAGAGTTTTTTTTTATAATCACGTGCCAACTTTCTAGCTTGTAGAAGTTTATTATATCTCCAAAGTAATTTCTGCTGCATAATTGCAAAGTTAGGGAATTATTTGAAGTTAATTTGTGCAGAGAGGGGGTTTTCACGAGTTAGAAAGTTGAGCTTTGATTTTTTTTGTAACATTTATATCTATTTTGCTTCTCCAAGACATGTGTAAAAAATAAGAAATTGTGGTCAGTTTTCTATGAAGACGGGTTAACGTATGTTATGGAATCGTGCAGTTTACTGGCATGTTTTTGAACTATATAGATAACAATTTCCCTCTCATTTTGAATTTTAACCAATAACCGCAAGGAATGTCATAATCTAGATATGTATTAACCTATGAAGTGTCATAGAATTTATGTCAATTTTTTTAATCTTATTTCTGTAACAGGACAATTCCAGTTGTCAAAAAAGTCTCCCCCCCCCCCCCATTGAAGGGGAATCCCGGGATTCCCTCGTCTAAAAATAGATGTGCCTGGAGAGTTACTGGAATGGAAAAGCTATGATACTAGCAGTGGCGTAGCTAGGGTTAGCAGAGTGGGGGGCACATATAAAACAATGTTTTTTTTTTTGGGGGGGGGGGGGGGTTGGGGCACCCTCTCAACTTTTTTTTCGAGGATAAAGAATATCGCTACTTATTGGTTGTTTAACTTAAAGTGGTGACGTATGGGCAATGGGCATGTTTTTAGCAGATTGATGAATTCGGCGCAAATAGTGAATTCGGCGAACGGTAAATTCGGGGACATAGGTATATAGGCTTATTAATTTTAATAGAAAATAACAGAATATGCAGAGTACAGTAAAATAGTAATAAATTTGTTACAATGTTACCAATAATTAGTAACAACACACATATTGCATGGTCCAGACATAAACAATGTCTGAAAGCAGATGTTTGCACTTGACTTGACCTATCACCTGAATTTCTTTATAATTATTCATAATAAGTCAGTCAAAAAGTGAGAAATAGCAGATCTCCATATCAAGCAATGATAGAGATAATATTATGCAGTTTTCTGCTAACTATTGAAATTATGTTTTGTGTAATGCTTTTAAAGTCTATTTAGATAATATATCTACTCATTATTTATGCTAACTTTTATTCAATTCTTTGATCTGTAGCCATTTTTGTAAAATTTCCAACGTCATTGTATAAACTTCCAATTTTATTTTTACTGGTGAAACTTTCAGGTGACATAGGCCCATAGGGTTGTAATAAATCTTACTATAATTATAAATTTCTAGCGGGCTCACATTATGCGATTTTGTCGGCTGACAGGGGGCTGGCGATCTTTGCACAGTCAGCGTGACTTCTCACACTACGCGATTTTTCCCGCCGATTTTGCAACGTTGCAGATGAGTGCTTAAAGACAATTGTGGGTATTCAGTTCTACCACTGAGAATGCCATGAAATTTTGTACAAAGTTAAAGCAAGTGTTCTTGTTAAAAATAATGAAAGAAAAATGGGTGGTCACCATAGTTTTAAAAAAGTTGTCTAACAAATACCAATTGCATGTTAATCCAATAAGAAAATTGAAAATAATATGTTTCCAAGCATAAGAATTGGTTTAAATGCATTTTCACCACTGATTTTTTCCCAATATTTTGTGAATACTAAGTTAAGTTATCCCAACATCTTTTAAGAAAAAAAAAAGTATAGGTCACCAGCAATATAATGAAGCTGCATGACATTATATGTTTGTACCACTGCATCTGGCCCCCTGGTGGTAAAAAACAAATTGATTTAATGGTTAGTTCTTGCATATAAATGATATATGGGGCATTTTTACTGGTATAACATTTAGAGTCTACTTTTATGTTTTATTTATGAAAATATGTGCTAGTTCTGGAGCTTAACCCCCAAAATAACAGAAAACAGCAGAGGCGACTGGAGCGCCATCTGTGTTTTTGTCCATGCTTGAAAGTGAAAGATTATACTGAAATAATGTAAAAAACCATTGCAACGGCGCTTTTCGTAATTCTCACAAGAGGGCGCACTTGTGTTTATGAAGATCTACACAGTGTGGCGCTGATGATACCCGCATTTGTCTTTAAGGGGATAATAAATGATGCTTATACTTTGTTTACTTACTTTACTTACTTTGTTTACAACTTCTTTAACTTCTAACTTCTTTCTTTACTTACTAACTTACTAACTAATTAACTTGTTTACTTACTTACTGTAATTGCTGGATTTCTTATGATTAATAATAATAATCAGTGTTTTACCTGAAATACATTTCAAATTTACATAAACAATAAAAGGTATTAGCATACTGTGGGCATAGATAGATAGGTAGAAAGTAGATAGATAGATAGATAGATAGATAGATAGATAGATAGATAGATAGGTAGGTAGGTGGCTAGATAGGTATCCCTGGTTTCATTCCATACCATTGTAACCATTTAAAGTATTATTATATTGCCGCAAAATGTTTGCAGATGCCTTCACTCTGAGTTTTTTGGCATTGTGCCAGCGTAATAATACAGTTGGATCTCTAGCTTAAAGACCACACTACACTTCATTGGCTAATGTGTTGAGTGGGCAGGGCATTACCAATTTTCTCTTTTAATTTGATTGGTTAATAGGCATATTATGTTCATGACAGGTTTTGTAACACTATTTAATTTTACTGAATCTACATAGTAACAAAATTGAGTGTTACTGCACAAAGTAGCAAAGAAATTATGGCCTATAAACAATGCCTGGAAATTTTTGCAGGCATTTGCATTTGACTTTCAAGATTAGATCACATGCCATTCTCATTTTTATTAATAATAATCACACATTTACGGAAGGATATCAGTTCAGTAATATAGGAAAATATCTAGCAGAATTTCATTCAGAAATGATAGCAACCACAAAAAACGTTATACCAAAACAGCATGGACGATAATTACCTACAAAATAGACATGTTTTGATATTATAATATAAAAGCCTATGATCAGAAGAAAAAAAATGGAGTGACCTATATATTATGTGCAGTGCAATATACCTAAACAATTACTACAGGGGGGGGGGGGGGGGCAATGTGTCTTTCAGCTAAGTACTATACACTTATGTTAAGGGTGTTTGGAAGTTAAATGCTTAATTTTCAATGTTTCCAGATGGTTTACATAGACTCCTGATTATAATTGATATCAAAATATTTTCATGCTTATGAATGACATGATGTATGTTACCAACATTTGGCATGCACTACCATGTTGGGTATTTATTGTCTACATTGTGAAAGTAATTTTTTTTTTTTTTTTTTTTTTGGGGGGGGGGGGGACATTGAGCTGTGCCCTTGTCACTACAGCCAGCTGAGTGCATAGAAAGACTATTGCACGAAATGATCAAATTTGATTGACAGGTGGGGGGGGGGGGGGGGCATGGCTACCAGCCAGGTTCACCATTTCACATCATTGAAAATGAGTAATTAGGTTTTTATTAGCGATGACCATTCAGTAATAACATTAAACATTTTAGAAATATGATTTTGGATGAATACCAGCATGTCAAGGTTAGCAATAGTGTGCACACCCATTATTTGTCCGTAAAAAAAAAATATATATATATATATATTTAGGTAGGAAGGCAGGCTGTAAAACGTGTGCACAAATAATCCCACGAAAAAATATGAAGATTGCTGCATGGCCCTCAATAGTCAGACAGTGTTAGACACAAAATCCTTTCAATGTTTTATAATATAATTCGCACTCAGGTTAATATACTTGACATAAGAAATCTGCTGAGGCAAGTAAAAAAAAATCCACCTATGTTGTGAATGTGTTAAATGTTTTCATCATTTCATCATTATGCCTGCCTCTGGCAGATGGTCATGTAGGCCGAGTAAACTTCAGGGTTCAGCGGAAAGATTAGAATAGTTATGCAGGAAACATTTCAAAGGGTAAGCGGAAAACCTAAAATTATTTATAAATATACTGGATTTATATTAGACTATTTTCCTTGGTGAATACATAAGAAATGCAAACCTCGCAATTAAGACCTTGGTTAGAATTGGTTTTTAAGGCTGTGATTGAATATTTTGGCAGTGTATATGCCATAAATATTCGTTCACAGTTTAAAGGCTATTTATGTTCATTAGACTACAATGACAGTTAAAGATAGGGAAATTATAAATATAAAACAAAAACAAGAAGAAGGTGCTCAGGAATATGCTGTATTTCTATAATTAACACTATTTAACAATAATTTAATTTCTTCCTTCTAGACACCTGGAATTTATCATTATTTTACTGTTTAGCTAATAACATGACATTTAGTTTGCACTTCAGTGAGAAACACTTTTCGCCTTGGCCTAAACCTTGGGCCTTGGCCTACATTCAGAAACGGCTCCTGTTTTTTGCCTTGGCCTATATTCAGAAACTGCTCCTTTTTGCCTTGGCCTTCTCACCTGACTGTCTTTAACTAAAGACCTTCTCTTTAACTCACCTGAAGATGTTGGGGGAGTGCAAAACTTCAACTGGCAATTACTTGGCTTCTATACATGGTAGAACAAAGTGGTTTTTTTCTAAATAGTTCATTTGTAACTATCTTATCATCTATATCCCTTTAAAGCAACACAATGGAAAAAATACACTAATACCGAATTTATTGAGAAAGAAATACTGATGACAACCCTGAGGTTTAAGTCACTGAATCTACAATTTGCAAGTGATATTTAAGGTACAAGAATAAATTTAAACCTAGTTGTCAGCTGGCATGTTCTGTTGTGCTGACTGACTTGACTGAACTGACTGACTTGACTGACTGATTGAACGGATGAGCTTAACTGACAGACAGACAGAATTGACTGAGTTCAACTGACTGATTTCACTGACTGAACTGACTGCATATATAAGACTGAATTAACTTGACTGAACCTGACTTGGCTGTACTGACTGATTTGGCTGAACTGACTGACTTTGCTGAACTGACAGACTACTGTAGAAGGAATATGCCAATTAGAACAATGATATAATGAATTTGCGACTTCTAGAGGTGGCATATTATTATAATTTTTATTTTTAAATAATTTGATAACTTTATAATTGGAATTTCACTGGGGTTTTAAGGATGTGAATGGCCATGCAGGAACTTAAGGTTTGGATGGACTTTTTTGTTGTTGCTTGCATTATAGAAGGATTCAAAACAAATGTCAAACTGTTTCGTCATATATTTTTTTTCCTGTGGCATGGGGGCTTGATCATGATGGATCAGCACAAAATAGACAGAATCAAATATAATCAAACCCCAACTTGCTAGGTGATGAAAATAGGCTATTATTATAATTTTAGTAAGTTGGCTGGTTGTTATATTGGTAAAGTACTAAATAATACAAATCAACAACTGTCAAAAGTTCATTGAACCCAAATTGAGCTGTCAATCATCTACAAGATCTACATGTTTTTAATAGGTCTAGGCATGGTTTGCTTTATTAGACACTTGGTAAACAATTATACTTGACTGGCTATTCAGTTAACAGTTGTTACAATTAGTTGGAGTTTTGACTGGGCCGGCTCACATTGCGTAATCATTTCAATGTCGTTAAGACTTAAGATTTAAGATTAATCATATAGCTGATGGATCATTGGGTATTTAATCCCAAAACACGTACGGCATCAGCATGATCTCATAAAGGATACTATTTTACGTAAGATTACTTTTAAACTGTTTCAATTGGGCGGCGCTCTTCATGACGTTCGCCATGACGCTCGTGAACCAGCTTATCGCTGGTTCTTTATCATGTTTATGGAGGACTGGTTATCTTTGCAACAGATACATAATAATGGAATTATCAATCTTAGAAGACAAATCTAAGCTGCTTATGTTCATATTTAACTAATTTAGAAATTGAGTAACAAAATTCTCAATTGAAAACTTTATTAGGCCATTTGACCATCCAGATACCTAAAGCAAATTAATTAGCTATTAAGTCAGAGAAGATTAAAATCTTCATAGGCACACCTTATGGCACAACTATAAAAACAATGCATATCTCATCTTAGGAATATTATGCTATTGTGTACTTCGTCAATTCTGACCAGATTGTTTTCTTTGTTTTTTAGGACAAAATGCCTCGCTTGAGGGGTATTTTCTCTGTTTTAATTGGCTGAAAACAATACCAAAACCAACTTTAAGACATTTTCTTTTCACTGCAATATATATTTTTGTATCTAATCGAACTTTTAAAATTTACATACAAATCTCCTTTAGTTCCCCTTTAAGGTGATCTGTCTTTAGTATAATATCTATCACCTAGATGGCGACACAGTACACATCCGTAGTTCCTAAAACATCCGCTGGTGTCGCTCGTTTGGCAGTACCAAATAAACATAAAGAACTTCAACAGCAAAGACCCTCAGCTATATGATATCATTTTTAAATCAATTTATTAAGCAAAAATAATAATTCAGTGTTAATTTTTTTAGTTATATATATTTAGTTTCAAACAGGGTTGGCAAATTTAACCCACCCACGGGGTTCACCCGTATTAAACCCGAGATGGGCTAAATAAACATTTTGCCTAAAGTGGGTTAAACCTGGGTTAAACCCACTAAATTTACTTATAATCAGGATAAAAGGTGCGGGAATGGCAAAATAATATTCAAACTATTGTATCTGAAACATTAAACTTTGCACAGATGATGCTATGTTGTACATGATGGTAGAACATAACCAAGATCAATGGTTGTTACCCCCAATTTGCAATTGTGAAAACACTAAATTACTTGATGATTTAGCCATTTTTTCGCCATTGTTGTAAGCTTTACAATCCATGGAATTCAGCAGACAAGGACATGTAACATAAGAGTTTTTCAAACTAAAATAGCATGGTTCCATGTGGTATAGTTTCATAAGAATTGAACTTCTATAATTTGAAGTCACTTTTCATCTGCATTCTTCAATTGAGACTCATGCCCATGTTATGACATGATGACGTAGTCTCGTTCTGGACCATTTGGCAAAAAAAAACGATAATAAATTGATCTTCCATAGGATTACATGTATTTTTGAACAGCGATAATAAGTGAAATCAATTTTTTAACCAGTTCCGGTTGGCTTGTCCACTGTGTAGCCTATCGTCTACGGGAAGTGAGCTGCGAGATTCAACTGTATATTTCCAATAATGTGGCTGTTAATAATGGTGTGTATTATCTGTACCACCCACCATGAAGGCCTACTCTTATGTCATCCTGCTTATTCTCGAGTATGGCACGTTCGGACAGCTCTGGGACAATGGTCAAGATGCAAAAAAATCTCGATCTCCAGGCCAATTGTTTTCGCGGCAAAAATAGAAATTTCTCTCTTCTCTCTCTGATTGATTGATTGATACTTATGCTTTTTTTTTTTTATGTCTATCCCTGTTATCCCAGCAGTGCAGATAGATGCCACATTAGACATTAATAAACCAACAGTTATTTTATAAGTGACTTTAAATAAAATGTCTTATTGTAATGATTGTGTATAGGCAAATGTCATGATGACCTCGTGTTATCATGTCATTGACATGTTGGCCTATGCGCACATACCCCTCAATATTTTACTGATAAAAGTTTACCAATGTCATATTACAGAAAGTTTGGTACTTCTGAATTCAGACAATATGACACTCGGCGGTCAGTTCAAAAGTGCATAATGCACCCAAGAAAGGTTTCTTTTGAATCATAACTTTGAAATCTACCTTATACAGTTATATGTCAGTCTCATTATTTACCTGA
The DNA here is from genome assembly GCA_932294295.1 of Alitta virens. Classification (NCBI taxonomy): domain Eukaryota; kingdom Metazoa; phylum Annelida; class Polychaeta; order Phyllodocida; family Nereididae; genus Alitta; species Alitta virens. The sequence goes on along the minus strand of OW028578.1, from coordinate 23,017,161 downwards.
AGGTAAACAATGAGACTGACATATTATCTAAGCAACAGTTAGGCCTATGCTGATCAAAAGATGAGTAGGCCTATCGGCAGAATTCCCTATGTTGTGATAGGATAGATGGATAGATGGATAGATTGATTGATAGATTGATATACAGACAGACACACAGATAGATAGATAGATAGACAGACAGAAACACAGATAGATAGATAGATAGGTTGATTGATTGATGTGCACCTATATAGTTGGAAGTGAACCCAGTGAACTGGCCAGCATGGCTTTGGTGGCGTCACAACTGATGACGTCACAAGAAACTACTTTCACTTTCATTAGCCAATCAGAACAGTTGTAAGTCTGCACAGGCTAAACAATGGAAAATGGCAGATTCTTGACATGAAAGTATTTCTGTAACTTCAAAGTAGTTTTCCTTCTATTGCTTTCTTGGTATGACAATCAAATATAGTGCTATCAGCAGCAAAACATCTCAGGAATAATTATATGAATTTTCATTTGTCCTACATGTCATGTATTTTATTTGAGAAGAAATCTCCTGAAGGTAAGTCAGAATCTCAAGGTCTGTCAATGGGATGACTCATGACCCCTGACTTTAGGTTTAACTCACTTTTGGTGGATTAAACCCATTTTGCCCATTTTATACTCCGTGTATAAAGCTCAGTGATAGCCATTAAAGTACAATTTAAGAAAGAATATCTATTTCTCATTATAGTCACTGTTTTATGTATTTCTACTAATTTTGGCATCCCATGCGTTGAGCTTGTAGGAGGGTTTTGGCCAGGTTTAACCTAGCCCTGAAGACCCCTGTGTGTTAGCACAGGGGTCATGAGTCATCCCATTGAGAAACCTTGAGATTTTGACTTACCTTCAGGAGAATTCATCTGACAGAAAAACCATTGCATGTTGAGCAATGAGAGTCTGTTGGATTAGTCCTGAGATCTTTTGCTGCTGATAGCACTATATTTGAAAGTTATGCAAGGAGTGTGTTTGAATGTAAGCAACATACAGGTGAGGGAAATGATCTTTTCTGTCCAGAATCAGCCTTTTTACATTATTTAGCCTATGCAGTCCTACAACTGTTTTGATTGGCTAATGAAAGTGAAAGTAGCCTGTTGATGACGTCATTGCTCTGTGACGTCACCATCTTTGCATACAAAACCACAATTTTTGCTTTTGTTGGCCAATCAGACAGAGCCTTTCATAGCCATATGCCCCAATGTATAAAAAATCTCTTCACTGGACTTCACACCATGATTTCATAATGTTACAGATGGTGTTGATTAATCATTTTATGTGCTATCAGCAGATAGTTTTGTTTGTTATCCACCCATGTAAATATGGTTGGCCTAAGTTATATGGGAAAATAGTTATTCCATTTCTCCCAAACCGTGTCTTCAGAATGTCAAGGTTTTCCAATGGGATGAACCGTGACCCATGCTCTCTCGCATGGGTCCCCGTAGGTCTGGAACAGACCTCTCCTGGTCTAGGGTCCCCGGGGCTAGGTTTAACCCACTTTTGCCTGGGTTAAACCCATTTTGCCCGGGTTATACCCAGGTTTTACCCGCTGGGCTGGGCAAAATTGATTTAACCCGGGATAAAGTCCAACCCTGGTTTCAAATACTTAATAACTTAATTAAATTTATCAAATAATCATCAATAATCCTAAGATAGATCGATATTAAGGCGATGGTCTTTAGTATCAACAGGGGCGCAGATCCTGAGGGTGTGGGGGGGGGGGATGTGGTATGTATATCCCCCCCCCTACATAGCAAGTGGGAGGGGGGATGATAATGCAAATATCCCCCCCCCCCCTGGAAATTTACTGTACAGACAGCATATTTGATCATATACATACAGTCCTGACTGAAAATTTGGTGTATGCGACCTCTAGTTGAGGTCAAGATCATCTGTGACCTTGACCTTTAACCAGAGGTCATCTGAAATGGCCCCTAACAATTTATAAACTACTCTAACTTATAAACTAGATTTGGTTAATATACGGTATCCGATGTTGAGCTATAGTGCATACCCCATTTGGGGGTAATTACCCCATTTATGGGTGGTTACTATGCTGAGGTACCTGAGATGTCATGGAGATGCCTCTAAACCTCTTAGCAGACTGTCTTGAGAGATTTTTGTGTAGAAAAGTTGTAAAAATTGCTAGTTTTTCACATTTGACCTTGAATTTTGACCTTTACTCGCATCAAGGTCAAATATTATATAATACGCTAAAAGCCCTATGTTACATCATGTCATGACACCTAGCTAGAAACTCATTGATTAAAATTAAGGGAGATACAGACGTTTTAAATTCGTAAGTTTGAGGTCAACTGTGACCTTGACCTTTGACCCGAGGTCATTCATATTGATATGTTACCTTTACCTATCCTAGTACTATATATGATCCAAAGATGGGCCAATTTGGGCCACCCAGTCAAAAGTTATAAAGCGGTAAAGTTTTTGGGGCAAATAGCAAAATCTAAAACACCCCATATCTCAGCAACCCTTCACCCAATCGCCAACAGAAGTTCGGCTGCACTGGATTGGACATAACACAATATAAATCTGTGCTCGTCCGTTTCCCACCATACACGGTTCTTGAGATTCTGGATCCCAATTGACTTTTAGGGGGGTATGTGGATCACCCCTTTCCACTTGACTGAGCATCAAAATGAACCCACAGATTGAAAGACCTCATAGCACAAGCAAACATACTAAAATTTCAGAGCTGCATCTTTACCCGTTTTTGAGATATTTTAATAGAGAGTTTAGTGAAAAACGACTTAAAATGACCTGTGACCTTGAGAAATAGGTCAAGGTCATTTTGGTTCTACAGAATTGTGACCATAGTGATGGTGAATCATAATAACCACAGATTATGTTTTTTTAAATCAGAATCAAGGGACAGTACTTCAGTACATTTTCTTTCACTGAACCGATGATAATTAATATATAACAATAAAAGTCGAAGTGTGTCCCGGCCATTAGTATCACCGAATTCACATTGTTTTCAGTGGCAAGGGGACAGTGTCCCTGCATGTATATTTAATTTATTGCAATCATTTTTGGTATTATAATAAGACTCAATGGTTATGTGGTATATTTTGATATTCCCCACGAGTGGACAGATTGGCCAGGATTCACGAGTGGCGTTAGCCACGAGTGAATTCTGAAGTCAATCTGTCCACGAATGAGTGAATATAAAAATATACCACATATCCACTTGGGTCTTATTTATACCCCACAATTTTCACTTTTAGTTGAGCATTATCATCCCCCCCCCCCGTCTGCATTTGATTGACTATAAAGTTTAATCACTCTGTAAATACCATTGTATGGCATACATAAGGTATAATTGTGCTTAGTTTAGTCATTTCTTGTAGTAACTTACACAGTCAATTTCTTCTAGTGTTTACTGTGCTTATTGAACTGATTTTCAACCTTTCATGTATTTCTGTTTTCATATTCTTTTTATTTATGTAAGTACACCATTAGAGATGGTTTAGATTGCATTGTAAGGGCGAAACTTTATGTGAAGATCTTTTCATGACTTGCCCCCCCCCCCCCCTAGAAAAACGAAAAATCTGCGCCCATGAGGGATCACCAGAGGATTTGTCCAACTCTTCCATGCCATGGCTGATTAGCAGGCAAACACCATAACCACTAGACCATGTCATCCATGGCTTTGTTTGCTAATTGATTACTTATAAAATACTTTCAAGTATTCTCTGAAGTTGGCTCAGACTCAGCTGCTCAGACCTTGGATTATACACAACAAAACTGTTAATATCAGTTGATATTTTTCTTAAATTCCAAATATTCCGTCTATGTCATTGTCAATGAGCTACATCTATCATATATGATCTATAACATGACAAGTGGCATTGTATTGCATTTCGCGGGTCGTACACATGTTGCAAACTTTGTGATAAACAAGAAACAAGTCTTACCTTGACCTTGTGCAAGATTCATGTTCGCAGTGTATCCAACAGATCTTTAGTTTCCTAAAATCATTGATGCACATATATAATTTTTAAACAAATTGGAAGCAAATTTTACAACATGCAGCGTGTTCTTCGCCTGTTTGACCTAATTCAGGACATGACCTAGATACGGAAACATCCGAATGGCAACTTTGTTGCATTCGGTCGTGTTCGGTTAGCGCCGAAGCGAGTGGCAGTGAGGGGGAGTTTTATGGCCCAGCACTAATTAGGCCTAAATACCCGCTCAGACTCAGCTGCTCAGACTCAGACAGGCATTTATTTGGGCATTTCTGCACAGTTACAAGTAACCCTTAACTAGTGTGCATATTGTATGAATTGTCATATAAATTAATTGAGTCGACAAATATATTTTGTGTCTTTTCTTAAACTAATAAATTTTTTTTTATCACAAATGACTAAATATTCTCCTTTTCCTTTCCAGCATTTAAGCAGAAGAAACTGGAACATTTACTCTCTAGGAATTAGGGTTGTCAACAAAGGGTTGATATACGCCACTAATATGGGGCCAATCAGAAGACAGCGTTGCCAAGAGGTAAGGAGCGACTCTTAGTCTGTGAGGCCATTCTTAAAAATATTCCTGTAGCGGGTTACATGACCGTATAGAACATATCAGTGCGTATGACATTTTCCCTTGTTTTTTGTTTTGGATGTTTTTTTTATTAACTTTTTTTTAGTCCTCAAATTGTCTATTCTTGCGTTAGTGCAGGGCCCTGCCGTTTAGTTGAATATTGGTAAAATATTATTCTGAGGCAAAAAATAATTCATGAATTCGAGACATGAATACCTGGAACACACAGAAAAAGATATATATATATATTTAATTGCCTTTATCACTGGTTCAATGGCGGCTTCACATATCCACAACAGGTTGGTTGTAATGAAATGATATATGATAGTACAAATGACATAATTAATGAAATAAATACATCGTGAACCGGTACACATAGGTGTATTCAATCTCAAGATACATTTATGTACTTACTTATGTGCAAAATAATTAACTATTTTCATACCAAAATCTTTACAGTAGGAAAAACCTGAACATTCTGCACCAATGATAAGTACATTTTTGTAATTTTAGAAAACATGGATCCTCTGGTGAGATTGTTTGACACAGGAGCAGACCACAGCTTTCGGCAGACCTGTAAATACTTCATAGTTTTAAAATTGTTTGTGTTTTTCCACAACTGTACCAAATTGAACTTGGGGGAAGCCTGAGGTTGACTAAATTTTAGTTAATTAATCTCTTTTGTCTGTTTTTTTTTTACCAGGCAAAATAAAGGCATGCTATGGCATCCAACACGTTCCTTCGAGACTGGTGTTCTGAAGTTGCCCGGAGAGTCCGCACTACGAGACTACACTGGAGTGTTGGTGAGCTCACCAGGCTTTCAGACCCATGTCCCCAAGCAGCTGCAGGAGGAGGCTGCAACTCCCCTACACGATGAAATGACAATTATGAGTGATTTGGTCTTTGACCAGAAGACTGGCCAGCTGGTGGGGTTTGTGACCCTGAACAGTTCTATAAAGAAAATTTGAGCTCTTTATAAGCAGATTTAGAAATTCATGAACAAGAACCCTCCCCTCCCCACCTGACACGTAAATCATGAATAATTTATTGTGTTATTACCAATGCTATACCAGAGAAACTAGGTGTTTTTAAATGAATAAGTCAACACCAGTATGTATGTTATCCAAAGTGTCATTATTTGTTCTGTAAAATTTTTTATGCTAATTTCCATGCCTTAAAATGATAAATATCAACTTTAGTACAGTTTAAAATATTTTTTATCTTTTAATGATGTTCACAGGGCATCAGCGGAAACATCGCCAAGCAAGTGCTTATGTTCATGGTGGTTGGTATAACGACAGGCATCAAGGCCAGCATTGGTTACTTCGGTACCACATGTATATTTTGTATGGCAGCTGGATGGCTGTATTACTATCTCTGGGAGGCGGTGACCTACCTTGAGCTGACTTGTGGACTAAAGGTACCATAATATTATGCTAAGCTATAAACTGTTTTCCACCAAACTTACATATTATTTTTTATGTCAAAGTATAATTAAATTGTGCCTGTAAAGATAGATATTTGAACATGGCATGGTAGGTCAGCTTCATCTGGGGTCAGTGGGCAGTTTTAGTGACCTCACAGTAGCTTGTACTCTTTAAAATCAAATCACACATTTTGCCTTCTCAACTTTAATCAGAAATTTTTTTTCCGCAGGTAATTGCTTCAACCTCAGACAAAGCGGCCCCAAACATGCGTCTGTATGCACTTCACAGTGATAGCACCCTATAGTCCTGGGGGTTGCGTACGAGACGCTCAACTGCTATGCGGATGCCGAGAGATCCATTTACTTTGTTTCGGATGCCCCACGTTTGTTGAAGACCCCCGCAACAACCTGCACTCTTCGGGTTTTCATGGTCAGAAAAGGATGCTGCAGGTAGGATATGTGTGCAAAACTAATTTGATATATATGTACTTTGAGTGTAGAGTTTTAAAATAAATCAAGTGTCTAAATGTCACTTTTTGGGTGCAGGTTAACGGTTCTTTCCTCCTATGGAGTCACATCAAAACCATGTGGGAAAGGGACATTGAAGGAGAGCTCAAGACTAGGCTAACTAACATATGATCATGTGAATCTAACACCAAAAAGCACAATGAAAGTGAAGCTTGCAGCACAGGTAGGATTCCAAAAATTTTTTAAAATGATATTCCGTTCAACAATATTACATTCACGTTTCAACAATGGTTTTGAAATTCACTGATTAGAATTCTTATTTTAATATGGTAGGTCATGAGTGAGTCAGTTTCCAAAGTCCTTTCTGCATATGGTGATGAAAGTGTTCAGGAAACTTCTCGACTGTTGCTGTTGGTTGACAAATGGTTTGACTGCTTGAATGTAAGGCATATTGCTGAAGCTGGCCAAAAGAGGAAGCCATTCTTGAAACCCTACACATCTCCTCAAGATGAACGCCTTCAGGTATGCTCAAGAACTAAGTTTAAAACATGTTAATTAGTGATGCTAAATTTTGGCCAGCTACAGCAATTTCAATGTATTTTTGACAGTGGCTAAAGGAAGAATTTCTACATTACTTTGTTGACTGGAGAGAGCAAATGGAGGCCCGGCCTGGTAAAGCTGTCGACAAAAATAAGACCTTCATCAGCGACCAAACCTTTAAGGGTCTGGTAATGACAGGTGAATATTAATCTAAATGCATGTAGCAACTATAGTATTTGTGATAACCCCTCTTCACAAACATTCTATGCATGTCTGCATGATAAACCTGCATAACATATACTAAGTTGTAAGGCCCCATTTATTTGATCTGTAGCTTCTCTGACTTTCTCAAGGCAATTTTTAAAAGTCAATCGCTCGAGGATTCAAAAATAAATTTCATAATAAATAACATAGTGACCTATATAGATCATTTTTTTTCTGTTTAAACATTTCTCATCACACTGGCAGATAATTGAGCCTCCGCATACAGAGAAATTCTCAAAAGTGAAATGTGGTCATTCCTGTGGTAATCGTTATAATTTAATTTCATTTTAAATGCGCTCCATGTGTGAGATGTTTCCCTTCCTGCTTGGAGAAGGGGTTCAGTACATCCTCACTAACAGATTCTGCCAGGCCCATCGAAGAAGCTTTAGGTAAGTATTTTGCATTCATTGTTGAACATGAAGTAATGATTATATGGGGTTATTACAAAGAATTCCTCAGATGTGTCAGATCATGGAATGCTCCAATTTTTAGGAATGATGTTACACTGAGGTTTGACCAGTTTATTGAAATGCCCTGCAGCCGCAGATGAACAAACACATCTTGACATGTAGAAATACATTTACAAGGCCGCAACTTCATTAAACACCATCTATTGTTTTCTAACAGCACCCTCCACTAACTGTTTACTGTTACCCTGGTCTCTGAAGAGAGTATCAATACCTTTACATTGTATATTCAATTTGATGCGGTGATGCACATGTATACATGTGTATGTAGCATTACTCATGCTAGTTAACTTATGATTGGATAATTGAATTTCAGCATCAAGTTGTTTCATGCCAAGTAAATTACATTATGATAATTTGAAAGATTCACTAGGCCTCACTGAAGTAATCATCATTATAATAGAGGGCAGCACATGCCAGCTGAACCTCAAATATTGGTGATAATCGAGAATTCGATACCCCCCCCCCTTTTTTTTTAAATAAAAAGAACCTTAACATTTCTTTAAAAAATTTATTCATTTATGATGCACAATTTCAATATTTTAAACATCTGAAAATCATAATTGCGACATTGCAAAACTGCCACAGCATTTACAAATAAGAACGCATAAATATACAAAATTGGTTGTGAGTAATACGGGGGCCAGTCAACTCGCCCAAACATTTCTTGCCCATATTTAACTCCCTAATACAAAACTCGCCCAAAACAAAACTCGCCTTGACATTGTTTTTTTTCCCCCGTGTGTTCGTTTCCACTGTGTGTTTGTTGACTTGACTTATTTTTTAGAGGTTGCCACCAATAAAAGATTTGGTTGCAGTTTGGTGATTGTGTCTTCGTTACGTTGATAAGGTTGTTATTATTTATTGCCGGGGCTGGCTACAAGAAGGGCAAGCGATCCGCCATTAAAACGATGAAGGGCATCATTATTCCATAACTTTGTAATTTCTAGTCCGATTTTCAAAATTTTAAGTTCCTAGATATTACCAAAAACTCCTCTTTCTATACATTAAATATGAAATGTATATATGTTGCTAAAATGACCTGGCAATTTATATAGAAAAATAATTTTATCCAAATAAAGTAAGTTGTAGATCTAACTAAGCTCAGGACAATAAGTCACAGACAATCACAGAAATAGGTTCTGACATTATTTTTGCATTCAATGCACAAAACCTATTCATAATACTGGATCTAGATATTACTATTAATATATATATATAGGGGGCCGTTTTAGTAATAGGCAAACGACATGCATTAAATAAAAAATGAAGGTGATAGGTCAAGTTAAGTGCAATTCCTCCTTGTGTATTTTTGTCACAAAATATATGTTATTTAGATAACTTAGTGTAAATAAAGCTGTTTTGGCCGTTTACATTTGTGCATACATGCACGATGATGGCATAATATGTGTGTCGACTATTACTTAACTTTAACAAGTAAAATTATTATAAATATATTTATATATAAATATATAGGGAGAGTTGTGTTATGGGCGAGTTATCATTGGGCGAGTTGGTTTTGTGGCGAGAAATTTTTGGGCGAGTTGACTGTACTCCAATAATATATGTGCTCACTTTCATTGTAGGGGTACCATCATTGACAATTTTACATCGCAAGTTCTGAGAAACATCATACATGGAAACATTGCAGGAAACAGCATCTGACAGTAAAAAACATGACTAAAGATCTCAACATGAAACTGGAAACCAATTTTTCTCAGGATTGGACACTTCAAAAGTATAATGAGGAGTCAAATTCGCCAAGATCTGGCCCAGAGCTGGCCCAAAACACCCTGCTGCTGTACCTTGTACCTTTGATGTACACACTGCATCACTGGCTTCAGTGAGCATCATCAGCAGCAATTAACTCCCTACATTCCAAAATTGTTTTTTTTTTCTTGTTGTATACAGCCTTGACATGACTACCAGTGAATGCTGCATGATCCCAGGATTCTAAGTATTTTTACCAAATGTATAGGCCTAGTATTAAGAAAGTCATGGTAAAAAATGTGTCAGTTCAGGAATACTATTTTGTAAAATATGTTTTCTTAATCTCACAATAACTCAAGAAGCCGTAAAGAGCCATAGATCAGGCCATAGTCATCCAAGCTGAAAACTTTGTCGTCATTTTCATTTTCACCATTTTTTTTTTATCAGCATGAGATCTGAAAAGAAATTTTTTTTGACTAATAGTAGGAACATTGTCATGTGGTAATTGATTGGTTGGAAAGCATTGCTTATTGTGACATTGTATATATATATTGGTGCAAATGAATCCTGAAAATTCAAAATCATTATTCCTGGGCATTAATGTTCATGATGTAAGTTTTGGCGTTAATATATACACCTCATAGTTTTGTAATTTTTATAAGAAGCATTGCAATGCATTGTAAATTCAGCTTTAGTAGCTTACTGGTTGCTCCTAAAATTGTCACGTATTAAAAAATTTATGAGTTGACATAATTCATTAATTTCAATTGTATTTTTGTGCGAACTACACTGTGATACAGGAATTCTGTGATAATTTGACACAGCATATATATATATACTATTTATAAATATATACTATTATAAATTAGGCGACGGTTTTTTTATCTTTCGTTTCTCGCCACCGCCGCCCAAACTTATGCAGTGCCGCTCAATTAATAATTCAATGCATATGGTATATCCATGGATTTATTAATTGAAAAAAATTATGAAAAAAAAAAACTTTCTGGGGATTTTTTTAATTTTCCGACCAACCGTCTCATGAACGGTCCGAGAAAGTTCCAAGAAACATAAGATCAAAAACCGTGGCCTTACTGTGATAACAGAACATTCTGTGATAATATGTTACTGATTTTTTACAATGATGTTCAATATAAATAGCTTAATTACCAGATTGGTGAAAAAATTAAAGTTTGTGTTGATCCAGTTACTTGATCTTTGTATTTTTGTTTTCTGTACAGTAAACTGAGCAAACAAACTTAAGCTCCGCCCCTTTCAGTGGCCTGGCCTAAGCTCCGCCCCCTTCAGTGAACTGGGCCGGGCTGACGTAACTGGTTGCGCAAGTAATTGTAACCATCTTTTTACACAATAGCCTATCAAGTCAAATTGTTTGTAACCATCTTTTTACACAATAGCCTATCAAGTCTAATTGTTTACTAAGCGTCTAAACCTTGCCTAGACCTATTAAAACATGTAGAACATGTAGATGGTTGACAGCTCAGTTTTGCTTGTCTAAGATACACACACTTCATAGGCCTCATTTTTACAAAATCAGCAAAAATAATAATGGAGAATATAGCCAACTTAATATATATTATTACTATACTAGCATGAATTTCCACACGTAGAAGTTTGGGTTTAACTTATATTTGACATTTCTGTTTATTTTGTGCTGCTCCAATAAGCTCCGTCATCTTCGAGCCTCCATGCCATATATGAGTAGATACACGTAGTGAATAACAAGAATATCCTGGTGTTGTGTGTAGAATGCCAGCAGCACTAGGCCTACAATGTAAACACTTTAATACAGTATGATGGCTACTGCCTCATTGAGACCAGTGTTTGTGCCTTGTATACTCCATTCTTCAGCTAATTCTTTACTCAAATTTATTTATCTATTGTAAAAAATATGATTTCTACAATTCGGTCATAATAATTCCTAAAACAACTTCTTTTTCTTTTGCATTGAGTTATAAGGCCTACGACATCTGCACATCATCATGGCGACAATATCATCTCATCATTATGTCTGCCTCTGACAGCTGGCATATACACTGAGTAAGCTTCAGGTTCAGTAGCATTGGGACATAGAAACGAAAGAAGATGCATAGTTATAAAGACACATATGTAATTTCAGAGCGACAGTGTTAGCAGAAAACTGCATCTTTCTATCATTTTTAGAAGTGGAGTTCTGGAAGTTCCCACTTTTTGACTGAACTCATATATTTCAGGTAAATCTCTGATTATTATTAATAATTATAAGAAATGAAGGTGACAGGTCAAGTCAAGTGAATAAGAAGATAATGGAAAATACCTGTCTATGTACCACCTGTAGATTGCCTTTTGTTGTCTTTCCATTAGTTATTAAATTAGCCCACTTCTTTAAAAGATTTATGTTGACACCCCTTCGTGCAATTAATTAAGCAAAAAAAAACTTACTTCCTCAAACCTTGTTTCTGCCATTGTCACCATGATGATGTGCAGATGTCGTAGGCCTTATAACTCAATGCAAAAAAAAAAAACAGTTGTTTTAGGAATTATTATGACATTTAAATTAGCAATGATACCACCATCAGGGTTTCAATTGACAGATCAGAGATAGTGATGAGAGGATGCTAAATAAAGAAATTGCAATTAGCAACAATCAATGTGTCATTCAGTGATTGACACTATAATGGCAGTTGACACAAGTGTGAAAATTGCACTTAACTCTTCGTATGTCTAGTATTGTCATTGACATGTCAATACTTGACAGTCAAGTGCTATCGAGGTTATCAGTGTCAATAGTTGAAAACTGCGTTGTCTGGCGTCACCTTGTTTTGAATTTGCCGGAAATGATCGTATACATTGTACATGTAATATTCGCACTGAAATATCTTGTAATTATTGACATGCCTCAAGTTTATGGCGATTTGTATTCTGTACGGCACACAAATCCACATAAAAGACTATTAAACTAATAATATATACCTTTGCCTATGGCTCGACAACATTTTCATGGCCCATAAAGTAAACTCCTTGTATTTTGCCGGCGAATGCCTCATTCATGTTATATCTGTGTGGTTAAGCTACGCAAATTCTGATTGGTTGGAAAGTTAAAGTATAGTTTGAGTGTTGTGACGTCACACATTTAATTAGCATATAAAAGAATAAGCATAAAACCGAAGCCGTTAAAATGTTAATTTTAAAAGTCGGATGAAAACTGAGGAAGTTATTAAATAAAGCGTACAAGCATGTCAGATCAGTAGAAATTACTGCACTAGCTTTTTATTTTAAGTTATATGTGAGAGAACCTATTATACAACATATAGATATCTAGTGTAAATCTTTTGAAATAATTTAAGAATAATGCAAACTTTATTTATTTATATACATTTGAGATGGTCACTGGCAAGCTGGCTCACATACGTCGTTGCGTCACAGCGTCCTGCCTTATAGGAGCAGGGGGCATCTCAAAAATCGGAAAAGTGAATCATTCGCTTATTAAAATAAATAAATAAAATTGAGGTGCAGGATTATCACAAAAGGTTTTCCTTGAATATAACTTACTTTTTTTTCTTTCTTGGATACTTAAAAAACATATAATACTAAATGTATGCATCTATGTCTGTAGTGGGATTTCCTTGGTTCTTATAAATTTTCGCTAATTAAAAGCTGCTGCCGACTAATTTTATGCGCCAAATTCACTTTTTTCTTGCGCCGAATTCATTGCTGTTTGCCGCCGCTAACCTACCTGCCTTCTCCTACCTCCATCTCACTTAATACAATTTGGTCTTTTTTCAATCCGACTTCAGTTCTGTCAAGTCAGTGAAATCAGATATCAGTTGAACTCGGTCAGTGAAATCTGTCCATCAGTTAAGTCAGTCTGTTTATCAGTGGCGAGACCAATGGGTGGGGGGGGGGGGGGGGGGGGCACCTTGCCCCCTCGGAAAAAAGGGGTAAATTTTTGGGAAGGGAAAAATGGGGAAATGTACATGTAGTGACTTTGGGGAAATCATAATTTTGTTTGCCCCCCCCCCCCCCCCAAAAAAAAACCTGGTCCCGCCACTGCTGTCTATCAGTTAGCACAACAGAACATGACAGCTGAAAAGTAGTTAGTCATTTTGTAATCAGTATTTTTTTATTCTTCAATAAATTAGGTATTAGTGTATTTTCTCATTGTGTTGCTTTAAATATATCCTAGATGATAAGATAGGTACAAATGAACTATTTAGAAAAAAACCGCATTGTTATATCCAGTATAGAGGCCAAGTTATTGCAAGTTGAAGTTTTGCACTCCTCCAACATCTTCAGGTGAGTTAAAGATGAACGTCTTTAGTTAAAGACAGTCAGGTGAGAAGGCCAAGGCAAATTTAGAGCAGTTCCTCAGTCTAGGCCAAGGCCAAAGGGTAGGCCAAGGCAAAAAGCGTTTCTCACAGATTCTATGTGAGCCTAAGTAATGTTGCTTATTTTGTACTAAAAATGGGTCCTTATAAATGCTGTTATCACCTTGCATAACTCACAGCCACTTTTAAATCATTGTTTTGTCCAGAACATTAATAAAAACTAGACACTTGCAAATAAATAAATTAAATGAGATACAGGCTAAAAATAAATTTACAATAATTTCAAAAATATATGCAGGCCTACAATTGGTGTCCGCATATTCATATTAAATCCATGTATATATCAATCAAGCAATATATCTATCTATTGATCTCTCTATCTATCTATGATATGCCCCCCATATGTTACGTAAGTATGTTACGTAATCATTGCAGCACCTCCAGTCAATGCAGGGGGCGGAGCTTATAATTTGCGATCTTGACCTTCAAAGCACTGAGTTTAACAACCCATGTGACTCATAGTGACATTGCTAAAAAAAAAATCTGTTTTCAAGATCTGTGCTCAAAATTTAAAATTTGATGCCACGTGTTTATTTTTGAGATTTGATTTTTGGTGCCTAGATCATCATAAACATAATGTTTATCTTTTATTGTAATTATTGCAGTTCATTGTACTGTATTACAGGAATATTTCTGTCGTTTATTCTCCCTGCTCAATTGTGCTTGGCTCAGTGGTTTGAGAGTCTGACTGCGGGGTGCGGATTGCGGATTCAGAACAGTGTAATTAAAAATAAATTAAATTAAATTTGATAATAAATAACATTGTGACCTAACATTTATCTGTCAGCATATTTCTCATCATATCAACGGATCTGGAAAAGCTACAAATTTTAAAAATAAGTGTCACCTTAAATGCAAAAATTTGAAGTAATACCATTTTAAAGATGTTTATTTTGAAATACTAATATAGTGTAAACAATTAAATTAATCATAAAGATGTTATCAGCCCCAATAATTAAGGAATACATGCCATGTTTGGTATCATTTTGCTTGTATTTTTATGACAAATGAGAAGGTTATGTTAAATAATTACTATTTACATGTTCTACTAAGTTTCATACTTGAACTACAGAGTTTAAACAACACTTAAATGGATCCATATGTTGCCCAGCTGCAACTCGCTACATAGGCGAAGGAGGTAAGGGGGGGGGCAGGGGGGTGGGCAATTGGCTGATCACAAGGTCTTGGCTCAGGTGAGGGAGGGGGGGGGGGCACCCCAGGGGGGTGGGCAATTGGCTGATCACAAGGTCTTGGCTCAGGTGAGGGAGGGGGGGGGGGCACTCAGAAATTTTTCATTCCATTAGGCTGTTTTATAAACCAGCTGTGAAATATGGTAAATCACATCATTTAAACAGTATATTTAGTGTAAAGTACTGAGCTTCCTCATAGATAATAGGGTTCAAAATAAATGTCCAGTTGAGTTTTTTTTCTCTCTCAAACCAACTTTTTATAACCATGGAGTACTCCATGATATAACCCATAAAAACCCTCTCCATACCAAGTGTCTTTACGATAATTTTTGGCTCTTTAAATGATTATACATTATGCATGATATGCATATTAAGCATGGCAAGCCTAAAGTGTTTATAAATATGAATCATAAAGTACATCAAAACATATCTGTTGATTCCTCACATTTAACATTTTTATAATTAATTTTTTATTGCCTACCTGATCAATTTTTCACCATGCATTCCCCCCATCCCTTCTCGCATGCCTATTCAAGCAGAATGGCGCTCAAAACAAACATTTCAGTCATCGATAAGATGTAAAAAATGCCGTGAACGATAATATTGGTTGATATATCAATCATTACGATATGGGTGAGCCATGACAAAAGGGAAGAATTTAAGGATCAATCGTTTTATTGTGGGAAAGGGACAGTGTAAGCGCTAGCCTCAATATACATGCAATTTTACAAATTATTACCATTTGACGGACTGTGACTCCGATGCGTTTGGCCTTTGGGGCTAGTATAATATAGGCCTACTGTTTTTTGTTGTTTGCAAAAAAATAAAAAAGAATATGGGACAAATGAAATACTGTCTAATGTCACTTTTTATTTAATTTATTAAACAGCTGATGCATGGGGACTGGGAGCTACTAGATGACGTACCACAGCTCAAAGTCATGTGATATTAATGTTTTGAAGACGGCGTACATGCGGCTGGAGTTCGTCAAGGTGAAGCACTTTTCTAAGATTTTTGCACTGAAATAGCGGATAACACCCCAAGCAAAGTTCCTTGGAGATACAATAATGGACTGGTGAGTGTTTTTATACATTTTTGGAGATTTTTTATGATGAATTAGATGTTGTTGAACTGCATGCAAAACTGTTGGGCATAATGGGAACTCCATACTCCCATGCAGTTGATTTGTCAGGGTGGAGAACGGGTTGTTGTTTTGCTGTTGGCTGTTTAGCTTGCTCCAGGAATTCGGAGTCATGATAATTTTTTTAAACTGGGGCTCGATGGCAAAGTCCCCTAATCCAAGAAGACTACGTTGGACTTCTCTGTACTGGCCTTTTCACCAGATCGTGGAGCTTTTGGACCAGTGCCACTAGTTTTTGGGCCTTCCAATCAATAGCTCGCTTAAGTACGTGGTTGATCGACTCGCAGTTGTTGTTGGTCCAACGCATATTTAGTTCCACTCATTCAGCACTGCAAGTTTTCATGTTTTCTAGGAGCTAATCTCTGCTGTAATGAGAAGATGCAATGTAAAATCTTAAAATGAATTACCTAATTAATTAATAGTGTAAAATCCTAAATACACAATTCTATATGTTAGGTTTTCTATTTTCGTTGTCATTTAATATTAAATTTTATCCAAGTTGTCAGGAGCAGTAGGTACTACAAAGCAGTATTAATAACTCATTAAGTATTATTTTACTATCATCAAAAAGGATGACACTCAATTGAACAAACTTCAATTCAATATTATGCCACTTCACAACAATTAAGCAAGGCATTGCAATCCACACTATGTTTCCACGGGTTTGCGCTAGTACTATATATATATATATATTAGGAAATATATGTTATATACAATATTTATATATTTTCTACTGGTACAGTCAATTTTATTTGGTTTTAGTCTATTCACATGACTAATTATTGTGTAAAGGTACAAATTAATTGTGTCTAATAAGCTCCGTTAATATTTTCTTTTAACAATGTGATTATTGCACATGACTTGGGGCACATGCTTGCAAATAATATGCAAATAAAAGTTACACACACACATGCATAGAAGTCTTTATATTGATGAAAAGTATCTTACCTATGGATCCACTTTTGACAGGACGAACATTCAATGCAATTGCGACCACAATTGCTTCCACAAATTCCACAAGGGTACTTCATGGTTAATTCCGTTGATAGGCAAGTGTCAGGCAATAATAGCAGTTGTTTGCAGTATCAGAGATTCTCAGTGAATGAATGAATTTCCAGCAGCATGTTATATAGGAAACTAAAGATGTCGTAGCTTCTTCTGAGACAATTTTATTTCTTTAAATGTAATCTGAATACACTGCTCAGTTTTGTGCATCCATATAAAGATAAATGTTTAATTAGCTAAAGGTCCATTTATGCTCAAAAATTGTGAGTAATTATATATATTTATCATACTCTTTACTATACAGTAAAGAACAAAATTAAATCTTAAATAAAGAGACAGCAAGCAAAATCAGTGTGGTGAAAAGCATACTCTATTTTATTTAAATACAATTGATGTCTTAGATGTTATTACATGGTCGTAGCTTCAGTGTCACGTTATGTAACATAAGTGCAATCCAGTAAGACTTTCATGTCCATAACATCGTAGCTTCCACTGTGGTGGCGCTGCAGTATTGTACTGGTGACGAGGGAGACATCTGGTGGAAACATTTGTAACTACTCATTATGAGAACTGTGTCATGGTGTTTACGTATTAAGATTACTTTATTGCCTTATTGCTATATTGTTTTCGGGGGGTTTCCGAGTTATCTGGGGTTTTCGGGAGTTTTCGGGAGTTTTCGATATATCTTAATACCGTGGGGGATGGGTGGGTGCGACATCTCCTTTTCTGGAAAGTTGTCTTTGCATTTTTAATTGCATCTTACTTGTGTCAACTTTGTTATGGTTGTACGGGACACCGTACAAAAGTAGAGGTGTTTTGGCGGACTCGTGCATAATCTTTGATCATGTGCAATAATGAATAGTTTGTGATATGTTCAGTTTCAAATGAGTGAAAAACACTTGTCATGACTCCATAATGTACCATATATAAGCAGATAAGGAAAGGAAATATTGTTCAGGTCGGCCACGAACACATGTTTGGATTACCAATATTCAAAATAGGGTCTTGTATGCTTTGGTGTGCATGAATTCGATTTTTTAGGCCTAGTTCATCATCATGCGTTAGTGCTTCTAGAAAGATTGTTTAATGGTATTTAATATAATATATATATACATATATCTTTTATTGACTTACACTAAACAAATACTACAATTTTAACAATACATTCAATTTCAAGTATGAGAACAAGCACATTTAAATTAATCATAATATGGAATTTTCAGTACTCCAAATAAAAAAAAGAAGAGGTGCTGGGTCATAAGTGGTTTTACACCTTCCTCTAAGAGAGGTTTGCACAGACTGACACCCCGCAAAACACCTGAGAAAGCAACTAAGAAGACACCATTGAAAAAGCAAGTATGTACAAACAAAAAAGTTACATATATATAAACTCAAAGTAAAAAAAAAACTTATCAAGTTGGTTTTTTGGATATTTTCTACTTGGTAGGGTGCCAGTTCAAATGCATGTATTTTCTGTGTCATTAAACACTGAAACAACACAACAGTTGTGCTTGACCACCTCTGTCAACAGTTTGCTCTAATGACCTTTTTGATTAAGTCCTTAAGTTCTAATGACCCAAATTCAATCAAATCCTGTTTGGTGATTCTCTAAAGACTCCTGGTTGAGAATACGCACAGAAAACTCCGATGCCGCGGTTGACGCCCGAGCAGCGGGCCAGGGCAATAGGGATGCTTCAAGCTGGCATGCGTCAGCGTGCTGTTGCCAGGCATCTTGGATGCTCACAGCCTGCAATCTCCAATTTAGCCAGACGTTATGCTGACACAGCAACTGTTTATGACCGTCCAAGGTCAGGAAGACCTAGGGTAACCACCCCAAACCAGGACAGATGGATAGTGCTGCAGCACCTACGGGACCGGTTTCGCCGTGCCACTGAGACTGCAGCCAGGACACATGGTCGTCATAACCGGAGAATTAGTGCATCAACTGTGCGAAGAAGACTCAGAGGCCGGGAATGCATGCAAGGCACCCCTGCAGAGGTCCAGTGCTGACCAGGATCCACAGACGAAACCGACTGAGATGGTGCCGGGAACATCAGCGGTGGACACGGCTGCAATGGGCCAGTGTGGTTTTTAGTGACGAGTCTCGCTTTTGCCTCACCACTGCTGATGGCCGAGAAAGAGTATGGCGCAGAAGAGGTGAGCGATTTGCCCGATGCTGCATTCGTGAGTTCAACCTTTGGGGAGGACCAGGTGTGATGGTCTGGGCAGGGATCACCGCTCGCAATAGGACACCCTTGGTTGTGGTTGAGGGTAACCTGAATGTACAACGGTATGTCAATGAGGTCCTGGAACCCCACCTGGTACCGTTTATGGAGGCCCATCCAGAAATTGACATCTTCCAGCAGGATAATGCCAGGCCCCATGCAGCAAGGTTGACCACCAACTTCCTCCAGACACAAGGCATTCAGGTGATGCAGTGGATGCCCTACTCCCCCCGGACCTCAACCCCATTGAGCAGCTGTGGGATGAGCTTGGCAGATGTGTTTCTGCAAGGAGGAGGCAGCCAGCGACCAGACAGATGCTGATCCAAGCACTGCAGGAGGAATGGGATAGGCTTCAACAACAGACCATCAGAAACCTGGTGCAGAGCATGCGCAGAAGGTGTGTTGCATGTGTAAGGGCCCGCGGAGGACACACACGGTATTGAGGACCATGCCTGTAGTGACTGGCTTTTTTGGCCATCCTTGTTGACTTTTTTCGTTTTCTTGTTGACATGTGTACTTCGTTTCACTACCTCTTGTTGAACTTTCTGTTGTTGTGACATGGCTAGCACAGTTTTTTGTTGTTTGTTGCCTCATAATCATTGATTAAACACTCCTGAAAGAGACCATGCCATTGTTTTGTGTTTTCTACTTAGGGGTGTCTTACACTACAGCTCAAAAGATCTGATAAGTTTCTTTTGAATTTGAGTTTATATATATATTATATCATTTATCTTGTTTGCTAAATAGTACAGTAGTGATTAAACTCTTTCTTTAAACAGGCCTACAACAAGTGGACTGATGAACAGAAGTTTGATTTGAAGCGATATGTATTGGAAGCTGGAGGGATAGAAAATACAAAGTGGGTTACATGCGCCCAGTTCATGAATGAGAAGTATGACAAGAGTCGAACAGGTGATTTATTTTCCATGCAACCATTTTCAGTTCATCTTGTTGACTTTTGTTCGTCATTATCCAGTTACATTCTTTACATATTCATATAGATAGTGCCGCATATTTTTATGTCCTTATATACCTTATACCTTCAGCTAAGGCATACCAACAGACCTACAAAAGGATAATTTTGGAGCCATCTTCACAAACTTTGCCAAAAGTCAACGAAATTAGTGGATCGTCGCATGTGACCAAGAAATCAGTTGCAGTAGCATTGTTTTCCACACACGAATCACAAGATGAAAATACTGACATTGAAGGAAAAGGTATAAATATCTAGTCTTCTGTCAGTGATAGTTTTCTGAGGTCACGTTATCTTATGTATATTATTTTATTTCGTACACACCAGGTACAGAGTACATAATTGAAATTGTAACATATAATACATGAAAATAAGAATTTAATTATAACATAATAGTAAATTTAATAAGTACAAAGATATGTTAAAATAAAATCTATATTGCCTATATCATCATCTTTACTATCGATCATCATATCTAAAAAGTCTATGATTACTGAGAGATCAGTTTTCAATCTTGCTTCACCGTAAATGATCTTTTCACTGGTGATATTCCATGTTTGTAACAGATACTCTATGTTTTGTTGGACAGTGCCTGTTTTTGATCTATTCATAGTGATCCATTTGGTCTTTCTATTGCTGCTTGCAGACACAGTTTTCATCAGCTTTAGAAACCGGTGACTTAGTTGCACCTTTAGATTGTCACACTTTAACAAATGTGGCAACAACACTGATCTTGTTGTGTTTGGTAAGTCTAGCAGCCGTAGCATAGCTTTCCTCCAACAGACTTCAAGTTCATTGACCCATTTACTGTGGATCGAGACTCCATGTTAGGGATCAATAGAACACACAGCAT
The DNA here is from genome assembly GCA_932294295.1 of Alitta virens. NCBI lineage: Eukaryota > Metazoa > Annelida > Polychaeta > Phyllodocida > Nereididae > Alitta > Alitta virens. Next base: position 22,995,942 of record OW028578.1, on the reverse strand, counting down.
TTGCTTTTAAAGAGTTTCATTTTTTCCTGTCTACTAGCTGATCTAAAATTTGCAAGAATACTGTTAGTTCTGGCAATAAAATCACGCTTTTTTCGTTTGATGTCATCTCTATCATTATTGTGAGCATTTATCATGTTCCTTAAATGCTTGACAGAATCACTCCATTTTAGGCTCTGTCCATTGAGGGTGTGGAGAAATTTGTGGACCACCTAGCTGAATGCATACAGATTTGTTGGGGTTGTATAGTACATCATAGTCTCTGCCAAATTCCTCACAAGTCAAAACCATCTTTTGAAGGGTACTAGCAGTTGGAGCAATCAAAGTGACATCATCTGCATAGCAAGGCAAGCTACATTTGTGATATACAAAACTACAAATTCAACTACTACAATTCCAACAGCTACATGATTGCATTAAAATATGGAAACAGATCTAGCATCTTATGCATATGTATCCGATACATATATACTCCACAACTATCACTGAATCATTCCTTCCATGATTTATATAAAATAATTTAAATTGCTAGATCTGTTTCCATATTTTAATGCAATCATGTAGCTGTTGGAATTGTAGTAGTTGAATTTGTAGTTTTGTATATCACAAATGTAGCTTGCCATGCTGCGAAAACTTCATATATATTTACATTTTAATTATTACAGATGTTGATGACCTACTTCCACTGTGTGACCCTTTGCCTGAAATTAATGATGATTGGTGTGCAAGAAGAGAGGCTTCAGTTCAAACCATGGTTTCCATTCCTGCATGGTATGTCAATTTGAATAACAGGCTGGTCGGTTGTTTCATACAAAATGGTGTTATTGACGAAAATGTAAATTTTTCTCATGTCAACACCAAAAATAATCTGTACTTCTCGGTACAAGGTCAAACGTGATCTGTCCACCCAATACACAAGCTTTCCTCTTTCTGACATGCCAAATTTTACTGTTCAAATTTTCATAATGTATGCTGACTCCATTTAGGGCGATTCTGAAGTGGCACACAGGAGACGATGGAAGCACAGAGGTGATCACGTAGGACAGTCCAGATAATCGCCACACATCAACTGTAAATGTTCTGCCAACCTCGACCCCCAGGATAAATCACAATTATCCATCTCTCAGACAATTGCTAGTGAGTACATGTCTCAAACTCTGTTGATTACTTAGCATTGTAAATGATAAGCCAAGGCAGTATGCATCATTGACAACTTCAAACTCTACATTTATTTTGTTTTTAGACTTGCAGCCCTATTGAAAATAGTTCACCATTGAACTCCGAGTTATCTAGTCAGTACCATTCCATGAACTTAGCATCACCCCTCAACATTGATCACCACACAGCTGAAGTAACCAAGGTATGTTATGGTTTGGCTTGATTACTTGCCGAAATGGAAGCTTTTATTAAGTACACCTTGTATTGAGTTCCTTTTTTTTTTTCATTCACCTGTGTATGTTAAATATTGTCTGTTAATTTTAAACTTCGCAATCTTATTAGTTAGCTTGTTTTACTGCATTTCCCAAAACCCTATGTTTAAAAGTCTAATTCAGTGATCATTTCACTTTCAGACATACTGCTTAAATGAACAGACTTCATCACTGTGCTCGAGTGAGTTATCTAGTCAGTACCATTCCATGGACTTAGCATCACCCCTCACTCAGACAAGCTCTACCAACTCGAGCATTCAGCGAACCACCTCCACACCAAGTGGGAAGTCCCATTATCCGCTAAGTACCCCACTGCCTAGTCACAAGTCAACAGAAACATGTGCACCAACAAGACAAGTGAATGTTGACCACAACACAGCGGAAGTAACCCAGGTGCGCAATATCGCTTGTTCGTTTTGCCAAAATTTAAGCTTTTGAACAATGAATACAGCTAGTCTTACTGTATCATGCTAGGGATGTGTTTTGTTGGTCTATGTTAAAATGTACATAACTACTTCAGGAAATTTCATTATCTGACTTGCTTTATATCATCACGTGATATATTTTTTTACGTAGGTATCACAGAGTCATGTCGATCACATGTATGGAAGGAAGAGGAGCAGACCAAAAAAGAAGTCCAGGAAGAAGATAAAAAAGAAAACTAAACACAAGCGAAACTGCCAAAATGGTTGCAGATTGTACTGTGAAAGACAATGGTCCTCTAACGGCAATTGAAATACGTAAATTAAGGGCCATGGTCAAATTTACGTCCAATTCACAAATCATAGCCTCAACGATGCTATCTGTACCACGTCTGAAGTCGGAGATACTGAATCAGCTTTCTCTAGACATAGTACACAGACCTGAAATGATGAGAAACCAAATTCATGGCAATGTGTCTGTCCTAATGAAAAAAAAATCTTGAACATTTGGAAAACCTCACACCTGAGATGATTGTGGAAGAGATGACAACATTTTTCCTGAGATATGCACATTACTCGTCCATATACTGGTACCTCAGAAAGAATTACAGCAGCCCAACATCATACAGAAACATATGCCAAAACTGGCCATGATATATGCCATTCTCATGCAGACCAGGAACCACGAACTCAGCGCGCTACAAAGAATAACATCTCTCTTTCTGATGGACAGTGTTGTTGACCAAATGGTAAATATTTATGATGTATATATTTTTGAAAGATCAGTAATTTATGATAAATTTGTATAAAATGTGTCCTGTGTCACCAGTAAGTTGGTGGTGATGAATCTTAAGTAATAATTTGTGCCGTTTATGAGTTACTTATTGCCCTTGTTGTTTTTTCACATTCATGCAGCTCTGTCTTGGCGCATAGATGTCTCATCTACCAAATAACATTTAATGGTGCACTTCAACTCTAAGGGGGTCAACCACCACAGGATGGCAATTCTAGTTGACATCTCATGGCAATGTTCTCCAGTTGCCGTGGCTGCGATGTAATCTATTACCTACGCCCATATATACTGGATAGAACAGTGCCATGGCACCACCCCTTTATTGTTTCTATATGGTGTTAAAGTAAGTCTTACAGATAAGAACTTATTATAGGGTTAGATTAGTGAGAAATGTTGGTTTTATTTTGTTTACTGGTTTTTATTTGTGGTGTAAATGTACTCCTTGGTTGTCATTTTGGTTGCTGTGTTGCTTGCATTATGGTACACAATTTGTTTTCCTTAAAAAATCAACAATATTTATTTGTAGTTGTCTATGTATTTACACACTGGCTTTGTGCTTCAATTTGGGTTGTGGTATTACATGAAACCATTGGTAATTACTAATCATGGTAATCATTGTATTATAATTGATCAATTGTAAGGAATGTGTATTGATCCAAATTAAACTTAAATTTTGTCAAAATAGGTCAAAGCCAAAGTGCTTTTAACCCATATTAAAGTATTGGAATAGTCTGTTTATGCTAATGGTTCTTTATTTGCGTTATATAGGTTTTCGATCGTCTCAATCCATTGGGTGTGTGCCTTTCCCACGAGACAGTCCTTGATGTGCTCAAGGTTGTTGGTGGCCACTTCAAGGCTGACCTGATAGAAATTGTAAAACAAGGGAAATGGTTTAGGCTGGTTGGAGACAACATGAATTTTTCTGTTGGTGTTGCTGATGAAAGGTAAGCCACTAATATTATTATTATTATTGCATATTAATTGCCAAATACAATAAATAATAGTTTTATTAATTCCATTAATTGTCTTTTCAGCCGTGATCATCACAAGCACATGCGTCATTGGTTTCTGTCTATGGCTGTTGTGTATGACAACAAATACAAAAACTCAGGTGATTCGGCTGCCAGCATGGCCCTTGAATGAGCAGCATTACCAGGATGTACAGATTTTAGATGGGTATCAAAAGATAGTTGATGAAGTCTTCAGCAAGGCTGATGTTCCTATGGAGGCTATCCATATTGGAGGAGACCAACTGACCAGGGAACATTTCTCTGGGGCAAAAGACTTGCGCCTTGGCAATGACACTGGCTCTGACGGATTTGATGCTTTGGATCCCATAACTTTTGAATTTTTTCATTTGTGCATGAACTTTTTGGATAAAGTGGTATTGAAACACCTTTTCGGAAACTCTGAAATGGACATTGGGACCATAATGTGTGAGGCCAATAGAATTTGCCGGCGGGAGGTCAATCCTAACATCATGAAGGCTTATGAAGCAGATAAGGACTTCTTCCTGTTCTTCTACAGATCATATGTGATTGAAGGATTAGTGCAGTTCCTTGGTATAGAGGATATGAATGATGTGCCACTGGACTGCTCTACACCAAACAGTGATGTTGGCACAATAAACACCTGGATTCAGGAAAAGATAGGACAATTCGTGGACGAGTATTATTTCATGGTTGGAGTGGCAAAGCTAAACAACAGCAAGTGAACCACGGTAAGTTCAAAAAGATTTCTTACTATCCATTTTGTCATGTGAATTTGAGTATAAAAATACATACACCCCAAATGTTGTTTCTAGCTTAGCTGTATTAACCCAGAAGAAACATTTTTCTTTTTTTTTTTACTTTATAGGATCTCAAACGAGAGTTGAAACCCGAGTTATTCGCCTTCCAAATGGACAGACTGTGACAGTATCAATTCCATGTAAAGAAACGGTCATAGGTCCACCTGCACCAGATAAAGTGAAGGACTATGATCACCTCAGTAGTAGTTTTAGAGTTGGGCAGTCTCTTTTTCTGCTTAATTGAACTGTGCAAACAACCGAACAGGGACAAGATGTTGCCGCTCTTGAAGATGATCATGGTTGTATATAAATGTAGCAATCCTCATTCAAAGTATGCACTAGAAATCCTGTGCTTGATTGTGCAACAACGTAGTGTACTTACAGAGCAATCTGCTCGTCAGGTGTTTCACCAGTTATTTGTTAACACCAGAGGTCAAGCTAATACACATGTGCCTTGCAACCTGATGATGGAATGGCAGGTTCGAGATGAGAAACGCCACATCAAGCACATGAGCAGCAACAAAACAGAGGAAAACATACTTGCACGATCAGCAGCATTAGGTGGCATCGAAAAGATCAGTCAGCATTATGACAAGGTAACAAACGTTCGAGTGAGGAGTAAGAAGCACAAAACCTTATGTGCTCTGGAAGACGAACGCAGGATTGTGGAAGACTTAAGGGGAATCAAGCCATTTGCACGTGTCTGGGCGAAAGTTTGCTAGCTTTAAAATGGTTCCAGCCACTCTTCTTCAACATTTTGACGGCTTCACTTTTAAAAAATGGTTTACTAAACATACAAAGCTAGCCAAGTGACTTGTGTCCATTTATGGAAATTGATGTGAGAACAAAACAATAATTAGCTTTGCTCATGGTAGCCGAAAGTAAAATCAGTTAGTTCAATTTTATTTGTATTTACAATAATGATCAGATATTAAAATTGTGTGCCTATTTCAATGTAAACAATTTTGCTAATAATGAAATGTTCAAACTATTTGTTGATAATTGGCTTATGACCATTAATTACATCTTGTCAAGTTACACTGTTGGATTGTGTTATATTGTTAAGACATACGGTACTCAAGTCAAACAAGTGTTGACAAAAATGGTCATATCAGACATGCATGTTGCTAGATGATAATGGTTTTAAAAGCATGTGTATTGTGCCCACATTATTGTTGGCCACACATTTTGTATCCTATGATATAGCAGTACAACATTGCATTATTTAATATATTAAATGGACAGTGGTTAAAAAACTTGGAGCAAAATTCTAATTTATGTTTGCAATAACATATGTATTTTGTCAAAATTAACATATGAAATTGACAGTGGTTAACAAACTTATGGCAAAGTCCTAATTCATGTTTAAAATAACATCTATTTTGTCAAAATCTATATATGAAATGGACAGTTTTTAACAAACTTTGAGCAAGCAAACTCCTAATTCATGTTTACAATAACATATCTAGTTTGTCAAATTACGTTGTTAACACATGTAGCAATGATTTTATAAATTTCACATCAAATCACCATTGATGCTTAGATGTCCATTTTTACAAGGGAAATTGAAATAAAATTTGTCTTTAAACAATGCATAATTATGTTTCTCAGTCCATGAAACTACTGAACATAGCAGGGTACTCTTTGTTCAACACTGAGCCAGTGCCATAGCTACAATTGCTGCAATAACTGTCAGGTAGTCACTGCTGATAAAATCATAATTAGTCTGAAGGAATTCAGAATTTGACTGAATTTCATCCAAATTCTTCACTAATGTCTTTGCAAATTCATCTGCCAGTCCTGTTACGGCCTCAGGAAACATCCCAGTGACTTTGTTATTTTCCTGCGCAAAATAGTCTTGAAGCATCTCTTGTAAACATGATTTGACAGACATCGGAATTAACAAGTTGGTCGTGCCAGCACTAGGTAGTTGTGCCTCAGTAGCAATCATGTCATGCACAAGGCACAAGTCACATGAACATGTTTTGCGGCAGTTGTCACAGCAGAAATGGACCGTGGCCTCCAGCTTTCTGTGGGAGAAATACTGTAGCAACTGCTCTCTCCTGCAAGAGTCTGTTGTGCAAAAGACTGGTCCACGGTTTTTCGCGCAAGATCAGAAGCATTATAAAATAACTTGGCATGGGCTCCGTTCCCATCTCTGCCAGCCCTGCCGATTTCTTGCATGTACGTCTCTAGTGTTGTTGGACAGCCTATGTGCCAGATTCTTCTGATGTCTTTAATGTCAGCACCCATACCTAGTGCTTCCGTTGCGAACAGCAGTCGAACTGTACCACTGTCCAGTTGGGTGGGAATTTTAGCTTTTAGTTCTTTTGTTAGCGGCGAGTGGAATTGTGCCACTAAGTGATGACACTCGGCTGACAAAAGTGACAACGCCAAGCGTTGTGCTCGTCCACACCACACAAGAGGCAAATAAAAACAACACCAGTATACATAGGCTAGTCTTCGCTGCACTTCTATGTAAACCCCCTCCCGGTCAGGGTTAGCATGAACTTCATTGAGAGGATATTCCTTTCTCATGAGAAGAGCCTCAGTGACACATTTCTGCAGGGATGCTGTTACAGTAGCAGTAAGTAACACCTTTGCATGCGGCAACAAAGACCTCAGCGTGCGTAGTCCTACAAACACTTCTCGAAACGCTGCACTGTCTCTACTGGGCATCCCCCATGACTTCACATAATGGGCCTCATCTACAACAAGGTGCGATACCTGCAACAAAATAAGAATTTTTCAGTATGGGTTCAACAAACAACAAGGGATTTTAATAATCTAAAAAAAGAGACATAAATCACAAATAATGTTGGGTTGGATATAACTCATACTACATTATATACCTCGATATATCAAAGGCATGGGCAGACATCCATTTAAACATTAACATAATCAACAACTTACGAATATATGAAGATCACCATGAAAAACTGACATATGAAGTTTGACCCTACTTTGGGTGTACAATGAAGTGTGCATTACCAAGAGTAACCAATTTAAGGTTTCTAGTGTGTGCAGTACTGGTGTGCCTAATGTAAATGTCTACCAATCACTTACCCTTTTATCTAGCAATCTGACCAGCAGTCAATAATTGCTCAGGGTGGCTCACAATGTATTTCAACGAGTCCAGTCAAGTCCAAAGCTGCAGGTAGTTGATGAAGCTCCTGGATGTTAGCATTCTCCAGCACCTAGCACCTGGACACAATTCTCATCAAAGTGTAGTGCTGCCTTGAACGTTGTCCTTGTCCTTGTCACAAACTGCTGTAGGATGACATCCAGTGGACAGACGACGATCACAACAGACGACAGCAAGTAAAGCAAAAGTTCAAAAACATGACTTTTACCATACCCAGTTTTCAAGCAGACGAAACAGTCAGACGAGCGACATTTCTGCAGTGCATCCATTTGTTTGGGCTTCAAGTGATGTGACTGTGGTATCGTTGTTGAGTTGACTAGAGCCTTGCTTATATCCACATTTACTGCATAAAGAGAGATTCCAGCTGAGCAATGCGTTCTGTAAACTCACGTGTCGACGCCATTTTGGTTGTTTACAATCTAAACAACCTTGACCTAACTAGTGGGGGCGCCTGGCGGAAAACCTCGGAATTCCTCCCCCCCCCCCCCTGTTATCTGGAGATAGCTGGCCGCCAGCTTACCAGCACTGATAAGCCCCCTTTTGTGTATAAACGTCAGGTGGCGTGGTAGTCGTGCGTCCTCTGGTGTAAATTTTTCTCACCTGCGTGACGTCACATCGAACTTAGACAGGAAGCAAGATGGGAGAGCTACCTGAAGAAAGTTGCAGAAGAAAACTTTAGAAATTGCAACACCTGCCTTACCTGCTTTTGATGTGAATTACAACGCAGTATATTACCAGAAATACTCAAGGAGTTCATCCAGGTATTCTGGAGAAAGTTGTAAGTCGAGGTTTAGGAATGCGAATTTCACCCCAAAAAAAAGTTGTTTACTGCATACTGGGTGACATCGCAGTGACAGGTGTACACTTAAAATTCTGATAAGTGATGCCTTATTGGTCAGGCTTCTTAATGTAAATTGTAGTGCAGAAATATATAGCCCCAGTAGCTTAGTCACGTACCATGCAGTATAGTAGTATTGCAGCCAAGGCAAGAGATCATACTATATCTGAGTCATAGTACTACTGTAAAGGAGGCTATTATTGAAATTGGTTTGTTAACGTTATTAACATTCTAATGTGAGTGTCGATAATACCCGCCCTGTCGATAATACCCTCCTTTACGGTACTACTAGTATTAATTTATAGTATACTTGGTGCAGGGAATAGTTGAATGTATTGATGTAATCTAGCATTTGACCCTTGTCATTTGAGGGTCAGGTGTAAATTTTATGCGCCGGATTGCACCAGAGGGGATGCAGAAATTTCTGGCAATTGTAGGGAACGCTTATAGTTGATGGTGCTCCGGTCATCATTCTGCATATCACTATCCGGATATCTGTCTGCATTCGGGACTGAAAATAAGTTGGTTTCGATTATTTTGTTTAAAAAGGTAGGTTGGGGAGTTTTATTATTTAAAAGTGAGTGTCAAATGTCCATTTTTTGCCAGATGCCTTAACATTTTTAGGTCGGGCCTTGTGAAGTCAGGTCTGTCGGGGAATCGGAAACAAACAATTTTTTTCGGTCAGTCTAAAGCAGAACTAACGACCTATCAGGGCTGAGGTCCAATGCAGCAGCGTTGCTCACATCAAGCTGGGACCAGCCTGGACTTCTGAGCATTTTAAAGGCGGGCTCTAGTGCATCTCAAATCCCAATTGCCCGGGCCCCCTAACTGTAATCACATAGTCACTTAGACTAATTTGTTATTTTAGGATGTGTAGTACATTGTATACCAGTTCACGATATATTGAATGCACCTGTAAATTTTTGCCATTCAATAACCGATATAATTGATTGTGTCCTCACATGTTGTTTCAGGAAATGTTAAGTACTTATTTTGATAAAAAATATTTGTTTCTTAAGTAATTGTTTTTTTGAAAAAGAATTCTTGTCAACAGATCGAGTCCCAATGCTCATCCTGTTCGCTATTTTGCCGTCATACCACTTTGGTGTAATTCTTATGTACAGGACCAAGCGGTCTGTGTACTAAAATGCGGACCCTTCGGACTCTCCGTATAAGTGTATAATGACGATAATAATTATATCAAACTTTGATTGTACGTATTGGCAATACGTATCTTACCTAATTTGACCAAAGATTAGTGTTGTGTATCATTACAGCGAAGCGATACTATATGTATAATTGATATCTTGAACTGATACATGATACATATTGCGATACATAAATTGAGGTTGGCTTACCAAATTATAAATGAGAAATGCAATATTTTTGTAAATTTTATGCAAAAAAGGAGTTAGTTTGGGCTCAATATGGGCTGGCAGCATTTTTGCTGTTTTTAATTGCTTTTTTTTTTTAAAGAAAAGTTTTATTAAAAGAATGTTACAACCTGTACAAAATATACATCTATGCACACATCATCATCTATAAACAGATAAATTTCCTTTAAAATATATCTAGTTGTGATGGCTAATAATTATATGCTAATTACACTCCAAACTTCACACCTTTTTCAAGGCATTGGTAGAGTCTATACCTGGGGTACTGATTTCAATCAAGTCCCCCATATCCCCAAGTGGCTTCCCCAATTACAATTAACAATATTCCTGAACTTCAATGAATTGCTAGAGAGAAACCACTATCAACCTGTTCTTTTCAATTATGAAAATGTTGGCCCTCGCCGGCGCCGCAAGCAATTCAAATTGGGCGATATAATTTGATTTATATGGCGGCACAACACCGGTTTCTGTATCGTTTAGAATTTACCGGTTTTAACGATATATCGTGAACCGGTACACAACACTACTAAAGATGTATCTGTAGTTGTGATGGGTTTGCAAATGTTTACATACTTTTACCTCATCTTTCAGGTCCAGCAAAATGCACGACCTCCTAGCGATAGTGCTCAACAAAAAAGACTTGTCGAAAGCGGGTGACCTATTCTCCTTGGAGGACAAAGAGATTGAAAAGGACTTGACGGAGGTGTTGATCAAAGTGAGACAGGTTGTAGTCAATCAAGATTACTTGCAAAATGATAACGACCAGAGTGTCATTGAAATATGCACTACGAGGGTTACCTCAGCTATCAGGTAAACCTACAAGAAAATGGGTTAATTTCAGTCTGTAGTATCTCTGTTTTATCAGGATTACGCATGTTAATAGTTAGGATGAACATGTTTAATGCTTAATTTGTGTAACGGTTAGTATTAGGGTGTAAAACTATAGATTAATTTCAGCCTTTAGTATTTCTAATTTGTCAGGATTAAACATGTTACAACTTGGGAATAACAGGTTTCACCCTTAATTTGTGTCACTGTGCTGTTTGAAAACCTCTAGATGTGTTGCTTCATATTTACTAGGGGTCCATATTGTTTGTTTCAAATGATCCGGTACGTATCTATTGATTGGTCAATCAATACACCATATATCGATTGATGCGAAAATTTGAAAATTAAGACAAAATTAAGCTGATGAACGGTAGTGCATGCAAAATTCACCAGGTGGCGCAATTATGGCGGTACCATAATATCACCCACGAAACACTTCATTTTCGGCGAATACGAGTTTTGTGCATGGAAATGGACCCAATAAAGTGATTCATGTAATCGCATCGATGGAAATAACCAGTTTAATCGATATATCGTGAACTGGTACAGACCGCTAATATTTACTGCACCATTCTGATGTATTTTCTTCTCAAAATTACTTAATTTTTTTTTCCAGAGAGAATCGCTCAATAGAAAGTCATGCAGAGGCAATGGTGGCATTGTTGGAAACGTGTTTGCATTTTAACCTGAAGCCAACTTTTCGTGATGAGGACCCACCTCATGCAAAAATTGCATCGGAAATTCTCAGCTGCATTTTCATGGTATGTGACATGACTTTTTTCTCTCTGAATGTAATTTTTTCGCTGTACTTTGTGTGAAATTTAATGCACATGGAAAACTTGTGGCACTTTGGTAACACCTGAAGAAACCATGTAGTTTTTTGGCTTTTCAGTCAGTTACATACAGTTCACTGCTGCAATGTTAACCTTTCAATCACAACCACAAAATTTGTTGTCAATCCTTATATTTTTCAAAATTAGTTACTTCTCCAATAAGACATCTTAATATTCATACCTATCCTCTGTCCCGTAAACATGTAGACAGACTCAGCAACTATAAGAATTGCAGGAACAAATTCTGGGTTTTTTTTGCTTCTTACCTCAAATCAGAACAGTTTATTCTATAAGCGCAGATGTTCGTGCATTTTCTTTTTTTACGACTGTCCAGAAAAGCCCTATAGGATTAACATCGACATTGAAATTTGTCTATCTGCCGGCTGCTTCATGACGCAACAAATATCTAACAATCAGAATTGCTCAATGTGTTCGATTGTGATGTCACAAAGGACTAAATGTCCCCATGTTCGTGTTCCAGCTAGGATTTGAATTGGGCTAGGCGGACAAGAATATTAGGGCACCTAAATAGACTCATTTATGGCACCCAGCAAAAAAAAAACCCCTCTTTACTTAATTTTGGGCATGGCGCTAGCAAAAACGGGCATGGCGTAAAGGGCGCGGTGCCATGCTCAAATGGCCTAGCTGGAACACTGCATGTAGATCATATAGGGGAGTCGCTGGTATTGTGTCCGCATCGTCCACTGGACAGACTAATTAATATCACGATTCACAAGTATAAACAGTAAGTTCATGTGTACTTCATCCAAGCTGACTGTTGTTGTTTCCAAATTTTGATTGTATGGTGATATGTCATGTTATTATATAACTTTTCTGTTGTGAGGTTTTAATTACTTATTCATTTAAATACAAATTTTGTGCAGAATTACACAAAGAAGTCTGTCATGGATCTTGGTCTACCGGTCGCAGTACAGTTCTTAGGTCGAGGAAACAAAGAATTGGGCCGAAACATGACATCCTACTTATCATTGGCTGCTATAGACAATGCACAAACATTGGCGGCAAATATTAAGCCTGTCATAGACAGTGTCGTGAATGGTAAGTTACTTACAAGTTGGGCGCGGAATTTGTTAGTGCCATACACTTTACATCATTCAGCCACACTTGCTTTATAGTGAAACTACCCCCTTTTATGTTACTACATTGTTTTATTGAGATCATCGTATTCAAGGGGACTTAAAAATGACACAAAATACACACTCAGTAATACAAGGCCTGTGTAATGTGATTCGAAGATTTGCCAAATATTATAATTTTTAGACACCTGTATATTTTTTTGTAAACCTTGAACAAGAATTCATGAATTATTCATAAAGGAACATTTCAAAACTGGTTTTTTAAAATTTGTTTCAGGCAACACAAGTCTTGTCCGAGTCTTGCCGCAGGTTTACAAACTGAACAGAGTCCCAATTGACCGGCAGGTTGGGCGATTGGTCAGCCTCTTGCCGGAGTGTGACCAATCAGAGAAAAGCAGTCTGATGCAGCTGTTTGGATATGTAGCCGTTTCTCAGCCGCATGTGAGTGATATGCTTGTTGTTGTAAAATATTTATTCATTCAATTGCATAGTATAATTGCTGGGTTTCTTATTATTCTTATTATTCTAATGTCATGTACATAAGAATGGAGAAATCAGTTATGTTGGCCTTGTATTGATTATTATATTATGTCCAGGTCTGTGTCAAGTATACAGGTTCCTACAGTCATGGAAATTCCTGGAAATTCTTGGAAAAATCGGTTGTCATGGAAAAGTCATGAAATTATAGAAATTTTAAAATGGTCATGGAGAAGTCATGGAATTTTAGAAAAGCAAAAAAAAAAAAGCATTGTCTGCAATAAAAAAAACTGGTGAGGACGGTTGTAAGGGGTGTGTGGAGGCCGTTACAATTTGCAATCATTGACTTTGTTGCGCAGATTTTATCGAACGAAAGGTCAGGGAAATTCTGTGAATGGTCATGGAAAAGTCATGGAATTTATTTTCATGATTACTGTGGGAACTCTGAGTCTTTGTCTCAGTGCTGCTGATCTGAAGAAGAGGAAGATGTAATGATGAGACGATAAGACTTGGAGGCCACATCATGTTACACAATTACCTCATGGGTTGGGTCTTGTACTTGCCTCAGCATAGACATAGAGTACAAGGCACCTCAAATTAACATCTATGCGATCGACATCTGGCTGAGAATCCTTAGATGTAGCTCATTTTTCAATATGTTGTCTGTGTGGTCAATAAAATCTGGACTTTTTGTAATTTTATAAGCAGTGTTATTGCTGCTACGCTTAGTTTACTTAGTACTTCTTTCTGTGAACTATGAAACATGTACACAGACCAAGGGCTGATCCTGGTCTGTTAAAGGAATTTATGAAAGTGGAGAGGGTGGGCGCAGTGATACAGAGCACTGAAGATCGAGGCCTTCTCAGGCAGACATGCAATTAATTTTGGCAATCAAAAGGAGGGGTGTGTGCCCCCTGTGCCGACCCCTGGATCCGCATATACATGCAGACCTAGTAAATGCAGTCTGATGACTAGTTATCGTTTAATATGGACTTTGTACTTTTGTACTTCCAGTTACTTGAACCTCACATATCCCAGCTGTGCAACTACCTGTCTAACCCCGTCACATCAGCAGTCATTCTACAAGTGTTCGTTGACATGGCAGCGACCAATCCCGTGCCTTTTGCTAGTCATGTGACCTCCTTGAAGCACACCGTCGAGCAGCAGCCAGCCATGTTGCCTTTGGCCAGTAAGATCATGGGGTTCGTTGGCGCTCAGTGCCCGGTAAGTCAGTTACTCACCTATTTGTCGAGTTTTGTTTATTCAACAACAAAACTATTCAGATTCAATTATGCTTTTAAGCTCTGTTAAATGTTATATTGAATTAACAATAACAATAATAATCCTCTCGTAATTGTTTGATGACCTGATTGCATGATTGTGTCACCAGATCAACTGATGTTATGTTTATATGATATCATTACAGACTGCATCAGACGATTGCCTCACAATCTTGGTTCAACAATTGCCCAACACGGACGCTTCCACCCTTCCTCTTGTCCTCTGTGAAATTTACAACATTTCTCTGCACAATCCTAGCCTTCTTCCGGAACACCTGCCTAGTATTGTGAAGTTCCAGCAGGTGGCGTGCGCGTCTGGTAGGATGACTATTCACCAGCTGAAGGAATTGTGCTCCAACAAACAGTAAGTGAAAAAGACAGCCATTGGGTTCAATAGATGTAAAAAGATTACAAACAGACAAAAAGATAGTCATGTTTTGATTCTGAGTATCACAAAAGTATTGCAGTATAGTTGATTTACTTCCAATTCAGAAAGGTCTTGTGTTGATTCCTCAGAAATGTAGATAATTGAATATTAAACAGTTGACTATTATTTTTATTATCAATCATAGAGGTTTGGACTTTTCGGCAAGATGCAATTGTTATTGTGGGGGGGGGGGGGGAAGGGTGGGCACAATTCTTTGAAAACGCAATACAAGAACAGGTTCAGGTCAAAAATAAAAATATGCTTTTCCAATATTTATCGCTGTACAATAAATTATAGAGTATAAAAAAAAACATTTTCAAAGGCTCAAACTTATTAATTTAACACTTCTATTGGTTTAACGTTTTTGCAGTGGATATGGCTCAAGAGGCAGTCTCTCACCTGACAAGCGCACTGCCTGGAGCCAGACAGAGGGCGTCACAGTCATCACCGTCGGCAACCCATCATCTTACCCCTCTCGCTCCCTCGCCCAGATGCTTGGCACATCCTCTTCTCATCTGCTCAGCAGCAATTTACCCCTCTCTAAAAATGCAAGCACAAGCACTAGAGAGATTAGTTATCCTCCCATTCACTATTCTGCTAATGGCCTGGTCGGAAGCAATGGTTTGATGTCATCTGGTACGTTTATGGGAATAAGTGGATCTCAACATAACAGGTAATGTACAGATTTGTTACTTAGACAATTTTCAATAAGTGAAATGATTTTTTGTACACACTAAAATGCCATTCATGTGTTTTGTGTTTATGCTGGAATGCGTTGCCTTAAAATTTAAGTTTTCTAGAGGCTGGCTGATATACCTCTATATATATATATATCGGCTTTTAAGCAGTATTTGTATAAATAGTTTGCAAACTACAGCAAGCCATTGCAGAATTATTACTGAATTTATGGCCCAAGCATCGAATTCAACTCCACCATGGAATTGGCAGCATAATAGCCAATAAAAGCTGCTTGTTCCATTAACATTCATACCTAAGAACCAATAATAAAGAACATTCATTAGTAATGATAATAATAATCATATGATAATAGCATAGTAGGAGTGGTATTTGATACAAGAGCCGAGTTTTATTTACAAAAGATTAGAACTGAAGTAGTCCATGTGTTATCATTTGCAGTGGTTTGGTGAATATGAATGGCGAGCGGGGCCTCATGTCTTCATCTTTATCAAACGACCCATCTTTGCGCAACAATGCGTCCATCCACACTCTCAAGTCATCACATCACACTTTGCCAAACCCTCGATCTTCTCAACAAAAACTGCAGTCATCACAACAAACATTAAAATCGTCACAACAGACTCTGAGGTCATCTCAAATCACTTTGCCTTCCAACTCCCACCAGGTGCTTCCAACTTCAAGTCACCAGACTCTACCCACAATCCCTCAGTCCAGCATCATTGGAACACATGCATTATCTAGTGTTCCACAAGCCCCACCCACCTATCCTTCATCTTTGGTTAATAGCTACACCTCGCAGCTAAGTTCTTCACATAATATGTCGGTCAGTTCCTCTCTTTCTCACAAAATGATGTCTTCGTCACATCACTCACATCATTTGCATTACCCGTCAATCAGTCAGGCCCATGGGGCTTCGCTTCACCAAGCCCCGCCTCCTATCACGTACCAGCACCACATGGCGGCTCACCACACTCTACCGTCACACCCTGCCCAAAACACACAATCAAACCAACACCCTAATGCCCAACCGCAACTCATGTCACAATCTTATCAACCGCAATCGCTGTCGGTCATGCATAACCCCCATGTGCAAAAGAGTCAGACGCTTCCCCAACCTCTACACAGTTCACATCCCTCGCACCCTGCGACAACAGCCTCCGCTACTCTTGGAGGACACGTGTCTCCAGCGTACATGACAAGTCAAGCGTCCCAACCGAGGTCTAGACCAACCAGCGGCAATCACAATCCACCGACAATCACCAATACATACACAGGACAGGTGAGGCAGAATAATATGATAGAGCCTACATCCCTGTTGTTTATGTAAAGATAAGACTTGATACTATTAATCGTGATTGAAAATGCATCATGATGAGTTAGTGATGAAACATATTCTTGTCTATGCTGTTAAAAACTTGTATTCTCCATGATGACTCATAAGATGAGTCTCTGGTTGAGGATATCTTCACTTGCTTCTAAAAGGATTTTCTTAAAATGTCGGGAGATTCACATCACTGAACCATGTCAGCAGTAGTTAGATCGTTTAATGCCTGTATGCAGTCATTGGCCCTAGATAAGTCTTAACCCTGTATGTATGGCATAGAATATTAAATAATGAATTTTTTTCTTCTTACATATTAGCCAATACACGCGATCCCACATCGAGATGCTGTGCAGCAATTTTGCGAGAAGCACCTGGATAAGATCAAGAACTACATTGAGAATGCCAAGGCTCGACTTCCCATTCCAATCAAAGCTACTTTGCAAGGTATAATGCATTAATTGTGCTTTTTGCTTTGATTTGATATTATTGAAATAATTTCAATGGTGGAATGATGCATTTTGTTGCTAGTCAGATCAACAAAATAATGGACACAATTTTTCAGTCTGCCTCAAGGCTGGTTTGACATCAGTCAATTTCTATGTATTATGGTCTGGATTTTATTGGATTAGTTGTTGGATCCCAAACATTCAAATGTGCATGGTACCATCTAATGATTATGATTAATTTTCAGAGGTCAAGCAGAAGCATTACTGCATGCTGAACTTCATCTGTTCAGGGCAGGAAGATAACTGTCTTTACAGCAAAAAGTTTTTCACAATGAGAACCAAAAATGCTCGTGTCTGGCTGCACCTTATGTTCCTTGCTATTCAGGTAAAATCATATCTATATTAAGAGCTTGATGAATTATTATTATATTGGGCGTAGGCTACTATTTACTGGTATATAGATCACACAAATAGTCATGTTAATAGACAGATTTTTCTCAGCAGTTTTTACTTAACACCCATGAATTATGTGATATTATTGAGCACCTATGTCTGTTTTCAACCATTAATTTTTTATTTTCCTCACTGTATCACATTTTAATTTTATTCTTATGCATGTCAGAATTTTATTGCCAAAAAATTTGGTTATTATCTTAAGCATAATTTCTTATTTGCAGGCTCAATCTGACCAAGCAGTCAGTCAGCAAGATCCCTCGGTAGGAAACCTCAAAGTTTTATGGGACTCTTACAAGTCATATTCTGGCAATGGCTTTGTTCATCTGGTCACCTCTAGTTTTCCATCCACCAAGGTTTGTATTAGAGCAAGTAAAACATATGTAGTACAATCCCACAATTAAAGCTGGATTGTCAAACTGATTTTGAACCAACAAATAAGGTTTTCAAATGAAATAGAATGCTTGTAACTAATGAATTCAAGAATCCACAATGTACTAATTGTACAATGGTGGAACCACTGGGCATGCTTCATGTGCAACCATCCAGAGATTGTACTAAATAAGTAAATATCGCAGGAATTTACTACATTGACTTAGTTTACATTTTAGCTAATTATGCATTGGAACATATTGGAGAGCGTCGCTGATTCGCAATTTCAAAGTCATTTTATGAATAATTGATATCAGAATTGTTTCAATTTATGTCATATGTGAGATACCTACACATTTAGTGCATAATAAACTTTTATAATAATGAATTTTGAAAATCGGATGAAAATTGCAGGCAATGTGTATTGTGTATTGCAGGCAATGTATTGCGAAGCGATGATGATCATGGCTTTGATTTGTGCCTTTTCATCTCAATGGATAAATCTGTACAATGCAATGTAAACAAAATCAGAATTTTTCGTGCATGACAAATTTATTGCTTTGGAGATATCATCTATGTTATAGAGAATAAGTGAACCTAGCAAGGCTCTGGATGGTAGGTAATCAGAATTAGGAAGACAATGAATTGAATAACAGATTTTGGCCATATTGTGTGACAATCCAGCTTTAAGACCACCTCGATTTTAAGACTACCTGGCTGCCCATCAAATGCAATTAATCAGATTCTTGCCATTTTATCCTCAGGATCAAGAAACAGTGCTCCACGAGCTGTTCAACAACCGATACTTTGACGTGTTTGACTTCAACGCTGCTCTGAACCACTGGGCGTGCTTCATGTGCAACCATCCGGAAAAAGTTTCGAGTCTCATGCAGGACGGTAACCCTGCTATCCAAGGTAAGAGACTTGAAAAGATAGCCATGTGGTTTAACTCTTATATTTGCAATCACTTGTAAATAAATGACAAATACTGTATTTCCTTGATCACAATTCTATTTGAAATTGTTCGGAGCAAAATATAATTGAACTTGCCGTTTCCAACTGTTATACTTTTGAGAAGGTAGTGTATTTTCTTGTCACTTTTGTCAAATGTGAATATCACTGTATTTGTTCTTTCATGATATTTTAGGACAATTGAAAGAAAAAAAAGGAAGATGGAAATTCCTGAAAAGATGGAAGACGCGATACTTCACATTATCAGGATCTGCAATTACCTACAACAAAAAAGACATGGTAAGACATTTTACAAGGAAAAATACAGTATTTCTTACTGAGAAATATCTGGTGTTATAACTCCATAAATGTTTTGAATGGGATACAGTCAGTGTTTCTGAGTGAAGATGTTATGCCTTAAAGTAGGTGCTCATTTTGTAGAGCTGCGTGGAGCATTTTTGACAGAGAAACCCTTCAGGGTTGTCTCTGTCTTTCCATCCACTTCTCTGTCTTGGGAGGGGAGAGGGTTGATTGTTCTGATTTTGTCGTAATCCAGCCCCTGTTTGGGGAGCAAGTGAGAGAGTCCCAGAATGGTCTAGAACTGAGCCTCTAAGCATGTAGATGGCCGGTTATACAGCAGATTTTGGAAATAACAGCCCTATCTTCATGAGAAAAAGGGCAAAAATATGGGTATTTTTGCAGTATTGGGTAGATTTTATGGCTCTTAGCCTTGAATGCTGCCCCACCTCAGTACCCCTGATGAAAAATAGTAGAACTATACTGAACAGTGTAGCAGAGATCTTTTGGTGTTATACTAGTATTTTCCTGCCTGTGTAGGGTTGCACCAAATGACAAATCTCCAGAAATACCACTGCAGTGTCTATACATTTGCTAAATGAAGGTATATGTAAGCTGCATAATAATTGATCACAGTTTAACTGTTCCTTGATCGTAGCTACAAAAATGGCGGGAAATGCCGCGAACTTGATCCTATTGGATCCCATGCCAACCTGTCAAATGAATTACAATTGGAACAAATGACTATGTGACTGACAAATTGTGACACATGAGGTGTTAATTGTACTTGAGCTGTAATTGTTGAGAGCATAATTATGCCACCAATGTACAAAGGTAAATTGTCATTTAATGAATAATGCAATTAGGAGCCTACCACTGCTACCAGATTATGAACCCTTTGCTCATTGCTTTGAGTTACAAATATGCGTCAAGCTGAGAAAGTTCATACATTTACCTGACATTGAGTGGTCATCCTCTCATCATTTTATTGGGCCTAACTTACAAGCGTGTTTCTCTGTCATGAGAGCCGTCAGGTCTAGTTTTGTTGTTGAACTGGCGTTTATCAGGAATACACTGTAGTCTCGAATAAACTTAAAAAAGTAGGGAATATTCTTGTGAAAAAATTGGGAGTAAACCTGCTGTGTTAATTTTTACTTTTTGCATGGTTTGCTATATTCGTATGTTAATAATGATGTGAATATCATCCATAGCTGAAATGTAAATATGTAATAAAAAATCAATACACATGTTCCTGTTATCCAGTCCTATGAATTAAAGTGATTCATAACTGTAAAGCTGTACTATTCAATGATTTTAGTGGCAATGTTTGCAGTGTGTGGCTTTAATATGAATATTCATGAGTCACATAATATTATATCATTATTATATATATATTTTTTAAGAGCTGCTATACCCGTAAGCTGCTCCTTCTAATGTGTTTCTGTTTCTAATCTCAGAGAAAAGAAACTTTGCCAATTAGCAAAGTGCAGAGTGTCAAGGCGGTCCGTAAAGGCATGAGGGATATCCCAAAAGCATTTGAACTTTTCACAAACGACCAGAGTTACATCTTTAAGGTGGAGAATGGAGACAATGCCGAACAGTGGGTCCAGTGTTTGCAGATTGCTGTCGCTCGATCGCAGAAAGACGACGTTTCAGACTTAGAATCCGTTCATGCATGGAACAGACGTATCTCCTCCGACAATAGCTCACACAAAGAACTGAAAATGGACAGTCAGAGATCACACCAAGATTACTCAATATTCGACCAGACGAAGCTATAGGACTTTAACACCTCTACTCGTCCTCAACATATATATTTGTTCTTTATGCTATGAGAAATGATAGGTAGCTGATCCAATATGCATATACTGAGTCACTCATTCTTATACTCGCAATGGTGTACTTATTTTTCGATTGTTGCTAATTGTACATAAATTGCGGATTGGTACAGAATAATATTCAATGCAAGTGATTTTTTTCTAGGAATATTAATTGGTTGAAGGAGTGCCTTGTTATCTTATAACGATTACAGTTTTAAGCGTAACTCAAAATGCTTAAAAAAAGTAAAAAGAAATAGAGGCATGTGTGTTTGAAATTTGAAATAATACAGTTGAGTATGGAAATCAAGTGAAAAAGTGTAGTTAGATAAATCTGTTAAATGTTTTGAAGGAAATGCTTAAAGTTCTCTCCATAAATTGACAATCTCCTGGCCTAGGGCATTGTTGGTGCTAAATTGCGAATTGAAACAAAATGTTATTGAGCAAAAATACTCATTTTACATGTTGTTACATGTTTATCACTTTGTTACGTTTTGTATCACATATCATTGGTTATTTGTTGCATTTAGTTTTGTATAGCAGAACTATTCAGAGGGCCTTTATTATAATTATTGACAAGAAATTTTACATGAAATAGTTGAGTTCCTTGAGTATTGTGTCAAATTGTATCCTTGTCCCAAAAAAATTCTTGTGACCTTCAAGGGTTTCATGAATACTGTTATACCTGTATATAATGCAAACTAGATTGAGGTGACCAAAAGCATTTTATGTCCCATATTAGTGCTTGCACAGATGTGACCGCTAAGATATGAAAAAATCATAGGGTTGTAATCGATAATGGGGTCAGTAAGTGTTCCATTAGAAACTTTTAAATGGAACAGTCTTTGGTCTCCAGCAGTGCTGGATTAGCTTTAAAAAACAAGTTTTTGCATGTCCCGTATCACAGTGCCAAAGCAAGACTATCTATTAAAAGTATTAAGAACGATGGCTTATATTTTAGTAACTAAGATAACCATTATCACATTGACAACTCTGCATCTAATTTTGGTAAGATTGTACACCATATTTCATATATTTTTATATAACTAGACAATTTTGCCAGTGTTTTTTAATTAAAAGGCTTTACATTGAACATTTTTATGAGCTATACAGTTTATCGTATGTTTGTATAATAATTAATTATTTATTAATTATTCTTTGTCAGGGTAATTAAAATGCTTCGTGATGTATTGCCTGAAAAAGGTTCTTATAAGCCTCACCACAGACCAATATTATATTAAAAATGTTATAGATAAAGATGTTTGTTAAGTATTTATTCTGATAATGGGGAGAAAAAGTACCACTAGAGGTCACTAACACTGCAGATAAGTTTGTGACATCATCAATGTAACAATTAAGTAGTGATGTCCTCTTAATGTCTTTTCATATGCTATGGTCGTAGTGTCCTCAGTAGGCTGTTACTTTTTCTCGCCATTGTTTATCATACAAACTGCCTTGTCATCATGATAATGATCATGTGCCAGCATGTAATCTACACACACATATTGTTCGAGTAGCTGTATATTATACAATAATACTGTATTTTTATTACAAGACAGGGCTACTATTCTTATAGAGAAAGCTGTTGTTCTGGCATCAATATGAGAACTTTAACCTTTCAAATATGAGAATTGTTTTTAACATAGACTATAGAATGGTAATTATATCATAATTTTGGTGCTGAAAATCGTATTTTATCAAAACCAGCCTCTTTTTAATGTCCGGTTTGTAATCTGACAATTAAATACAGTAATTTTAATTACCATGACATTCACAATTCACATGTTATCGGTATATTTTATATAGGTAACTATAATGCAATATGTTGATGTCCTGATACCGGAAAGTGCTATTCACATGTTGTAAACCAAATTTATAAGATATACATTGATTTTACATTTGTTATCATTTGAAAATATTTATATTTATGATGAAGGTTGTAAAATGTGAATTTATTTTTTCAAATTTTAATATATTTTAAAGATTTTATCAATAGTCCCTCCAATTTCATAAATGAATTGATGTGGTGGTAAATTTAAGATATGGTCTAGAAGTAAAAAGCCTTTTATCAAATTATACAATAGTCAGTACTTTATTTTTTATGTTAATTGAGCAGGTATGATCTTGTTGATCATTAGACCAATTGAAAAAAAAATTATTATGCAGTGCCTTTATATAAATCCTGCCAAATAAGAACTTCCATATTTGTGCCAGTTCACACATACCTTAAACAGTATTTGTGCTGTATAGTAAGGTGGCTGAACATTATGTTGTATTGTAATGTTAAGTAATAGCTTTTGAACTTTTTATGGCAGTAATTTTTGCTTTGCAAAAGATTACGAAGCTCAACTGAACTCTGAACTCATCAAAAGTTTGCTTTATTTTAAATTTCATGTGAGAGAGACATATCAAGCGGCGAGGTGTATAGCTTACTTAATATGTTGATCCTAAGTTATCTCAACGCAGAATAATTATTGTCCCAGGTATTCTGTGTCAGTTATATGGTATTTAGGTAATGGTTTTATTTTTTGTACCCTTGTTATATCACCGTCTGTGATTATTTAGTAATTGAAACATACTGTAAGGAAATATAAATTGATTAAATTATGACATTTTCTGTACTACTGCTACCCTGAATTTATGTTTGATATATATTTTAAAGCTATTGTGTTTCATACACCCCAGGCAAACAGTTTCGAGTTAATTCAGATTTTAATGGTGTGATCTTGGATGATTTTACCAAATCATATTAGTATACTTTGCTTTCTACACATTATTAGTCAATGGCGTATAAAGATTCATTTGCCTACCCATTACAGATATTTGATCATTGGGCTACTAAGGTATTATGAAAAAATTTAGTAGGGAAGTTAATGGAACATTTTTTTCTTGTAGCGTTGTAACATTTGGTCTGTGAAGATGTGAATTTCAGGCACTTGATGGCTTCGAGTAATTCTGCTTACATGGAAAATACAATGATAAGGCATGTGAAGTTTATGCCAAGCCTGTTTTATACCATGTGGATTTATTTCAAAACTTCCGCTGTCAAGAGTTGAGAATAGAATGCTCTGTTAAGAATTGTGGATTTGATGTAAAACTCGTCTTAAGTGAAAAATGCCCCATCTCATAACTGAAAAATGCTCTGGTTAATAGCATGTGGATTTCATCAAAACTTCCACTATCGTGAGTGAAAATGCTCTGTGGAACAGGATGTGAATTTCACTCAAAACCTCTGGTAAAATGCTCTGTTCTATGGCATGTGAATTTCATCAAAACTTCCACTATCAGAAGACAGAAGGTCGGGGGCCTAGCTCAGAGGTCGAGCCTAAGTTGGATGGCCGTGTCCTCTTTCGTCTCATTGCCATGGTCTCTGCCTGTCCTAATTAGCCCAACTGGTAAGCCCTAATCACACACACACACACAAGACAGAATGCTCTGATAAACAGTATGTGAATTTCATTCAAACCTCTCACAAGTGGAAAATGCTCTGTTCAATAGCATGTGAATTTCATTCAAAACTTCATCTCATAAGTGAGAATGCTCTGTTTAACAGCAGGTTAATTTCTTTCAAAACCTCTCACAAGTGGAAAATGCTCTGTTTGACAGCATGTGAATTTCAACTTCAATTGTTAAAGAATAATCTCCGGCAGCCCAGTAAGCAGCAGCTGCCCCCACAGCAAAGCAATAGGCGAAGCGGCAGGATACTTTGCAAGCCTGACAAACTGGATCTGTGAAACTGTGTAAACATACTGATGTACTGACTGTATTTTATAAACTGACTTTATTAGAGTGCATTAACATTAACTTATCCAACTGAAGTTTCTTTTTACCTAGCTAGCTGTTAATTTGTGTTGACACCCGGCACGCCCTAAATGGAGCTCTGAGCCAAATTATGGACTCCTACAGTGGGGCATAGGGTTGGCAAGTGCTTGTTGTATATCATCTCTGTTGCGATGAGTGTTCTGAATGGTGTAGCGGACTTTCCTACCCATGAGCAACTCGGCTGCATTGGGTAACGATGCTGAAACGGACTGTGCACCAGTGAAGTAGTGCAAGGGTGGGGTCTGTGCAACTCTGCGGCCTTTATCATTAGGTGTTTAACAGTTAGGACACAACATTCAATAAGCCCATTGCCCTGCAGGGCTCTTCTCGGAAAAGTTGTTAAATTGGCCGAAGTTACGGTCGTGAATGCCATGCTGGTAAAGTGAGGTCCGTTGTTGGACATTAACTGTTATGGGATGCCGAATTCTCTAAAGATGGTTTTGAGGAAATTCACGACCACATCACTTCATGCAGGGATTGGAAGTTTATGAACAATGGGAAAGTTCGAGTATTAGTCTACTAACAGTAAGAATTGGTCTTGACCAGTGGAGATAAGATCACCTCCTAAATGGCACCATGGTTGGCCAGGTATTCAGGCTGATTGATGAACTAGGTTCAATGTTTTTCCAATATACTGTCTCTCGTTCCCGTAACTTAGCTTTCTCAATTCCCAAGTGTGCAGTATGCAATTGTTGCAATATGTCGCTTCGCATGTTGAGGGGAATTACCACCTGTGAACCCTTTACTATAATTCCATCTTCGATGGACAGTTGATCATGTACTCTCCAGTACTCCCGAATATTTGTGGGCAGTTCCTTGACTGAGTCGGGTCAGCCAATTGTAATCGTCTCCAGCAACTGATTCAGACATGGGTCTCCCTGCATTTCCATTTGCAGTTGTGCGACTTCGTTGCTTGAGAATCTAACAAAATCTACACAAATGTCTTAAATCAATGTTTCCAGTGTTTCTGGGACTTGGGAGTTTGCAAGTTGGTTGTCTACACCACGGAGATGCTTGATACTGAAAGTGTACCCCTGTAATTGGATAATCATACACTGCAATCTGGCAGGCAAGGTTGTGAGGGGTTTGTCCAAAACCATTACTAGAGGTTTATGGTTCGTTATGACCTGGAAACGCCTCCCATACAGATAGGTGTTGATCTCTTTGTTGCAAATAAAATTGCCAAAAGTTCTCGTTCGATACATACGTATGTCTGTTCGGTGGGCGACAAACTTTTGCTCGCAAAAGCCACAGGGCGCAGCACATTGCCCCTATCTGGCTGCATCAGTGCAGGTAGCTGCGCCGATGCGGAAGCTGTGACCTTTGTAAAGGTTAGGGTCGTAGCCAGCCGACCTTAGGAGGGTAGCAAGGTGGGAGGCCAGAGAGGACTTCGTAAGGGGTTGAAGGTCCGGGAAGCAAAAGAAGGGCCCCTGGTGTTGGCCCTGAAGACGTAGAAAGGCCTGAAGTGCACGGACGGGGCAAATGGGGTCTTGTTGCTGCTGGATCCTGATGGTAACCGGCGGTCTAGCCTGACTGTGCTTGTCAGTTGGTTCCTGTGCGCCCATGATTTTATGGGCATAGGCGACTGCTGAGACATGGGTAGCGATGGAAGATGGGGAGTATTTGTCCTCGTAGAGATGGGCCACGAAGCACATCACCTGTGGTGTTGATGCAGGCAGGCTATGGAGAGCAATAAAGGCATAAAAGTGGTACAGGTTGAGCGTCATAACTGGAATGGGTAGACGGAGCAAGGGCCGCCTTCAGCAGGCATTCCAGAGTACGTTGGGTGCCCTCATGTGTGCGGGTATAGGGGTGGGTTCCAGCCATGGTGCTAGCTGCTTTGCACGCTGAGTCTGAAAACAGGAAAGAAGATCGGGGATTACATTTTGGACCCCTGGGAAAAAGAATATTATGCTCGAGGCAGGCGACCACCAGTTTGTAGACTTAAGACATGAGCTGGGGTAAATGCGAAGATTGGGAATTAATGGCATGGACCACGTTGGCATTATCGCAGTGGAAAGTTATGAAATGTTGGTTCAGCAAGAGTGCCCAGGTGGAGATGGCCAATACAATAGGGTACATTTCCAGTATGGAGATATGGAGGGACCTCCATTCAGCCAGGAAACTGCCTGCCAGCCAGTGGCTGCCCAAAACAGTTGCAAAGCCACAGGAAGCAGTAGAGTCAGAATACAGTCTTAGAGAGGGAGAAGAGGTCCATCGGACAGGCTGCAGGATGGAGATACCGGTATGTGATTGGAGAAAGGTGTGCCAGGCAGCGAGGTCCGTTCTGGCAGCTCTGGATAGGCAGGTATAATGGTGGGGGTCTGGAGGCCTCTGGTCAGGTCGAAGAGGCGTCACAGAAAAGCCCGGCCGGCGGCTACAACTTTGCACACAAAGGTGAGAAAACCGAGGGCTTCTTGTAATTTTTTGAGAGTGGCCTTCCTCTTAGATTGAAGCAGGGCAATGATTTGCTTGGCCTTGATTAGTTTGTCTGCGGGGAGCCTGGCCTGCCCCGCGGTAGTGTCTACCTCTATGCCATGCAAGATAGCACATGTAGTGGGGGTGACTCTTTTCATGTTTGACAGGGACACCAAGTTTGTTGGCCAGGAGGTAAAAAGCGGACAGCCCGGCCTGTGCTGCATCGGTTTGGGAGGGCCAGATAAAGATAAAGTCATCAAGAATGTGTGTAATGTAAGTCCGCGACGTGGCCCGTTTAAGGCACCACTGCAGAACTGTGCTGAAAGTTTCGAATATAGCACAGGACTGTGCAAGGCCAAATGGCAAGAAAGCATCAGAATAAAACAAATTATCGCACTGCATCCCTGAGGGGGTTGTAAAGTGCCTTCCTGTAGGGCACCTAGGGTAGCTGTGAACAATTGTTGTTGCTGCAACATAAGTTGCTGCATTTGGCCAAAGGAGTCAACTACTGTGTGAAGGTAGTTAATGGGTTGTGTCCTCTCTTGGTCTGTTGGTGGGTGTTACTGTTTCAGCAGCTACTGTTATTGCCTCTGCTGTCTGTGGTGCTGGTTGGTGTCGCCGTCTTGAGGTGACAGGATGGGTATCATTTTGGGTTGTTGGGGCCTGCTATCTCCTCCGAGTGTTTGGCATGATGTCTGAAAACAGGAAACACAAACGGCAGTATGTTGAAGTGAGATTAGGTTAAAGCACCAATGTGGAACATTAAACAATCGAAAAGACATAGATTGATGTGGCACAAAATTGCTAAGTATGGAGCATAATACCACTAAAAGGAGTTATTATGGACCAGTAGAATAATAATTGTGGAGCATGATACCACTATAATAGTTAATGTGGAGCATTATACCAACTAAAGTGAAGTTGTAGCATCATACTACTACAAGCCATGAAAATATTGAACAATATATGAAATGCCAATGGTAGATTGAGTATGTGGAGCAAAATGATAGCCGGGAAGGTGTGGAGCATAATACCACTACGTTGTGTAATACAACTAAAATCAAAATCAAAATGTGGAGCATCATACCACTAATCTGAAGAGTTTGGGACATGCACTACACTGCGAATTGTCAGTTTTTTCAGAGTTTTGATGACTGCTTTTCGAATGGAGGCTCGATACTTCTTCCTGCCCTCTGGGGTGTTGGGGTGTATGCCGTCGGCAGACCAGTGGGATGGGGCTGTCCTAAAAATCACTTGTGAAGGTGGTAGTGCACTCTGGGCTCTGCGTCACACAGGTCAAAAAGGTATTTATTGCATTGGTACACTGCTGTTTTGAAATGTTCTTCGGACATCTGCAATCTGTTGGTTCTGGGAATAATGTAGCGGATTGCTTTGTGTTTGACTTTGAAATGTTGATGTAGCATTTGTGCTATATCTACCAGTAGGACAGTTACATTAAGTGGTTGCTGGCCGTTAGCCAGATCGTTGGTCACCATGTCTAATATGACAAAATCAGGCTGGATATTTCTAATTGTCATGGTGAAAAGGGGGAGCGCTTCGTGATGGCCTGTGCTCCTCTCTGCCCATGGAAATGTAGTCCTTTTAGTGTCTTTTCAACTTTCAGAAACTACGCCAGTCAACAGGGGGAATGGCTTGCAATAGCATTAGTCGCACGGTCATGAAAGCTTTTCACGAAGCTGTGACTTGTTGAAGGAGCCATTACAAGGATCATGTGGCGATTGTAAACAAGTTGAGAACAAAGTAAATATTGGCTTACTCTCGTCTGGCAGTGCGTCCAGGGAGTGTCGAAATGTCTCTAGGTAGTCTTCTGATGCTGGTTGCCGGCAGGATATATTACAATAGAGCATGACCAATAACCCATTGATGTGAAATTAACTAGCATATAATAAAACAGTACCAATAATATTGTCCAAACTCATTCTTTGTGCAAACTATAAACGTAGATTATTCCTGTATATTCCAACAGAATGGTAATTTGAAATGTTTCAATGCATATTTAGATTGTTCACATCAAGACCTTTCATTACATATGTATCATCAATATGTTTTATTACTTATTTAACATGATATGTTGTAAAAATCTGCCCCTCGGACGATTTTTCATTACTATCGTGTTTGATGCCCTGTTAATTACCCTAAACCCGGTTTTAAAAAATTACACCATATTTTTTCTTAAACTACACACCTTGAAGAGTGAAAAAATGTATGGTGTCAAAAATTAACATGAAACTTTTATAGGACTTCATTTATCTACACAAGCCCCTACACTTACGTGGACAGATTGGCTTTTGAATTCACTCGTGGCTAATGCCACTCTTGAATCCTGGCCAGTCTGCACACCTGTGGGGACTATGAAAATATACCACATCACCATTGGGTCTTATTATAGGACTCAAATTGGTTCCAGGGTTCCCTTTTTATTATCACATCTACAAGGAAACAGCCTGACTTCCGGCGGTCAACAGGTCCACCCTGTGCCTCATCACTCGTCAAGCGAACCCAACCCCTTTCCTATCATGTAGGCAAAACCAACCTAAAACCAGACTACAATACAGTACAGCACAATGAAGAATAACAGTGTGCATAGTCTTGCATGAGGGTTGGCCCAAGATTTCAGGAATTGCAGTGTCTACCACATAAAACTGCTCATCTTGCCACCTGGAGTTCTCGAATGCCAAAATAATGTGTACAAAATTTGGAAAATGACGTTGCTGCAAAGGTTAACTGTTCCTGCGCCAGCGATCTGAGAACTGTTGTAAGTGGATAGCACTTGAGTTTTTGACGTCAAACACTCTTCACGAGGTTTTCCGTCATAATCAATTTTGTCTGGGAACATCTGCTGAAATTATCTGTACGACGTAGTTTTGCTTGAGCGCCAGTGTCAACTATTGAATTGAAGTTGTATATACCAGGGAAACTATCGAGTTGGATCTTCAAGTTGATGAATGCCTCATTACAGTTCACTGACGGGATGCGCAGCAGGCTAAAATTTAAGCAGTCAAACTGAGAACTAAAATTTAAGCAGTCAAACTGAGAACTCATTATATCAACGGAACCTTGGCTAAAATTTAAGCAGTCAAACTGAGAACTCGTTATATCAACGGAACCTTGGCTAAAATTTAAGCAGTCAAACTGAGAACTCGTTATATCAACGGAACCTTGGTTTTGTGGGCGCTCATAGTGGTTGTCGTAATGGCGATTTTCAACTGCGTGAACCTTGCCACCTCGTCTATTTCATGGTCTTCCACGTGGACGAGAGTGCTGGCTTGTCTGAGTCATCAAACAGACAGGCCCAATGTCCTCATCTTCGGTATGGTCCTTTGCAGGATCGTGTTCTTTCCTGAATTTGTGATCATGGCCACCATTCTTACAAATGGCTTGGGAGTTTTTGTTGAAATAATGTGAACCCATTTGTGAACATGAGTTGATGGCTGCTATCACTTGAAAGTCAGACTCAAGTTCTGTTGCGTTTTTGTAGAGACAAGTTGTTTGGAGTGGTCGGCTGTAGCTTCATACGTTCTACCCAGTATTAATGCTTCTGACAACTTATAACCGGCTGGCTTTTCTACTAGTGCTTTTTGCAGATCGAGGAGCGGGTGCTTGCAAAAGATAAGATGAATTAGCCTAGCGTTCAGCTCATCCTCACCGAACTGACATTTGTTTGCCAGGAGTTTGCATCGGTTCAAAAATTCATCAATGGATTCACTTGGCTGTTGATGATACTGCATAAGCTTTAGTCTGCACTCACGAACATTTTCAGCAGGTTGTAGTTGTTCCATGAAATTCTTCGATACCTTTTCAGGGTCTTTTTGGTCATCAGCACTGAGTGACCAACTGTTGTAAAGCATGAGACTATCGAGTTTTTAGTAGAATTAAACGGACCTGGTCCTCTTTCTTTGTGGTTTTTACTTGGAAATACTGTTCCATGCACTGCTTAAACTGCAAAACGTTCAGCAATGTTGTCAGGCTTCCAAGCGAAAGTAGGCACCTGGTTAGCCATGGCCACGTGTTGTATGGCGGGCTTGTTTACTAGGGTTGTTGTCGTTTCACGGAGCGAATTCACCAGTCGTTGCAGGAGTTTTCTCGCTGATGCTCGGCGAATGCATCAGGGCTGTTTTCCAGACAATTTCGGACGTTTCTGGTGTGTTGTGCTGCGTTGCTGCCACCAAGTAATGAGTTGGAATGATATTAAGTGCTTGCTGTGTGTACTTCTACATTTTTTTCATAAACCAGAAGTGCGCGGTGCACATGCTCATACACTAAAGTAGACTCTAGATCTTGATCATTACATGGTTATTAGCATTTGAATTTCATTCAAAACTTCATCTCATAAGTTAGAATGCTCTGTTTAACAGCATGTGAATTTCATTCAAAACCTCTCCTAAAATGCTCTGTTCAATCAGTGAGAATAAGTGAGAATGCTCAGTTGAACTGCATGTGAATTTTGTTCAAAACCTACTCTGATATGAGTCAAAACGTCCAGTGACAAAATAATGGTGTGGCATAGCAAGCAAATTGTGCATTTTGGAAGAAATCATGAAATTAGCACAGTGACAGACCTGGACAAAAGGAACCATTTGAGATATTGGGGCAATTGATTTCTTCATCTGGTGCTGATTGGCAGCCTTTTGAAGTTAAGACACCTTTTAATGACGAAAGCATGAAACTAAGCCCAATGATTCCCCTATGGATGGGTGGGGCGGGGGCCTAGCTCAGAGGTAACGCTCTGGGCTTCCAACCACTGGGTCCCGGGTTCAATTCCCGGTTGAGCCTATGTTGGATGGCTGTTTCATCCTTCATCTCATTGCCATGGTCCCTGCCTGCCCTAATTAGCCCATCAGGTGCAGAAATACAGGACGTAAAGCCCTAACCACCCACCCACCACCCCTATGGATGGGGAACATTTTAATATATTGCAGCATTTGATGTCTTGTATTGCTGATCACTGACAGCCATTGGAAAATGAAAATCACTATTTGCAATACCAACACATATCGATAGAATGAATCATGCCCAGCTACAGGCTTAAATTATGTGATAAAAGCATCAAAATTTGACAAAAAAAAACCTGTACTGGAGGGACATCTTGAGATCTTGGGGTATTGGGGCATTGGATATCTGTATCTGGTGGTGATTGGTATCCGTCTGAAGTTGAGCTTCAGGTTTCAGGTTTGAAAACAGTTTGTCACCAGCAGTCATTTCAGAGTTTGAAATAACTATCGCCGACTCATGCATTTGACTGCCTTTTCAGCAGCGTAATTGCCTGTAGTGATACAGAAGAATCTGTAAAAGAGCAGATCTTCAACAGGAAGATTATTATTGATTACATTTTAATGATTTCAGAA
This sequence comes from Alitta virens, assembly GCA_932294295.1. Lineage (NCBI taxonomy): Eukaryota > Metazoa > Annelida > Polychaeta > Phyllodocida > Nereididae > Alitta > Alitta virens. Next base: position 22,963,227 of record OW028578.1, on the reverse strand, counting down.
TGTGAACACGTTCTGTGTATAATTTTGGGTTGGGGACCTAGCTCAGTGGTAGCGCGCTGGGCTTCCAACCACTGGGTCCCGGGTTCAATTACCAGTCAAGCCTATGTTGGATGGCTGTTTCATCCTTCGTCTCATTGCCATCAGGTGCAAAAATACAGGACATAAAGCCTTAATCCACCACCACCACCACCATGTGTACAATTTTGAGTGTGACAATATATTGCTGGAACTGTATGTACATGAAATAGGAATGAAATATGGAGCATGTAGGTGAAGCATTAAAATGTTCAGTCTAAATCAGTCATTTGCAGCAACTAAAAATATCAAAGCAAATGGCCTTCTGGTACATCCACATTTCGAATACGCCACACACATAGTTTTTAACTTTCGAACGACTAGAAATGTTTCAACCCTTCTTACTGCTTTCTAACTTATTCATTGATAAATGCACAGTATTTCCTTGTGCCAATATAATCAGTATTTTAAAGGAATGGGGCACTAGGGTGCTCTAAATTGGTGGTATTTAAAAAATGTTTTTAATAGATTGCTCCCTGGAGCTTTCCAATTCCCATGATGAAGATCAACTACCATGCAAAATTTTACCTCCAAATTTTTAGTGTAAGTTTGCCACCACCCACTTTAAGTTTCCATGTAAATCATAATAGAGCCAATAGAGTGACCAGGTCTTAAAATGGATAACAAAACATTGCTCCCTTGGGAAACCAATTCCTAAGCTTTTGCAACATAGAAACCTCACCAAGGAAGATATTCTCAAACATTTCCTATATTTTGAAACATAGCACTGCCTATGCAGCAAACTCTCATACCTGAATTGCTCAGCAAACGTACGGAAACAGTAACATATGGTGATGTCCATTAGCTTTCCTGGCCAAATTCCATGCACTAGGCCAGATTGCTATCTTACTCTTTTTTTAACAGCAGGATAAATTTATTTATCTCACTGGTCAATCAGTAATGCAATGAAACTTAAAACTATTATGTAATAGAGTAAAACTAGGTTCACATCAGTTTATGTAGGACACTTCAGGAAAGGTGAAACAAAATTTAACAATTTATCATGTAGTGTGAGTCACTAATAAGTGCATATTTTCCATAAAAATACACAATTAATTATGATATTTAGACTAATTCAATTTTGCCTATCAGTAGTATTAAACATCAGGTTTCACAAAACGTCAAATTACAAAAATAAATATTCATGTTGTAAACCAGTGATATTATATTAAAAACCAAGCTCAGCTCAGACTATTTGAAATGTATGCAATGAGAATATTATGCCTGTTGGACCATTATTTCTACAACTCGTATATATATATACAGATTTGTAAAGTCAAGAAATCGTTTTGGTTTTAGTGCAGTATAATGGCCCAAATTTATGCCATATTTTCCATCCATTGAATATGAAAATAAACGCTATTATTAACCAAATATTGTTGAAAAATAAACAATAATAAGCTGCGTTGTTGACTTAAAGCCGCTGTTTGTTTGTGATGTCACATATTGATTTCAAGCATTTGACGTCATAGGCTTTGCAATGGGACTTGCTAAATATGGTCTTAAATTTGGGTCCGCTATTCTGCACTGTTTTTTTCTAGAGTAGGTTAATTTAATGTATTAATTTATATATTTAATATATGCTATATTATAGTTGTCACCAATCTCAGAATATTTTAAATATATACAATGAGAATATCATGTGAGAGCACTATGTCACAATTTAATTTCAATGCAGTTTCATTTCATGATAAGAATCAATTCCTTCTGCATAAAATGTTGACAGGCTATCCCAGATTTTTGTTAACGCACACTTTTGAGTAAGAATTGATATCAAATGTGTGTTGAGACTGAACTCTGTGCTAATTATGATATTGTTTCACATTATACCTATTTAGAGCTCTGCATTGGTGTGCAATAAAGTAAAAAAATTTAACTTTTTAACTCAACTGAAACAAAAACCACTGTATGATGGTGTCGGAGACCATACAAATTCAATGTTTATCATACTGCATATTTTAACAGCCTAGTGACAAGGCTAAGAATGGAGATATTGATCTAATTTTTTCACAGATGTTTATAAAATGACAAGTGGAATGGGAAAAACTCTGGGGAGCAAGGCTTTTTTTTACCTTCAGTTTTTTTTTGGAGCACCTAAATGGGGCACTGTCATTTTATACACATTTGCCATCATGTGTGTGTGTGTGTGTGTGTTATTGTTTAACGCCTCATCAGCACCTGAGTGGGCTATGTAGAGGCTCTCTAGGGTAAGATTGATTATCTATATTTGGTAGTAGAAACCAGAAGCATGTAAAAAATCAATAATTGTCTGTGTTGGATAGCTGGGGCAGCTTGTGTAATGCGCACTGTCCTGTTTTAGCTACTGGGGATAGAGGACTGCACCCCAAGTGTTTCCACCCTCGCCGCGTGGAGGCCCAGGACCTTCGAGGGCCATTTGCCATAGTAATTGGATCATTTAAGGTGAATGATTCATACCCCGTGATTTCTGGATACATTAAACTGTCTGCTATTTGTTACTGTGTGGTCAGGATTTCATGTACCATCTACATTTACTTCTTCTCCAGAAAAATTGGGAACTTTTGTCATGTGTCAAGAGAACACCTCAGATTCTTTTACATGTCTAACAGATTCCAAAAGAAAATGGTGCTGGTTACAGATCATTGGCATGAGCTTTGATAAGAAAGGCGCATTGCCAAATCTACAGTGTAGCCCTCACAAGACTTGTTGTTGGGAATTGGCTTTAAAGTTCATTTGTTATGCATAAAGCAAATTAGCATGAGGAATGTAAACTATGCTAAAAAATAATTCAAGCAATGACGTTATGCAAAAGAGGCTCTACATTTAGCAGCCAAATTTGACTTGGACAGCAATGATAGAAAGAGTGCTCAAATAGACTTAGGTACTGAGCTCCTTGCTGAACTGACAAATAGTGATATAATTGCTCTTGATGCCCTATGTTATAAACGATGCACAACAAATCTATTCAGGATGGTTTCCTGGCCAGTGTAGGTTTTACTGAAGTGTAGTACCTGTATGTCAGCTAACGGGCTTAATCAAACTGTACCCATCAATAATATTTTTAGTTTAGGGTGTGGACAGTACACATTTGAAGGACATTTCTTGCGAAGTCCTAGCCTGACATATCACTTGCTTGCCCTAGTGTAGCTGACGGAACATCAGCTGCTTTGCTGAATTATTGAATATTAGGAGTATGCATCACAGTGAAATGCAACCCCTATTCTAGTGTACATAGGATTGCTGGTCTATGCACAAACTAGAAAGAGAGAAATGTTAGAAAACTGAACCACCTTGGCTTAAGCATGTCATACAAAGTGTGCTCGGTCTTTCAGCTAAACGAAAGTTGTGCTTGCGAAGTGTACCAAGAATCCAGAGTAATATATGTTATTTCCCATAATCATAATCCCTCTGTAATATATTTCAAACGATTAATTTCATGGGCACGAATATTTATCCCTCATGCACCATCCTAGTGTCACAGGGATGGGAAAATGATTCTTGAGGACAAAGCTGTAACTAAAGTCTTCAGATGTAATCACTAAAAGTACAATGAAGTCTCTCCAGCAGTTGCAAATATCAAAATATCTCATTCCAGTAGCAGATACTTCACACTTGCATATCTCAGGGCTAAAGTAATTTGCAACTTCCTTGTTGCTATTTGTGTTCATAATTTCACCTTAGAAGTCAGAAACATGTAATAAAAGTTCATTTTGCTTGTTATTATAAATTTTGGATCTACTAAGACAATTTATATAGGGTTCCCTCCAGGATTTTTTTGTGGGGAGAGGGGAGGGACCGTAGCAATGTAAAACCTATAACCTACACGTGTGAACTCACTTCGCAGAAGATTATGTAATATTCCTATTTTGAAGTAGGGGTGGGGGATGCTGTTTGAGTCACTGTGTAAGGAAAACATTTTTATTGTGATATCAATTAAGTACTACCCCCCTGTACATAGGCCTTGAATTTTCTTGGTAACTACCCGAAACGTAACTACTGCGGTTTTTTATTGTGAACTTACATTATGTGACAGACACATCTGATGTAAAAATTTTGTTTCTGTGCAAAATATCCTTTAAAATAAGTACCATTGATCCATATATTGATCCAAACATTAGGGAATTGTGAATTCTTTGATTTACCTTTCACGTAGACCAGTACAGTGGTACTACTGGCACATTATTCATCATCATATAATTTCAATTTAGATTAGATACACATTTAAGTTTTCTAATGACTATGAGATACAAATTCTAACTTTGGGAGCTCTGATAGGTAATAATCTCGTAAATCCAATCATGAACATCACAATGTCTTAAGACAAATCTTAGGGACTTTGATCCTCTCCATTTGACATCAACATCTACACCTGGCTTCTCATGTATCAATCAGGAAAATGCGTCACGATGGGTAATATTCTAACCTTGATATCATAAGGAAGGCACAGAGCTAGGCAATGCTATCATACATTTTTGAAGACCTGGTACATTGCTCTTTGAAAAAATAATACTGCGGTTTGCCCCCACCCCAGATGGTACCGACGGACCCCCCTGGCTCATTTACTTCAAAGCATACTTAATGCGGTGAACATGAAACATTATAATATAATTTAAAATTTCCGAAACTTCAAGGCATATGTTCAGGGGGGTAGCACACTTCTTATTCTTTTCACAATTTCTTTTCTTAATTTTGAACCGTATGGCATACTTTGCAGGTGTTACCTGATTGAAATATAGGAAAAAATAATTTAACCCCCACCCCTATTTGAAGCTTAGATTTCTAGTTGATGCTTCGGGTTTTCTTGGAATTGTTGGATAGCCTATTGGAATGCCAAAATAATGTGTAAAAACTTTGGAAAATGATGTTACTAGTCATCTTTGTAAATTGAGCAAGATAATACCCTTCCTTTTATTGTGGAGGTGGGGGATAGGAAATCCTCTTATATATTGCCATGTTAATATTGCCTGGCTCTGAAATGATGAAACCATTCCCCAAAACAGAAGCCCAAATTGAGATGGCTGTCAATCATGAATTGTAAATATATAGTATGTCACAGTAACTCAAATATTTCTCTTTTAAAGATCCTTCGCTGTTCCTACATTAATCACAAAATTTACAGCACTACCTGAACTCATGTGCTTACTATATTTGTCAGAATTGTCAAAGGAATTTTAAATTCCAATGGTTGCAAGTCTTCAACAATATGAGATATGAAGCAATGTAATATATCACAATGTTCCCATTTCTCAGGGTTACCATTGTATGTAAGTTTCATGCTTTTGTCTCATGCAGTACAGATGATATGCATCAATAACAGGATTTTGCATGTGCTTTCTTTTCATTGAAAGGTGTTTGAACTTCATAAGGCTGCCAATCACCACCAGATAACGATATCCAATGCCCCAATGCCTAAACATGTCTCAGATATTGTCCTTCCTTTACAGGTCTTTTTCTTTAAGTGCAAATTTTGATGCTTTTATCTCATAATTTACACCTGTAGCTGGTCATGGTTCTATCGATATATGTGTGTCAATATCGCAAAAAGTGATTTTCATTTTCCAATGGCTGCCAGTCATCAGCAATACAAGACATGAAATGCTGCAATATATCAAAGGTTCCCTTTCCATAGGGGTATCATTATGTTTAGTTTCATGCCTTTGCAAGCAAAATACAGATGATATACATCAATGTGAGATTTTGCAGGTGCGTTTTTTTAAAAGGTGTCTAAACTTGAAAAGGCTGCCAATCAGCACCAGGTAAAGACATCAAATGCCCCAATATCACAAAATGCTCAATTTGTTCAGGTCTATCATGATTACTCCCAAAATTGCACAATTGTTGCATTGGGTGCTTTGCCGCAGCACTTAAATACTCCTTCAAATAGCACATACATTTCTTCCAAAACTTTCATTATTATTAATTAAAAATATCTCAAAAGTAATTGCAACATAATCCGTGTAACAGCATAGGAATTAAAACATTTAATAGTGGAAAATCTTTTAGATGTTGATTTCGATTTATATTTGTCTAATTCTTATGAAGATGTTCAAATTCATTGGAAACTCTGTACTGGCATCCCATGGCAAGTGAAAACATAGGCTGCGCTACAGCAAAACCCTCAGTGAATGCCCACATAGCGCAAGCATAATAAAGATTGTTCAAGGAAACCTCTGCGACAAATGTCGTTAAACACCTGGACATAATGTAATTATTTGTCCACGAACACCCAAGGGAATAACAATGTGGTAATTCTTACAGAATCCCAAATCAAAAAACACATAAGCTCACAGAGATGGTGTTTTGGACACCTTTGATATGCATTTGAGCAGCTTTATTGTCACTTCAACATGTATAGTTTCCCATGGTCTGTCAGATTACTTCTGTGTTAAATCCTTGGTCTCTTAAATACTCACGTCTTTCATATAATTTTACTGAGGATGTTGTAATTATGAAATATGTAATCATGTATGGGATCAATTTACATGAATTTTGGTATTTTCTTAAAACATTTTACTGATGTTAAATGATATAGGAAACCTATAGAAATAGTTGTCGGAAGGGGGGGGGGGGGAGGCATATTTGGCCTAAAGCTATGCGGCATTTTAGATGAATGCTGAAAATCACATTTTGGGGCACTGTTTTAAGTTGTCCGTAACTGTTTCCATACGTTTGCTGAGCAATACAGGCATGAGGGTTTGCTGCATAGGCAGTGCTATGTTTCAAAAAAGAAGAAATGTTTGAGAACATCTTCCTTGGTGAGGATTCTGTGTTAATCAAGTTCAGAAATTGGTTTTCCAAGGAGCAATGTGTTGTTATCCTTTCTAAAACCTGGCCACTGTATTGGCTCCATTGCAATTTGCATGGAAAGTTCAAGTTGGTGGTGGCAAGACCAAAGCTCAAAATTTGGAGGTGAAATTTTGCATGGTAGTTTATCTTTATCATAGGAATGGGAAAAGTACCAGGGAGCAATCTTTTGAATTTTTTTTTAAAAACCACCAATTTTTGAGCACACAAGTGTTTATAACAGGTAACTAACCTTTAGCACCATCCGATAGTACCATACACATTGTTTTGTAACTGATATGTTCATGAAACTATATGATGTTACTAATTGTCTTATACTTTATATCTATTGCTTTGCTTAATTGTAACTGTATGTACCAGAAATAAATAATCAATACCTTTACCTTAATCTAAATGTGAATGAGACATCATACAGTCAAATGAGTGCTGGGCAATGAGTTTTTTCATACTTTTAAATTTAGTATTTTACAGTTTTATAGAGGTACAGCCCTTGAGATTTAGGCATTTACACGAGATTTTAAGGAAGCAGTGACATTAAATGTAAAGGCAGCCCTTAGAAGGAAATTTAGCAAAGTTAGAAGTCAAGAAAATTGGCATGAATACAAAAAGCAAAGAAACAAAGTAAACAAACTAAAAAAGACATCACTTAGGAATTATTTTGATAAAAATTGCAATATGTCTAATGCCAAAGGTAAACACTTCTGGCAAGTTGTTAAACCCTTTATGACAAACAAAATTAAATCTAGCAATCACACAATCACTCTATTTGAAAATGACACAATAGTCACCAACCCTGTAGCAGTAACTAGCATTTTTAATGAATACTTCATAAATGTAGCGCAAGATCAGAAAGAACCTGACATTGTAAACAACATGTCAGCTGATGAGGTCATTGGCCACTATATACACCACCCAAGCATAAAGTTGATCAATGATTAAGTAAACAACAACCAACAGTTCAATTTCACACCTGTAAATGACACTACAACCAAAAAGAAACTGAAGTCACTACAAACAAACAAGGCCAGTGGTTTTGATAACATTCTTCCAAAGTGTCTCAAGATAGGTGCAACTCACTTAAGTCGAAGTCTCACCCCAATCTTAAACAATAGCATAAATATAAGGATATTCCCCAATTATAATAAAATAGCTGAAGTGACCCACTGTACAAAAAAATCTGATCAACTTTCAAAACAAAACTACAGGCCTCTTAGTGTCCTAACATCAACCTCCAAATTGTTTGAGGCAGTTATGTGTGATAAGATTATTGAATTTGTATCCTCTTCATTATCCATAGATCTGTCAGCATATAGGAAGACTTACAGTTGTAGCAATGTACTGCTGCATACTTATTGACTTATCTAAAGCTTTTAACAGCCTGCCTCATGGCCTATTAATTGCAAAGTTACATGCAGATGGTTTATCATGTGAAGCCTGTTCATTCATATTGGACTACTTAAAAAATAGAAAACAAATTGTAAAACTAGGTTACATTAAAAGCGAATGGTTAAATTTGAAAACTGGTGTTCCCCAAGGTTCTCTCTTAGGTCCTCTTTTATTTAACATTTTCATCAATGATTTTCTGTTTGAATTAAGTAGTTCTTGCAGCGTTTACAATTATGCTGATGATAACACCTTATGTTATGCACACAGAGACCACTACAATAGTACCATTATGGCATCAGAGGATCATGCCGCCCCCCGGGGCTATATAGCTCTGTTGGATCAAAGGTATTACGTTGTGCCCCCCGGGCTCACTACAAGGAGTCAATGGACATGATCGCCCTCAGGCGTTGACGTTTAGTCGATAGATGTTCACACCCTCAGGCGTCGACGTTTAGTTAACGTTTACTAAATTGAGCTATATCGCATATCATTAAGTGTTTCAGTGCTAATAGACAGTTACACATACAGGTGGCGCTGAGTGTATGTTTATTGAAAATTAAAAAGAATAATATACCTGCTATAGGGTATTTTATTTTAGTCTACCTTGCAGCCATGGAGGGTGAGGATATCACCGAAAAATACATCTCAGGTGCTCATACAGAGGTTAAACCTGAAAATACCGAACATTTCCGGGATCCATTAATAGAGCACAATGTGGACATTAACTCTACCATGAGTAGCACAAGTATTAGCAGTAGGCTGTGGAAGATATTCGGTAAAACTATACCGAAAAATGAAGTGATTTTTATTTGTCAAGTCGTGATTCTATATATCGTCATCATCACTTGCATAGTCAATTTGTCTCTCGGTAATGGAGACAGCAATTTGTGGACCGCTCTCTTGTCCTCATCAATGGGAATAATGCTCCCCGCTCCGACGTTGTCCAGGAGGAGGAGCTGATGAGTGAACCCTCGGGCATATGAGTTTCATTCTTGTCCTATGATTGGGCCAAGCTCTCATCACTTGTGCGATGTTGACTTGACGTGCCCTAAGGTCGCTCAGCGATATCGATGATTGGATACTACTCATGATGCCATACCATGCATGGTGGGCTTCTCTGAGGGCAATGTACTCTACCTGGTATAAATGCTGAGCTCCAGAGCTTCCATCAAGCATTTCTCAAGAGCTGAAAAAGATATACCACACAAGCTACATCATGACAACAAGCCAACTTGACACTCAGACTCCTCAGGGATCCAGTGGAATGACTCTCTGTTTGTCAGAGCACACAAGAGTTATAGCTCATGCTGCACAGCAATACAAGTCAGGATATGTCACAGTGTCACGCTACAGCTGTGACACCTCCAAATGGAGGAATGTCCATATTGCCAAGAAGTCCTTTGAGAAGCTGAAGGAGGCATCAACTGAACTTTACAATGCCCTTCTGAATGGTGAATCGAAACAAGTGGGGCTTACCAAGAGGCAGTTTGCCATGATCACCAAGTTTCAGAGGGGCGATAAGGAGGCAGTGCACTATGTCTCTTTTCTACACCCGAAGACTGAACAGGAAAAACTCACCGATGTCAGTGAATGCCACCACAGCAAGACTATTAATCTACGCAAAGAAGAGTACGAAAAACTACATGGTGCTATGGAGAAAATTCACCAGGTCATCATTACACCACCCAAGGATGCTGAGGGACAGACTCTGAATCCCGAGGAGGCTACAACAGTCAAGGCTTATCAGTGGAATGTTGAGAAGCGTGGAATGAAGTCTCACACTTTATTCCCCACTCGTGAAGATTGCGAAGAAAGTGTCAAGGGCTACTTAGCAGGCCTCCCTGATGAGGGTGTGAAGTACAGCTACGACGTTATCGATCTCGTCATACATCGTCCCACTAAAATGGAAATTTTAGAGTACATCTTCAGCAGCGAAGTGCTACGCAAAACAGGCCATTCATGGACCGACCTGATGATGCAACCTCCTTCTGAAGATGTTGTCGATGAGGCTCTGGAGAAAGTGACCAAAAAAGATGTCGTTCAGATTGCCGAACTAATTGCTGCCCGCCTGAATCACAAAAGACTGTATTTCATGAGTGATGTTTTTGACATTTTTGTGTATGTGGGTGGCATTGGGAGGTCTAAGGAAAGTATCACTAAATATGCCTTGTCACCTCCTATTGAATTGTCAGCTCGTCTGCTTGATTTTTGTTATATGAACATTGTGCAAAAACAAAATACCCAGTCGGTGTCCAGCTAACATGTTCTGTCAGCACTTATTTACTCAATGCAACATCTATGTGCGTGTGTACACTGTGTAAAATGTATTTTTATTTTTTTCTTCATTGCTTGCAATAAATTTTTTGAGATTAAAATTCCATGTCTGTTGTTTTTATGAGGTAAAAAAGAAGGTTGCCTGTGAATTTCCATTTTCATTGTGAAAAGGCCCAATTTCAAAGCATAATTCTCTAGTGAAAAGTGCCATTACACGTTAAAGCCTGGAAGTGCTTAGTGTACATAGTGTACATAGTGTACATAGTGTACATAGTGTACATAGCGTACATGGCGTACATAGCGTGCATAGTGTACATAGTGCGCATAGTGCGCAGTGCTTAGTGCTTAGTGGCTGTCCTTAAAGTGTTCAGTAAATAGTAACAACTCAATGATATTTATATTTTAAACAGACAATAATTTATTAATCGGAATCACATTAATGTCAATACATTTCATTGCGGTTTCTCTTGACAGTAACAATAAATATATATATATATATATAAATAAATAAATAAATAAATATATACAGTTGGTGTGAAATGCACCCTACACAATAAATAAGTGGCCAAAATTGATGCTTTTGAAGAATATACATAATATAGAGTGACACAGAAAACAATTACATGCAAACAGGGTAATTACTGTGAAAATATAGTCATACATGGAAAATGGTGGACAGGTAGTGTTGGTGGAGCTGGAGTAAAGTGCCGAATAATGTGGTAATGAGGAATTTCACCTAAAAACCGAAAGGTTGAGTGTCATATGTGCCCGGGATGAGGCGTCTCTTCGAGTAAGTCACTTTGAACCTTTTGATCTCGTCTCTATTGAAAAGCTTAAATTCATACTTATTACGCCTTATTTTACTGTACGGCACCGCAACATGTGGCTGCTCATCACCGACATCTTCATCACTCAGTGGATTGTTGTCAGGGTCAGCCCAGAACAACACCAGTTTGCAGATACTATCGAAGTTCAAAAGTTGACTGACTTCGTAGTTTAAAGTGAAGCCTTTGAGCTTCGTTGTCTTGTCGCCGTCATTAGTCAAGAATGCGTAAGATTTCGGCCCACTGCTCACGAAGCGCGAGATGAACTGGTTACTCCCCAGCTCATTCGTCCACTGACCTAAGTGATCACCCATGTCCGGTGTATATTGCTTATCGTCCCCCTCTGTATATTCATAAACTACACTGTCGGTGTCAAAATAGATCACTCTTTCCCCCAGACTATGCAGGACGTTGAAAAGACGGCTCCTTGCATTAGCCGTGGTGAAAGCCGCAATAAAAACATTCACATGCGTCATTTCGGGGAGGAACCCCTCCGAGTGCGTATACTCAATCATGCAGCGATTGGTGTCCAAGACATGCATACCTCGGAGAGTGATAGATGGGTTGACCAGCAGTTTGAAAATGTCTGCTCCTGTTTCTGTGAGTTTGTGCGTTCTGTGGTTATTATTTTCGCCAAACTTACCCCAGAAGCTATTCAGGAGCAGTTTATTCGTTGCCCTCTTCCCCTGATTGAGTGAAATGCTTTGTCTGTCAAGACGAATACCTTCAACAGACTCGTACTGCTCAATGTACTCAGTTTTTGCCTCTTCAGTCATATCCGGAGAAGGCCACCCCGATGCCTCCTGTTTCCCTTTAAGAAATAAGTTAACATAATCTGAAAACAGCCCCGGAGTGTCCTGGGACCTGTCAAACTTGGCCCTTTCCCTGAAGTGATAGACCTCGAACACTTTAATTACCACATAGCCTACTCTGAGGGCGTCTTCGAGGTCAACGGACGTCCAAGTACCTACTAAGTCACGCTCAGAGTCTGGACACTTACAGGGGTCTGGAGATGAATTGTGTGCACACCTGCTGCAGAGTGGGAATAGGAGCTTACCGCCTGAACGTAGGGGGAGGCAGGGGTGATAGAGTCCTCTAGGAGGTCTGACGCGTGCTTGAATGAGACCAAAGTATTTGTGAATGTCCTGAGGAGGGGGGTCAATGATTACCTCCGGTATCCCTACTGGGAAGACATCATTCTTCAGTACCATAGGGTATAAGGAGCAGATGTCCACATAGCCCAACCTCTTTCCTTCCTTTGCCTCGTGATACAGCTTCACTGCATTCACTCGGCCGCCGTAAAAAGCGGCCCGTGGATCCAGGCGAGGTAGCAGCTCACAATTTCTTTCGATCTCGCGCAGTCTCTCATTCGTGGTAAGCATGTTCGTGAATTCGCATTCCCACATGAGGTGAACTTCGAAGTTCAGCTCCCTCCTCAGATACGCCAGCCTTGCGTCTGTTCGCTTATAGAGCGATTTCAGGCTTTCGCCTGTGTGGGGGTGCCTGACATTAGCGGGTGTGTTGGGGCCACCGTAACACCTCCTACACCCGTGGTACACACAGCCGAGAAATTCCCAGGCTGTCTCTTTCCCTGTCACAGTGTCCTGATGGTAACCATCCAGTTTCAACCACCCATCCTTGGTTTGGTTTATCACTCGATGTTCGCCCCCATTTCGTGCATGGAGAATGGTCACTCCGTGTCTCTGGGCCTCGTACTCTAGCCAAATGATTGATACTCGGCTGTGCGCATCAAGTCCTGCAAACCCGCACGAAGGCATTCTAGCAAAGGGGGTTGAAACAAATTCCATGCCCTTTATCTCTACACTACCCATGTCAACAGAGCCACCCACCGTGTCAACAAGCTGCAATTGGTCATTTTGAAGGTAGCCCTCCACATTGCGACCATCTTCGAGCGAGACAGAGTACTTCTCGGCCAAGAACATGTGGCGATAAGTCGCCATACACACACTGGCCAGGGTGTTATACTGGAAGGGGTCAATTCCGATGAGTTTGACCTCTCTCTCGCCTCCCTCACCAACATCAACAACTTCTTCTCTGGATGTTATGCCGAGGAGCCAGCTCCTGAACGAGTTACAGCTCTCCTGCAGAATGTTAACATCATCCTCGCAATAGGCGAGTATCTCTTTCTTGAAGTCAAAGACCTTACCCCTCTGCTGAACGTACCACCCTGTGAACTCTTCTCTGGCTTTTGACTTCATCCTGTTCACTCTGTAGCAGTACGGGTGGGGCATGGGGCCGACGTAGTCCCACATTTCCTTCTGGTTGAAAAAGACAGGAAATGCCCCTTTTTTAACACCCTGCAGCCCAAACACCTTGGGCATCTGACTGAGAGGGAATGTCAGGAAGTTTAAAGAGTCTATGATTCTGAACTTCCCAGCATCGATAGCAACAATTTTACTCCCCCTATAAATGACTTTAGGGAGCTTCCTCATGCTGCAGAAGATGTATTTTGCCATGAAGTATGCGTCGTAAGCCTGGCCATTGTGAAAAAGCAAAGTGTACCCCTCAAATTCACGCCTAAACAAGAATTGACAGAAGTCTGTGGCAGCATTGTCACCAAAAAAGGCGACTCCTCTCTTCCCGCAGTCTCCACCGATCATACATACGTCTCTCTCAGCATTGCCCCTAGCAGCGTTCGGGTCGACATTGTCAGTGCATTTGTCACATGCAGTACCGCAGTGTGAGCAGCGCGGATTGTCGCGGTAACTCACCCCGATACAGTAGGAGCACTCCCAGTGGGCCACAAGCAGGTTGGGCAAATGAAATTTGCCAGTGGGGTCAGCCTCAAAGTCGGCGAAGACATACTTGCATGACACGGCCTTGGGTTTTTGTTGACGTATGTAGCAGAAATGCACACCTGTGACCAGCTTTCTGCAAATCTTACACTCGCGTGTACCGCATTTGTGGTCATCGCCAGGCTTGTAGAACACACCACAGCCTCTACAGCGATGGGAACTTGAACATGTGCCATTTTCTAAATGGCGCTGGTTGCAGGCCACAGAGTGCATGAAGCGATTACATACTTGACAGCAGTGCTTCTCAATGTCCAGGATAGGACATGACTCCGCTTTACAGGATGAGCACTGGTCACAGCCCGCATGTCCATATCTCTTGTCATAGGGCGTCAAACATTTTGAGCAAAAGGCCGACTTTGCAAAGATACAGTGCACCTTGATTATTGTGTGAAAGTGACCTACCGCTTTTGGATCTAGAGGGTCGCGCTGATATAATAAATAAATAGTACGCTGCCTACAGTCATCACCCACATAGATAGGCCTGACACTAGATCCTCGGCCAAAAACCACTACTCGTGCGTTAGCTACTCTTTCGAAAGAGGGTATATCGGTGAAAACCGGTACATATTCAAGGTCAAATCCAGCGGTGGTGTGAAGCCTCTGAGCTTCAACAGCCTGAGCATTTCTTTTACCATTGTTCACCCTCTTGTACTCATTCTGAGCGAGATTGTGCGCTTGCTTGTTAGACGCGGGAGTTGCATCGAGATTTGCCTTGGCCACGCCGACCACTATTGACCTAGCCAGGCATAAATTGTCTGTGTTTTTAATTTCACATATGCATTTCAATCTACGCAGGTCTTCGATATAGTTAATGCCTGAACTAACACCGGCCACCAGTGGGTTTCTAATGACGCCCACATGAATCTCTAGAGGCTCATCTAGAAACAGATCTTCATCAGACTGCAGCAGACTTTCCAGGAGTTCAACAATTTTGAAAATGGTGAGCTGGTGCAGGGGTATTAGGCCGCTAGAGTGGGGGCTGTAAAATGCCTCGTTTTGAATGAAAAACCGGACGAGGTCTTGAGCATTATAGCTCTCATTAAGTCGAGTAATAATGGTTTCGATCACTTCCTCCAGACCGCCCATGATGTCCCTGAGATTAACACCAGCCCAGTTTACATTAAAATGCACACTGTACACCGTCTCTCGAGCAACTCCACCGTCAAACTCGATGTCTTTGATATTCCTAACTTCAATGTGCCGGTGGAAATTCACTACATAATCGGGGCCATCAAATATCATGTGAGGTTCAATGAGGCCCTCATCGACAACCTCCTCAGCCACCTCCTCAGCCTGTTCATCGTTTTCATTCATGACTATATCATCTACACCCGCACCAATTATATTCTTTTCGTAGAGCATGTCTAAAAATAAAATTTCTCTCTGCTCCCCGTCAAGCACCTGGCCTTCGGCCCCCTGATCCACTTGAGGTATTTCATTTAAGCTATGAAAAAAATAAAAAATAAAAATAAAATATATATGTGTATATATGCGTATATATATATATATATATATAGTCAAAATAAATTAATAAAAAGTTTTCTGCTATACCTCCTATGGAGGCCCTTCTACATGCTTTTGTAATAAAGCATTTCAGTGATTGTCAATATGGTTTTTCAAAAAATTAAATACATAGATGTGTTATTATTATTATTATTATTATTTATTCATTTGAGGTAGCAATGGTTACATAAATGACAGATACGTATGCCGAAAAAAAAAATAAAAATAAATAAATAAATAAATTCTGGTAAAATACTGACTAGCTGTCAGACCAATCCCCCAGAGCCAAATCCCTCATCCACGAAAAGCTATCCTCATCCTCATCCTCATCCTCTGCATCCCTAGCCCTACCCCCGCTCGGAGTATTATCGACATCATCTCTGCTGATACTGAAAAGAGAGAGAGAGAGAGAAAAAAAGTTAGCAAATGTATATGCCTTCCCCTGTTGGGGCACAAAAAAAAAAAATAAAATAAAATAAATAAATAAATAAAAAACATTCCTTGTCACTTTTCAAAAAATTCAGCACTCACTTATGTCGATCAGGGTCTGGTATACACGGTGGTTCACCACCGGACAGAGTATGAGGTTGGGGTGGTGGAACCCCTGAGGGGCCGGCTACTTCCCCATCTTCAACAATGCTAGGGGGAAAAAATAAAAATAAATAAATAAATGAAAATAAATAAATATATATATATATATATATACAAATATAGGTCCCTCTGGTGTTATATAGCAATCGACTCGACTTACCCATTGATGACACGACGAGTGAAGGTGAACGATCGCCGGGGATTGGCTGCTTCAGGGCCTTGGGCAACAGCAGCAGCAGTAGCAGTAGCAGTAGCAGTAGCAGTAGCAGTGGCAGTAGCAGTAGCGGTAGCAGTAGCGGTATCAGCACTGGTGCCAGCACTGGTGTCAGCACTGGTGTCGGCATCTGTATCGTCATCGTTGGCCTCAAAATTGAGCACCCTCCTGACTGTCCATCGAGATAGAGGCGTTACTTGAGCATTTTCAACGTTGCTACTAGAAAATAATATAAAATAAAAATAAATAAAACAACCCCTACCGGCATATAACCGCATACACTAGAGTGTAATATCCAGGTAATAGTGTTGCTATATAGAAATGTACATACACATTCGATGCTTCTCTACGTCGACCACTCGGTCTCTTTTCATACACCGGGCAGGACAACTTGGCCTTTTTGGCTGGTGGCTCCCCCTCCAGCGGTGACGGTTTACTGAAACAGGCCATGAAACTTTCAAGTTTCATGACACTCTTCCTGTGGTAGCTCAGCTGTTGGCTATATCTCTGAGTACAAAGGAAAAAAAGAAATTGTCACTCTGTTCTCGGGTAACCACAAACTAAAAAAAAAAAAAAAAACAACAAGCGCAGCCACAAACGCAATATACACACCTTCAGCATGGCAGCTTCGGCAGAAAGAATGGCGTCGTCATCATCGGTTTCTTTCCACTCCATTTCTTCTACAGGCGAAGCAGGGCTGGGAGGGGGTGGTGGTGGAGGAGAAGGAGGTGTAGGAGGTGAAAATAAAGCGCTCTTCGGAGTTGAGGTCCTCAGAGGTACTGGGAGTGCAGGTGGTGTTGAACCGAGTAGAGAAGGATTGGTATTTCCCCGCGAATTAGGCTCAGTACCAATGTCAGCACCAGTGGCAGTGCCAGTGCCGGTACCACCAACATCCATAGGTTCTCCACTGGGACCACCATTCAGCATCAGCTCTAGTTGGCGTATTTCACGCATGGCCTGCGAAGCTAGGCTATAAAATAAAATAAAATAAAGTTGATAAATAAATAAAAGAACGAGTTATATTTAGAGTTATATCATTGAGCCTACACCCGCACAAGCACACGCACGCACATACAGCACTGGCTAAGGCGCATTACTGTAGGCAGCGTAAGACATATAGCACACGTCGTACTGTCTTACAGCGTAGGCTACGCCATAGCTCGCCCACGATAAAACATGGAGAAAGGGCATTGCTCTAATAAGTCTGAAGAAGAAAAAGAATGCCCCGAAGAAGAAGAAGAACTAGAACTAGAATTAGGACTAGAGCCGGAAGGAGAAAAATACGACGAGCTCGAGGGGCTCGAGGAGCGCGAAGAACGAGATCAAGATCAAGATCAAGAATCTCTTTTTAAGTTCGAGTCGCCCTCGTCTACAGTAATCGCGGGGCCATCCATGGTTGGAAAAACTGTTCTGGCCCTGTCGATCGTGAAGAACTCGAGGGTGATGTACACTATACCACCGATGAAGATCTTGTACGCGTACGGCGTTTATCAGAAAAAGTTTGAAGACCTCGAGGCTCTGATACCTAATCTGACTCTCCATCACGGGCTGCCACCTAGAGAGCTGATAGAAGAACTGAAAAGCGAAGACGGTAACAATCTGGTGATTCTGGACGATTTGATGGACGAAATAGGCAATTCCAGCGAAATGTGCTCGCTGTTTACTCGAGAAGTTCATCATGGCCGCATCTCGGTCATAATGATATCGCAAAATGTCTACCATCAGTCGCGCTACTCGCGCACCATTAGCCTCAATACGAGTTACTTGATATTGATGAAGACATGCAGGGACCTACAGCAGATACACTTCCTCTCTCGTCAGATGTTCCCTAGCACTCCGAAGCGATTAGTCGAAGCACACGAAGACGCCACAAGACAACCAAGAGGGTACCTAGTCGTGAACAACTTGACTAGCTCAGGCGACGAGGACGTTCGCCTGTGCACCTCCATCCTACCCGGCGAGACCCTAGTGCTGTACACGCGGAAATAATGCCTGACAGAGTCAAGGACTGTATCGGCTTTCTGGAGCTTTTGGTGAACACGTACAAGCTGGCCGCTCGCTCCAGTCGCACATTACTGCTAGAGGCCACCAGGGACCAACTCCTGTGCATAACGGAGGTCATACTGAATACATTAGAGGGCAACTTGAGGATCTCCAACAGTCCGCATCTAGAGCTGAGTAGATTCAAGGGAGTGCTGCGTAAAGTACCTAGAATAGTAGTACCAAAAGTTGCCTCGCTCAAATCGCGCAACTCAGGCTCCGGCCCCAACTCCAGCTTCAGGACTACGGTGGCATCTCGAAAACAGTTGAGAGAGCTCTACGCGAGACACTACAAGACGCTGATCGAATTCCTGGAACTCTGCATACCTCCCCTGAAAGGCCTCCTCGAGCGAGAAGAAAACGGCAATGGCAATGACAATGACAATAAAATTTAACAAGAAAGTTTACGTGATTCCTCAGGAAAAATACCACAGTCTACTGGAGAATCATAAAAAATATACGACAGATGAGCCCGGGCGCCTGGCCGCAGCGGCTGCTGCGGGCCAGGTGCCCTCCTTTCGAGTGCCTGGTGAGGTACAGGCAGGGCCCTCTTCTAGCGCCGGAGGCGGGCACCTCGAGATCAGGGGGGCGCCGGTTCTCAATGGAAATACGATGAAACGGGGTAGGTCCACTTCTAAGGATCGCTTACAGGGCCGGACTGGCCTTCGGACTGGCCTTCGGACTGGCCTTCGGACCGGTGTCATTATGAGCGAAATCGAGTCGAGGTTGAGAGACCAATCGCTGGTGAATAAGTCCCGGGCCATACTCTATCTACTGTCAGGCGAGGGCGAAGGTGACTACGAAAGCTATTACGTCGACCTGCTGCTACACACGCAGTCGAGCTCCTTCCCAGTGCCCACCGGTCACCACAAGTTGTACTGGCTCATGCTGCAGAGAGGAGTGCCACTGAATTTAATCTCAAACGTTAAATTACGGAGAATATTACATTATATGAAAAACAAATACGAGGCCGAAACCGAAACCGAAACCGAAACTGAGCAAGAAGAAGGAGGAGGAGGAGGAGGAGGAGGAGGAGGAGGTTCGGAGTGGAGAAAGAGGAGAAAGAGGAGAAAGAGGAGAAAAAGGAGAAAGACTGAGGCTGAGGCTGAGACTGAGACTGAGACTGAGGAGACTGAGGAGACTGAGACTGAGACCGAGGAGACTGAGGAGACTGAGACTGAGACTGGGACTGGGACTAGGCCTAAGACTAATACTAAGACTAAGCCTAGGCCTAAGACTAAGACTAAGACTAAGACTGTCGAAGGAGCAACGAAAGAGGCTAGCGCAAAAGGAAAGGGGAAACGTCGTGCGTGGATCAAAGTCTCCAATAAATAACAATGGTGCTCCCCAAAGACATAGATGGCTATTTAACTCGTCGATTTTACAATCACAGGTCACCAGGGAGTTTCACCAGTGCAGCAAAGTTACACTCAGTTATAAAGAGTGAAGGTAGATACTCGATAAGCCTGAGGAGAATTGAACACTGGGCCCAGACGCAGGACATTGTCACTCTACACAAGTCAGCTCGCGAAAAGCCTGTCAAGTATAGGCGAGTCATAGCGCCTGGCATGAATCACATGTGGGACTGCGACCTGCTGGTGTTGACAGGTGAAAGGTTCAAGAGTGCCAACGAAGGACACGCGTACATCCTGGTGACTATAGATGTCTTCTCTAGATACTGTAGGGCTCAGCCCGTCAAAAGTAAAAGCGGTAAACACATGAAACACGGATTTGGAGAAATATTTGATGCAGCAGGAGACGCAGGAATGCCCAAGTTCATAAGAACTGACAGGGGGACTGAATTCACAAACTCCCAGGTCCGCGATTTACTTAAAGACAGGGGAGTAAAGCACATCTTTACAAATACAGAAACAAAGGCCAACTACGCCGAGGCAATGATGAAAGGACTGAAAAAGAGGCTGTTTCAATTTTTCCAATACACAGGTAGCTACGGCTATCTGGAGGAGCTCCAGGCCATGGTGGAATCGTACAACCGCACTATTCATTCGAGCATAGGAGCCAGCCCTGAGAGTGTCACGCAGGAAAACGAGCAGGACATTTGGGACTACCAATACGTCACCAGTCAAACTACTAAAGACCTTCATAGAGCTTTCAAGAGAGCCATTTCAACGGCGAGGAACAAGACACGTAATCGGTACAAATTTGCATTGGGGGACCACGTCCGAGCGTCGTATCATAGGCAGAAGAACTTTTTTCGTTCCTACGACGAGCAGTTTACAGGCGAAGTGTTCACCATCAGAGCCAGGAAATTCTCAGACGGTGTGGCCATTTATTACCTCAGAGACTATCAGGAGGAGAAAGTCGATGGCCCCTTCTACACCCACGAGCTGACTCCTGTGAAATTTGACCCAGACGCTTTCTTCAAAATTGAAAAAGTGATCAAAAAACGAGTGAGGCGTGACGGTTCAGAAGAAAGCCTAGTTAAGTACCAGTCTTGGCCCAGTAAATATAACCAGTGGATACTCAGCTCCACAATCAAACCGCTGAAAAGCAAGAGACTGAGGAAAAAGTGAAGACAGGAGCGGGCAAAAATAAATAAAGACATGTATATTTATCTGTCTAGCGACCAGTCAATGGAGATAAACCCGAGCAACACTGCGGGCAAGTTTACAGTGCAACTACCGGAGCCATTCACACGTCCTCGTAATGAGAGGGCTAGAGGGCAGTGGCACCTAGGACTGATCGAGATAGCCCTGCCCCAAATCGGTGCTGACCTGAATAAATGGGATGTCATCTACGTGACATGCCCTCACGTGGAAGGAGTTGTAACAGGAGACGCATACAGCTCAGTGCTGCGAGCCATAGCACTTGGTGAAATAAAACGCCACAGTTATGCACGCTTTCACTCAGTGCTCTACACACCGCTGCGAGTGACGGACGTAAAGTATATTTCTATTGAGCTGAGGAATTCCAGAGGTGACGTATTACCGGAGCTTGTCGACGAAACCAGTCATTCCACTAAGTGCACACTAGAGCTAGTATGGAGGCGAGATACAAATCCCTAGCAGCCATGGATGCAGCACCCTGGGTTGAGCATTTCAAAAAAACGGCGGGTCAAACGAGCATACTGTCACACCGCCCCAGGGCAGTGGTGATCAAAAAGCAACGCAGTGACGGTGGCAGTGGTAGCAGCAGCAGCAGCAGCAGCAGCAATAGTGGGAAAGTCAATGCCAGTTTACCTCTGACAATAGTGTCACCAGTAGGCCAGTCTAATGAAATGGCCAGGGCTGATCTGAACATGGAAAGCGATAAAAGGGCTGGTGGAAGCTCATCTGACTCAGTAGCAAGATCCAGCACGTCGTGGCCACAACGAGGGAAGAAACGCAAGCAGCATCTTCAAACTAACACGCCTAGCAGTGACAGGAAGAAAAAAACCACTAAGCTCAAGGACATTTTCAGTCGAAATGGCAGCAGGTGAAAAGGTCCTGGAATCGATTGACCTGGCCTATGATGACACACTCAATTTGTTCAGCCTACCTCTCAGCAACATGGGGGTGACAGACGTTAAATATCTACCTCATAAACCGATCAATCAATTCTCAGCGGAGGGCGACGTGAAATTTCACGTGACAGGCTCAGGCACGGCATACATAGACCTATCCAGTGTATATCTAAAGACCAGCGTACGCCTGGTTAAAGGTGATGGCTCGCCAATTCCTGCAAGGGGGAGTAAAAAGCAAAAGGACCGCTCCGAGGGCCCCCGTGCTCCATCATCAGCAACGTTGGCAGCAGCGGCAGCGGAGCAAGAGTCTGAGGGTGTTTGGAGTGTCGGTGTTGTCAACAATTTGGCTCATGCTCTCTGGGATCAAGTGGAGGTGCGACTTAATGATCGAGTGGTGACTGGAGGTCAGACTGGTTACAGCTACAAGGCTTTAATAAATACTCTACTGGGAGAGCGCGAGTTAAACGACTCTGAGTTAGAATGCGCCTTGTTCACGAAGGACACAGCACGCTGTATGGACGACGTGACCCTGCTGTCCGGTGGGAATGAGGGATTTAAAAAGAGAGCGGCTCTCCTGGGTGCAAGCAAAACTGTGGAGCTAATGAGTAAAGTAGACGTCGATGTTTTTAAAGTGAACAAGTTACTTTTAAACGGCGTCTCAATGGACATTACTTTGGCACCTACTTCTAGTAACTTCAGACTACTGAGTTCCAATGACGGCAAGAGAGACTACAGACTAGAGATCAAGGACATTACACTCGTTCTGAAACACGTGACACCTTCAAATCTTGTGTTACTAAGCCACCAGAAAGTCATGGAAGAGGAGATCTCACTGGCAAAGTATTTCTATACGAAAGAAGAATTACGCAAATTTAATTTGGCCAAGGACACCTCCTCTTATTACATAGAAGATGCGTACAATGGCAGGATACCGAGTAAGATTGTGATGGGGTTCGTGTCTGGCGAATCAATGAGTGGTAGCCTGGTCAAGAACCCATACAATTTCAAGCACTACGACATAGCATACATCAATGTGAGTCTATCAGGCATGCCAACGCCCTCAGGCCCACTAAGCATTGACTTTGCAGAGGGGAAGTACATACACTGCTATTCCCAGCTTTATGGAGAAAAAGCTAATTTCAGTAGCGAGGCGAGGATCACCAGAGAGGAATACAAAGAGGGCTACAGCTTATTCACTATTGACCTGGCTCCTCAGAACTATGACGACTTCTACCCAGTGATGCGAGACGGCTGCGTCAGAATAGAGCTCAGATTTAAGTCACCTCTCCCAGAATCGGCCGTAATGATAACGAAAGTGACATATCCGGGGCTATTCCAGATTGACTACGCTCGCAACATCTATCTAACATGAACACAGACCGGATTTATGAAATACTGTGGAATGACGCTGCAACATCGGCCAGCGTGATGGCTGTTATACCGTGTAATGCACTGAAATACGTGACGACCAGCAGAGGCTGCTACATTGTTAATTGCAATGAAAACTCGTACTTACGCGGAGATGTCGGCCACTGGCTTTTCCTGAGGATTCATAGTTCAGGCAGACGTGATGATGACACAAGACTGGAAGTTTTCGATGCCCTGGGTGCGAAGGCCTACAATGATGAAATCAACATGTTTATGAGACAATTCGATCATTGTTCGATCAATTATGAGCATATCTCTAATGTTAATTGCGGTTTTTACGCTCTAGTGTACTCGTATTATAGGTGTAGGAAATTTACGCCTTCGAGTATATTAAATATACTTAAAGGCGTTGGAGATGTAGAAAAACATTGTTTGCTGTTATATAGCGTAAAGAAGGCGTGCAATTGCTAATTAATTAATTAATTAGCTAGGTTCATAGATACAGTTGTATGCCATAGAAATTAGGCGAGCGAGTAATTTTATTTATTTATTCGCTGGGGCTCTATACGAGGCCATAGCGACGTAGACAGTGTATTGGCGATGGGTGATAAGGTTATGTAATAAGAGCTAAGCGAGTGGACTGATTATTGTTATTGTTATTATTATTATTATTATTATTATTATATATTCCGCAATTATTACCAGAGATGTCACTGCATTACCAGCTTGTATACATTCATGACTGTTCAACAATTGCTAATAAAATGGTATACACATATCAGTGACACTAGTTCAGAGTCTATGTGAGTAAAGGGCCTAAAAAAATTAAAAATAAAATAAACATTTTCACTAACCTTTTTGACTGAAAAGACTGGTCCAAAATTCAGAGTTGAAGTATCGAGTAGACAAGGAAGAGTTCCCGAAGACCAGAGCAGTGCCGAGATGCGATGAGCAGAGTTTTTTCTTCTTTCAAAGAGTCAACCGATGTGATGGAGTTTCCAGAGAGCTCATACTTTTTATATGACTTTTTCTGCCCCTGGCAGTAGCCCTGATAGCGGGGTGGTCTTTTGTTTTTACTCAGATGGTCACCAGCCTTGACCACGTGCTCAACATCAAAGGCTGAAGATGCTGTATTGTATATGGAGGCATGTACTGATCGCTGACCGCTGCGGCGTCATAGGTCACACAGGGGGGCAGGCTCTTATCTATACCAGGTAAACGCACATGCTTAATTTCCATAAACGCCGTTCAGCAGTTTGACTCAGCTGTCTGACTAAGCGTTTTGAGTCAAAACGGTCGCATCAGATGAACTGCCGACCCCCCGGGGGTCATTGACTGTAATGACCTGCTTATTGACATTGTCCATTAAAACAAAAAAAGAAAAAAAATCCTCATGCGATGTAACTTTAAATTTCGGCTTGGTATGATCAAAAAGATTCTTGTGTATATGTATTTTGAACTATATAACACTCATTTTGAATGCTACTGAGGATCTACATTGTATGCAACTATACAATGCAGCACAAAACAACACAACACAATGCAGCACAACACAACGCAACACAACACAGCACAACACAATGCAATACAATGCAATACAATACAATGCTATACAATTCACTGATTAAGATCAGCGGTCAAGTTTCTGCAGAAATGCGTTCCTGCACTTTTTTGTGTCTCTTTATGGTATTTATTTGATGCATAATATTCATTAGGCTGTCACATGTAATCAGCAGCAACAGCAGCAGTAGCAAGCAGTGTTTGAGAAATATAAGTGAATATAACTTACAGCCTGAATAGATTATACCCCTCTATTGTTCAATGGGGGACCACGTGCGCCCTGTCTTTTGTTTTGTTACGTAATGATCATGTTACCCCCTGCTGGGGCTGGGGTGCTTAGCAGAAGCTCAGCGTCATAAAGCATCGGTATTTTGGAGACATAAGACGTATAAGCCATTGCTTAATTGATTGCATGATTACAGAGAATACAATGTTCTGGATTTTATTGTTTTTCGCCATGGGTATATGCCCGAGCGATGCCTGGATATGCGGAAACACTGGTCAATGTCGCTGTACTTCATCGGGAGAAGTGATCTGCACTCAAATAACGGCGGCACCCTATTTCACGGCTGATTACAGACTAGGCAGACGACTAACGATTAAGACGAGCCACGGATTCGATACTGTAAGCCTTGCAGACACGATTGGCTTTGAACGTGTGATGGTGATAGGGCTTTCGATTGAGCAATGCGCGAGCGCCATGGATGATTTTCCTGCAGTAATGTGCATCAGCGAGACAACGTCCTACAGACCCCCTGTAGTGCAGCCGACACACCCATCCAGGCGAGGCCCGGGCGCTGTAGCAATGGTAAACGAGATACTGAGAGATGCCGGTCCTAAACACGCCCCCGCTATGGCACCCCTTGCAGTCCTAAATGGTGTGATCATATGGACAGTCATTTCGGGTGTTATAGGGGCTATTTTGACGGCTTGCATTTTGGTGAGTTTGGTCAACCTTCATGCCCGTATTAACACCCACGCACGCTGCAATGACCCCCCAATGTATGCAGTAAACTGCTGCTTGAAGTGTATAGCTGTAGCCCTATGCCCCTTTCATCTGATGGCGAAATGCTGCAAATGCACAGGCTGCTGTCTGTATGCATTGGATGCTAGCACTAGAGGTGCTACCACATCCTTCTAGGCCTAGGTCTAGTTAGGTTAGTTGTCAAAAATTAATTCCTTTGCTTTTGTTTTTCCTGTGCACAAGCACATTATAGTTTCACTGTAATAAGATTGACAGATGCGTGAAAGCCGTGGCACCATAGAGGGGGGTGTATTGTTCATTCTTGTGTTATCCTTCAATCAGGTCAATTATCAAGTGACCCTCATAGTAACTGTTGTGTCAACTAAGCATGCCTTGGGCTAATGCACACACAACTTAGTAAATTGTCTCTTTCGATTGATGCTAATCGCGCAACACAGACTGTATTTCAGTAATGCTCAATGTCTCATAAATGTATCTTTTTTTTTTTCTTTTTTCACAACTTCCAGATGAGAGACTACTTCTTTCTACGATTTCGCGACGTAGTTGCGAATATAGCATTGCGCTTACTGGCAAGGCTGATTCTTGTTTATATATGGAATGTCGACATGCTAATAGACTTCCAAAATGTCGATGAACGTAATTTGTTCCTAGTTATGCTAGTTAGAATGGCAAGGTGGATGATTAGAGCATTGGAAAGACGCAACAATGACCACGCACAACCTCGAGCGGCACCCGTGATAATGCGTCGCCGGCACGCTGTAGACCTGCTGCGAGCAGCCGGAGCAGTAGGGGCCGGTGCCCCCCGCCGAAGAGATCTGGCCGGCTTGGATCTAAATAATATCCTGCCGAGGCGCCTTAGAGGACGTAACGGTGGAAGGCCCTAATATGATGACTTGTAGCCCGAAGACTAGACTGTAACATGTAGACTTTAGCATGTAGACTTTAGCATGTAGACTTTAGCATGTAGACTTTAGCATGTAGACTTTAGCATGTAGACTTTAGCATGTAGAATGTAGACACCGACATTGCCATTGACATTGACATTGCCATTGCTTTTTCTGTTTCTGCTGTGCTTTTTATTGTTTTTATTTCACTATTGATGTACACTGTGCTTGTTTGCCATTAACGATTATATGTATTGTCCTTCATTATTTACAAGTTGCTTTGTTTGCTTCTTTTTTGCTTTTTTCCATATTTAAATGCTTTTTTGACTTATTGGTATGCTTATGCTTATGTTCAAGTATTATATTTAACAATTAACAGTGTGAAAGAAAGAAAGATTGTTTAGATGATTTTTTTCTGCTTTTTCATTATTTAAATGCTTTTTTTCCTTATTTGAATGCTTATGCTTAAGGATTATCTTTTAATAATTAACGGTGTGAAAGAAAGTTTGTTTAACTGATTATGATATTGACTTTTCTTTTCTTTTCTTTTTTTTTAACTAAAGGAGTGAAAGTTTGCATGTATTTCTGTTTCGTGCTTTTTTTTTGTTGGATAAACTGTTGCATTTATAAGTTTTGTTTTTTTGATTTTTTTCTACAAAATGGCTATGTCAAAGTAATGAGTATAGTACAATGATATCACAGATTTACACCTGTCTAATTAGCAATGCACAGCGGTTTGTGTTTGATGTCAAAAGCTGACCAATGCGAGACAGGTTCTCATTAAGACCTCGGGGTACAAACAGCCAGCCAGGTTTCATTCCTATGGATGTCAGTACTCAGTCAGCATCTCTCTAGAGCGGTTGAATGTATGCCGGATAATATGTCAGCCTGGATGAAAGGCATGCTACATGCTACATGCTACATGCTAGTGCTACACTAGAGAGCATAAGCAAAAGAAGTGTAAATACAAAATGGTTAGCTTTGTGCTGCTTTTCATGAAGTTAATAAGGAAATACACAACTATAATGAGCTTTATATAGCTTAAAAACAGTATATATATATATATATATATATATGTTGCATGAGACTTTGTGTTTTGTGTTGCTTAACAGAGAGTTAATATCAAATGACATCTAATATAAGCTTCCTGCCTTTTTAAAATAAATTGGCCCTCTCCCTAAAAGGATAATAGTAAACTACAATGTATGTAATGTTGACAATACCAATGCTTAAGCATTGCATGATGCATGATGTACTATAACAGGCTAATATATATATATTAACAATAGCCTTTTAAATATATTTAACAAACATTACATTTTGCCCTGAGGGGCTTTTTGGACGGATACTGAACGCACACCATACGTCATAGCTTAAGGTCAAGACGCACTAGCGCCGGGGGGCACAACCTTCTGATCATACTTATTAACCCTGAGGCTATTAATAAATAGCCCGAGGGGGCGGCATGATCCTCTGATGCCATAATGGTACTACTGTAGTGAGACCCAATGGTCATAAAGGACAAGCTAGAAGTGGCTTCCACTCGAGCAATTTCATGGTTCAAAAATAATTTTATGAAAGCAAATGCGTCTTAATTCCAAGCGATATGTCTGAGTAGAGAAAATGTTTCCATAGATTTTGAGATTGACAATAAAAAAATACAGTCTGAATCTATTGTTAAGCTGTTAGGTATCAACATTGACAACAAACTAAATTTTGACTGCCATGTATCAATTAAGTTGGATGGCTGTTTCCTCCTTCGTCTCATTGCCATGGTCTCTGTCTGTCCTAATTAGCCCAACTGGTGTAGAAATACAGGACGTAAAGCCCTAATCACACACACACACACACAGGACTTTATTGAATCAGTTACAATGTCACACAAGAGCAACAGATGTCAGCGATGTCTGCTTTGCAGGCTTCAGACAAGGTACTCCAGAATGGCATTCATATGTCATGCTTTAGCCAGCCCCATTTAGATGGTAAAAGGAATGTAATTATAGGTTTGAGGGCTTAAAATCCTAGCACAAGAGCTGCCCATGTTGGTGGAATGCTCTCAATTGCCCTGCCCCATACTCTAGACAGTTACTTTCTGCTTACATGGATATCAGTACTACAAACATACATGTACAGAGCGTTCAATGATTGCAAACTGGGTATCTGTCACCTGAGCAGGATCATATAAGAGGCTCTGGAAGATGGTGGCCACCTTCTAATAAATTCTCCATGCTTCCCAAGCTCTTTTCTTCCCTGTACTATAGATGGTAAAGCTGTGTTGCACCCTGTAAAGCCATGGAGCAGGGCAAGAAATTGCACAATTTTTTGAACTTGGACATACTTGCCACACCAAGCTTATTGAAGAGTGTTATCGGAATTACCACAACATCTCAGTAGACTATTCAAGAATGCAGAACACATCAGCCAGGAAAATGAACAATTCTGCTTTGTCATGGTCAACCCATAAAAACTGCTGATGGTTGGCGTCCTAGTATCCCTTCAAGCCTCCTTCTGCCACATCATCGAATTTTTCACAAACTTGTAGATTGCCATTTTGCGAGAGAGAAAGAGGATAAGGTTGGTTCACAAGTTGAAGGAACTCATCCAAATTGGCGTCACGAGTTTGACAAGCAATGAAAAACCAAGAAAAGAGTGAAAAATCACTCTTCAGTGATGCTACTTGTTTCTTGGTCTGAGGAAGTGAAGATATGAAACTTACTTTTCTTCACGGGATCTGGAACATGCTCTGTTTGATTTTTCAAAAACTTATTGTTCTTTATGGGAACCAGAACATGCTTTGTTAAAATTTTCACATGTTTGAAACATACTTCTGAAATTGCTTGAGACCAGAGGCTTCAATCTCGTTCAGAACCTTGACACTATCAGCACAACAATTACCATATCCAATTGCAGTTAATCATTGCTCACTTTAGTGAAAAGATTGCCCATTTCATCTCTGGTGGTGACCAGAGCGTTAACTTGATGATAAATGTGGCCTGAACTCCTAGTTTCTGCTCATGATGATTTATGTTTTTCTGAGCATTTGACACGCCTTCTTGGAATTCTCCTATCAGCCTAGCCTCTTCTGGGCCTGCCACCATCCAATGCTGCAGTACCATCTCATTTTGCCCTGCCCCCCCCCCCCCCCACGTCTCTTTTAGCCCAGGAATTGTTCTGATCATTTGTGTGGCCCAGCGAAAAAGAAGTTCCTTGTTTACTTGAGGATTAAAATTTCTAAGGTAAACCATGTCACAGTATGGATGCTTACCCATCGAGCATAGTAGATTAGTCCATGGGCCAGAAATGGAAACCCTCCCCCTCCCTTGGGAATTTTGGAGACCTATATAGTATCAAAGGTGGATGTCTTAGGTATAAGAATCTGCCTGTTTGCATCTTTATAACCTCAACATTCACCGGTTAGGGACATATTAGTAACCGGAAGTCGGCGGAAAAATTAGGCAAAACTGCCGATGATATATTGCCAGAAAGATGCTTATATCTCCAAAAGTAATAAACATAGACTGACAGATTAAATGTTGTATGAAAGCTTATAAGATACCCAATCCATTACACATATGTGTTTTGAGCCTTATGGAGCTCTAAAAGTTCCAGGTAGGCCTAAATGTTCAAAATTGAAAGAATTCTAAAATTTTGTATTTACGTTAACATAAGTTTTATTCTTGAGAAGCCAAACAAAATTGAGTTATCGAAGTAAATTTCTCACGATTTTGCAATATTTGAACAATAATTGGTAATCTACTCTATTGTGAGACCAAATCTACTACACAAATGACATGGACATTGAAAAATATGCTAGATCTACAAATTGGGTCCACAGCTGTAAAATTGAAACAGGAATATCAGCAGCATTGGTGGAGGTGTTACCTTTTGTTCTTTTCCCTATGTTTGCAAATGTCTGCAATTTTGTCTTCTTGATGGGATCATGGAAGCTGTCATCTTGCTGAACAAACATCTTGTTGACAAAGGCTAAGAATGAAGCTTCCCCAGCAGCATCAACCTTCAAAAGATCACTTTCAATTACTTTTGAAGCAGCTGTACCTGAGGACAAGCAATACAGAACCTCTTTGTTGTTAACCTGCAAGGGATCAGTGAAGTTGTTGAAGGCATCCACCACCTTTTTAACATCTTTTCTGTTGCAGCAATTCTTGCCTTCTGGTTGCTTTTGTGGCTGTCATTGTCAGATGTTGTCATTTCTGCCATCTCATGGGTTGCACTAACATAGCTTGCTCGTTCATGACGACTCAAACACCACCTGTGGTATGCGGCAACATTGCAACTGAATCCAATAATTCCACCATGTGATTTTGCACTCCTATTTATGGTCTGTTCTATTATGATGTCAACTGCGTTGCGTGAACCAGGAACATCCAATCTAGAAACGCTGAAGCCATTGTTTCTGAGAAGTTCTTCTAGTCCTGGGTGTGACTCATCCAACGTTGCCAATGACACAAGTAGGGCGGGGGCCTAGCTCAGAGGTAGCGCTCTGGGCTTCCAACCGCTGGGTCCCGGGTTCGATTCCCGGTCGAGCCTAAGTTGGATGGCTGTTTCATCCTTCGTCTCATTGCCATGGTCTCTGCCTGTCCTAATTAGCCCAATTGGTGCAGAAATACAGGACGTAAAGCCCTAATCACCCACCCCACCCACCAATGACACAAGTTGCAGAGTAGCATACCTGGCATAGTTGTGATGATCAAAAGCAAAGTACAAGGGACACATTTGTCGGAGGCTTGCAATGTGTAGATCAAGATAATTTTCTTTTGTTGCTTGTAAGAAACAAAGGATCAGCCAGACTTTGTCAGTGTACCGAATCCAAAATTGTGCCGTCTTCCCCAAATTTCCATCACGCACTTTCTCTTTGAACTTCTCATAGTCATCGAAGAGGGAGGTCAATGCTTCATCGCAAATGATCTTTTCCATGCTCAAGGAATCAGGGCTCTCAGCAATCTGTTTCAAAGCATCTATGACATGAGACCGAACTGAGTTTTCTTCTTGTTGATATGCCTGACAAAGAAGGCGTTCAAGAGCTTCTAACATAAGTTTGTGGACCCTCATGGCTCTGTTGTAGTGGTGCCCTCTCATCACTTTCTCAATTGACCCACTAGTGCAAACAGCTGCTTCAATAACTATCTCGGAGAAGCCACTGCCTTTCAGGCTTTTCCCAACAGCGCCAAGGTAAGATGCTAATGTGTGGAAGGCACCAAGTTGGATGAAGACATTCTTGTATCTTTGTGGACTCTGCCATATGATGGCAAAAGCTTTCTTTGCAGCAGCAAGTTCATAGGTGACAACAGTTTGCTGCTGTCCCACCTCTTTACATAACTTCTGAGAAGTGGTAAGGGTCCTCTGTACAGTTGCATTGTCTGTAATTGGGTAGTTTATGGGAGGTAGGTACTCCACTGTTGATTGCTGGGGACTTGTTTTTGTTGTTGTTAATGACAGCCAGCCATTCCATTCAGGTACTGTTAGTCCTTTTTGGGACATTGCTTCCCAAAACAAAACCCATGCCTTGTTTGATAAAGTTACACTGGTGGGTATGGCTACATCCAAAACTTTCAAATCTTGTATGTGCAGCTTTGGTTCAGACCTTTGTTTCACAAAGCAGGGTTCCAGTTCCTCTGGTTGATACCTTGTGTATCTTGCCTTTGTTTTGGGGATTACAGGACCAGTGTTTTCAACAGAATCTGCACTACTATCATTGCTCTCTTGAATAATGATACCATGTGTAGAATGCGTAGTGTGATAATATTGCCCTCTTGTTTGATAGTTGGTGGAAGAGGAGAGATGCGTCGAGTAATGCTATCACATATGGCAGTTTCTAGCTCAAATGTATGCGAGTATGACTGGCAATGGCCAAATCTATTGAAAAGTGTCAGCAACTGAGCACTTCCAGTTAGATGCCATAGTGTGAGGGCTAATAGTATGTGTTTGGGCATAAGCCACTGTCCATTGGTGGCAGAGTAGCAGATGTGCATATGAATGTGCAAGTCTAGATTTCTTTTCTGATACTTTATCAATGGATTTCCCTGCAACAGTGAATGACAGCAGCCTTAGCAAAAGTGAAGAAACATCAGCTGATTTGGATAGCAAGTAACTGGCTTTTGGAGGCCATGGCATGGCTTCTTGTTCTTTGTGCATTTTAATGATTTTACGTCTTAACAGCATGCCACATTCTTCTACTACCCTTTCATCAGATGATGCCATTTCGAATAACTCCTCTATAGTTTGACCTTTTGGAATGGCATTTGCAAACACAAGATCACTCTTATAATTTGGCTGCCAAAATTGGATTCTTTGGCCAAAATGTTTCATCAGTTTTCTTTTAATTTGTCAGCCTTGTAGTTGGCATTATATTCCATAGGAAAATGCTCATTTAAGTACCCAAGTTACTTTTCTCTAAGCATTGTGACTCTTTCAACATTGCCCCCTCTGATTATTGAGTGTTCCACATGTTGGCAAATGTAATCAAAAGCTTCCTGCTGGGGTCAGCTTTAGATGTTGAGGCTGATGATTCTGTACTGGAACTTTGTCAGTATTCTTGTGAAATCATGTCGACAAGCATTGTGGTACATCAGCTCTTTGGCCACTAG
Source organism: Alitta virens (assembly GCA_932294295.1). Taxonomy (NCBI): domain Eukaryota; kingdom Metazoa; phylum Annelida; class Polychaeta; order Phyllodocida; family Nereididae; genus Alitta; species Alitta virens. The sequence continues at coordinate 22,929,856 of OW028578.1, read as the reverse complement.
ATCCACATCTCTTACTTGACTAAGAATCTCAGCATCATTTTTTTACATGCAGCCTCTTTGATAGACTCTTCTGCAGTTGTTGTCACACACTGCACCAAAGACTCATATTTTCCATGTATCCATCTACAATTTTTACCACAGAAAATGCAACTATCCTTTGGGAAGAGCACTGAATCACTCTTGTTTCTAAGTTTAGTTGATGATGGCAACAGGTTGTCTCTGGTTTGATGCAAATCATCATCGTGAAGTTTTCTCTTCTTAAGCCCTGGTCTCACATAGCCGGTTTGCTGTAGAGAACCCGTAGTATTATATAATGGTTACGCAACGCGCTTCCCGGCTCCAACCTGACGGCTACCCGTGGATACCCGGCGATACCCATCGAGTCACTCCTGGGACTCGTGGCCAAGCCGGGAAACTCGGGCCTGGTAGCCGAAAGAGCCATGCTTGCATGGCTCACCCATGGCAAACTCCCGGGTGTCCAAAATTCGGCAGATTACCCGTGGAAGCCGGCGGATTACCTGTGGAAGCCGGCGGATTACCCGTGGAAGCCGATGGGTTACCCATAGAACCCGTCGAGTCACCCGTAGAACCCGGCGAGTTATCCGTCCCTAATTTTACCCGTAGTAAAGCCGTTGGTTTAGTAGGAGTAAGCCGACAGGTAGTAGGAGTACCTCAACGGCTTCCAGGAGTTATCCGCCGAGTTGTAGGAGTAACTCGCCGACTGCTACCAGCGTCAGCATCAGCGTAGGCAGGGAGGGGGGTTGTATATACTTTAAAAGGCTGCTGCTCCCCTAATATAGTCCGATTTTCATCAAATAAAGAATGGATTGTAGTATAGTGCATACTGATTCCATACATGTTTTCGAATCGAAATAGACCAAAAATTAAGCGAGATATTTGTCTGGGAAGGCAGGTAGGCTGGCGGCGTCAAACTGGTGCACATCTCTTACTTGCGCGGACTGTATCAATGCAGGCAGAGCTGAGCGCTTCTTTAAAAGGCTGCTGCTCCTCTAATATTATTCCGATTTTCGTCAAATAAAGACTGAATTGTAGTATAGTTCATACTGATTCCAAACGTGTTTTTGGATAGAAAATAGACCAAATATTAAGCGAGTAATTCTATATTATATAATAAGCATATAAATCTATATGTCCCCCTAAACTATCTATCTATCTACATATCTACATATCTATCTATCTAACTATCTACATTAAAGAACAGCAATTCATTTTGGGGGCGTTTTTGACAAGAATATTCTTGTTTTTGCCCAGTATACCTTATTAATATTCCTCACCTTATCTATTATATACTGCCATGCTGCAGGAAACACAAGGGTGCTGGACTGATGCTTTTCTCTTTGGCATTATCGAAGTGTGAAGTCAAGACTCGAATGGTTAGTCAATAGTTTTGACCATCATATATACAATGTTTGGATGAGCTTTATTGCAATTCATTTCTACTCATTCTGCCAACTGGCCAATGGGAAGGACTTTTCCTTGGGTTTTGTAAAAGTAAATTAACCTATATATGTAATAGCAATCTGCCGTGACCGTTATGTCAATTGCTATTAGCATTTTGAATGATACAAAGAATGGGGTAAATCATGCTTTTTCATCATTGATCTCAAGCATTAATTGAAATTCTGAATTTCAACTGATTACTGTTTATTATGCATATTAAAGAGGGAGATTGTCCATAATTTGTTTTGATCATGGATGGAACATGCAATATCAATTTTAATTCCAGTTGGATTATTTTCAGAAACAACAACAAGAACGAAATATTAATAATTTATATAAAATGAAATAAAGACAAATATCTCGCTTACAATTTGGTCTATTTTCGATCCAAAAACACGTTTGGAATCAGTATGAACTATACTACAATTCAGTCTTTATTTGACGAAAATCAGACTAATATTAGGGGAGCAACAGCCTTTTAAAGTATATACAACCCCCTTCCCTGCCTTGGGCTATTCCTTGGCCTTAATTTAAGAAACAGCTCTAATTTTACCTTGGCCTTCTCACCTGACTTTCTTTAACTTGAAGACGTTGATCTTTAACTCACCTGTAGATGTTTGACAGTGCAAAACTTCAACTTGCAATTACCTAAAAAGCTCAGCGATCTTATTTATGGACATTATTTGCTAGTTTACCTAGTTTAACAAAAAATAATTGGTTAACCATGTAGCTGACAGACTGGGTATTAACGTAAGAAATCTTCTCTTATATTTTTTCAGTTTCGGCAATTTTTCTGAACTATCAGATTGTCAGATTTGCACTTTCCAAGAATTCTGTAAACTCAGCACCTGACCATCTAATCATTCTGTCATTTCGTTGTTAGAACTTTAATACCATAAGCCAGCCTATAGACTATAAGAGAAATTGATTAATTTACTTCAGATGAGTAAACAAGCAAAACCTGTACATAATCATGTTGTCGGGCTGTGAGGTGACTGCTTTAGCACAGTACTTGCATTCATGGTCACTTCTGCTTTTTAAATGGGCCTGTGAACCGATTTTCAAAACGAATAATCAAGTATCGGCACTTAAGGAGTGATTGCAACTTCTTTGGCGTATACTGCAAGCAAAATCTGAGACAAAAATCTTGAGAATTTTTTCTATGAAACTCATCCTGGGATTCCATCATTGTCCATCAGTGTCTGCTGATGGAAAACTGTACTGACCATCAAAAAACTGGAATTTTGTTTATGACACTGCAGTCATACACTCTCTTCCAATTTAGGAGTTAAGCACCAACATTCAGTGACCATTGCAAATGACATGACTGGACATGGTAAGGGCCATATACAGAGAAGACAGTTTGAAAGCAACAATGAGAGAAAAGAGGGGGGAAATGCCAACAAGCAAGAGAGAATTATTCCAGTTGTTAATCAAGAAATCGTTTGAAGACAAAGATTTTCACACCAGGTTAGGCTTTTCTTTATCCTCAAAGCCTACTTGTGAATCCATTGTTACAAGAAATCCAGCCTGTCAATCCAGGCCATTTGGTGTCAGGTACAGAAGTGATCTTCCTCAGTACCAAGTGTAAATGCGTCTTTACAACTTTTCAACATACAATAGTTACTATCCTTTGACCACCTTACCATAGCCTTAAAGCGTCTTCAATCCGTCATACATATCAGCGTGCAATCATAAAGAAGCTGAATCTTGTATGTGTGTCTAAGAGGCAACTGGACAGTACAGCTATATCAAAATGTGTATAATATAAGACACTATTGAAGAAAATTGTCTTCTTATAAGTTAAAATAAACAATGACTATGATATAAATCTTTGTTGGGTTAGATGGAGAACTATATTTATACATGTAAACTTGTAATACCCAAGCACATATTTCATTTTGATAATCTTTTTACCACTATCGATATCTGTGTGTGCTTGCAATGAGTATGGTGGTAATAGTCTAGGGCGGAGTGACTTTAAACTTGCATTTCCTGCCATATTACTAAGCACCTTCTCGAACAATACAGCATGTACATTTGTATCGATTTGTCATCATTTTCTAAGCACCAATACAGTATTGTTGGTGGCCCTTTCTAAATCATTATGGTGGCCATCTCAACTGCATTTTAATGTAAAAACTAATGAAAAAGAGCACGTTTCAAGTATCTGGCACAATTTGACTTGATATTATAAGCATTTTCTTTTTATTGCTGAGATATCATCAGTGACCATTCAAAAAATAAAGATGGCGGCCATCCTGGCTGTATTTTAAGTATTACAACCTTTCTGATGAAAAAGAGCATATTCAAAAGTACCCATGTGCCAAATTTCAGGTATCTAGTGGGATTATGGCCATTTTCCTTGGACCACTGTGACATCATAGGCATCCCTTTTTAAAATCAAGATGGCGGCCGTCCTGATAATCATTCAGCATAGCACTCCTTAGATTAAAGAACATGTCCACAAGTACCTATGTGCCAAATTTCAAGTATCTAGTGGGATTTTACAGGGAGCATTTTCTTTGGACCACTGTGATACCATAGGCGGCCATTTTTTAAATTAAGATGGCAGCCGTCCTATTAATAATTTAGCGTGGCACCCCTTCTGAGATGAAAGAGCATGTCCAAAAGTACCTATGTGCTAAATTTCATGCTTTGTGCCCGCTCGTAAGCACCAAGCGCTAACAGACTTCACTAACTGCACTGTAAGCCTGTAGTATCGTGTTAAAGATGTTTGTGGAAAAAAATGTGTATAAGTCTGACTTATTCTGATAGGCCTAAACCCTGTTATCTCGGTGCATCACCTTTTGAGTACAGTGTATTTTAAATTATTTCCAGGCAACTTTGCGATATACGAAGTTATACTGTGTTGCATTTTTCTGATATGAATAATACATCACAAAATGCAAACATATATTGCAGGGGAATTTAGCACAATGGTTATACAATTGCCGATACAAAACCCTTTTGATATATTGGTCATGTTCACAAAAAACATGCAGTGTAGTTATGTATAGCATTGTTTTGAGGTAATTTTGACTGTTCTCTGAATGTTATCTAAGGTGTTGTTGCAGATTTTTGAAAACTTGCAGATTTGCCAAAATTAAAAAACTTAAGGGTAATATATTGCCTAACTGTGGCCTTACACATTATCCAATAGGCTTATGTGATACATTGCTGGATAAAAGAGTAAATGGGGCAAATGTTGATGTATAATATGCCCATGTTAGATGAAGGTTATATCTGTTAAATTGAGAACATTATAGCTCAGTGAACGGAAAATGAAGTATTTTTTGCAGATTTTTAACCCTAATTTTGCCCTTAGTCATAAAATCACAAATATATTGCACTAACTAAGCTATATCATCATGAGAATGTATTCCTAGGTCCAGTCCAATGATTCGGGACCATTTTTGTGCAGTTTTGTTGAATAGTGCAGGCATCATAGGACATAATGAATGCTGGAACTTCACTTTTATAAATTATAGTTCTTGTAAGCGCCTGTGTCATATCACTGACATCTGAAACATTCATTTTTCTAATAACTGATTAATAAAGCCAGAATATCTGTGTTGACTACTTGCAAATTTGGTCATTTGGCTAGCAATTAGTGGAACTGCAGAACCAAGTTAATCTTGTTTACCCCCACATCTGGAGGGCCTAGCTCAGAGGTAGCGCTCTGGGCTTCCAACCTCTGGGTCCCGGGTTCGATTCCTGGTCGAGCCTCACTTGGATGGCTTTTTCATCCTTTGTCTCATTGCCATGGTCTCTGCCTGTCCTAATTAGCCCAACTGGTGCAGAAATACAGGACGTAAAGCCCTAATCACATCACCAAGTTGACCATGCTCATCATTTTGACCATTTTCATCACACTTTTCACCATGATCATCTGAAATATGAAAATTAATATGATATAGTAGTTTAGGGTGTAACAGCATAGTTTTACCAACCAATTTTTTCTGGGATCCTTAAAATTAGTTTTGATAGGTTAGCTGTCAGTAGAAAATCAATTATTAACGATTTTTCTCAAATAAATGGGCTTGTATGCAAAAATGAAGCAATGAAACTGAGTGCCGATGCTTGATTATTGTTTCTGGGGTCCTTAGAATTAGTTTTGGTAGGTTGGTTGGTTGGCCATCGGCTGAAACCATTTTTTGGCTGATTTTTCTCAAGTAGATAGGGTTTAATGCAATATTACCATTTTATTCAAACCATGGATAGGCATATGGAAATTCAATAATGCATATTATAAATGTGTGAAATTAGCAATGAAAAACGAAATTTAGTTAGACTGCTTTATCATTTTTGTTACTTGTGAGTAAGTGACAAGTAGTCAGCCCCAAGTAGTTATAACTTCAAGGTTTCTCAAGTAATGCCAAGTAGCCAGCGCCATGTAGCTGACTTCACAGATCTCAATATGCCTGCTAATCAGTTAAAACTTAGCGTAATACGTCTAGAATATAATATGAAAGAGCTTTGCATATAAAGAAGAGTAACATGGTACATTGAGATGTAAACCTATCCTCTTTCTGGGTGGAAAAAGAAATTCGCCATTATTGTCCCAAGTGAAATGTTGATTACAAGCAAATTGGAAATCAGTTACCTGGCTTATAGAAGCTAAATTCCAGAAGACGTCATGTGATTGTATTACTGTCATTGGGTGATGAGGGATTGCTTTAACCAATGACAGTCCTACATTCACATGACGTCATCTGGAGTTTAGCATTTAATTCCATGAGATTGGTTTCCAAATCTTATGAATTAGGCTGTAATTATGTAAATGGGGCTTTTCAATAGCGGAAATTCAATTTCCAGAACTTTGCACTCTTAACTGAAACTTGAACTGTGCCAGAATTTTTTCCTGTATTCTAAGTGTGTAATAAACTGAGTCTGAGTCCTTGAAGCTTGTTCTCCATTGTCATATAAAATAGATCATGATAATTTGGGGCAAAGTACATGCAAAAGATTATGCTGTCCAAAACGTTTGACTGGCAGTGTATCCTGAACATACATTGTAAGCAGGATGCGTAGGGTGACTGTTGTCATTGTTGAAGATTTATGGCAGCCTGTTTATATGGACAATAACCCTAAAATTGCTAAATGAAATTATTATAGTGCCCTAAAGACCTAAATATGGATTAATAGGTACTATTGAATTCATGCATTTGATATTGACAACACACACACAGCATATAGAGGTCAATTAAAACTGAATGGTGTGCATATTTTTGTACAAATTTACCGACATGAGGATCATCTTATTTTCGTCTCTTATAATTGTTGTTGGTAGGTATTTTTGGATTGTTCTTAGATTTTATTCATTTACTTACAAATATATTGTACAAGGGTCAAATGCTCAGTTAGTATAACGGTTTTTCAGCAGTGCCCTTTAAATATTTACAAAGATAAAAAAAAATCATGAAAATAAATATGCATCATTAAAATAAAATGTAAAGTGAAATCATTCAAGTATAAAACGTTTAAGATAAACTTTAAAAGCATCATGTATACATTTAATCATCAACAATAAACACAAATACTCAAATCTCTGTACATCAGACATCCACCCCAGTTGTTTGACTAGGTCAGCACCACGGACATTTACATTATCAAATTGACTTGTTATCAGCCTGGCTGCATAATTTTGAATTCTTTGAACATGTAAGTTATTTAGAGTTGTATTACCCCATACAACGAGAGCATAGTCAATAATTGGCTGAATACTTGACATATATTTTCATTAGTATAGTCCAGGTGCTTAGCTCCAAAATTGGGCTATTTATGTTACAGCTATGAAATTTAGCATAGGTATAAAACTTCACTTGCCGGTAATTTTGCCAGTTTCCATGGCAACCATTTCTAAAATTTGAAAAATTACATTTTTTTAATTGTATCTCTTATTATTTTCTATTAACAATGACTGTAATGACATGGTGCAGTTACAACCATGCACCCTTTGCTTTGAAGTAAGAGTTATGGTAATACCTAATTTGCATATTGCCAAATCAGGAATGAAAGGTGAATTTTTTTGCAATTCATTGCACGCAGCACATGAATCTTTTAATTATTTTGAACTGATATTAGTTTCACAGGCTTATCTTGTGTTATCTGGTACAAAATGAGTTGTACTTAAAAAAAAAATATATTTGAATCATCACTTGCCATTGCAACAGAAATGTTGAAAAACAGGCATTTTACAATTGTCAATAAAATGTGCCCATACATAGGATTTACACCAAGAAAACATTATTTCATATACATATCACAGTGCTCGCAATGAAGTTTTTTTTTTAAATTCTTTATTCCTTATTATTTTAATTCCTTATTATTTTTTAATTCCTTATTCCACCAGACTGTTGAAGACACGATCAGTAATACTGAGTTCTGAGAGCTCCACAAATTTCGGAAGTTTTACCTAGAATAACTTCTTACACCAAGAAATAACCTACATCTACGTGATTATTATAGCACAAGGATGACGTATATGCAACTCTTTGGTGATTTTTATGCTTTTAAATGGTTTTATGAACTGTTTTATGTCAAAACTTCAGCAAATTCTGGCATAAGTGGGGCACAGTGTTTGTGACAATATACACCACAACAAACAAGGTGAATGACTGATCCTCGTTTGGGATTACCCACGGTGTTGATATAATATACAATGACAGGCAAAGGTAACAATGGATCAGCCAAGAATTCCAGGAACAATACCAAGACTGTAAATAAAGATAACAGACGTAACTGCATGCCTGTGTGTGTACACAATGGTGACGAGACAGAACATTACAAAATGCTGAGGTGTTTTCTGTGCATGGTGTGGTTCCACTACAAGTGTGTCGACCTTGAAGATGATGAAAATGCCATATGGAACTGTCCCTACTGCAGGCGGATCGGTGAAGATATGCGTCACATCAAGAAATTCGCTGAGACCATTGAGACTGCCGTCACAAGCCTGTCTGATACAGTTAAGACCCTCACAAGAGACTACAAGTCAGTGTGTGATCATCTGTCCAAGAAAAATGAGGAGTGCGATAAACTTCAGAATGAACTTCAGTCAATGAAAACAAAGGTTGGTGAATTGGACAACAAATTAAAGAAAGAGACATGGGGAACCTTTACAGCTGGTCAAAAGGATCTACTCATAGGTGATTCCTTGCTTAGTAATGTTAATCCGTCGAAGCACCAGAACACCATGGTTGTCACTGTAAAACAGCCAGACGAGACAATTAGTAGCATCAATGATAAATTGAGAGTAGAAACAGGAAAATTCAAGAAAATAGCCATTGTAGCTGGAAGAAAAGACAGTGAGCTTGAAGATAGCAATGTCGAAACCATTCTGGAAGAGTATCGTGAGCTAGTGAACACTGCGAAAACTAAGGCATCCAGACCAAGTGAAGTAATGATAAGTAGCATACCTCCAAGAGATGACTGTAAAACCAAGCAAGCAAAAATTGAACAAATCAACCATGAACTATCACAGATTGTTGAGGAATCTGGCTGCACTTTCGTGAATCAGGATGATATTTTCAGACTGAAAAATGGCAGCATCAACATGTTACCAGCATTGCCAAGAAAATGCAGATTCAGGTTAAGTCAGCCCATTCAAGCAACATCTGATATGAATCATCTGACAGGACCGGTACAAAACATGATTCCCGCACAAGACATGCAACTCACCAAAAACGCAATTGTCATTATTGCGGTGAACAAAACCATGTGGTCAGAAAACTGCAGACACGGCAGACCAGTTGTATGCAACACTTGGTAAAACAGGACATAAGTCCAAGTTTTGCACAGCAACATAGAGGGATGGCCAAGATGAGAGTGCCGCATGTAGTGGAAATGACCAACAAGATCAAGGCACAACAACAAAGCAGATTATAAACATTGCATACCTTAATGTGAGAAGTTTACTTCCCAAGATTGACCAAATTAGGCATATTGTGTCTGCTAATGACATAGATATACTTGGTCTCGGTGAAACATGGATAGACCAAAGTGTATTAGATGGTGAAATATACATTGATGGATATACCATTATAAGGAAGTAATCTTGGATATTACAAATGATGTGGAATGTGTTTGGATAAAAGTTGATATTGATAGTCACCTGTGTATGCTGGGAAATATATATAGACCTCCAAGCAGTACAGAGGATTATTTCAGTGAAGGTCCTGGGCCTCCACGCGGCGAGGGTGGAAACACTTGGGGTGAATGCCTCTATCCCCAGTGGCTAAAACAGGACAGTGCGCATTGCACAAGCTGCTCCAGCTATCCAACGCAGACAATTATTTTTTTTACATGCTTCTGGTTTCTACTACCAACTATAGATAATCAATCTTACCCTAGAGAGCCTCTACATAGCCCACTCAGGTGCTGATGAGGCATTAAACAATAACACTAACTAACTAACTAACAGTGACATGCTGGATTCAATAGAGCTTGCATCACTATGCTGTGACTCTTTGATTATTAGGAACCCTGTACATTACATGGAGTCTGTTTTTAATGTTAAGCAGCTCGTTGAGACTGCAACTAGAGTCACCCCAAATTCTTCATCTCTGAACGATGTTGTGCCATCTAATATACCAGACAACCATGTATCTACTAAGGTGATACCAATAACATTAAGTGACCATTATCTTGTGTGTACCTGTCTCAAAAATTCCAGTAAGTTGACTAAAGTTTTTTCCAAGATCTCCAAAGTCAATTGGATTGCACAACACTGGAAGATGCTGATACTGAACTATTGTGGATTAATTTGAAAACCTCATTTCTAAAAGTTTGTGATGCTCATGCACCTTTTAAGACCATGAGGCTTAAAAAAAGATACAATCCCTGGTTTACACCAGATATTATTAGTCTCATGTATGAAAGAGAACATCTTCATAAAAAGGCTGTCAGATCAAAAACTTCAGAAGACTGGATACAATATCAACATTGCAGAAATATTGTGACAGACTTATTGAGGCAGCAGAAATGTAAATATTTTGAGGAGGAATTCAGAACAGTAATCAAAAAACCCTCCAAGCTGTGGAAGAAGATTAACATGTTAACTGGCAAACAACAACATGATCCCCCAACAAAAGATATAACAGCACAACAGTTCAATGAATATTTTGCTAACATAGGTCAACAGACAAACAATGGAAACAATAATCAGCTGATCCAGTGGAAGAATCCACCGTGTGTTCACAAATTTCAGTTTGTTGATATCAGCCCTGATGACGTTCTTAAATTCATAAACTCCTTTGACAATGAGTCCTCAACTGATGTCCTTGGTTTTGACAGCAAACTTTAAAAATGATCTGCACTTGTAATTTCGCCCCTTTTCACAAGGATATTCAACTCCTCTTTGTCACATGATGATGTGCCCTCTGATTGGAAATTCTCCAGAGTGACACCTATTTACAAGGGAAAGGGTGAAAAATGCAAGGAAATTACAGACCCATCTCAGTCATAGGACACATTGCGAAAGTGCTCGAAAAACTTATACAAAAGCAATTGTTATCCTATCTCATCAGTAACGATTTAATCAGTGTAGATCAATCAGCATACAGACCTATCCACAATACCCAGACTGCACTGCATCGAGTCATCGACACATGGATCGAGGGTATATGTGATGGACTTATGACAGGTGTCTGTTTTCTCGACATCCGTAAATGCTTCGATTCCATTGACCATAAGCTTTTGAAAACCAAGTTGTCCTACTATGGATAACAAGAGAATGAACTTAAATGGTTTTGTAACTACCTTGATGATCGTTCACAAGTTGTGAGCCACGGAGATGCAATCTCGGATGTTAAGAATTTACATATTGGCGTGCCCCAGGGTTCTGTATTAGGCCCAATTTTGTTTACTATCTTTATTAATGCTCTCACTCAATATGTTGGTAATGCGACATGTAACTTATATGCGGATGATACCGTTGTATTTTGTCAAGGTTCAAATTGCGGTGATGTTAACAATGCCCTGCAAGAAAGTATACATAATTTGTCAGATTGGTATAAAGATAATAACCTTTTTTTAAATGCCTCTAAAAGTGAAGTTATTGTTAAAATGGATGAATAGTAGACAAAGATGTACTTATTTTACAATAGTATTAATGTTTAATGTATACATGATCTCTGTCCTAATTATTTATGCGACAGCATTACAATGCAATTTGATGTCTCTGGCTTGTCGACTCGAAGCCATCCTATGAATGTTTATGTGCCAAGACCAAACTGTCTTATACAAAAGAACATTTGCTCATTGTGCTATTTACTGGAACTCTTTACCTGACAAAATGAAGGACATTAATGATCTTAATTCTTTCAAAAAAGCACTTAAAGTTTATATTTTAATGTAAATCTTATGCTTTTATATTATTTTGCTTATTTTATTTTTATCTTTTTATTTTTATAATCATATTGATGTTCTTAACAGGGTCCACATGAAGCCTACTTCCCCCATATTTTACTCAACTTTCTCCAGTATAAAGATGGAAAGAAATATAACATGTACACTTTTTTTTTTAACAGACTTATGCTAACTAGGTCGCACATATATTGCCAAATAAGGCTTGATGCCATTGCCAGTCATCATGTTGACCTGTCACTTGTCTTATAGTAGGAATGTTCAGATCCAAAAAAGATAATAAAATAAAAAAATATATATATCCAATCTACTGTTACTTTATAATTATTAAAATAATATTATATTACATCCAAGAGAAAGTAGAGATGCATGCATCAGTAGTATGGAATTGACCACATCATACAACTTGCTTGTTAATGAAATTCACATGCTTCTTGTATATTAGCATTTTCTCTCTGAGAAGAACTGAGTTTCATGAATGTTTTACTAATAAGATATGTCATTAAGTCATTGGATCAATAAGTACCAAAACAGACTTGACACTATTCTCTTTATTCACCAAGTTACCTCCACATTGGCAAAGAGCTGTACAGGCAAGATTGACTCTGTGACATTTACATGCTACATCAGGGAGAGTCTTCCACAAAGGCTGCCATCCCAGTTCACCTAATTTCCAGCCAAAGTCATATGGTTCTTTTGGTATGTTGCACGAGAGTATCTTGTGTTGGCAGAATATTCTAAAGTGCTCTTGAATATGTAGTGAAGAGAGTTTGGATGACTTGTGATATAACAACACAACAATTCTTTCGATGATTTGAAGAGATTCCAGCAAGATTTGGTGACTTGACAGGTTGAATAAATTCAGAAAAGGTTCAGTGATTTCAGGGAAGATTTTCAAGATGTCCCAGGCAGATTTCTTTCCCCTGGAACAGTAGCAGTGCCTAAGACTTTTCCGCCCCAAGGACTGGGAATGCGGTGTACTGGTATGTACAGAACGTACTTTCCTGTTCCATACGCTATCCAGAGTTCTTTCAATGTGGGTTGCATTTTCTGACAAGCACCAACAGCCAGAACAAGAACATCGGAGTTGACTGTTCTAATCATAATATGGCGATAACCAGATCTCACTTGATGTGATACATGAAGAATTGTGTGAGAATCTGCCTCTTCGTGTGATGAAGGAGCTAATCCTATTTTATCCATGCCATTTTCACTGCACAATACATCCTTTCCTTGTGTTTTTATGTATGGCTTGAAAACCTGGTCTGCATAGGCTTGGAATGTTACGGAGGTTTTTGGATGCAACATATGAACAATGCTTGAGCCATCCAATACCGTAGCTTCAAACAATCTGTGATATCACCCTTGTTCCTAATTCTAAGTTTGCCATCCTGAGATAGTGATGGTAGACAGGTTTGATTTTCATGGGCAAAGAATTTATTGAGGTACAATCTTGAAAAGAGTGAGCAGTCATTTTTCAAACTTTTAATTTGATTCTATTTCCGATTGGATGTTTTCACAGCTGGCTGATTAAACAGTGGAAGTTTGTTGCGTGTGATGGGGTCTGTCACAGGTTTAAGACGGTGATCAATACGTTCTGTGACATATTGAACATTCTGAGACTTTCCAGTTTCTTCAGCACTCATAACAGCTTTTGCTATGTCCACTTGCATAATGTCCCGTGTATCTAGTACAAGTAAATCTGTAGAAATTTCTTCAAATGGGTTTCAATATGAGGCAATTGCAGTGACCAAGGCATTGACATCTTCAAAAAAGGCCTTCTGTTTTCCCTGTACTTGCTCGTGATGCCTTGTATCTGAATGTGCTGCATTGTTGCTTGACAAACTAGTTTCAAACCCTTTATCAACCGAGCTATTTTTGGACCAGAAATGACCCACCTACGCAAAGCATTTGGGTCTTCGGTTAACCCCACTGCACCTCCATAACCTTTAATTAGGTCATTCAGTTGCTCATGTGCCTGATCCAGTGCCATAGCAGAGAAATTCCTTTCTGTTTTGTGTGCATCAAACTTGCCTTTTGCAAACTGGTTGTAGGTTTGTGGATGTCTAATTTGCAGTTCTTTCATGTTCTTTATATGGATTGGAATCCAGTGAGAATAATGCATGTTATCTAAGGCAAAAAACCAAGGAGCTACATCCTCTGGTGTTGTGATGTATACACTGAATATGCCTTATCGAAATGATCTTACGAGCTCTCGCATCATCATTTGAATTTTCAGTTTTTTTTTCTGGTGTTGTCCAGTAGCAGAACTGTGGACTTTGGCTCTGTCTTTGCAAGCACCATTGAGAGAAATCATCGGATCCTCCAGTTTTCGTATATCTGATGTGCTATCTTTTAAGAATGAATAGAGCAGCAGCAGTTACCTAATGTGCTTGACGAGTTCACTTGATGTGTGATGCGCTTAATTCAAAGAAATGCTGCCGACTTTGTTTGAATCTCCGTGGAAGCCAGTGTGATGAGGCATTGTAACCGCTTTTACAACTAGGTTGGCGGCAAATTTGAAAACACGCATGTTAAGTCAATAAGCACGAAACAATAGTGTCTGTGTGCCGCGATTCACGCCAGAAAAATGACTCTACAGACTTAGCGTTTTGTCAGCAGGCAGTCGACTACTTGCTTCAGAGCTGTATACTTTTTGGTAGCATTTCGTTCAGTAGAAGTTGGTGCAAATTGCCGGTAAAAAGATTCATTTTTCACGCTGTGCCTCTCCGATGAAGAAGATGGCGAACTCCAATGGAAATGACCGAAGTTTGTTGTATGGCTTCGTGCATGTTCGGGCAAGAGGCCCCCAGCGGGGAATTCTTGCAGTGTCTTAGCGTTGATTGGTCGTTCAATTTTGAAAACACACTGGGGGCCTCTTTCCGTATTTTAATGTATTCGCACATGTGCAGTGACCTGTCTAGACAGCTATGTAGGTCACGCTACAACACAACTAAATGTCCGATTAACAAGGCTAATTTTGCAGAGAGTGGATTCCGTTTTTGTTCACAAAGGTATTCTATGACGTTCTGGCTTTTATTTAATGTGATCAACTTTTGACGAAGTTATGCATCCGGTCGTCGTGGTTAGCGAACGTTCGCTTTGATAATGTCAGCTGTCAAATGAAATATCAGATGAAATTGCCACATAACACGGCAAATTTTGCAGTTTCAACAAGGAGTGGATACCGTTTTTGTTCAGAAAGGTATTCTATGACGCTTTTATTTAATGTATACTTTGTAAAATTTGATCAACTTTTCACGAAGTTATGCACTCCGGTCATCATGGTTAGCGAACGTTCGCTTTGATAATGTCAGCTGTCAAATGGTACGGACGTCGAACATGTATACAACCAGCCTCCAGCTGCCTTTGTTGTACATCTTATGTGCTCTAGTAGAGATTCTGCCCTTCTTGATGATACAATGTCTGCATCAATTAGTGCCGAGGTCCAGCCACTTTTAGAAGCGCCATCTCAATGTGCAATCCACCGAAAATAATTACAAATTTGTCATTCCCGTGGCTGTTTGGCCAAGTCCATTGGATCTGTTTAGTCAATGCGAACAGTGGTTGATCCATTGTAATGACTGGAATTTGACCTGGATTTAGTTTTGTAGTTGCAACCTTCACAACGCCCACAGCATGGTGGATCATGGAGGCCGTGTTGGCTTGTTGATGAAACAAAGGCTAGGGGCATCTTTGTCAGTGGCGGTACTGTACCTGTAGCATGACGGGCAGCCCATATGATGTCATCGTTCTACATAGCCCACTCAGGTGCTGATGAGGCGTTAAACAATAAACAATTTCACCAAGAGAAGGTTTTGAAATTAACATTTTGTAGCCATTCATCATTATCTTCCTTGATCAGGCAAGTACTAAGCTATCTTGTGTTTCTTTGACAGTTTGAGTGGGTGACAGTTCTTTCCTTTTAAGAGCTACTGTTGGCAATTCTGTGTTATAGGCGGGCAGTGGCGGTATGCTCCTGCGGGTGGTACTTTCAACATGCTGTGGTACAATCCACTGTTCCGTGATTGCAAGGACATCATCCAGATGTTGCATTGATATGCCATGAAAGGACCCCTTTGCTGTGTTGGAACTGGTGTTATGGTCCAGGTTATCAACAGTAGCTGTTGTAAAAACTGTTTTGTAGAGCTTTGGAGGGCATACAACATTTTCTTCATCATACAGCTTGCACACACCTTCGACAAGAGCGGTGGAGATATCCATCAGTCTGTCATATGAAATGTTGAGCCCCATTCTATGCAGCGCACCATGTCATTACAGTCATTGTTAAAAGAAAATAATAAGAGATACAATTAAAAATGTAATTTTTCAAATTTAAAGAAATGGTTGCCATGGAAACTGGCAAAATTAAGGTGTTATTTGCTAAAATCAAGGTGGCTCCACATCTAAAATAAAATCGGAAAGTGAAGTTTTACAATTGCGCCAAATTTCATAGCTGTAACATAAATAGCCCAACTTTATGTCCAATATAACTTTTTCTGTCCATTTTGACTTCTTTCAATTCAATATGTTTCCTTTGTTGCAGTGTCCTCCCAGACATCAACAAGGCATGAAAATTGTGAAAAACTTGTGAATTTTTTCAAACACGCCTTACCCGAGTTGCAAATAGTTTCTCCAAATTCTGTTTTGGAGTTAACGGGAATGATGAAACAGTACCTTAACATTGACATCAATAACAGTTCTGAGAGGAACCAGATTCTATGCAAAATAGCTGGTGAGTACTTACAGCAGATTTATCAGACTTGGAAACTAAACTCCAAAAGCAAGACCTAAACATGACATTGTATTTGTAATTTTTCAAATACATAAGGTGGGCGAGAGCTTTAAGAAATTTTTGTTGGATTGCAAATTATTCACTTCTAAGTAAATATTTGATGACAGGCTGACAGCAACAGCACTCATTACACTACTAAGACTTGCTTCTGATTAATTTAGCAATACTTCTATTTCATAACACCAGTTCAGAATGCATGTTTCTGCTTGATAATTAACTTCAGATTGCGAAAACCTCAGAGACCTTTACGACATTTTGCCCCAGTCACTGAGAGGACCTGATTATGCCTCGTTTTCAAGACAATACCAAGAAACCCCGAAAGGATTAGCCAATGTTGTGGGTGGATACACAAACGCATTCAGGTAATCATCAATATTTGATAATTCACTCTGGAAAAATTTGCTCGTATTAGTCTATAGAACAGGGCCCCAACTTTAGAAACGGTAACTGGTAAAATGGATGAAGGTTGTCACAACTTTTCTTAAAGCTTATCAATTGAGGTGTGATAGACATCTGCGTATGAACTATGAACTATGAATGCTGTTATGAGTTATGATATTTCTTTAAAAAAAAATAAAAATGACATCTCGATCAGCCCTAAAGGTCACAGAGGAATAAACAATACACAGTTTCCCTATGGAGAGATAATTTATGTCATCGGTTTTAAGCTTTGGTTTCATTATTTAATATCTGAAAATATACATGATGTTTTTATGCTTTTTATTTTTTTGCTTTTTTTCTAAATGAAGATATGACTCAATTACTATGGACCTCATGGACTGGGAGAAAACTCTTTCGAAAGGTGAAAATGGAAGGAGCATTGTTGACCTCGAAACTTTAATGGAACTTCTGAAGGTCATGCATATCAAATATGGCTCCCGGTGGTTGGCATTGCAGTTGCGACTTGAGCACCAGGATTTTGTAATTGTGGATCTTGCAGTATTTGCTAAGAAATTCCAAGGTAACTTATTTTGTAAGTAGAGTGTATTGTGCAGTGTCCTGTGTTGGAAAATGGGATTCAAGGTTTTCATCCCAAGTGATACTGCCAAGAAGGCCAGGACTCTCATGGGCAGTATATGATAATTCATAAAAGTTAGTAATCAGTTTGTTTGCATCATTTTTCCTCCAGGTGGTGCTCAAAAACTCTCGCAGGCACAGCCATCTGGTGCAAGTTGCTCATGTTGCAAATTTTTCATTGATAATAGCCCCTAAATAGTTTTTACACAAACACCATCAGGCTTTTTTTCTGTCCTTTCCAAGCACTGTTTTCATGAGATTGAAATGAAGCCATTGTTCTGGGTCGTAGCATGGAGTCTTCAGATTGGTCTTGAAATGAGCCAATGAGCATATGATAAGATCGAGGATGAGCGAATAATATTTTACGACATTAACGTTTGGATATAACCAAAATGTTAGTTAACTCCCCGGTACTCAGGATATAACTATATATGTTAGTTTAAAGTTACAGATCTCATCACTTCTTTTTTTGTTTCTTTTTCAGAATGTAAATCAGTGGAAGATGTGATGAAACTAACCGGCTTAAATGAGTACTATTCATTCCAAATGATGGAATTCCTTGGCGGACGTGTCATGCTGGTTTCAAGGGCAAGAGGCAGTTACATGTATTTCCTGACCTCCTCCAGGGAAGCATTGCCTTTATTTACTGAAGCACTCAACTTAATTGGAGATATGGGGCTATTTAATCTCAAACCTTAATTGTAGAAAAATGTATCAGCAAATCTGTAAATTTGAACCCATCTCCCGTTTTCCTTTTAGCTCAGAATAATAAAAAAAATGATTTTAAACCAGTAGTTATTATCATTTTTATTTCAAATTTTGCATATTGAAAACTGAAAAAGAAATCCATTTCTCTATTTCCCAAGGTCTTATTTGAAGATGGAAATCAAACTAACAGTAGATACCCTGATTGAACTGATTTCCTATATCCAGTTGAGAATTTCACAAATAGTACATTGGAAAAAAAAACTTAATTTCTATATTTATCCCATGTGTCATTTTAAGGTAGAATTTTGAACTAACAGTAGATAGATACCCTGATTAAATTTAAATGGGATATTGGTTCAAAATCCAATGTAATTAATTTTGTATTTTGTGTTAACCCGATGCTTCACTTTATGACTGACTCAATAAACAACTGGCAGATACAATGATGAGATGATAAGGCATGGTTGGGGTCATTAATTTGCTGTTAGGTATAATATAGTGATTACATAAATTAGTGCGCTCAGGGACTGATCCACAAGTTTGTGTAAAAGGGGAGGGGCAACAATAGGGAGCAATAAATATCGGTGACCAGAAAATGGCAAGTCCCATCATATCCAAAAAATAATCTGGTCACAAGGTAGCTATTTTAAGTGACCGTGGCATAAACTTAGATAGAGTCATGCTGTTGAAAAGAAATATTTTTATTGATCTGTTCATACAGTTAGTTTCATTAAAAACGGCCTGTCAAATTGAACCTAGACTAAGCTAGACATGCAGCACCATTTGGTGCAAAAGTTGATTTACTCATATTTGTCATGTTTTGTTGAAAAGATGCATGACTATTGCACATGAAAACTTATGATTTATTAGATAAATGTCTCATTTACCAAGGTTTATATATTTTCAGTAGTACTAGGTGTAAGCCGGCTATAAGCTAGGAGTAGACAGAATAGGTTGCTACAGCTGTCTCTGTATGTCATAAAAACAAAAATTTTGCACAAAAGTCAGAGCTTAAAGCTGCATGGCATGTGCAGTTTTGCAGCACTGTTGCTCGGGAATGGATCAGTGGGGTAACCCCCTCCCTCTGGCCCACTAGCTGGCCATTGCTTAATTTTTGCAGACTAGCCCATTTATTTGAGAACAATTGGCCGAAAGTAGGTTTTTGGGCGACAACCAACCGATCAACCAACCTACCAAATCTAGTTCTAGAGACCACAGAAAGCATTAGAACTAAGTTTCATTACTTAATTTTTGGATTCACGCCCATTTACTTCAGAAAAATTACATTTACATAGCCGAAAGTCAGCTCTGTTTTTAATAATATTCCATGTTCTGGGAAATGGACATTTACTTTTATCTCTATGCTACATCACCATGAGGGTGCCTTCATTTTCGTTGCACACAGCTTGCACGATTTTTGAAAACCTGTAATTTGTAATTTTTGTATATTAGTTGGATTGTTTCATATAACCATGGTCTCTGCCTGTCCTAATTAGCCCAACTGGTGCAGAAATACAGGACGTAAAGCCCTAATCACACACGCACACACACTTTTCATGTAACAAGTTGCAGTAGTCAAGAATATCTTTCATATGATATCCTTGAAATCTGTAAATGGGTATCTGCTCGGGAAAATGAGCAGAAACTAAATTAGGTGGAGTATAGTACAGTGAACTCGTTTCTGTTCGATACTCTTAACTTTGAGTGGCAAAAACTTTTGAGTTTGAAGGGCACCAAAAAATGGATTATGCAGCCGACACAGAAGAAAAGCGAAGGAAGCTCTCCCCTCATGAAACGGGTATCACTCAAAGTTGACAAGCTTGTGCTTAATAACAGAATTTCCACCACAAATGAACTAGACAAACTTTCCCAAAAAGTGTCATCTTGATCCCTGATCAAAAAGGAAAACTGATGCAAACACAGATAGATCAGCCGCTGATATGAAAATACTTTATTCTCCAAATTGTTAATAAATGTGAATATATATTTTTTTACATGTATCCTAGATCAGCTGACTCCAGCATTGTAGCAATGTTTGTAAACACAAAGGTTATTGCACTGATATATTAGATAGCTGATATTCTGAAACTTAATAAAACAGGATTACAAACAATATAAAACAACTTAATTCGTAACAAACTGTTTAATCTGTTTATGTTTCTGTTTTAAGAATCCATGCATGACGTATACAGTGTTGCAATTTGTTGTGTAATTGGATAACACTTTTTAAAGGGCTGACACAACTCTCAGATAAAGGTAAATATACATGAAATAGAAGAGCAATATATGCAAAATATAATATGTATAATGTACAATAAAAAATATCTATGAATATGTAAGTTAAATATTCATGAATATAAATGTATGTAAATATAAAATGTAAAATATACATGAATATGAAAAGCAATATAATAAACAGGATTGAAATATCAATATTTAGAATTTTATTTTGTATAAATGCTCTGTTCTTAGATAATTGATACAAAATTATGATTATGCAATAATACAAGTATACTATTTAATCTGTATGTCATCGTTTTTTGGAATATTTTATTATTATTATTATTATTTTCGAATTTTCATCCTTTTTCTGTGGAAACTCATGCAAATATGATATTTTTCATTGACTCATCTATTTTCCTCTTTCTTTAAAAGAGAAAGATAAAAGATAAAAACTTTATTTAAAGTCGGTGGTGACAACAAAACAAAGAACATGAGCTATAGTAGCTTTTAACCCACAAATAAAATAACAAAAACAAGATGACAAATATTTACAAATGATATGAGAAATGACGTATGATGTTCTTAGTAAAGTTATAGGTTATTTTGTATACATAAAATACAAGATCTACATTGACAGTTATTCCAGTAGTTACTGTTTTAACAATTGTCTGAAGTTTGCATATTCATCACCTTCCTTAATTTGAACAGGTAAATCATTCCATACTGAAAGTATTATATAATACATTTGTGCCACATATGTCTCTCCACATATATGTATTTTTTAACCGTCAGCGAAGAAAGTTCAGAAAAGGGTTATTGTTGTCATCAATGTCCATCTGATGGGCAGGCACGCAGGCGGGTGGGCGGGCGTAACACTTTCGTTTCCGGAGCAGAACTCTAACGCTAATGCACTTACCCCAACAAAATTTTGCACAGTAATACTCTATATGGCCTTATGTCGGCGAAGTATAACAAAATTTGGAAAAAACTTAAAAATAATTTTCGTTTTTGGAGCAGTATTCTGACACTACTGCACCTACATGCATTAAACTGTCATGATATGTCTAAAATAGTGTAGTGGTGCATTTTTTTTGGGGCGGGGGGGGGGGGGGGGGTCATGGCCGTAAATACTAGAGAATATTCAAAATAAGAGAAAATAGGGAAAATCTTCCATAACAAAGATGCTATTTACCCTAAATGAGTGAAATTTTGTCAATAACATATCTAAATTATAGTATTTGTAATTGTCAGACTTAATTTTGACATTTGTTTCATGCTATTTTTATAATAATGGAAAATCTAAAAAGAAATGCTTAACATTTTCAAATTGTAAAATTGTGCTTCAGGGACAGAACTCTGGCATTAATGCACTTACTCAACAAATTTCAAATGGTTTTACTCTACAAAATAAAACAAATATTAAAAAGCATAAAAGAACATAAATTTCACACATTATATGCAATAATATATTAATATTGGCATAACGATTTTAACAACAGAACGATATTATGAGCTAACAGTATTATAACAGTGAAATTAAAACATTGTGAAGAAAGAGTCCCAAGTTGTTTCATCACAACAATATCTTGATTTTAAAATAAACATAGATGGGCATAAATAATAACTAACAGGAATTACATTTCTTTCTTAGCTTAACTATTGCTTTATTTGTACATTCAAGAATAATCTGATATTCATCACTGATGTTACCTGAGTTAAATTTATTGGTTATCCTTAAATTCTTTGTAATATTTTTGTATCTCCCCGTAACTTTTGGTATTCTTATGTTACTACATCAAAACTTAATTAAAGCTTGTCTAGTTTTTTCTCTTAAATAGTTACACATTAGATATTTTTCAAACTGAAATTCATTCTTAATAGACATAACAAGAAAATTCTTTTTCAAAAAAAGAATAGATACCTGGTGTTGTGTGTAGAATAGGGAAATCCTGCCAAAACTGTTTTAACTTGCACTTTCGTAGTTTAGGGAGTACAGCTATAAATGACACACCATTAGAACCGCGATACAAAAGCGCAACTTACAAATCAAATTTAGTGAAGATCTATCTGACCAGTAGAAGCCAAGAAAAGTTTGATTATAGTACAAATTCAGGCCTGGCAAAATCCCCCTCCCTGCCTACGCTGCTTAAGTACCCTGCATAGGCATTTTAGGCGATCCTTTGTACGATGCAAAATATCACGGCTTGAATCTGTACTATAATCACACTTTTCTCGGCTTCTACTGGTCGGATCTTCATCAAATTTGGTTTGTAAGTTGCGCTTTGTATCACGGTTCTACTGGTGTGCAATTTAAAGCTATACCCCCAAATGTTTGGGCAGAATTTCCCTATTGTGTGAAACCGCGCTATCCCCCTCCCTGCCTACGCTGCTGCTGCGTTGACCCAAATATTTTCAGACTCAGACAGTTCGTTCGCTTATAGATACCTGGGCTGTCTTAGAACATAGTATGATAGTTCTATACTTGATAAAGGCCTAGGCCCAGGTATAAAAATCACATGATGTCATATTGTTTAATTCTGACTTCCATGTTTAAATAAATTTGTCTTGTAGTATTTGTTTTATTAATTTTTTAAACCTTCAGCGAACAAAGGAGTACATGGTAGTCCATATTTCCTGCAAGAGCAGCATAGTGTCTTACGGGCATAAATAACAACAGATATCATTTCCAAGAATTTCTTTGATCTGGTTTATGTTATACACTATATAATTACCATCAGCTTTGGACTTTTCTGTACATAGTAAAGGAGTAAGACAAGGAAATCGGTATATTCTCCTATCAGTGTAGTAGTATGTTTAAAAGATGCTTCTACTGCAGCCTTTGCTATTTCTGCATCAGCATCCCCAGGTGCATTCACCACTGTGCAACCCCTTTTCTTAATTTCATCGGTTATCATATTGATCAGTTGTTGCTTGTTAATACTTCTGGAGAGGAATTCCTCCTTCTTGCCATGTAACTCCGTGTCAGAAGTGAAGCCAGTCTCTGGTATGTGTTATCTTTGATGGATGGCCAAAGCGCATACCCATCAAAGAGTAGCTGAACTATAGTGCTGAATGGCGAAGTCAGCATACGACTGTGCAACTACACCATAGGTTCCTTCTCACTTCCAGGGGAATCTGTGAAGTAATGAACCACCATCAAAGACATGGCACTCTGTTTCTGGTAAAACATCTAGATTCAAATTCATTTATTATGCCCACTATTTAACAAAAACATCTTAAAAATAGAGATTTTCATTTTAATGAAATATTGAGCAGGGTGACTAATCTAAGATGATCATGTCATCACCGCCGAGGGGCCACCCACAAACCAACACTAACTATAGAAACTACAATTATGTCAGTGCCTGAAGTCCGTGTCCACAATGAAGTATATGGAGTGTTATTACAGAAAAGTATAGCTTTCTTTAATTAACTAAAGTATAATTATACAATAAAGACACTACAAGTTATGATACAGAAAACAGTCTGAAATGTTACATTGGCCTAAATAACTATCAATAATCTTTTTCTTAATGTACATTTTAAAACTATATATTGAGTGAGTATAAAGTTTGTGTAGGATGGCACTTGCATGGTCGGAGATTATGTGAGCTCACTGGCTTATCAGCCTTTCGGAAGACATTTCTGGCTTCAAAGAGGGCAGGAGGAAAAGGGTAGAACTCATAATTCAACATCCTCCAGAGATAGCTCTCCAGTTTTGGAGACTACTATGAAACATTGAAGAGAAGAGCAGAATCAGTGGTTCAATCAGGGGTGACTTTGATAGCAGTTGTGTCTCCAAGGGTTCTGGCCTTGTCCTTGCTAAATGATATGGAGAGTACAGGCTGTCCAATCATTTTGTGCATGATACTTTGTCCAACAGAGCCATAATCAAGCAGCTACTCAGATGTTGTATATGACAGGTTTGTAAACTCCTGCATTGCGATGTTTTACTCTGCTGATATGGGGCTTGACAGGGTCCAAAGGGCTCTCTGCTCTTCAGACATTCCACAACCACTTGTCAGACCACCAGTACTTTTCAATGACCTGATCAATGTCTGCTCAATGACAAGGTCTGACCTTAGGCCAGCCCAAAACTGGCTACTGCAACAGATAACATTAAGACTTTTTGAAGATGTCTAGGTGTTTGAACTCGAGCTGACCCATCTTCTATATATAGAAGAATGCAGATTTCAAATAGTCGTAGTGCCCAGCTGCAGCAACTATTGGAATGCAGAAGCAGCACGCGTACATAAGCCAAGAACCAGTTCTATCTGCTCTTACTAGTGACCTAGCAACTTTAACCATACTTTGATAATTCAGCTACAACTGACCTGTCATGTACCGAGCACCTAGTTCCTTCTTCCTTTCCACCAGCTCTTCATTTATTCTGATGTGAACTTAGATTCTAGACATGTCTCACCATTTATTAACGTTGTGTACATTCCTTAAGCTTCCTCAATCATTGCAGCAACTTCAGGACTATTTTTTGTCATCTCTGACAGTATCATACGATTAAGACATTTATCTACAAGATGATGGCCACGAAATGTACTGATTTGCCTGTCATCATTTGGGCTAAAGCATTTTCACCGTAGACTGCGAAAAGAATATCTGAAAGTCCTGTGCCGTCCATCAGTGTACCAACTGCTCCTAACAAATTCATAAATGTGTGGAAGCAGCCTAGCAGTAGAACAATTGATTTCAAGTGGCTGCATTGTGGTGAATCTAGGATTATCTCTGCTGCTTTCCAGTAAAGAGGCTGGCCAAATGTATTCACTGGGTTTAGGTGGTGCTTGGATGCCAAGACCACAAAGGAACTATAATGTTGAGAGAATGCATGTTTTGTCTCCAGAATACATGTCTGGCATAGATTGGCCTGGGTGGTAATTTCCCTGACAAACAATGTGCCACATACCATGCCAACCTGATGTGGCCTGTTTGAAGTTTAATGACTGCTCCCACAGTAAATCAACCCTCTTGTCAAATTCAGGGAGAACTGGAAGCTCCGTAAATAAGACACTTTGGCAAAGCGATAATCTATTATCGCAACCTTGGAGTCCTCTGCCATGTTCAGTTCTGTAATTTTACGTCTAGGTACAATCTGGAATGTCTTCTGTCCTGGTGTCAAAGCAGCAATCACCTTTTCCACCAATTGTGGGAATGTTATGATCAACATTGTCTGCTGCAAATAACAAGGCCATGTTGAAATTATCAATATCTGTACCAAGTTTTTTTGGTGCAGCACAACTAGCAGCATTCTATTATTTCAAACCTTTGCAATTCACCATAAGAAGAGCAGGATCCTATCTGATACAAGGTATCAAAAAGAAACCCTAGACCAATATAAGTGGTGCATTTGCACTGAAGGCAAATTTGCAAAGGGGCAAGGACAGCTCTTGGATGGACTGCCTGTATGATTGCATGGTCAATGCTAGCCACTTTCTGACGTGCACTGTTACCAACAAAACAATGTACTTAACATGATGAGGAGTGTTTCTGGAATGTAAGCAAGAGCATACTGGAGTTTGACTGCCTCTGAGGTGGATTACTGATCATTAATCAGTAGCACATTAGTCTTAATGTCACTCTTGATGATCCTTGCAGCTGTCTCAAGTTTTGCTCTCTTCTGTGACTCTTCATCCCCTTCTTGCTTCATGTTGTTGTGGTATGATCTGAGGTTGTCTGATGTTTTCTCTCTCATTTTTAACTATATCATGTACACCTTCACCTTCTGCAATATATATGGAGTTTCCATACCGTTTCTGCAGCTGAAATTTAATTTAATATGGAAAAGAGTCAACCTCAGACAAATACTCCATCATTTTACACCTAAGGTCAGAGATAGTCAGCTGTTCTTCATACTTGGCCTCAAGGTATGCACACATCTTGGAGAAAGCTTGTTCTTGTTCTTCATCTTTTGGCCTTCCGGATTTCATTCGCTTTGGGGCGGGGTCACTGTGGAACTGCATGGGTAGTTCAAATGACTGCTACAAACTTGATGGTGCACAGTCTGCAGCATTTAGATCACTATGATAATATTCAATTCTGCCTTTGACTTTAATCGACCACTCACAACGGCTATCACAGCACTGCACTATCATCTTTGCAATAAAAAAAGTATGTAGCAATAATTTTGTTAATGCCAGTGGATTCTTTCGGTATGAAAACCTATGTTTAGACACCCAAAATCACCTACTTAGGTTGAATAGTAATTGAGATATTGCAATTTAAAGCTTCCTGCAGACATCTTGGACGCCATCTTGAATTTGGCTTCCAGTGGGGGGATAGAATTAACTAGATTTTTAACCCTCAGCGAACGAAGTTCGAAAAGGGATTTTGTTATCATCAATGTAAGTCTGATGGGCGGACAGACGGGCGTTACAATTTCGTTTCCGGAGCAGAACTCTAGCACTAATGCACTAACCCCAATGAAATTTTGTACAGTAATACTCTATATGGCCTAGTGGTGCCTTTTGATAGTCACATTGACATATGTTGGCTATGTTTTACAAAATTTGGAAAAAAATAGAGAAATATTAATTTTTTTGTTTCCGAAGCAGCACTTTGTCATAATATGTCTAAAATAGCATAGTGTGCCTTTTAGGGGTCTCATGGCCGTAACTACTATAGAATGGGAGACAGCAGTAGGTTCACACTAGGCATCGCAACCTCCACATAGGCACTTTGGCTGAGTTCACAGCTGCACATATTTCATTTTGGTTTATGCATGATTATTTAATGATTACTGCGTTGTACATGTCGGAACTATGGTGAATTTCAATGCCAAGAAGTTGGAAGAGCTAAGGGAGGAGATTACAAAGACGAACACCCGTTTATCTGAGAGAAAACAGGAGCTGATCACAAGGTAATTGGCGGCCGAGCGATAATACGAGTATTTTACTGTTTGTTTTCTTATTAACTGGACTGCATACCATTGGTTCAGAAGTGTGTATTCTTCTTTCCTGTCATTTAGTGTCATACTAATAATGACTTATGGTAGTTCTCAAGTAAAAACAAGTTACTTGTGATACTTATATTTACCTAAATTAAAAAAGACAGACATACAATAATAATATTTTCGGTATAGTAATATTTTCGATAAATATTTCACGAGACATTTTCTGTAATGTCACTGTGTGGATTTCTATTCCATTCTTTTTTAGGCACTACACTTTTTGTCACTGTCTCTAATTGCACAAATATTTTGCATTATTTAATTTTAAAATTTTTTTTTTACTTTTCCATTTCAGATGTGGTCTACGAAAATGTTTGACATGCCACATCCATGCAGTGCATCAGTGAGAAAAATGATACAGCTGGAGTTACAGCAGCAGCATGACCTTCACAAGTTTCAGGCAGTATCGAGACAGGTATCTCAATGATTGTGATAAATTTTGAGTGTCAACCTTTGAAGTAAATGTGTGAATAGAAATCACTGGAAATCCTAGTTTACTGTTCTTCATTATGAAATTTTTAAACGAGCGAGAATAGAATAGCAAAGGCTCCTCAGATGAGATGATAATTTCATAATGCATGTGTTGTTTTGAACTTCAGACAGATTTTTTTGTGAGTCAAAAAAGTCAAACAATTACTACAACTTAGAAAAACAAATCATATGGTAATTCTATGGTGTCACATGATTTTACTTATTTGAACAATGAAGCCCAGCCCAATGCAAATGTGCTAACAGTCTCTTGTTTGTTTCAGATTTGAAATTTTCAACTAATGGAAGGACAGCCACCTATCTTGCAAAATCAAAGTAAATAAAACCAAGTATACAATTGCACACTTTATGAAATAGTCTTGGAAGCTTAACAAGGGCCCCAGCGGCCCAGCCATTGCTAACTATGAGTTAGAATGGTGATGCTTGCACTACATGGTGCTCGCCTGTGCACGATAATTAGACTTCTTGATTGTCTTAGCTTAGTTACTACGTTTTTTTTTCTTCATGTAAACAAATTTAATGCAATTAGTAGGATATGTATCTGGAGTGCAAAACTGAAATATTTATGAATTTTAATCTTGCAATTTCTATCTTTCAATAACAATAATTTTGTTTATTTCAATGTAATTGTTTCAATTGTGATACTTTGTAATAAAGTTCAGACTAAATTTACAAATGATTCCAGCTTTTCTTGTGAATTTGAGAAATTCAGAGTTAGGCCAAAAATACCCAATTACATGCAAAAATTCAGATTTTCGCTGATCTTTCATCACTATAGACTTGATTCAAGTGAATTTGCTCATGAAATCCTATTTCTCAGTCTGAAAGATTTGTTTGACTTGCAAATCTTAATATAAAGATGTAAAAATCTTGATTTTGAAGAAATATGCAGATATCTGAAAATTTCATGCAATTTTAATGACAGACACCGGACAAATTATGCGTGTTATCTTGCAAGCATTAAGGGGTGTTCACACTGTCACGTATAAGACCTACGTATGACCGTGGATGCCAAAAATGGACTAAGTGCTCACCCTTGGAACTGTTAATCACGTATAAATGCTTTCCACGAGTGTACGTGAAGCAGTCGTAGATTGCTTGGTGGACGTCCAACGACTGCCGAACATCCGTCAAACGCTCGCCAAACGTCCATCGCCAAGCATACATAAGGCACTCGTAGGCACACGTAGTTCGCCCTTGTGAGTGGTTCAAGGATAGGCACAGAAGACAGCAGGCGACAGACGTCCATCGAGCATTACACGAGTGGATGGTGAGTACATACGAATGGACAGTGGCTACGTATGGCCAAGGATGGCCAAGGACGTCTATAGAACGTGCGTAGAACACCGTCGAGTAACTCCTGAGTGAGTTACAAAAGTAATGTAAACAATTCACTCGTCGAATGTGTGCCAAAATTTTAAACATGTTTAAAAATGTTTAGCCTCTTCATGTATAATAAAGGATGATCAATCACTACCAGGAGTGTTCCTTGGAACATTCGGCGAGTGAAGCACGTATGGCCAAGTC
This sequence comes from Alitta virens, assembly GCA_932294295.1. Classification (NCBI taxonomy): domain Eukaryota; kingdom Metazoa; phylum Annelida; class Polychaeta; order Phyllodocida; family Nereididae; genus Alitta; species Alitta virens. The sequence goes on along the minus strand of OW028578.1, from coordinate 22,900,313 downwards.
GCAAGGATGACCAGAAGTAAACAAAATTTTTCATTTGTTGGTCATAAGTATGTCTTATCTGTGACAGTGTTAAGTGAACGCCCCTTTAATGAACTAGTCATGAAATTTAGGAATCATATTTAGTCAAGGATTGTGTCCCAGTACTCATGAATTTTAACATCAGTGCAATTTTGTTTATTTACAATACAGTTGACTTTTCATAGTTTATTGTTGTCTTTTCAAGTGCAAACAGACATGCATATCGTTTTCTATATTTGGCAAATCATTAATTTAACTTTTGATAAGCAATTATTAAGTCGTCCCTTATCATGAAAAAACTAGGAAAAATTTAGTTTTCTATGGGTGATTGGGTATTTTGGCCTTCACTGTAAATGAGAATCTGAAGCATTGAAGCATTGCTCCAGATAATATGCCAGATTGGGTCAAAGTCAGACTAACTTTTGCTTATGCCAGGGCGATATTGAAATGATGTGAAAAGTCAGAAAACTGAGTGTGTCGCAAGACCTGAAGACTTGACTTTCATTGAAAAATGACTTCCAAAATAAACTACAAAACCATTTAATAGTATTGGCTGGCAGTAGTGGCTGTTTGGTATTTATGAAGTTTAATGAAAAGGGCAATTTAATAATACTCAATGGGGTGTGAATTTGTATGTCATCTCATGACCAGGGCATTAAAAGAAACTTTACATACATGTGTAATAATCATTGAAGGCAAGGTTGATGCAGAATTGCAGATATAAATATTCCCAAAATTAGGGGAAAATAGGGAAAATCCTTACTTTTTCAAACCTCTGTCATAGTCAGATCCTCACGTGTAACAATACCAATACTTTATTTTAAGCCGCATTAAAATATAATTATGGTATCATGCATTAAGCTGCTGAGGTTGTTGTGCCATAAATACTCTACTCATCCGCATGGAATATAACATGATATTTGTGTCAGCCTATTTTGTGTTAATTAAACTTTACATGTGAGCTGTTAAGTTCTTAGTTGAGGGAACATAGTATTGTGCTAATAATTCTAGCGAACTGAATACTCCTTATTGTGCATGAAATCTTTGAAACAGAACAATTATATAGCAGGAAAAGGACAGACAATACTATTTATGCTCACTTGGCTTTACTCTAAAATGGATTGTTGTTAATACAGGGTTCCTGCAGGTTAACCTTCATAAGAAGTAAGATCCTTGTAAGACATTATAAAATATCATGTGCACATGAAAAATAAAACTAATATAGTAATATACACCAATATGTTTGATTTCACTGTCCAAAATAAATCAGGATATTGGCTATTAAGCAATAAAATAAACGCAGTTGTTGTGTATTTAAAGAAAGTTCATAATTTCTATTCATACCAAATATTTACCAAATTGTCTGAATATTACAATGTTGATGTAAATATCCAAGTATATTTGCATCATAAGTCAATGTAAGACTTAGTGGACAAACATAAGACTTAATACGAGCCTTACTTTTTACAAAAAGAAGCAAGACTTTATCAGACTTTGTAATAACTCACGGGAACACTGTATTATTTCACACTTACTAGAATATAATGAACAAATGAAGAAATTCAAGAGTTCAAAAAATAGGACATCTTGGACTCCAATTAGGCTATGTAGGCCAAGTGACAATCGTTTCGGTGCATCGCACACACTAAACAAACATTCAAGAAATACTATTTTTTTCAAATTTGGTAAAACATAGGCGGGATATGTCAGTGTGGCTATCAAAACGCACCACTGGGTATATATAAAATTACATAATATTAAGAATATTAGCAAGTATTAGAGTAAAAGTCTTAATAATAGATTATTATGCACCTAATTCTTATAAAATTGTCAATCACAAACAAAAACTGATGACTGTGTTTCTCCATAGTTACTGAGAGTGAAATGTAGAGACTGGGTGAGAGAAATCAGTCCTGCGCAACACAATTTTTAAAGCACTTGGAGAAGAAACTTACTGTCATGTCTAAAACAAAGAATATGGCAATACTATGAATATAAAATTATAATTGTATGCACTTGAATATGCCACAATATTTTATGGCTGTTATTCCATGGGAAATTTATAGGAAACAACACAATCTTTATAATTATTTTCCAGATTTTCCATTATGTAAAAACACAACTTAAAATGTGAAAGTACTATGATTAAGATATGTTATCATAATGAATATTATGTATGATTTAAATGCCATAGATTCAATGCAAATCAACAGTCCAGTAACTGTTGAAGGAAATGGCAATTGATCATGTATAGTTCCTTCAGTTACCAACTAAAAGTAATCAGTGTGCGAAAAATATTTTGACTTACAAACGTATGAAAAATGGATATTTTGAGGATAATTCCAAATTTTAAGATTTGTATTTAAACTTTATTTATTCAAACTTAGGCTGCATCATTTTTGCACTACTGGTGCCTTCTACAGAATCCAATCTGAGAATGCATGCTTGAAAAAAATGCCACAGCCATCAGTGTTAAGTTAACAAATACAATATTTAAAATGTTATATCTTGGTGCCACAAGTCTAAAGTAAAACATTTCCACAATACTCTTCTTTAAACAATGACAGTAGTTCCAACCATGTATCTATCTGAGATACAAGGTCCGTATTTCCCACATTGTTGTATTATGGCACTACTTGTATGACATTTAGGCATGTTATTCATTTCCCATAGACAGAAGTACATAGACTGAAAATATAATAATATAGTCTAATTTTGTACTTTAATTGACACCGCTACGGTAAATAACATTATCAGCAATAATACTAAAAACTTAACTGAATTTAATGTGGAACAAGGTAATCAGGGAGTTACCTACAAACACAAACTGTATAAGCAAATCCCCTTACATCAACTTTCAGATTACATGATGAATCATAAGTAGAATGAATGGTGCTAGGATATATTCAACAAATGTAGTTAATATCTTACTTTTGATAACAGTTAAGTGATGATGTATATGTGGCATATATATATCGAATCTAAATTTTCCAATCTGCCCCCCTGATTTAGACCCTGCCCCCCCCCCCCATGCACCCTCTTTCCAGAAGCCCCAGCTATGCCACTGATGCTAACGTAGTATCCACCTGATCCTTGCTCGCTCGTCAACATGTGTGACCTACTTCAGCGATGGGTCGGTAGCCTCGCTTTTGCTCATGACATCATGCCTTATGAATATTCATTTAGAGTGGTGAATTAATAAGTATTTGATCAAAGTATTGCCATATTCAACCCAGGAGAAGTTTCTGTGTATAATTAGCAATTTCATAATAATTAGTTGCATAATGATTTATGTTACTTTCACTTGACCCCAATACTTATTATTGTTTTCTTAATATACACCTGTAAAGTATTGATTTAAATGCCTTAGATTTAATGCAAATCAGCAACCCAACAATTCAGTGACTGTTTCAGGGCAATTGATAATCTATAGTTGCTTCAGTTGCCCTCTAAAAGTAATTTGTGTGCAAGCAGTATTTTGATTTTTGGTGGCATGAAAATGGGTGCTTTAAGTATCATTCCATACAAAATAAACCTGTCAGATTTGTATTTATTTTTATTTAGACTTTATTCAGTTAAATTCAAACAAATACAAACCTTATATTATACCCAACATCTTTATGTGGCATAACATTGTCGCTGAATTTCATATATATTTCTTTGGGAGCATATATGGCTATTTTTGACATAGAAATGATAATCTTAGTTAAAGATTAGGGAACATGCTATTGTGATTCTAGTGAACTTAATACTCTGTATTGTGCATAAAAAATCTTTGAAACTGAAAAGTTAAATGGCAGGAAAAGGATATATAATACTTTTGAATTTCTTGATTTGTTTAGTTATAAAGCCAAGTGAGCATCAAGAGTTAAAAAGAATAGGACATTTTGGACTTTAATTTGCATTGCTGAACAGGCTATGTTGGCCAAGTGGCAATCATTTCGATAGAAGGATGGCCATGTCCAGTCTGCTTTCTTTCTTCATCTTTCCTATCCACTCATGAGCAGCAGCAACCTTGCCAAGCTTCTCTGAAATGGAATCGAACGATTTGTTAAGAGGACAATGAACTACATGCTGCCAGTAGCAGTTATATAAAAACCATAGCTTAGTTACTGGTTTGAGATGAAACAAGGGTGAGAGTTCCGAAATTAACTTTGAGTCTTTCTATGCAAGAAAATAATGGTATTAAATGCAAGAAAATAATGGTATTATATATTATAGAATATATCAAACTGCATTTTGTATTGAACTCTAAACCGATGCAGATTTTATATCAGATTGTTTATTTGCATTTAAGTTTTCATGGACTAAGCAATGCAAGTCATTCAAGTGTACTTGTGGCTCCCCCTATAATTAAAGCAGATGCATTACTTCAGCTAATAAGTTATTTCGTTAACCATACGTAGTATGGGTAATATTTATAGACACTACATTTGTATTTAAAAAATAGTGATTTATTCTGCAGATATATTTCTCTACTATGCCAGTTTCACCATTGTTCACTCTGTGTTTAAACAAGTCCACATGCTCATTAAAATAGCCAGGGTATATCTAGGTCAATTGGATATACAATCTAGGTCAATTAGTAGGGTTTCATGTTGAATTCCCATTGTTTTGCAAGAGCAGGGTGGTAGATTCAGCTAAATAAATTAAGTAGTTTTCAAAATGTATTGTGTTCATATATTTAGTAAACACAGCATTGAGAAATCTAAACTTATAATCTTTAAAAAATAGGCCTATCCATGACTTTGTTAAATGGTTCAAGTGAAAGTGCATCAATACAGAAGCATCTCAGAAAATTTAATAATGGAGTATTGGGTCATCATCAAAGACAATTGCAATTCAAAGTTGGAGGGTGACACTCATTGTTCATGCAATGTCTATCATTCCTCACAGAATGCAATTGCAATTTATGTAAACTTATTTGCCTTTGATTTGCTAGCAATCGAAGTATTTGAAATTATTTTTCTCAAGCATGTAAGTTGAAAGTAATAAATATATAATAGAAATAGTGAATTAATCAAGTATCAGTTGGCTAATGTTTGATTAAAGGGTAACAGTCATTACTAACTTCAGCCTGACAACGACCATAAAAAATACACTAATTTATGATAGAGATAGATGACATTACTTTTATAAAACATGTCTTCCACTTACTACTTTTTATATAAAATCCTGATCACTGCTGTAGAATTAAACCACATGCACTCAGAAATAGATAAAAATATTAAAATTGTATTTTGAATGAAACTATATGCAACACCTTTATGTGACATAATGTAGTTGCTGAATTTCCTATATATTCCTATATAAGCATTGTCATAGCCCATATGTGACTATTTTGGACATAGACATCATAATCTTTGGTAAAATATGCAATTAACAGAGCAATAAATTCAAGAATTAAAAAATTAAGACATCTTGGACTCTAATTATTATTGCATAACAGACTATGTAGGCAATTGTTCCAATCATTGTGAACACTATGCAAACATTTAGGTCATCCACAGCCATAATTAATTGTCTTGGATGACCACATACAATACTGCTCCTATTAGAAAGACAGTACTGCTCCTCTTAAGAGACCTACACTTCTGGAAGCTGATGAAGGTTTCATAAGGAGGTGGGTCTCATGAGACTTAATTAGGGATATAGTGTTGGCGGTGATTATATTTAAAAAAAATATTCATGATTAATTAGGTAGTGTTTATCAAATTCACTCATATTTGATTAAAATATTAATCAATAATGGTAAGTGAAACCATCACAGACATTGCCTTTTAAAATTGGTTATCTTTAGACCTTTCATTATTAAATGTGTGATGCTGTTAATAGTGTGATGTTTTAAACAGCAATTAACTCAAAATTAATGCTTCTGTTTTTATCTGATAGGCAGCGCTGAGACACAGCACTGTGCTTCCCTCTCGTGTATACTGTATCTTAAGTAAACAAACATGGCAGTTGTTGTCGTTCGAGGCGATTCGCGTCAACCAAAATTGGTTAATTTGACGGTCGTAGTTCGAGTTAGGGGAGTCGGTCGCCTATGGAGTGACTTTTATGCAAGAAAAACATTAATACATGCATGTTGAGGTCATATAACAGGAACGGTTGCTTATGGTGGGTGTCGCTCAAAAGGAGCACTACTGTACCGCTTATTTTTTCAAACACTTGAGTGTCAGAGCTCTATTCTGGAAACCAAAAAAAAATTTTTTTAAATTTTTAACAATTTTCTAAAATATAGCCCAGACATGCTATCAAAAGGCACCACTAGGCCATACTGAGTGTTTCTGTATAAAATTTCATTGGGGTAAGTACATTAGTGTTAGAGTTCAGCTCTGGAAACGAAGGTGTGTGTTAGAGTTCTGCTCTGGAAATGAAAGTGTAACGCCCGCCCTCCTGCCTATCAGATGAGCACTGAACAATTTTAATGGTACCTGTGTGCTATGTGGGATTCGCTGAGGGTTTTGCTGCAGCGCAGCTTTATGTTTTCCCTTTTTTAATTTTTGCCATTTCATAATTTTTCAAGTCTGACATTACTAGTTGTAGGGCAACCATTGGGCATAATTGTTCATGTCATCAACGCATATGGCTCATCTCCCTCCTTAAATAATGGCATCACTTGTATTGTAAATAATGAATTGGATAATAATGGTGATGAAGACTTTCCTAATTTTCTTACACATTCTCCTTACTATGATACAGACACTGCAATTGAAATTCTGTCACAAAAGAATGAAACATTCAAGATAATTAGTTTAAACTGTCAATCTCTACTAGCTAAGTATGACCAAATTAAGATATATCGTGAAATATTCAAAAATGCTAATATAAAATTTAATGCTTTATGTTTGCAGGAGACTTGGCTGATGGATGACTCTGACACTGGCCACCTTCACCTCGATGGATATACCCTAATCAGTAAAGGTAGGAAATGTAGCAATTTCTCTTCCAACAAGATTAGGATATAACAATACTGGGACTGTAATAAATAATACATTTGTAAAATTTCAAGCAAATATTCAAACACCACTTCAGTGATATTAATGAGTAATTTATCAGATCATCTACCATATTTTGTTGCATTAGACTTCTTGAAGTGTATCCATGAGACTAAATAGAACATAAAAATAAGGCAATCTAATAATGAAAGTTGTAGGAATTTCTAAGCTGACATTGAGGCCAAATGCAATCAATATAATTTCCAAAATATATCTGATCCTAACAATAGTTTATAACACACTGAGCAGAATAATTGAAGAATCTTATGATAGAAATTTCCCATGTAAAATTGTTCGTTTTAAAAAATATGAACATTAAAAAGGCAAAATGGATAACTTTTGGCATAATTAAATCTATTAAGTATCAAGATAAACTGTACGCTAAATTAAAGAATCTCAATAAAAAATACCGTGAAAAACATGCAGTGAGAAATAAACTTGCACAGAATATCTAAAAAAACTGCATCAGAGAAAGATTTGTACGATAAATCATGTTTTCTAAAATTTAAAAATGATATGAAGCAAACATGGTGGCTATAAATGATATTATGAATAAACATAGTAAAGATACCTCCTATCCAGAATATTTCACTGCAAGCAGTCTAAAAATTAAAAATGCAAAAATAAATTGCAGCGCTTCAATGAATTCTTCATAACTATTGGACCTAGCTTGGCATCTTTAATAATTATTCCACAAAATAAATCCTACACTGACTTCTTAGAAAATCCTAGCAGGCAAAACTTTAATTTCAAAACAAATAGATAAAGAAAACATCATTGAAATACTAGAAAATCTTAAACCAAAAACTAGTTCAAAAATACATAATATATCTTACAAATTATTAAAATATATCAAATATGAAATTGACAAATCACTTACCGTAATAGTCAATAAAAATCTTAACTACAGCCATATTCCCTGATGCGCTCAAATTAGCAAAATAATACCAATATATATATAAAAATAATAATAAATATTTGATAAGTAGTAGAAAGAGTTATACATTACGGAAGCCCAGATCTGCCATCAGCAAAATATTTTGTTATGAAAAACTTTTTATAATCAGACGAACGCATGGGCGGGCGGGCGTATCACTTTCATCTATAGTATTTACGGCCATGACACCCACAAAAGGCACCACTACACTATTTTAGACATATTATGAAAAAATTTTAAGCATGTAGGCGCAGTTGTGTCAGAGCTCTGCTCCACACAATTTTTTTTCAATTTTTTCCAAATTTTTTTTGTAAAACATAGCCAACATATGTCAAAAATGTTGTAGGGGTAAGTGCACTGGTGTTAGAGATCTGCTCCGGAAATAAAAGTGTTATGCCCAGCTAGCCAGTCCACTCGTCTGATGAACATAAACACTCGAAGTTATATTTTTCCAATTTATGTAAAACATTAAAAGTATCTAATTTCTGTGAGTTGGCACCCTCTTGTGTTAGGAAAGGAGACCTATGTTTATGTAAATTGAACAACAGATAAAATATGTTGCACAATGCATAATAACAAAAAAAATTCCCTATTGTTGGATATGCAAGGAAGTTCGAATGCAATGTCATCTGATTCACCTCTCTCATGGTGAGGCAGTGTAAAATAGTTTGTCCAATTTACATACAAAAAGTAACAAAACCGGCCCGAAGGGCCGGGGGGGACGGGTTCCAGCTGAAATCAGCTGCTTCATCGTCTTAGTTTTATTGGGTCAGGAGCCCGAGCCAACTGACTGGGTCAGGGAGGCTCGGGTCCCAGTGTGCATCAAGGACAGGAACATGTAGAGGGATGGTGAGCAAAGGGAGTGGCAGAGAGGGAGCAAGGTATGTGTGATGGAGGAAGGCTGAAAGGAGAAGAAGAAAAACGGTTAATGCAATGGAAATTTGTTATTGAACGTTATAAGTCAGTGTTGATATATTACCTGGGTTTTGAGAAGGGGAGGGGAAATCTTCTGATATGGGAGAGTCTGGCATTTAGTTGTAGAGTGAGGGGGGAGTCTTGGTACCTAAGGAGTGATTTGGCATGGAGAGCATGGAGTCTGGGTTCAATCATATCCAGCTGGGCTCTTCTGTGGAGTTCTGAAATGGTAATTGCAGAAGTACCTGGGGTGTATCTGATTTTAAGGGCAACACGAAGAGCTTTGTTCTGGGCAATCTGGAGTTGTTGGAGAGCTGCTCTGGAGGCATGGATTGTAGTGGGGTAACCTGTTTCTAGAATTGGGCGGATAAAAGTTTTATATAAGTGGAGAAGGGTCTCGGAGCTGCATCCCCAGTCAGTACCACTCAGTCGACGAAGCAAGTTGATTCTCCTTTCGGCATCACGGCGTTTTAGCTTGCAGTGATGGATCATACTGAGGGTCTTTCCGAGGAATTTAGCTCCGAGGAAGCTGACTTCTGAAATTGAGAGTTGAATTGGGGTGTTAAATAAGGTGAGGGTGGAAATGGCTTTGCTCCGAAGACCTGTAAAGATGGTAAATTGGGTTTTGGAAGCATTAAGTTTAATACGCCATTTGCAGCACCAGGATTCTAGTTTGTCCAAGGCAGCTTGAAGCTCAGCTTGGATTTTAGTGAAGACCCTGTGGTTGTTACGTTTGGAGTTTCTGAAAGAAACCCAAAGTGCAAGGTCGTCAGCATACTGGGAAACCTGGACTGCTTCTGAGTTTGAATGGGAGAAAGGAATATCGTTAACGAAAATATTGAAAAGAATGGGGCTGAGTACCGAACCCTGGGGGGTGCCAGCTTCCAGGTGGACTGGTGTTGAGGTGGTTTTGCCTACTCTGACAGCTATGGATCTGTCATGGAGATATGACGAGAGAAACCGTCTGACCTTGACTGGCATGTCAAGCTGGCTGACTTTATAACGCAGACCATCTTGCCATACCGAGTCGAAGGCCTTCTCGACATCGAGAAAGATTGCTCCCGTCGTCCATCCGTGGGTGGTGGCTGTTTTAGCTTCCATAGCTAGTCTGTGTAGGTGTTCACCGGCTTCTTTTCTGGGCAGATAGGCTCTCTGCCAGGGGTTGAGTTGATCTGAAATGGTAAGATGGGAGATTAGTTTGGATGAGATGGTTTTTTCTAGGAGCTTACCCAGACATCTGATCAGGCTGATGGGACGATTGTTCCCTGGAGTGAGAGGATCCTTCCCAGATTTCGGGATCATCACTCCAATGGCAGCTTTCCAGAGTGTGGGGAAGTAACCTATCTGCAAAAGAAAGTGAAAGAATTTAGAAATGAATTTCAGACCAATATTTGGGAGCTGCTTGAGAATCACGTATCCAATGCCGTCTTCACCAGGGGAGGTGTTCTTGCATTTAGATAGGATTCTCAGGAGCTCCGTGCTAGACAGTCGAAGTAGTAAGTCGTGGTCGTCACCGTCTTCGTCTTCAACTTCCCACTGGGGAGTGAAGAGGTGGTGGTGGTCAGAGACGTAGTCGGTTACTGTCTGGAAGTGTTGTTGGTCGAAGTGTGGGGCTGTGTTGATCTGGTGGACTTTGTGGAGATGATCAGCGAAGGCATTCGCTGTGTCCAGGTCAGAGGTTGAAGGTCGACCAGTGGAAAGGAGGACTCGTTGGGGTTTGCGTTCGCCTGTGGTGGTGGTTAGACGTTTGAACTGTTTCCAGAACTCAGGTGCATTTCTGTAGTCCAGCGAGTCGCAGGCAGCTTTCCACTGGGACTTTCTCTCTTCGCTGATGGCAGTAGCGAGTCTACGTTTGATGGCCATGTAGACAGAGCGGATGATGAGGGAGCCAGGGTTTCTCTGAGCGAGTCGCCTGGCTCTCCGCTTTTCTCTGATCAGTTGAAGTGTTTCATGAGAGACCTTGAAACCCCACTTCTTGATAGGCCTGATAGGACAGGCTTTCTCAAGGGAGGTCTCAAGGACATCATGAAGGTAGTCCACTACTTCATCTGCAATGAAAGAGTTAGAGATTTCAGTTGGTTGGAACATTAGAATTTTGGTGGTGATCTCCTGTTTAAAGATGTCCCAGTTGGCTCGGCGGAGGTTCCTAGCCATCTGGATGGTGGGTAGAGGGCTGGAATTTCCCTGTAAAGTAATATGGAGGGGGAGATGGTCGCTGCCGATGTCATCTCCAACCCAGAGGTCTTGTAGCTTGGAAGCCACTGCTGGGGTAGCAATGGCTAGGTCAAGGAGGGCTGAAGTACCTCTGGCAGTGCTGAGGTGGGTTGAAGTTCCACCGGCATTTAGCAGCTCGAGACGGTTGGACTGTAAAATTGAATAAAGTTCATTTCCTCTGGAATTAGAGGTCATGTTATTAATATAAGGGTGGTGGGCATTGTAATCTCCTAAAAAAATGCAGTGCCTGTATTTAGTTAAAAAGAAATGAAAAAGGTCATTAGTGATATGGGAGTTGTAATAGGGTGGGATATAGTGGGTGATGATGGCAAGTTCACCCAGGGTGGGGATGGCTAGAGTGATGGCTGCAACATCCTGTGTGAAAAAATCAGTGTTAATGTGGGAGAAGGGGAGATCTTCTTTGCAGTAAATGGCAGCGCCACCTTTGCCCTCAGTTCCATCTTTCCTGGAGGCTAGCTTGTATCCATGGATACGGCTAGGGAGACAGTTTGGGTGGAGATGTGTCTCGTTGAGGAGGAGGACGTCGGGTGAGGTCTCAGCAGCATACTGTGTGAGAGTAAACTGCTTTGCCCTGATGTGCTGGATGTTAATCTGCATCAGATGGGCCATACCTGTAGTTAGAGTGGAGGGTTGGGTGTGGAGGGATGGGGTGTAAGACATTAATAGAGTGATTTAATGAGTTTTGGTGACATACTAACTTTGTACATGGTAGATACAGTTACCGAGATGATTTCAAGTATGGTGTCTTCTGAGGTCTCTGGATGGAGAGGAGTAAGGATCTTGGATAGAACTTGCGAGATGCAAGCTGCTATCCTGGTGGCATCCAGGAGGTTGGCGGGGGGGGGGGGAGATTTTCTGGGTGGTGGCAGATTCCTTGGATCTCTTGTTCATCAGTGCTTCCTTGTAGCTGGGGCAGCCGGAGAAGGAAGCAGGATGCTGGCCACTGCAGTTAGTGCAGGAAGGCTGCTCGGGAGGAGCAGCACATTCCTTGTGCCCATGCCCTAGGCCACATCGCTTACACTTGATGTCATTTTGACAAGTGTCAGCTCTGTGCCCAAAGGATTGGCACTTTGCACATTGTAGAGGTCTTCTTGTTCGATATTCTTCAACTTGAAGTTTTCTGAAATCAAATAAAAGTCCATTGTTTATTAATTCAGTTTTTTGTTCAATGGAGGAGCAAGTGGCTCTGATCCTGTTAGTAGGACGGCCAAGTGCTGCACTCTGCATCCTCTGGCATCTGGAAAGGCCTGTGATTGAAGAAAAATCAGAGTCAGTGTACTTGGTGTGGACACCTACAACAACAATAGTAAAGTCTTCTTGTGTTGTAGGATTCCTCCTAGTAGAACCTTTGGTCTCCCGGATTGTACAACCTGGAAGATTAAGGTTTAGGAGGGTGTTGGAGTCCTCAGCAGTCTTGGGGTAAATGAGGAGGCTCCCAGCCTGGGTCTTGTTAGAGTATTTAATGTGTTTTCTCAGCTCAAGAAAAATCTTGGCTGAGTGTGCATCCTCTGCAATACAAGTAAAGAGAGGAGAAATTTTAGGTTTGGGAGGGAGGGAGGGAGAGGGAGAGGGAGAGGAGGAAGAAGAAGTCTTCTTGGTTTTCCTGGGGGATTCAGTGGCAGTGGATGAGTCATCCGAATGGGCACTATTGGAGGAACGAGTGCGTTTCCTCTGGTGTGTGACAAGTTGAAAGTCTCCATCCATTGGTTCCTCAGTGGGTTCATCTGCTGGGGAGATGGGTACCTGAGTGATAATGGGAATGGGGATGGCACTGGAGTGGGAGGAGGAGGGTAAACAAACAGGGACAATTGGGGAAGGGAGTGAATTATTAGAATTTTTTGACTTGCCCGAGTCCACTGCAGTTGCAGTGGACTTAGTTGAAGTTCCATTTTCGGAGGGTTTCTTGATCATGGATGCAAGTTCAGGAAACAGAAGGATGGCCATGTCCAGTCTGCTCTCTTTTCTCATTGTCCAATTTAAATGCTGCCAGTAGCATTTATATAAACACACTAGCTTAGTTACTGGTTTGAAATGAAAGAAGGGGGAGAGTTCCGAATTAACTTTGAGTCTTTCTATCCAAGAAAATAAGGTATTAAATGCAAGAAAATAAAGGTATTATATATTATAGAATATATCAAACTGTATTTTGTATTGAATTCTAAACCGATGCAGATTTTATATCAGATTGTTTATGTGCATTTAAGTTTTCATGGACTAAGCAATGCAAGTGAATTTGTGGCTCCCCCTATAATTAAAGCAGATGCATTACTTCAGAAAATAAGTTTTTTTGTACATTAACCATGGGTAGTATATTATTGACACTTCATTTGTATTTAAAAATAGTGATTTATTCTGCAGATATACTACTATGCCAGTTTCACCATTTTTCACTCTGTGTTTAAACAAGACCCACATGCTCACCAAAATAGCAGGGGTATATCTAGGTCAATTAGATATTCAATCTAGGTCAGTTAGTAGGGTTTCATGTGTTCCCATTGTTTTGCAAGAGAAGGGTGATAGATTCAGGTTAATTTTTCAAAATGTATTGTGTTCATATATTTAGTTAACACAGCATTGAGAAATCTAAACTTACAATGTTTCAAAAAATAGGCCTATCCATGGATCATAAGATAGATTTTGTTAAATGGTTTAATTGAAATTGCATCAATACAGAAGCATCTCGGAAAATTTAATAATGGAGTAGTGGGTCATCATGAAAAACAATTGCAATTCAAAGTTGGAGGGTGACACTCATTGTTCATGCAATGTCTATTATTACTAACAGAATGCAATTTCAATTTATGATAACGTTTTTGCTTGATTTTCTAGCAATTGAAGTATTTGAAATTATTTTTCACATCAGTGTTAAAATATCTTGGGGCCACAAGTCTAAAGTAAAACGTTTCCACAATACTCTTCTTTAAAAACAATGACAGTGGGTCCGACCATTTATCTATTTGAGATACAATTAAGGTCCATGTTTCCCACACTGTTGTATTATGGCTCTACTTGTATGACATTTCGGCATTTTGTTCAGTTCCAATAGACAGAAGTACATAGACTGAAAATATAATTTTAAATAATAATGATATAGTCTATTTTTGTACTTTAATGGACACCGCTAGGGAAAATAACATTTTCAGCAGTAATACTGAAAACTTTACTGAATGTAATATGGAACAATCAGGGAGGTACCTACATACAACACTGGATAAGCAAATGCCCTTACATCAATTTACAATTAACTATACAGACATTTAGATTACAAGATGAATAGTACGTAGAATGGTGCTAGGATGTATTCAACAAAGTTAGTTAATCTTTTACTTTTGCATGGCAGAATTAAGTTCTTCCCCTGTTTGGGTATATATAATACATTTGTGTAAGGTCCATCACTGGATCATGCATTTCAAATTTAGTAACGGCTATGTGATAATAAATATGTGGTATATATTTATTGAATATACACTTTCCAGTCGGCCCGTCTGATTTAGACCCTGGCCCCCCATGTGCCCCCTCATTCCAGAAGCCCCAGCTACACCACTGATGCTAAGGTAGTGTCCACCTGATCCTTGCTCACCCATCAATATGTGTGACCTACTTCAGCGATGGGTCGGTGGCCTCGCTTTCCCTCACGACGTCATGCCTCATGAATATTCGTTTAGAGTGGTGAATTAATAAGTAATTGATCATAGTATTGCCATATTCAATCCAGGAAAAGTTTTTGTTTAATTAGCATTTCATAATAATTAGTTGCATAATGATATATATTACTTTCACTTGACTCCAATATTTATTATTGTTTTCATAATATACCCCATAATCAGTTGTATATCACATAGAAAAGCCATGTGGTATAGCCTATGTGGTATACATGTGTATACTACATGGTTTACCTTACAAGGATGGGAAATGTATACCACATATTCTGTTTATGGCAGGCCAATGACAAAAAAAAAATCACTTTTTGCAGCTAAACGCTTCGCCGTTTAAAATAGTGCCGCCGCTTTAAAACAATATTCGGAGTCACTATAAAAACAAATTCTTACAAAATATTTAACAACTGGTTTGTAAATATCATGTGTAAATTCCTTTATTATTCTGAAAATGTCCCTGAAAGTTTTGAGGTGATGACGTTGCTGACAGTTATGCAATAACACTAACTAAATAACTATGCAATGCTCTGATTGGTCAATGGCAAAAATGCATACTGATGAATTTTTTCTATATTACATGAATGCATAGCCAGGCAGCTCAACTAAAAGTGAAAGTTGTGGGATAAAAATAAGACCCAAGTGGATATATGTGGTATATTTTTATATTCCCTCACTCATGGACAGATTAGCTTCAGAATTAACTCGTGGCTAATGCCACTCGTCAATCCTGGTCAATTTGTCCACTCGTGGGGAATATAAAAATATACCACATAACCATTGGGTCTTATTATAATACACCTGTAAAGTTAATTTAAACGC
Organism: Alitta virens; assembly: GCA_932294295.1. Taxonomy (NCBI): domain Eukaryota; kingdom Metazoa; phylum Annelida; class Polychaeta; order Phyllodocida; family Nereididae; genus Alitta; species Alitta virens. The sequence goes on along the minus strand of OW028578.1, from coordinate 22,884,735 downwards.
CATAGATTTAATGCAAATCAGCAACCCAACAATTTGGTAACTGTTGATGGACAATTCATAATCTATAGTTGCTTCAATTGCCAGCTATAAGTAATTGGCGTGCAAGAAATATTTTGACTTATGGAGGCATGAAAATGGGTGAGTTGAGTATCATTCCACAGAAAATAAACCTGTAAGATTTGTATTTATTTGTATTTAGACTTTATTTATTTAAACAAAAATAAATACAAACCTTAAAGGTTTATTTTGTGTCCATATGTAGCTATATTTGACATAGAAATGATCATCTTTGTTGTAGATTAGTTAAGGGAACATGCTATTGTGATTTTAGTGAACTTAATGTGAAATTATACCCAACATCTTTATGTGGCATAAAATTGTAGCTGAATTTCATATATATTCCTTTGGAAGCATTGCCATAGTGTGGCTATTTCGGACATAAAAATGATAATCCTAGTTCTAGATGAGTTAAAGGAACATGCTATTGTGATTCTACTGAACTTAATACTCCATATTGTGCATGAAATCTTTGAAACAGAAAAAATAAAATGCAGGAAAAGGATATATAAAACTGTTGATACTCACTTAGCTTTATTACTGAGCAAATCAAGAAATTCATGAGTTAAAAAAATAGGACATTTTGGACTTCCAAGTAGCATTGCTGAACAGGCTATGTAGGCCAAGTGGCTATCATTTTGGTTCATCGCAACACACTATATAAGCACTCAAGAAATAATATTTTGTAAAACATAGCTGAGATATGTCAGGGTGACTATCAAAAGGCAACAGTTGGACAAACACTGGACAATTTTAATGATGCCTGTGTGCTTTGTGGGTTTCGCTGGGGGTTTTACTGCAGCGCAGCCTATGTTTTATTGAACTGATATAGGGTTTTCTTTCCTCTCTACTATTCTTGATAACAAGCTGTGCTGACATCACAATTTAGTCCTTGGCAGGCATGTTCAAGCAGCCTTCCTCAATTCCAGGGAGTATACCCCAGTGTACTTTGCTAAAACCATGTAGGACAGCATTGCCTCCCCTAAGCTCAGCTTGGAATTTCTGGGAAATGCAATATTTGGGATCAATGTCTACCATGTCTACAGCAAAGTACTCAATTGCACCTGGGTGAAGTGAAGCAGTGGTTTGAGGATCTGCTTAGTTCCCATAGCTGTGGGCACTTACGATGGCAGGGTTTGAAGTTTGAGACAAGGACCATTTGTATACTTGTCAATTTTGCATTGCAATTTTCTGGTAATGGTTGCTGTATCACAAACTATGCAAGGAAATAATCATCAAGATTAATAATTACGAAGATTCCAAACCCTGAGGCTGGAAATGAACTATAGATGTAGTCTTCATGCCTTGGTATGTCTGTTGTGAGAGGAAAATCGTATCTTTCTCTTGTTTCAAGAAGCCCTCTCTTTGGTCAACTTCAGCCTTCCAGGCTTCAATGTCCCCCATGAAATCATCCAGAAACTTTAGTAATTTGACATGCATTGTGCTTAAGAAATTAAGGTTGCAATTAACAAAAAAAGTTCATTCTAAATTACAACATTTGCTATTCACACAAAGCATTATTTTACCTGAAACCTGGGATCATTGACATCTGTGTAGGATTCTCTCTCTGGCTTTTTTTGTGGCAAGATCCTCATTCTCGTATCTGCCATTAAGGAATTCGAGAAATTACTGAACTCAAAGGTCAGAGTAGAATAGTCAGTAGGAGAGTAAAGTCAGTAGGAATTTTCTTTTTCGTGGTTTAGCTGTTTTAGTGCAGTTGATGGAATTTCATTCCACATATCACTAAATAAGCAACACCTTTCCACATACATTGATACAGGAATCCTGCTTTTGCAGAAGTTGTTGCAAAGTAACAAAAACACTCCTTGACATCATTGTAAATGCCCACTATCATCAATGCTAGCACATGACTAGCAAGAGCTTTAGTTGTAGAAGTCTGGAGCATAGAAAATATAATGTAGACTGGTTTAGTATTAAATTCACTACAACTTAGCAGGATTGTGTGGAAATGAGGAAATAATTTCATGCCTTTTCATGGAATGTCCACCAAGAGGGAATAACGAAGTGGATGATGCTGTCACCCTTTCTGTCATACACCAAATCGCATCTGATGACATTTTGTCATGCATTAATATGCCATATTGTTCCTCACTAGGAAGTTTTATCATGAGTTTTTGGCTGTACTGAAATAATTGTAATTGGCCATACTTGTATCGCACCAAGGACATAACCTGTTTGATCCGGGCCAAAATGGCAAATTTAATTGGTATATTATCTCCAAGACGTGCATCTGAAAACTTTACCAGTTGTAAATACCCCAGTGTAATCCCTCAAGGTGTTCTTATTGAGTAAGTGCAGTACGCTACTCTCTTTTAGGGCTTCATATGCCCGAGGGCTCCGGTACTTCAGGTATATGGCAAACCTGTAATATCATAGTGACAGTGGCATAGCCATAGGGCGGGGGGCATCCTGTGGGGGCTAGTGTCCTCCAAGCCAAGTCCTTGGTACCCCCCATTAGCATTTTACCACAAACTTGGAACTAACCAACTGCTAATATATGCTACAGTAGCATCATCCCAGCACCATTCTGTCCATTTGCTCATACTGCACTCACTAAAATATTTCTGTAAGGATAATAACTTTATATAAGTTAGGTGGTCTGAAAGACTGCAACATTAGTGAAGTAATTTAATTTTGCTTATAAACTTCACAGAAACTACATCCCTATTTTTTCTGACAGTGTGACTTGTCACACATGTTTTTGTAACGTTCATTGATGTGTTTATTGAATTGTTGAGATATTTTTTTTTAAGTTTTTATTACAGCATTATTGATGAATTTTCTAGTAGTAGAGTACATTTATAGCCTAGTGCAAAAGTAATGAAGCCTGAGTGTGACATGTCCCAAGTGTTAGATTTGAGGTTTTTGTAAGTTAATGATCCATAGAAACTCACAACCTTCCTAATAACTGCAATTTTCATATTAATACTGTAGTAAGTTGAATTTTTTCATCATTTCTTTTAGTCTGATATACGGTAATGCTCATGAATCTGTTTTATCTCATAATATAAAAGTCAGCACAATTCAACAATAATTTATTATCCCACATCTAGAAGCTGCAAATTCATGAGTACAATGGTGGCTCAGTCCTTTAAGTTGATTATTTTGTGAAAAGATTGTTTAGTTTGTAGGATGGGGAAAAGAATTTTAGAACATTGACAATCAGGCATAACAATTGGGACACCCATTTTCTGTTTTTGTTGGGCTTTAACTATCCTGTACATAACTAACTTTAATAAATAGTCTAAAATGATATGAAGAACATGTAAAACCATGATTTGTTGCTATAATCTTTTTTCTAATAGCTCAATAAATATGTAAATATGTGTGTGTGTGTGAGTAATGAACGGAGTATAACACTCAGGACCAAATATGCTGTACACTGATTGATCGTGATACAGGGAAAAAGCTAAATTAAAATTTGAGCTACAGATATTTTCACAACTATTATTGCTATCTTTCAGCAATCTATATGCCAGTCTAGTTGGATAATTTTTTCTATACAAAATTAAATGTGGACTTTTTCTTATGTTTAGTATGGAGAGTCAGTTTTGTAAGATGAACAGCATACAGGCATAGCAAAGAATCAATACAAAAATCTCTTAGTTTAGAAAACTAGACTAATATGCATTAGAAAATGTTAGTTTAAAAATATATTAAATTATTAGTATGAATTATTAAAATTATTCAATGATATTCAACCAACTTTAAAAATGTCGCACTAAAAACAGTAAAAAATGTAATTTTTCTGCTGTTTTTTGTTGTTATAAAATCAAAACGGCTGAATTAATTTGCCTCAAATTTTCAGAGAATTCTCACAACATCTACCAAATATAAAAAACTATGAATAACAACTGTAGAATTAGTCGTACAGCTGTATTTTATGTGAGACTAAATCTGATATCAAAGGCTTCCAGGGCTGGGCCGAGAACAGGTGAATGTACTTGGCTACGAGTACGAGTACCAACCCATACTATGAGTACAAGTACGAGTACGAGTACAGCCTTTGGTCAATATACTCAAGTACTTTCAAATGTACTCTCAATTACGAGTGCCAGTACGAGTACTTTTGTTGAATGATAAACAAGTACTTCTAATTTGGAAATAATTAAATGAGATATTTCATACAAGGCCTCGGAAAAGCTATTGCAATTCAGTTAGTCCACTCAAGTTGCTAGGTGGCACAAACGAGACCCAAACAATTCAATATCATTGACAGATAGATAGATATGGAAAGTGGAGCCTTGGCAAGTTCTTGCCAATATTGAGAGTATGGTCACCATGCTGCCTAGACCGAAATATTGCTGTTATTTTCAAGCATGCCGAGAGGCCTGCTTAAGACAGAACACATTGCACTGGTTTTCTAGCAGAGTGCGATACAAAATTTGCGACACCAAATAAATCAATTTAATTGCATGTCCACTGCACCTGTTGCTCTGAAATAAACATGATATTTATTGTTAGGAGCTTTTGAATTGTTTTCACCATTAAAATATCTGAGACATGTAAATATAGCTTAGAAATCATGCATTAAAAATATCAAATTTCATTGGGTTGGCACCTACTTGTATTTGGTAGGAAAGCAGACCAATATTTATGTCAATTGCACAACACATAATATGAATTTATTGTTGCATAATATTTGAAAAAACTCCCTAGTGCTGGATATGCACGAAAGTTGCAATGTCATCTGACTCACGACTCTTCGTCATGAGGCAGTTTGTCAAACTACATGCTGCCAGTATCATTTACTTAGAAAAGCTATTGCTAGTTGACACAAATGAGACCCAAACAATTCAATATCATTGACAGATAGATAGATATGGAAAGTGGATCCTTCTTAGGCAAGTTCTTGCCAATATTGAGAGTATATGCATATAAGCACAAGTACTGTGCTCATGATATGGCATGAGTACTGAGTACATGGGATTACTTGAGATGGTGTACTCGAGTACACATGTACTTGCACAGCCCTGAAGGCTTCATAATTTTTGTACTACTGAGTCCTTATACAGAATCCAATCTGAGAATGCATACTTGGAACGATGTCACAGCCATCAGTGTTAAATTAACAAATACATTATATTTTAAATGTTATATCTTGGGGCCACAAGTCCAAAGTAAAACATATCCACAATACTCTTCTTTAAACAATGACAGTAGTTCCAACCATGTATCTATCTGAGATACAAGGTCCGTGTTTCCCACATTGTTGTATTATGACATTACTTGTATGACATTTAGGCGTGTTATTCATTTCCCATAGACAGAAGTACATAGACTGAAAATATAATTTTGAATAATAATGATATACTATTAGTTTATTTTTGTACTTTAATTGACACTGCTAGAGAAAATAACTTAGCAATTTCATAATAATTAGTTGCATAATGATTTATATTACTTTCACTAGACTCCAATACTTATCATTGTTTTCTTAATATACACCCGTAAAGTGTTAATTTAAATGTCATAAACTTAATGCAAATCAGCAACCCAACAACTGTTGAAGGACAATTGATAATCTATAGTTGCTTCAGTTGCCAGCTAAAGGTAATTGACGTGCAAGAAATATTTTGACTTATGGAGGCATGAAAATTGGTGTGTTGAGTATCATTCCATAGAAAATATACCTGTAAGATTTGTATTCATTTGTATTTAGACTTTATTTATTTAAATAAATACAAACCTTAAAGGTTTATTTTGTACCCATATATGGCTATTTTTGACAAAGAAATGATAATCTCTGTTGGAGATTAGTTAAGGGAAAATGCTATTGTGATTCTCTTGTGAACTTAATACTCTTTGAAACAAAAAAATTAAATTGCAGGAAAAGGATATATAATACTTTTGATACTCACTTGGCTTAATAACTGAAGAAAACAAGAAATTCAAGAGTTAAAAAAATAGGACATTTTTGGACTTTAATTAGCATTGCTGAACAGGCTATGTAGGCCAAGTGGCAATCATTTCGGTCATCGCACACACTATATAAACACTCAAGAAATAATATTTTCCCAAATTTTGATAAACATAGCTGTGATGGACAAACACTGGACAATTTTAATGATGCCTGTGTGCTTTGTGGGTTTCGCTGAGGGTTTTACTGCAGCGCAGCCTATGTTTCATTAAACTAATATAGGGTTTTCTCCTCTCTACTATTCTTGATAACAAGCTGAGCTGACATGACAATTTATGTCCTTGGCAGGCATGTTCAAACAGCCTTCCTCAATTCCAGGGAGTATACTCCGTTGTACTTTGCTACAACCATGTAGGACAGCAGTGCCTCCCCTAAGCTCAGCTAGGAATTTCTTGGAAATATTTGGGATCAATGTCTACCATGTCTACAGCAAAGTACTCAATTGCACCTGGGTGAAGTGAAGCAGTGGTTTGAGGATCTGCTTAGTTCCCATAGCTGTGGGCACTTACGATGGCAGGGTTTGAAGTTTGAGACAAGGACCATTTGTGTACTTGTCAATTTTGCATTGCAATTTTCTGGTAATGGTTGCTGTATTACAAACTATGTAAGGAAATAATCATCAAGATTAATAATTACAAAGTTTCCAAACCCTGAGAATGGAAATGAACTATAGATGTAGTCTTTATGCCTTGGTATGTCTGTTGTGAGAGGAAAATCTTATCTTTCTATTGTTTCAGTGGGCAACTTCAGCCTTCCAGGCTTCAATGTCCCCATTGTGGTTAAGAAATTAAGGTAGCAATTTAAAAAAAAAACTTCATTCTAAATAAAAGCATTTGCTATTCTCACACAGCATTATTTTACCTGAAACCTGGGATCATTGACATCTGTGTAGGATTCTCTCTCTGGCTTTTTTTGTGGCAAGATCCTCATTCTCGTATCTGCCATTAAGGTAAAGTCAGTAAGAAATTTCTTTTTCGTGGTTTAGCTGTTTTAGTGCAGTTTATGAACTTCAGGTTAGTTCATACGTTGACTTCTACTTAATTTCATTCCACACATCTCTAAATAAGCAACAACTTTCCACATACATCGATACAGGAATTCTGCTTTTGCGGAAGTTGTTGCAAAGTAACAAAAACACTCTTTGACATCATTGTAAATGCCCACTATCGTCAATGCTAGCACATGACTAGCAAGAGCTTTAGTCGTAGAAGTCTGGAGCATAGAAAATATAATGTAGACTGGTTTAGTATTAAATTCATTACAACTGAGCAGGATTGTGTGGTAATGAGGAAATAATTTCATGCCTTTTCATTGAATGTCTACGAAGAGGGATTAACGAGGCCGATGATGCTGTCACCCTTTCTGTCATACACCAAATCGCATCTGATGACATTTTGTCATGCATTAATATGCCATATTGTTCCTAAAAGTTCCTTCATGAGTTTTTGGATGTACTGAAATAATGGGCCATACTTGTACCGCACCAAGGACATAACCTGTTCGCTCTGGGCCGAAATGGCAAATTTAAGATCTTGCAATGGCTTCCGTAATACAATTACATGAACATTTTAGTGAATCAAAACTCTTATTTTCGAGGTCAATATGGTTTTCTTGCGAAAAGAACAAAGAACACTGTACAGAATTAGCACTATTGGAATCAATTGATGGACTTACTAATACAATAGGTAATTGTGAAATTATTTTTGATACTAAAGACCATAAAATATTATCAGACAACCTAAATATTATGAAATAACATCAACATCACTTAAATTATTTGAAGCTTATTTATAAAATAGATCATATGTAGATACAGTTAAAATATTATAATAAAACTGCCAAAAATGTCCCTTTCAACAAGATTAGGATATAACAATAATGGAACTGTAATAAATAACACGTGTAAAATTTCAACTATTCCCTGATGCGCTTAAAGTAGCAAAAGTAATTCCAATATATATATAAAAGATAATAAATCAATATTTGATAACTAAAAACCTATATCCCTTCTTCCAAGCCTTTAAAAAGTAGTAGAAAGAGTTATACATTACGGAAGCCCAGATCTGCCATCAGCCAAAACAGTTTTCTTGATAAACAAACCTACAGATGCCTATTAGTGCCACACATTTTTATTATTTTTTTTGCGTTTTTTGCCACATTATTATTTTTGTTTTTGCTCAATTGGTTCAAGGAGTTAAATAATATTGCGTTTATTCGCAAATATTTGCGTTATTCACAAATATTCTCGTTTTTTGCCACATAATTTTTTTCCAAGTTTGTGCTTTTTTGCTGCTTGTATTTTTATTTGTTCTAGGAGTTGAATAATTTATTGTTTTATTCGCAAATAGTTGCGTTTATTGTCAAATATTTGCAAATAAACGCAGGAAAGATTCAACTATAATGTAAAAAAAAAATGTTATGTAATGAAAAAACACAAACTCAAAAAAACTATGTAACCAAAAAATGGACACTGAAAACCATTATGTTGAATAAAAAAATAAAATCATGTAGCAAAGAACACGTTTTTTTGTACATAATTTTTTTTAAATATGCGATTTTCTTTCAAAATATTTTTTAATTGGTGTTTTTTCAACATAATTTTTTTTAATGTGTTATTTGTACATAATATTTTTGTTTTAAAATTTTTTTTTTTTGCGTTTTTTCAACATAATTTTTTTCCAGTTTGTGTTGTTTGCTAAGGAAGCCATTGTAGGACATGAGAAAAAATTTAATTGTATAAACGATGTAGTATACGAAATAATAAATAGAATATACACAATACCAAATTGAATATACGAAATACTAAATTGTATGAACAAAATACTAAATTGTATAAACGGAATTACTAAATCGTTTAAACGAAATACTAAATTGTATAAACGGAATTACTAAATCGTTTAAACAAATTACTATATCGTTTAAACGAATTACTAAACCGGCCATATCTTTCTTAATATTTGGTCTACAAGTATGTGCCACCTATCTAAAGACTCGTCTAGGTACAGCATAACCTATGACAACGGCACTTAAAGTATATGTCGGCAAAAGCGGGAATAACTTTTTTTCACAATGTGACATCCTATATTTATAATTACCCTTGTCCTTAAACCCAGCTCTTTCTATCAGGCCCCAGTCTTCCCTTTCCCTTCCTTCCCATTCCCTTTCCTTCCCTTCCCTCCCCTCCCCTTTTATTTGAACCATATTGGAATCTATTGGGCCCTGAAAAGTTATAACCAGTCAGTGTCTATATGCTATGTGTAACATGGGTGGACTCCTCCTCCCTCTCATCTCATCAATCAATCCTCGATAGCGGCAAGAACTTGCCTTAGAGGACTGCATTTCCAATATCTATCCATCTATCTATCTATCTATCTATCTAGTTATCGATCTATCTTGGATCCCTCCTATATTGATGGGAAAAGTTATTTTAAAGTCCTCCTTCCTGATATCATCCATGTTTGGCCTATAATTGTAAATGTAATGCTTATGCAATTTGACAATATGCAATTAGCATAGAACAAGATATTATTTAAATGTTGCATGGTGCAATTAAAGTCAGCATCACATAATAAACCCAACTACAAGAAATACAACTAGGAAGGGAAAGGAAGGGAAGGGAAGACTGATAGAAAGAGCTGGGTATAAGAATATCAGGATTTCACATTGTGAAACAAAGTTATTTCCGCATTTGCCGACACATATTTTCAGTGCCGTTGTCATAAATTATACTGTATCAAGAATTTTCTAACTTATTGGATAGCCGTGCCCAAGACGAGTCTCTACATAGGTCGAACATAATTGTAGATCTAATATTAACTAAGATATGGCCGATTTAGTATTTTGTATATGCGATTTAGTATTCCGTACTTATGTTCATGGTTCTAACTATATTTGCGTTTATTCGCATATATTTGCGTATTTATAAACGCAAATATTTGCGAATAAACGCAAAAAAAAAATTATGTACAAAAAACGCAAATTAAAAAAGTATGTTGAAAAAAAACGCAAATTAAAATTATGTACGAAAAACGCAAATTCCAAAAAAATATGTTAAAAAAATGCAGATTAGAGAAAAACAAAATGTGTGTGGCACTAATAGGCTTCCGTAGTAAAACAAGCTAAGCAAATCGCTTGTGCACTGCTAGCTACTGCTCAGGTGAGCTATTTAGAACACAGAGGCACTTCCAAAAAAACCTGGACAAACTTAAGGTGCATACTGCCTTAATTAGTTGTGTTTGAGCTATTCTGGGTCGAATACAATTAGTGAAGAGGCCCCCGACAGGTTCTTCATAGTTGAACCACTAATCATATGAATGCGTCTGTCATAGATATAACAAAAAAAATTCCTAAAAAAAAAGAAAAAAGTTGCTGCAGATGTCATCATCTTTTATCACTGCCATGTCATGACAATTACAATTAATCTGTTCATTGTAGCCGTAATGGTTGTAGCCGTTTTGGGAAATACCATTTAATTTTGTACGTTTTGGGCCTGTAGCCGTTTTTGCCTGTAGCCGTTTTGGCCTGTAGCCGTTTTGACCTTCAATCTACAGCATCCCCGCCTGGGGGCTCTCACCCGAACACACGTAAGAAAGTTATGTGCAAAAAACAAATGAAAAACTTATGATGTTGAAAAAAACGCAATGAATAAAAAGCTTAGCCAACTATTTTTAAAAATTGATGTATAAAAAAAAAAATCCTGAAAAATATGTAGAACTTAAGCCAACCTTTTTTTTTTTTTTCGCTAACCTTTTTTTTTTTTGTTTATTTTATGCATAACTCAGTCCATTTTGAAAAGCCCCCAAAAAAAAATTATGCAAAAAACGAAATCTATCAAAAAACACAAATCCCCCACCTCCCCAAAAAAAAGTGAACTATTTTTTCTTTCCACCAACTTTTTTGTTTAGTTTCCGCCAACGTTTTTTCGGTTTTGTTTCTTTTTATTAGCTTGAGCAAACTTCTTTTTTTTTTCGCTAACTTTTTTTGTTTTGTTTATTTTATGCATAACTCAGTCCATTTTGAAACCCCCCCCCCCCCCAAAAAAAAAAAAAAAAGTTAAAAAAATAATGCAGCAAAAAACGAAAATAATAAAAATTGATGTATCAAACCAACTTTTTGTTTCGTTTCAGCCAACTTTTTTTTGTTTTAGTTTACGCCAATTTTTATTTTGTTTCCGCTAGTGTTTTTTTTTTTTTGCTTCAGCCAACTTTTTTTTTTTTTGCGAACTTCTTTTGGTTTGTTTATTTTATGCATTACTCCGTCCATTCTTGTCTGATTTTCGAAACTTTAATTTAGTTATATAGACAAATTCATAACTATTACATTATAACTGTGTGTGGTTCAGAGACTTTGATATTATTGTACAATGTACATGACAGTATTTGTGGGGTAGTTAGGAGTTGATTTGTCCCATCCATGGGCTCATGGGGTGATGTTCAATGATTTCAGTATATGGTATATGTATGTCTTGTCTGTCTATATGTTTACATGCATGCATACATACATACATACTTATATAGACAGACAGCTAGACAGACATAAATACATACAGCCATACAAAAGGCCACTTACTTATTGAACGACATGACTTATTGAACATTGAGGAGGACAAACAGACACACACAGACGGACAGACAGAGACATACAGAGATATACAGAGACGAACAGACAGACGGAGACAGACCGGACGGAGACAGACAGAGACGGACAGACAGACCGGACAGACAGACAGACAGACCGGACAGCTAGACAGACAGACCGGACGGAGACAGACTGGACGGAGACAGACAGACAGACTGGACGGAGACAGACAGACAGACTGGACGGAGACAGACAGACAGACTGGACGGAGACAGACTGGACGGAGACAGACGGACAGACTGGACGGAGACAGACAGACTGGACGGAGACAGACTGGACGGAGACAGACAGACTGGACGGAGACGGACGGACAGACTGGACGGAGACGGACGGACAGACTGGACGGAGACGGACGGACAGACTGGACGGAGACAGACGGACAGACTGGACGGAGACAGACGGACAGACTGGACGGAGACAGACGGACAGACTGGACGGAGACAGACAGACTGGACGGAGACAGACGGACAGACTGGACAGACAGACTGGACGGAGACGGACAGACAGATCGGATTGTCTGTCCGTCCAACTCCAGACAGACCAGACAGGAAATTCACATGCCAGCTCAAAACTAAGCATTTTTCAAGTGACCATTCATGAAATTTTACAAACATACTACTGATTCAATTAGCTTTTATTTTTATTATGTACCCTTATTTATACAGCTCACTCAAATATTACATGTACATTTTCAGGTGTATAAAAAGTTAAGCACAAATTTAAAACATACTACCAAGACTTTTTCTTTCCATGGTTTTCAGACATTTTCTGATCAGGATTCGGAATAAAATATATTTGAATCCTTTAACTTTATCCTAAGCGTCAGCAGAAATAATTCACTTCCAAAATCATGCTGCTTAATTCCATAAAATTAAATGTATTGAGGCATAGATTATAAGCACAATTAACTGCTGCTAAACAGTTGTTCACAATAACTTGCACCTAGTCTTATGAATCACAATATATTCATATTTTCCAGAAAAGCTATATCATTAATTTTGCATAAGATAACACAGTATCAATCCATTATAACGACAACATGATAGGTCCTAAAATTGACTAAAATGCAAAGAAGTTCCAAAATTAAGCTCAGCTTAATATACAGCCACTTTTATAGTTCTAGTTGGGTGGCTGTAATTGTGGGGTTCTAAAGTAAATAATTTAGTGTCGACAAAGATAAACCAACAATGTTAACAGATTATCACATAAAAAATCATTGGTCATGGGACTCATCACATTATTATCACCATAATACTTGAAGTATTTAAGGACTGCTCACAAGATAAACAGTTACAGTCATCAATTTAATTATCCATTAAAACCTATTATGACTTACAAACTGCCACCAAGTTGTAAGCGATATCAACCGGGATTATTAAAAGTTACAGATACAAAGATTATGTACAATACTTAGAGTTATAAAATGATAAAATACAACATCATATAGGTATATTAGCAATACTCAGCAATAATCGGGCTCTGACATTTATTTTACATACTCAAGAAATTATCATATAAAGCTACATGTACAAAAACTTTGCCATATAAAGAATGGTCAACTGATTCAGTCTCATTCGGTTTTGCAAGTAAAATCAAGCAGATTTTGTCCAGCACATTTGATATTATTGACACATGCAATTACATTGTACATCCATGAACATTTTTACATGTAATTATACATTTTTATTTAAAGTATGCTACATGCAATTTTAGATTCTACCATTTTCTTTCTAAACAGAATACAGATGTCACAGTACCAAAGCCGGACTGTAATATTGAAACATCGATCACTGTAGCCATACTGCACTGTGCAGAATAACTTCAAATGTTGTAGTCAGTTCCAAGGTAGCAGGCTTTGGTCAGTCGAATAGAAATTGTTCCATTCAGAAAAGCTGAAACATGAGAACTTCATGGGGATTGCAATAGCCACATTGAGTGACGAGTAATTGACCTTTGATACTCATTTCAACAGAAAGAGGATACTCGAGACCATCTTCTTTCGTGACCACATCCTGAATGAACTTGCCATGTGGGCTGTACATGGAGACCCTGTGTTTGTCGCCTTCCGCAATTAAGATGTTGCCGTAAGGATCAGTGCACAATCCTCTTGGGCAGATCAACTTATTGATGCTGAAGAGAAGCTTGCCACTTTCGTTGAATATCTTCACGCTGTTATTACGGCAGTCGGACACAATGATCTGGTCATCCTCATTAGCAATGCAGTAGTAGGGCATTGGGACTTTGATATCTTGCATACCGCGGTAGTACCATTTTTTCAGGGGATCACCATTCGGTCGGTGTAGTGAGATGAAACAGCTATCAGCGTCGGTCATCACCAAATTGCCATTTGAGTCGAAATCAATCCCTGCAGGACACGAGAAAAACTTCTCACCCAGACTGCGTAACAGGACACCACTTGGTGAATAAACTTTCACTGATTCCATGATTTCATCAACAACATAAAAGGCATTCTCTCTGGAGTTGAATCGAACTCTGCGAGGTTTAACCTGATTGTGTAGCCAGGTGCGTTTGAAGTTCCCCTTGCTGTCAAAAACCTGCAGGCGGTAGTTGTTTTTGTCGCTCACAATGAAGCCCCCATCTGGCAGAAATGAAGCGTGGGTCGGGAAATCAAATTGACCCTCGGAGCTACCTCTGCATCCAATCTGAAATAAAATGTATTCATTCAAATGTCAAATACAGAAACCATAAAATGACTCATCACACTCAAACATTGTAACTACATTGCTCCGGTTGGTCATAAATGTGAAGTGAATTGAACTGAAAGGGTCTTATATCCTGTTCTTGAATGATACAAATTCACTCAGCATCTCAAATACACAAAATATCTCCTGTACATACACACTGGCGGTTGCAATTTATAGTTCTATTGATTGATTAACGGCGCACTCCAATTCAACAAATAAAAGTATTCAACATGTCATTTACCTTGCATAACAACTTGGCTTCAATTTTACTATTTCCCCTCTTTTTCTTAATAGCAATATTTCCAGTCGATCCTTTTGCCTCAGACAGGTCCTCCTTGGTCTGCCTGTTTTTGCGAAGCCATTGAGCTGCTAGGGTCTCTACGTCTGCATTGCTTGCACTGTGCGTCGGGCTGTCGCTCTTGTTAAGCATTGGGGCAATGTCGATGCTCATTCTGTTTAACTGAAATTAAGAGCAAAGACCGTTTACTATGAGATGCAAAACTGAGATGATTACAATATACAATGTAATATGATATGAAAGATGATGTCACCAATGGTCAAAGGTCATTCAGTCCAATTGTGAAAATTTGGGATGTCATTAGTTTAGATAGATGAGGTTGAAAGAGAGAGATGAGAGAGAGAGATGAGGTTGAGAGAGAGGGGTCCACCAACGTTAACACATTTACCCACCCCAATGAGTGGTGTCTTTCACTTGCCTTAGCATAGACACCCAGTACAAGGGACTGCCAATTTAATGTCCAAACAACATTCAGCAGGGATGTTAAACATGAAGGGTGTCCAGACCTTTGTATTAATTTACTACACAAATTTTTGATGCTTGTTGATGTCTGTCTTGAGCGTTCTACGGTCAGATTCCGAGTGGACAAAAACCGGTCTGTGTAAAAAGCTATCAACGCCGAATCGCACTGAAGCGCCCTCGTGTATATTTACCACAATCTTCCCTCTTTTGTTCTTCGGCAGTGTGCCGTGTGTTACCCAATAAAACTGTCTGATGGTAACAATATTGACTGAAAATAGGGAAGAGTGTCACACAATAAAGATGGCTTGATGGTGTCCCCAAGGTGCGATTATCCTTCCTGGATATCCTCTCCTTTAATGATGACTTTCAAAAATACACCGGGTGGCGAAGCGATCCTAGTCAACATCAGCTCTTCTATAATCCTGATGATATCTCTTTGTAAACAGTAGGTTATGTTGGCTTGACAGGCACTAGGTTAGATGGGCTTTCATATCACATTTATATACACTCAAACAATGGTCCATTATGCAAAGTGGTCCCAGAAAGGTGAGAGGGTCCAGCCAACATTGGTTGATCACCAGTTGCACAGGGCTGCAGATAACCAGAGGCCGACAGACACTTCTCATAAATGGTGCAATAAACGTAGCCGAGTTAAATCACACATGTATCTTTATTCATAAGTCCTTGAAACTGTCACTCAGTTTCCTGAGTAACAGAGCCACCGTGATGCGATGGCTACATAAGCTACAGTATTTGCATCCTCTTGCTCTTCAGCGTGTACATGACCTTATTAGCGAACAGGCCTACATGAGATGTTGAAGAACCGCCTGCAGGATCAATGAAGTCACTGATGACAGCTTGCGCAGGGAGGGCAATGATGATCGACATGCCGTCTCAGCGCCAATGCCAAATGAAATCAGAGAGCAGCAAGTGTCATGCATTCGTTGGTCAGGACATTGCGGGACGGCAGAATGACCGTATACTGTCACCCGCCAGCTTTTGGGTATGCCGAAATCATATGACAATCCGTCTGAATGTGTCTTGGCTGGTTAGAATTGTGGGTCAGTAGCGATGTTCTCAGTGGTGATCCGTGCTGAGTGGACACACTTGCTGGTTGTAATTCAAGTTGCCATGGACCCGAGTGTCCAGTCTGTTCAGACTTCTCTTAGTTCTGTACAGGATGATCCGTCAAATACTGTGGTATTTGGACCAGGACTGATTGTATCGCCATGTCTCTGCATCCACATTGCTCTCTACTGGTCTGATCAGTGGCACCCCAATCTTTAGCATTCTGGATGAAAACTTCTCCCAGAATAGTGGTGACACCAGCATTCCCTCTGCAGAACGCAATGTTGGTGTACGGCCCCAGGTGTCTTGATGGACTATGCACTGATGCTGGATGATGCATTGCAGCTTTCCACAGATACTTCGCAAGACGATTGTCTGCCATGCAGATTTCGTCGCACTGGTCATCTGGTGGTCACCATACTGCGGTAATTCCGAACTGATGGCACTTCGAGACAATCAAGATTGGGTCCTCTCGCTCTGGTCCTCTTATGCTGCTTCACCGGATTATGGTCCGAGTAGTCATACAGTGATCCAGGATCGAGATAATCCTTGAGCCGAGTGATTCCGCTCTCAGGGGAGTACAGACCGGCATCAGGAGCATGAGGCATGCGTGGGACGTAACTTGGCACTGGGGGCTCAATAATATCTTGAGCAGCAGAGTATCCTGGCAAACCTGGCAAACGCTGTGTTACTTACCAATGGAAATAGCAAAGGCCCTCATCTCCCCCCTCCTGATATTTTGATGGCACCTGTTGTTCCCTCTGGGTGGGTACTTGATCTTCTCCAGCCACCTGAAGGGACTTGCATATAGGTGTGACTTCCTCTTGATCTATGTGGGAGGTATATCCACTGTCATCACCATCTGTGGATCTGTGACCCTCTGATTTGGTGTGATGGCCACCATCAGTGGTCTCCGCTAGTTGGTTGCTCACCTCAACTCTGGGCACTCGTGACGGTCGTGGTGATCCCAACACATTGGTCGCAACAGCTGAGAGATGAACTGATTCCATGGAGGTTTCGGGCGAAATTGGTGTATTCGTCTCGGGAGTTGTCGGCAGTAATCATAACACAGCCAGATGGAGCATCATGCATGTCTGGCATATCATTGAAATCAATTAGATGGACATCAGGGCCCCCTGATGATAGCTGGACTTCACTGGAGGAAGTCTGCCTTCGGTCTACATCGGAAATGGCACTTCCAGAAGTTTTACAACTTGCATCCGCTTCAGAGGCTCTGTCATTGATCTTCATTTGGTTACCAGAATTAGGCTGAAGTAGAAGTTAATCACCTATAGACTGATTAAGCACATCCAAATTCCACATGTCATTAACAAAGGAAGTACTGGAAGGAACTTCATAAGTTTTTCGCCTGTAAATGCCATCTGGTGGCATGGTCCTTGTCAAGTGAAAAGAAATTTGTCATAGGCCTGGCTGGTCTCTGCAGAGGTTGCATTGACAATGGGGTCCTTGGGGAATCCATGGGTATCTGTGCTATCCAGAGGGTTGGCGATATTCACTTCTGAGCCGGATAGGGCCAATTGGTGCATATCATCATTGCAGGTGACATTGACGAATTCCATCACCAACTTCGCATTGGAATCTCAGCCAATTCCTGTGGTGCATCGAACAAGTCCTTCATTTTCGTCCATCCAAGAATTTCTCCCCATTGTAGCTCCCATGTCTTTTGGATCATCTGATCCAGTTTCAGACATATGTAGTGCATCTGCCTTTGTGTACCCCCTAGTCTTTTCAACAGGCATGATGGATTCTGCTTGAAGAGGATACGTTGGTGGTGTGTGGGGAGGAGCTCTCACTTCGACCTTCTCCCAGGAAACCAAAGGGGCATCCTGCAACCTGACACAACTCGTCCTGGTGACTTAATAACAAGCTGTAGCAGGTGCACTTGTCAAGACTTCAGTCGTTCCATCAGCAGAAGATGCAGGTAGAAGAGGCATACCAACTACATCTTCAGCAGTAGGGTTGGCTGGAGTAACATGAAGGCTACCGAACTCTGGCTGGATATCAAGGAGAGTTACTGATAAGTGAGTATTGGAAGTGGTGCTGATAAGCTGCTCCAACGAGGAAATCCTGGTACTATCATCAAAACAACTTGCTTGCACCGTTGGAATCTTTCCGAACATTGTGCCGAAGGATCTTCAAGCCATAGTACTGGGCACCTGTGCATTTAATTTCATATTATTAGGAGCCACAATAGCTGTCCTGAGTGCGGATGATGGTACCGCAGGCAGGCTGGTCACCCAACTTTTGGTACTGGCAAAAGTTACATATTGTAAAAGTCCATGTCATTAAAGACTCCAATATAATGACATTTCCAAGTCCAAGCTGCTTAATTCCAAGCAAGCAGCATAAAGTCAGAGTGACTTGAAAGTGCAGACTTTCAACTGAGTCATCCTCTCAGCATAAAACAAGACAAGTTCTTCCAGTTCCAATATGTGTAGAGTTCCAAAGTGCAGTAAGCACAAGTAGTAACACAAAGACAGTATATCTTGCTTCCTCAGTTCCAAATGCTGTTCTAGGATAAACTGATATTTTTATTGGTGCATAGGCTTATGTATTAAAAGTACAGCAGGGCTGAGAGGGAATTATCAACCAATCACATCACAGTAAATTCAGTAATCATTCACATTGCATGGGGTGATACCTCCCCCAAACAGGGCTGCTACCAGCATCTTTCTCCAAATTCTGCCAGGGATTAGGGCAGCTAAGACAATGGAGAAGAAGTGGACCCCCTGCAGTGCACTGCATTGTGCTGAGGCTATTTATAGCTCAAGTTACAATGGGCTATTGTGCACAGTGTCAACTTTGGCTTGGTCAGCAGTTTTGGAGGGAAAGTTTTGGAGGGAAAGTTAGCTCCTCCCATAATTCAGGACTCAGTAGTGAGGCATCCTAACAGGGCAATGCATTCACACAATACTGATAATAAATCAATAATTAGAAATAAACAATCAATTAATAATTAGCAATAAACATTCAATCAATAAATGATTAGAAATGAACATTCAATCAATTCACAATCTGCAATAAACATTCAATCAATTAATGATTAGAAATGAACATTCAATCAATTAATAATTGGAAATAACAATCAATCAATTCACAATTTGCAATAAACATTCAATCAATTAATGATTAGAAATGAACATTCAATCAATTAATAATTGGAAATAACAATCAATCAATTCCTTGCAGCAGGCTAAGTTAACATAAAGCTAAGCATGAGTAACCAGAAATTACTGACACATGTGAGCAGAGCAGTGACTAGCACAATGAAATGATGAGGACACACAACAAACTGCATTTAAGTCACACATGAGCAGAGGCCTGCATAGTGCAGGTGCATTGAAGTGCAACAATATTGCACCTGACATGTGCTTGTACATAATAGTTGTATCTGACATGTATATACATCCTTTGCTCAAGGCAAGTGTAATGAAGAGTGCACACAATCAATGTACCTAACATAATTCTACTGACATGTATGTACATCCTTTGCCTAGGGCAAGTGTAACGAGGAGTGTACCTAATAATTGTGCCTGACCTGTGTGTACATCCTTTGCTTAAGGCAAGTGTAACGAGGAGCACACAATCAATGTACCTGACATATAATTATAACTGACATGCATGTACATCATTTGCCTAGGGCAAGTGTAATGAGGAGTGTACAGGGGGCTGCACTTTACAATATGATCTTTTGGTACTGGCCGAAGTCACATACGATCGGAGTAAGGTAATCGTCACCGCTGGCTTGGTGTCACGTACATTGCTGACTTTTAGTCCCCTTTAAAGGTACACCAGCATCAATGTTGGCCTTAACGAGCTTGATTGGTTAGAATTTTGCACTGACTGGGTCATCCAGTTTGCTTTGGACCATTAGATGATGTTGAGGAATGGCTGGCAGAGAGAGAAGTCTCAGCTTGGGCCAGCTTGGGTAGAGCAACCTCAAGGTGCACTCTCACATGCCCCGCCATTCCACTCTCAGTAGTCAATGAAGTGGTCTGCCAGAGTGACTCAAGGCCAGACGGCCTATTCAAATCCTCATTCAGATTTCCACAACAACATGACTCTTCTGGCAGGTAAATTGTCTTCTTAAGAGCCGCCTTCTAGTCGGCCAATTGGGAAGGGTCCCCCAGTGTCTTGGTGGTGTGGCCCACCCTGTCTTCTGTCAGGGATCAGTGGGTGGTGAGGTCGACTTTCTCATATGCCAAGGGTTTGACTTCTCTGGTCATATCTTGATTGGTTTTGGTTGTGCAGCTGAGTCCATTCACCTCCAGAGGTCTAGTGACATTCCCTGTGGGATGTCCAACTGGGGAAGGGTGTTGCGGCTGCCTCTCCTTTACAGATGTAACAGCTGGGGAACGTCTAAGTGACCTAAAAAATGAACAGGCCGAACCTGGTGAGCCATTCACACTTTTGCTTTTTGTCAATGAAACAAGTTGTTCCACCATTTGGCTGGCCATCGCTTCCTGGCTAGTCTTCATTTCGCTGGCCATCTGTTCTTGGATCATCTTCAATTGGCAGACTATGCTGCTCTCTTGGTGCATGACGTACATTTCTGTGTCATGGCACCTCTTTAAGGCCTGCCATGCTAAGGCACCACTAGCTAGGCCGTTGGACGTTACTGGTGAGCCTGAGGAATCCGAAGAAACCTCAGCTCCTTCGCTCCTATGGTGGCTAGTCTCGGCAAGTGAACTGCGATGACTGCTGCGACTACTGTGTCGGCTGCGGACATGATGACCATGGTCTCGTCATGGTCACCAGGTTTCACAGAACTTCATTTCGGCCGCAGTGGCTCTGGCGGAACTTTTGTCTCACCAGGCCCACTGGGCACAGGGTTGGATGGTTCCAAATTCTACTTCACTGGTGTCCAAGACTCTGTTGTCTGGGAGACACTACGGCTCGCATCAGTCGTCGGTGTTGGCTCATCTGTTCCATCCATCCTCTTAGCTGCAGAATTGGCATGGGCTGAAAATCTTGTACTGTCTTCTGTTGCCGACATGGCACCCTGCTCTGACTTGCACACCAAGCAGAAAGTGTGGGCGCCTGTTGTCGAAACCATGTACTAAAACCCAAAGTCAAGATAGAGTGACATCGTATAGCACTGCAAGTTCAGTTCAAAGCATGCAAAAACTAGTAAGGGTCAACCCAAGTTCCTTGACAGAACTGACAAAATGAAACAAGCCAACACCTAGTCACTGAAAAGAGACACCGTGAGAAACTGCAGCAACAAACTCAGTCTGCAGCCTGCAGGGCAACACAGGTCAACTTAGTTCCTTGATAAAGAAACAAGACAATAAATGTGCCAAAGTGGGGCATACTGCAGATCAGCAAGTTGCAAGTAGCAAGCAGTCTCACAGACTGACAACCAAGGCTAGACAAAAACACACTAACAAACAAGCTAAATATGTCAAGCGCAACCGTGAGAAATTCTCACAGCATGCTGTCAAGTAAATTGACTGGTCAATTTCTATTTCACACAAATGCAAAACAAAATGAGTAAGACAATTTATTGAATAAAAGTTGCACCAGAATGTAGACCCGCCACTACAAGTAGGGCTGTCACACAATATGACACCTGGTCGTGAAGGTGTTGGAAAAATGAATGATGCTTTTCCCAAGTACACCAGCTGGCGACAAGAAGCACAAGCAGCAGCCTCTCAAATTGGCAAACTCAGAAAGATGAGCTGCTGATCTAATGAGAACTACAAGAAATTGTAGTCAACAATGCCCTATGTCAATAGGCAATTAACAGAACAGCAACATAGAAACAGACAATTGCAGTGTAATTCTACAAAACAGCTCTGACACAACCGACACAACAATAGACAGGACAAAGGCAGTACTGAACAGACAATACACAGATTGTATATAATAGAAACCAGAAATTTGGATTGTACTGTAACTCAAGAGGCAATAAAGTAATATAAATTAAAGTATACAAGCAGAGCAAATAGCCAACTAAGTCAGAAAACCAGGATACCACCAGGCCCTCCCCAGCCAAACAACAAAAGTCAGCCCCGGCAACAAACAAAAATCTGATTAGAAACACTCAAATAACACCACAAACAGCATGTAAAACAATCGTACTGGCTAGCAACAATTAAAAATCGAAGCAGCCAAGTAAAACTAAAATACAACTAGTGAGCAGTGAGAACTACAAACTAAGTACAAGGTAGCTAAAGTTGCTGCACAAATAAGACACAAAAATCTAGAGAGTGAAAGATAAAAGAAGAGAACAGTCAATGACTTACTGGCCAGCAGCAGCAATAATACATAGTTCTAAACTAGACGAAATAGATAATATGGACTATAGCAAAAGGACAAAAATGACAATACAGACTGACAGAGTGACAACAGACAGAAACAACTGCAGGACACTGCCAAGCAGAGCACTGCCACAGTGTGACACACCCCAAGCCTGAGACGCACGTGTCAGCCTGAGCTCACGTGCACAAATGTGTAAATGACAGCCCAAAAACAACTATGAAATTAATAGTACACAACAACAAGAACAGCCTGTCAATGCACAAAGCACAAACAGCCAGGCCAGGTAATACAAAACCAGACCAAAATCGTAGACAACCAAGAAAAAGGTATGTCCTACCATGCACCACGTGGTCAAGCGGTCAAAAACCACGTGGGTAGAGTATGGCAACGCTAGAAAACGCACTCGCAGCGCCGAAAAAAAAATCACAGCTCTCTCCAAAAGAGAGCCATGACAACTGTCCAAAACACTGTCAAACAAGTGTCCAATGTCCAGGATAATGTAACCGGGACCCGTGAACTTCTGAAACCACTGTAGTAAATTAATACAGAGTTTTTGGTGCTTGTTGATGTCTGTTTTGAGCGTTCTACTGTCAGATTCGGAGTGGACGAAAACCGTTCTGTGTAAAGAGCTATCAGCGCCGAATTGCAATGATGTGCCCTCTTGTATATATTGACCACCCTTGGACTGAACTCATTTTTGGAGACAGGCATGCCACAAACAATACAACTTCAATGCTCTATTATTTTATTTATAGCCTAAGCTTGCAGCT
Organism: Alitta virens; assembly: GCA_932294295.1. Classification (NCBI taxonomy): domain Eukaryota; kingdom Metazoa; phylum Annelida; class Polychaeta; order Phyllodocida; family Nereididae; genus Alitta; species Alitta virens. The sequence continues at coordinate 22,861,512 of OW028578.1, read as the reverse complement.
ATTTTAAAATTTGGCATGCAGCATTCATGTGTTTTCATAAGATGTCTTCTGCTCTTTTGTTTTAACAAATGAATAAACCTACCTTTGAGTAGACAAGCTGGATCTGAGATGGTCTCAGTCTTTCCAAGGCTTCCTCCAGGACGTCGTGAACTCCTTTCATTTCCATGAAACTCAAGAACAAGCGATCCTGCTCGATGGCAAGTTGGCGAAGAGATCCTGCATGGTCCTCCTTGATCTAAAAAAAGCAAAAATATAAAGATGAAATATGAGAATTAGAACAGACTATAACAAAACTTTATTTGTTGATTTCATGCCAAATGAAAAAAACTTTTTTGCAATAAACATAACTTGTATAGTATTAGACTTTATTTAAGGTGCACTGAAATCAGCACAACCATTAGATTGCTCAATTTAATGCTGATATTCTACTTGCTCTGATTTAGGTCAAATTCAAGCTTTAATGTTAAGGAAGCCAACAGAGTAATTAACAATTTGAGTTAAAAAGTGCAAATGGACTTAAAAAAAAGTATAATTCTCTGCTGAAATGACATTTGTAGATTCTCATACATTTCATAATGCCACACAGGAAATGGTAAGGCCTGGCCAGAGACAATACCCCTGGACTTGAAACGAGCTACTCCACTGTAAGATTTTCTCTTGTCACGTTAGTAGTTATTTATGCATTTAAGAGAAATCTTAAAATATTTATGATAAATAATCCAATTCAACTATGACACATAGGTTACATTGATCCCAATAACTGGTGACAATCTATATTTCAAAAGTGAAATGAGCTACAAATATTAAATTTCATTTCTTAACTAAAATGATTATTTAGGCATTTGGTCTGTTAGTTAGTTGCACTTAGTATTGTTTGGGTTGTTGAGTCTAGTTGCACTTAAAGTATAATGAAATGTATATGAAATACTTCACTGAGGGGTGGGGAGTGTGGTGTCTCTGCTCTCCTATGCATTACAGAAAATGCTAATTTTTATCAGCATGTGAATTTCATCTAGCTCTCAAATGCATTACAAAAAATGCTTAGTTGTAAGAGCATGTGAATTTCATCTTAGAGAATGAAATGAACTAAAAACAACATAGTTACTCCCATCAATTGCTCTCTTTATTAATAAATTTTTTTTTTCTGAACTTCATCTTCTGCATCTCATTCCTTAAAATTTTTCATGAAACTAGTGCTCTCAAAATAACTTTGAATTAAGTTCTGAGACGACCAGTCTCCTACTGCTTTGGAAAAAAAGTAAAGTAAACAAACTGCAGCGCCACCATAGTGCTCATAAATGTAGCGAGGTGTCGCTGCTGCATGGTTGCAATCAAAACAAAAACAGACCAGGAGACTCAGTAAGCCGCTCATCACCACCACTTTCTGCACTAGTTCCACTGCTGTGGCTGTTAGGTGAAAATTTTTCGTCTTCATAATCTGTGTAGGCATCAAGTACTTCACCTACACCCATTTCATCCCAGTAAACAAAGTTATCTCTTTGTCTTTTTTTCGTAATTCGCTTCGATTTGCTCGTCATTCCCCATGTTGCCCATGAGGTGTTGCCTGCAGAGCCTGTGAAAAAGAAGTTCATGTGTCCCATCTGCCAACAGCTTTACAGTTCTCAGGCTGGTTTTAGGGGTCATGTTATGAAGAAGCATGACAGACCAGATTCAAAGGTAAATTTCCCAGCAGTCATAGGCTTTTGACGATTTCATCCTTAGATACAATGCCCACTTGACAAGCATTGGATGCCATCTCATGTTTCGTTTGTCATGAAGACTGTTGTACTTGAATAGTTGTTCAATGAACAATCTCTGAAAGCTGCCATCTGGAAATGCAGCTTCCATTTCATTTTGACTTTCCGCCACTAATTTGGAAATGTCATCATTCTCCTTTTCTGAAAAACTTTACATAACTTTTACAATTTTTTTTTTGTATGATTGATTTTCTCTTGTTTTCTTTGCGCAATTCTTTGATGGTCGATGTTGCATATTCACAACGTTGTTTGGCGGAAGTAGTGGCTAGAGAATTGATGTTTTTCTTTTTCTTAAGGTACCTCTGTAGATGCAACAAGGATTGCATCGCCATGTTTTCGTAAGGAGAAGGCAATTTGTTGACCTGATCGTCTCGGAGTACTGGGACCGGTCGCGGATAGCACCGCAGTCTCGTTCAATGTATGCCACCGTAGACACCTCCGGAAATGATGAAATAAATTCTTTCTCCGGATTTCCCACACAAACATAAAATTCATTTGAATAAGCACCTTCAAGGTCTTCCAGTCCATTTGCATCGTGTTGCTGTTGGTCTGTTGAACTTGCTTCTTCAAAATCCAAGAAAATATCTGTACAAGGCTCATACAGATTACCATGCGCATAAACTTCTATTTCCAAGGACCATGCTGTCCGTGCGTATGCCCCAGGGTCTGCTAAGAAAGACGGATCCGTTGTTGAACTTCCTGACAACTGGTCATAGCATGACCTCTGACCAATCTTTGGTCCTGTTCTCCTCAACCGAGGCATTTTGTCCTAAATAACAAAGAAAAACAATCTGGTCAGAATTGACAAAGTACACAATAGCATAATATTTCTAGGATGAGTGATATGCATTGTATTTTATAGTTGTGCCATAAGGTGTGCCTATGAAGATTTTTTTTTCTCTGACTTAATAGCTAATTTGCTTAGGTATCTGTAATGGTCAGATGGCATAATACAGTTTTCAATTGAGAATTTTGTTACAACACTTGGCATTTTTGAACAGAATTAAGAATGTATCAATTTGCTAAATTAGCAAATACCGAATGATGCATCAAAATTGCCACATTAAATTAATGCAACTTGTGTACAATTACCACATCGAAAAGGCATTAAAATCCCTAGCATTTCATTGCAAAATATTCTAGAATCTTGTGTTCCTGCAGCAGGCTGTGCTGCAGTATGCATTATTGGACAAACTATAGGCCTAAATGTAAAAAAAAGCCTATCTTACGGTTGATAAAACTCTACAATGCTTTCAAGTATTATTTCTAAGACAGCATGTTTACATTTGCGATATTGTTCCGATTGTAAAGGTACCATTGTTTGTAGCTAGACCAATTATGTTATGAGCAGTTCAATCAAAATATGACACCCATTTAGACAGCACATGCATTTGCCAAAATAAATCATGATATCACATGAATCTGGCACAAGCAACCTTTGAAACTTTGTATTTATAATATGTCATCTATCGTTTTTTTGGAGCATGCAAACAAAGTCGACAATTAAAGGGTATACTTACATCACTTTTATGCAATATCACTTGAAGGCTTCACTAAATATGACGATGTGATAAATCGCGAGCAAGATAAACAATCACTGCAAACCTTTGCCGGTAAGTAGGTCACGCCAAACCACGCGCGAAATCACACAAGGCCTGAAATTTCATGGAAATCAACAGTGGCATAGCTCCTTTCAAGTCAAGGGGTATTGTCTCTGGCCTGGCTAAGTTTCTTACTTTCTTGAGAAGTTCTGTCTTGTCCTCAGTCCCCGACTTATTTGACTTCAAGAACTTGAGCTTGTGCTTGTGTCTGTCATTGTTCACATCATCACATTCCTTCTGCATGGTGAACACAATCGCATTTTCCACTAGATGAAGTTTCAGCATCTTCTCCCTCAGCTTCTGCATCACTTCGTGCACTGCATTGTACGTTGCACGAATCTGCAATGTGAATGAAAGTACATCTATTTATCTATGAAGGTGCAACATAGCATGGACTCACAACAATGTAGTTGTACAGTTGGGCCCAAAAGTTTACATACACTTGATATCACAGATGAAATTGAGAATAAAACAGTACAACAAGTGAAAAAAAGTTGCTAAAACCTTCGAAAGGTAAATGGCTAGAATTGTTATTGGAATGTAAAGGATGGTGGTTATCTATTTAAGAGAAAATATATGGAAACGGAAGTGAACTGTATTCCTCTCAAGTGTATGTAAACCCTTTGGGCCTGACTGTATATACTGATTGCCTTGCACAGAGACAATTAACACATCATAATAATTGAGACTAGAAAAATCTGCCACAACGCTCTAAAAAGAAGCCATGTAGCCAAAATTCCGACTGATGTTGGGCCTGTTGAGCCAAAATTGCATGACTGCTAAGATGTTATATCTTAAATTGATCATTAATGTAGTGGTTCCACAGTAATTACTTTTAATGCAGTATCTAAAATCTATATAATTCTACATAAGTATCAAAGCACATGTTTAAACAAAACAAATTCCAAACCTCCTCCCTCTGTGTTTCCCATTCAGTGTCTTGCTCAGGGCAAGCAGCTCCTGCAAAGTCCATTTTTGACTCTTCAGTTTCTTGCTTCTGTAGCAAATCATTGATGGGTTCCACGAGGCCTCTTGTGCGAGTGATTGACACATCGTCCCTGTAAGAAATTAATATACATACATTACATATGAATACATAAATTTGCCACATCCTGACAATCAGGGAGATATCCTGCATGACCTGTGGGGTAAGGTTTTCCTGCATGTGACCTTTGACCAGAAACTGTGCCTAACCAATCAGAAGCCACGCTTTGAACCCCTCTAAGCAATTATATATTCGTGAACTTCCCGATGTTGTGAATGAGAGGCCAGGAGTTAAAAGAACACCAGAGGACAATTAACACAATAAAATTCCACACTTTCTCCCAATCAATTTGAGAGCTTGGGAGGGTTTTCTTTGAAATATTCCGTGATTAACTGGATAATAAAGTTTATAACACCCTGGTTGTAAATTCAAGGAAGAAACTTCATAAATATTCAAAACACTAGATTGTGCCAGGCCATAGGTCAAGGTACTTGTATGTCAAGATGGTTTATCCATACCATGTTAGCAATATTAATCAATAACAAATTTAAAACAGAACAGTACAAAAGTATATTAATGCATTCAATAAGCAGAAGGCAAAGGAATTGAAAAAAAAAAGCTACTTCTTTATCTTTTCGAACTTAATGCGAAATCTATCATACTAATTGCTAGTATAACTTAACTTAGCAAATGCAGGACTAACAGAATTTTTTTTTTTTTAATTTTATGCATTGTGTATTGTAAACATGTAACTAATTACTTTCATTACAACTGTGTGTACACATGATCCATCAGCAGTGTTCATTAATTAATGGAACTGAAACCACACATTTCAGAAATTGACAACCAAATCAGATAAGCATATTGATTGTAACATTAGTTTTAATTACGTTGATTATACAAGTTCTGAAAACACAAGAATTCCCCTATTTTGACACTAGACAGCTCTTGACACTGACAGCTGTCAAACTGAGACGCAATTCCTTCTGATTAAATACAACCTCTGACGTAGTTATGATTGCGACTGTAAGCCCCTCAAATAACACGTCATTTTAAATTATTACACCCAAAAGGACATTTTGCAAACTCAATACACTACCTGAGACCAGAAATTCCCCCGGATTTGATAGTGATAAGCTCTCTGCAAGTAGGACAACTCAGTCGACCGCCATGATGGAGTTTATAAATGTCGAAGTGTCGCTGGATGCATGATTGGCAAAATGTGTGCAGACATGGCAAGATCTTGGGATTTTTGTAGCGTTCAAAACAAATAGAACAATTCAGTAAATCGTCCCCAATTATATCCGCCTGTTGTTCCGCGCTGACAACCCTTTCCCAAGGGTTTAAAGCTGCAGCAAAATACCCCGGAGTTGACTCCATATTTGTTTTTGTTGTGATTTTGACAAGTCACGTGCACCTGCCCTGGATCCAAAGCGAGGCCATGCACATGCGCGCCATGCGGTGATCACCAGAACTACTCCAAACTTCATAGGTTGTAATTGCAAACATAATTATATATGGCCTTTAATAATTAATTTGATTTTACTTGCAAACTATTTCACTGCATGCATTAATAATTATTTATAGATTGGACAGTCATAGGTCGGCATACCAATAGTTATTAATTTTAAGGAAATTGTGCCCAGGCCTTTTTGCACTCCTACCGTCATTTGCACCCCGTATTATACCTGAATTACCTTGATTTCGGCCTCCGGTGATTTCGGCCTGTTGATTTCGGCCTAAATTGGGGGAGTAGAGTCAAAACGGCCAACGACCATAACGGCCACTCCCCATGACGGCCGACTAGCCAAAACGGCCACCCCCCATAACGTCCAATCGACCAAAACGGCCAATTACCAGGACGGCCAACTCAATATTTTTTTTTATTATTCATATAAATATATATATATTGTGTTGAGTAGTTTGATTATATTTTCCCTTATTAAATTACATGCTTTCTTGGGATTATTCTATTTCCAAATATTTTGATATGATCATGTCCTTCCTTCCCAAGATTACAATTCCCACCAGATTTTAATAAAATTTCTGATCATCAATACTACATTACTATTGATATCAATGTAAGAATAATTTAAAAACCTCATAAAATCAATATAGTTAAATGCAGCCAACAGGTCAGAGACAATTTTAAACATGAATACAAAATAAATAGCTCAAAGAAAAATAACCCAAATGATAATTATACAATACTAAAAAACATAATCACAGGAGCTAGGGAAAAACACCAGTTTAAGAAAGATATTAAGAATACCTGGAAAACAATCAAAGATATAATAAACCAAAATAATGATAAACAAAAGTATCCAAAAGAATTTAATTTAGAAGGCACAATGACCTCTAATCTAAACACAATGGCAAATGAGTTCAATCAGTTTTTCAATAAAATTGGCCCAAAACTAGCTGCAACTATGCAACCCGAAAACACTAACTTTAAATTTCTAATTTGAAAAAGTCAATAGATAAACTGCCTCCATATATATATCAATTGATTACATTCGAAGTGTAGTGCTGGTTTTATGTTAGATATGTAATAGCAATATTTTTTCACTCAGCTTTGCTCTCCCAGAATTTAGCACATAGCCTACAATAGAACCCGCTGGTGGTGCCACAGCTAGATGAGAATGGAACTAATTTCTTGCTAGCTCCATGTAATCATTTAAAATATCTAGTCGATCTAGTTTTAGAAAAAGTGGCCAAACAGAATAAACCTGGGACACTAAATGGAATTTGCAACATGAGATTTTAATTTATTGAATACATGCGATTTTCTGATAGGAGGTTATAATGGTATTTATTTTTGCAATCACAGAGCATTATAATCAAAGCACATATAATCAAAACAATAATCTTGGTACTGCATTGATTTTTTGCTAGCCCTACCCCTAATTGTCGTAAATAGCAAAGATTTGCGAATTTGTGCAAACATGCCATGTAACATGCAAGCAGTGACCTGAACATGTCATTTTCTTTGCAGATTAATTTTCAACAGCTAGAATTATTATGGTTAAGTTTCAGTTTTGAGCAAAAGGAGCAATTATTCTGTCGAAAATTATCAAATTTAAGATTATTTTGCATCATGTCCAGCAATGTATCTCTGGCATAAGGAATATGCTCAGCCAAATTAAATTCACAATTTGTTGCTGCTTCTTACATGTTCAAGTGTTACTTCAGTGGTTTATTGGTACCTGATGGGGTTAACGGTAGCAACTGACCAACATTTTGCCTTTGATATGTCATATGTGTATGTAACGTCTCACAGGTTTATTAGTGCTTGATGGGGTTAGCGGTGGCATTTGCTATACATTCATATTTCTATGTTATCTATCTACATATTTGCTGCTTTACTCTGTCTACTAACTCCTTGTTTTACAGGTGCATGCATGAAAATTCTGTGAGATCGAGCCAGAAAGATTTTTACGCGGTTCTTACGTGGATTATACGCCAACGTCGGCGGCTCATTCCTGACATATGCCAAAGCTTACATGAGTCTTACATCGCCTTCCGTCGGTCTTCCGTTGTGAACGTCGTCTTCATTTTTCCGGTGGATCAGCCACATAAGCCACGGAAGTACCCACGTAATCACCATAAGTGTCCAAGTAAGCCTCGTAAGTTTCTACGTAAGTGAAGTATAGGGACGTAAGGGAAAATCTATATCGACGTATGGTCTACGTAAGCGGCGTAAGTTCCAGTGAAGAACCACGGAATAACGACTGTTAAAGCATCACGTGACATGGCCCTGGACTATATAAACGCCCCTGGTGTTTCAAACTTTAGTCACACCGATCATGGCTTTTGCTGGAGATGGACCTAGACTTTGCCTATTCTTCTTCGCCTAGTCTTCGACTAGTCTTCAGCCTAGTCTTTGCCTAGTCTTCACGTTAAAGTCTAGCCAGATTTTTAAAGTCAACATGGGACCGAAAAAGAGACGGAATATTGCAAAGAAAATGCCTCCTCCTTTAGTGCCTCAAGAATCTCCTGAAGAAGATGCTGCCTCTTCTGTTGCCCTTGCCAAGGATACGGACAAGGTTATGGACAAGGATACGGACAAAGTATCGGACAAAGCTACGGACAAGGATACCGACAAGTAATAAGACAGTGATGTCATGCCAGTGACATGCCAGTCATACATAGAAGGAAGAGAAGAAGTCCCTTGCTGCTGATGATCCTGGTGCTGCTTCTTCTGTTCAACCGTCCCACTCTGGACAAGAAGACCAGTCTTTTGTGCAAGTTATTACTCCTCCTGATGCTGCTGATGTTGCTGAGAAGATGAGAAAAAAGACTGACAAGCTTTGCCTGCCAGCTGTAGATGAACAGAAGATTGCAGAATAGTACAGGGAGAACCCCATATTCTACGACAGAACTATGAGCGACTATAAGGACCAGCAAAAGAAGAATAGGATGATGGAAGAGATGGCTGAGACTCTGACAGCACAGGCCAGCAACTGAAGACTTGGTTGGAGTCCATCCGTACCTACGTGGGCAAGTTGATGAAGTTGGTTCCTTCAGCAACTGCAGCTCAGCATCCTACAGAGAAGGATAAGTGGGTCTGCGCTAATTTCGGTTTCCTGGATCAACCATCAAGAGGGTACCTTCTCGCCAGGCCATCAACCTGAAGAAAAAAATTTAGAAAACCAGACAAAAGAGGCATGCCTGACAGGACGACTTGTAGTCACTGATGGATGTTTAATGCAGACTTGCTCCTAGGATCAACTTTAGCAAGGAGCTGCTGAAACATTGCAGGCTCCATTCTGAGGAAGTTCTTATAATGCACTGGATCCTCCTCCCTCAATTCAGTCAGCAAGCGTTCATATTGGCCCATTTGCGGTCGTCTTAGCAGCCATGGCCTGACCCAAAATCTTTTCTTTGTAATTTTCCTCCTCTTCATTGCAAGTATCGTTGTCTTCTTCTTTCATGAAGGCTTTCATTTTGCACAGCTTCCAATGCAATGGCCAGTTAAAGATTCAATCCATGCTGGACTGAGCTACTTGTATTTAAGCTGTAGATCTTATATGGATGTTCTGACATGTTCGCTGTGTGGCTTGTAGAGGTAGAATGAGGAGGAACAACACCTGCAGGTCTTCATGTATGATGCGACATAAAATATGTGGTTGTTGCCTTTGATATGTTGCTTTCCCTCGTAGATTCGTCGTGGTCGTAGCTTCTTCATCGTCTTTCGTCGTTTCCATGGTTGATGCGTCGTTTGTACGTCGCATTCTGTCATAGTCGGTGAATCATACGTAGGCTTCCGTCATTGTCATTGGGTCTTGCGTGGTATACGTCGTATACGTCGGTCTTCCGTGGTTTTTCGGTCTCTCTTTTGGCGTAAAGTCCAAGTACACGACGTAGTCTTCCATCAAAGCCTAGACACGCCCCTATTATTGCACAATCACATGGTCATTCCGTCAATTTAGGGTCTACATATCAACCTTGGATTTTCTGTCGCTTTCCGCCTATGTGAGATCTATGCTTAACTGTTACTCTGTGTGTCCATGGAGGGTGATTTTGAAGTGCCATTTGTGATTGGAAAAGCAGCCAAGATTGCTGTTTTAAGAAGATTGATCCTGTGACTTTGCCTGTCACCTGGTGCTACAACAACAAGGATTGGATGACTAATGAGTGGGTAACAAGATTTAATAGAAAAATGGCTGCAGAAAATTGCAAAGTTACACTCCTACCAGACAATGCACTAAGTCACCCACATCTAAAATTGTCTCACACAAAGTTGATCTTCTTGCCAGTCCATACAACATCAGTGAGGCAGCCTTTGGATCAAGGCATCATTGCATGCATGAAAGTGCACTACAGAAAGAAACTGCTACGCACATTCATTAGAAGAATTGAAGAGAATGCCTCTCCTGCGGATGCAGCGGATGCAGTGTGTCAATGTATGTCAATGCTGTTTACTTCGTAGATGCAGCAGGCTTTGATCGCTGTGGAGTGATAGCTCTGTTTCACCTTCTGATGAGTGACTTTGATGATGAAGATGACATTATCCTAGCAAGGCTTCTGGACAACACTACGGAATGTCTGCAACTCCTGATCCAATGAATGCTAAGGAGTACCTTGCTGTTGATGATGAAGCCCCTTCAACTGATAATCTTGCTGAGGGCTGGGAGAAAGACTTGGTCTCTGAATACAATGACTTAGAAGCAAATGACAATGAATGTGATAATGATGCAACTCCTTTCTCAGATGTAATGAAAAGTGTGCAGTGAATCAAAGCTATTAAGAATAACCGGTCAAATTTTCTAGGCAATGTCATGGATTTGGAAAGCAAATTAGATCATTAACAAGCATCTCATAAACAAAGTGCAAATACCAACTTTTTTCAGCAAAAATAAGCTATAGAACTTACTTGATATTAATGTAATAGTATTGCTTTTCATGATTACAGTGTACTTATGTGTGCTATATTTTGTATGTGCTATTGAAAATAAATTTTTTAAAGTATAATCACATAGGTGAAGCTGTTGTCAGCACGTGGTAAAGCTGTTATTAAATTGGTGGCACCACAGTGTCAGTCTCTATAAGACGACCAGCCTCTATAAAGCAGCCACTCCACTTGGGAACCCTTTATGCCCAACTGTATGACATATCAAAGGCAAAATGTTGGTCAGTTTCTATAGTGAATGACCACCGCTAACCCCATCAGGTACTAATAAACCACTGAAGTAACACTTGAACATGTTAGAAGCAAAATGCTGGTCCTGTTTTATAGTTGCAGCGACAAGTTGTGAATTAAATTTGGCTGAGCATATTCCTTATGCCAGAGATACATTGCTGGACATGACGTAAAATAATCTTAAACTTTATAATTTTCGACAGAATAATTGCTGCTTTTGCTCAAAACTGAAACTTAACCATAATAATTCTAGCTGTTGAAAAATTCATCTGCAAAGAAAAGAGGGTTATACGACAATTAGGGGTAGGGCTAGCAAAAAATCAATGCAGCACCAAGATTATTAAAGATATGAAGTTGGTCAACCACTTAAATAAAAGCTTATAAATTTGTAAAAATTCCTATGTCCATAAGAGAACTATTAAAGATATGAAGTTGGTCAACCACTTAAATAAAAGCTTATACATTTGTAAAAATTCCTATGTCCATAAGAGAACTATAAGTCCTACAGAAATATGTTTTCAGATGCCCTGATTGTCCCAGAATTGGGGCGAATCGTTTCCTCCTCCCAGGGATACTCTGCTTGAAAAGCTCAGTTCCACCAGCAGTAGAGTCATATAACTTCTGGTGGTGTTTTCCCATTATGTTACCATACTTTGTGTCAAATAACAAGGCTGTAGAGCTAAATCTAAGGTCACAGTGCCCAAACTTTTTTGGAATTTTTGCAAAAAAACGCATGCAAGTTTTTTTAGCTGTAGGTCAAAGTTTCCCCTGAGCGACTTAAGACGACTGTTTCCGTATGCCCTAAGGTGTCCTACAACAGCAAAAACCCATAAGACCTGGGCACTTTTTTTGCAAATAAATTGTTTCACACCAGGGACTAACAGAAGGTGAATTTCTACCATAGCAACATGAATATCCATGGCACTCATTGTCGCGTTCATGTGGTTGGCCGTCATTACGAGGGCTAGACCATATAATGTAGCCCTTACCAAAAACTACCGGACTCATACACCCTGGAACCCTAGGTTAATATTATGCAGCACAAATTTGGTACAGTAGCTAATAAATAACAAGCAGAAAGTATAGGCACCCGTGACTGAAACCTCGGGCTGAAACCCAAAGTCAAGGAAGCGTGACACCGGATAGCCATGCAAGCTCTAGCCATGCAAGCTCTGTTCAGAGCATGTAAGAACTAGCATGGGTCAACCACGTTCCTTGACAGAACTGACAAAAGAACACAACACCTAGTCAATGAACAGTTACACATGGAAGAACTGCAACAAACTCAGTCAGCAGCCTGCAAGGTAACAGAGACACGGAACACCGTCAACAAACAGTGACCCCGGGAGCAACTGCAACATCGAACTCAGTTTGCAGCATGCAGTCAACTCAGTTCCTGACAAGGACACAAAACAACACTGGGTTTTCAATTAATCACTTGTTTGTAAAATGAATTGTTAAAACGGCAGGAAATAAACAAAACAGCACAGGTTGTTCTACGCATGTTAACTAATGCAACCCGAAAATAAGAGCCATAAACGTGGGTTGTACTGTAACTCACGAACAAAATAAGTCAGAAAACCAGGATACTACTAGGCACTCCCCAGCAAATAAAGAGAGTAGTCAGGCCCAGCAGCAGACAAAATCTGATTATAAATAATCAATTAACACCCCAGACAGAGTGTATAGTGGGGAGGCATAGCAAAACCATTGTGAATTTTTGGTGTGTTGATAAAAGCACCAAATGTGGCACACATGTCAAAGAGTGTGTGATAAATAAATACAGCTAGAAGGCCACCTCAAATTTTGACCAGGACTGCTGTGGCAGCCATTTTCGAAAATGGCAACCGTTTAATTTTATCGGTCTAGGAAATCTTCAAATATTCAAACCAAACAACAGATTATATGATTAAATAAAAGTAATTTAATCTACGAAATTTTTGCTTGGAACTACACAAGGGTAATTTTGACGTATATAACACTGTTTGAGCTGTTTTTGTAGCATGTGAAAACGGCACAAATGAGCAACTGCGATTTTAATTTTTACCAACAACTCATAAAGTAGGATACCAACAATAAAAGATAACAATAGAGAAAATTTGTTTTATTTCATGCCAATGCATTGCTTTATTTTGCATTTAATTTAGTTCCATTCTACTGCACAAAGGCAGGTCAGTGCTTTAAAGTCTTTTTTACATTTGCCAGCTGTTTGCAGCACCTGGCACAGTCTTTCTTGCCTCCCTGGTAGAGTGCCCTCTTGACATGCTCCTCTAGAAAAGAGCAGCCTTTATTGGTGGTATCAGCTGGACATTTTTTTTGTTGTCTTATCAATGTATGTGGAAGTTCTGGTTCTGTCATACAGGAGAATAACAAATTGCTCTTGCATAGACTCTTCTGTATGAGACTTCTGTCATAGAGAAGAATAACAAGTTGCTCAATAGTATGCATAGATTCTTCTTTTGCAATGTCTCAGTTCTGGAAGCACTGACAAGCTCTCTCAGGTTCCATGCTTTCTAATTTGCTACCAAATACTTCAAATTCATATGCCAAGTGGATTTCACCATCATGGGGCAGCTTCTATGATATGACACAGTCAACATAACAATATCAGCATAAATCAGCAGATATACATATGTTTTTGTGATAATTTTGGCTGTTTAAAAAGCATGTCAGATCTTGGAGTAGAGATTTGCTGAGAAAGTTTTTCCCAGCGAAACTACTCTGCTTGCCCTCTAGGTCAAACTATGCACACTCTTGAACAATTCTTCTTGTCATTTATAACAAGAAATATTTTGGCAGTTGCACCTATTGTTGCATCTTGATCTCGCAGTGGCCTGTAATGAATCTACAATTATGTGTTCCCAACGAGATTGATCCAGATTGATCCAGATGTTTTGCCGTCAGCATTCTACAAATACCTAACAATTCAATTAGCATATTCACTGAATTTTGTAGCTGTTGCTGGTTTAGCATCTAGAACATGAAAGCTCTATCTTGCATGGCATGACATATAGGAGTCCTTAAAATGTAAGGAAATCCCTCTTTGCACCAACTTTGAGACTGCCGATGGAAGAATTCTTCAAGGTTGCCATACCTTGTCAGGCCAGTGCAGAGAGACCAGAATAGCTCTGAATAATTCTTTAGAGAAACAAGTTCCTTCTTTCTTTTGCCGAAATTTCTCATTAAAGACATTATTCTTCCTTCCGTAAATACCATTTTAGCTTGAGTTGGTTTTTTTGCTAGACAGTCTGTGACAAACACTTGGCACTGCTCCTGACTATCCTGACCTTTCTCTTGACTGCCTGCTCAGGACATGTTATCTGCTTGGTAGCAAAGGTTCCTTTGCATAGACAAGAGAGGGAACCAACAAATACCAGTTCTTGTGCAAACACAGAAGCTCAGACTGTCTGTCTGGGGTTGGTGTAGGAGGATATTAAGTGCTATAGCACTGATCTGGTGGTGCCATATAATCAGCAACTCTTAAAGCCATTAACCTCATTTTTACCTCATTTCTCTAGTCATTGATGTATTTGCTGGTACAGACAAAGGCTAGTGTGATCATTGGTTTTAGACCTGGATTCAAGTGTGCAACAACATTCATGACTCCCATGGAATGCTAGATCATGGCATTTGTGGAGACTCCGGGAAGTAGGGAAGATGGGCAGGTGATAGCCTCTTCTGAATGATGGTAGCTTGCATTTTATACAGCTAAGTATACATTTTCTTGAGATTCAAATTGATCTTGTAGTGTTTGACATAGGTGTGTGAGTGTGCTGACAGTTAACAAAATATTTGTGTACTGGATGCCAGAACCATTAGATGTCAAAATTCAGGGAAATATGATACCAAGAGTGTGAGCATTCAAATGTCTAGGTTTTAGACAGTGCAAGAGAATGGGGGAGTAGAAGAGGAAGTGACCAAAAGGATTGCAACAGGCAGGAACAACTGGAAAAAGGTCACTGGAGTGGCATGTGACAGGAGGATACAATTAAATTTTATGTAAAACGCAAGGTAGAAAGCAGTAGTAATGTCATGTATTCATATTTAGAATTAAAAAGAAACTACAGTTATCTAAATATGAAAGGACATTAAGACCAAGTTTAAGGTTAAAAGAATTTAAGAGATGTATTGTTAACAAAAAAGGGGCTGAACCAGAACATGGGGAAGCCAAGCATAAAAAGGGTCTGTGTCCACCTTAAGGGAACCAGCCAATTAGAATGAAGTAAAAGGCCATTGGTCAAGGTTTATTGTATAAGCCAAGAAACAAGCCAGAACCTGGCAGTTGTAGATGTGAATCTATTTTATATACATCACTGTTATTTCCAGGATTAAAAAGTCACACTCTCTCGGCAAAGCAAAACCTTGTGTTTGTATTTCTTACCATATATCCCACAGTAACACTGGCAGTGCTGTATATTATGGAAATGGTGGCAACTTGAGAGGAAATTTGATGAAGATGTTGAGATGGTCCAAAGCAACGACCCTAATGTACAAGGTACAGCATAATGTGGTTAGGAAGGAAGTGGATATGGCAAGCAAAGCAGGAAGCTGAGGGAAGGAAGACTGAGGAGGTTTGGGCATGAGTGGAGGAGGTATGAAAACTACATAGGAAAGAGTGATGGGGATGAGCATTGGAAGAATAGGAAGGGAAAGACCAAAAAGAAGATGGAAGGACTGCATAAAAGAGATGAGGATGGCAGGGTTAGTGGCAGATGATGTAGAGTACAGGAGTGATTGGAGGAGAAGAGTCCACACCGTCAACCCCACTGAGATTTGGAATAAAGCCAGAAGAAGAATAAGTTTGTCCAACATTCTCAAGCTATGGATTGCGTAGTGTTGCCTTTCCAAAAATCTGTAAAATCTACAATGCTTTGATCCACACCTTATTAAGAAAAAATGGATTTGAGCATAATGAGTGCCTGTACCATAAACAAATCCTTAATCGTTGGCTATTATCCACTGCTGGAGTTGTTCAGATTACCATGCATCTCGGGAGGGCAATCACTATTTCTTTCTCCAACTGTTGATCTGATATGGTTTCTAGGGTGCATCAGTTGTCCTATGTTTTTCAAAAATTTGTATTACAGTGATGTCTTCTTGATATTTTAGGATGCTTGGGAAAAAATTTCAGATGAAAATTCCAATGGGAACAGCAAAGGGGTTCTTTGTTTGCAGCATTGCTGTCTGAAGTTTTGTTAAAAGGCCATATCTCCACAACTGTTAATCCTAGAACAATGAAGTTAGACTCAAAATGTGCAGAATACCCACATTTCTATTTGCTTTCAATACATAATTGGAGTGTCAGACTTCAGAATTGATTTGTCAAAAAAGTTAAATCTGGACAGCAAAACAGAATGGCAAATATCTGCTAATAGACTCAGACAATTGACAGAAATAACTGCCAAGCAGAGCACTGCCAAACAGGTCACTGAACAGTATACAAAAATAACAATACACAGAAATATGTCAAAATCTGTCACAAACAATTAGAAATTGAAAAGAAAGGCCCAAAAATAGCTTATATATCAGCTTATATATATAACAAGCAGTCAGCACTCGGGCAATAAATTTAATTTAATTTACACAACTAATGTGACACACCCCAAGCATAAGCCGCACATGGTTGCCTGAGCCCACGTGCACATGATAAATTAACTAGTGACAGTTCCCAAGAGAAAGCCACATGTGGCTGCCTGAGCTCACATGCACACAAGAAACGGACAAGTAAAAAACAAACCAACCAGACAAAATGAAAACCCCAGGAAACCCATAGGACAGGACAGGAAAAAAGAAAGAAAAGAAACAACAGAAGATGCAGAAACAAAAAGAACAACCTGACAATGTACACCAACATAAATGGTCTAACCTCAAAAATGGAAAGCCAGCAAACCTAACCCAGCTAATCCAACCACAAATCACAACACTTTGTGAAACCAAAACACAGAAACCCCCACCCCATTACCAATACATCTGGACATACAAAAACAGACCAAACAACAAAGGAGGGGAAATCACAATCACTATAAGAAATAATGTAGTCACAACTACCACCTACCACAGCAACCGAAGAACTAGAGGAAAGGGAAGCAGATATAATGTGGACAACCGTAAAAAAATGTGAGCAAAAAACCCATATTGGCGTATTTTATGGTAAACAAGAAAATGCAAAAGTAGACGCGGTAGAGGAAGAATTCAACGCAATAACATCCCATATAAACAAACTAAAATCGACAGGAGAAGCATCCTCACTGGAGACTTCAATGCCAAACCAAAAATCACAGAAAATAGCTGAAGCAAGTGGCTATAATTTAGTGACACAATCAAATTGAATACATTTGATTTGTCTCGACAGAACTAACCTTTTCTCTTTTAATTTAATTTTATGTTGACTTTTTCCAGACACACCAAAGGTCACTTATATAGACAGAGGTACTTTATCTATCACCACCTTAAGATTTGTAACCTCCAAGGGAACACTATCAAATATCTTAATCATGGAATTACCGATTGCATCAGCGATCATAATTTGCACATGAAGTCTTGTAGTCTTCACCCAGGTAAGATAATACTACCGTCAGAGCTCCCGCCATTTTTGAATGCAGTTCACCACAACCTATGGTTGTCCACAACTAACAAATATGTGTGCAATACTATTACATACGTAATGTGGGAAATTACACCAGACAAATTTAAGTAATCTCTCAGCAGTGCATTATAAATTCCAAAACTCTAAATAAACACACAAATTAAATAACTCTGAATATGCATATTGAATATATATCAACAAATGCATGGCCACCTGACCGCATAGTCTGTGTGACCTTCAAAATTAGTTCCAAACCAAATTTTACTAATTTACCAGGTATTTGTAACCTCAACTTATGCTAGATAATAAATTTATTAGAAAATGCACTTACGTTGATAGTTTAGTGCTAAAAGAAGCAACCAAAATTCAATTCAGAGCAAGTCACAGTTTTCACCTGTTAGATCAAGCTTTAACTCCACTCAAGCATTTCGACACACTTTCTGATACATGGCCTGATCACTTAAAGCCTTAAATAGCAAACAACAAGTGGAATAATATCACCACTCTACAAACCAATGCTTATGTAATATTTAGCAAACAAATAGTGATTAGCAACATCAACAACATCAACTAAGCATAATTGTTATTTGCAACTAATACTCCTTATTTACTAAATTTAATTATACCAAACCAAAACTCTGGAACGTGACCGTATCCCAATAAGTTTCTCAATTTAATATTATCCATAAATCTCAACAGTTTCGCAGTGTATATGACATTAAAAAAATGTTTGCTTCAAATATACATATTCTAGGGAAGAATAACAGGATGAAGTAGACATTTAAAGTGATGAATCGCATGAAATGTGAAGAACAAAATAAAATAAATAAATAAAATTAGTGAAAATCTGTCAGTAAGTTAAGTATTTAAAAAATAAAATTTTGAATCGTTTTTAGGGGGGGTCACACTCAAACATTCAAAATCTAAATTTTTCCTGATATTTGGAGCCTATCCTAATTTTCTAAAATATGATATTGCAGTAACTCAATTTTGACCAAGTACTGTAGATTTTCTGATACTGTATTATTATATCACGTTGTTACAGACTAATTTCACTAATTGCAGGTTATGGAGCAAAATGATTTGGCAAAATGTTATTTAATTATTTAATCAATAAAGTTTTCAATATAAGCTTATTTAATATCAATATATATGCCTATGTGATTCATTATGACATCATGTAATGCATGACATATGTAGCAGCGCACACCAATACAAAATGATGCAGTCAAAAAATCTAATATATATATATATAAGGAAAAAGAAACTACATGTACAAAAAAAAAAAATCAAATATTTGCCTATGGCTTAGCTATCACAGAGCAAAATTTAGACTCCTTTTCTTCCCATAATTTTTTTCGATTTCATTAAATTGTGACCAGAGGCGCCCTGGTCTTGCACTTTGCTCCCCCTAGTGGGAATAAAAAGAGACAGGTGCTCACTCAAGTGTGACAATTCTTTACCTCTCGGCGCTTGTGTCCACAAATCCCGCCTTACTTGGTCACCAATTTTTTCTTTTTTTTTGGGCAAAAATCAAAGATTCTGGCTGCGCAAAAGACTGGTCTTAGAGGGAGTGCTGTTTTCCTTAAATTGCTTTCAACTGGCGTCATCACCTTTGCGTTAAGCTCAATTTTCCAGGTAAGAAACTTCATATTTAAATAGTCATATATATTCATTTGATTGTTGCGTTTATTTAATTGCAATGGTCTCAGAACTTTGAGTGGCTTAATAGACCTAGGATCATGTGTGTCGAAATATGGCACTAGTAGATATTAAAATCCCCCATATTTCATACTTTGTCTAGATAGGTAGATATATAGACAGATAGATTGATAGACAGATAGACAGATAAATAGATAGATAGACTGATAGACAGATAGACAGATAAATAGATAGATAGATAGACTGATAGACAGATAGACTGATAGACAGATAAATAGACAGACAAATAGACAGATAGATAGACAGATAGACAGATAAATAGACAGCTAGACAGTAGACAGATAAATAGACAGCTAGACAGATAGATATATAGATAGATAATATGCATGAATGTTCACCAGGGCGGTTGCCTCCTTTAAAAAAAAAGAGAGCCAAATCCAAAAAAAATCTCCTTAAACTCAAATACAATTTTGATTTTTTTCTTCTTTTTTTTGCATGCTTCATAGATAGAATGAGACAACAGATATGTATACTGGAAAATCTGAAAGACGGGACTTTTTAAGGAAATTGCATCAGCGTTACGTAATCCTGGTGTACATGTATATTGTTATTGGAATGGTGGTCATCAGTCATTGACTAGTTTTAGAACCCTTCCTCATCCAGCAAAACTATATTGTACTCCTCACCATCCGCTATTGTCATAATACTAGGCCAGCTCTTCTGAAGGTCCCGGGTTCAAAGCTCAGCCCAGATCGAACTCCTTTTAAAAGAAGTACAATGGACTGGAGCTCGCCATTAAGACCACCCTGCCAAATGTGATCTTATTGAAATGTATAAAGGTGTTCAAGGAATCTATAGTGGCTTCACTGCCATGAATAAGAAGGCACACGAGATAAGAAAATAAAAGACAAGACGAGATAGAATAAGATAAGATATGGTGCGATAAGATAAGATAAGAAAAAAAAAAGATAAGATAAGACAGATGGAAATGGTTGCATACCTACAATGACATAAAATAATTTAGACAAAACAATTGCATAAATATAATTAAGATTTAAGGATATCTCGCACTACTAACCCAGCAACTTTGACCTATGGTCCTCGATTCAAGGTTGCTCAATAGTAGGTCACTTCAGTTTCCAGGGACCCTGAAGATTCAAGGGTCCCGAGCAGAGACAGGTGTAACAGTGGAAGCTGTTTCCAGTGTGAAAGGTCCTGGGTTCGATTTCCGGGGTAGTTACATAAAATTAATTACACTTGGTTTTATCATCACATCTTTACGTCTGTCTCAACTAGCTGGTCATTACAAGCTGACCAAGCTTCAAACTAGCAGCATTTAGGAAAAATATATTATGTATGCAAATATCCTATACAATGTGGCCAGATAATCAAATATGGAAATAGATATGAATTATGTTTACTTGTACTCTGATTGTAGTATTTTTGTATAATGTATGTAACTTCACAAATGCCCAATTATCCATTGCTAGTGTTTGCTCATATAATAAATGTATCAATGTATTTTATTTTTTTACTAAGAAATGGACACTGATCAGACTTTAAGTCTGGACGATGAGATAAGAAAGTAACGAAATATGATCATATATTATCCAGGAAATCGCCATCTTTTATATTACACGGTGTAGGATCTCACACCATAAATGTAGTAGCCCCCCCCCCCTACATAAAAACTTTAATTGATATATATTGAAAGAATAAAAGAAAAAAAAGAATGAATGAATGAATCACGTTGGGTTATTAAAAAATAAATGAATGAATAAATCAGTGAGTCAGTCAGTTTTGTAATTAAAAATATGGTGAAAATAATAATTTAGCCGAAGTATAGTGGTTTTAATTGAGAGGGTTTCTTAATTTTGAATTAATTGACTGAGCAGCACATTTGCTGTGAAATGTTCTCAGTGAAACCTCGTTTTAAGACCACCTTAAATTAAGACAACCCAATCAATAAGACCGCCTCATCAGTCCATTGTATTCTCGATGTTTGACTTCGCAATCCGTTTCCTGACATTATTGGATGTACATTGTACTGGTTGCTGAGGCAAGTAAAAGACCCCACTCATGAGGTAAATGTAAAACATGGTGTGGACTCCAAGTCTTACCATCTAACCATCTCATACGTCAGCCTCTGCCAGCTGGTCACATAAGCAGACTGTATATACATATTGTTTTCAACCAAGATGTTTGGTTAAAGCAACCAAGATATTGCTTGACCTTACCTTTTGACTGGCGAATTGGATCAATCAATATCTAGGCTCAAATATTATTGGTTGATCCAATTAATTAGTTTTGATCAAGAAAAAAAAAGTCGTCACAACGTACAAATCTGTTTTTGTAGTACACCAGATCATCACCCCAACTGTATCTTTTTGAATATTTTTTTATATGACAAAATGTAATAATTATGCTGAGACAATCATGAGCAGTCTCAAGTTTTCATTGAGCTTATAAAGTGCACTGGCAAAATAGTCCATGTAATGGTAGACAGGAACTGGTCAGCAGAAACAGTCTAAATGGTAAAGTTTCCATTGCCCTTATCAAATGCATTGGCAAAATAGTCTACAATGTATTGACACTACTACTAGACCAGAACTTGAATTAGGAAATTATTTCATGCACCAAATTCCTAATTCCTCATTTAATTGTCATTTTTTCCAAACACTGCAGCAAAAGAAAGTCTTCCAGTTTCGTACTGACAATTTAAGTATTTTTGATTTATCACATTAAATTGGTTTTTCTTTGCTCAAAAGCTTAAAACTTGCAAAATGTCACAAGAAATTGTTGGGCATGCTATGAGCTTGCAATGGGCGTTGCAAGATTTACCTTGTTTGCTTATGCAAATTACCATGGTAACGGAACAGATGCAAGCTGTAGAATGCGAAATAAGTTGTTGACATACTCAGTGCAAAGGAACTGCATTGATATATCGATAAGAATAAGAAGTCAGGTCTTTAACCAAAATTCACAGAAGTCAGAACTTAAATTTATAAAGTGGCTTCTAAAGGGGCGTTCACACTATCACATATAAGAAGTACATATGACCATGCATGAAAATATTCTTTCACTCTTGTTCATCCTTGGCCATATGTGATTCACTCACCGAGCATTTTACGTATACTCAACGCTAATCCCTAGGATGCTCCTGGTCTCGCTTGACCACTGACGACCATACGTGGAGAGGGCCAAATTTTTTAAACGTGTCTAAAACTTTTGCGGACATTCTACGAGTGATTGTTTTTTATTAGTTATGTAACTTGCTCGGAGGTCCTACGAATGTCCTACGTATGTCCTACATACATCCTACGTACGTCCTACGTACGTCCTACGTACGTCCTACGTACGTCCTACGTACGACCTATGTACGTCCTACGTATGTCCTAAGAATGTCCTACGTATGTCCTACATACATCCTACGAACGTCCTACGTACGTCCTACGTACGACCTATGTACGTCCTACGTATGTCCTAAGAATGTCCTACGTATGTCCTACATACATCCTACGAACGTCCTACGTACGTCCTACATACGAACTATGTACGTCCTACGTATGTCCTACATACGTCCTACGTATGTCCTACATACGTCCTACGTATGTCCTACATACGTGGCCATCCTTGGCCATATGTAGCCGCCCCATCCTTGAACTACTCGCACGGGCGATCTCAGGGCAAAGGTTTTACGGACGTCCGGCGAGCGATCTACGATTGCCCCAAGTATGCTATTAGAAAGAAGTTAAACGTGATTAACAGAGCCACGAGTGAGCATGCATAGCCGATTTTTTGTATCAGAATCTCAATCCATAACATATCCTATAATTAGCAGAACTCATAGAGATATAGATACTTACTAAGATTGGTTTTACAAATAATCTTCTGAGCCTTGTGAAGATTGCCAGTGACATCACTGATGTTTTTGTACATATAAGCTGTGGCCAGATCACTGATCTTCACTCTATGAAAATGGCTTGAAAAACCTCCTTTAAAAAAATGGAGCAACTTTGAATTGAGGACCATATGTCAAAAGTGCCTGGTTTTAATGTACCAAGGTATTTATTAAATCTTAACAGTTCCCCCCTCCAACATCAATGGACTCATCCATGTTAGCCTGATTTCCCAGAAATTGGCATGGTTCATTTTGGTCTTAGGGGTGAAAGCTTGTGAAGGTTTTCAACAAATATCTGTTGGAGGCCCATCATGTACAATGCCTAACAACTCAACAAAAGCTTAATATCTACTTACATAATTTCCTATGAAAACTACTGTGATTTGACTGGTAACTATGGTGCTTTGGCTGTTAAAAAAAATCCATCATGTATTTGTGCTTGTGATGCTGCTGTTGTATGTCAGTGTGGCAGTGGTCACTCATTTGCAGGCATCTTGCTATGATTGGCCATTTGAGGGACACCCCCGCAGTCTGACCTATAAAATGAAACTGACCACACACTCACTGTTCTCACTCTTTCTTAAGTGAAGCAGTTTAATGACACAAATTGGATTTGTCAATTACTCTTTAGGTTTCTGATAGCTGATTGCATTTGAAACTGTACCCTGTAATTAATTACAATTTATTACAAATAGGCCAATGTTGAAATGAAATTATTTCTCAAACTGTTTTAAACAGCAGATATGCAGTTCAAAAATGCTACGCTCACTGAACCTGTAAATTATGTATGTTAATGTGAAAAAAAATTAACATGATTATATTTTTTTAAATTTGGATCTGAATTATTCTATTAGATTTGCAAAACATGTCACATTTTTCTGAAAGACTGTTTTTTTGGCTGCAAATTACAGAATACTAAAAGTATTTAAGTATATTAAAAAAAGAACTAGACAAAATTCTATGCAACTTAATAGCAGGAAAGTTTGAAATATATATATTTCATAATATGACTAACAAGCAAAGGTCTCTTTTTATAATTACTAATACTCTAGATGGTGCAAGTGGTCGATTTACAGACAGTTGTGGGTAGCAAGAGTAGCGAGGATCTATGGAAAAGTACATTTTATAGCATGTTCGGCAATAAAGACAAAGACATTAATTTATATGAACTATACTAATTAATTGTAATATTTTGACATGATACTTTGTCAGTATCTGTTACCTGCAACTAATACCCTTAAGTCTGTACAAAATAGATCAATTCATTTTTTAATTTAATTTTTGCATGTCTAGACTACGTTAACCAATTCTGAAACAGGTCTCTTTTTTAAAGAGAGCTTTTCTTGTTACCTACGTGGTCATACGTAGGTCTTATACGAGATAGTGTGAACGCCCCTTTAGGGAATATAGAACTGGATTTTCATAGGGAAAACATGACACATTACGAGGAAATCCAAATGGGTGAAAAATGTTTATTCTGTAAAATTAATTTGCTCAATAAATAAATCTGCAATTTTTAGCTGAATGATTGTCCACTAGCTACCTTGATGTCACAAAAATTAATGCTGTAATATCTTCACCTTTGAACATGAATTGATGATTATATACTCCTTGGTAGACATAGATCTTCCTTAATTTCGACATACTGTCAATTTAATAAGGAGTACTTTTTATTAAAATTTTCAAAGCGCACTTGAGTATTTTTATTTTTTATTTATTTTTTTTAGTAAATGTAGCTCACAATAAAAATATAATAGATTATATATAGGAGTATTTACATTAGGAATATTACAAGCAACAAACAAGTAACATAAAGATAATATCAAAACAATCATGTTACCTGTAGTGTGATTGCTTAACAATAAACATATACAATGTAAGATATAGAAAAATATATATATTGAACTAGTAAGTAAGTAGGTGAGTATGTAAGTAGGTAAATGAGGAAGTCAGTAAGTTAGTAAGTGAGTAAGTACGTAAGTAAGACAGTAAGTAAGTTAGTCAGTAAGTAAGTATGTAAGTATGTAAGTAAGTATGTAAGTACTCAGTAAAGAAGTCAGCAATCAAATAATCAAATAAGTAATTAAAATCCTACAAGGACAGCAAAAGCTCTGAATTTTTAAGCAACCTGTTACACTTTAGGGAATGAATTTACATTAGATTATTGATTATTCATTGATTAAATAGAAACGATATTTGTTGAAAGTCTGACTTCGCAGTGATTGAACTGAACTAAAAAAAGGTTGAGGAAGAAAACAAATAAGGATAGCAATTAGCTAAATGAAGGAAACAGCAAATACAGTGGACCTTAAATCAAGACCATGGCGCACCACACTTCAAATTACTTTGTTGGGGAAAAACTGCTTTACACCTCGATATTAAAACCACTTCAGCCTTACATATTTGTACTTTATTGGGACCTAAAACTGGTTTCTTTGTAAAATATTTGAAGAATAAGACAACTACAATATTGAAATTTATAGAGTTGGAAACCAATCTTTTGGACTTGGAAGTTAAACATTCATAATGAACTATTATGAACAAGGACCACTCCAGTGATTTTTTGTGTGGTTGTTTCCGGAGTTCTATTATAAATTATACACTGGCATTTCAGTGTTACAAAGTTTCATAATAAGATCACACTGATGTTAGGGCCACTTCAATGGTTTCCAAATGTGCTATTATAATTAATTATGAGTGTTCCACTGTATTAATGTTTTAGTGTAGTGAATTTCCTTTGCTGTTGTTTGACAAACACACATTATATATATATATATACTATAGCAGTTCATTAATTAATTTCATGGAAAAAGCCAAGCCAACAGGATGGTCTAGTGCATTTCGTCAGCTTAGCCTGCGCTTATTTTCTTTTGCAGAATATATTTTGCTGATGACTGGTGTAAAATGTTCAAATATTTGTGGAAGGATAGAAATTAGGATAGAAATTAGGGGAGGATAGGATGAGGTATTCACAACTTAAAATGTCTACCTGGTATTTCATCTAGTCGAGAATTCTCCAAAATTGATGTTTTATCATCTTTTTAACATAAACCAGTAATATTAAGTAAACTAAATTGTCTCATTGTCTTAATGCAACTGGTTTCGCCAGATTATATGAGCAGCGGCCTGAGGCAAATGTAATGATGGAATGATAAAGCTTGGAGTCCACACCATGTTAAAGCTTTACTCCATGGGCCATTGATGGGGTCTTTTACTTACCCATGAGCCTTGTTTGCTGCGAACATGTTGAGGGGGGGGGGGGGCGGGGGCAATCCGCAATTATACCACCACCTGCTACGTCCGGCGCTGTCGAAACACCGCATGGTATAATAAAATATATTTTGGACGTTTTTGGAAAATAGTAACGATTTTTCTGGTGCGTTTCATTGGTAAAAAGAAAAAAGTGAATGTAGCATTTTATGCAGATCCTTGACTCAAAATGTGCAGTGTTTAATCCATATCAGCAAATGACAACTGACAGAATATGAAACCTTTTAGAAAAATTGAAAAGATTTCAGATCTTAATTAATGTGCTATTTTACTGAAAAATAGCTTAATAATGGTTTATCTAAACATTACATCAGATTCTGATCATTCTAATCAATGACATTACAAAAAAAATTTAAATGATATAACAACAAATTCTTATGATGCTAAATCACATCAAGCCACCACTACTGTTCCAGTTTGAAAGCACCTGGAAAAATTTATCTTGTAAAACAATCTTGATAGACAGGTTTCATGAGAAAACAACAGAAAAATGTTGATCTTTCATATAACCAAGAAAGGAACCTCGATCATCTAAACACAAATCATAGTTCTAAATTGGTAGAACAAGATCTCGATAGACTAGTTCAGCTTCAGAAAACTTTTGTCATGCTTCACTGGAATGACATCTCATCTGATCATTATCGATCTACGATTTACAAAATCAACACTTAGAAAGCAAAACGTTCATGACCTTATGCAAAGTCATAAACTGAACTGCAAGCCCAAATATGGGACCTGTCATACCGAGGTCAAGAATAGAGAGCCATTAATATTGACATTTGGATCATTTGAAGATACCTTCTGAAATGGTAAGAATATGTTTGCTTTGCTGGGTATATTTTGCCTCAGACTTAGCATGATGCTACTTATCATAACGTTTGCCTGACATGATTATCAATTCTATGCCCTTTTTGCCCACACTGTAATTATCAGTCCAATGGAAGTCACTTAATAATTTCAGTGGGATCTAGCAGGTCATGCCAGGACGACGTAATGATGAGATACCATGAAGTAGCATCAAGCTAGGTCTACGTCTAAGACACAAAGCAAATATATTTCAACCATTTCAGAAGGTTTCGTCAAATGGAAGTCACTAATCATTTCAGTGTGGGGAAACAGGGTATCAATTAGAATTGATAATCATGTCAGGCAGACGTTATGATGAGATGCTATAGAGTAGCACCAATTCGGAATGATACCCTGTTTGCCCGCATTAAAAGTTTTATTGACTTCCATTTGAAGAAATCTTCTGAAATTTGAGCCACAAAGAAGTCTTTGTCAGAATGACACAAGGGGGTTCAGGAACATCGCTTTGGCTTTATATTACATTTCATGTCTGCTTTTCAAACATTTTTCATGTTTGCTTTGCTTTCAGTAGCTTTGCAAACTTGACCACGTTGGACAGCGCTTGAATGCTCCCACATAAATGACCTACTGAAGTCCAACTTTTCTTTTTGTGCACAGATGATAAATATTCACCCACTATATTTGTTTTTTCATGAAATACTATGTTGGATCGAAATGTTACTTTATCCTAAATGGAGATTATTATGTAACATATTATGCACATCAATTATGTTCCCATGGTAATAGGTTGTACAACTGTGGGATAGTATTATGTGCATCGTATGTTAGTAAATATAAAACGTTTTTTTCATAAAGATATTAACTTTTTTTAATGTGATTTTTTTATTATTAATCATCACTGATCATGAGAAAGTGATTCAAAACATAGCGCTGCTTGTGCAGCAAACCCTCAGCGAACGGACAGAGCCAAAGATAAGAATGCCTGCATGCTTCCTAGGCAACATCATTCCAATGCTGGTCAATGGTGGATGTCTTCATGCCAATGTCTAGCCAATGAGTGATGGTTTCAAGGTCACTGGTCTAAAGCCCCCTTCACACATAGCCCTATTACTCCGGCATACTCTGAGTAATACCGTGTAGACCAGGTGTTTATTTCCGGCATTGTCAGGCATTGTCCGGGGCGATCTGGGACCACCGTGGGCCTCCGGGGGAAAAAATTAAACATGTTAAATTTTTCATGCGGGAAGTCCCAGATTAATTTAATCAGTGTTGATCCGTGTAGAATCCCAGTAGACTCCGCCGATCTCCGGGAATCTCTGTATTGACTCTGGCATACTTCGTGTTATCTCCGGCTAAGTCCGGCGTCAACCGGGCATGAAATTTGCACCCCCATGTATGACGGAGAGTACAAGGACCAACACGGTTCTGCACGAATGAACACGGGGCAACACGGAGTCAAGATGGAATGAACACGGAGTGAACAAGGAGAGCGGGTTACATGTCATTTGAATAACCCGGTGAACCCTGTAATGTACACGGTGTCACACGGTGTCAATAAGGAGAGGCCGGAGTGAACAAGGTGTCAACACGGTGTCAGATAGACTGACACGGAGTAAGTACGGATGCCTGCGTATAAATAGCACCGCCATGTTGGGAGAGGCATCATTCCTTCTCACATCGTTCATCATCATTGATCATCATTATTATATTATCGTCCACTTCTTGGATATTATTTTCTGGATTGCTGTGATTAATAAGTGAACTCTAGCAAAGCCTTGCTACTACTGCCGTTGCTTTGAATAACCACCATGCCACCTAGGAGAGGAAAAGGGAGGGTTCCTAAGAAGACGGTCGTCCAAGTGGAACCTGCTGTTGAAGATGATTCCAGTACTACTACCTCTTCAGTTTTTAAGACCACAGACGTACAGATGTACCTGCTGATGATGTACCTGCTGAAGCTGCAGTAACTGCTGCTGCAGCTCTACCGCGACCTGCACCAAAATCAAAGAGGCAGAAGAAGGAACCCCTGAACCTGACAGAAGAGCAGGAACAAGATGTTGCTGACTGGTACCGTGTGCAGGAGATGCTGTACAACCGACATCTTGCAGAGTACAAGCGCATTGACATCAAATCCAGGATCATAGACGAGATGCGAAGGAGCTGTCATGCACAGCCCAGCAGCTGAAGACCTGGATAGACTCCATGCGCACATCAGTGGGGAAGCTTACAGATCCAGCAAAGACGCCTTCTATTGGGGCGGCCAGAATCCTCACAGACTGGGACAATTGGATTATGGAGAATTTTGGATATCTTGAGAAGCACATCAAGAGGGTTGATGCTGGGAAAAGGAAAGAAGGTGGTCAGCTTTCCCACAGCTTATCGGCCAGAAGCAGGTTCACCAGCAGCAGAGGTACCAGTGATGATGACACTACTGATGCAGTCATTCTGGATACATCAGATGATGGCAGGGATTCAGATACTAGCAGGTCCAAGGGTGGGCTTTACAAAGGCACGAGCAGCAGCAGGAGCAAGGGGCCCCCTCCTCCAAGCAAGAAGACGTCCAGACTTCATCAGGAGCCTCTTCATCATCAGCAGCAGCCTCAACAGGACTCTGATGCATCCACTCATGCAGCTAGTGGAGGTGGATTTACAACACAAGCTGTCACACAAGTAAGTATACTGCTTCAGTTGTGATGATAATCAGGATAATGTAATTGTAATCTTGCAGTTTAAAGTTGTAGCTTTTCCATAGTAGAAAGTGGTAGCTTTGTTTCTTGGCACTTCCAGTGTTCACTGTATGGTAATGTGTCTTTTTCATAACATTGTCAATAATGCACATGTGGGTGCAGTTGCCATGTGACTTACTCTAATGTTGTGTTCTTTCCTGTTTCCAGCTGATTGAAAAAGCCACCGACTCCAGCGGGATATGCAGACCAACATGATGCCACATGACTCAGCCAGCTTGTCGAAGAGGTTTTTTACCGACATGATTTTCCACGAGGTCATGCAGATGGACACAGACACTTGGTCGGATTACCAGGCCCAAGCGTTGAATCACCTCATGCAGTTCAAGCAGGCATATTATCGCAAGCGCCAGTTGCAGGAGCAACAGCAGTATCATCCGTACGTGCCTCCTGCCCCTCATCATCAGCAGTTCGTCCTCCCTGCTCCTGCTACTACAGTCAGTTTGTCCGGCCCTTCTTCCCAGATGTACGCTCCTACGTCCGGCCTTTCTTCCCAGATGTACGCGCCTTCTTCCGTCCCTTCACCCCAAGCACGCCTTTCGTCTGCCCCTTTGCCTTTGCCTGCACGGATCCCTACTCCTCCTGTGGCGACTGCATCAACTTCCAGTATTATCAGTCAGGCAAGGTTGACTGCAGGTCCTACACACGGTCGTCCTTCCCTTTCACCACTTGATTGCACTCCTCATGATGTGTCTCTGACCAGCTTCTTGTTGAACACTAGTTTGGGGGGGATGGTTGGTGGTGACCAGAACTTCTCCTATTTGGTGCCCACGCCTCCAACTACGACCACAGAGTAACTATAATAGCTGCAAGAGAAAAATGAACTTTTATATGATGTTTTTGTACATTTACATAATAGGTACTTGTATTATAGACTTGTGCAAGTTTTGGTACATGTTATTAGTGATAATGTCATGACAATAATTAAATGCTGTCTATTTGTGCACTTGTGTGCTGCAGATGTCTGAAGTTTAGTAATAATTTAATATTTAAACTTACATTCTTGTTGTTTTCGAATCATGTCTTGTTGCCATGGTACACTGTCAGCCGCATTTCCTTGGCTGCTCTGTTGCTGTTGCCTCTGTACACATCTCCCATGTCTGGCAGATTGGCATTCTCCCTCCATGCACCTGGGATGATCGCATGGGTGTCTGAATTTTCCTGGTCCACAGCATTAACATCAACAGTTGGATACTTCAGCCTCAGTAGGTTGTGAAACACACAGCAAGCAAGAGTTATGGTGCACACTCTTTCAGCACTTTGAGGCATTTTTGTGAGGAGACACCTGAACCTAGCAGCCAAAAGTCCAAAGGCATTCTGTACCACCCGTCTAGCTCTAGAAAGTCTGTAGTTGAAGATTCTGTCTTCAATGCTCATGTTCCTGTGAGGCAGAGGCTTCATCATCCAAGTCTGCAGTCCAAAGGCATTATCCCCACCTATGAAGTAAGGCACTGGTTGGTCATCATTAGGCAGGTTATCTGGTTCAGGTAATCCAATGTTCCTACTTTCTAGAGCTTCTTTCAAGTCTGTCTGACTAAACACTACAGCATTTGAGCCTGATCCACTGGCATCTCATGGCAATGTGCTTCCCATCAATGGCGCCGACACAGTGGGGGAAGTTCCATCTGTTGTAGAATCCATTGGCAACTTCTTTCCAGGCTTCTGGGGTTACAGGACAATGCATCACTTCTGCTGAGTACTCGTCTATGATGGCCTGGGTGGGTGGGTGGATTAGGGCTTTACGTCCTGTATTTCTGCACCTGATGGGCTAATTAGGACAGGTAGGGACCATGGCAATGAGACGAATGAGGAAACAGCCATCCAACTTAGGCTCAACTGGGAATCGAACCCGGGACCCAGCGGTTTGAAGCCCAGCGCGCTACCACTGAGCTAAGCCCCTACCCCCTATGATGGCCTGGCAGACTTCGACGACAAGGATAGAAATGGTATTGAAGGCTACCCTAAATCCATACTGAAGAGACATGTAGCTGCTGCCTGTACCCAGGTAGCGCAAGGTGATAGCCAGTTTCAATCCAGGTTCAAGGGCCCTCCTCCAAAATGTATCCTGCTTTGTAATCCTAGGTCCAACTCTGGCAAGAAGTTCATGAAATAAGTCTGGCTCCATCCTCATGAAATTCTTGAAGCCACTCACATCTTCTGCAGTCAATTCAGCCATCAGTTTTTCATACTGCTCATAAAGAGGTCTTCTTAGAAGCCAAGGTTGCACCCACATTCGCCTTCTTCTTCGTGCAGCACCAGCATTTTGTCCTCTCTGCATCTTCTTGCAGTTTTTGTTCTTCTTGATGCAAAAGTATATCCTTTGCCACAGTAAGTAGCTGCACTTGCATGTCCAGGAACTTTATATCCAATTCCACCCTCTCTTGATGTGATAATAAAGACATATCCAATTCTTCTGTAGCAGTATCCACCTTTGCAGTATGGAAGTCCGAAGCGGAACGATGGACATTGGGGCGCAGGCTGTTTAAATACCAATTTCAGTGCTATCTGTGTTAAAACCGCTTAACTCCGTATTAAGACTGTGTAAAGACCGGTTAATCCACAAAGGCACCGTGTAAACTCCGGTCAACTCTGTGTTGCACCGGGCACCACCATGTTTCAACCGTACATATCCGTGTAGCGACAGTATTCATCCGTGTAAGGACCGTGTTGCTCCTTGTTGACACCGTATTGCCATCGTGTACACACCGCCAAACATTTGTTTTGTTGACATTTTTCAGCTATTGTTCCCGGACCACCCCGGAGTGGAAGAAATTTTACTCCGGGACACTCCGGCATCTGATCCGGCATTTAAAATTGGAACAATTTCGTTTTGAAACATTATTGACACTGAGCCGATCCGTTCCAGCATGTTATCTGTGTTGGTCAGCTTATATGATCGGCTGACGTCAGCCAACATGTTCCGATGATGACGCAATCTGGCATGTATTTCGTATGTGATTTTGTCAAATTGCGAGGTCACTTTTGAAAATCAGTAGACTGTTAGAAGTATTATTACTTCTTGTATCATAATAATAATTTGGTTAACTTGTAATAAAAACAAGTATTTCACTGTATCTTTAAGAAATAAAGGTAAAGACCTTAATATTGAGCATTATTGAAGCAAGAGTGATGTCTTGAAATTTGCCTTCCTTGGACATTTTAAAAAGAGTGGATCTCCTAAAACTAAGCCTGTATGGATACATATTATCATACATTAAATATTATCTTTGGTTCTATACAATATTCCAAATATTTTAGTATTTAGTATAGCATTAAACAGACTTCCTCAAATAGTGCAATTCAAAGATTTTTGGGGGTGAAACAACATTGCAGTCTGTGCCTTTGTTTGACTCAAGAAAATATAACCCACGCATTCTGATGTGATGTTGCAGAAGTGCAAATATTTGACTGTCAAGAAACGACACACAAGATACATATATCATGTGGTCTGTATTTTAAAATGACAGCCAACAGATAATTCTCTTTAATATGAATATGAATTTTGTTTCAAAGTCTTTCAGATCGTATTAAAAACTTTTTTTAAATCTAGTTGGAGCGATTTTGTGGAATAGGCAACTAGAAGAAACACACTACAAAATATTGACAACGCTTCTTAGAATAATTGAAGTAGTCCTCAATAAAAGTTGTACTCTTAGTATATAATTACTAAAATGATATTTTCAATATTCATTCATGAAATATGTATTTATCAAAGTGTATGTTTGCCAGTTTTGTGTTTTGGTAATCAGGAGAATCTAAAGTTCAATTTGAATTTTGATGGTGAACCCTGGAGGATTTTTTATCTTTACAAGTTTTTTTTTTTACATGTAAGTCCCAGGAAATTTGTCAAATTACCTGGTCAGTTGGAAGTCTAAGGATGGGCAGCAAACAAAATTGTAGTATCAGCCTGAATAATATCCATAGCTAATCTACTTTCATTCTTTCACTGTTAGAAATGATTGTCTGTTTCAGTCTAATGTTTTACTGGACCAGGTGTCCATCCAAAAATGTGTTTAAAATCAGCCAATATATTGTTTGTCTGTAGGCAATGATTGTATATATCAAACAATAATGTTGGTTAGTTTACACATTCAATGTCTAAGGCCAAACTATCTTGGCTGATTTAAATAATATTTTGCATGGACACCAGTGAAAGAAAATTTGTCTGAAACAGAAAATCATTTCTAAGAGGGTTGAATGTAAAACATGGCCTAACTTCAATAGCATTATTGGCTGAATGTCCAGCTTTGAACATTAAACTCATTGTAGTGATTTTTTTCCGCCTTCCCCTTCTTTAATGTCATCATTGATATGCTAATTAATTACTTAGTCAACATTGGTTTTACTAAATGAACAAAGAAAATACTAGACAACAAATGATTATTCATTCAAGTATGAGGAAAACTACTAAACAATTTCCTCAGGTCCTGCATGAATAAGGAAAAGAAACAATGGCTTTGTGGTGTAAATTAAGACAAACTATGTCAAATGTTTTAGCATTGACTCATTGTCAAACATTCTCGTGAACTGCATGTCTTACAACAATTTCATAAGAATGAGGGGGGTTGGCTATCTGTCTAGCCATCTATCTATATCTATATCTGCATGTATCTATGCATCTATGTATCTTTCTAATGATTTTTCAATGCATCTATCGCTGTATATACATATATTTCTATATATTTATGTGTATAGGCATTGCTGTATTTTTCTAAGTATCCATGTATTTATGCATCTGTCTATGTATGTATGTATCTTTCTGTGTATCTATGTATGTATGTATGTATGTATGTATGTATGTATGTATGTATTTATGTATGTATGTATGTATGTATGTATGTATGTATCTATCTATCTATCTATTTATCTATCCATCTATCCATCCATCTATCTATCTGTCTGTCCATCTATCTATCTATCTATCTGTCTTTCCATCTATCTATCCATCTATCTATCTATTCATATCCAATGGGGTTTTGGTGACATCCGAAGGGAGTGTCACGATGTGGATGTCATGACATTCCTGTCAAAAGTCACTTGGTTGATTCAGTGATTCAACATTGCCAAAGATAACCCCACCTCAATAAAAAATAGGGAAACCAAAGCCATGTTATCTCTCTTTAAGATGATCTCTTCACTGCCTTTATACACGCCTTATTAGTCAACATATATCAATATAAGAACAGAATGGTAAAGTGAATGAAGAATCTGGCAAACATTTAGCAGCCTTTTTTTTAGTTGTCTTTTTGTTTGTTTGGGTCTGACCTATGAATATGTATGCATGTTTTTAGCTGATTCAGCACGGGGTTAGAGACTTTTTTTTGACATTGGTAAGGCACAATGGTAAAACAACTTCCATTCAATGTCACATAACTTGTCTTGAAAAATATAAAACAATAAAAAATATACATCGCTATTCGTTGTGATAATAAATCAACAATCGCAAGCAATGCGATTGAAGTATATTAACTTTAATTTGAAGAGATGGTCAGAAAAATAATTAACGTTATGTAACAGTTATGCATCTTACACAATGTATATACTTCAATAAATACTGTAACATTCTTGAGCATTATGACCAGATACATGTATGTGATTTGAAATTTTCTATAAAAGATCTCCTTCCATTAAAATTCCCTTTTGGGAATGAAATTGGTTGTGTTTTCTGGTAATTTAGTTGCAATTTGTAAATCTACTGTACATAATATTTGAATTATTTGAACTGTTATACTGTGCAATGTTGAGTGCATATATTATGGCATCATTCATGTATATGGCATCATTCATGTATATGACATCGTTCATGCAAATGACATCCTTCTGAACAGCACCATTGTAACTTGACACAATGCTTCGATCAAACACTGTTGAACCCCCAGCCGCCCCCCCCCCCTCCAGTTCAACAGCCTAAACACGTAGAAAATGGTGCATCATTTACCCTCGTTTAGCTGTCTCTTGGCCAGTTTTTTTTTAGAACATAGCATTCCTATCCAAACCCTCGTGACAGCAACTTCAAGGTTGGCTTATTTTCACGATATCTCTACACCATGTTGCACCTCCTTTGTTTAACATCATGATCATACATAACAGCTATTTTCATAGACTAGGAAACTAATCTCACAGATAAAAGCTAACCAAAAGGACGTCGTGTGAATCCTTGACTCCCATTGGTTAAGGCCCTCACTTAATAATACTTACATGTATGACGTCATCTGGAGTTTAGCTTCCAAGTCCATGAGACTGGGTGTACAAAATACTATACCATGAAACTGAGTTACATTGCATAGAAAATGTGTTTGATTGAACCATATCTCGTTAGTAGGCCCTCTTTGGGCATCGGATACAGAATTATCTTGTTACATTGCATCAATCCATAACCGGTTTTATTTTTAGTTTTTTTGTCATGTCATCAAGCAAGTCTACACCTCATTGTGAAGAATACATAACCTAAAAATTGTCTATACATTCACACTTTCTTTAGCTTTCTCTTGGTTCTTAGGGAACATAGCAAAGCCTCGTCACAGTACTGTAACTCTAGGAGAAATTACTCCTGAGTGTTATGGCAGGAATTTACCCCTTTTCTCATTTCGTACTCTGAGCACAAAACTTCGAGCACTTTTTCGGGGTGTGACAACAAAATGCAAACATCCACCAAGGACTTGTTTGTTCATGGGGAGGCACGCAAAATACAGATTTTATCCAAAAAAGGATTGTTTAATTTTTCAACTTTTAGACTTTTTTTAAAAGAGCACATTTTCGAGTGCACCCAAGGAACTCCTATATCCAAAGCTACGCGCAAAAAATTAAATAAAACGACCTCCTTCTTAGTTTTTCATGTCACCATTTATCTCAATATACTTGAGCCTGTCTCTTGCGTGCAGAACATTTTCACAGCTTATTCCCATCAGATGATTCTTAAGTCATATCCATAAGATTAAAAATAAGCACTTCTATTTAAAAATACCAATGTGATCGCGGAAATGTGAATCATAATTTATCCCCCCACTATTTTGCATATATGAAAAATAATAACAAAGTGTCTGTGGTTAGTAATCAGGAATTGTCCTCTTTCTGACACTGGCCAATCAGAACAACGTTTAGAGAACACCAGCCAATCAAATCATGTGTTTGAGATCACCAGTGTCAATAACTTGTTTTGGAGCTTCTTGGTTTTGTTGACACAGTACTGTCCAGATAATGAACAATCTATCCTGCTAATGACACAGAACACAGCACATGCGGCAGCACTGCAGCAGTGTGTGTGATTAGGGCTTTACCACCTGTATTTCTGCACCAATTTGGCTAATTAGGACAGGCAGGAACCATGGCAATGAGACGAAGGATGAAACAGCCATCCAACTTAGGCTTGACCGGGAATCGATCCTGGGACCAAGCGGTTGGAAGCCCAGAGCGCTACCTCTGAGCTAGGCCCCCGCCCTTCAGCACTGCAGCAGTCATAACCAAATTATAAGCGAAATAAATTAAATATAATGTTGCCTTATATATGATGTGCAGTTTAACAAGCTTGGTGTACTAAAAAAGTGTTGCCTTATTTTTGGATGCAAACAGAATTTTACTGCAAAATGCAACGAAGTGGAGCAAAATCAAGTTAAAACATTGCCATCAATGACAAAACCACCACCTCCCCCTTTGCCTTGCTTGAGTCAACCATACCGGATCGCATGTTACTTTGTAAGCACACTAGCATATATCTGGTACCCAAAATACTGTGCGCTGTAACCTCAAAGCCAAACGACCTAATTACGGACATTCTTTGCTAGTTTACCCAGTTAAACAAAATAAATGGTTAAATTATGTAGCTGATAAGCTGAGTAAAGACTTAAGAAATCTTCTCTTCAGAACACAAGAGAAATGGATTCATGGTTTTAGTTTAGGCAATTTTTCTGAACTACCTGCTTGTCAGATTTAAACTTTAACAATAATTACCTGGTTATGCTATCTTAATCTGTTGTGGTGGATTCTATGATTAGAACTGATTACGAGAGGCTTGATTCAAAAGTGCAGATGATTGCAATGTTTTGAATTTTGTTGCACCACATGTGATCATGCCCACCAAAGCGTTTACTGGTCATAACACAATTAATACCATTCGAGACCCTACACTCAGCCAATTAGAAGGCAGTATTCGCTGGTGATAAAATCAGTTATCAGCTGATAATGTTTTCTGCTTCAGTGATCACCAGGGAGTGATAACTGTCAAACACTGAAGGATTTGTGACAACTAGGGCAAACAATAGTGTTAAATGTTACTGTCTGTTTTCAATTACATGACTGCACTACTAGAATTGTTCATTAAAACTGCTTTATTATTAAACAACATCACTACTATAAGAGTACCTCAATATAAGACCACCTCACAATTAAGTCCACCGCACTCTTTAGACACCTCAATATTAAGACCATTTCATTATCAAAACCACATCACTACCATAAGAACATCACAATTTAGGGCCACTTCACAATTAAGACCACCTCAATATAAGATCATCTCACAATTTAGACCACTTCACCACTATACAAATACCTCAAAATAATACCAAATCACAATTAAGACCACCTCACTATTTAGACCACTCACTATTAAAACCACATCACCATCAATAATACCTTAATACAAGACCACCTCACAATCAAAACCACTTCACTATTTAGACCACTTTACTAGTGAGACACTTCAATATTAAAACCACTTCAGTATCAAAATATAAGAACACCGCAATATAAGACAATGTCACAATAAAGACAACTCATCATGAAGACCAGCTCATGATTAAGCCCACCTCATTTATAAAACCACTTCATTATGAAGCCCACCTGTTAAAACCACATCACTATTAAGACCGCCTCATGAAGACACCTCACTATTAAAACCTCATTATTTAGCCACTAAATTTTGAAAAAACTTGACCATTGTATTTAAATTACTATTAATTCTGTCATTAAGACCACTCAAATTTGCATCAAATTGGCAGGTTTTACATCAGTTCAAATTTTCATAACAGCAAAAAATTTATAATAATAGTTAGATTTTTATCTACATACCTGACCATTCAATAATATCATTGTGAAAAATAACTGTTGCTTCTGATACACTCATTGCAGACATTACATATTCTGTTTTAAATCAACCACCTGATGACAAACAACTAACAACAATCAATTCTAAGAGGGATTAAGTTTTTGTTTAAATTAGTTTTAAGTTGTCTACTCTCTAGTATTAGAGGCAATAACTATCACTAACATTTACTGACTGGTTGTAATTGAGACCAAAGAAATTAAGTCCATTCCTGTTCATGAGCTTGACTAGTGGCCACTCAAGCATGGTAAACTGTGACATCACTGGAACACTTTGTCAAGTGACTGATCACACTTCATGACTGTAAGAGAAATTGTTTAATTTAGTTAAGATGAGTAAACTAGCTAGAATATCATAATTAGGTCGCTTGGCTTTGAGGTGACAGTGCACAGTGAACACTGCTATTTAACTAATGTATTTGGCTTTATCTGCAATTATTCTGTACCAACTTGCAATGTTTATTTTGCATTAAAGTAAGTTGTGCCACGCTCCTACAATGCACAGGGCAATGCGGGAATCAATGCATTGATCACTGTTGGTTATTGTGGGATTAGTTCACTTTATTGTGGAACTAGTTCACTTTACTGTGACCAGTGTCAACTAAAACCTGCTGTCCATTCAAAGAGGTGTCCACTCCGTAGAGTCATGTAAAATAAACAAACTTGATCCCATGTGATACATGAGTGAAATACAAGAAATCTGGGCGATAATAGGAAAACTTTAGGAATTTTTAATATTTTAGGTTATTTCTAGCAGAACTGACACGTATTAAATTTTAGCCAAAGTCAACAAAAATTACACAAAAAGGGGGTCACTTACTTATAAAACACATGATTTCCCTTTAGACATGAAAACATTTCTTTTTATCATTTAAATAAAAAAAAGAGTTGTGAAAAATATTCGAACATGATATCTAAAATATAAAATGAGATATCTTTTCTTATCTGATAATCTTGAATATGTAGAATCGATTTACACACAGATACAACTTCACTGTATTTTTTTTCACAAAAAGTTTGTAAAATTAGGAGTATATATCATAAAGTATGCCACTGTTGAAGTATGATTCATTTCCTTAGTACATAGATCAAAATTAAATATTTGAAAATCATGAATATAATATTGATATATTGTATCTAATCTGAAAACCTTTTATACAGACATTTGTAGTAAGATTTACATTTTGTAATAATCTGGCTAGACTGAATGTGTCTAAATTGTTAAGGGTGCCCCCCTCCCCCTCCCTTTGAAGTGATTGCATACATAGGGGGAGGGCAGTATGGGGGGGGGGGGGGTGCAGATAGTTTGCTATATTCCTGAAGAACTTGACTTTTGAATTGCCCTGTGTTTGTCAAGGGCTGAGTTGGAATCGTCAGGGCAGCAGATTCAACAAACATTCTGTTGCACAATGTGGGTCGAATTCGTAGCAATTGCATCTGTTGGGGAGTAAAATTGGCCTATTTGACACTGGAGATCTCAAGAG
Organism: Alitta virens; assembly: GCA_932294295.1. Taxonomy (NCBI): domain Eukaryota; kingdom Metazoa; phylum Annelida; class Polychaeta; order Phyllodocida; family Nereididae; genus Alitta; species Alitta virens. The sequence goes on along the minus strand of OW028578.1, from coordinate 22,820,976 downwards.
CATTGGTTGAGTGAAAAGTGGATGTCCTATGAATATTGTTGCTGGATGTACGTATGACCTACAGGTATAGTGAAGAAAACATTGCCATAGACATTGAAAATCACTTAGCTAAGATCTTAAACATTGTATGTGACCAGCCAAGACTTTTGACCTTACCATCTAATCGATATAAATGGTTGATTGAACCGAATATATTTAATCGTAGGGTCAACCAAATTGGTTAATTTTACCAAAAATCTTGGGTTGTTCCACATTTACAAAAAATAAATATAAATAAAAAAGGATTACACAATCAATCTGTTTTTGGAGTGTAGAATGACCGAACCTCACTGACATCTATGATTTAAGAGTTATTCGGCTTAATTGAGCAAGATATTATTAAACAGCCTCAGTCGATCAGTGTCATATATATAAATTGCTAGGTTTTTGGTCTGTGGAATTAATTAATTAATATTAGTCATTACGTATGTAAGACATGTTGGACATCAAACTTTGTAAAAGTTAGCCAAAGTACATTCCAAATTGGGCCAGCGTCGTTTCTATATTTTGACGTTGCAAAACGATTTGGAATGCTATCTGGGTATCTGTTAATTTAAAAAATTTTTTAGCAGCATTGACTAACCTCTTTCTTAGAGATATTTTCAGCTTAGGCCAAATGCTCTTTAAAATGTCTGTTCTGATTCAACATTTTTTTTTTTTTTACGCTGAAACAGCAGTGGGGCATTGCAGGCCTATTTCAGTTTCTACTCATTATGAGATTAAATTGTGGTAAATTTCAATTGATTGGGCCATTCTGACTATAAATTTCTTTCCATCTGAAATGATACATGTAATTGATTATGAAAGCTGCGATACCACCTTGTTTTTTAAGTTACTGTTTTTTTTAAATATTATTTTTTAGTCTCATGCATGATTTATTACAGATGTATTTTTATTAAGAGTACTGTTTTTAATTGCCGTTTTAATGTGACAGAAATGTGAGTCTTTAATTTAAATAACTGACTCGACTATGTTTATTCTATTTTCCGTGGTTCAGTAAAATAATAAACTCTAAAAAACACTAAAAGAACCTTCAGAACCAAACAGGTATTGCTCCTTGTCCATATAAGTCATACTCAGTATATTTAATTATTGTAAGGAAAGGAAAATATTTGAGTAAGAATCTTGCTGGCCTGTCTGTTGGCCTGTCTGTTGGCCTTGCATTTTCCTACAACATGTCTGTCAACAAGCAAGCCAGTTTGCTCTGGGATTTGAGCGATTTTAGTAACTTTAAAGCAAAGTTCAATGTTTCCCAAACAGATATATAGGCAACATCAGACTAGATCCCTTTTATAATTGGTGAACATTTTTTGAAGTAAATTTGATAGAAGGACTATATATTGCAGTTGCGTAAGAAAGCTAAATTTTTCCACTTCATTTAAATATTTATTGAATAATAGCATAACATTATTTCTGGTGATATAATTATATTTACGTTATATATCAAATATGTTGTTTTTTCGACATGCATGATTATACCATCTACCTTTATATATATCTTCCAATATCATAATAATTCATAAAAAGCTGCAATGAATTTTGTAATTAATCACAGACATTGTTCAATACCTCTTGCGCATTGAAATAAAAACAAAAACAAAACCTAAATTACAAAACTTCCAAATAAATTGATAAAAAAGGACCGCATATACACATCAGAAATCTTATAACCAGTGGAATCGAAAATATGATGACTTATTCAAATAAAGATCTATAGCAGTCTATCCGTACAATGACGAAGTTAATTTGTGATAATGCACACCTATGCACAGAGCTAGACATCAGACAATGTGACAACAATTTGACAAATTGGCTTGGAAATTCTGTAAAATTATAAATTGATGATGTTTCAATACTATAACTTTTAAACTTCAAACCTATTTGTTGATTTTATGTCAGGGCATGTACATATCTAAGCCATACAAACTATTTTTTACATTTCCACAGAGGCTATGTACAAATACACACATAGTGTCTCATACGTACTTCACCGTTAATTGCAATTTATTTAGTACATACACAGAGTAGGAAGTTACACATACAGTAGTAAATGTATTTGAGTATCTAAGGCTATTTTGAATGTTTTCAATCCGTTGTATTTGTCAGTCTATTATCATTTCACTCAGGCATGGAGGTGTGAACAGAACCTGACAACAAACACTCGTGAAATGGTGTGATTTGTGATTCTACTGAGAATTTCTAGATATCCAACATTCTTCCAACATTCTCTGTGGTGTGTTGAATTGATCGTGCATCACAGTGATACAATTTATGTAAAAATGAAGAATTCACGATTTTTGTGAGTGAAAATGACTCATGATGAGTCTCTGATGCATAGGCTTTCTGCCGTTTCTCTTAAATTACCCGGAGACTCATGATGACCAACAGGACTTACTTGGTGAGTGTGTATTCCTAAATAACTCCCTCCTGAGTGCAAACTGAACTTGTTTTGCGTAATAAAGGCATTTAAAAAAAAAAAAAATAATAATAAATAGTAAATATGCCTAATGGAGTATAAGTTAAATGGTGTCGGATTTAACTAACATAAATGTTAGAGGGGTCGAGACTCGATAGTACAAAAAGGGGGCCTATCTTAGCTCCATGATTTGAGCACTCAATCTTTATTCAATAACAACTCAGTAAGTCATTACGGATGGTACTTAAATCATGGCAGCACATTTTGTGATATTCTGACACCTCCCCAGTAATAAAACGTCTTTAACTTTCTTTAAATGTTGTGAGATAAATCTGCTAATGAATGGTCAATCTTTAAGGAATTTTTTTTTTATAAATGATATATCGCAAATAATTTTAAAGTGGAACTAAATTAGAATACACACAAGACCATAGATCCCAAAACTAGTAAGACCGCTTTGGTGACCCCCAAGGGTGCGGTTTCGCTGTTGGCAGATGAATTTCATTTGACGATTTCGAAGAAAATCAGTTCGTTCAAACTTATCTAAAGCACCTATAGGTTATGTATGGTGGTCATCACGCCTGATTGATCGTTCTGCTTGACTGGACACGTCTCACAAGAACGCAAAATGACTCATCCCTGATGTTTGGGGAGAAATGCATCTTCCTTGGTTGTCATGGATACCCTATCACATCAATGCCTTGTCCAAAGATGACACCAACGTCATAACTAGAGGCTAATTGAGGTCACGTGACCCTTGTATTGTGTCATGTGACCTTGTGCAGGTATCATGTGACCTCATTGATGGTCTTTTAGACTTGGTCAGTGACCAACTAGTGTAAGGTAGTGGGGTATCGCTGATTTGAATAATATTGATTATGCAACGGTAGATGGGTAGATGGATGGATAGACTGACTGACTGACTGACTGACTGACTGACTGACACTGACTGACACTGACTGACTGACACTGATTGACTGACACTGACTGACACTGACTGACACTGACTGACTGACACTGACTGACTGACACTGATTGACTGACACTGACTGACACTGACTGACTGACACTGACTGACTGACACTGACTGACTGACACTGAATGGCAGATAGATAGATAGATTATAGATAGATATATAGATAGATAGATAGATAGATAGATAAACAGATAGGTAGGATAGATGGATAGCTGGATATAGATAGATAGTACAGAAATATAGAAAAAAAGATAGAAATATGGCTAGATTAAGGTGTCAATCTGGTCTAGTGGACAAGGGGCAAGACTACTAACCTATATATATTGGCTTGAACAGAAGAAAGCCAGGCCTTATCGTGTAGCAGAGTGCTAACCCCACTGAATATTATACAATAATTCTCTGCAGGCCAGTAGCAATTCAGCTTAAGTTGGGGGGTATAATTTGTGATGTAAATCAAATTAAATACATTTGATGTGTATCGACAGAATGAACTTTTAATTTACTTTTATTTTTACTTTTCCAGACTCACCAAAGAGCAAAAAATGCATCCCGGACTTACTGGGTAAAAAGAACAAAGCCATTTGGATTTACTGGTTGAGGCAGAATACGCAACAAGGATTTACTGGATGAAAAAGAAGAGCCAATTGGATTTACTGGATGACTCTTCGCTCTTCTCATACTTTCATTCGGCCTAATGGTTCCTTCAAAAAATCTTCCTTCAGTTTTACTTTATTTGATGGTAAGTCTACTTTTATTGTTGTATTTCATTATATTGTAATTGTGTATTAATGTTGTAACTTTCATGTATATTCTTGATATGTTTTAGTAATTTATTCCAACTCAATGTGCATATACGATTTTACCCCGTCAACATAAGTGATTTCAACAATATAGTTTTTGCTCCAAGAAGCTAAATCAGTAACATGATCAGCTGTCAGAGGCAGATGTAATGAAGAGATAATCAGGTTTCATACATATCAATTATCATATACAAATTGTAACGGTCAGCAGGGCGTTGATACATTATAGAGTGACTCTTCGGTGTATATAATGGTTACCTCAATCAATGTGAGTGTTCCCGAGCTGGCCATGAATTTATAAAAACAATTTTAAAATAAACTTTGTTCATTTGGTTCCTTTGCAGTCCATTCAATGGAGTTGGCCAGGATCCTAGTAATTTGTTTAATATTAGGTAAGATATGATACATTTCTGAAGTTAAAATACCACTGTTATACTGAACTTGGTATTCCTGATTATTTTAAACAAAGTAGTAAATGGTGATTTTTTTTTCTTTTAATTCATTATATTATAGTGTCTTCAGTTATGAGCTTTGTATGAATTTAATGCAGTTTGTTTTGCGACATAATCAACTCCTTAATATTATGATCAGGTCTTTGGTTTGATCAAGAAAAAAATGGGGTAGGTGTGTAGGAAGAAAACATTCTTTTTTTTTTTTACTGTAGACTGCTGCATGATTTTAACATAATTCTGAGCTTTCAAAATTGTTTAAGAAATTTCATTAGAGGAATTTTAGGTCACAACTTCAAAAATAAGGTCCGTCAGATCACTGTGACAACTGGTCTGTTTGTCAAACCAATGTATGGTCAAACAGACGAAATATTGTCATCACTCAGTTGGTCTCGGTGACGTTAGTAACTGAATAAGGTAGTTCTTAATCATGTTAATTGATCTCTTGTATGGATGAAATAATTAATCTGGAGATATGAAATTTGATGAGCGTATAGTTACTCCTTGAATGAAGAACATAGGATGGGTGTGTCATTTAGAGTTCTAAAAGGTTTTGGTTGCCCTGGGTTAATTAACCCCATGATGGGGTAAAACCCTACAACTTCTGGTTTGCATACTCTGTAGTTTGTTACCATCATAACCCCATGATTAGGTAAAATGCTATAACTTTGTTTGGGTGACCAGATCTTCAGCAAATTTGGTTTGCATATTCTACAGGGTGTTGCCATAATGTTTTATAATTTATGTACAATCAGATGAGAGTGTAACAACCGCATGCGGTGCTACCTTTTTTTTTTTTAGATCATACACCAATGTGCGGTTACGAGTCATATCTGTCTAGTCTCTGATTGATTGTGATGCTGCTAAAATCTGATATATATTTTCTCTTTGACATTCGTTTCAGGATTGGCAAAAGAAAGCCATGCCCAGTGTACAAGTAAGATCGTTTTTTAGTTTGTTTTTTCTTATGTTGACCTGTACATGTACAACTCTATGTCATTGACCTTTCACCTTGATGTGCATTGTGCAGGTGACATTTTTCTAAAAGGAATTTTTTCGTTGCATTCTAATTTAACTCTTACCATTATTGATGCCATTGTTGTAGATGGTCAATAAGCAAAGCAAATTGAGGTGGGCGATTATGATAGCCTAAATAAAAATGTTTGCACTAAAATGAGGAAAACAAATTGCAAACTTCTGGTTATTTGTTATTTCATTTGCCTTATTTGCATGGATATCTAACTTTCAGTTGATCGTTGTATTTATTAAAACATTTATAGCCTTCTTCTATATTTACTGAATTGATAATGCACAGCACTTTTTATGCACGTTTACAGATTGTGGTATTCCTCTGCCCACAAGACCTCAATCGACTAGTCAACCAGTGCCAACTACTCTAACCCCTGCCCCAGCACGACCCCCTACTCGTGTAACAAATGCCCCAGTAACACCTGCACCCACACAAGTTCCTGTAACACCAGCACCCACCCGAGCACCTACTGTTGTAACGCTTGTACCAAATAGAGTACCCACTGTTGTCACACTTGCTCCCACACAAGCTCCTGCTACCCCGGCACCTACAAGAGCACCTACTATTATCACACTTGCTCCCACGCAAGCTCCTGCTACCCCGGCACCTACAAGAGCACCTACTATTATCACACTTGCTCCCACGCAAGCTCCTGCTACCCCGGCACCTACAAGAGCACCTACTGTTGTCACACCTGTACCAAATAGAGTACTCACTGTGATCACACCTGCACCCACACAAGCTCCTGCTACCCCTGCACCTACTAGAGTACCTACTGTTGTCACACCGGCTCCCACTCAAGATCCTGTTACCCCAGCTCCCACTCGAGCACCTACTGTTGTCACACTTGTACCAAATAGAGTACCTACTATTATCACACCTGCACCAACCCAAGCTCCAGCAACTCGAGCACCAACTGTTGTCACACCAAATCCCAACGGGGCTCCTACTGTTGTCACACCAGTACCAAGGGAACCAGCACCTGTTCCATCACCTCAATCAACACCTACACCATCATGCAGGGGTGAGGCATATGGATTGTTGCATTACAATCTTTTATAAAGATAAAGGCTGGAAAGTCTGTAAAGACTACAAAATTTTATCATTACATTTGCAGAGTTTACTGAGAGAGGAAATGCAGGAGGAGCCCAGTGTGTCTTTCCCTTCCTTTACAATGGGCAGTTGTATTACTCATGCACAATAGTTGATCACTTTCGCAGATGGTGTGCGACTACAGAAAATTATGACAGAGACAGAAGATGGGGCAATTGCATCGGTATGGTCTCATTTATCTACTTCGTCTTTTTATGAATTTTTACGTGTCTCAAAATAAAAAGGTTACTCATAATTCAAAAGTATGAATGTAATGATGCTGAACAAAAAGCTTTCATAATTTGAAATATAGGCTCATGAATATTAATTCAGTATACTACTGTCATAATGAATAAACTGTATTTATTTGAATGAACTGCATCAATGTGGTATAGAAAAAACACATTATCAAATAAATACGTTAATTTTATCTAAGCATTATACTTCATTCATTACTTTGAGATGATTTTTTGTCTATGTTTTTTTTTCTTCTGTGCCAGGATGTGCCTCTCCTCAAGCCTCCACAATACAACCGGGACAAGTATCAACGCCAACACCATCTTGCAGAGGTATCATAGCGTATAAATGTGAAAAGGCAAAGAAAGTAACTTTACAAAATATCTTCCCATTGTAGTATGGACTTACTTTTGGTGTTTTATATTGGCAGAATTCACAGAGAAAGGAAATGGAAATGGAGCCCAGTGTGTATTCCCATTCCTTTATAGAGGACAGTTTTATTACCAATGTACATCTGTAGATCACTTTCGAAATTGGTGTGCAACAACTGATAATTACGACAGAGACAGCAGATGGGGAAATTGTATTGGTATGTGAGAGATCCAAGTTCAATGCATTTTGATCAAATAAACTAAACTAATAACCAGTAATGGAACCCTTCAATATTGTCATACTATATATTTATATTGCATTTTAAATGATAGGTAAAAACATAGGCTGTGCTGCAGCTAAACCGTCAGTGATTCCCACATAGGGTGTTCGTCGGACAGGCAGGAGGGCGGGCGTTACACTTTCATTTGCATAGCATAACTTTAACACACACTTTTGTTTCTAGCAGATGGGGCAACTGTATAGGTAACCTACTGAAAATAGCTAAGTTACACAGATGTAATAGTAAAGAAAAGAGACACGATTGTTATATAATATATATTATAAAATAGCATTACTCTTCCAGTAAATCACAATTAGAAGTCAACCAGAACTATTTAAGCATACGATTTCTAGCTATTACATAATGATCCAACTAAAAATGTACCTATTATTTAACACTTGTGTACATGTGTTATTCAAAATTTATAATACTTTTAACATTTTCTTGAATAACTGTAAACAATTACAGGTATGAAATCCGTTATCAGTGTGTCACTAGATGTCAGCACTGATAAATTTAAACATCTGCAGGTAGTATAAACTAGATAACTGACTGGACCTTCTTTAATGTTTTTTTTTCTAAAATTTTTAATACAGGCTGTAACACTGCCGTTTCAACAAATCAACCAGGGCCAGCACCATCTACAGTACAGCCGAGACCCAAAACACCACAACCTGTACCTTCAACAGCTCAGCCAAGACCAGCCTCAACACCTACTCCTTCGTGCAGAGGTAAGATCGAGATAAAATGTCCCATGGTAACAATTTGGGCAACAGTTATGCCTGTCTGGCCCTGCCATACACAGCTAGATTAACACATCATTAAATATAATATCCACTACTTTTTCACCAGTGCAAGCCTGATTTAGCATGATATTATGGGAGTAGAATAGATTATAAAATTGTTATCTGAAACATTGACATATACTGGAACCTAATGCTGATTTTTCAAATGCTACAAGTACTTGCTGCCCAGGCATGCTAATGCCTGACTACAAAGAAGAACAATATAATACAAAAAGTATTGAACATTGCTTGAAAACAGAATATTGTCTGAAAACAGAACTAAATTGGAGGGAGAGCAGGTTCCCTACCACTTGCGATGATGGTTATTGAAATTAAATATCTTAAATGTGAGCTTTGTGGGAGGCATTATAGCTTTACCTTTAAAAATTGGTGTAATTTTAAAGCATTTACATTTTTATACAGAATTGACTAAGCGAGGAAACGCAAATGGAGCCCAGTGTTTTTTCCCATTCCTTTACAAAGGACAGTTTTATTATCAGTGTACAACTATAGATCACTTTAGAAGATGGTGTGCAACAACTGATAATTACGACAGAGACAGCAGATGGGGAAATTGTATAGGTTGGTCTTAACCTAAGTATTATAACAGCATTTCGTGCAAGAATATGTGACTAAATTAAATGTGTCACTTCGATTATATTTGAAATATTTTTAGATATTCTTAAATTTCTGTTTGCCATATCAAATTAAACAAAAAAAGTTAATTACAGCTTGATTTTATCATTATGAAGTTATATCTTATGATTGTGATGTTATTATATCTGATGATTATGACATTAATATATCTTATGACAAACCTAACATTTTTTCAAAGGTTGTGCCACTCCTACACCACTACCGACACCCAGTACATCTTGCACAGGTATGAATTCATGTACATTCTTTGAAATCTAATCATTGGATATTTTTTATTACCATTTTATGAAGTTCTTTTGTATCTATTGGATATAGATTTCAGGAATTAAAATTTCTAATAATCTAATCATTCACTCCAGAGAATACTGAGAGAGGCAATGCAGGAGGAGCATTGTGTGTGTTTCCATTCTTGTACAAGGGACAACTGTACTATTCTTGCACAACTGTCGACCACAACAGGAGATGGTGTGCAACGACCAGTAACTACGACCAGGACCGGAGGTGGGGAAATTGCATTGGTAAGCGATCATAAATGGTTTGAATCAATTGTGCAGAAAGATTTCATCAAATACTTCAGTTATGATATTTTTGTTTTTGTCATTCTTTGTTGCTAACAAACTCAAAAACGAGTTTATGCTTATTATAATTTAAAATTTATGAATTATTTGAAATGTATAATATTTTTAACACTTTCATGCATAATTGTAAACAAGTAGATGTATCATTCAATATCAATATCAGTGTGTTATCAAATGTCAGCACTGATAGGCTTATATATATATATATATATGTAGCCGTATGCAGTGTAAACTGGATTGCAATATATCTGACTGGACCTTCTTCAATGTTTTTTTTCTCTCAAATGTTCAATACAGGCTGTAACACTGCCGTTTCAACAAATCAACCAGGGCCAGCACCATCTACAGTACAGCCGAGACCTACAACACCACAACCTATACCCTCGACGGCTCAGCCAAGACCAGCCTCAACACCTACTCCTTCATGCAGCGGTAAGATACATAGTTTATGGATATTTTACAGAACAGTGTGTGCATGACTTACTAATATGGCCTTGACTGATGCAAATTAAATCACCTCACCAATTTCTTCTAATTGTACCATGTTGAGTATTCCATGATTTAACATCTTAACATATTGTTCATATCTATCTTCTTCTCATTCAAACTGCTGTTCAAAAATCGCAGAAATGTTTATAATTTTAAAGAGACTAGTAGTTTCATTAATCAAGGATTTTTAGCAAGAGTTTGAGTCTGAGTAGACTACTCTTGCAATGACGTTTTTGAACTTTTCCCAGACATTGTCTAGTAAACTATAGCATTATTAATTAACAATATAAGTATGTTCAAATATGGGCAGTTAGGAAAATTAACATTTATGTAATTTCACATTTGGACCATCCAATTCTTCATTCAATGCATGGTGTCACATGGAAATTATTCTTTGCTGAAGTATGGATTTCATATATGAAATTCCTTGGCTTATAATCTGCAGGGGGCTTATGAATTGCCAAGATTCAGGAACCAATCTACATAGAATATTTTTGTTTTCAGAATTAACTGAGCGAGGAAATGCAAATGGAGCCCAGTGTGTTTTCCCATTCCTTTACAGAGGACAGTTTTATTATCAGTGTACAACTACAGATCACTTTAGAAGATGGTGTGCAACAACTGATAATTATGACAGAGACAGCAGATGGGGAAATTGTATAGGTTGGTATTAACCTAAGTATTATCACATCATTTGGTGCAAGAATATGTTACTAAAAGTGTCTATATTTGAATTATTTTTCGATATGCTTTAATTTCTGTGTTTTGCAGTATTAAATTGCAGAAAAAACTAAACTACAGCTTGGTTTTTTTTTGTTATGATTATGATGTTATATCTTATGATTATGATGTTATTATATCTTATGATACATAAAATGAATATTTTCTTGAAAGGTTGTGCCACTCCTGCACCAATACCCACACCAAGTACATCTTGCAGAGGTATGAATTCATGTACATTCTTTGAAATCTAATCATTGGATATTTTTTATTACCATTTTATGAAGGTCTTTTGTATCTATTGGATATAGATTTCAGGAATTAAAATTTCTAATAATCTAATCATTCACTCCAGAGAATACTGAGAGAGGCAATGCAGGAGGAGCATTGTGTGTGTTTCCATTCTTGTACAAGGGACAACTTTACTATTCTTGCACAACCATCGACCACAACAGGAGATGGTGTGCAACGACCAGTAACTACGACCAGAACAGGAGGTGGGGAAATTGTATTGGTGAGTGTATATTACAATATTAAATTGCTTTTTTATGGCAATTGTTTATTAATATTGATATTTTCTTTATGAAGTGTAAATGGCTACCAGGCTTCATGGGCTTCATTTCTGAAAGGGCCAAGATCTTTTTACGCTTGAAGAAGAAATCTTCGCGGATAACTTTCAGTAACTCTTAAAAAGATTATTAAAATTTTTTCAGGAAGTAAAACACATTGCTATTTTCTTTAAATCCTTGAATGTCATGGTATGTTTTTAACTACATGTGCGATATAAGATGTGCAGAAAGGGGAGATTGCTTCCTAGTATATATAGCAGCATCAACATTGTTATTGTGAATGTCAGTGTCATACTGATGTCTACCCTTTCAATGGACTCTTTGGATACAATTATGATAGTTCTTTTCAGATCTGTAGTTGTGCATATGCATACAGTGCAGTAATTAACATTCAGTGGCGTAAATAATATAATTCTAAAGGCATTATAACTATCATCATTGTCTTCAATAGTTCACTAGAAAGGGTTTATCATACCTAAAATAACTTATCATTACCATGATCACATAATCATTTGCTGAGGTCTCTCTGGAACCCAGGTGAGCACTCGCTAGCATTACCCTCCGGTTTCTCAGAGTGCTCTCCTGATCTGCCCATACATAATATGTACATTTGTGAATTATTATTTTTTTCTTATAATAGATCAATATGTTTGTTGAATAATATTAATTGTTTATGAAATATGTATTGTGCAGGAAATAAAGTGTCTTGAGTCTAAATAAATATTGTAATGCTTTACAAGACATCTCAGAAAGTATATTATATTCAAGGCACATACATGTGTAAATACTGCCTAATCCCTACATATTGTAAAGTAATAAAAAAAAAGGATTAATTAAATATTGCAAGTTGTCACCTTGTATCTAATCATTATCAGGATGTGCCACTCCTACTGCTTCTGCAAACCAACCAGGGCCAGCACCATCTACAGTACAGCCGAGACCTACAACACCACAACCTATACCCTCAACGGCTCAGCCAAGACTAGCCTCAACACCTACTCCTTCATGCAGAGGTAAGATGCATAGTTTATGGACTTACTGCTAATATGGCCATGATTGATGCAAATAGAAGCGCCTCGCCAATTTTGTCTAATTGTACCATGTTGATTATTCCACGCCTTAACATCTTATCAAGTTGTCTGTATCTATCTTCTTGTTATTTAAGCTGCTGTTCAAAAATCGCAGAAATGTTTATGATTTTAAAGAGAATGGTAGTTTCATTAATTAAGGGATTTTTAGCAATAGTTCAAGTCTGATTACACTGCTTTTGTAATGAAGATTTTGAACTACTTTTCACAGACGTTGTCCAGTAAACTGTAGCATTAAATTTTGTAATGAACAATATCAATATGTTCAAATATAGACAGGAAAATAAACATTAATGTAATTTCACATTTTGACCATCTAATTCTTCATTCAATGCATGGTGTCACATGGAAGTGAATTCTTTGCTAAAGTATGGATTTCATATATGAAATTCCTGGGCATTTAACCTGCGCAGGGGACTTATGAATTGCCAAGATTCAGGAACCAATCTACATAGAATATTTTTGTTGTTTTCAGAATTAACTGAGCGAGGAAATGCAAATGGAGCCCAGTGTGTTTTCCCATTCCTTTACAGAGGACAGTTTTATTATCAGTGTACAACTATAGATCACTTTAGAAGATGGTGTGCAACAACTGATAATTATGACAGAGACAGCAGATGGGGAAATTGTATAGGTTGGTCTGAAGTATCATAATAGCAAGTTGTGACTAATATTTTTGAGATATTCCGAGATGTCTGTATTCCAACATGGTGTTCGGTTTTTTACGGATGATGTTATTAAATCTAATAAGAAAATGAATATTTTTTTTAAGGTTGTGCCACTCCTGCACCAATACCCACACCCAGTACATCTTGCAGAGGTATGATTTGATTTACATTCATTGAAATCTAATCATTGGATATTTTTTATGACCATTTTATGAAGTTCTTTTGTATCTATTGGATATAGATTTCAGGAATTGAAATTTCTAATAATCTAATCATTCACTCCAGAGAATACTGAGAGGGGCAATGCAGGAGGAGCATTGTGTGTGTTTCCATTCTTGTACAAGGGACAACTTTACTATTCTTGCACAACCGCCGACCACAACAGGAGATGGTGTGCAACGACCAGTAACTACGACCAGGACCGGAGGTGGGGAAATTGTATTGGTGAGTGTATATTACAATATTACATCACTTTTTTGTACCATATCTTAATTTATAGAACAACTTAAACTAACATATCTTACTGCTGAAAAGGTGCTACTGTGATCAAATTTACTTTTTGTGCATGGCCATATGAGATAGTTCTGCAGCTCTGTTGCTCTAGGACCATAGTTTCAGCTGATTTTAGGCAGAACTTCTTGGTTACCACATGCAAAATGCATACATTAACATTTTAGCCATAGTTGAATCGGCAACTATGGAATTTTACTGCAGTAAAAACAAGCTACACAAGGGTCTTTCAGGTGATCAAAAATACATGAATTTCAGAAACATAGTCCTATTTATAACTTACAGCAGTGGCTGAGTGGTTTGAAGCATAGGTCTGTGTGTGAGGGGCCTGGGGTACAAATCTAACCAAGGGAAAGTTTTTTGTTTGTTTTTCTAAATATGTTTACATATCATTAAGTCTGGTACAGGTCTCCTTTTTTTAAGAGAGACTTACTTGTTATGACAATTGTTTATCAATATTGATAGTTTTCTTTATAAATGGCTACCAGGCTTCATGGGCTTTTTTTATGAAAGGGTCAAGATCTTTTTACATCTGAGAAAGAACACTTTTAGCATAACTCTCAGTAAATCTAATTATATGTTACAAAAAAATGGATATTTTTTTAAGGTTGTGCCACTCCTGCACCAATACCCACACCCAGTACATCTTGCAGAGGTATGATTTCATTTACATTCATTGAAATCTAATCACTGGATATTTTTTATTACCATTTTATGAAGTTCTTTTGTATCTATTGGATATAGATTTCAGGAATTGAAATTTCTAATTAATCTAATCATTCACTCCAGAGAATACTGAGAGAGGCAATGCAGGAGGAGCATTGTGTGTGTTTCCATTCTTGTACAAGGGACAACTTTACTATTTTTGCACAACTGTCGACCACAACAGGAGATGGTGTGCAACGACCAGTAACTACGACCAGGACCGGAGGTGGGGAAATTGCATTGGTAAGCGATCATAAATGGTTTGAATCAATTGTGCAGAAAAATTTCATCAAATACTTGTAAATACTTCAGATATGACATTTTTGTTTCTGTCATTCTTTGTTGCTAACAAACTTAATATCTATTGATGCTTATAACTTAAAATTTATGAATTATTTGAAATGTAGTAAATTTTTTAACAGTTTCTTGCATAATTGTAAACAAGTAGATGTATCAGTCAATATCAATATCAGTGTGTTATCAAATGTCAGCACTGATAGGCTTATATATATATATATATATATGTAGCCGTATGCAGTGTAAACTGGATTGCAATATATCTGACTGGACCTTCTTCAATGTTTTTTTCTCTCAAATTTTCAATACAGGCTGTAACACTGCCGTTTCGACAAATCAACCAGGGCCAGCACCATCTACAGTACAGCCAAGACCTACAACACCACAACCTATACCCTCAACGGCTCAGCCAGGACCAGCCTCAACACCTACTCCTTCATGCAGAGGTAATATACATAGTTTATGGACTTACCGCTAATATGGCCAGGACTGATGCAAATAGAAGCGCCTTGCCAATTTTGTCTAATTGTACCATGTTGATTATTCCACGCCTTAACATCTTATCAAGTTGTCTGTATCTATCTTCTTGTCATTTAAACTGCTGTTCAAAAATCGCAGAAATGTTTATGATTTTAAAGAGAATGGTAGTTTCATTAATTAAGGAATTTTTAGCAATAGTTCAAGTCTGATTACACTGCTTTTGTAATGAAGATTTTGAACTACTTTTCACAGACGTTGTCCAGTAAACTGTAGCATTAAATTTTGTAATGAACAATATCAATATGTTCAAATATAGACAGGAAAATAAACATTAATGTAATTTCACATTTTGACCATCTAATTCTTCATTCAATGCATGGTGTCACATGGAAGTGAATTCTTTGCTAAAGTATGGATTTCATATATGAAATTCCTGGGCATTTAACCTGCGCAGGGGACTTATGAATTGCCAAGATTCAGGAACCAATCTACATAGAATATTTTTGTTGTTTTCAGAATTAACTGAGCGAGGAAATGCAAATGGAGCCCAGTGTGTTTTCCCATTCCTTTACAGAGGACAGTTTTATTATCAGTGTACAACTATAGATCACTTTAGAAGATGGTGTGCAACAACTGATAATTATGACAGAGACAGCAGATGGGGAAATTGTATAGGTTGGTCTGAAGTATCATAATAGCAAGTTGTGACTTATATTTTTGAGATATTCCGAGATGTCTGTATTCCAACATGGTGTTCGGTTTTTTACGGATGATGTTATTAAATCTAATAAGAAAATGAATGTTTTTTTTAAGGTTGTGCCACTCCTGCACCAATACCCACACCCAGTACATCTTGCAGAGGTATGATTTGATTTACATTCATTGAAATCTAATCATTGGATATTTTTTATGACCATTTTATGAAGTTCTTTTGTATCTATTGGATATAGATTTCAGGAATTGAAATTTCTAATAATCTAATCATTCACTCCAGAGAATACTGAGAGGGGCAATGCAGGAGGAGCATTGTGTGTGTTTCCATTCTTGTACAAGGGACAACTTTACTATTCTTGCACAACCGCCGACCACAACAGGAGATGGTGTGCAACGACCAGTAACTACGACCAGGACCGGAGGTGGGGAAATTGTATTGGTGAGTGTATATTACAATATTACATCACTTTTTTGTACCATATCTTAATTTATATATATATATCGTTTTATTGACAAGCCTGATATCAGGAATTGATACATGTGTCATACAACATTACAAAACAAACAAATATACAACATAACAAAAACAGGTCTAGTGTCTACATCTACTATATATACAATCTATAATCTACCAGTATTTCTAAATATTTACTTGATAAACGCAAGTCGGTTCCAGTTTTGTTTACATATATATACATACATGAATATAAAAATGAGAGTTAATACTGTACAGGTCAATACTTCAAGTGGGTAATACTGTAATGATTTCAAAACAAATTTGAATAAAAAGTCAGTTTAAAATGGCAAAAGAAGGTGTCCATGGGTTGGGTCAGTGGGTGGGGTCTTCAGAGCAGCATTGCGCTGACCTCTGAAATGGCAAAAGGGGGTGTCCATGGGCTGGGTCAATGAGTGGAATCTTCAGAGCAACATTGCGCTGACCTCTGAGATTGTCATCATGGGGTGTTTGAAATTGAAAGGTTTCCTGTCTAGTGGAAGGGGGGCACCAATACTGAATTAACATTATGAAAAAACTCTATTTAGAAAGTTGCCTAATGCCTTTAGCACTTCTGGATTCTTACATGACAATAGGGCTTGGAATTGTTGAGATTTTTCTAGGTCATGAAAATTAGGTATACTATCTGTTGCTATATTAAGTAATTCTAGCCTTGGTATTTCATTTTTATTACATGTCAGTAAGCAGTGAGATTCATCTTCTATTTCACCACTGTCACAATATTCACATATTCTCTCATGCAAAGGAATTTTTGGGGATTCATGTCTACCAGTTTCAATTTTAAGATTGTGGGAGCTAACTCTGAATCTTGCTATATTACTGTATGTTTTCTGGGCAGATTTAATAGTAGGTATGGCTCAATGCAGTATCTGGTTTTAAATGTTTTATAGGTCCTAAGTTTAGGTTGGGCGTTTGTGTCATTTATTTCATGAAGAATTCTATCCTTTTCATTGTCATAAAGTACTAGTTTTATCTTATTTGTCAGTACGCTGGGTTCTAGAGCTTGCCAATTAATTATGTTTTTATAGAACAACTTAAACTAACATATCTTACTGCTGAAAAGGTGCTACTGTGATCAAATTTACTTTTTGTGCATGGCCATATGAGATAGTTCTGCAGCTCTGTTGCTCTAGGACCATAGTTTCAGCTGATTTTAGGCAGAACTTCTTGGTTACCACATGCAAAATGCATACATTAACATTTTAGCCATAGTTGAATCGGCAACTATGGAATTTTACTGCAGTAAAAACAAGCTACACAAGGGTCTTTCAGGTGATCAAAAATACATGAATTTCAGAAACATAGTCCTATTTATAACTTACAGCAGTGGCTGAGTGGTTTGAAGCATAGGTCTGTGTGTGAGGGGCCTGGGGTACAAATCTAACCAAGGGAAAGTTTTTTGTTTGTTTTTCTAAATATGTTTACATATCATTAAGTCTGGTACAGGTCTCCTTTTTTTAAGAGAGACTTACTTGTTATGACAATTGTTTATCAATATTGATAGTTTTCTTTATAAATGGCTACCAGGCTTCATGGGCTTTTTTTATGAAAGGGTCAAGATCTTTTTACATCTGAGAAAGAACACTTTTAGCATAACTCTCAGTAAATCTAATTATATGTTACAAAAAAATGGATATTTTTTTAAGGTTGTGCCACTCCTGCACCAATACCCACACCCAGTACATCTTGCAGAGGTATGATTTCATTTACATTCATTGAAATCTAATCACTGGATATTTTTTATTACCATTTTATGAAGTTCTTTTGTATCTATTGGATATAGATTTCAGGAATTGAAATTTCTAATTAATCTAATCATTCACTCCAGAGAATACTGAGAGAGGCAATGCAGGAGGAGCATTGTGTGTGTTTCCATTCTTGTACAAGGGACAACTTTACTATTTTTGCACAACTGTCGACCACAACAGGAGATGGTGTGCAACGACCAGTAACTACGACCAGGACCGGAGGTGGGGAAATTGCATTGGTAAGCGATCATAAATGGTTTGAATCAATTGTGCAGAAAAATTTCATCAAATACTTGTAAATACTTCAGATATGACATTTTTGTTTCTGTCATTCTTTGTTGCTAACAAACTTAATATCTATTGATGCTTATAACTTAAAATTTATGAATTATTTGAAATGTAGTAAATTTTTTAACAGTTTCTTGCATAATTGTAAACAAGTAGATGTATCAGTCGATATCAATATCAGTGTGTTATCAAATGTCAGCACTGATAGGCTTATATATATATATATATATATGTAGCCGTATGCAGTGTAAACTGGATTGCAATATATCTGACTGGACCTTCTTCAATGTTTTTTTCTCTCAAATTTTCAATACAGGCTGTAACACTGCCGTTTCGACAAATCAACCAGGGCCAGCACCATCTACAGTACAGCCAAGACCTACAACACCACAACCTATACCCTCAACGGCTCAGCCAGGACCAGCCTCAACACCTACTCCTTCATGCAGAGGTAATATACATAGTTTATGGACTTACCGCTAATATGGCCAGGACTGATGCAAATAGAAGCGCCTTGCCAATTTTGTCTAATTGTACCATGTTGATTATTCCACGCCTTAACATCTTATCAAGTTGTCTGTATCTATCTTCTTGTCATTTAAACTGCTGTTCAAAAATCGCAGAAATGTTTATGATTTTAAAGAGAATGGTAGTTTCATTAATTAAGGGATTTTTAGCAATAGTTCAAGTCTGATTACACTGCTTTTGTAATGAAGATTTTGAACTACTTTTCACAGACGTTGTCCAGTAAACTGTAGCATTAAATTTTGTAATGAACAATATCAATATGTTCAAATATAGACAGGAAAATAAACATTAATGTAATTTCACATTTTGACCATCTAATTCTTCATTCAATGCATGGTGTCACATGGAAGTGAATTCTTTGCTAAAGTATGGATTTCATATATGAAATTCCTGGGCATTTAACCTGCGCAGGGGACTTATGAATTGCCAAGATTCAGGAACCAATCTACATAGAATATTTTTGTTGTTTTCAGAATTAACTGAGCGAGGAAATGCAAATGGAGCCCAGTGTGTTTTCCCATTCCTTTACAGAAGACAGTTTTATTATCAGTGTACAACTATAGATCACTTTAGAAGATGGTGTGCAACAACTGATAATTATGACAGAGACAACAGATGGGGAAATTGTATAGGTTGGTCTGAAGTATCATAATAGCAAGTTGTGACTAATATTTTTGAGATATTCCGAGATGTCTGTATTCCAACATGGTGTTCGGTTTTTTACGGATGATGTTATTAAATCTAATAAGAAAATGAATATTTTTTTTAAGGTTGTGCCACTCCTGCACCAATACCCACACCCAGTACATCTTGCAGAGGTATGATTTGATTTACATTCATTGAAATCTAATCATTGGATATTTTTTATGACCATTTTATGAAGTTCTTTTGTATCTATTGGATGTAGATTTCAGGAATTGAAATTTCTAATAATCTAATCATTCACTCCAGAGAATACTGAGAGGGGCAATGCAGGAGGAGCATTGTGTGTGTTTCCATTCTTGTACAAGGGACAACTTTACTATTCTTGCACAACCGCCGACCACAACAGGAGATGGTGTGCAACGACCAGTAACTACGACCAGGACCGGAGGTGGGGAAATTGTATTGGTGAGTGTATATTACAATATTACATCACTTTTTTGTACCATATCTTAATTTATAGAACAACTTAAACTAACATATCTTACTGCTGAAAAGGTGCTACTGTGATCAAATTTACTTTTTGTGCATGGCCATATGAGATAGTTCTGCAGCTCTGTTGCTCTAGGACCATAGTTTCAGCTGATTTTAGGCAGAACTTCTTGGTTACCACATGCAAAATGCATACATTAACATTTTAGCCATAGTTGAATCGGCAACTATGGAATTTTACTGCAGTAAAAACAAGCTACACAAGGGTCTTTCAGGTGATCAAAAATACATGAATTTCAGAAACATAGTCCTATTTATAACTTACAGCAGTGGCTGAGTGGTTTGAAGCATAGGTCTGTGTGTGAGGGGCCTGGGGTACAAATCTAACCAAGGGAAAGTTTTTTGTTTGTTTTTCTAAATATGTTTACATATCATTAAGTCTGGTACAGGTCTCCTTTTTTTAAGAGAGACTTACTTGTTATGACAATTGTTTATCAATATTGATAGTTTTCTTTATAAATGGCTACCAGGCTTCATGGGCTTTTTTTATGAAAGGGTCAAGATCTTTTTACATCTGAGAAAGAACACTTTTAGCATAACTCTCAGTAAATCTAATTATATGTTACAAAAAAATGGATATTTTTTTAAGGTTGTGCCACTCCTGCACCAATACCCACACCCAGTACATCTTGCAGAGGTATGATTTCATTTACATTCATTGAAATCTAACCACTGGATATTTTTTATTACCATTTTATGAAGTTCTTTTGTATCTATTGGATATAGATTTCAGGAATTGAAATTTCTAATTAATCTAATCATTCAATCCAGAGAATACTGAGAGAGGCAATGCAGGAGGAGCATTGTGTGTGTTTCCATTCTTGTACAAGGGACAACTTTACTATTTTTGCACAACTGTCGACCACAACAGGAGATGGTGTGCAACGACCAGTAACTACGACCAGGACCGGAGGTGGGGAAATTGCATTGGTAAGCGATCATAAATGGTTTGAATCAATTGTGCAGAAAAATTTCATCAAATACTTGTAAATACTTCAGATATGACATTTTTGTTTCTGTCATTCTTTGTTGCTAACAAACCTAATATCTATTGATGCTTATAACTTAAAATTTATGAATTATTTGAAATGTAGTAAATTTTTTAACAGTTTCTTGCATAATTGTAAACAAGTAGATGTATCAGTCAATATCAATATCAGTGTGTTATCAAATGTCAGCACTGATAGGCTTATATATATATATATATATATATGTAGCCGTATGCAGTGTAAACTGGATTGCAATATATCTGACTGGACCTTCTTCAATGTTTTTTTCTCTCAAATTTTCAATACAGGCTGTAACACTGCCGTTTCGACAAATCAACCAGGGCCAGCACCATCTACAGTACAGCCAAGACCTACAACACCACAACCTATACCCTCAACGGCTCAGCCAGGACCAGCCTCAACACCTACTCCTTCATGCAGAGGTAATATACATAGTTTATGGACTTACCGCTAATATGGCCAGGACTGATGCAAATAGAAGCGCCTTGCCAATTTTGTCTAATTGTACCATGTTGATTATTCCACGCCTTAACATCTTATCAAGTTGTCTGTATCTATCTTCTTGTCATTTAAACTGCTGTTCAAAAATCGCAGAAATGTTTATGATTTTAAAGAGAATGGTAGTTTCATTAATTAAGGAATTTTTAGCAATAGTTCAAGTCTGATTACACTGCTTTTGTAATGAAGATTTTGAACTACTTTTCACAGACGTTGTCCAGTAAACTGTAGCATTAAATTTTGTAATGAACAATATCAATATGTTCAAATATAGACAGGAAAATAAACATTAATGTAATTTCACATTTTGACCATCTAATTCTTCATTCAATGCATGGTGTCACATGGAAGTGAATTCTTTGCTAAAGTATGGATTTCATATATGAAATTCCTGGGCATTTAACCTGCGCAGGGGACTTATGAATTGCCAAGATTCAGGAACCAATCTACATAGAATATTTTTGTTGTTTTCAGAATTAACTGAGCGAGGAAATGCAAATGGAGCCCAGTGTGTTTTCCCATTCCTTTACAGAGGACAGTTTTATTATCAGTGTACAACTATAGATCACTTTAGAAGATGGTGTGCAACAACTGATAATTATGACAGAGACAACAGATGGGGAAATTGTATAGGTTGGTCTGAAGTATCATAATAGCAAGTTGTGACTAATATTTTTGAGATATTCCGAGATGTCTGTATTCCAACATGGTGTTCGGTTTTTTATGGATGATGTTATTAAATCTAATAAGAAAATGAATATTTTTTTTAAGGTTGTGCCACTCCTGCACCAATACCCACACCCAGTACATCTTGCAGAGGTATGATTTGATTTACATTCATTGAAATCTAATCATTGGATATTTTTTATGACCATTTTATGAAGTTCTTTTGTATCTATTGGATATAGATTTCAGGAATTGAAATTTCTAATAATCTAATCATTCACTCCAGAGAATACTGAGAGGGGCAATGCAGGAGGAGCATTGTGTGTGTTTCCATTCTTGTACAAGGGACAACTTTACTATTCTTGCACAACCGCCGACCACAACAGGAGATGGTGTGCAACGACCAGTAACTACGACCAGGACCGGAGGTGGGGAAATTGTATTGGTGAGTGTATATTACAATATTACATCACTTTTTTGTACCATATCTTAATTTATAGAACAACTTAAACTAACATATCTTACTGCTGAAAAGGTGCTACTGTGATCAAATTTACTTTTTGTGCATGGCCATATGAGATAGTTCTGCAGCTCTGTTGCTCTAGGACCATAGTTTCAGCTGATTTTAGGCAGAACTTCTTGGTTACCACATGCAAAATGCATACATTAACATTTTAGCCATAGTTGAATCGGCAACTATGGAATTTTACTGCAGTAAAAACAAGCTACACAAGGGTCTTTCAGGTGATCAAAAATACATGAATTTCAGAAACATAGTCCTATTTATAACTTACAGCAGTGGCTGAGTGGTTTGAAGCATAGGTCTGTGTGTGAGGGGCCTGGGGTACAAATCTAACCAAGGGAAAGTTTTTTGTTTGTTTTTCTAAATATGTTTACATATCATTAAGTCTGGTACAGGTCTCCTTTTTTTAAGAGAGACTTACTTGTTATGACAATTGTTTATCAATATTGATAGTTTTCTTTATAAATGGCTACCAGGCTTCATGGGCTTTTTTTATGAAAGGGTCAAGATCTTTTTACATCTGAGAAAGAACACTTTTAGCATAACTCTCAGTAAATCTAATTATATGTTACAAAAAAATGGATATTTTTTTAAGGTTGTGCCACTCCTGCACCAATACCCACACCCAGTACATCTTGCAGAGGTATGATTTCATTTACATTCATTGAAATCTAACCACTGGATATTTTTTATTACCATTTTATGAAGTTCTTTTGTATCTATTGGATATAGATTTCAGGAATTGAAATTTCTAATTAATCTAATCATTCAATCCAGAGAATACTGAGAGAGGCAATGCAGGAGGAGCATTGTGTGTGTTTCCATTCTTGTACAAGGGACAACTTTACTATTTTTGCACAACTGTCGACCACAACAGGAGATGGTGTGCAACGACCAGTAACTACGACCAGGACCGGAGGTGGGGAAATTGCATTGGTAAGCGATCATAAATGGTTTGAATCAATTGTGCAGAAAAATTTCATCAAATACTTGTAAATACTTCAGATATGACATTTTTGTTTCTGTCATTCTTTGTTGCTAACAAACTTAATATCTATTGATGCTTATAACTTAAAATTTATGAATTATTTGAAATGTAGTAAATTTTTTAACAGTTTCTTGCATAATTGTAAACAAGTAGATGTATCAGTCAATATCAATATCAGTGTGTTATCAAATGTCAGCACTGATAGGCTTATATATATATATATATATATATGTAGCCGTATGCAGTGTAAACTGGATTGCAATATATCTGACTGGACCTTCTTCAATGTTTTTTTCTCTCAAATTTTCAATACAGGCTGTAACACTGCCGTTTCGACAAATCAACCAGGGCCAGCACCATCTACAGTACAGCCAAGACCTACAACACCACAACCTATACCCTCAACGGCTCAGCCAGGACCAGCCTCAACACCTACTCCTTCATGCAGAGGTAATATACATAGTTTATGGACTTACCGCTAATATGGCCAGGACTGATGCAAATAGAAGCGCCTTGCCAATTTTGTCTAATTGTACCATGTTGATTATTCCACGCCTTAACATCTTATCAAGTTGTCTGTATCTATCTTCTTGTCATTTAAACTGCTGTTCAAAAATCGCAGAAATGTTTATGATTTTAAAGAGAATGGTAGTTTCATTAATTAAGGAATTTTTAGCAATAGTTCAAGTCTGATTACACTGCTTTTGTAATGAAGATTTTGAACTACTTTTCACAGACGTTGTCCAGTAAACTGTAGCATTAAATTTTGTAATGAACAATATCAATATGTTCAAATATAGACAGGAAAATAAACATTAATGTAATTTCACATTTTGACCATCTAATTCTTCATTCAATGCATGGTGTCACATGGAAGTGAATTCTTTGCTAAAGTATGGATTTCATATATGAAATTCCTGGGCATTTAACCTGCGCAGGGGACTTATGAATTGCCAAGATTCAGGAACCAATCTACATAGAATATTTTTGTTGTTTTCAGAATTAACTGAGCGAGGAAATGCAAATGGAGCCCAGTGTGTTTTTCCATTCCTTTACAGAGGACAGTTTTATTATCAGTGTACAACTATAGATCACTTTAGAAGATGGTGTGCAACAACTGATAATTATGACAGAGACAACAGATGGGGAAATTGTATAGGTTGGTCTGAAGTATCATAATAGCAAGTTGTGACTAATATTTTTGAGATATTCCGAGATGTCTGTATTCCAACATGGTGTTCGGTTTTTTACGGATGATGTTATTAAATCTAATAAGAAAATGAATATTTTTTTTAAGGTTGTGCCACTCCTGCACCAATACCCACACCCAGTACATCTTGCAGAGGTATGATTTGATTTACATTCATTGAAATCTAATCATTGGATATTTTTTATGACCATTTTATGAAGTTCTTTTGTATCTATTGGATATAGATTTCAGGAATTGAAATTTCTAATAATCTAATCATTCACTCCAGAGAATACTGAGAGGGGCAATGCAGGAGGAGCATTGTGTGTGTTTCCATTCTTGTACAAGGGACAACTTTACTATTCTTGCACAACCGCCGACCACAACAGGAGATGGTGTGCAACGACCAGTAACTACGACCAGGACCGGAGGTGGGGAAATTGTATTGGTGAGTGTATATTACAATATTACATCACTTTTTTGTACCATATCTTAATTTATAGAACAACTTAAACTAACATATCTTACTGCTGAAAAGGTGCTACTGTGATCAAATTTACTTTTTGTGCATGGCCATATGAGATAGTTCTGCAGCTCTGTTGCTCTAGGACCATAGTTTCAGCTGATTTTAGGCAGAACTTCTTGGTTACCACATGCAAAATGCATACATTAACATTTTAGCCATAGTTGAATCGGCAACTATGGAATTTTACTGCAGTAAAAACAAGCTACACAAGGGTCTTTCAGGTGATCAAAAATACATGAATTTCAGAAACATAGTCCTATTTATAACTTACAGCAGTGGCTGAGTGGTTTGAAGCATAGGTCTGTGTGTGAGGGGCCTGGGGTACAAATCTAACCAAGGGAAAGTTTTTTGTTTGTTTTTCTAAATATGTTTACATATCATTAAGTCTGGTACAGGTCTCCTTTTTTTAAGAGAGACTTACTTGTTATGACAATTGTTTATCAATATTGATAGTTTTCTTTATAAATGGCTACCAGGCTTCATGGGCTTTTTTTATGAAAGGGTCAAGATCTTTTTACATCTGAGAAAGAACACTTTTAGCATAACTCTCAGTAAATCTAATTATATGTTACAAAAAAATGGATATTTTTTTAAGGTTGTGCCACTCCTGCACCAATACCCACACCCAGTACATCTTGCAGAGGTATGATTTCATTTACATTCATTGAAATCTAATCACTGGATATTTTTTATTACCATTTTATGAAGTTCTTTTGTATCTATTGGATATAGATTTCAGGAATTGAAATTTCTAATTAATCTAATCATTCACTCCAGAGAATACTGAGAGAGGCAATGCAGGAGGAGCATTGTGTGTGTTTCCATTCTTGTACAAGGGACAACTTTACTATTTTTGCACAACTGTCGACCACAACAGGAGATGGTGTGCAACGACCAGTAACTACGACCAGGACCGGAGGTGGGGAAATTGCATTGGTAAGCGATCATAAATGGTTTGAATCAATTGTGCAGAAAAATTTCATCAAATACTTGTAAATACTTCAGATATGACATTTTTGTTTCTGTCATTCTTTGTTGCTAACAAACTTAATATCTATTGATGCTTATAACTTAAAATTTATGAATTATTTGAAATGTAGTAAATTTTTTAACAGTTTCTTGCATAATTGTAAACAAGTAGATGTATCAGTCAATATCAATATCAGTGTGTTATCAAATGTCAGCACTGATAGGCTTATATATATATATATATATATGTAGCCGTATGCAGTGTAAACTGGATTGCAATATATCTGACTGGACCTTCTTCAATGTTTTTTTCTCTCAAATTTTCAATACAGGCTGTAACACTGCCGTTTCGACAAATCAACCAGGGCCAGCACCATCTACAGTACAGCCAAGACCTACAACACCACAACCTATACCCTCAACGGCTCAGCCAGGACCAGCCTCAACACCTACTCCTTCATGCAGAGGTTATATACATAGTTTATGGACTTACCGCTAATATGGCCAGGACTGATGCAAATAGAAGCGCCTTGCCAATTTTGTCTAATTGTACCATGTTGATTATTCCACGCCTTAACATCTTATCAAGTTGTCTGTATCTATCTTCTTGTCATTTAAACTGCTGTTCAAAAATCGCAGAAATGTTTATGATTTTAAAGAGAATGGTAGTTTCATTAATTAAGGAATTTTTAGCAATAGTTCAAGTCAGATTACACTGCTTTTGTAATGAAGATTTTGAACTACTTTTCACAGACGTTGTCCAGTAAACTGTAGCATTAAATTTTGTAATGAACAATATCAATATGTTCAAATATAGACAGGAAAATAAACATTAATGTAATTTCACATTTTGACCATCTAATTCTTCATTCAATGCATGGTGTCACATGGAAGTGAATTCTTTGCTAAAGTATGGATTTCATATATGAAATTCCTGGGCATTTAACCTGCAGGGAGCTTATGAATTGCCAAGATTCAGGAACCAATCTACATAGAATATTTTTGTTGTTTTCAGAATTAACTGAGCGAGGAAATGCAAATGGAGCCCAGTGTGTTTTCCCATTCCTTTACAGAGGACAGTTTTATTATCAGTGTACAACTATAGATCACTTTAGAAGATGGTGTGCAACAACTGATAATTATGACAGAGACAGCAGATGGGGAAATTGTATAGGTTGGTCTGAAGTATCATAACAGCAAGTTGTGACTAATATTTTTGAGATATTCCGAGATGTCTGTATTCCAACATGGTGTTCGGTTTTTTACGGATGATGTTATTAAATCTAATAAGAAAATGAATATTTTTTTTAAGGTTGTGCCACTCCTGCACCAATACCCACACCCAGTACATCTTGCAGAGGTATGATTTGATTTACATTCATTGAAATCTAATCATTGGATATTTTTTATGACCATTTTATGAAGTTCTTTTGTATCTATTGGATATAGATTTCAGGAATTGAAATTTCTAATAATCTAATCATTCACTCCAGAGAATACTGAGAGGGGCAATGCAGGAGGAGCATTGTGTGTGTTTCCATTCTTGTACAAGGGACAACTTTACTATTCTTGCACAACCGCCGACCACAACAGGAGATGGTGTGCAACGACCAGTAACTACGACCAGGACCGGAGGTGGGGAAATTGCATTGGTAAGCGATCATAAATGGTTTGAATCAATTGTGCAGAAAAATTTCATCAAATACTTGTAAATACTTCAGATATGACATTTTTGTTTCTGTCATTCTTTGTTGCTAACAAACTTAATATCTATTGATGCTTATAACTTAAAATTTATGAATTATTTGAAATGTAGTAAATTTTTTAACAGTTTCTTGCATAATTGTAAACAAGTAGATGTATCAGTCAATATCAATATCAGTGTGTTATCAAATGTCAGCACTGATAGGCTTATATATATATATATATATATATATATGTAGCCGTATGCAGTGTAAACTGGATTGCAATATATCTGACTGGACCTTCTTCAATGTTTTTTTCTCTCAAATTTTCAATACAGGCTGTAACACTGCCGTTTCGACAAATCAACCAGGGCCAGCACCATCTACAGTACAGCCAAGACCTACAACACCACAACCTATACCCTCAACGGCTCAGCCAGGACCAGCCTCAACACCTACTCCTTCATGCAGAGGTTATATACATAGTTTATGGACTTACCGCTAATATGGCCAGGACTGATGCAAATAGAAGCGCCTTGCCAATTTTGTCTAATTGTACCATGTTGATTATTCCACGCCTTAACATCTTATCAAGTTTTCTGTATCTATCTTCTTGTCATTTAAACTGCTGTTCAAAAATCGCAGAAATGTTTATGATTTTAAAGAGAATGGTAGTTTCATTAATTAGGAATTTTTAGCAATAGTTCAAGTCTGATTACACTGCTTTTGTAATGAAGATTTTGAACTACTTTTCACAGACGTTGTCCAGTAAACTGTAGCATTTGTAATTAACAATATCAATATGTTCAAATATAGACAGGAAAATAAACATTAATGTAATTTCACATTTTGACCATCTAATTCTTCATTCAATGCATGGTGTCACATGGAAGTGAATTCTTTGCTAAAGTATGGATTTCATATATGAAATTCCTGGGCATTTAACCTGCAGGGGACTTATGAATTGCCAAGATTCAGGAACCAATCTACATAGAATATTTTTGTTGTTTTCAGAATTAACTGAGCGAGGAAATGCAAATGGAGCCCAGTGTGTTTTTCCATTCCTTTACAGAGGACAGTTTTATTATCAGTGTACAACTATAGATCACTTTAGAAGATGGTGTGCAACAACTGATAATTATGACAGAGACAGCAGATGGGGAAATTGTATAGGTTGGTCTGAAGTATCATAACAGCAAGTTGTGACTAATATTTTTGAGATATTCCGAGATGTCTGTATTCCAACATGGTGTTTGGCCTTTTTACGGATGATGTTATTAAATCTTACAAGAAAATGAATATTTTTTTTAAGGTTGTGCCACTCCTGCACCAATACCCACACCCAGTACATCTTGCAGAGGTATGATTTCATTTACATTCATTGAAATCTAATCATTGGATAATTTTTATTACCATTTTATGAAGTTCTTTTGTATCTATTGGATATAGACTTCAGGAATTGAAATTTCTAATAATCTAATCATTCACTCCAGAGAATACTGAGAGAGGCAATGCAGGAGGAGCATTGTGTGTGTTTCCATTCTTGTACAAGGGACAACTTTACTATTCTTGCACAACTGTCGACCACAACAGGAAATGGTGTGCAACGACCAGTAACTACGACCAGGACCGGAGATGGGGAAATTGCATCGGTAAGCGATCATAAATGGTTTGAATCAATTGTGCAGAAAAATTTCATCCAATACTTGTAAATACTTCAGATATGACATTTTTGTTTCTGTCATTCTTTGTTGCTGACAAACTTAAAATTGTGTTTATGCTTATTACTTAAAATTTATAATTTATTTGAAATGTCTTTAAATTTTTAACAGTTTCTTGCATAATTGTAAACAAGTAGATGTATCAGTCAATATCAGTATCAGTG
Organism: Alitta virens; assembly: GCA_932294295.1. Taxonomy (NCBI): domain Eukaryota; kingdom Metazoa; phylum Annelida; class Polychaeta; order Phyllodocida; family Nereididae; genus Alitta; species Alitta virens. The sequence goes on along the minus strand of OW028578.1, from coordinate 22,790,814 downwards.
TGTTATCAAATGTCACTAATAGGTTTATATATATATATATATATATATGTAGCCGTATGCAGTGTAAACTGGATTGCAAGCAATATATCTGACTGGACCTTCTTCAATGTGTTTTTCTCTCAAATTTTGAATACAGGCTGTAACATTGCCGTTTCGACAAATCAACCAGGACCAGCCTCAACACCTACTCCTTCATGCAGAGGTAAGATACATAGTTTATGGACTTACTGCTAATATGGCCAGGACTGATGCAAATAGAAGCGCCTCGCCAATTTTATATAATTGTACCATGTTGATTATTCCACGCCTTAACATCTTATCAAGTTGTCTGTATCTATCTTCTTGTCATTTAAGCTGCTGTTCAAAAATCGCAGAAATGTTTACGATTTTAAAGAGAATGGTAGTTTCATTAATTAAGGAATTTTTAGCAAATGTTCAAGTTTGAGTACACTGCTTTTGTAATGAAGATTTTGAACTACTTCTCACAGACATTGTCCAATAAACTGTAGCATTTGTTATTAACAATATCAATATGTTCAAATATAGACAGGAAAATAAACATTAATGTAATTTCACATTTTGACCATTCAATTCTTCATTCAACGCATGGTTTCACATGGAAATGAACTTTTTGCTAAAGTATGGATTTCATATATGAAATTCCTGGGCATTTAACCTGCAGGGAGCTTATGAATTGCCAAGATTCATGAACCAATCCACATAGAATATTTTTGTTGTTTTCAGAATTAACTGAGCGAGGAAATGCAAATGGAGCCCAGTGTGTTTTCCCATTCCTTTACAGAGGACAGTTTTATTATCAGTGTACAACTATAGATCACTTTAGAAGATGGTGTGCAACAACTGATAATTATGACAGAGACAGCAGATGGGGAAATTGTATAGGTTGGTCTGAAGTATCATAATAGGAATTTGCGACTAATATTTTTGAGATATTCCGAGATGTCTGTATTTCAACATGGTGTTTGGCCTTTTTACGGATGATGTTATTAAATCTTACAAGAAAATGAATATTTTTTTTAAGGTTGTGCCACTCCTGCACCAATACCCACACCCAGTACATCTTGCAGAGGTATGATTTGATTTACATTCATTGAAATCAAATCATTGGATATTTCTTATTACCATGTTATGAAGGTCTTCTGTATCTATTGGTTAGAGATTTCAGGAATTGAAATTTCTAATAATCTAATCGTTCACTCCAGAGAATACTGAGAGAGGCAATGCAGGAGGAGCATTGTGTGTGTTTCCATTCTTGTACAAGGGACAACTTTACTATTCTTGCACAACTGTCGACCACAACAGGAGATGGTGTGCAACGACCAGTAACTACGACCAGGACCGGAGGTGGGGAAACTGCATTGGTGAGTCAATAAATGTACAGAGATTTGCTATAATAAAAATGTTACATTGATTTCATATGACGAGCATTTAATAAAGAACATGGTCATCCTCATAAAGCGTACAAAAGCTACCAAGCTTTATAGGCTTTTTTCTGAAATGATTGAATCCTTTTTAGAGTTGAGGAAGGAATCTTCATGCATAATTCTCAGCAATTTTCACTTTTTCTTATAGGCAGGTCTTCTGGTGCAAAAGATAATTACAACATCTTGACTTTGCCATAATTTTGGACTAAGTTAGCTTTGCACAGAAAGGGAGACAATTACAGAAAAAGCAGAATAAATGTTGTTATGGGCAAAATCTTTGATGCTATCTTAATGCACAGCTTTACTATAAAAATGGTTCTGAATCTTGATGATCCTTGTCAGTTTGGGTTTACTCCAGGAGCATGCACAACTGACTGCATCTTTATCCTTGATACTGTTATTATATACCAAAAACAAAAACGTAAGCCTCTCTATCTCTGTTTTGTAGATTTGCTAAAGCATTTGACTAAATTAATAGAAATGCTCTGTACTATAAACTTATGAATCAAAAGATAGGCACTAAAATGCTTAACATAATAATGAACATGTTCGACAAAGCTGAAGTATGAGTTAATTTAGGCAATATTGGAAATCCAATTGATAGCAGCTACAGTGTCTTGCAAGGTGGAATTCTCAGCCCCAAGTTGTTTTCTATCTGACCTGCCTAACTATTTGGATGAATCGGACGGTGACTTCATAGCCTGATGCTCACACATATCTCATATGCTGATGATATAGTTGTATTGCCACATTTTGAAACATCTCTCCAAAACAGCATAAATTCCCTTCATGAATTCTGCAAAAAGTTGCATCTCATTGTGAATTAGCAACTGCATGGCAACAGTTTAGAATAATCAACTAGTATTTACTGGAATAAACTGGAAAAACTGCCAGCTAATAATATTCTTAAAAAATGTTTAAATGATCAAAAAGATATGAGCACTTCTGGTAATAATGCTAGGGTTGCAAAAATTATTCATATACTCAATGAACATTATCCACAAAGAGACCATTTAAGACTTAAAACATTCAAATCTAAAATTTATGAGAAATGTCAGGAAACTATACTAGCTGAAATCAATGATTCCACCCTACAGCCGAAACTTAAAACTTATAAACTCATCAAGACTGATTATAGGCTAGAACCTGATCTATTATTAAACCTAAGCAGGAAATGTATAATAGAATAGCCAGATATAGAGTAAGCTCACATAATTTACATGCATAAAATGCAATATGCATGAAATTGAAGATAAAAAGATTGTCTCATAGTATGTCCACATAACACATTTAAGCATGAGGAACTCCTTAAAGTAGCTAATGATTACATAGATGATAACTTTGAGCAAAAAAACAACAAAGTGAAATTCAAGACCATCATGAAATCAAAAGAGCCTGAGATGTTAAAATCCCTTGGAAACATTCTTGCGAATATTGATGCCTAATAAATGTACGAGTCATCATCCATTGTCCAGCATTAAACATGTTTGAACATCACTCTGAGAGTCTCTGCATTATAAGCATTCGTTTAACATATCTTCAATCTCGTTTAGTCTTACGTACGTGTATATACATTTCCATTGATGCTCTCATTACCTATGTGTCAGATCATTTTGTTATGGATAATGCTGTTAGATGTATATCTAGATATAACAAGATTGAACTTGACAATGAAAACTGTAAATTATCATGTTGGTACTGTATTGTAACTGTCTTTGATACATGCTGGAACTCTTTGGACAATGACTAGGTAAGCGCAATGCTGCTAGTTGACGGATAAGTCTCCCTTACTGTACAAGTTCTAAGAAAGCGACAACTTAACAAGGAAAACAAAATGCTGCAAGTTTCTGTTGCAAGTCGTTGCCAAATATGGACAATTAAATTTACTCATTTTCTAACTAAGTTTTGTAAAATTCGCATTATATATCCAATCTTTATTGTAGATGGAAACTAGTTTTATTTACTACTTTTTTCTTATGCTTTCATTGTTACTGTATGTCTTTATGTTTACATTGTGACACATATGTCATGAATGACATTAAGCTGTCAAATAAAAGTATATATATCATGCAGGATTTATTTTAGTTATAATCATATGAAGACATGTCCCCTCCCCTCCACTTTTTCGCACTTTTTGGATTGTTACAATGTATATTTTGTTGGAAATTTGGGAGATGTGATGAAATAATTCTATTTTTGAGTAAAATTGGATAAAAATTGTATTCTGGTACAATGGTTTGACGTAATGTCTCTGGTTTATAATCAATATAGAGGTCAATTATTGTTATTGATTTTGAAGATATGAATACAATCAACCTTGTAATGCTTTCAGGATGTGCAACTCCTGTGGTTTCAACTATAAGACCTCCACCAACAGCACAGCCTGCTCCTTCTACGCCACAACCTACAAGAGCACCAACTGCCATTACACCACAGCCTACACAAGCACCTACTCCACCAACAGGCCCTTGCAGAGGTAGATTGATATCTCTATGTGGATGCTCTTATTATATACAGTGGCTGAAATAAGTTTGGCACACATCAGATACATTCTGTATAATTGCAATTGTACTAAATTTATGACAAAAAGACATTGTTGGCCTAATTGTTTCTATGGCTATTTCAAATAGTCCATACATACATGCAGGAAAACAAAAATTTTAATTAGAAGTATAATACAGAAGTTATTTTCCACCACATTAATGAGAAAAGTTTATTTGTACAGCAGTAAAAATCAGTTAAACTTTCTAAAAATTTCCTTTGATTCAGAATTGATCATGGGTTGATTATTTTACATTGACAAGTACACAAATGCTCTACACCAATCATGACATTTTTTAATGCATCCTAAGATGTTGTTGAAATCTTCTTGCAGAATACACTGAAAGGGGAAATGCAAATGGAGCACAATGTGTGATACCTTTCATTTACAAAGGCCAAGTGTACACCGATTGCACGTCTGTCGACCATTTCAGAAGTTGGTGCGCGACAACTGGTAATTACGATCAGGACCAACAGTGGGGAAATTGTGTTGGTAAGATACCTAACATATAGTATCCATCATCACAGTTGTGGCCTACAGTGAAGTTATGGATAACACATTCTGACAGAGAAGCATTGTAGATGGATGTTTTGAGTAATGTTTCCATAAGTGTGGTAGAGATTAAAGTGCAATTTTATAAATTTAGTCTGAGTTGCATGTAATTTTATTTGTTAAGAGCTGTTCCATTAATAAGTGTGGGGTGGGAGTAGACAGGAAATTGTTCAGACACCCCAGCCCAAGCCCCGCTTTTGTTTTTCATGCCCCCCCCCCCCACTCTTTTTCCTAAATTAAGATAATAAGAAAATACTGTTAAAACACCCCCCCCCCTTTTTCTTTGGAGAACCCCCTTGCTTTTAAAAAAATCCTCCTGTCCGCCCCTACCTTACACTTTTAATTGGAACAGCCCTCAACAATTTTGAACAGTTGAAATACTCTGTAAACTTAAAGTTTAAGTCTGGAATTTCATCAAAATAATGCTTATGCAATGACCTTTTTGTAATTGTGCATCCCAATCTAGGTTGTGTCAAACCAAGGTAAGAGAACCTCCATAGAACATGCCAAGCAATTTCTGTAAATCTTTCCTATAGATAGATGGAAGACAAAACTTTACTTTCCTGTCCAGGGATCTAGCCACTACACATTTCTTCCAAACCAACGAGCTTATTCTACAATTCCTTCAAACTTTTTACTCTGTGTATTTGCATGACTGCAAGATAATTCTTACTTTAATGAAGATTATCTATTGCAATATAGGTATTCTGTGGTCTCATATTCCTCAGCCTGCACTGTGCCAAGTAGGCCTAGTATCAAAGATTCTTTAGAAAATGTCTCTATTTGCTCTCTTTTTACATCTGCCAAAACAAATACTTGTCTGCTGAAGACCTCTGCTGGTTTACAAGGGGTTGATTGGTCAGTCATGCCAAATGAAATATTATTTTGGATAATATATATTGCTTACAATGCAAAACAACAATCAAGATTTTGGGGAATTACATTTTTTTGCAAAGCCTCTACTTTTATTAACTTATTTAGGACTTAACTTTAAAGGCCCCTATGACAAAAAAGGTATTATATATTTGAAAATAACTGCTCTAGATTTACTATTTATGAGTATTAATGACAAGTTATTGTCCAAATGATAACTATTCAGTATTGATTTCAATTTAAGGAGTTATCAAAATTTCTTTCAGTGCCACTCCAGCTCCTGCTCCTGGGCCAAGGTACATTCCCATTCCATTCCCTTTACCTATTCCATTCCCCCTTCCTGTTCCTGCCCCAGGCCCTCCTCCCCTGCCTCCCATTATCCAACCTGTTCCCCAGCCACCCCCTCCCACCTTCGTTCCATTCACCGCAGCACCCCCCGGCCCACGTGCTGCGCCGGTAACTACGCCTCTGGTACCTCTGGTGAGTATGGCTTCTTTCTTAATACGGTAAATACAATTTGAATGTGGGAATTTACTGGCTAAGGGAGGTTTTGGGGTTAATTGCAACCCACCCATCGTTAAATACATTTTAATCAAAAAATGTAGGGAATCGCGGGTCCAGCTGTAGTAACATTTAATTTCACCCCCCCCCCCTTTTGAAGGATTTCCAGGATCTGCCAGTATGTAATTGATGAACTTATCCTTTTACCTGTAAGTGAAGCATGTTCAGCCCTGTTGGCTTGTTTATATGTGATAAGCCCTGTAGTGCCTGTGCGACCTCGGCCAAACCCACAATATTAAGTGAGAAGACTTCACAAATTCGCAGGGCCCTGTTTGCATGTAAGTGAAGCATGTTGAACCATGTCTTCATGTTTGTAGAGCATGTTAGATCCTTTAAATTGATTTGTCTAAAGAAGTGAAGACGTTTCTATACTTTTGTGAAAAATGGTCATTAGAAAGTAGGAGTTCGACTTATTTTTTTAACATTTCGGTCGGTCCATTTTTATTGCTACGTGATATAATTACGAAAAAACAAATATTCAGAAAAACATGTGGATATTCAGCTTGAAACACAATATTTAACATATTAAACATCTCATTCATCTAGGGAACAAGATGGGCAAGTATTTCTTTGAAAAATGTAGTGTATAGATTGAAGATCTTTATAACTGACTATGCAACCATACTCAAATGTGATTGACAAACCTGTGGTTTACAAGTTCTCTAGTTGTTTACAACCAAGCTTCTTATGTTTTATTTGATTACCATGACCATGGATATACCACCTTAGACCTTAGTTCCAATTCAGTATCTCACTTAACCAATTATTGTCTCCCAAATCCATAGTCTTAAAAATGATTACTACTCAAAGGTCCACTCTCACAAGAAACAGAGTAGCTACACAGCCTTTGTCAAAATTACTCTAAGGAGTGAATGTGTATCCCTTATAGAGAGTAAATCAACCTTCTGTAGGGAGTAAAGGTATTCTCCATTCGATTTCTACTCGGTTGAATATCTCATCTCACTCCCCACAGAGGGTACATTTCACTCAATAGGGGTATAATTTTACTCCTTTAACTTTTGACATAAGGCTCTACTCAATTTGTAGGATTAACCAACTCTGTTTGGTGTGAGTGCCTATATATTCTGAAGATCAATCAGATATTTAGCATTTCTCCCTCCCAATCACCGCTGTTATATGTCAGTGTATACTTTCTTCAAAGACATATCACCAAATCACAATATTGTATTTTTCTTATTTTCCATCACTCTATTTTTTATTAATTCCTTAGTTTTTTTATAATATTACCAATTCACCAATGAATCGTTTCTTAAATTTCGCAAAAAATTGTTTTAGTACATTTTCAACATGCCATCAATCTATGTTAAACCTCCGTAATCCTGCATAACTTTAATTATTTGGATAGTGCATATTGAAATCCTCAATTCTGACAACCATTTGTTTCCTGTATTAATTATTCAGAGACAAACAGAAACAACTCCATTGGATTTTGGCACAACTTCACTGTTTGGAACTACTCCAATTGTCAAATCAGGAACTACTCCAATCTTATCCAGACAATCGACCGCTCCGATATTAGACCCCGCAGCACAACAGCCGACAATACAGACAACACCTGTATTACGCAGAAGGAGAGTTCAACCAGAGGGGACTACACCAATTCAAAATGTCATTGTTATATTCAGTCCGACAACCCCTGTAATCTTAGCAGAGTCTCCTACAACTCCTATCATTCTGGCGGAAACACCAACATCGCCTATCATAAATGCAGCTCCAACATCAGAAACTACGCCAATAAGAACTGGTGCACGGGCTGCAGGAACAACTGCAATCACAGATGCTGCCGTGTTCTTTAACGCAGCGCAATCAGAAGGAACTACACCCGTTATTAACGTAATACAAGAATCATCAACTACACCTATTATTCAAAATGGAAGAAATGTAAATAACTTGCCATCTACCACAGACATTATAAATGCAGTGCAATCGTCTACAACTGCAATAGATGTAAAGGCAGTTGGAGCATCATCGACTACTCCTGTTATAAATGGAGAACGGTCGACCACATCAATTTTCAATGGCACGACAACGAATAATAATGGGTTTATCGGGACCATTGACAGAACAGGTAATGAATTTGAAAATTCCATGATTAATATTTGTGAAATACCATCATTAGAAAGTTATACTTTAGCAATATGTCACACGTTCACAATGGGTAGTATCTTGCAAACCCAAGACCCGTTCTGTGAAGAATATTACTCAAATAGGGTAATGATATAAGAATTGAATTCGTAGGTCTTGCTGATGGCTCTCTCTCTCTGTTAGTAACAAGTCATCCATTGAAGGTCCAATAATTATTACAGGCTTATATAATGCAGATCATGCCTTCATATTTTGTTATCTTTGCTGTCACAGAATTCATTAAATGTATCAGCATTACAAAATTTTACATTTTAATATTACTGATACAATAATATTGCAGGATGCACCAATGGTATACTTTATATCATAGTTCGACGAACATTATCGTCGGTTAGGGGACTCATTGGGACTTCTGTGGACAGTCCTTTGATTTGTCAAGCATCGTGTGCACTGGATATTAACTGCTTAGCTTTCGACTATCACAGGATCACCAAATTGTAAGTACCCGGATAAAGATGTACCAACTTGAAAGCAAAATTCCTGAGCAACTCAATTTTCAAATAAAAATAAGTTTTTGACAAATTCTGACCGAAATATTGTTTTCTTAAACCACAATCACAGATGAGTCATGTGCACAAATAGCCTCTTATTAAAATTGTATCAAATCTCTTATCATGTAATTTTACAAATTTTGCATTTTTTACATGTCCAGTATTACATCATATATATGATGATCAAATGAACTGAAACTGATGTCAAATGTACAAATGGCTGAGGTGTATGGATCCGGAGTAAATACATGAACTGTCTTTATCACAACTGACACAATATTTATGACTTGTATTGTCTCTCTATAACAGCACCACTCTTCAGATTGCAATTGCTAGATGCCAAATATGTTTGTCACTACTATGTGCCAATTATGTAATACTTTTCCAATTTCAATTGATAGCTAACAAATATTTTTGCCATAAAATTCAATTACAGGTCGCCAAATATGTTCAATTAGCATATCATTTGATTGCTAACTGCCAAATATGGTTTCCATAACCAAATCTAGTTGCCAAAAAATTCTTAATATTACATTCAATTCATTGCTGCCAACTGTTACATCCAATCACTAGCTGCCAAATAGGTTTTCTATCTCAATTGCTGTAACCAAATCTTAATAATTTTTGGCACAGTAACCATAAAATACATCACCAGTTACTAATATTTTTCCCATATCGTTGCAGGTGTTTTGAGCATGAAACAGGATATTTACTTCGAGTATTTTCTAACATAACTGGAGTGGACCAGTACCGTAAAAGACCGTGTAAATTGTTCTAACTTACAATATACTAAAATGTGATATAGTAGTTGTGATGACATTCGTCTTTACCATTTGTCATTTTCATGTTTATTTGACAAGATAATTATATACTTTTTTTGTGAATTTAACATTCTAATGTTTCTGTTTGATTGTTAGTATTATATTTTAAGTTTCACATTATTACATCTTGGATGAACAAGATTCATCCAAGATTACACTGTCTATCATGTATTATCTAGTGCAAATGGGCACCTGTTGTAAATGGCACTCTCTGAATAAAATCTTAAATATTAACAATGCATTTATTATGTCATCTCTATTGAAAGCAACATTTGACCAAACAACATTTTTTATTTGCCAATGAAAGTTTATTTTTTCCAAATTATGTTATGCTGCTATTAGAAAGACATAAACTGATAAATATGGTGCATTTACATACTACCAAAACTGCTGGATGTCACACGTGTATTTATCTAGCAACAATTAATGCAATATCGCCAAGATAACATTAAAAAAAAAAGGCATAGAGTGTAGTACTACGATAATTTCTAAGAAACTAGGAAGAGAAGTTATATCAAATGTTAATGTAATACAGGCCTACAGGAGAAACAACACATTTACAACACGATACATTAAAACGGAGGCTACAATAGTGATTGTTCGTGATGCCAAGAGTTTGAACTTATAATGTCATTAAGTAACCATTCAATAGGCAGTATACATTTTTGCTATAAACGATTTGTAACTTTACTTAGTTAAACAAAAAACCAAAAAAAAAAACAATGACATATAAAACATTACACTGATAATTACTCCATTATTACTATCAAATGTCACAATGATTTCTCAAAATTCTTTCCTAATTTCTATTGACACAGTATATAACTGGACATAAAATCAAGTAATTGGCAATAACACATTTATTATTTAAGCAAGTTCATTTCTTAAATTTCTACCTAATATGGGAACTTGAAAATAAAAATTTACATGTATATAAAAAATTTACATACAATTTAATATAATAAAACATGTCACATACAGAGGACAGTTTTATTATCAGTGTACAACTATAGATCACTTTAGAAGATGGTGTGCAACAACTGATAATTACGACAGAGACAGCAGATGGGGAAATTGTATAGGTTGGTCTTAACCTAAGTATTATAACAGCATTTCGTGCAAGAATATGTGACTAAATTAAATGTGTCACTTCGAATATATTTGAAATATTTTTTTATTCTTAAATTTCTGTTTTGCCATATCAAATTAAACAAAAAAAGTTAATTACAGCTTGATTTTATCATTATGAAGTTATATCTTATGATTGTGATGTTATTATATCTGATGATTATGACATTAATATATCTTATGACAAACCTAACATTTTTTCAAAGGTTGTGCCACTCCTATACCACTACCGAAACCCAGTACATCTTGCAGAGGTATGAATTCATTTACATTCATTGAAATCTAATCATTGGATATTTTTTATTACCATTTTATGAAGTTCTTTTGTATCAGTTTATATATTTATACCAGTTTATATATCAGTTTGTATGAATTATAGGAGATGATTGTTTTAAATCATACTATTTAGTGACTGAGTTCAATGTGTATTTATGTGTAGAAACATTACAATATTTTGGAGACTACATACATAGCTCTTTAACAATCAGTATTATTTTAACATGTGATTTTTACATTATGGTGCATATTAAAATATTCATTGTGTATATTTATTATAACTTCATGTTGTATCATTCTTGCATTGCTTTCTTTAGTTTTCTTTCTGCTATTCTATTGTACATACTTGATGTTTTTTATGTTTTAACTTGACGCATGTATCTTTTTGATATGGATTTGTCAATAAAAGTTTATATATATATGTATCTATTGGATATAGATTTCAGGAATTGAAATTTCTAATAATCTAATCATTCACTGCAGAGAATACTGAGAGAGGCAATGCAGGAGGAGCATTGTGTGTGTTTCCATTCTTGTACAAGGGACAACTTTACTATTCTTGCACAACTGTCGACCACAACAGGAGATGGTGTGCAAAGACCAGTAACTACGACCAGGACTGGAGGTGGGGAAATTGCATTGGTAAGCGATCATAAATGGTTTGAATCAATTGTGCAGAAAAATTTCATCAAATACTTGTAAATACTTCAGATATGACATTTTCGTTTCTGTCATTCTTTGTTGCTAACAAACTTTAAATTGTGTTTATGCTTATTACTTAAAATTTATGAATTATTTGAAATGTATTTAAATTGTTAACACTTTCTTGCATAATTGTAAACAAGTAGATGTATCAGTCAATATCAATATCAGTGTGTTATCAAATGTCACTAATAGGCTTATATATATATATATATATATATATATATATATGTAGCCGTATGCAGTGTAAACTGGATTGCAAGCAATATATCTGACTGGACCTTCTTCAATGTGTTTTTCTCTCAAATTTTGAATATAGGATGTAACACTGCCGTTTCGACAAATCAACCAGGGCCAGCACCATCTACAGTACAGCCGAGACCTACAACACCACAACCTATACCCTCAACGGCTCAGCCAGGACCAGCCTCAACACCTACTCCTTCATGCAGAGGTAAGATACATAGTTTATGGACTTACCGCTAATATGGCCAGGACTGATGAAAATAGAAGCGCCTCGCCAATTTTGTCTAATTGTACCATGTTGATTATTCCACGCCTTAATCTTATCAAGTTGTCTGTATCTATCTTCTTGTCATTTAAGCTGCTGTTCAAAAATCGCAGAAATGTTTATGATTTTAAAGAGAATGGTAGTTTCATTAATTAAGGGATTTTTAGCAATAGTTCAAGTCTGAGTACACTGCTTTTGTAATGAAGATTTTGAACTACTTTTCACAGACGTTGTCCAGTAAACTGTAGCATTTGTAATTAACAATATCAATATGTTCAAATATAGACAGGAAAATAAACATTAATGTAATTTCACATTTTGAACATCCAATTCTTCATTCAATGCATGGTGTCACATGGAAATGAATTTTGCTAAAGTATGGATTTCATATATGAAATTCCTTGGCTTATAACCTGCAGGGAGCTTATGAATTGCCAAGATTCAGGAACCAATCCACATAGAATATTTTTGTTGTTTTCAGAATTAACTGAGCGAGGAAATGCAAATGGAGCCCAGTGTGTTTTCCCATTCCTTTACAGAGGACAGTTTTATTATCAGTGTACAACTATAGATCACTTTAGAAGATGGTGTGCAACAACTGATAATTATGACAGAGACAGCAGATGGGGAAATTGTATAGGTTGGTCTGAAGTATCATAATAGGAATTTGCGACTAAAATTTTTGAGATTTTCCCAGATGTCTGTGTACCACCATGGTGTTTGGCCTTTTTACGGATGATGTTATTTAATCTTACAAGAAAATGAATATTTTTTTGAAGGTTGTGCCACTCCTGCACCAATACCCACACCCAGTACGTCTTGCAGAGGTATGAATTCATTTACATTCATTGAAATCTAATCATTGGATATTTTTTATTACCATTTTATGAAGTTCTTTTGTATCAGTTTATATATTTATACCAGTTTATATATCAGTTTGTATGAATTATAGGAGATGATTGTTTTAAATCATACTATTTAGTGACTGAGTTCAATGTGTATTTATGTGTAGAAACATTACAATATTTTGGAGACTACATACATAGCTCTTTAACAATCAGTATTATTTTAACATGTGATTTTTACATTATGGTGCATATTAAAATATTCATTGTGTATATTTATTATAACTTCATGTTGTATCATTCTTGCATTGCTTTCTTTAGTTTTCTTTCTGCTATTCTATTGTACATACTTGATGTTTTTTATGTTTTAACTTGACGCATGTATCTTTTTGATATGGATTTGTCAATAAAAGTTTATATATATATGTATCTATTGGATATAGATTTCAGGAATTGAAATTTCTAATAATCTAATCATTCACTGCAGAGAATACTGAGAGAGGCAATGCAGGAGGAGCATTGTGTGTGTTTCCATTCTTGTACAAGGGACAACTTTACTATTATTGCACAACTGTCGACCACAACAGGAGATGGTGTGCAACGACCAGTAACTACGACCAGGACTGGAGGTGGGGAAATTGCATTGGTAAGCGATCATAAATGGTTTGAATCAATTGTGCAGAAAAATTTCATCAAATACTTGTAAATACTTCAGATATGACATTTTCGTTTCTGTCATTCTTTGTTGCTAACAAACTTAAAATTGTGTTTATGCTTATTACTTAAAATTTATGAATTATTTGAAATGTATTTAAATTGTTAACACTTTCTTGCATAATTGTAAACAAGTAGATGTATCAGTCAATATCAATATCAGTGTGTTATCAAATGTCACTAATAGGCTTATATATATATATATATATATATATATATATATAGCCGTATGCAGTGTAAACTGGATTGCAAGCAATATATCTGACTGGACCTTCTTCAATGTGTTTTTCTCTCAAATTTTGAATACAGGCTGTAACACTGCCGTTTCGACAAATCAACTAGGGCCAGCACCATCTACAGTACAGCCGACACCTACAACACCACAACCTATACCCTCAATGGCTCAGCCAGGACCAGCCTCAACACCTACTCCTTCATGCAGAGGTAAGATACATAGTTTATGGACTTACCGCTAATATGGCCGGGACTGATGCAAATAGAAGTGCCTCGCCACTTTTGTCTAATTGTACTATGTTGATTATTCCACGCCTTAACAGTTTATCAAGTTGTCTGTATCTATCTTCTTGTTATTTAAGCTGCTGTTCAAAAATCGCACAAATGTTTATGATTTTAAAGAGAATGGTAGTTTCATTAATTAAGGGATTTTCAGCAATAGTTCAAGTCTGAGTACACTGCTTTTGTAATGAAGAGTTTGAACTACTTTTCACAGACGTTGTCCAGTAAACTGTAGCATTTGTAATTAACAATATCAATATGTTCAAATATAGACAGGAAAATAAACATTAATGTAATTTCACATTTTGACCATCCAATTCTTCATTCAATGCATGGTGTCACATGGAAATGAATTTGGCTAAAGTATGGATTTCATATATGAAATTCCTTGGCTTATAACCTGCAGGGAGCTAATGAATTGCCAAGATTCATGAACCAATCCACATAGAATATTTTTGTTGTTTTCAGAATTAACTGAGCGAAGAAATGCAAATGGAGCCCAGTGTGTTTTCCCATTCATTTACAGAGGACAGTTTTATTATCAGTGTACAACTATAGATCACTTTAGAAGATGATGTGCAACAACTGATAATTATGACAGAGACAGCAGATGGGGAAATTGTATAGGTTGGTCTGAAGTATCATAATAGCAATTTGCGACTAATATTTTTGAGATATTCCTAGATGTCTGTGTTCCACCAAGGTGTTTGGCCTTTTTACGGATGATGTTATTAAATCTTACAAGAAAATGAATATTTGTTTGAAGGTTGTGCCACTCCTGCACCAATACCCACACCCAGTACATCTTGCAGAGGTATGATTTCATTTACATTCATTGAAATCTAATCATTGGATATTTTTTATTACCATTTTATGAAGTTCTTTTGTATCAGTTTATATATTTATACCAGTTTATATATCAGTTTGTATATATTATAGGAGATGATTGTTTTAAATCGTACTATTTAGTGACTGAGTTCAATGTGTATTTATGTGTAGAAACATTACAATATTTTGGAGACTACATACATAGCTCTTTAACAATCAGTATTATTTTAACATGTGATTTTTACATTATGGTGCATATTAAAATATTCATTGTGTATATTTATTATAACTTCATGTTGTATCATTCTTGCATTGCTTTCTTTAGTTTTCTTTCTGCTATTCTATTGTACATACTTGATGTTTTTTATGTTTTAACTTGACGCATGTATCTTTTTGATATGGATTTGTCAATTAAAGTGTATATATATATATGTATCTATTGGATATAGATTTCAGGAATTGAAATTTCTAATAATCTAATCATTCACTGCAGAGAATACTGAGAGAGGCAATGCAGGAGGAGCATTGTGTGTGTTTCCATTCTTATACAAGGGACAACTTTACTATTCTTGCACAACTGTCGACCACAACAGGAGATGGTGTGCAACGACCAGTAACTACGACCAGGACCGGAGGTGGGGAAATTGCATTGGTAAGCGATCATAAATGGTTTGAATCAATTGTGCAGAAAAATTTCATCAAATACTTGTAAATACTTCAGATATGACATTTTCGTTTCTGTCATTCTTTGTTGCTAACAAACTTAAAATTGTGTTTATGCTTATTACTTAAAATTTATGAATTATTTGAAATGTATTTAAATTATTAACACTTTCTTGCATAATTGTAAACAAGTAGATGTATCAGTCAATATCATTCTTTGTTGCTAACAAACTTAAAATTGTGTTTATGCTTATTACTTAAAATTTATGAATTATTTGAAATGTATTTAAATTATTAACACTTTCTTGCATAATTGTAAACAAGTAGATGTATCAGTCAATATCAATATCAGTGTGTTATCAAATGTCACTAATAGGCTTATATATATATATATATATATATATGTAGCCGTATGCAGTGTAAACTGGATTGCAAGCAATATATCTGACTGGACCTTCTTCAATGTGTTTTTCTCTCAAATTTTGCATACAGGCTGTAACACTGCCGTTTCGACAAATCAACCAGGGCAGCACCATCTACAGTACAGCCGAGACCTACAACACCACAGCCTATACCCTCAATGGCTCAGCCAGGACCAGCCTCAACACCTACTCCTTCATGCAGAGGTAAGATACATAGTTTATGGACTTACCGCTAATA
Organism: Alitta virens; assembly: GCA_932294295.1. NCBI lineage: Eukaryota > Metazoa > Annelida > Polychaeta > Phyllodocida > Nereididae > Alitta > Alitta virens. The sequence goes on along the minus strand of OW028578.1, from coordinate 22,774,520 downwards.
TGGCCAGGACTGATGAAAATAGAAGCGCCTCGCCAATTTTGTCTAATTGTACCATGTTGATTATTCCACGCCTTAATCTTATCAAGTTGTCTGTATCTATCTTCTTGTTATTTAAGCTGCTGTTCAAAAATCGCAGAAATTTTTATGATTTTAAAGAGAATGGTAGTTTCATTAATTAAGGGATTTTTAGCAATAGTTCAAGTCTGAGTACACTGCTTTTGTAATGAAGAGTTTGAACTACTTTTCACAGACGTTGTCCAGTAAACTGTAGCATTTGTAATTAACAATATCAATATGTTCAAATATAGACAGGAAAATAAACATTAATGTAATTTCACATTTTGACCATCCAATTCTTCATTCAATGCATGGTGTCACATGGAAATGAATTTTGCTAAAGTATGGATTTCATATATGAAATTCCTTGGCTTATAACCTGCAGGGAGCTTATGAATTGCCAAGATTCAGGAACCAATCCACATAGAATATTTTTGTTGTTTTCAGAATTAACTGAGCGAGGAAATGCAAATGGAGCCCAGTGTGTTTTCCCATTCCTTTACAGAGGACAGTTTTATTATCAGTGTACAACTATAGATCACTTTAGAAGATGGTGTGCAACAACTGATAATTATGACAGAGACAGCAGATGGGGAAATTGTATAGGTTGGTCTGAAGTATCAAAATAGCAATTTGCGACTAAAATTTTTGAGATTTTCCCAGATGTCTGTGTACCACCATGGTGTTTGGCCTTTTTACGGATGATGTTATTTAATCTTACAAGAAAATGAATATTTTTTTGAAGGTTGTGCCACTCCTGCACCAATACCCACACCCAGTACATCTTGCAGAGGTATGATTTCATTTACATTCATTGAAATCTAATCATTGGATATTTTTTATTACCATTTTATGAAGTTCTTTTGTATCAGTTTATATATTTATACCAGTTTATATATCAGTTTGTATATATTATAGGAGATGATTGTTTAAAAATTGTACTATTTAGTGACTGAGTTCAATGTGTATTTATGTGTAGAAACATTACAATATTTTGGAGACTACATACATAGCTCTTTAACAATCAGTATTATTTTAACATGTGATTTTTACATTATGGTGCATATTAAAATATTCATTGTGTATATTTATTATAACTTCATGTTGTATCATCCTTGCATTGCTTTCTTTAGTTTTCTTTCTGCTATTCTATTGTACATACTTGATGTTTTTTATGTTTTAACTTGACGCATGTATTTTTTTGATATGGATTTGTCAATAAAAGTTTATATATATATGTATCTATTGGATATATATTTCAGGAATTGAAATTTCTAATAATCTAATCATTCACTTCAGAGAATACTGAGAGAGGCAATGCAGGAGGAGCATTGTGTGTGTTTCCATTCTTGTACAAGGGACAACTTTACTATTCTTGCACAACTGTCGACCACAACAGGAGATGGTGTGCAACGATCAGTAACTACGACCAGAACAGGAGGTGGGGAAATTGCATTGGTAAGCGATCATAAATGGTTTGAATCAATTGTGCAGAAAAATTTCATCAAATATTTGTAAATACTTCAGATATGACATTTTCATTTCTGTCATTCTTTGTTGCTAACAAACTTAATAAAGTGTTTATGCTTAAAACTTAAAATTTATGAATTATTTGAAATGTATTTAAATTGTTAACACTTTCTTGCATAATTGTAAACAAGTAGATGTATCAGTCAATATCAATATCAGTGTGTTATCAAATGTCACTAATAGGCTTATATATATATATATATATATATATGTAGCCGTATGCAGTGTAAACTGGATTGCAAGCAATATATCTGACTGGACCTTCTTCAATGTGTTTTTCTCTCAAATTTTGAATACAGGCTGTAACACTGCCGTTTCGACAAATCAACTAGGGCCAGCACCATCTACAGTACAGCTGACACCTACAACACCACAACCTATACCCTCAATGGCTCAGCCAGGACCAGCCTCAACACCTACTCCTTCATGCAGAGGTAAGATACATAGTTTATGGACTTACCGCTAATATGGCCGGGACTGATGAAAATAGAAGTGCCTCGCCACTTTTGTCTAATTGTACTATGTTGATTATTCCACGCCTTAACAGTTTATCAAGTTGTCTGTATCTATCTTCTTGTTATTTAAGCTGCTGTTCAAAAATCGCACAAATGTTTATGATTTTAAAGAGAATGGTAGTTTCATTAATTAAGGGATTTTCAGCAATAGTTCAAGTCTGAGTACACTGCTTTTGTAATGAAGATTTTGAACTACTTTTCACAGACGTTGTCCAGTAAACTGTAGCATTTGTAATTAACAATATCAATATGTTCAAATATAGACAGGAAAATAAACATTAATGTAATTTCACATTTTGACCATCCAATTCTTCATTCAATGCATGGTGTCACATGGAAATGAATTTGGCTAAAGTATGGATTTCATATATGAAATTCCTTGGCTTATAACCTGCAGGGAGCTAATGAATTGCCAAGATTCATGAACCAATCCACATAGAATATTTTTGTTGTTTTCAGAATTAACTGAGCGAAGAAATGCAAATGGAGCCCAGTGTGTTTTCCCATTCATTTACAGAGGACAGTTTTATTATCAGTGTACAACTATAGATCACTTTAGAAGATGATGTGCAACAACTGATAATTATGACAGAGACAGCAGATGGGGAAATTGTATAGGTTGGTCTGAAGTATCATAATAGCAATTTGCGACTAATATTTTTGAGATATTCCTAGATGTCTGTGTTCCACCAAGGTGTTTGGCCTTTTTACGGATGATGTTATTAAATCTTACAAGAAAATGAATATTTGTTTGAAGGTTGTGCCACTCCTGCACCAATACCCACACCCAGTACATCTTGCAGAGGTATGATTTCATTTACATTCATTGAAATCTAATCATTGGATATTTTTTATTACCATTTTATGAAGTTCTTTTGTATCAGTTTATATATTTATACCAGTTTATATATCAGTTTGTATATATTATAGGAGATGATTGTTTTAAATCGTACTATTTAGTGACTGAGTTCAATGTGTATTTATGTGTAGAAACATTACAATATTTTGGAGACTACATACATAGCTCTTTAACAATCAGTATTATTTTAACATGTGATTTTTACATTATGGTGCATATTAAAATATTCATTGTGTATATTTATTATAACTTCATGTTGTATCATTCTTGCATTGCTTTCTTTAGTTTTCTTTCTGCTATTCTATTGTACATACTTGATGTTTTTTATGTTTTAACTTGACGCATGTATCTTTTTGATATGGATTTGTCAATTAAAGTGTATATATATATATGTATCTATTGGATATAGATTTCAGGAATTGAAATTTCTAATAATCTAATCATTCACTGCAGAGAATACTGAGAGAGGCAATGCAGGAGGAGCATTGTGTGTGTTTCCATTCTTATACAAGGGACAACTTTACTATTCTTGCACAACTGTCGACCACAACAGGAGATGGTGTGCAACGACCAGTAACTACGACCAGGACTGGAGGTGGGGAAATTGCATTGGTAAGCGATCATAAATGGTTTGAATCAATTGTGCAGAAAAATTTCATCAAATACTTGTAAATACTTCAGATATGACATTTTCGTTTCTGTCATTCTTTGTTGCTAACAAACTTAAAATTGTGTTTATGCTTATTACTTAAAATTTATGAATTATTTGAAATGTATTTAAATTATTAACACTTTCTTGCATAATTGTAAACAAGTAGATGTATCAGTCAATATCATTCTTTGTTGCTAACAAACTTAAAATTGTGTTTATGCTTATTACTTAAAATTTATGAATTATTTGAAATGTATTTAAATTATTAACACTTTCTTGCATAATTGTAAACAAGTAGATGTATCAGTCAATATCAATATCAGTGTGTTATCAAATGTCACTAATAGGCTTATATATATATATATATATATATATGTAGCCGTATGCAGTGTAAACTGGATTGCAAGCAATATATCTGACTGGACCTTCTTCAATGTGTTTTTCTCTCAAATTTTGCATACAGGCTGTAACACTGCCGTTTCGACAAATCAACCAGGGCAGCACCATCTACAGTACAGCCGAGACCTACAACACCACAGCCTATACCCTCAATGGCTCAGCCAGGACCAGCCTCAACACCTACTCCTTCATGCAGAGGTAAGATACATAGTTTATGGACTTACCGCTAATATGGCCAGGACTGATGAAAATAGAAGCGCCTCGCCAATTTTGTCTAATTGTACCATGTTGATTATTCCACGCCTTAATCTTATCAAGTTGTCTGTATCTATCTTCTTGTTATTTTAAGCTGCTGTTCAAAAATCGCAGAAATTTTTATGATTTTAAAGAGAATGGTAGTTTCATTAATTAAGGGATTTTTAGCAATAGTTCAAGTCTGAGTACACTGCTTTTGTAATGAAGAGTTTGAACTACTTTTCACAGACGTTGTCCAGTAAACTGTAGCATTTGTAATTAACAATATCAATATGTTCAATTATAGACAGGAAAATAAACATTAATGTAATTTCACATTTTGACCATCCAATTCTTCATTCAATGCATGGTGTCACATGGAAATGAATTTTGCTAAAGTATGGATTTCATATATGAAATTCCTTGGCTTATAACCTGCAGGGAGCTTATGAATTGCCAAGATTCAGGAACCAATCCACATAGAATATTTTTGTTGTTTTCAGAATTAACTGAGCGAGGAAATGCAAATGGAGCCCAGTGTGTTTTCCCATTCCTTTACAGAGGACAGTTTTATTATCAGTGTACAACTATAGATCACTTTAGAAGATGGTGTGCAACAACTGATAATTATGACAGAGACAGCAGATGGGGAAATTGTATAGGTTGGTCTGAAGTATCAAAATAGCAATTTGCGACTAAAATTTTTGAGATTTTCCCAGATGTCTGTGTACCACCATGGTGTTTGGCCTTTTTACGGATGATGTTATTTAATCTTACAAGAAAATGAATATTTTTTTGAAGGTTGTGCCACTCCTGCACCAATACCCACACCCAGTACATCTTGCAGAGGTATGATTTCATTTACATTCATTGAAATCTAATCATTGGATATTTTTTATTACCATTTTATGAAGTTCTTTTGTATCAGTTTATATATTTATACCAGTTTATATATCAGTTTGTATATATTATAGGAGATGATTGTTTAAAAATTGTACTATTTAGTGACTGAGTTCAATGTGTATTTATGTGTAGAAACATTACAATATTTTGGAGACTACATACATAGCTCTTTAACAATCAGTATTATTTTAACATGTGATTTTTACATTATGGTGCATATTAAAATATTCATTGTGTATATTTATTATAACTTCATGTTGTATCATCCTTGCATTGCTTTCTTTAGTTTTCTTTCTGCTATTCTATTGTACATACTTGATGTTTTTTATGTTTTAACTTGACGCATGTATTTTTTTGATATGGATTTGTCAATAAAAGTTTATATATATATGTATCTATTGGATATATATTTCAGGAATTGAAATTTCTAATAATCTAATCATTCACTCCAGAGAATACTGAGAGAGGCAATGCAGGAGGAGCATTGTGTGTGTTTCCATTCTTGTACAAGGGACAACTTTACTATTCTTGCACAACTGTCGACCACAACAGGAGATGGTGTGCAACGATCAGTAACTACGACCAGAACAGGAGGTGGGGAAATTGCATTGGTAAGCGATCATAAATGGTTTGAATCAATTGTGCAGAAAAATTTCATCAAATATTTGTAAATACTTCAGATATGACATTTTCATTTCTGTCATTCTTTGTTGCTAACAAACTTAATAAAGTGTTTATGCTTAAAACTTAAAATTTATGAATTATTTGAAATGTATTTAAATTGTTAACACTTTCTTGCATAATTGTAAACAAGTAGATGTATCAGTCAATATCAATATCAGTGTGTTATCAAATGTCACTAATAGGCTTATATATATATATATATATATATATGTAGCCGTATGCAGTGTAAACTGGATTGCAAGCAATATATCTGACTGGACCTTCTTCAATGTGTTTTTCTCTCAAATTTTGAATACAGGCTGTAACACTGCCGTTTCGACAAATCAACCAGGGCCAGCACCATCTACAGTACAGCTGACACCTACAACACCACAACCTATACCCTCAATGGCTCAGCCAGGACCAGCCTCAACACCTACTCCTTCATGCAGAGGTAAGATACATAGTTTATGGACTTACCGCTAATATGGCCGGGACTGATGCAAATAGAAGTGCCTCGCCACTTTTGTCTAATTGTACTATGTTGATTATTCCACGCCTTAACAGTTTATCAAGTTGTCTGTATCTATCTTCTTGTTATTTAAGCTGCTGTTCAAAAATCGCAGAAATGTTTATGATTTTAAAGAGAATGGTAGTTTCATTAATTAAGGGATTTTTAGCAATAGTTCAAGTCTGAGTACACTGCTTTTGTAATGAAGATTTTGAACTACTTTTCACAGACGTTGTCCAGTAAACTGTAGCATTTGTAATTAACAATATCGATATGTTCAAATATAGACAGGAAAATAAACATTAATGTAATTTCACATTTTGACCATCCAATTCTTCATTCAATGCATGGTGTCACATGGAAATGAATTTGGCTAAAGTATGGATTTCATATATGAAATTCCTTGGCTTATAACCTGCAGGGAGCTTATGAATTGCCAAGATTCAGGAACCAATCCACATAGAATATTTTTGTTGTTTTCAGAATCAACTGAGCGAAGAAATGCAAATGGAGCCCAGTGTGTTTTCCCATTCATTTACAGAGGACAGTTTTATTATCAGTGTACAACTATAGATCACTTTAGAAGATGGTGTGCAACAACTGATAATTATGACAGAGACAGCAGATGGGGAAATTGTATTGGTTGGTCTGAAGTATCATAACAGCAATTTGCGACTAATATTTTTGAGATATTCCCAGATGTCTGTGTTCCACCAAGGTGTTTGGCCTTTTTACGGATGATGTTATTAAATCTTACAAGAAAATGAATATTTGTTTGAAGGTTGTGCCACTCCTGCACCAATACCCACACCCAGTACATCTTGCAGAGGTATGATTTCATATACATTCATTGAAATCTAATCATTGGATATTTTTTATTACCATTTTATGAAGTTCTTTTGTATCAGTTTATATATTTATACCAGTTTATATATCAGTTTGTATATATTATAGGAGATGATTGTTTTAAATCGTACTATTTAGTGACTGAGTTCAATGTGTATTTATGTGTAGAAACATTACAATATTTTGGAGACTACATACATAGCTCTTTAACAATCAGTATTATCTTAACATGTGATTTTTACATTATGGTGCATATTAAAATATTCATTGTGTATATTTATTATAACTTCATGTTGTATCATTCTTGCATTGCTTTCTTTAGTTTTCTTGCATAATTGTAAACAAGTAGATGTATCAGTCAATATCAATATCAGTGTGTTATCAAATGTCACTAATAGGCTTATATATATATATATATATATATATATATATATATATATATATATATATATATATGTAGCCGTATGCAGTGTAAACTGGATTGCAAGCAATATATCTGACTGGACCTTCTTCAATGTGTTTTTCTCTCAAATTTTGAATACAGGCTGTAACACTGCCGTTTCGACAAATCAACCAGGGCCAGCACCATCTACAGTACACCCAACACCTACAACACCACAACCTATACCCTCAATGGCTCAGCCAGGACCAGCCTCAACACCTACTCCTTCATGCAGAGGTAAGATACATAGTTTATGGACTTACCGCTAATATGGCCGGGACTGATGCAAATAGAAGTGCCTCGCCACTTTTGTCTAATTGTACTATGTTGATTATTCCACGCCTTAACAGTTTATCAAGTTGTCTGTATCTATCTTCTTGTTATTTAAGCTGCTGTTCAAAAATCGCACAAATGTTTATGATTTTAAAGAGAATGGTAGTTTCATTAATTAAGTGATTTTCAGCAATAGTTCAAGTCTGGGTACACTGCTTTTGTAATGAAGATTTTGAACTACTTTTCACAGACGTTGTCCAGTAAACTGTAGCATTTGTAATTAACAATATCAATATGTTCAAATATAGACAGGAAAATAAACATTAATGTAATTTCACATTTTGACCATCCAATTCTTCATTCAATGCATGGTGTCACATGGAAATGAATTTTGCTAAAGTATGGATTTCATATATGAAATTCCTTGGCTTATAACCTGCAGGGAGCTTATGAATTGCCAAGATTCAGGAACCAATCCACATAGAATATTTTTGTTGTTTTCAGAATTAACTGAGCGAGGAAATGCAAATGGAGCCCAGTGTGTTTTCCCATTCCTTTACAGAGGACAGTTTTATTATCAGTGTACAACTATAGATCACTTTAGAAGATGGTGTGCAACAACTGATAATTATGACAGAGACAGCAGATGGGGAAATTGTATAGGTTGGTCTGAAGTATCATAATAGCAATTTGCGACTAAAATTTTTGAGATTTTCCCAGATGTCTGTGTACCACCATGGTGTTTGGCCTTTTTACGGATGATGTTATTTAATCTTACAAGAAAATGAATATTTTTTTGAAGGTTGTGCCACTCCTGCACCAATACCCACACCCAGTACATCTTGCAGAGGTATGATTTCATTTACATTCATTGAAATCTAATCATTGGATATTTTTTATTACCATTTTATGAAGTTCTTTTGTATCAGTTTATATATTTATACCAGTTTATATATCAGTTTGTATATATTATAGGAGATGATTGTTTAAAAATCGTACTATTTAGTGACTGAGTTCAATGTGTATTTATGTGTAGAAACATTACAATATTTTGGAGACTACATACATAGCTCTTTAACAATCAGTATTATTTTAACATGTGATTTTTACATTATGGTGCATATTAAAATATTCATTGTGTATATTTATTATAACTTCATGTTGTATCATCCTTGCATTGCTTTCTTTAGTTTTCTTTCTGCTATTCTATTGTACATACTTGATGTTTTTTATGTTTTAACTTGACGCATGTATCTTTTTGATATGGATTTGTCAATAAAAGTTTATATATATATGTATCTATTGGATATATATTTCAGGAATTGAAATTTCTAATAATCTAATCATTCACTCCAGAGAATACTGAGAGAGGCAATGCAGGAGGAGCATTGTGTGTGTTTCCATTCTTGTACAAGGGACAACTTTACTATTCTTGCACAACTGTCGACCACAACAGGAGATGGTGTGCAACGATCAGTAACTACGACCAGAACAGGAGGTGGGGAAATTGCATTGGTAAGCGATCATAAATGGTTTGAATCAATTGTGCAGAAAAATTTCATCAAATATTTGTAAATACTTCAGATATGACATTTTCGTTTCTGTCATTCTTTGTTGCTAACAAACTTAAAATTGTGTTCATGCTTATTACTTAAAATTTATGAATTATTTGAAATGTATTTAAATTGTTAACACTTTCTTGCATAATTGTAAACAAGTAGATGTATCAGTCAATATCAATATCAGTGTGTTATCAAATGTCACTAATAGGCTTATATATATATATATATATATATATATATATAGCCGTATGCAGTGTAAACTGGATTGCAAGCAATATATCTGACTGGACCTTCTTCAATGTGTTTTTCTCTCAAATTTTGAATACAGGCTGTAACACTGCCGTTTCGACAAATCAACCAGGGCCAGCACCATCTACAGTACACCCAACACCTACAACACCACAACCTATACCCTCAATGGCTCAGCCAGGACCAGCCTCAACACCTACTCCTTCATGCAGAGGTAAGATACATAGTTTATGGACTTACCGCTAATATGGCCGGGACTGATGCAAATAGAAGTGCCTCGCCACTTTTGTCTAATTGTACTATGTTGATTATTCCACGCCTTAACAGTTTATCAAGTTGTCTGTATCTATCTTCTTGTTATTTAAGCTGCTGTTCAAAAATCGCACAAATGTTTATGATTTTAAAGAGAATGGTAGTTTCATTAATTAAGGGATTTTCAGCAATAGTTCAAGTCTGAGTACACTGCTTTTGTAATGAAGAGTTTGAACTACTTTTCACAGACGTTGTCCAGTAAACTGTAGCATTTGTAATTAACAATATCAATATGTTGAAATATAGACAGGAAAATAAACATTAATGTAATTTCACATTTTGACCATCCAATTCTTCATTCAATGCATGGTGTCACATGGAAATGAATTTGGCTAAAGTATGGATTTCATATATGAAATTCCTTGGCTTATAACCTGCAGGGAGCTTATGAATTGCCAAGATTCAGGAACCAATCCACATAGAATATTTTTGTTGTTTTCAGAATTAACTGAGCGAAGAAATGCAAATGGAGCCCAGTGTGTTTTCCCATTCATTTACAGAGGACAGTTTTATTATCAGTGTACAACTATAGATCACTTTAGAAGATGGTGTGCAACAACTGATAATTATGACAGAGACAGCAGATGGGGAAATTGTATAGGTTGGTCTGAAGTATCATAATAGCAATTTGCGACTAATATTTTTGAGATATTCTCAGATGTCTGTGTTCCACCAAGGTGTTTGGCCTTTTTACGGATGATGTTATTAAATCTTACAAGAAAATGAATATTTGTTTGAAGGTTGTGCCACTCCTGCACCAATACCCACACCCAGTACATCTTGCAGAGGTATGATTTCATTTACATTCATTGAAATCTAATCATTGGATATTTTTTATTACCATTTTATGAAGTTCTTTTGTATCAGTTTATATATTTATACCAGTTTATATATCAGTTTGTATATATTATAGGAGATGATTGTTTAAAAATCGTACTATTTAGTGACTGAGTTCAATGTGTATTTATGTGTAGAAACATTACAATATTTTGGAGACTACATACATAGCTCTTTAACAATCAGTATTATTTTAACATGTGATTTTTACATTATGGTGCATATTAAAATATTCATTGTGTATATTTATTATAACTTCATGTTGTATGATCCTTGCATTGCTTTCTTTAGTTTTCTTTCTGCTATTCTATTGTACATACTTGATGTTTTTTATGTTTTAACTTGACGCATGTATCTTTTTGATATGGATTTGTCAATAAAAGTTTATATATATATGTATCTATTGGATATATATTTCAGGAATTGAAATTTCTAATAATCTAATCATTCACTCCAGAGAATACTGAGAGAGGCAATGCAGGAGGAGCATTGTGTGTGTTTCCATTCTTGTACAAGGGACAACTTTACTATTCTTGCACAACTGTCGACCACAACAGGAGATGGTGTGCAACGATCAGTAACTACGACCAGAACAGGAGGTGGGGAAATTGCATTGGTAAGCGATCATAAATGGTTTGAATCAATTGTGCAGAAAAATTTCATCAAATATTTGTAAATACTTCAGATATGACATTTTCGTTTCTGTCATTCTTTGTTGCTAACAAACTTAAAATTGTGTTCATGCTTATTACTTAAAATTTATGAATTATTTGAAATGTATTTAAATTGTTAACACTTTCTTGCATAATTGTAAACAAGTAGATGTATCAGTCAATATCAATATCAGTGTGTTATCAAATGTCACTAATAGGCTTATATATATATATATATATATATATATATATAGCCGTATGCAGTGTAAACTGGATTGCAAGCAATATATCTGACTGGACCTTCTTCAATGTGTTTTTCTCTCAAATTTTGAATACAGGCTGTAACACTGCCGTTTCGACAAATCAACCAGGGCCAGCACCATCTACAGTACACCCAACACCTACAACACCACAACCTATACCCTCAATGGCTCAGCCAGGACCAGCCTCAACACCTACTCCTTCATGCAGAGGTAAGATACATAGTTTATGGACTTACCGCTAATATGGCCGGGACTGATGCAAATAGAAGTGCCTCGCCACTTTTGTCTAATTGTACTATGTTGATTATTCCACGCCTTAACAGTTTATCAAGTTGTCTGTATCTATCTTCTTGTTATTTAAGCTGCTGTTCAAAAATCGCACAAATGTTTATGATTTTAAAGAGAATGGTAGTTTCATTAATTAAGGGATTTTCAGCAATAGTTCAAGTCTGAGTACACTGCTTTTGTAATGAAGAGTTTGAACTACTTTTCACAGACGTTGTCCAGTAAACTGTAGCATTTGTAATTAACAATATCAATATGTTGAAATATAGACAGGAAAATAAACATTAATGTAATTTCACATTTTGACCATCCAATTCTTCATTCAATGCATGGTGTCACATGGAAATGAATTTGGCTAAAGTATGGATTTCATATATGAAATTCCTTGGCTTATAACCTGCAGGGAGCTTATGAATTGCCAAGATTCAGGAACCAATCCACATAGAATATTTTTGTTGTTTTCAGAATTAACTGAGCGAAGAAATGCAAATGGAGCCCAGTGTGTTTTCCCATTCATTTACAGAGGACAGTTTTATTATCAGTGTACAACTATAGATCACTTTAGAAGATGGTGTGCAACAACTGATAATTATGACAGAGACAGCAGATGGGGAAATTGTATAGGTTGGTCTGAAGTATCATAATAGCAATTTGCGACTAATATTTTTGAGATATTCTCAGATGTCTGTGTTCCACCAAGGTGTTTGGCCTTTTTACGGATGATGTTATTAAATCTTACAAGAAAATGAATATTTGTTTGAAGGTTGTGCCACTCCTGCACCAATACCCACACCCAGTACATCTTGCAGAGGTATGATTTCATTTACATTCATTGAAATCTAATCATTGGATATTTTTTATTACCATTTTATGAAGTTCTTTTGTATCAGTTTATATATTTATACCAGTTTATATATCAGTTTGTATATATTATAGGAGATGATTGTTTAAAAATCGTACTATTTAGTGACTGAGTTCAATGTGTATTTATGTGTAGAAACATTACAATATTTTGGAGACTACATACATAGCTCTTTAACAATCAGTATTATTTTAACATGTGATTTTTACATTATGGTGCATATTAAAATATTCATTGTGTATATTTATTATAACTTCATGTTGTATGATCCTTGCATTGCTTTCTTTAGTTTTCTTTCTGCTATTCTATTGTACATACTTGATGTTTTTTATGTTTTAACTTGACGCATGTATCTTTTTGATATGGATTTGTCAATAAAAGTTTATATATATATGTATCTATTGGATATATATTTCAGGAATTGAAATTTCTAATAATCTAATCATTCACTCCAGAGAATACTGAGAGAGGCAATGCAGGAGGAGCATTGTGTGTGTTTCCATTCTTGTACAAGGGACAACTTTACTATTCTTGCACAACTGTCGACCACAACAGGAGATGGTGTGCAACGATCAGTAACTACGACCAGAACAGGAGGTGGGGAAATTGCATTGGTAAGCGATCATAAATGGTTTGAATCAATTGTGCAGAAAAATTTCATCAAATATTTGTAAATACTTCAGATATGACATTTTCGTTTCTGTCATTCTTTGTTGCTAACAAACTTAAAATTGTGTTCATGCTTATTACTTAAAATTTATGAATTATTTGAAATGTATTTAAATTGTTAACACTTTCTTGCATAATTGTAAACAAGTAGATGTATCAGTCAATATCAATATCAGTGTGTTATCAAATGTCACTAATAGGCTTATATATATATATATATATATATATATATATAGCCGTATGCAGTGTAAACTGGATTGCAAGCAATATATCTGACTGGACCTTCTTCAATGTGTTTTTCTCTCAAATTTTGAATACAGGCTGTAACACTGCCGTTTCGACAAATCAACCAGGGCCAGCACCATCTACAGTACACCCAACACCTACAACACCACAACCTATACCCTCAATGGCTCAGCCAGGACCAGCCTCAACACCTACTCCTTCATGCAGAGGTAAGATACATAGTTTATGGACTTACCGCTAATATGGCCGGGACTGATGCAAATAGAAGTGCCTCGCCACTTTTGTCTAATTGTACTATGTTGATTATTCCACGCCTTAACAGTTTATCAAGTTGTCTGTATCTATCTTCTTGTTATTTAAGCTGCTGTTCAAAAATCGCACAAATGTTTATGATTTTAAAGAGAATGGTAGTTTCATTAATTAAGGGATTTTCAGCAATAGTTCAAGTCTGAGTACACTGCTTTTGTAATGAAGAGTTTGAACTACTTTTCACAGACGTTGTCCAGTAAACTGTAGCATTTGTAATTAACAATATCAATATGTTGAAATATAGACAGGAAAATAAACATTAATGTAATTTCACATTTTGACCATCCAATTCTTCATTCAATGCATGGTGTCACATGGAAATGAATTTGGCTAAAGTATGGATTTCATATATGAAATTCCTTGGCTTATAACCTGCAGGGAGCTTATGAATTGCCAAGATTCAGGAACCAATCCACATAGAATATTTTTGTTGTTTTCAGAATTAACTGAGCGAAGAAATGCAAATGGAGCCCAGTGTGTTTTCCCATTCATTTACAGAGGACAGTTTTATTATCAGTGTACAACTATAGATCACTTTAGAAGATGGTGTGCAACAACTGATAATTATGACAGAGACAGCAGATGGGGAAATTGTATAGGTTGGTCTGAAGTATCATAATAGCAATTTGCGACTAATATTTTTGAGATATTCCCAGATGTCTGTGTTCCACCAAGGTGTTTGGCCTTTTTACGGATGATGTTATTAAATCTTACAAGAAAATGAATATTTGTTTGAAGGTTGTGCCACTCCTGCACCAATACCCACACCCAGTACATCTTGCAGAGGTATGATTTCATTTACATTCATTGAAATCTAATCATTGGATATTTTTTATTACCATTTTATGAAGTTCTTTTGTATCAGTTTATATATTTATACCAGTTTATATATCAGTTTGTATATATTATAGGAGATGATTGTTTTAAATCGTACTATTTAGTGACTGAGTTCAATGTGTATTTATGTGTAGAAACATTACAATATTTTGGAGACTACATACATAGCTCTTTAACAATCAGTATTATTTTAACATGTGATTTTTACATTATGGTGCATATTAAAATATTCATTGTGTATATTTATTATAACTTCATGTTGTATGATCCTTGCATTGCTTTCTTTAGTTTTCTTTCTGCTATTCTATTGTACATACTTGATGTTTTTTATGTTTTAACTTGACGCATGTATCTTTTTGATATGGATTTGTCAATTAAAGTGTATATATATATATGTATCTATTGGATATAGATTTCAGGAATTGAAATTTCTAATAATCTAATCATTCACTGCAGAGAATACTGAGAGAGGCAATGCAGGAGGAGCATTGTGTGTGTTTCCATTCTTATACAAGGGACAACTTTACTATTCTTGCACAACTGTCGACCACAACAGGAGATGGTGTGCAACGACCAGTAACTACGACCAGGACCGGAGGTTGGGAAATTGCATTGGTAAGCGATCATAAATGGTTTGAATCAATTGTGCAGAAAAATTTCATCAAATACTTGTAAATACTTCAGATATGACATTTTCGTTTCTGTCATTCTTTGTTGCTAACAAACTTAAAATTGTGTTTATGCTTATTACTTAAAATTTATGAATTATTTGAAATGTATTTAAATTATTAACACTTTCTTGCATAATTGTAAACAAGTAGATGTATCAGTCAATATCAATATCAGTGTGTTATCAAATGTCACTAATAGGCTTATATATATATATATATATATGTAGCCGTATGCAGTGTAAACTGGATTGCAAGCAATATATCTGACTGGACCTTCTTCAATGTGTTTTTCTCTCAAATTTTGCATACAGGCTGTAACACTGCCGTTTCGACAAATCAACCAGGGCAGCACCATCTACAGTACAGCCGAGACCTACAACACCACAGCCTATACCCTCAATGGCTCAGCCAGGACCAGCCTCAACACCTACTCCTTCATGCAGAGGTAAGATACATAGTTTATGGACTTACCGCTAATATGGCCAGGACTGATGAAAATAGAAGCGCCTCGCCAATTTTGTCTAATTGTACCATGTTGATTATTCCACGCCTTAATCTTATCAAGTTGTCTGTATCTATCTTCTTGTTATTTAAGCTGCTGTTCAAAAATCGCACAAATGTTTATGATTTTAAAGAGAATGGTAGTTTCATTAATTAAGGGATTTTTAGCAATAGTTCAAGTCTGAGTACACTGCTTTTGTAATGAAGAGTTTGAACTACTTTTCACAGACGTTGTCCAGTAAACTGTAGCATTTGTAATTAACAATATCAATATGTTCAAATATAGACGGGAAAATAAACATTAATGTAATTTCACATTTTGACCATCCAATTCTTCATTCAATGCATGGTGTCACATGGAAATGAATTTTGCTAAAGTATGGATTTCATATATGAAATTCCTTGGCTTATAACCTGCAGGGAGCTTATGAATTGCCAAGATTCAGGAACCAATCCACATAGAATATTTTTGTTGTTTTCAGAATTAACTGAGCGAGGAAATGCAAATGGAGCTCAGTGTGTTTTCCCATTCCTTTACAGAGGACAGTTTTATTATCAGTGTACAACTATAGATCACTTTAGAAGATGGTGTGCAACAACTGATAATTATGACAGAGACAGCAGATGGGGAAATTGTATAGGTTGGTCTGAAGTATCATAATAGCAATTTGCGACTAAAATTTTTGAGATTTTCCCAGATGTCTGTGTTCCACCATGGTGTTTGGACTTTTTACGGATGATGTTATTTAATCTTACAAGAAAATGAATATTTTTTTGAAGGTTGTGCCACCCCTGCACCAATACCCACACCCAGTACATCTTGCAGAGGTATGATTTCATTTACATTCATTGAAATCTAATCATTGGATATTTTTTATTACCATTTTATGAAGTTCTTTTGTATCAGTTTATATATTTATACCAGTTTATATATCAGTTTGTATATATTATAGGAGATGATTGTTTAAAAATCGTACTATTTAGTGACTGAGTTCAATGTGTATTTATGTGTAGAAACATTACAATATTTTGGAGACTACATACATAGCTCTTTAACAATCAGTATTATTTTAACATGTGATTTTTACATTATGGTGCATATTAAAATATTCATTGTGTATATTTATTATAACTTCATGTTGTATCATCCTTGCATTGCTTTCTTTAGTTTTCTTTCTGCTATTCTATTGTACATACTTGATGTTTTTTATGTTTTAACTTGACGCATGTATTTTTTTGATATGGATTTGTCAATAAAAGTTTATATATATATGTATCTATTGGATATATATTTCAGGAATTGAAATTTCTAATAATCTAATCATTCACTCCAGAGAATACTGAGAGAGGCAATGCAGGAGGAGCATTGTGTGTGTTTCCATTCTTGTACAAGGGACAACTTTACTATTCTTGCACAACTGTCGACCACAACAGGAGATGGTGTGCAACGATCAGTAACTACGACCAGAACAGGAGGTGGGGAAATTGCATTGGTAAGCGATCATAAATGGTTTGAATCAATTGTGCAGAAAAATTTCATCAAATATTTGTAAATACTTCAGATATGACATTTTCATTTCTGTCATTCTTTGTTGCTAACAAACTTAATAAAGTGTTTATGCTTAAAACTTAAAATTTATGAATTATTTGAAATGTATTTAAATTGTTAACACTTTCTTGCATAATTGTAAACAAGTAGATGTATCAGTCAATATCAATATCAGTGTGTTATCAAATGTCACTAATAGGCTTATATATATATATATATATATATATATGTAGCCGTATGCAGTGTAAACTGGATTGCAAGCAATATATCTGACTGGACCTTCTTCAATGTGTTTTTCTCTCAAATTTTGAATACAGGCTGTAACACTGCCGTTTCGACAAATCAACCAGGGCCAGCACCATCTACAGTACAGCTGACACCTACAACACCACAACCTATACCCTCAATGGCTCAGCCAGGACCAGCCTCAACACCTACTCCTTCATGCAGAGGTAAGATACATAGTTTATGGACTTACCGCTAATATGGCCGGGACTGATGCAAATAGAAGTGCCTCGCCACTTTTGTCTAATTGTACTATGTTGATTATTCCACGCCTTAACAGTTTATCAAGTTGTCTGTATCTATCTTCTTGTTATTTAAGCTGCTGTTCAAAAATCGCAGAAATGTTTATGATTTTAAAGAGAATGGTAGTTTCATTAATTAAGGGATTTTTAGCAATAGTTCAAGTCTGAGTACACTGCTTTTGTAATGAAGATTTTGAACTACTTTTCACAGACATTGTCCAGTAAACTGTAGCATTTGTAATTAACAATATCGATATGTTCAAATATAGACAGGAAAATAAACATTAATGTAATTTCACATTTTGACCATCCAATTCTTCATTCAATGCATGGTGTCACATGGAAATGAATTTGGCTAAAGTATGGATTTCATATATGAAATTCCTTGGCTTATAACCTGCAGGGAGCTTATGAATTGCCAAGATTCAGGAACCAATCCACATAGAATATTTTTGTTTTCAGAATTAACTGAGCGAGGAAATGCAAATGGAGCCCAGTGTGTTTTCCCATTCCTTTACAGAGGACAGTTTTATTATCAGTGTACAACTATAGATCACTTTAGAAGATGGTGTGCAACAACTGATAATTATGACAGAGACAGCAGATGGGGAAATTGTATAGGTTGGTCTGAAGTATCATAATAGCAATTTGCAACTAATATTTTTGAGATATTCCCAGATGTCTGTGTTCCACCATGGTGTTTGGCCTTTTTACGGATGATGTTATTAAATCTTACAAGAAAATGAATATTTTTTTGAAGGTTGTGCCACTCCTGCACCAATACCCACACCCAGTACATCTTGCAGAGGTATGATTTCATTTACATTCATTGAAATCTAATCATTGGATATTTTTTATTACCATTTTATGAAGTTCTTTTGTATCAGTTTATATATTTATACCAGTTTATATATCAGTTTGTATATATTATAGGAGATGATTGTTTTAAATCGTACTATTTAGTGACTGAGTTCAATGTGTATTTATGTGTAGAAACATTACAATATTTTAGAGACTACATACATAGCTCTTTAACAATCAGTATTATTTTAACATGTGATTTTTACATTATGGTGCATATTAAAATATTCATTGTGTATATTTATTATAACTTCATGTTGTATCATTCTTGCATTGCTTTCTTTAGTTTTCTTTCTGCTATTCTATTGTACATACTTGATGTTTTTTATGTTTTAACTTGACGCATGTATCTTTTTGATATGGATTTGTCAATTAAAGTGTATATATATATGTATCTATTGGATATAGATTTCAGGAATTGAAATTTCTAATAATCTAATCATTCACTGCAGAGAATACTGAGAGAGGCAACACAGGAGGAGCATTGTGTGTGTTTCCATTCTTGTACAAGGGACAACTTTACTATTCTTGCACAACTGTCGACCACAACAGGAGATGGTGTGCAACGATCAGTAACTACGACCAGAACAGGAGGTGGGGAAATTGCAATGGTGAGTCAATAAATTTACTGAGATTTGGTATAATAAAAGTGTTACATTGATTTCATATGACGAGCATTTAATAATGAACATGGTCATCCTCATAAAGGGTACAAAAGCTACCAAGCTTTATAGGCTTTTTTCTGAAATGATTGAATCCTTTTTAGAGTTGAGGAAGGAATCTTCATGCATAATTCTCAGCAATTTTCACTTTTTCTTATAGGCAGGTCTTCTGGTGCAAAAGATAATTACAACAACTTGACTTTGCCATAATTTTGGACTAAGTTAGCTTTGCACAGAAAGGGAGACAAATCTAATCCAGAAAATTACAGAAAAAGCACAATAAATGTTGTTATGTGCAAAATCTTTGATGCTGTCTTAAATGCACAGCTTTACTATAAAAATGGTTCTGAATCTTGATGAACCTTGTCAGTTTGGGTTTACTTCAGGAGCATGCACACCTGACTGCGTCTTTATCCTTGATACTGTTATTATATACCAAAAACAAAAACGTGAGCCTCTCTATCTCTGTTTTGTAGATTTCACTAAAGCATTTTACTAAATTAATAGAAATGCTCTGTACTATAAACTTATGAATCAAAAGATAGGCATAAAAATGCTAAACATAATAATGAGCATGTACGACAAAGCTGAAGTACGAGTTAATTTAGGCAATATTTGAAATCCAATTGATAGCAGCTACAGTGTCTTGCAAGGTGGAATTCTCAGCCTCGAGTTGTTTTCTATCTGACCTGCCTAACTATTTGGATAATATATATTTGTCTTTTCCCATTGCTTACAATACAAAACAAAAATCAAAATTTAGGGGAATTAATTTTTTTTGCAAATCCTCTACTTTTATTAACTTATTTAGGAATTTACTTTAAAGGCCCCTATGACAAAAAAGGTATTATATATTTGAAAATAACTGCTCTAGATTTACTATTTATGAGTATTAATGACAAGTTATTGTCCAAATGATAACTATTCAGTATTGATTTCAATTTAAGGAGTTATCAAAATTTCTTTCAGTGCCACTCCAGCTCCTGCTCCTGGGCCAAGGTACATTCCCATTCTATTCCCTTTACCTATTCCATTCCCCCTTCCTGTTCCTGCCCCAGGCCCTCCTCCCCTGCCTCCTATTATCCAACCGGTTCCCCAATACTTATCCTTTTTACCTGCAAGTGAAGCATGTTCAGCCCTGTTGGCTTGTTTATGTGATAAGCCCTGTAGTGCCTGTGCAACCTTGGCCAAACCCACAATATTAAGTGAGAAGACTTCACAAATTTGCAGGGCCCTGTTTGCATGTAAGTGAAGCATGTTGAACCATGTCTTCATGTTTGTAGAGCATGTTAGATCCTTTAAATTGATTTGTCTAAAGAAGTGAAGACGTTTCTATACTTTTGTGAAAAATGGTCATTAGAAAGTAGGAGTTCGACTTATTTTTTTAACATTTCGGTCGGTCCATTTTTATTGCTACGTGATATAATTACGAAAAAACAAATATTCAGAAAAACATGTGGATATTCAGCTTGAAACACAATATTTAACATATTAAACATCTCATTCATCTAGGGAACAAGACAGGCAAGTATTTCTTTGAAAAATGTAGTGTATAGATTGAAGATCTTTATAACTGACTATGCAACCATACTCAAATGTGATTGACAAACCTGTGGTTTAAAAGTTCTCTAGTTGTTTACAACCAAGCTTCTCATGTTTTATTTGATTACCATGACCATGGATATACCACCTTAGACCTTAGATATACCACCTTAGACCTTAGTTCCAATTCAGTATCTCACTTGACCAATTATTGTCTCCCAAATCCATAGTCTTACAAATGATTACTACTCAAAGGTCCACTCTCACAAGAAACAGAGTAGCTACACAGCCTTTGTCAAAATTACTCTAAGGAGTAAATGTGTAACCCTTATAGAGAGTAAATCAACCTTCTGTAGGGAGTAAAGGTATTCTCCATTCGATTTCTACTCGGTTGAATATCTCATCTTACTCCCCAAAGAGGGTACATTTCACTCAATAGGGGTAGAATTTTACTCCTTTAACTTTTGACATAAGGCTCTACTCAATTTGTAGGATTAACCAACTCTGTTTCGTGTGAGTGCCTATATATTCTGAAGATCAATCAGATATTTAGCATTCCTCTCTCCGAATCACCGCTTATATATGTCAGTGTATACTTTCTTTAAAGACATATCGCCAAATCACAATATTGTATTTTTCTTATTTTCCATCACTCTATTTTTTATTAATTCCTTTGTTTTTTTACAATATTACCAATTCACCAATGAATCGTTTCTTAAATTTCGCAAAAAATTGTTTCAGTACATTTTCAATGTCCACTATTTATAAGCATTTTCCAAACTTCTGCCAAGTATCTATTTTTAGCATATTCCCAAAATCACTCTTTGTCAATGTCCTTTATTTTGCAATCTTTTGCCATCTTGTAGTCACCATGTTTTAGTAATATATATTTAGGTTCAGTTCACAACATGCCATCAATCTATGTTAAACCTCCGTAATCCTGCATAACTCGTGTAAAGTAGAGTTCTTAGGCATTTGATCTATTTCAAATACATTTCAACATTTATAGTAAGTCTTTAATTATTTGGATAGTGCATATTGAAATCCTCAATTCTGACAACCATTTGTTTCCTTTATTAATTATTCAGAGACAAACAGAAACAACTCCATTGGTATTTGGCCCAACTCCACTGTTTGGAACTACTCCAATTGTCAAATCAGGAACTACTCCAATCTTATCCGAACAATCGACCGCTCCGATATTAGACCCCGCAGCACAACAGCCGACAATACAGGCAACACCTGTATTACGCAGAAGGAGAGTTCAACCAGAGGGGACTACGCCAATTCAAAATGTTATTGTTATATTTAGTCCGACAACCCCTGTAATCTTAGCAGAGTCTCCTACAACTCCTATCATTCTGGCGGAAACACCAACATCGCCTATCATAAATGCAGCTCCAACATCAGAAACTACGCCAATAAGAACTGGTGCACGGGCTGCAGGAACAACTGCAATCACAGATGCTGCCGTGTTCTTTAACGCAGCGCAATCAGAAGGAACTACACCCGTTATTAACGTAATACAAGAATCATCAACTACACCTATTATTCAAAATGGAAGAAATGTAAATAACTTGCCATCTACCACAGACATTATAAATGCAGTGCAATCGTCTACAACTGCAATAGATGTAAAGGCAGTTGGAGCATCATCGACTACTCCTGTTATAAATGGAGAACGGTCGACCACATCAATTTTCAATGGCACGACAACGAATAATAATGGGTTTATCGAGACCATTGACAGAACAGGTAATGAATTTGAAAATTCCATGATTGATATCTGTGAAATACCATCATTAAAATGTTATACTTTAGCAAACCCAAGACCCGTTCTGTGAAGAATATTACTCAAAAAGGGTAATGATATAAGAATTGAATTCATAGGTCTTGCTGATGGCTCTCTCTCTGTTAGTAACAAGTCATCCATTGAAGGTCCAATAGTTATTACAGGCTTATATAATGCAGATCATGCCTTCACATTTTGTCATCTTTGCTGTCACAGAATTCATTAAATGTATCAGCATTACAAAATTTTACATTTTAATATTACTGATACAATAATATTGCAGGATGCACCAATGGTATACTTTATATCATAGTTCGACGAACATTATCGTCGGATGGGACACTCATTGGGACTTCTGTGGACAGTCCTTTGATTTGTCAAGCATCGTGTGCACTGGATATTAACTGCTTAGCTTTCGACTATGACAGGATCACCAAATTGTAAGTACCCGGATAAAGATGTACCAACTTGAAAGCAAAATTCCTGAGCAACTCAATTTTCAAAAAAAAATAAGTTTTCGACAAATTCCGACCGAAATATTGTTTTCTTATACCACAATCACAGATGAGTCATGTTCACAAATAGCCTCTTATTAAAATTGTATCAAATCCCTTATAATGTAATTTTACAAATTTTGCATAGTTTACATGTCCAGTATTACATCATATGTATAATGATCAAATGAACTGAAACCGATGTCAAATGTATAAATGACTGAGGCGTATGGATCCGGAGTCCATGTAAATACATGAACTGTCTTTATCACAACTGACACAATATTTATGACTTGTATTGTCTGGGTCTGATGGCTGCTATAACAGCACCACTCTTCAGATTGCGATTGCTAGATGCCAAATATGTTTGTCACTACTATGTGCCAATTATGTAATACTTTTCCAATTTCAATTGATAGCTACCAAATATTTTTGCCATAAAATTCAATTACAGGCTGCAAAATATGTTCAATTAGCATATCATTTGATTGCTAACTGCCAAATATGGTTTCCATAACCAAATCTAGTTGCCAAAAAATTCTTAATATTACATTCAAATCATTGTTGCCAACTGTTACATCCAATCACTAGCTGCCAAATAGGTTTTCTATCTCAATTGCTGTAACCAAATCTTAATCATATTTGGCACAGTAACCATAAAATACATCACCAGTTACTAATATTTTCCCACATCGTTGCAGGTGTTTTGAGCATGGAACAGGATATTTACTTTGAGTATTTTCTAACATAACTGGAGTGGACCAGTACCGTAACTCTATTAAAAGCAACATTTGACCCAACAACATTTTTTATTTGCCAATGAAAGTTTATTTTTTCCAAATTATGTTATGCTGCTATTAGAAAGACATAAACTGATAAATATGGTGCATTTACATACTACCAAAACTGCTGGATGTCACACGTGTATTTATCTAGCAACAATTAATGCAATATCGCCAAGATAACGTTAAAAAAAAAAGGCATAGAGTGTAGTACTACGATAATTTCTAAGAAATTAGGAAAAAAAAAAAGTATTTCATGCGAGAAGTTATATCTAATGTTAATGTAATACAGGCCTACAGGAGAAACAACACATTTACAACATGATACATTAAAACGGAGGCTACAATAGTGATTGTTCGTTATGCCAAGAGTTTGAACTTATAATGTCATTAAGTAACCATTCAATAGGCAGTATACATTTTTGCTATAAACGATTTGTAACTTTACTTAGTTAAACAAAAAACCAAAAACAACAATGACATATAAAACATTACACTGATAATTACTCCATTATTACTATCAAATGTCACGATAATTTGTCAAAATTCTTTCCTAATTTCTATTGACACAGTATATAACTGGACATAAAATCAAGTAATTGGCAATAACATATTTTTAACTTAAGCCTGTTCATTTCTTAAAATTCTACCTAATATGGGAACTTGAAAATAAAAAATGTACATGTATAATTATAAAAAATATATATACAATTTAATATAATAAAACATGTCACATAAGTCCACCCTCGGTCCAAAATACAACTCAATAATATGAAAGTTTTTTAAAACATTTTTGTTGAGTAAACCTTCGTGATTCTGGTTTTAGTGATTTCACTTACACGGTTGGATTCCAGGTATACCATTTGGAATCCAAGTTCTCAATGTCAGATTTATTAGATAATCGTCTATTTTGGTGCTTCAGGTGTCCCTCATATTACGCATCAATTGCATTTCTTGCCAATGAGTTCATTGTAGGAATGGTTCATTATGCCCTTGTGAAGGCATCAATCCCAAGTGTACCTGCCAGATAAAATAGTTTCATTACCTCCAATTTAGAATTTTTACGAATGGATGTATTTGGCCTGGCATTATCTAGATATTGAGTGAAACTAAATCCGAAATACCCCTACTTCAGTCTTAGACAAAGAAATCTGTAATTCTTACTGAATTAATACTTATCATACGTGTTTATGAAAATACCATGGACTAAAGGTAACCGGCTAGACCAAACGCCATGCCAAATACGGTCAAAATTATATCAGCCTATTAACGCTGAGGGCGACCACACGCGGGTAATCTGGATTACCCTCGGTCCGGTGGCATCCATCTTGTGTCTTGATTCACAGCATGAATAATTGATGCATGTGTAAAGGCCACACAAGTCATAAAACAGTAAGGCATATATTAAAAGTATTATTGTTGCATAGAATGGTCTGATTTGCGAGAAATTATACACAAGTTGCCCCGATATTTTGAGGGTAATCCAAATTTTTAAAGAGGGTAATCTAAGCTTCTGTTGAATTGAGGATAATCATAATATTCAACCCCCCCTCCCCACCCCTAACGGGAGACACTGAAAACCATTTTAGCGACTCGACACAGGTAGATAGTATATATCACAGACGAAAGTATAATGTGTGTAAAAATAATTAATTATAAAATACGCAGGTGCTCAATTAGCTCAAGTAAAACTCAAAAGTGTCTTCCAAAAAAAATTATAAACTGTCTAAGAACAATATTATTTTTGGGTATTGGACTAAAATGGCCATGGAGGAGGGGGGGGGGCCTAAACATTGGTTATAGGCATATATATATATATATATATATATTTGTTGTCTTTTTTGGCCATAACAAGCTGCTGGGTTGTGAATTGAAATTGTATATATAAACTGGCTTAATTTTTCCCATTACTCTATATATGAATACAATCTTATATAGTAACAACCTCAATTTCTCCATCTTTCTATCTTGCTTTCTTTCTTTCTCTTTCTTTTGTTCTCTTTCCTTCTTTCTGTCTTTCTTTCAATCACTCAATCAATCAATTAATTGCTTTCTTTTTTCTTTAAATCAATCAATTAATCAATCTCTTTCTTTCTCTTTAATAAATCTTCCTTTCTAATCAGTCATTCAATAAATTTTTCTTTCTTTGTTTTTTTTCTTTCCTAAGACTATTAATCTATGAATGAATCAAACAATATTAAAAAAAAACCGCACTAACTTGGATAACCATCTTTCATGCTGCTTCAGAATGTACATTCTTGTGAGTTCACTGCTCAAACCTTTAATACTCAAGCCCTTCAGAAATCGTTTTGGTTTTCTCTGTCGTCTTATGTTACAAACCACTCTGTAGATATGGGAGTCTTTGATTCAGAATAACGCTAGTAGCTGCATGGCGACTTTTTTTTTTAATTTTTTAAAAATAAACAAGATTACCCAAGACGAAACTCGAGATTACCCTGCATATTTTATTATGGATTACCTTCAAATCCATATTAACGAAATTTTATTAATTCTGGTCAACACAGTACCTTAAACCATCAGATGCATCCCACAAATGAACAATACAACTTCGAACATGTCTACAACTAATTATTGGGAAGTTTAGGTCTTATTAACCGTGCTATTGGCTTGAATATTTTTGAATCAACAGTTAAAATGGATGCCACCTGACCGAGGGTAATCCAGAGTGATTAACAGCTGATTAACATACTGGGACTTCCAAAGACTGACAGCTGGTTAGGGTTATTCATCACTGGGGGTTTTCTTTCTCCTTTACTTTTGGCTCTTGATCCTGTTGGTCCTCAGCCACACACTTTCCAACTGAAATCATTACAATTGATATTTATAAGCACTAACAGTGGGCTGGTCATAACTACTCCACCAGTTACCTCTTGTAAACTGAAATAAAACTCTGATTGCTTTTCATATTATGTTATTTTATGTTGATTTACACAAACTTACACGGCCATTTGATCAATTTGCAATACTTTGTATCAAGCCACTAAACTAACAAGTATGCTTCTTAAGAGTCCCTTTCTACTTATATTATCCATACCATAGCCAGACATTAATTACCTTATAGGTCAGAACGTCGTTTCCTTTATACACCAATATACCCTTCCAGAGCAAGATTCTGTGCTACTTTTACACCAGAGCCGCATACAACAAAACTGCCTTATAATGAATTATTAACAGTTCCAAATAGGTTGGAAATAAGCAGGTCCTACTGTATGTATGCCAAGGTGAGTAAAATTCACTATAAAATATAGCTGACAGTGTGATCAATATGTCTGCCACATGCAGCTGCTCATACAAACAAAGCTCAATGATATGTTCATTGATTCAAATATAATACAATACAGTATGACACAATACAATACAAAACAATACAACACTAACCTGGATCTATCTCATACTCCAGACTGGCACATTGAATGCCATATGGTGTTCCATTTTCGTTTTCAATGTCAGTCTCCAGCCCTGAGTCATCAGGAGCAGTCGAAGCGCTTGCATTTTCTGTGGAAGTAGCTGTCACTGTCAATGTTTCGTTACATCGGTGACTTTGGCTA
Source organism: Alitta virens (assembly GCA_932294295.1). Lineage (NCBI taxonomy): Eukaryota > Metazoa > Annelida > Polychaeta > Phyllodocida > Nereididae > Alitta > Alitta virens. The sequence goes on along the minus strand of OW028578.1, from coordinate 22,746,602 downwards.
ATACTCAGACGCTCAAGTGCAGCAGATAAAGTACTATCATCTGTTAATGTAGTTGTACCGGTTTTGGTGGTAGTTGCAGTAAGTCCAGAGGAGACAGTTGAACCAAGTCCATGGGAAGCAGTTACACTTAATCCAGGGGAGGCATTAGAAACAGGCATTGGAAAAGCATGTCCCAGGGAAATGGTTCCACTATATTTAGGAACTGTAGGGGAATCAACTGAACTTAGCCAAGTGGGGCTAGTTGAACTAAGGACAGGGGAAAGTGGTGCATAGCTTGGACTAGTGCTAGAACCAATTACTGGTGAAGAAATTGAACTAAAACCAGTGGAGACAGTAGAACAAATTGCAGGAGAAGCATATATACCAAGTCCTGGAGAAGCCTTTGAACCAAGTACCGGGGACAAAGTAGTGCTGCATCCCGGGAATGCAGATGAAGCAAAAGTAAATCCACCCACTGAAGAAACGAATCCCAAGTTAGAGCTACTAGACAGGGCTCCCGAGGTTGATAATGCGGGTGCTGTTTCCCCTTTGCTTGTCTCAGTAACACCAGGTCTTTGAGTACTGCAACATACACACTTGATTACATCTGATTTGTTTTGCACAAGGCAGACTTTGCACTTCCATTCATTAGGTTTTGGCTTAAAATTTAATAAATCTTCAAGTCTTCTAATCGTCGATAAAACTGGATTTGGACCTGATGTTTTGCTGCCATCTGATTGCACTGGCCTACTGCTGCCAAATGTACCAGATGTACTTGAGGTGGTTGTCAGCTGCTTGAAGGTAAATCCTGTACTACTGGAAGTTGTAACAATACCAACAGTCCCGAATATGCCTGATGCTCCAGAGGTGGTAGAAGGCCGACCGATAGCGAACCCTAAACTGCCAGCAGATGCACCATTTCCAGATAAACTAGATCCCATTGCGGTAGATGGCTGTTTGAAGGTGAACCCTGCACTGCCAGTAGTTGCACCATTCCCAGATAAACTAGATGCTGTAGTGGTAGTTGACTGACTGAAGGTGAACCCTGCACTGCCAGTAGTTGCACCATTCCCAGATAAACTAGATGCTGTAGTGGTAGTTGACTGACTGAAGGTGAACCCTGCACTGCCAGTAGTTGCACCATTCCCAGATAAACTAGATGCTTTAGCGGTAGTTGACTGACTGAAGGTGAACCCTGCATGGCCAGTAGTGGCACCATTCCCTGATAAACTAGATGCTGTAGTGGTAGTTGGCTGGCTGAAGGTGAACCCTGCACTGCAAGTGGTTGCACCATTCCCAGATAAACTAGATGCTGTAGTGGTAGTTGGCTGGCTGAAGGTGAACCCTGCACTGCAAGTAGTTGCACCATTCCCAGATAAACTAGATGCTGTAGTGGTAGTTGGCTGACTGAAGGTGAACCCTGCACTGCCAGTAGTTGTACCATCCCCAGATAAACTAGATGCCGTGGTGGTAGTTGGCTGACTGAAGGTGAACCCTGCACGGCCAATAGATGCACCATTTCCAGATAAACTAGATGCTGTAGTGGTAGTTGGCTGACTGAAGGTGAACCCTGCACTGCCAGTAGTTGCACCATCCCCAGATAAACTAGATGCCGTGGTGGTAGTTGGCTGACTGAAGGTGAACCCTGCACGACCAATAGATGCACCATTTCCAGATAAACTAGATGCTGTAGTGGTAGTTGGCTGACTGAAGGTGAACCCTGCACTGCCAGTAGTTGCACCATCCCCAGATAATCTAGAGGCCGCGGTGGCAGTTGGCTGACCGAAGGTGAACCCTGCACTGCTAGTAGTTGCACTATTTCCATTTGTACTAGATGCCTTCATGGTAGTTGGCCAACCACGAGATAATCCTGTACTTTCAGCATCATTGGTACTCATTGCAAAACTTAATGGCTTATCATGTTTGTTATCACTTTGGGTTGTAGAATCTGAAACAGAATCAACTAACCTCCTCACAAATGTAAAATGTATACACTTGTAAATAATTATAAAAAAAAGGCATTTTCTTAAATGGTAGTCTACACTCCTGTTTGCAAACACTAGAGTATCTCATTTGTGTGATTTATTTTTCACACATTCAATGTTGATAGAAATACCTTCCACAAAGCCAGTTTTTAGAACTGTTTATTATAAATGTTATTTATATAGGCATTGAATGTGTAAATCATCCATTCTGAGAAAATTTTGGACCAAGTTACTAGCACAAAATTTGTCAGGTACAGTATTCATGGTTTATGTGAAATATCTATCACAAAATTTGGATAGTCACAAAGATTATATAGTAGTATTAATCTTAAACTTACTTGCATCAGCTGTTGCTTGCTTCGTGGAAGACTGGCCAAACCTAAATGCACCGAAGGGTTTGGATCCTGTATTAGTTGTTGTAGTGGAACCTGAAGCATAACCTTCTGATAAGTAAAACCTTTCACCTCTGCTATTAATATCATTTTCATTTAATAAAATGTTTACAGACCAATTAAGAACAAATTAATTAGAAACAAATTGTGTGCAGTTTTATTTTATGGAAAGCAAATGGCAGTTTTTTTGGGATAAATTAAGTTATGTTATTTGGCAACTATAATTTAGCATACTTATAAATATCTTACCTAACCAAAATCCCAGGTTTGCATCAGCTACGGCTGGTTTTGTGGAAGACTGGCCAAAACCAAAACTACTGAAGGGAGTCGATCCCCTAGTATTTGTTGTTGTGGAACCTGAAGTATACATAGCCTTTTGAAAAGTAAAGTTTTCACCTCTCCTATTAATATGGTATACGTTTCATTAATTAATCCTTTAGTAGTTATTGGAGTGGCACCTGCTGTAGAACATCATAATTGATATAGCGTCTCTTAAAAATAGATCTACGATTTGATTGTGAAGCACTGCAGAATGTACATTATAAAATAGTAATAATAGAAAACAAAGTATAGTCTTTCACCTCTCCTATTAATATTCAAGAACCCACATAGTCTTGATTGAGCTAAATTGGTAAATATTGCTGGAATTTACCAAATCGATCGCAATGTAATGCAGAGCCGTCGCCGATTCGCGATTTCAGAGTCGTTTTATGAAAAATTGAGGTCAGAAAGGTTTCCATTGGTACTACAAGCGAAACACATACACATTTTTGTACATAATAAACTTTGAATTTTGAAAATCTGGCAAAAATTAAAGGACCTGTGTAATAAAAAGTATTACGAAGTGATGATGCTAATGACGTTTATCTGATTCTCGTTTTCATTTAAATGCACTGGAGATATTTTATCCAATTCATATATACCTATCATGAAACTGAAAGATAATATAGAATTACGATATCAGTACCCCTACTAGCACTTGGCTGGTGGGCAACTGCCCTTAAGCTCAATGTTAGAGTGCAGGAAAGTTTAATGATATAATCCATTTCGTTTGATTAAAGTTTGCGCATCCATTAACAATTTAATCAAAGTATTTGGTCTACGATTCGAGGGGCTGAGTATACTTTCAATCGCAAAGTTCAAGACTGCTACAATGCTACAATAAGCCATATAAATTTTTTGCCATTGTTTTATTTTTAGTAAACAATAAGCTAAGGTCATTTTTACTTGAAAATACAAAAATCTGACCTGAAGCAAATCCAGAGGTTGCACTAGCTGTGGCTTGTTTCTTGGAAGGCAGGCCAAAACTGAAGGGTGTGGATCCTGAAGTGAAACCTGATGCAGAAAATTTTTGAAATGAATACTCCTATTTATTATCTGATTTATGTAAACAAAAATAATTATTACATTCAGTCAGCAGAAATTGAATAAGAACCCTACTTGTCTTTTCTGGTTTTTTGGACACTCGACCAAAACTACTGGCACCAAATTGTGTGAATGGTGCAATGGGTGCTGCTGTGGAACCTGGAAAAGTTAGGAAAAGTATAGTTATATTGTGATAAATACCTAATAACTGTTTTTAAAGAATTAAACAAAAAAGCTTTAGGTATTGATCACAATATTGACAAGAAGAGGAGAAAAATTCCCTTTCTTTTCATTTATTTTCATTGTTATAAACAAAATAAAAGATGCAACAGGCTAATTCCTGATTTTTTCAAATTACCATTGCCACCTTTAAATAAAATCTATGGAGTTCAATAATTTATGTCAGTTTTTTTGAAGTTTTTAACAATGTTGCATCTAGGCGCTACAAAATTGATTTGATTCCTAAAAATGTTATGACTTTTCTAGGATCTCTCGGACCAACAACAAACGTCAACGACTTGAAGAGATTTCACATATATTCCTGGTTCTTTTCCAAGAAACTTTTCTGAGGTTAATAACATACCTGAAAGGAATCCTTTGGGATTGTAATTCATGGTGTAATCATCCCATCGCAGTTCCTGTAATATAGAAGCGTCATTTGTGAATCTTGAGTCAAATGCTATTGATCAAGTTATTAAGTCATTATAGAAGTTTTGTGTTAAATGTTTGCAGAAACCAGTGCCCATCAACATCACATTGTACAAATAATATCATACAGATAAAATATCCATGAAAAATACTTCCCTCTTTGTAATTTTATCTATACTAGCATTAAAGTGTACATCATAGGCTTATACATTAATTGAAAATAGGCCTAATTATAGTCATGAAAAATAGGGACAATGACTGTTGTCATTGCAATGCCCGTATATAACCCCAGTTCTGTGTCATGAGATACTTAAAAATATTGGCTCATAACCACTGGAAAATAATCATCAGAATATTAAATGAAAATCTTCTTATCAAATCAGGGTGGGGGCTTAGCTCAGTGGTAGCGTGAATACAGTGAAGGAATACAAAGACCGAAGTACTTTGTATTCCAACAACTTAGTCCCGGGTCCAATTCCTGGTTGAGCCGAAGTTTGATGGCGGTTTCATCCATCATCTGATTGCCGTGGTCCTTGCCTGTCCTAAATAGCTCATAAGGTGCAGAAATACAGACTGAGGACGTAAAGCCCTAATCCACCCACCTCTTACAAAATCAATTGAAATCTTCATGATGACCAAATACGAAAATTTCTTGGGTTGTAAAAAAAAATAAGAATTTGTCAAATTCCCCCTAATCATGATAATTCTATGTGAAATCACCAAAAAGGCACAAGCAGAATTGTAGACCTTTTTTGGCATGTATGCTGTGCAGTGGCATAAAATATTGTTTATTAGATATCCCCCCACCATTTCAACGCCCCTGGTTATATTCTACCACTCACCAGCCTGCCCATCCAATGGACTGATATCAGTGATACATAATGAGGGCACATAAACTGAAAGAGGTAAAACATATCAAACCTCAAGGCTTTGGTCTTTGTATTCCTCCATTGCGGTGATACATTGATGATGGGTGACCTTTCTGATCTCTGTATTCATTTCATGTGGAGGATTGAACTTGATAGTGGAACCAACTGCCTTATTTTGTTGGTTAAAGGCTAAAATGAAAATTAAATCATCTCAGAAAAAAGGGTGGTTTGTTTGTGCCTCTTTTTTCAAAGAAAATCTAAAGCACATAAGATGTGCAACAAAGGTGGCTGGAGGCTGGTTGTATACATGTTCGATGTCCTTATTTTGACAGCTGACATCAAAGCGAACGTTCGCCAACCTCAACGACCGGAGTGCATAACTTCGCCAAAAGTTGATCAAATTTCACAAAGCATAAATTAACTAAAAGCCAGAATGTCATAGAATACTTTTCTGAACAAAAACGGTATGCACTCCATGTCAAAAGTGCAAAATTCGCCGTGTTATGTGGCGATTTTATCGGATATTTCGTTTGACAGCTGACATTACCAAAGCGAAGGCTCGCTACCCACGACGACCGGAGCGCATAACTTCGTCATCGGAGAGGCACAGCATGAAAAATGCATATTTTTACCGGCGATTTGCACCAAGTTCAACTCAACAAAATGCTACCAAAATGTATACAACTCTGAAGAAAGAAGTTGCGTGGCAGCTGACAAAACGGCAAGTGTGTAGAGTCATTTCTCTGGCCTGAATCGCGTCACACACGCAGGGTGTTTTCGTGCTCATTGACTTACAACGCTTTCGCACTCTGGCTTCCGATGACAGGTGCATATGCTCTGCTGCCGTCTTTGAATTATACTTGTGCCCTTAAGGCTGCCCCAATCTTTCAATAGTTGACAGTACTCTCATAATTAAATTTTTTCATAGGGAGACATTATCTAAATCATTTGAAGATGTAATAGGCCTGAACTTATCTTCGCAATGATAATTTTTGGTAGTAGAGCCTCAACCCACAGACACATTCTTCATCATAGGAGAGGCTCTCCTTCACAAACGCCTATACTATATTGAAGACTCTGTTCTGTGAGGCCCTTTTCTGATAGATGTATAAGCTGTGACCATTCAAAAGATAACTAACATTTGGAACCCCTGAGAGATGCACGGTCATGCACCTCTTTGTAGGAGGTATTTTTACAAATACCTGATGGAGCCCTATAATGTAAAACTGCCTAGCAATATGATTCTCAACAAAAGCTTAATATCTACTCACATCATTTCATTCCTATGAAAACTAATGTGATTTGAATCTGTTACTAAGGTGTCTTGGCTGTGATAATAAAGAGAATTGCATGTGATACAGACACTGATATGTAGGTCAGTCACTGATATGTAGGTCAGTCACTGATATGTAGGTCAGTCACTGATATGTAGGTCAGTCACTGATATGTAGGTCAGTCACTGATATGTAGGTCAGTCACTGATATGTAGGTCAGTCACTGATATGTAGGTCAGTGGAGGCTGCTGTGGCTTTAAGCACTAGCACAAAGAGCTCCACCATATTTGGTCAGAATTAGCAAAACATAGCAACACCTTCTGAAAGTTCATTTCCAAGAAATTTAAGATAGATGAAATCTTTGTGGAAGTTGTGGCTAGACACTAAACATTACTCAAAAGGCTATTCTACTGTGAAGCCACACCCTATGCAGATGTACCAAGTTATATAAAGGCTGGTATGAACTACAAGTTGTCAGTTCATAATGTAGTTAATATGAAAATACAATGCCATTTGTTATGATCACAAAGAAGCTGCATAAAATACAATGGAGAATAAAGCAAACTTCAAGTCATTTCTTTCCCAGAACTCAATTAAACCCTTTTGCTAAAAAGAGTTACTCTCAATAAGCGGTCTGTTCAGTTGGAGAGAATAACCCCTTACCCTTAGACAATACATATTACTATCAATATAGGTAGATATTTGTTCTTTCTTTGAAGTAGTTTTTGACTATTGCCATTATATGTTTTTTCTTTGTTCTCAGATAAAAATGAATTTGATTCAATTTATGTTTTGGTGACAGTGGTCATATACTTTCCTAAAGAAATGAAAACAAACTCACCAAATGTATTGGAAAATAGTCCTGAAGAGCCAGCTCTAGAACTAAAGAGTAAAAACAATATTTGCATAAATCAAAATGTTTCTAAACTCAAATTAAATCAAATGGTTAATGTGTATTCCAATTTAGGCAAGATTTAATTGTTGAAGTTATAATAATGATCACACCAACTGTATACAGGAAACATGTTTGTAAATCAGAATGCTGAGGTCACTAATAAGTAAAGATCAGTAAGTTCTGATTAGGGCCAATCTGATATTAGCATAGAAGCCATGACCATCAAGGCAGTTTTGATGAATCGGCAATTTCAATTAATGAGCAATTTCGATGAATCACCCGCACATGGTAAACAATACTTTTGCATGCTATTATACCCAAAAGATTAGTTTTTATTGTTTTCTGCATTACACTGTATAGGGCTACATCTTTCCTTGTTCATTCATGTGCTTTATCATTTGTTACACGATGCTATATCTTAGGGTCAAAAGATATATCACAGTTTTGGGACATTTTCCATCAGTGGAATCATGTTCTGATCCTCATGCCATATTATTCAATCAATTATATACATAATTATATTGATAGGGTGGGTGGATTGGGGCTTTACATCTGGTATTTCTGCACCTGATGGGCTAATAAGGACAGGTTGGGACCATGACAATGAGACGAAGGATGAAACAACCATCCAACATAGGCTCGACCAGGAATTAATTCCGGGACCAGGTGGTTGGAAGCCCAGCGCGCTACCACTGAGCTAGCCCGCGCACCCCATTATATTTATAGGAGGTGTTGAATAGGCCAATTCTTTCCATGATATATCAACAGTTAATAGATTTGGCTATAATAGCATTCAGAACTGTTTTCAACTCAATTAACTGGTTGGATCCCTCCTGAGGTAGGGTAATGCTGATGATGATATTGACTAGGTACATATCTAGTTCACTGGGTTCACTTTGGGCTAACATATGGTGCCCTATTATGGTCAGGCTTTTGCTTATGAGATCTATCAATAAAAGTCTTGCACACTTAGCATGTTCCTAATAACTCTATTGTAAGTATATATACTGAAATACTTTAACATGAAAAAAAAAAAATTATAATACAGCCTGTTAGAACAAGTAACTTCATACTGATGAGGAATTTGGAATTTTCAAGCTTTAAATCTGCAAGTTGAGAAGAGAATCATTGAGGGCCGACATGGTTTCATGCACTATATATACAAAATCAAACCATTATGAATGACCTTGCGAACTGATCTTGTGAACTGAAAAGACACGTTTAAAGTTTCAAGTGGTTTAGCAGATGAAACTAGAGAGCTTTAATTGAAACTGACCATATAAGGACACTGACCATAATAGGGCACCATACGTAACAGGGCACCATACCTTAGTACATGCAGTCTCCTACGCAGATCCTCTTCTGCCTTTGCGTTTGACTGAGTGTAATGTATATATCAGTTCTTTTTAACCACATAACTTCGTAGTCTAGTGCACTATTTTGTTTGCCTGTTGAATTCAATAGGCGCAGTAACTGACCTAGTCTTCGTGTCAAGGGAAATCACATAGTCTAGGTATGCCTACATGCTGTGTTTGACTGCATGTTGGGACAATCTGCATTTGGTTTTTTAGCTATAGCTAGACGCAGGCTTCACAGCTATAATGCTTGGAAAAATGGGGTACAGTTCATGAATGCAATTATTGCAGTTGTCATGCTTACCTGCATGAAACAACGAAGCTGTAATTAGTCAAATAGAGCTAAATGCATACTAATTTGATTAGCTGAGGTAATAATGAGCACAGAAATGTGAGAAAGAGAACTTACCTTGCACCAAAGTTAATTCCTTTTCTAAACTGTGACCCACGCATTGATGCAGTACCAAACGCCCAAGTTGGTAACTGCTGTCTATCTATCTGCCAGACAAACATATTAAAGTCAAAGTATTAACAAAAAATAAAGAATTGTATAAAATCATTGGGAATCAAGGAATTAACCTGAATATGGTCACTTATAAATAGGATTTGGGTGTGGGGGAAGCTACATACATATTTAATATAATATTAGAGAAGCAGTAACAATCTTGTTATTGTATACAAAGGATGGGTTTCCCAAAAATACACAAAATTAAGTCACGCCATAAACCCAACAGAACCGAGGAAATTGTGGAGGGGAAAAAAATTTGAAAGTAATTTATAATATCTGCTAAGAAGATGGGTAAAAATATCTTGAAAGACATTTCAGAAGATTTGAATGAATTATGAGAACAGATTGCTTTACCATGCTTTTTCTGATTTTTGAGTCCTGTGCTGGTCACAAGGCACTATGAATAGTGTCACCCAAAATTTAGGTTGCGATGGGTCATGGTTTACACTATTCCTGAGCTTTTTTACATGTACCTCAATTTACACTAGAAAGTTCATTGATTTAAAAGTTTTTCAACGGTCTCTCAGCCAAACAAACATCTTGAATTTTCTAAACATGGACACGCAAAATGTCGGAGAAGAGTTGCAACGAATCAAACGGAACTAAAACTTCATTGCGTAAGAGTTGGAAATATTCGCCCTCAGAGTTACCCCACTTGGTTTGAAGAGACCCAGGACTTACAAGGGCAGTTTGTGTAGTGATAATATGAAGACAATCAATTAACAAAAGAATCGAAATACAGTGAAGTGAAAATATCTGTGCAATGAAAATTTTTCCAGGAAATAGCTTTGGCCAATCTTTCAGCTGACTTTGTGTTTACTAATTATAAATTTGTTTCAAACTTTAACTTATAAAACATTACCTCTGCAAATGCAGCGTCTGGAGAGACCTTTCCTGGCAGCTCTATCCAGACATTCTCTTTCCCTTTACTCATTCCAATCACAATATGGCCAACCTCTTCGGGAGTCAAGATACCAGTGGGTACGACATGCTTGTGAAAGTCTTGCTGAGACATTTTTGTAAATTTTTTGTTACACAGAATCTCTCCCAGGACAATGCGAATATTTTCAGATGTACTTCGAAAACATTTTCGCTGACATTCCTCCTTTGCCCATTTATGGCAAATATCAAACAATACTATTGCGGTGCACTGAATTCCGTCGGTGTTGCAAAGGGTTAACAAAGCATCATAGGAGATATTCAAGAACTCTTGGGCTTTTATTGTCTCTAGGGTGTATATTCTGAAATACTCCTGGCAGGTGTTAACATATTCCTTGACATCAAACTGCAGAGCTTGCGAAGTAAATACTCCAACATTCTTGTAGGACAGCTTGCTTTTCAGTGTTGTGGCACATAAATCTTTCAGGGATTCCAAAGAAAAAATCCTGGCTACGTGCATCAGTTCAAAAAGATTCTTATTGTCTATTTCACTGCTGTCTGTGTAGATGTACCTAAAAAAATTAAGTTATACAACGTTCAGGGTTACACATTTTGTAAAGGAGAGGAGTGAAGGTTGTTTAATGACATTGTTTAACGATAGGAATTCCAGGACTTTCAAGTACAAAGCAACGTTCAGGCTTAAGTGAGATCAGTATATATATGTGTTCACTGTAACACCGGTAACAGCTTATGATAAAAGGCTCAGGATTGACAAGAAGTGCTCTCAGTGACAGTTTGGCCAAATATAAACTGCAATCAAACACATGTAGTCATCAGGATCTGGCCACTGAAAAGACATCATGGCAAGAAACATACCAGACTTTGTCACTGCTGCAGGGAACATACCAGACTTTCACTGCTGATGAGGAAAGACTCCTTTTGCTTGCACAGCGTGAACAGTAATTTTTTCAACAAAATGATTTATAATTTTTTTCTTGTTTTTTTACCTTTTTTGTTAAATTATGATAATATAAACATAATACGTAAATCGATTCCAATAATGATACTTAGATACCTCATATAATAATTCAAGTGTATAATAAATGTATATATATATATGAAGAAAGAAAATATATTTGGATGTTTGGTGCTCACATTCATGCTATTTGTTCAAAGTCGTACTGGAGATGGTCACACTGTTCAGGAGATGCTGTACTACTCAGTTACCTGATACTTTATATTAGGGAATTTAGGAATTTTCTCGACAAAAACTCCCAAGAAAATTCATGGCATTTACTGGGGAGTTGTACTCTCTCGACAGCACTTTTAAATTGCTGCCTATAATAGACTGAGCACAATATCTTCCTCTTTTGGTCATGAAACTTAGTTGCAGACAAAAGCATCCATGCGTGTGTGGGTAGCATAAGGCAGACCCATAACCCTCCTCAGTTATGCATCTATATATATTATATATAGTTTCCCGTGTGTTTACTTTCCCTACTTTTCTCAATTTATTTTTTGCCTGGTTGGAAAAAACAGCATGAAATGCAGGCGAAAGTCCTCAGTGTCAAAAATGAAACGCAGAAAGAAACATTCCATAGCCACTTGTTCGTCTTAAAAAGACACCCTCCCTTCCCAAAAAAAAAAACCAAAACAAAACAAGACAATAATAACCATCACACGTGTCTGTATGACAACAAAAAGCTGAGATGAGTGGATTTTCCATTTTAAAAGGAAGCTAAAAACACAAAATTCCCCTGATATCCATTATTGCCGGGAACCTGAGCTACATTAGGTAAAAGTAAAAGTTTTTGAATTAATGTAGCTTAAAATTTCTGCAAACACCAACAAACAAAAACAAATATATATAGATTTTATTGACATGTAAAATATCATAAATGATACATATGTCATTCAGTTAAAAGATAACATGAAAGAGACATTAATGTAAATACAGAAAGCAATAAAATTTCAATAATCAATGTTCCAGCCACCAAGTTAACTTATAATACGTGTTTAAAATCCACATACGCAATAGAAAAAAATACAAGCCGCTAATAAAAACATTTCACTCTCAAAGTCCAAAACATGACAAGCACATCATAACTAATAAACTAATAAACTAAATTAATAACTGTGTGGATACAGGAGATGGTTTTCTCTACACATCAGCTTGAAGGAGAAACTTTCCTAAACTAATCAATAACTCAGGTTCCTTGTTTGTCATTATTGCTGTAAACTTAGTTATATCATCTAGAGACAAGAAGTTGTTAATAAATTTAGTTGCATTCAAAAAAAGGTTAACACGGTGTTGCTCATTACCAGGACAGACAATCAAACAGTGAATTTCGTCTTCTACAAAGTTTAACGTACACTTTTCACATATTCTATTTGGAGCAGGAATTATTGGTTTATGGTGTCGATTATGAGAAGATTATGAGAAAATTATGAGAAAATTACATTTTAATATTCTATAAATGTGAAATTAACAAAACCTCATGCTTGTCAGAACGTTTCTGAATAAACTTTCAATAGTATTATCCACTAGGGGCATTGAAGTTTGCAGCTACTACCCCCAGAATTCCCGGCACACTGGGAATTTTGGGGGAAGGAGGTGCAGCGTTTACAATGTGAAGTGTAGGGAGTGGCACTTCTTGGTAATATCAAAGAATAACTACCAAGAAGCGCCACTTGCTATATTTAACATTGTTAATGCTGCGCCTCCTTTTCCCACCATGCATAGCGCGCCCGAGTTCTTTAACGCCCCTAGTGGATAATAAATATGGACTGAAAGTGCACCCGTCCATCCATACTTTTGTCTATTTCATGTTTAAAATAATAAGATCTATCCCTACCCCAATTTCAGTGCCTTAATGAACGAATGTAGCAACATATATACCACAATTTACACAATGCTACAAGCATTAGATCTGAATGCTACATCTATAGGCTTATCATGTCAAATGACATCATAATCGGTCAGTATGATGTCACTCAATAGTCGCCAATTGTTGTCAGTTTATGAAGTAATCAGCTCAGTTAACAATGCGCCTCCTTTTCCCTGTAGGCATAGCGCGTCCTACTTACGATAGTGCGGGTTCTTGATACTTATTATTCTTTGGTAGTATTATTTGAGATAAAAATCGTTAGATGACATCATTTATTCTGTGCTGTCATCCATTTAACAGTTAAGTAGTGACGTCATCCTATTGTCTTTTCATATGCTACGGTCGTAGTGCCCACTGTAGGCTCTGTTACTTCCCCCCCCCCCCATTGGACAAGCACATATGTACATGTACTATATGAATTTTATGCACTGAAAACAACAAGCATTCATCCATATATTTGAACATTACACATTACTGATACAAAAACACAAACATTATGCAATAGTCTATATATATATACAACCTAACCCTTATTCTGTTCTATGCACATGTTGTCTAATTAATTCAGAAGTCTCACTCCTAATCAGTGATTTTTTACCCGGTTCGAACCGGCTTGTTTTCCAGTATAGTAGTGGTGAACTTCAAATTGCAAAGTCCATGAAGGAGGCACAAGATCAACATAACACCCTCTCATTCATAACCTTTCGGCCTGTCTGCCAACATGGCTCATCTCACTGATTTTACATTTACAAACATTTTGTCTCACTTTATACATACAGATATCATTTCATTCCAACCAATATCATTGATGATTAAGGAGCTATGATCGAATAAAAAGGGGTCGACAATTAATTGAATCCTACTATAATGAACAATTAACAATATGCAACAGGGCATCACGTGTGAAAAGTTCATTGCAATTCGACATCGAGTGTAATGCCAGGTTGAACTGTGGTCGAACGAGGAAACTTGTACTTCCCTCCTCTCGTAACCCTGTAAATATCCTTAACTTGGTCCGGAGTGATGTCCTTGTAGCTTAGCAGGTGACCAAGCACAATATTCTGCCCTCTCTCCCACAGATCCTCTGACTTTATAGTAACCGGGCACTCCCACACTCCTGATGTCTCTCTGGCAAGAATGGTAACAGAGTGGACCCGTAGAATCAATTCTTCCCCCGGCATGTAGATAGACGCTAAAGTAACATCATTAAATAACTCTTCGTCATTGAAAGATATTGTAAACTGTTCTGCAGGATACTGTTCATTTCCTCCATTGAATATCCTCATTCCCTTCAGCTGGAATATCGTTGTTGATGAAGGCAAATTCATCCTTGAATCTTGGAAATCAACCCTGTAGTCTTTGACTCTCACCTGGAAAGCATAACACTCATAATATCAATATTACCTCATTACTAAAATACTATACTAGGATCCATTATGATAATAATTGTCAATTTTTTTGGGGACATATTTTGCTACAAATGGCATTAAGCAGCACAAAACGGACAGAAATGTTGACAACAAATCATATCCCAACTTTCCAGCTTATAAAAACACTTATAGAAAATAAATTATTTAAAGTTTATTTGGAGTTTGCCATATGCTCCATTGTAATTTCTGCAGCTTCTTTGTGACCATAACAAATGGCCTTATAAATAATGAAAAGGTGGCAAAAAATTACAATTGCAAAGACTGGGTTAGAAAGTTGGGATTTGACTTTTATGTAACATTTATCTGTGCTTCTCCATGACACATATGTAAAATTAAGACTAAAAATCAAGTTGACATTTATTTCGGACTTGACAATAGTAAATATTTTTTAGGTTACAAGTATATGATCCGAAATAACAGAACACTTTTAATATATAAGTGTTGTAATCTGACATGTTAATGGAGGTGCAAATCAGGCGCTATTGTAACATGACGATAACCTCAATCTTGGCCACAAAAAGTGAGGGTTTCATCAATTATAAAAGGTAGATTCAGGGTGTGGATTGAAGCAACCCAGCACTTGTGCATTTGTGGAGGGTCACCCTAGGAACTTTGGTTGGTTATGTTTCTGGCGTTGTAACTGTTGTCCGACGTATGCGTATGCTTATTTTGATGATTCGAGACGTCTGATTGGCTGAGAGGCCGTAAAATTAATAATTTTTTGTTGGCGATGACCGTCGACGATCATTCTTGTCTAAATACTTGTAAAATAAAAACAGATAATTTTCGGAAATAATTGAAACCGTGACCCATGGCGACCTAAAAACCAGGTAAACTAATCATAGTGGGTCAGGGAGAGGGATCATATAGTTAGCTTTGAGTTGAACTTATAATTTTGGTGTTCAAATTGATGAGATTTAAATGGGTAATTTAGTAGGTCATATTAAGAAACAAATTTGTGCTCTGAGTTTATTAAACTTCTCTAACCATATTATTAACTTAGCTTAAGTACCATTTTTCCTGAATGAAATGGAACTACACACCTGCACAATTTCAGTCCGACAGTGATTGGAGTAAGGTGACCTATTTTCATTCTTCTTCCAGCCAACAATAATCCGACCAATTTCATCATAAGTCAAGATCTTCAAGGGCACGACAAAATCCTCGAAATCCTTCTTTGGTATGCAAGGAAATCGTATTTCATCCAAAACATTCCCTAAGGCAGCTCGGAGGTTGGCTGGAGTGGTTTCTCGATTTCGTCTTCGGCACTCACATTTTGCCCATTTCACACATGCCAAGAACAGGTCCAGCTCCGAAAAGGTGATCCCCTCACTACTGCACAGTGTTGACAGGACGTCCCGTGAGACCTTGAGAAATTCCTTGGTCTTAATAATTTTTGACGTGTTATTTCTGAAGTATTCCTGACAAACCTTGATATTTTCCTCCACATCAAACTGAAGCGCCTGTGAGGTAAAGACGCCAACATTTCTCTCAGTGAGTTTTCCTTTCACAATTTCAGCGCACGCACTTTCTAGGCCAGCTAAACCAAAAATCTTAGCAGCGTGTGTTACTTCAAACAGGTTCTGGTCACTGACATGGCTGGAGTCAGTGTACAAGTACCTGCAGAAAAAAAATCATTCGTTTTTATTTATAAACAGAGCAGTTTGAAATATAAATGAAAAATATTGTGAAAAGTAAAAACCCTCATTATGCCATGCAACTAGCTGGTGTAATATAAATAGTGTTCTGTGGCTGGTGCTCTAGCCCTCCACCAGGAGGCCAACTGTGCTTTGCCCCATGTACACTCGTGTAAACTACAATCAATGGCAGTGTACATGGACTTGCTCGCATGTTTTTAACTTTGAGGCAGATGGGATCTAGATATCAAACGCATCCAAGATTTCACTGAAATGTACAATCACCCACCGTTTGGGTAGTAGCCCAGCAACAATAGAAAGAGTTATTTTCTTAAGAAGAAAAAGAGGACAGACAACGACCAATGTAAATAGCCAAGGGTTGAAAAGCAAAACACCCTTAAACTAGAATCCAGGCAGCATATAGTATTCTTAGCATGCAAACCATAATCGGGTATAATCTGAATAAAGATATGTATATCTATTGAGCATGCAAATTGGTTATTAGTGATGGAATGAGAAGACGGCCATATTGTTTTGAGCAAGTTGTCCACTTTTATGGAAGGATTATTGGATATAAATTGAGGCTGTTTGTGAATGACTGTACCTAAAATGTGAACTCTTAGAAGAACGACTGGACTTGCTTTAATTTTAACAATATTAAAAAGGAGTCTGACAAGGGCCCAGTTGCACAAAAGTGGTCCTCAGCAGGGTATGACGATTGTGTTGGGATGTGCCCCGTGAGGTCTTCCCCATTGGGGCTAGTTTGGTTGAACACAAACCTGGGACAACTTTCCCCAGTTGGCATGCTCCAGCTGCTCCTGGCATGAAAACCCACAAAAAAAGGGACTTACTTTCTTATCGTACGAAACAACAACAAAAAACATCGCTAAGGCTACAATTTTACTTAAATCGTATGAAAAAATACAATGGCGTAAAACATATGGAGATGCTAGTGACGCCATTGTATGGTGTTTGGGACAGCAACAGGAACCTGCGACAGGACTGGTAACAGCCATTAGGTCTGAAGACTGATTCCAGAGAATGCCCCACCAATGAGACACCTTCGTGCAACCAGGCCCAGCTGACCTCCAGCAGTCAACAGGACAACAAAGAGATCCGGATCCAGGGGCTACATCACTCCAGGAAACTGGGAATGACTATCCACCAGAGTACATGTAGATCATCTAGTTTTACTCCTTACAGAGGGTAAATTTACTCTTATCAGAGTCCCCTCATTTTTTTGAAGTCATTTTTGACATAGGTTCCCTTCACTGGTAATCTATAAATGTTACCCATCCACCTCATGCGTTTATTGCTATGCTGGTAAACAGGAAGTGAAATAAATCTCAGACAGCCTTTTTTTCTTTTAAATAGTGAGGTGAGAACAAAACTGAAGTCTGTTCTAGATTAGAACTCCTTAGAAATATATCTTACCCTGCATGTTCCTGGGTGTTTTCCAATATAATCTTCTTCATACTCAGCAACCAAAGTACTTCAAAAATCAAACGATTATGAAGACGCAGATAAACAGAACGGACAAGAAATGGAACCATATGCTGAAGAGCTTGGAGCGCATTAGCACGACAGATTTGGAATGTAAACTGCCAGGTTCAAGCAGGAAAAATTTGTATACATGTATATATTAAAAGAGGCCCAACAAAAGAAAGCTGAAGAAGTCTGTATGACACAGATAAAAGCTCCTTATGCTGAATATTGAGTTTTTTAGTTCAATAAGTTTATACCAAACTTTTACAATTCCTGTAGGACCACTTACGACTTGTAGAAATCTTTGGCTTTTCATTCTTGATACCTTCATATTAACTAGACCTGACGGCGTTTGCAGTTTGGGTAATAATTATACACATTTATTGTGACAACAATTATGTAGCAACAGTTATGTGGAAAAAAAAAACCAAAGCTTTTTTATTTTAGAAAAGTATTTTATTGGACAAACCATTAGCCATTGAGTTTAGTGTATGTATGTAAACCCACCAGATTTAGGCTTCATGAAAGGAAATTTTACATAATACCTTGTGAAAGTGGTTATGCCTCAAATTAGCATTTTATTTGGATAATTCCCATGATGTCCTTCATATTAAAACCATTGTTGATTGGAAATTTACCACAGAATTGTTGCCACAATATAATGTTTGTATAATACTGAGCTGTATGTAAACATATAACCCCAACTGTATAACGGAGAAGTTGGGAAGGCTGTAAACTAGAATGCACAAGGGATGTGCAGAGCTGACATGTTTGATCCAGACAATTACTCGTGCTGAGAAAACAATAGAATTTCAGGTTGGTGACGGACCAATTGCAACAACGAAGTACTGACAGAGTCAGTGTCTCGTTAAAAATGAACAACTGCAATTCTGACTCAGGGTCTCTTGCCACTTACAAAATATGCTAATCCAAAAATCACTCAAATAGGTTTTTGAAATTATCGTGACAGCCTTTTTCAAATTTGGCATACAATAATTTCATATGATGGTGTTTAAGTGTATAATATACAAAATACATCTGGGAGTCATGCGGGGACCATTGGTTAATTTGACATGGAATGACCCAGTTGACAGATCCTCCGGCAATCACATGTTTCAGAATCACCACTGTTCACCCCACCCATGCTTAATTAATAGGTACTTACTGTAAAACAGTCTTGAAGGTGTGAGGTGCAACCTCTTCAGTGATTTCAATTCGGTTGTTTTCACTGGTCTCGATAAGTTCTCTCAGAAGACCTCCGTGGGAACTGGCGATCACTTTGTGGCCCTTGATTTCGGTGCCCTGGACGATGAAAGTGACATCAGTCAAAACGTCACTATTGAGCATGTCATACAGTCGACTACCAACACTGGGTACCACCCGGGACCTGGAAAGTGGAATGCAAGTTGATACATTCGTCTGGTTCAGATACAAATGCTAAAAGCAGTAGTCATAAATTTCATTTCGGGCATGAAAATCAGCTGGACCTACTTTCTTTTAGGGCAGTCATGAAAAACACAGTATTGTACTTAGATATATATATATATACATATATATATATATACATATCTGTATTATAAACCTTGCATAAGCCAAATTCAAATGGACCACCTGATTTTATTCAAGTTTCGACACATGCAAAGATTCATCAATGGAACATAATTCTTGAGTAATTGTTTTTACATGGTTTGGGAAGAATTTGACCGACTTGACCTCAAAAAAAGCTCAAGGTCACCCACCTTTGAATTCATTAAAGATATTCCCTTGACACAAAAATATCTGAATCTGAGGCAATGTGGCATATTCCCAGTTGGTAGCATGATCCTAGCTGGCATCAACACAAACATAACATACAGAAGTTATCATTTCTACAAGGACCAGAGCAATATCTACCCCTGTGACCTCAAAATAAAGGTCAAGGTCACCCACTTTCGAACATCCAAGATCTTCCCCATTGGCATCCCTGAAGATTGTATAATGCTAACTTCAACATCTGTAGTTATAATTTCTACAAGGTTCGGAATTACATAACCCATGTGACCTCAAAAATATGTCAAGGTCACCCACTTCAAACTCAGTCAAAGGGTCTTCCTATAATGCATAGTACCTGGTAGATGCATAATTCTAGTATCAATATAACTGAAGTTATCATTTCTGCAAGGTTCAGAACTGTTTTGACCCATGTCCTCAAAAACTAGGTCAGGGTTGCCCACCTTCGAGCTGAGCCAAGGTCTATAAGCATCATATTTGGTGGTTGCTTTCTGTAAAATCAACAAATGTGAAGTTCTCCGAAACTTCTTTTCTTGCTTTTCTCTTTATTCATAATAAGTTATTGAAATATTCACTTTATTATTGTAAAAACAACTTTATTTATGATATACACTATCCTGGTTTCCACAACCAGCTATATTTATTGTTAGTGTAAATTATGGTTTTTCTTTTTCTATCAATTGGTAATGTAATGAATTGAATTGTATTTAATGATTGACCCCTATGACCTCCAAAATAGGTCAAGGTCATCCATCTTTGAACTCACACAAGGTCTTCCCCTAGGGCATAATCCCAGTATGTTTCATGATCCTAGCATTCAAATAACTAAAGAATCTCTTCTACAAGTGTGATGGACAGACAGCTACAGTTTCATTAAAAACGGCCTGTCATATTCAATCTAGACAAAGCTGTCATAGCTGGCTACTCAAAACCGGATCTAAAAGTACATATTTATGATATATTAGATTAATTTCTTACATTTACCAAGGTTTATATTTATCTGGTTATAGATGTAAGCCAATTAATAGCTATAGAAGTGGACAGAAGCAGCTGGCTTTAGCATGTTTAGACCACATCCAGGTACAGGTCGCTACAGACAACTAGAGTCGACCGTATTTTATGAAACTAACTGTATAGACGGATGGTCAGATGCATGCCGCCTGATGATGCAGGTGATCATTATACCTAAGGCCAAGGGTAAAACCATATATATATAAATATATAGATATATATGTTTATATACGCCTAAGAATTTTTTGTGTAATCTTTTTTTTTTTTCATTTGCAGTACAGGTGATATGCACCATCTTATCATGACAATAAATATTCATGTTATTCACCTCTGTTGGTTTTGTCCGCCAAACATTGCCAAGCTAGGTATATGGTTACGCTTGTAAGCCTACAAAAAAGAAAATAGTTCGATTATATATGACATTGTATGGTGAAGAGTGAGAGGGTTATTTTATGGTGTGGACAGGTAATCAGTTTCATAGTTAGGCTATAAAGTTCAATATACAACAATACTAGGGCAAAGGTTAGATTTAGAAACGTTTACACATTCGGGCCTAATTAATAAAAGGGGGAAGGTAAATGGTGTCTGACCCCCCCCCCCCCCCAAACTTTACTGTTCTACGCACCTGAAATAAGGATCCATTAAGGGGAAGGTCGGACAGTCCACTCAAGGGTAATTTTTTTGTATCACCTACTTTAGGCTGATATAGTCATTGAGTCACATTTATATAACAATACTTATGGATCCGCTCCTGCAACCACATAATTCAAAAGTCACGTACCCGCCACGCATGGTAATCAGTACAGTATTCTGTTTTGCAGATGGGGGGGGGGGGCGGCATGGTTCTTCACCGGGTATATGCTGGGCCTATTATTTCTAGGTCTGTCTCAAGGGGGTGGTCCCATTAATATTGCCCCCCCCCCTCCTAATACGCCACTGGCTATAATTAGTAATTAAATTGGTTATCTTTAAAGACTACAACGAATCAGCTCTTGAATCTTCGTGTCATTTCCCAATTAACTGGGACGCGCCAAACAAGCTAAAAATAGCAATTTCTGCGAAGTTGAGTTTCCTTCATACATGTATGGTAGCTTAACTGTTTGAACCTCTTGGAATTAACATCTAGGCTTGATTATGTGTGAACAGTTAGTCCTATCAATTCTTGATATGACACAGTGAATGTCAATCAATAAACAGCACACAATTAAACAGCACACAATCAATAACGGACTCACCCTCAACCTGCTTCTGGATCACACAGCTCCTGATCAAAGTTTCACTTCCTAGAGTGACCTATTTCCGTTAGGTGGCAGTGCTACACTTACAAAAGCGCCACCTCTGTCAAGCAGGATTCTGAACCAATTCAAATATCCGCTACTTATTAGCTGTATTAAGTACCTACTCTGGTAAAACCAAGTAGTGATAACATAGCATTGGGGCGGGGAGAGGGGGGAGGCCTGTACTTGCAACAGGCCATCAGTCCAAGCAAGTGCCAGCCACATCACAGTTTTGCAAGCATGAGTGTCTAATCTGTGGTGGATTCAAGATTTTAGCTGGGGGAGGGGGGGGGGGGGGGGAGGGAGGCATCTCCATCACCTATAATATTTATTTTTTATTTTTATATGATGAGATCTGATTTCGCTGATCACAAGGCACATACGTGTACCAAATTTTAAAATGTAAAAAAAAAAAAACTTATTGAATGTAGGAAGATAGGTCTATCTATCTATCTATCTGTTTGTCTATCTGTTTGTCTATCTATCTATCTATCTATCTATCTATCTATCTATTTATCTATCTATCTATCTGTCTATCTGTCTGTCTATCTGTATCAGTTTAGCTATCTGTGTTTCCATGATTAGTATTTATTACCAGAGGCTTGATTCAATGTGCAGATGCTTCAATTTTTAAAACCGAATTTATTTGCTTGTTTTTTTAATTTTGTTGCACCACAGGTGATCATGCCCACCCAAGCGTTCACTGGTCATAACACTATTAACTGACTGGCTGTAATTGAAACCAAAGAAATTATATTTTCCCTGAGCTTGACTAGCGGCCACTCAAGCATGGTAAACTGTGACATCACTAGAACACTTTGTCAAGTGACTGATCACACTTCATTGCAATCCACTGTAAAAAGCCGTCCCTGCAATATGTTTCAGTTTGACACCCACCCCCCCCCCCCCCATCCTGCAAATTCATCTGGATCCGCCCCTGACTGTTGAAATCTTAACAGTAACAGCCATTTAACTGTCGAAGTATTTGAACTTATGGGCTTATCATATAATTAATATAATCATAAAATTTGTAAGAATTCATTACTTTACATGCAGATTCGAGAATAACAAGATTCAAGACTTTATTACCACATAACAATACCAATTCATGTACATATATTATATAATTGGTAACATTGGTAGGCATTCACCATTTGACTTTACAATAAAATTACATGATATATTTTTTTATAATAATACATCATATAGAAAGTTATTTTAGGTTAAATAGTAAGTATTGTTAGTGGTACAGCTGTAATAACATTAAATATAGACCTATGCACGACCTCAAAAATGTACTTGCCTAACATACATGATACGAAAATAAATTTTCAATTTTGAACCCTGTGTAATTTGAGCTTATTACACTTATTAGTTTTGTCAAGTTTAAGCTCCCTTGATGACCCATACTGGCATTCATGGCAATTGATAATCCTGTATTCACTGATGCTTGTCATTCAAGACAAGGTTTAGCTACAGTGACAGCACCTGCCCTCTAGTGATATAAAAGGCAGGTAGCAGTGATGGACCTTTCAAGGAGTCATAACTGCAACAGTAAACAAACAGTGTGACTCATCAATAAAAATGCATAAGAAAGAAACAGAGGAAAGTTTACAATTCTACCAACTGTTTAACAGGCAAGTCTCACTTAGTTGTGGCTGATTAGATGTGAGTGGACTGCTTCCAGTTAATCAGCCAATTTGATGCATATTGGACTTGCGCTCATAAACGTAGTTTTTAAACATTTGACGTTTTGAATTTTATCCTTCAGTTACATTTGGACAGTGATTAGATTCATGTAAAGTGATTAATAATAATAAGCAAAAGTAAGCACTTTGCGTGAACCAACTGTAATAGGCAGCTCTTAACAGTTAATTGCTCACTGCACTGTTTTAACAGTGTTTAAGTGTTGTAGTTACCTGGCTGGAAGCCCTACCTCAAAGTGCAAGCATTTCAAAAAATTGATAATATTTATCTATTCTAATATTTTGCATGAGTTGCATCATCAGCACAGCAGGTTTGCAACACAAGCCTCAATAAGACCAGTCTTTTGCAGATGGTCTATTAAATATGAAAATTAGTGGGAGACATGAATAATTAATCTAAAATGTGAGGTTTAAAAATAATAAACTTCCATCTGGATTTAGGCTAGGAAAACATAAATTCATTACAGTAATCCGGGGAACCTTTGGCCGCCTATGAAAAAATGGATTATGTCGAGTCTCACTCTGATTTTGCTTAATATATAGCTAACTTATTTTTGCATAGATGAGATCTGTAACATATCAGCGTCCTAAAAGAAAATAAACATGACCATTAATGCAGTCTATGCTGCTCTAGGGACAGTTATGTTAGGGTATGTGGCTTTCAATGACTCAGCAGTTACTTTGGTTTGGACACCAGGTTGTACATATGCCAGCAATTTGGAATATATGTATTTTGTGGAGAATGTCTTAGGGATAAAATTGGTGTATAACTAATTTAACTCGTTAAGTTTTGCTTGGTAGAGCCAAAGGAAATGAGTATTTCAGCCCTCTAAAGTTTAGTGCAGGGCATCTTTGCAAAATGATCTCAAAGGTCCCCAATTTTGTGGAATATGAATGCAGTCTTCATTAAGTATGTGGAGAGATTTGTTTATTAAAGTAACTGGGTCATATTATTGCGAAATCATCAAATCTGGCCAAAGTTAACTTCGTTACTTAGACCGCCCATTATTTTGTATAATAAATCGGTTATGATTATGAGTTTCAAAAAGCTGTATGGTGCATATATATCTTTCCATATAAAGTCCATGTAGGAGGTTGTTTTTATTCTTATTTTCAGAAATAGTAAGGAACTTCCAGGCCCGGTGCTTGCTGAACGCACATGTGAAGTTTCACAACTGCTCGTAGTGAATGAAATGCCTTCATATTTCGATATTTGTCTGTTTTGGTAAAGCCAAAATTTTTTGCATAAGTGGCCAAAGAAACTGAATGTGTAAAATGTGTGAAGTCAATGTAAAATTCATGGATGAGTCAGTATGACCCAAATGTAATAGTAAAAGCATGAATGATGCTTCACACCACTGAACTATGTACTCAAAAGGTACCAATAGGCCTAGGATTCGGCCTACTATTACCTTTCATACCTAATCTATAAATATATAACTTTTAAACACTCTTTGCTTACAAAGATTCAATTAATTTATTCGATTGTAAATTTTAAATGTGATATGATTATATGACTCAAACTTTGTACCAATGGTGTATGAATAAACTTAAGATTATATTTATATATATAAAGTTTATCAATTCATATGAATTCTTCAACGTGCTATGGGTGGCACTTTGCTGTTATTGATAGTCTACCATTAACATCACAATCGTTACAGTATATTCACAAAATAGAGAGAGAGGCCAGCCCCTGTGTATTATACACTTAAAACATTAGGAAACAAGAAATATATTTAAATAGTGATCATGGTAGAATTTTGAATCTTTTGACGGACATTAAAAATAGCCATGCAACGATTATCAAGCTGCTCACAGCGCCTCCACCTAGGGTCATTGCACCCCGACATGCACTCCCCCTTGTGAGCGAGTTATAGGATATTGCGTCCAGGGGCGGATGCAGAAATTGGTGAAAGGGGGGGGGCGGAGATAATTGATTTGCTAGCGCCATGTTTTTTTTTTACCTTTTCTCCTTTTTCACAAAGGGGGGGGGGGCGCACGCCCCCCACACCCCCCTGGATCCGCTCCTGGCGTCCAATATATATTGTTATGTTTGGAGAACAGAATAGTCAACTATTGAGGTGGAAACCCCAAAACTGACTGAGGTCCAGTCTGACCTTGTTATATGTACAGTGAATGAAACAAAGGATTGTGGAAGCCAGTTGCACCCTATTATTTATGCAAATGAAGCAGGTGTACTGAATAGACGATGGAATGAATACCAAACAAAGAGGGGCTATATATTATAAATATTATATATTATATAATAATACAGTATTATATATAATTTTTAACTGAAAACAAGAGGACTACACAATGGCACTAGAGAGACTAGCAGGTCTATTCGTCTTCCTTTCTCCTTGCCCGCAGTGACAATTACAACACCAAAGAACACAGAGCAATTGTGACGTCAGCACCTATGCCTCAAGCTACGCCAAAGACGTTCATTTCCTCAAGCAACGCAGCGTCCTAGACAACTTGACCTTTTAGCAGATGGCATCGGCTGTTTCATGGCAAGTGCTACAGTGTACAAATAGCCTTTCTGAGTACAATGAAATCCATGCAGCCCAATTTTTAAAAAAGTACTGCAGTAATTAATCTAATTAATACAGCTATAGGTAAACATGCTCCCAAGGAGAAGCAAATAATTAATATTAATAATAAGTATGTTTTCATCTTAAAAACACATAATTTCAAGCACACAAAAAAAGGATTTAAAAGTGTATCTTGTTAGCATTCATTTACCCTGTACAAAATGAACAATATTTTTGCTAAACATAGATATGACAAAGATTAATATTGGTGGCCATCTTGAATATCAGCTAAAACATGCACCATCTCGCCTGCCTGTCTATCTAAAAGATATCTGTATATTTTTAAGTACCTTTGTGCCAATATGCTTTCATCACAAAATGCACAATTCATTCCTATATCAGCTACAGACCAACACAGAACTGTTCTCTGTCATATGATATCTGAGAAAATATTTGTTTATATTAGAGATGAAGTAACACTTTTATACTGGTTATAATTGACAAGAATTTCATCACAGAAAAAAATAAAAAATAGTTAAAAATAGAATATATGTATATAATATTAGATGATACGAAAGTTGGTTCCAGTTTAGATCCAGCAAAGTTATAAGATTGAAACTGAGAAATATAATGGCATTCCAGAGGGACCTTTTTGAATCTCCTACTAATCTGGAAATATTGCATGATATTCAGGAGGATATGGGCCAGTTAATTCGACAAATAAGACAGAAAACTGACCTGAACCAAAGGTGTCAATGCTCTCCCTTCTTATGAAACATGAACCTATTTGCCCTATTTGTTGGCAAAGGTCAAGAAAGATGTTTGTAACACATCTGTATGATCAGTGATATATTCTAATGCCTGTATTGCAAAGGCTTAGGTGAAATTCACCCAAAAGTGTGATTAGAGAGCGTGTGCTATTTTGATCCATATTATCTATCATTCTTGAGGAGACAAGAAAATATACTCATTAAGATAAATTAGTACTACTTCTGCATGTGATGACTCTCAATTGATAATAACAAGAGGTAGTGGTAGCTGCTGGTACAAGTTTTTTGGCCACACCCTGTATGACATTGGATTGATTCATCCAAATTAGACCATAGTAGGTCTCCTATACTATAGTTCATGGCCAGATAAAGTAATATTGTTATGCATGTGAATGACCTTGGGTCAAAGGTCAAGGTAGGCATAAGGTCGAAGATCAAATGTTTAAGAGTGTCAAAGTTACACCTTTATTTCAAAAGTGGATATTGCGTGATGCTAAGTAATGTTCTGACATCAACATGTCATGAATGACCCCCAGGGGTAGTTATCCTCAAATAAGATAAAATGATTTATCTCACGATTTAAATTATCGGATCTTCACCCAATTTAGGTTGGACGCTAGAGTAATTTTGCAGACTTTTGAAACTACTTTGGATGATCTTTGGACAAGAATCAAGGTGACCTATGACCTTGACTAAAATAACAAATCACATGACATGAAATGACTGTGCAATAACACAAGAAATACAAAGTAACTTGAGAATATGAGAATGTGGTGGGTTGACCCCTATTTATTGTAGATTGACTAAACTACTGGCTCAATGTCAAAAAATGAGCCAACAGCACTTATACCACTGGACCAAAAAAGAGTCAATAGTGCTGAAACCAGGCCAAAATGGAGCAAATTGATTAAATAGCACTGACACAAAGGCAAAAAGGAGCCAATGGAATTTATCATAAAATTAGCATTAAGATGGTTTCAAAATTCTAACGGATTCAGTAATTTATTAAATCATAACCAAAAAAGCATTAAATTATTTGTATTTAACAATTGCTTTTGTGAACCAGTTTATTATGTAATATAGTTTTACTGAAAAATCTATAATTATTGCATTGACATTTAAATCAATGGGTGGCATTAAACATTGATAAAAATATATAGATATAAATAATGTCTGCAGATATAAATTCATTATGAGGGTAGTATGCAAGATGCATTTACTAAAACATCAGATCTGCAATTTCTTTCATTTACATAGTAAAGCCCGTCTTACATTCCAACGAACAATTCTTCGATTTCTCATGTTCTCTTTTCGTTTCTTCTGGGTTTCTCTTTGGTCTTGTCGTTTGAATGTTTCAGTTATGGTTTGTAACCAGTTCCTCTTTGCCAAATGATTTTCAGCTTGCTGCAAATTTCTTCTTGGTGATTGCCTTTTAGCTTGTTGAGAATTCCTTTTTGCTGATTGACTTTCACCTTGCTGCGAAGTTCTTCTTGGCGATTGTTTTTCGACTTGTTGAGAATTTATTTTTTCTAGTATTTTGAGGCTTTCGTCTGTACCATTCTGAGCTATGTTTGTTGACCTTTTAGATTGTTGCGAGATCCTTTTTGACATTCTCCTCCCAGAGGATTTCTTCGAACTTCTGCGAGGACAGTTCTGGGAATTTCTCCTCTGACTTTTTTGTGGTGACTTTTTGCTGGATGTACTTGCCCTCTGCATTTTCCTGGGGGATTTGTTACCAAGTGCCCTGAGCGTGCTAATCCAGTTTCCAATATTCTTCATCTTGTCAAGCCAATT
Source organism: Alitta virens (assembly GCA_932294295.1). NCBI lineage: Eukaryota > Metazoa > Annelida > Polychaeta > Phyllodocida > Nereididae > Alitta > Alitta virens. Next base: position 22,718,148 of record OW028578.1, on the reverse strand, counting down.
ACTTTTCAGCGATTTCCTTCCCAGGTGCTCATGTCTGCCTTAGTAAAACCAAACATATTATACACATTATCTATGTATCCATATTCGGATGATGTTTTTGTTGAATAGATTAGCAGATACAAGGCTTATGTTATAACCAGTCATTAGCTAGTCTAATTGATACTTGATCTCAATAATTATATGCAATTGCATTACGTCTTTCTTGAGAGAGCGTTCTCAATACCTGATGCATTTATTTCATGTAAATTAAGTGACATCTTTCACACTATTTGTTGTACAACTTTTTATGTACAAATCAATTGTACATATAGACACACTAGTGACTGTAGAAGATGAAATTGTTATGACAATTCTGTATAAGTATTTATGTAACATAACTTACTTGTAATATTTTCAATAACTTCTTTCACATTGCGAGCAAGGTTCTGTTAAAGATATTTGGAGAGAATTATCAAATCAACTCAGTAAATGGATATAGCCTAGAGAATTTGTTTAACAATCCAAGATAACATATACCTAATACGACAACTTCGTCATAGATTGCAAAGGTCGTCAGAGCTGTTACAATTTGTTACCCTACAAACACTAACAATTTTGAAACATATTGTACATGGCAAGTTGGAAAAATATTTAGGAAAAATCATACCAAAAAAATATTGCAGGAATATTACTGCAGCATTTAATAATATATTTCATATGGTAAAATTAGTTTAACAAGTTTGTTTGGTAATATCATAACATTTCTGCAGGCTTTTCTGGGGTCCACACTTTCATAACATGACACAATGTTCTCCATATATAGACATAATGTTAGTAAATATGATAATTTAAATGTTGTGTCGATATTTTGGTAATTCTGTGGGGAATATTATCTCTAATAGATATCTGTTGCTGAAATGTTTTGGGAGTTCATGTTATTACCTGGTGACAATGTGTTCTACAATACACTCTTTTCGCAGAGCAGCCATGTTGGCATTTTTGCCTCATTGACCTCTCTTTGTATTTAGATATACTATTATGGTGTCATCAGTAGACAATGGCCAGGGTGAGGTGACAGTGGAGAAGTAATAATGTCATAATATATGACGTCAAAATGAGGTCAATGAGGCAAAAATGCCAACATGGCTGCCGCGTGAAAAGGGTGTATTACCATATTGATTGTTGTCAAGAAGTTGTCGACTATTTTTGAAAATAATTTGGGGTCCACACTTGAATATTAAGACATCATTAGTCAAATGCTGCGGCATGAATGTTACAACCTGTTCGTGTTTCCAGGGTATGACGTAAATACTTGAAAATAATCTGTATAATCTAGTAACAGTTATGTTTGCCTGAGCAAATATTAACCTTGTATTCTATTTTAAGATCAGGCACACGTTACAGAGCTGAATATATTAAAACAGCAGGATAATAAGTCATTTATAATGATTTATTCTAGCAGGCCTTAGACTCTTAAATGTAGAATAACCATAATGGTATACTATTAATATTTTGTTTACTGTACATCTTTATTTGCATTTATTATATTTATACATTATTGAAAAGTGCAAGATGGCCCTAAGACATGATGCAAAAGTTATTCACGAACTGAGTGATGTCAGAGACAATTTGTCAGAAACTGTACTTGAACCAACAGAGGTTTGCCAAATGATATTTGAACTTTCCATAAATTGAATTTCATTTTTCTTGACATATAATTTCACGTGTACTATTATATATGTACGAATAAATAATATATATTTGTACATGTTGCAACAGCAAATTTCATGTTTTTTTTTTCATGACAGTATATGTAAAGAGTAAAACAGTTGATAATGCTTACCAGAGCATCAGTCATGCATTTTCTATAGATTTCATTTAGTCTTACGTTGACCATCATCGGCTGCATACCATCAAGGTGCACAATGAGGACATCCAATTCTTCGTTTAATTCAGTAAAGGCTTTGAGAAGGTTCCCTGGATTTTCCTTTAATTAATAATTTAAAATCAGTTAAAAAAATGACAGCTATTCTAGGCCTATAATCAAATAAATTGCCCACAATTGTCCATTTGACCGAACATGTACATAAATTTTAATGCTGAGTGTAGCAATAGATTAGAGGGGATACCACTGTCTTCATGAATTTTGTTAGATCATCAAAGCATTTGGTGAAAAATCATATTTCAGTCCAAGTTTAAGCTAATTCAATTAAAATTATTCATACTACTGTGACAATCTGCTTTTATTTAGAGCAGGATGGAAACTCTGAGCCGTATAATATTTTAGCACTGATGTTTAGTGTCACTGAATTATACACACATTCAGATTTACCAATTTTCAAATATTTTCATATTTAGTTGATTTTCTCTGACAATGGCTCTCAACAGAAATTTGACAATTTATTTACCTTTTTCATTGCGTTTAGGTCATCCACGTAAAACCTAATTATCCGAATATTTTGGTTGACTTTCTTAAGTTCTCCAATAACAGCATTGTCATGATGGTGACTGGATTGTTCTGACCATACCAAATTATCAATTATGGACAATTTATTAGAATTTAACGTAAATGAGTGGAATATTTATATTTTAACTGAAAGATTAAACCTTCAAATAAATTGATTTTACTGATAAGATAAGAAGTTGAGCAATTTTTCACAATTGCAAAACTTTCAGAAATCACTAAACTCAATCATTATGATGATGAAGCACCAGGTAAGACGAAATTAATATACCTATAAAACATCATTTACGTTTTCAAGTGTAAAGCATACATTTTGTTTTGCATAACTTAAAATCTGGATAGTATAGGCTTTAAATCAAATTTTCAAGATTTTCTGTAAAAAAGAAAAGAAAAGGAAAAACCTAAATATTGCATAACTCACCCGAAAAACCTGGAATTACTTGATTCCCTTTGGAAACTAAACAAATAAAAATAATTTTTTGTTAGTCTAAGATTTAACGATAAATCAGGTTGAATTTTATGTACTAGAATTCCAAATGAATCAATACATTTCATACCAACCTACCAACGCACTACCTAACATGGAGCAGAGCAAAACGGACAGAAATGTTAGCTAATCATTCGTATAATCAAACCCCAACTTCCTAAAACTTCTCTGTAGTAATTCAAAACTCACTTCTACCATAATACCAGAAATTGTGACACCGCGTTGCAGAGCACTGAAGGGGGTTTCACACATAGCCGGATCGGACGCCGGAGCGTCCCGGAGGTCAACTCCGGAATACTCCCGCATACTCCGGGGAAAGCCGTATAGACATCGTGTTCATGTCCGGGATTGTCCGGCATTGTCCGTCATTGTCCGGGGCGCTCCGGGAGCACCTTGGGACTCCGGGGGAAAAAATTAAACATGTTTAATTTTTCATGCCGGAGTTCCCGGAGTAATTTAATCCGTGTAGATCCGTGTAGATCCGTGTAGACCCGTGTAGACCCGTGTAGACGCCCAGTAGACTCCGCCGATCTCCGGGAATCTCCGTATTGACTCCGGCATGTCTCCGGCTACATCCGGCGTCAACCGGGCATGAATATTTCGCCGCCATTAACGCCGGAGAGTACAAGGAGCCACAACGGATCCACACGAAGGAACACGGTGTAAAGACCGGTGATATCCGCGAAGGCACCGTGAAAATCCGGTTCACTCCTCACTCTAAACGGGACAGTCGTGATAGCTCCGTGTTGCTTCTTGTTGAGACCGTATTGACATCATGTACACATCGTCAAACATTTATTTTTTGTTGACATTTAACAGCTCTTTGATCCCGGAACCCACCGGAGGTAATAAAATGTTACTCCGGGACGCTCCGGCGTCTGATCCGGCTATGTGTGAAACCCCCTTGACCTATTTCGATTCCTAGTTTCTTTTATTCAAGCAGCCACTCACAAGTTTACTTTGGCTTAAAATTTTTATCAACGACGAAATTGCCAATTTATAATTGCCTTTAGTAATGATGAATGGCTGGTAAAAAAAGATGGCTACGTTATTGGTTACAGAACAGCATTTTATCATTTAGAAATTAGGGTTTGACTCATGAATAGCTAATATTTCTGTCCATGCTGCTGATCAATGCTTGATATAGAATGCTAAAAAAATTATAAATTTTGAATTTGTTTGTTGTAGCATACAAAATGAATATATAGATATGTATGGTATTATAGAATCGAAATAAATGACAAAATGAAATATATTTATATGTAATCATAATCATACCAAAAATAATTGTTACAAAATGCACGTTTACTTAAATACCTCGGTTTAGCCTGGGTGAAATGTTGCTCCCTGAAAATTAAGAAAATATTTTCAATACTTTTTCAAATAGACTGCATTCACAGAGTATACCTGTATCAATCAAAGAAAAATGATAACTGCTATTCTTATTCTTTGACTGTACAGCATGTTTCACTGAATTTCAAGATTCTTACTTGGCAAAAATACAGGGCGTGCCATGGGAAAAGGTGTGGGTCTTCTCACCTTGGCTGCAATTCAAAGATAACATTTTATTGATATGTTAATGTAGCATAGGCCTAATAAATACAAAATAAAATCGAATTATTAATCAATGATTATACAGAATGATTTTTGCAAGAGGGTTACAAATATAATTCTTTGTTTTGTGAGACATACGCTACGTTACACTGTTTACCATACTAGATAAATTATATAAGACAGGACAAGAGGAGACAAGACAAGATATACTTTCTGTTATGCATTTGAATATAGTTACACAAATATTAAAGTTTGCAAAAAAGGAAATATATAATTACAAACAGATTTACTGAAAGAGAATTATCTGCTCACCTGCTGGAGGAGAATTGCTTTCACCTGATGTTTTCCTTTTTGATGTTGACATGATGAGAACTGACCAGCCCTAATACTAGTGGAAAATTATATATAAATCAGAAAGAGGCTGAATGGATGTAGTTCCTCTGGCACCATGGCAACTGTGCCTGTGTATAGGGGTTACATGACAACTTTAGCAACCATGTTTGCAAGTCACATGTCCCTATCCAGCGTTACCAGGGCCAAGTCATTGAATGCAACTCAGAACGAGGCTGTATGGCTGGTCACATGAAGACATTTAGGGAACGACTCCATGTCAACAGCACTCCGAGCAGTCCACAGAAACAGTGGCTGGTTTTGCCTGGTTACATTGTGGTAAACTGTAGAGCTTTGCTCTGCCCTGCATTTTGTCCCAGTGTTCAAAGGTCACTCGATCTATGGGGTCATACATGTGACCTGCCATTCAGCCTCATTCTGAGTTGCATTGAATGGCTCCTGGTAACGCTGGTGAGAATGGTTGTTAAGGACCTGTGACTTGGATGCATAGTTACTAAAGGGAGTCATGTGACCCACAGGCCCAGTTTGCTATGGTGCTTTTGCGCCACCCATAGGCTGCATTGTGGGCTATGTATTTATATAATGGGTAAAATGCAATTGTAGCAGGTACCCGAGGGCAGACTCGTCCGTCGTGGTTTACTTTCAATATTTTAACTAAATTTATTGGCAACATCTTTTATAACCAAATCCAAACTGTACCCAAACAATTTTATACAAGTTGGCCTACATTGTAACACATAATTATCAACTGTTGTGTGCAATAAATTATTCATAGGCAGTGTTGGCTTTTACAAAATTAATAATAAATAGCCGCAGAAGATAGCATTGGAGCCAGGGATGGATCCAGGGGGGGGGGGGGGATGCCCCCACCAGCCCAAGAAAAAGTAAAAAAAAGTAAATAAAAAGCAATTTAACGTTTTCTGGCAACCGGATTGATTCTGAGGATTCAGACACCCCCCCCCCTCCCCCACAAAAAATTTCTGGATCCCCCCTGATTGGAGCAAAATGTCCTTCTAATCCACGAGGCCCTAACCGATGTCATGGTATCAGTGGAAAAAGGGATAAATTCATTTTGTTTATACATTGGTTTCCTCATACTTAAGCCTATTGTTTATCAAAGCGAGCTGAAACATTAGTTTAAAGCGTGCACGTGTGTATTTAGTGAATTTAGGAAGACTGGAATTAGACCTAGTGATTCACAGCATGATGCAAACATGATGAATTTCTTGGTGCTTCATTCGAATTGCACTAAATAAATTCAAATATACTCTAAAATATATAGGAAACTCATATCAATTTTAGAAATAGTTGTTTGCGGTTCAGGGGTAGTCTTTCTAATTTCAAGTTCGCAGAAATATGTAACAGTAACAACAATAACAATGGCATCACCTGCATAGCAAAGTAGGCCGTTATTTTCCAAAACACACTAAAATGGTGGCTAATGGCTTATTTTGTGATGGTGGTATGTATACAGTGGGTTAGCCAGAACCGACCGGAAGAAAACCGGAGCAATGACGTTGCAATGATATAGTTTTGGGCAAAAGAAGGAATATCAAAAACATTGCAGTGAGTGGCTTCTGGAATAAAATAATCTGGGCGTTGGAGGGATCAGTTCACGCGACAAAAATGCTATTTTTAGCATGACCTCATCATCTGTGCTATTCTCCGATTGGCTGGAAGTCCAGTGAAATTGCCGACAATCGTTATTAGCACTACTCTAACTAGAAAACGAGATTGAAAATTATTCAAAACAAACACATTTTAAGCCTACTATTTTAGCTAATCAGAACATATCTTGACATGCGCGAGATTGACATGTGACCTCACAAGAGAATAGTTAACCTATGTGAACTCTAACAGAACAGAGAGACTAACAGATTTAATTGTGAATCACTTGATTTTTTGTAATTTTGTAATTTAAAAAACAAAAAATTTATTGTGCTGGTAATTATTGTTTATTATTATATGGAAAGTACAATTAATGGTTATTATTATATACGAAACAGGGGAAATTACGTATGTACTTGCGACAATGTCGGGCAGTTGGAGTTTGAATAAAATGTTTCTTTTCTTGCAAATTTCATGAAAAACTTTTATACATATTTCATGTTTTGATGAAGACTAATGTTTCATTTGATTTGTCCTTATTGAGCTCAGCCGTAGGCCTAAGTTGACAGAAGTGATGCCAAAGAATTTGTTGGGGTTTTGGACAAACTGGAAGTTTCCAGCGACTCCATGACGTCGTTCAAACTTTGCAAAGTAGCATTTAGCGATGAGCTGCTCTTCAAAGGCTTTTTTGTTGACAGAGGTGACTGCCACAACTTCAGCACTTTAGTCAGATCTTGTGAAGTGGTATCATGGGACCCAGATGGAGGTGTTTTTGGAGATCTCAGACCTCCCTTCGAACTGCCTTTTGGCAGAACGATTTCATGGTGACCCCTCGGTGTTAGCAGTATGCCCTGTGCTCCAGTTTTCGAGTTTATCCAGTTTCCCATACCATAATGTGAGAATTGGTTAATCCATGTAAACTGTCTGGTTCCGAAGTCGATCACGGGTGGAAGTGGCTTGTGTTGAGGTTTCTTCGCCTCTGATTCTGGTTCTTTCTTAGCCGCAAATTCTCCTAGGATAAGGCAAAAGTTTAAATAATTTCAATAAAAATTTTTGTGATTTACAATATTTATTAGCTAAATTCCGTGCTCACGGTTTGTAAACCTTCTACCATTAGACATATATATATATATATATAATTATATATATATGCATAATCCTGTGCAATATCACTGCATTAGTGACTTGTGAAACTTTCAAGAATATTTATAGATCTATACTTCATTTATATGGCAGCATAAACTCAGATTTTACTCTCAATTTGTTTTTGCAGGTAGTTTAGCTCACTTTTGCACATTGATTTTGTTTTTGTTGAAAAAGTTCCAAATGACAAAACCCACCAGATCGCAAAAATGACTGTGATCATGTGAGTTGCCATTCATTCACTACAAACCGTCACTCCCTGGTGTGAGGTTACTTCCAAGTCACATGACCAACAGGCAAGGTTGCTATCGTGTGCTAGGACTTCCACTCTGCCTCTTACACTGAGATTTTATTAATTGGGTTATTTCTTTATGCAAGTGACACGTCTTTTCAATAAGTTTGAACACCAATATTCTACAATCAATTGACTCGGAATTCTACGTATTACTTACAGTAAATGTCATAGCATAGAAAGTGTTCATCATTTATTTTTGAAGTAACATCCTTTCTGGCTAGGTGAATTTTTTGCTCCTATTTCAGCAAGTTTTTTTTACCAAAGATTTCCTCGAATCAAATTGCTTGTAAATGATCACGAAGTGATACTTAAAGTAGTGAACAAACACTAAGCATGGATTTACAGCTTTGATGTTTATGAAATGTGTTAGAACATCGTAATTACAAATTAGTGGATCATAATGACACTGATATCATTCAATCATAATAAATTCCATGCATGGATCAACACTGCTGCTGGTAAACATTTTGCCATCAAATATGTAAATGAATTTGATACGATATATCACACTGATCAGCCCCTAATGTTGTACCTTATTACGCTATGGGTACTTTGATAAGTGGTGAAGCATTTAACAGTACTCACTTAAAATTGCCGCGTCAATCATCCTAATCTCACACAGGAGGTGCTGTAAATTGAAAAGAAACGTTGGGCCAATGTGGCATGATTTCAGGATACATCATATTATACCAAATATGCAGTGTTCAAGTGATGTTCCTGGTACTCACAATCAGTGCTGTCAAGATTTTTATGAAGTCCTGGTTCAGTTCTATTGTAGTCAGGCGAGCCACCAATTCGGGATATGCCTTTCCCAGATCCTCCATAAAAGCAATCAGAGCTTTGTCCAATTGCCGCTTTTTCTTATCTAATTCCGCAGTTAAATTCTGTTTATGAAACAGAATAACAAGTCATGTATTTAATCGCTTATACAAGTAGAATAGGTTCAAAAGTACCGTTTTCATGGGTGATCGGGTATTTTTGTAGTATTATTCCGCTTAAATTTTTTTTTTTAATTGATCTATGAAAAAAAATTATAATTAGTTTCAAACCAAACAAATAAAACGGCACTGACCTTCTGCGCTGCTCGCTTTGCTTTGAATGATAAGTATCCCTCAGTCAATTTCTTCAAGGTATTAACGATTCCCGCCAAGATCTGTTTAGTTTTTTCAGTTTCCTTATTATCATCATCATCATCATCTGTGTCAGTTTCATCATCATCATCCATCACAACTAATGAATCTGTTTCGATACAATACAAATTCTCATTAATCCTACATGCATGAACAATTTAAGAACGTTTTACACATTAACAAATTAAGGACTTGTTAGTAATATTTAAGTATCACAACTAATCACTATGGGCTGTTCCATTTAATGCTGTGGGATGGGGGCAGACTTTATGATTTTGGAAAAAGCAGGGGAAGGGGGTCTCCAAAAAGAAAAGGGGGGGGGGGGTGGGAGGTAGTATTTTCTTAATATGTTAATTTAGAAACACTAGGGTGTCTTCAAAATACAAAAAGCAGGGTGTCTGAAAAATCGTTATCTTTGAAGATGTATTTTCTTGATATCTTAATTTAGAAAAAAAGGGGTAAGAGGAGGGAAGGGGTAGGGGGTCTTAGAAAAACAAAAAGCAGGGGTGTCTGAAATATTTTCAGGTCTGCCTCCACCCCACTGTAAAATGTAACAGCCTTGTCAAAAATCATTAATTTGTGTAACGAATTATAAATCGATAAGTAATTTATTGTAATTTATTACACTTAGTAAATTCTTATGATGAGAATCAGATTCTGCTCATGCTACACGGTAATTACTTTATATTCGAAATGGACTACCATTTCTCGTATATATTACTCCCTTTTCGAACAGTTACCGTCTGCCTCCGAATCTAGATCATCTTCATCCTCATCTTCTTCTTCAGGCACTGGGAAATACACCTGCATCATTTTTTCGTAAATTTTGACGTCATCATCATCATTCATACAGAATATAATACGGCCGACCTACAACAAAAGTTTACAAACAGTCATAGCCTATTCAAGTCGATACAATGATGCAGTTTGAACCAGAAAATCTTTTAGGCTGTGTGATAAATACAGTTGTTGTGTAGATCTTACACTAGTTACAGATCTGATGATGAACGGTGATATACCGTTCGGTAAAACAAGGGGGGGGGGGGGAGCAAAAACAAAAAAAGCAGGTTTGGCTGTACATCAATGTTGACTAAAATTCCCTTTACAAATCAGTCAAATACAAACTTCTTTTATCCCCCGAAATAACTACGAAGAATTAATAAGAAAAAACTTTGCTTGCAAAGCATGACATCACATTCTGCATGTGATTGGCGTATGACCCATTTTACAATGTTTCATGCTGCTACACTGAGACCAATATTGTAGAGGTGCCAAAAAATTAACTGCATGAAAAACAAACTTTAAAATATATAATGATGAAGTAAAATGCCTTCTTCAATACAATGCCATAAATTTTCTAATGGTGGAGATTAGTCTCAATCAAATTACTGAAATTAGCAGCGTTAATTCCTTACACTTCACTTAACTTCAAGTTAATGGCAGCCTACATTACTATAGATCTGTTTGATAACGAGCGACCCAATTATACATGTAAAAGAGATAGTAACCTCTTCAGCATGGCTTCCTTTCTGCAGCCAGTTTCGAGCAGTAAGCAGAGCTATCTTGGCGGCAGTCCTTTTAGGGAAACCTGAAGGTAATTGATTTAACAAATCAGATGAGTCAATGGATTTAATCTGGCAACGGTTATGCTAGCATGAATTAAGAAAGATCCAAAATTTCTCAAAGATATATACCCTCTGTTATTATTATTTAATTTTTTTTAAGAAGCAGTTTTGTACCAAGCATCAATTCGAGATCAGGATATATTCAAGACCCATACCTACTAATTTAAACTGCTAAAAAGTTCCCAGGCTCAGTTTGTTAATGAATAAATGCATTTGGCTATTGGCACAGGTATGATGAATGCCCTTGTCTCTATTAAATTGTTTTTTCACAGGCAGCCTAATCACCCAGTCGTCTTAATCACAACTCTGCATTTTTATAGTCCCTGAAATAATGCTTATGACAGCACCAAAATATGTGATATCAATTAAAACGGCGGCCTCCCATGCAGGGCACATTTTATGCTATGTCAGCACAGCCAAAGCATTATTTCATAGACAGTATTTTGCTGAATGCTATGGAAAAATTTGATAATGGTGCCAAAAGATTCAGACCTATTGGATGGAGACCACACTATTAAAAGAACATCGTAATAAGAGAAAAAGTATCAATATTTTAAGTTCACAATACCCACCCTGAATTCCTGCTGAAATGTTTGGAAAAGCCTGCAGAATTAAAAGAATAATAATCATAAACTTTCATCATACAAAGCTTACTTGGCATCTGAATATTTACAAGCTTACTTGGCATCTGAATATTGACATATTTACAACAGTATGATAATCATCGGATACAAAATAATCGTAACATTGGGAAGTGATCCGAAAACTACCAATGAACTTATCACACATAATTATAAGAAGGCCATGAAACATACCACAGTCGTGAGTTTATTTTCTTCAATAATCTGGAAACATTTCTGGTAGCAGTTCATCAGCTGTTTGACATTTTCATTGGCTGGTACAACTGCATGTATGATCCCTGGAAAAGCAATTAAATGATTCATTACTTTGTAATAAATAATATCAATAATCTAATCAATATTATGTAGAATACAGAACTTCATCAATTATTTGCAGTAAGGAACATTATCAACAAACTTTGATAACTTTTTAGAATTTGAGGATTAAATGAGTTAATATGCTTACTTGAAGCTGGTGATCTATAACCTACAAACAGAGAAAAAAAGTTTAATCACATAAATGCCAATGCTATGCAATATATTAGAATAATCAAATAAATAAATTATAACGATTAAATATTAGTGTATATATAATTATTCTGATCAGAATAGATAATGTATATACATCACAAAAAATCTGAATAAAAAATATCTTCAAAAGCATCAAAACTGCACCGGTCACGAAACAAACTAATAATTGTTAATAAACCACCAAATAATAAAAATAAATAAATAAAACTGACCCAAAGTAAGATGTGCTTCTCCTGGTTCACTTTTACTGAAAGTGGCGCAGTCGATCGCCAACCAAGAACCGGCTGCTTTATGTATTTCTTGACACACTGTAAAAAAAATTTGTAACAATAATTTGCGTGTAAGTTTTCCAGCATCTTGATGTGTTGGACAAATGAAATGTTCCCTCATACTCCTTTTGCTAATTCGCTTAGGTATTTATTTTCTGTAGTGACGGCCAAAGATTGATAATTGATAATCTAAAGGGAATCGCCGTGACCAAGAAATCCCCTCTGTGGTTAGCATTGAGCAAAAATCAAGTTTCTGCCAAAATTAAAAATTAAACTATTGCCAAATATTTACAATTATCATAAGAGCATGGCTTACAATGCAGTGGGATAGATATGCCAAAAAAAAATGTTTACTGCAAATGTGGAAAATTTTTATAATTATAGTATCTAAAGTGGATCTTCTGTGGACTATATATACTCAACCTCAGCTGGTAATATATTATTGAATGAATGATTAATCAAGAACACTATAATTATGCATTAATGAAATGGCTGATATACAAGCTCCAGATATCTGCGTGTAACTTAATATTTCAAAATTGGAAATTTGTCGTCTTTGAACTTTAGACTTACAATAATAGGAAGTGTAAAAATAAAATGTTATTAAAATCATTGTTTCACCTACAATCTACAGTTTTATAAACCCATGAGTCTGTTACGTCTTCAGCTAGTCTTGGATTTTCTGTAAATATGCATAAAGGTCATGAATACATACCTCCTTTTACAGTCTCCAGTTTGCTGTTTGTGGGGTTCACCGCTGCATCAACTTCAAGTCGTGTGATGTCGCCTTTCCACAGACTGACCACATCATTGACACTTTCATTCGGCTCAAGCTGGGAGATGGCTAAATCATACAAACATTAAAGAAAACCATTTCAGACTCAGTTTCCTGAATCAGTCTGTAAAGACCAAACATGTTTGATAAATTCAAGCGCATGTATTGAAGTGGGCTTTCTAGTAATTCAAATAATTCAGAAAACGTTACACCTTTTATAACTTGTATATATTTTTTAGTTTCACCAATTTTTTTTATTAATATCACGCATATCTATATTATTTCAAAATTTATGTTCATCCTATTCCTAAAAAGATCAATTCATGTTGTCTCCCTGCTCAGTCAGAGTAAAAAAAAGTCACTTGCTCTGTGTGAAATAGAGGAATAGAGTGCAAATAAAGAGTTGTAATGGTGACAGTTAGAACCGGATAAGATAGAAAGAACGAGGTAGGCCATGGCACGATTGAGGCCCAAACGGCGGCATCCATTGACGCACAGATTAGAGGCTACTCACTTATAATATAAGATTTATCATTTCATTGCATCCTACCTGTCTTTTTTTCCTCTGGCATATCTGAGTAGTACTGCGGCCATGACTTAATATCCGGTATCATGAGGAAATTGGATCCGCATTTGTATAGCTTGCGTCTTTCCGGAACTGTCATCCTGAGAATTTTTTCTGGAAGATAATTTTTGAAAATGAGCCATTGGTACATCAATCGAGTACCTGACGACTAAATTATTGTATATTCATTAATAAAATTCATAGGTGGACGAAGCACCAATGCAGACTGACTGGGGTCCAGTCTGATCGATCTAGTCTGAAGTGAACCCAGTGCAAAATATATAGTTTCCAGGTGATGGGGTTCTTTAGTAGACCACTGTATGCACAGTCCATCAAATTCAAACAAAGAATTGGGGGGGGGGGGGCAGTTGTACCCTCATTAACTATGCTAATGAAGCAGGGGTATTGCGAAGCACTAAACTGACATAATTATATATCCAAACAATACATTAGTAATGGTTGTCAGTCAAATCAAAAAGGTAGAAAGCCACAAAGGTGACAAACCAAAAGGGAGATACTTTTATTACCAAAGGGTCGACAGGTAATTTTCAGGTATGGTGCATGGGGAGTACCAAAAAGGTGACATCCAAAAAGGAGACAACCAAATCAGAAACCTCCAGATAGGAGAAAACCAAAAAGGAGACTACCAAAAAGGAGACTACCAAAAAGGAGACTATCAAAAAGGAGACATTGGTTTTACTAGTGGCCATGTGTTTAACTGTCTATATAATATACTATCACACTTTTTTATGGTATATTTCCGAAATATTGTTGAAAAAAAGCTAAATATGTGGGGGGGGGGGGGGGGGGAAATTAGTTTGGCTTATAGATGGACGGAACTAACATTGCTTTTGTTGTACAATTGTTATTGAGGAGATTAAATGCTATCATGTCTTTATATTAATGATCAAAGGAGTAGAGTTGATTGTCTAAGGGACAAACAGGAGCAACACTGGCCACTAATTGCCATTAATAATATTTCATTGTAATGATTACACGCTCTAGTAATCGGTCGACCTTTTGGTATAATCAGTAATGTCGCCTTTTTAGTATGAATTAATGTCGCCCTTTTGGTAATACAACAATATCGCTGTCTGCTACACCTGTCTTATTTATGATAGGTTCAAAAATTTGCAACACTAAGAAATACGCCATAAAAATTTTACATTTATGTTTCATTATATGCCATCAATTTGAACAGCTTGTTTCTCTTAAACAGATATAGCCTTTCTTATTCATTTATATATATTGTCTCAAAACCGGTGTGTTTCATTGCTTTCAGAGGGATGGTAACTTTTGAGTTTATTATTCTAAGTTAAGTTTTTAACATTATGGTCTAAGTTAAGTTTTTAACATTATTAAGATAATAAAAGAATTTCTAAACATGCCATTATCAATCAATATTCATTTAAATACTCACCCTTTGTCTTCTGAAGTTCTTTGAGTTTTGAATTATCTGTTAAAAGAAATTAAAAAACTAAAATGTTTTTATTCCAAACGGGGGATAAAATGATGAATCGGCTCAGCTGGATTTCATGTATTGCATCAATTCATATGTCACCTGCTGATACTTATGCTAGAATGTATTTATGATTTCACAAAATTTTATCTTTAATTTGTGATTTTCAAGTTGTTTTTGCGTGACAGTTAAACAAAGCAAAACCACTTACAGCTGGCAATGCGTGGATATTGAGGATTTAAATTTTTTGGGATTGCCAGTTACTCAGAAAAAAAAAAGGTAGCTGCTTATATGAGACGCTAATTTATAGGGCTTCTGGATAAAATGAAAAAAAAAAGACAACAATAAATGTATAACGATTTGTACCCGATTTCTTGTGAGACGATTTCCTTCTCTTATCTGAAAATTAAATGAATCACATTAACAAATACACAGTCATTTTTTATCTAATCATTTGAAAAAGGTTATATTGTTAAAACATTATGTAATACTTACTGGCCACAATTTTGTCATGAATTTCTCTTCCACGCCGACGCATATTCTGTTGAAATTAAATTAGAATGTAATCAATATCCAATATTGAATAAAAAGCAAAAATACCTGTATTGCCATATTTAAAATAAATTATTTGGAATAATTTTTTTTTAAATCATGCTTGTCTTCTCTTCATATTTAGTTTGATAAGCACTTTAATAGGGTTGGTGCGTGATTTTAAACTTTTCATATTATAAAAAGAAAAAGCTACATAGTCATCCCAAAAACTATTCAGACACTTTTGACTCTTTACAAATATATTACTTCATAACTTGTTAATTACGATGGTAAAGACGTTGAACTCATAGCCATAGGAAATCACTGACATAAGCTTTTGGATGATACCATAGAATCTGATTGCAGCTTGACTTGAGTCATTTTTATCATGGAATTCTGAAAGTGTCTGAATAATTTTTGGTGTGACTGTACTGATAACAATCTTTCAATCCACTTGAATAGTTACAGTGATGCCATAATGGAATAAAACGATATGCTCATTTTATTATTAAGCTTCCAGATATATACCAAAATATTTCCTATAACTTTGGTGTAGCTGTCCTTGAGGCGTTCGGTTATGATTTGCGGTGCCATGGCTTGTATTTCTTGGAATTGAGATTCCAGGCCCTGATTTAGTTTCTTGAGCTCTGCATCCAAACTGCTTGAAGATTGCTGAAGTCAAAGACACAATAAAAAGATTAAAATCATCTCGAGTTAAGATTTAGATATACACTTTTTCAATTACATATAGCCATATTGCAATAGCCAGCTAGAGCCTCTGCAAGGGGGACGCATAGCTAGATAACTCTACAAGGGGACTCATAGCTATATAATATGTAGTAGACCTCCAGTGAATTCTAGCCACTGCTCTCTCTGACCTGAGCTTCAACCTGACTTTACCATCTACTAGACCTCCACAATAGTCAATAAAGCACCCAGGAAAGGTACTATGCTGGGGTGAACTATACTGCCTCTCAACTACATTCTGTTGGGTTACCACAACACAAATTAGTAAAATAACTGTTATGGCCATAAGAAAGAGCAACAATACAGGCCGAGTTATCTCGAGTTTTTTCTCAAGGTGGTTCTGAAAATTCTCCAATCAGGAAACATGTTAAATGCAGAAAAATGGTAAAACGAAGAACAAGGACTCACCCCCTTCAAGTCATATTTCTTCTGCATTAATTCAGCATGCTGTTGCTTGAATTTACGAACTCCTTGGTTGTGTTTTTGCAGTCTGCGCATTACGTGGTTCTCATGATCTTCCTTCGATTGCCCTGAAAAGTTTCAAATATATTTTGATAAAATTTGCACTTTCTCATCATAGTTACATGTATGTACCATAACTGAGATGACCAGACTTTTTTTAATTTTGAATTATTTAAATTCACTTTCTTACAAACACACAAGGCACAAATGTGTACTTACACCACAGACCTGGGGTAACCTGAGCTTCTTTTTGCACTGAATGACAAAAATAAAAAAAAATATCAAACGAGTCAGTTAAGGAACACTTAAAATGTTCAGAGACGAGATTGGGCGTTAACTTGAGCTTAGACCACCGGAGTTGCATTGCCAGCAAGAGAAAAAATACAGATATTTTTCATAAAATTTTAATTATTTAAAGTGAATTCAAACTTCATAATTTATTCAATGCCGCCTCGGTGTCAATTGTGCGACTTTTGATACACACTTCATGGCTGATGGGCCCTTGTCATGAGAATGTCCGAAGGTCCATATTCATAATTAATATTTATAGCACTTTACTAACCCGCTCTCCTGGGCGTCCTTGGCATCTCTGCAATCAAATTTGAAAAATGAAATTAATCAATTGCACACAAACTTATATATATCTAAGTAATGTTTTGTTGCAACAGTTTGAGTATTGTTATAAATATTCTACACTCAGCTGCTGTGAGCCAATCAGAATGCTTCATTGTTATCCAGCATGGGTGTAAGAATTTGCAGAACTGTATATTGTACAGCTGTTAAGTCTTTTGGATGGCTGCAGTGGATGTTGGATGGCTGCAGTGTATATGTTACGAAGTAGACTCCTAACAATCCACTATAACAATTGTTACACATTATAATTTGTGATCAGAGCTAGTAAACTTCGGGGGGAAAAAAGCAAAAAGATGAATATGCTGGTTATTGATCTTTACTTTACTAAATTAATATTTTAACAGAAGCAGGTCCACAAATAAATTCTAATTTAATTTATACTCACTTGCAAGGTTGGGTGTTACTTGAGTTTCTATCTCCTTGGCTGTATTGCAAAAAGTAAACAAAGACATAAAAATATATTCAAATAAAAGAAAACAGCTATATATATATAGGGCTTCCCCCATGGCAGTTATAGTCTCAATTTACTCTGTATCTAATGTGTTACTGCATAGTCATTTTATGTCATGTGATTTGTTACTTCAGTCACAGGCATTGCCAACATATGCGACATTTACTTTAACTAATACCAAGGCCACTGACTGCCTTAATTGACTTCTCATCTCAATAGGCAGCTGTGTCATTTGCAACAGCCAAACAGAATGTAGCTGAATACATTAGAAAATGCCCTGAGCTTGATGGCAATTATTTTGCTAGTTTACCAGCTAGACTTAAAAATAAACAAATTTACCTAATAACCTATCGGCTGGCTTATAACATTGAATGTTTAGCAGTGAAATTGCATATCAATTAGTTGTGTTTGCATTGATTATTCTCAAAAAAAGATTGCTCAGTTAGGTCACTTAATAGGCTTAAAGTTAACAGAACACAGTGTTTGTGAGATATTGGCCACTCAGAAAGCTGTTAGATGGCGAAAAATGCAAATTAGCTGCCAAGACAAATAAGAATTGAATATTCCCAGCGTACAGGCAAGGAATTCCTTGAAAATAAGTAATAATAAATACCCATAAATAATGGAAGTTATCACTTAGAAAAAGAAGGAAAATCATTTTTGTGTATTATATAGCCATTTTTGAAGTATTAACATCCTTGAAGGCAGTTTCTCAGGTCCCAGATAGCAATTCGACATCTGCCCGGCATTGGGCCAACGTTTGCAGTAAAATCGGCCCAACATACGATGCTGGCTGGCAAAACATTTAACACCCAGGCAACTCTAGATCGTTGTCTGCAGGTCTGTCTTGTTTGCTGGACACTAGTTTTTGACCCAATCCTAATAGCTCCTAATATATTATGCTTTAATTTGATAATATGAATATCATAGTATTTTGCTAAAATGTAAGCGAATAAACCAAGCAATAGAAAAAGAAAGCATACAGTAAAACGTAAGTCACCAAGCAAGATTTGATCTCAGGATTACTTGCACACGAAGCAAGCATGCTATCCATTACACCAACGACTTTCTGTTGCCTGTGGCGCATATCATCATTGATCACGACAAAATCATACATTTGGGTAGCATCAAATTTCATGGATTTACAAGCTTTTTGTTACAATAAATGCTTGAACAATAAATTCATTTTTGAGTTTTTTTTTAGCATTTACTGAAATTCTGAAGTTACTAGAGCCAGTGGACACTGGACAGGTTAAGTTTAGTCTTAAATTCGCTCATTACAGTGAACTATGATGACTAGCAACAACACAGGATAGCTCAGTGGTAAGTCGAATGCCTTTCATAGATTTGGTACTAGGTTCAAATCCTTTTGGAAGATGCAGTCAGGCCAGCATAGAACTTCACAATATTGGTATTTTAGGATGTATACATTTGTATCATATGATGGGTCAATGCATAAAGTTAGCTGTACTGTCTTTATCCACATCCACAATCATACCTAAAAAAATTCATACCTCGAAAAATCTTGCCCAGTAGCATATATGACTGGCTGGTGTAGTGGTTAGAGTGTAGGAATGCTAAGGGCTCTAGGATGGTAGATGCCGCTTGCAGGTTTGTTTTAAAAATGAGGAATTTTTAGTCACTTTTCATTTTGCTAGAATTAAGTAATAAAGTTGTGCCATATAAAGCTATTTGGTATGGTATAAAACTACCATAACCCTGCACGTGTGTGTTGGGAGGTAAAGTTCGCTCACCTGTGACATAAGTGTGATTAGGACCTTTACTTGGATTGTAGTACATGTAATTGGCTGGTTGGTGTAATGGATAGTATTCTTGCCTCCTGTGAATCTGAGTTCGAATCCCAGCTGTAGTTATGGCAATTTTAAGACAATGATCACCATGGCAAATTTTTTATCTTCACTATTCACTATATTCTTTTTCATTTTACAATAACACATAACTAAACTTATTTATATTATTTCTACTGATAATTCTTTGCCCTGAGCAAGATACGAACCTAGGACCTTGCTAACGTGTAATGTTGATGAAAGTCATGCTGGTATTCCGATGTGGGGCCTATGTCTTGCTAATGTGCACAATGATGCTGGCCCAACAACTGTGAACAACTATTTGCCGACCATCGGCCCGATTTGGAATGCTATCTTGGGTGGAGTAAAAGCTGTTCTTGACAAAGTCAGTAGTCTTGGTCTTATTGTATTCTAACTTGCTACGTGTTGTCATGATGGCAAATGTCTGTGCTACAGCCAAGGTTATCGGCCACCTTGACTCGTCCCAAAGTAGTTTCAAAAGTCTGCAAAACTACTATATATATTTGGCAACCCAAACTGGGTAAAGATCCGATAATTCAATCATGAGTTAACATTTGATCTTCTTTGGGGGTAACTACCCCTGGGGGCCATACATGTTGATGCCACAACATTACTTAGCATCACTCAATATCCACTTTTTAGTGAAATCAAGGTGTAAAATTGATACTGTTAAATATTTGACCTTGAACTTTGACCTTATGCCAACCCTAGATCAAATATCTGGAAACAGTGCAGTTTAGCGGACCCAGATTTATGACCATATTTAACGAGGCTCTTTGCCAGGCCTATGACGTAAAAGTGCTTGAAATCTCTTTATGACGTCACAAACTAATTTAGTTATGACAGTGGTTTTCATATTCACGGTAAATACAGTTTATTTTTGCTTTTTCTAGGGGGCTACCGCCCCCAAACCCTGCTACTTTACACAAAATGTTATTCTAATTGTGCTAGAACTTCAATCTTGTGAAATATTTGATAAAACTTATTTTTAATGGACGCTAAATATGGGCATAGATTTGGGTCCGCTATACTGCACTAAACCCAAATATCTTCCTATATCTTGTCACCAATGTTTTAACAAACATTTTGATATCTTTTTCAAAACTCTGCCTCCAAAAAATTATATTAAGGGAACCATTGCTATCCTGTGTTGTTGTATAATCTATGGCACTTTTAAATCTTAAAATTCAGGATCACCTGTGACCTTGACCTTTGACTCAAGGTCATTCACATTGATAATGATATTACTTTGTCTGGCTAAGAACTATCGGCTGCGAGACTCGATATGTTCCAATTTGGAGGAATCAATCCTATGTTATAATTAAAACTCATCAAAGAAACAAGGGCACAGATCCTGAGGGGGATTGAGGGGATGATAATGTAAATACCCCCTGAAACTTTACTTTATTGGTCCTTTCAATATGCTGCTCTAAAGACATGGAATGATGTGCCAGATGTCATAAGAGACAGTGACTCTTTAGACACTTTTAAAAAGAGACTAAAACCTTATTATTTTAACCAGCTTTTACATAGACTTTTGTCATTCACATCGATTTTATTCATATTTTATTACATTTATTTATACTACATTTTTAAGCACCACGAAGTATATTTATAACGAGGTGCTAAATTCAATAATAATATAATATCATTGCAAATGAAAATAATTATGAGAGTGTACCCATATTCCTGACGGTTAATTTTTGCTTTTTTTTTACGGGGGTCAGACAGTGATCTGTTACCCATGTTCAGTTGTATTACTGCAGCCAATTGAAGCCTTGCATGATGGAATTACATAAAAACTCTGTAAACTTCGGATGACATGCCTTGTCCATTTTTGTACCGTAAATCGAGGTTGAACTACAAGGCTTGGAGTGAGTTGGATGCTATTGACATAAATCTTTGGTTCATTTTAGAAATATAAAGCAAATGTACCATTTATCCTATCAGTCCCATGGTTATTGATTCTTTTTGCTCGCATGTTTTTTGTCAGTCATCCTATGAATATAAGATATGATGAAAAAGCATAGTACAAGTATATCTAATTTATTTAAGGGTCTATGCCTATCTATGGCTGTAATATTTTTGTCAATCATTTTTGGTATATGAGGTTTGTGTTTTCATTTGAATTATGTGCAAACATTATTTGAAGCATACGTCTCTAGCTCTTTTAGTTATTGAGTTACAGCAATTTGAAACATTTGACCTTTGAAGTCACCTGTGACCTTGGGAAATGGATCTAGGTCACTCATATTAGGTCAAGTTTATTGAATGTCTCACCCAAAGGTACAAACTGACCAGGTTTTGAAAACTCAAAAGGGAAAAAAGTACTGAGTCGTTGAATAGAATATATATACAAACTCGCTAAAGCATCCAGTTACAGAGATAGATGAAGCCTAATTACAAAAAGAGATGAAAATGCATATCTCTCATGCCAGTCATGGCTAGATGAGGGTCTTGTTGATAAGGCGGCACTGATGGTCATGGTTGGCCAGTCATGTGACACCACTGGTCATCATAGTTCTAAATTTGAGTTTGCATGGTGTAATGTAGACGATTGTCTGGAAAGGGCATGATATATGATTTCATGGTCCTAAGTGGTCAATAAAGGCTTTTTAAAGAACCTGTCAGTGGTACAACATAAACTCAGAAGTTATTGAGGCTACCTTAACTAAAAGTCAAATGGTAATATACACCTATACGAAGAAAATGGTCCCTTTTATGCAGTGACAGCCTCATGAATATCGAGACAAAAAAAGACTTGTTGACATTCTCGAACATGTAAAAAACATGAGAGAGATGGTGCAATAAGTGGTTTTGCTTTTGCAGTGGAGTAGATCTAATTACTATTGCATAACAGGCTAGGTAGGCTGAGTAGGATCACATTGGAAATCCCCTCGAGGGGGCGTGGCAGGTGCATATATCGCGGCTGTGTTATCATGTCTCCCAAGGACTGCGAAATGCGAGGTCACACTGTACTTGCTATAAACATTTCTGATAGTTATTGCCCCCCGGGAGGCTGATTCAGGATTTATCACACGAGAGCGCCTGAGCGCTCGAGTGTGATAAGCCTGAAACAGCCTCTCAAGGGCAATAACTGACTAATACTATGAGAGTAGACAACTTAAAACACATTTAAACAGAAACTTAATCCCTCTTAGAATGGATTGTTGTTAGTTGTTTGTCATCAGGTGGTTAATTTTAAACAGAATATGGATTGTCTGCAATGATTGTATCAGAAGCAATAGTACTCCATTGCACATGGATCTTATTTTTCACAATATATTTGAAAGGTCAGGTATGTAGATCAATTTCTTTTTCAAAATCATAGAAATAAAAAAACTAAATATTATTATCAAATTCTTGCTGTTATGAAAATTTGAACAAATGTAAAACCTGCCTATTTGATGCAAATTTGAGTGTTCTTAATGACAGAATTAATAGTAATTTATACAATGGTCAAATTTTTTCCAAATTTTAATGACTAAATGATGAGATGTGATAAGCCTGAATCAGCCTCCTGCTTTTAATAGTGAGGTGGTCTTCATGAGGCAGTCTTAATAGTGATGTGGTTTTAACAGGTGGTCTTCATAATAAAATGGTTTTAAAAATGAGGTGGTCTTAATCATGAGTTGGGCTTAATCATGAACTGGTCTTAATGATGAGTTGTCTTTATTGTGACATTGTCTTATATTGTGGTGTTCTTATATTTTGATACTGAAGTGGTTTAATATTGAAGTGTCTCACCACTAGTGAGGTGGTCTTCATTGTGAGGTGGTCTTGTATTAAGGTATTCTTGATAGTGATGTGGTGTTAATAATGAAGTAGTCATAATAGTGAGTGGTCTAAATAGTGAGGTGGTCTTACTGTGATGTGGTTTTTTATTGAGGTGTTTGTATAGTAGCGAAGTGGTCTTAATTGTGAGATGATCTTATATTGAGGTGGTCTTAATTGTGAAATGTCCTTATATCGAGGTATTCTTATGGTAGTGATGCGGTTTTGATAATGAAGTGGTCTTAATAGTAAGGTGTCTAAATAGTGAGTTGGGCTTAATTGTGAAGTGGTCTTATATTGAGGTGTTCTTATATGTTTTAATAATAAAGCAGTTTTAATAGTGTTAAATGTTGCCGTTTGTTTTCAATTACATAATAAGATTGTTTATTGTTTGTCTTAGTTGTCATAAATCCTTCAGTGTTTGAATAGTTATCACTCCCTGGTGATCACTGAAGCAGAAAACATTATCAGCCTGCTTGAGCTGATAACTGATTTTATCATCAGCGAATACTGCCTTCTGATTGGCTGAGGAGGGTCTTGAATGGTATTAATATATAAATGATTTTGGACTTACCTGATCTTTTCTTTGGCGTTTTGGGCTCTGCAATTATAAATTAAAAAATGAACAAAAATCAAGATTCCACAAACTTGATGGAAACAAATGTAGATAGTAGTGAACCTGAAGATTGAGTCCATTCCGTGATTGGCAGAGTGGAATGGCAGTACTCAGCAGTAGCTATCATTAATACAAACCACGCAAAGCCTTATTACAAAAAACCATCAGACAAAATTAGTTAGCTTTTTTAGATCCCTAAATGACATCATTGACATCGGTGACAACCTACAGATTAAACCAAACAAAAGAGATTTTGGTTGTATGGAAACTTGCTACGAAAGGTCAACAATGGTATATCATCTGTCAAATCAGAGGCCAGTCTTCTCAGATGCACATGCACAATTCAAAGCTGATATCCTGAACCGACATTCCCAGTCGGTGTTTGCAATACACCACAAATATCCCTGAAATTAGGCCACCCCTATCCACCCATGACACATCTAAATTACAGTCCTAAGGGGGTGAGTAAACTAAACATGTAGGTCAAACCTGGTAACATCCAGATTCCAAGGAAATAGCCAAATAATTAGCACCCTTATTGACAGACCTATGTTAAGAGACATGAGGTCAAAAAATAATAAAAATCTCTGAAGAGACGAGCAGAGCGACTGTTATGGCCACTTTTAAGAAAAGGGACCACTGAAAAGCAGCAACTACAGGACGGTCTCTCTCACCTGCATATGCTGCAAATTAATGGAACACATCTTGGTAAGTAACTAAATCACCAAGACACATTCAACATCTTGGTGGATGTCCAGCACTGTTTTCAATCACGTCACAGCTGTGAGTTAGCCCTTGGGCTCAATAGGATCAAGCGATGCCACTGAGCTGTGGTACTGGACTTTTCGAAAGACTTTGACTGAGTCCCACACAAACGGTTACTGACCAAACTCTATCATTATGGAGTAAGAGGATCTCCTCTTGCCTGGATGTAGGCCTAACAGTCCTTCTCACACGAAGCACTAGTAGCCAATGGCGTTCCGCAGGGGTCTGTTCTGGGACCAATCCTTTTTCTGCTATTTTTAAAATGATCTACCAGCCTACATTTCGAGTAAGACCAGACTCTAGGCCGATGATTCTGATTTTGTAGAGAATCAAGAAATTACCAGCCAAAATTATGTTAATGCCTTACAACAAGATCTTAAAAGCCAAGAGATGTGGGAAGAGAAATGGGGCATGGACCTTCATCCTGGTAAATGTAACATCTTTCCCATAACCAGACGAAGATCCTTAATAAGTTCTGCTGGATAAAATGCAGTATGGCGGACCCAAATTTATGATCATATTTAGCAAGCCTTATGACGTAAAATGTTTGAATTCAATTGATGACGTCACAAATGATGGCAATTTTAATTTTAAATGGCAATAACAATGTTTATTTTGTATTTTTCTTGGGGGCTGCCTCCCCAAACCCCCGCAAAACATGTTATTGTAATTGTACTAGAATTAAAAAAAATGGGCAAAATAACAATATATTTCATATTTAATGGCTGCCAAATATGGGCATGAATTTGGGTCCACTATACTGCAGTAAACCCTACAGGATGCAAGAAGACTGCGTAAAACACCTAGGTGTAGATGATGACCACACAATATGCTCAGGTTCATGAGACAAAACTTACAGCTAAGCAATCAATCGATGCTTATAAACTGCTCGTTCGATCAAACCTCATATACTTCTGTTCTCTTACAAATAGTTAACAACCTTGCAGACATAAAATCCAAAATTACTAGAAAAAGCTGACATTATCACTAAATTAAGTCACAAACATAAATATAAAATTCCATCAGCCAGAACTGACAAATATAAAGCTTCTTCCCCAGGACTGTTATTATAATAAGACTATGGTATTAACTGTTGGCCGATTTGGCGAGGCCCCCAGCATTTACATCTTTAAGCATTTGCCATATTTATGTAGGAGTAGCTTGAAATCACTGTCTGCTAAAGCCCTAATCATGACAAGAAATATATTTGACATCTTTTTTAGATGAAAAGGTTTGGGAGAAAATCCAAATATGATGATTTATCCAAAAGTAGTGGATCCGATCATGCACCTGATACTAGTGAATCACATTGCAAACTGAAACCCTGCCAGTTAATACAAGAATGGGCAGCTCGAACTCCACAAAGGAGCATCCACAAAGGTCCCTTTTCAAAATGTGACCTATAGCTGTCCAACCATGTCCGGACTGTCAACTGGATGTAATGCATTTAAGGAATTTGGCTAGTGGAATAAAATCCTTAGATGAGTGACCTTGACTTATAATATTCTAATCACTTTGGCTAAATTATATCCGAATCTTTTAGATAGGCCTATATAACTGCTGAAAACATGCCACTTGCACTGTCAGATTATTCCCTACAGAAAATCTTTGGGGGCATTCACAGATGGATTACATTGACTTACTTTTGAGGTCACAGTTCAAATTCTACCCAAGCCTTAACTGTACCCTCAACAGATGACATGCATATATTCAGGTATAGTCTTGCTAGGATTATGTAACCTATACAGATTATCCCTTTACTTCATAGATGTGTGACCATGACCTGTTTCTGAGGTCACAGGGATCAAATTGTGCCCTAAACTGTTCGAAACAATGCCTACAGATCAGAAAGACACTTGTGACTTTGTAGAAATAACCACTGATATATTATAAAACAGATCCATTTTCTGTTATAAGCAGATTAGAGAGCCAGGCCCAGGACGCACTTAGTGTTAAAAAAGCAATGAGCGATAAAGTTTGACCTTTTTTTGTTGTTTTTGCTGTGATGTATACAAAATTTACAATATTAGAAACAGTAAAGTTTGGCCCATAAACTAAAATATGTGTTCAATATAATTGGCCAGTCAGTCAGTGTGATATAAGGAGGGTTACATTTTACTTAAATTAAAAACAAATTAAAAAAAAAAAAAAAAGAAGATAATTAATGCAGGTCTGTCCACACTAAGTCAGTCATTTCAAACACAGGCCTACATGTTGTGCAGCCAGATGGTCAACATTTTATCTTTTTTCATATATATCAAAATGTTTAACAGCTTCATCTCAAAAACTTCCAATACTCAGCTAGAACTGCGAATTAAACTGATCCTTGCCAAGGTACTTGGCTTTGTCTTTGTCTATACCTCCAGCAATGCGCACAAATGAATATATATGTCAGCAATACTCACTAGGAGGTCCGGATAGAATAATAACAGATGCGGTTGATTTCCTTTTACCCAACGATGACATGTTGAAGTTTGTTAGTGAAATTACAGCTTCCCTTAGCCTTGACAGAGATTGAGTTTTAAAGTGACTGTCAAATCGAGGCTGAATTTGAGCGCCGTTGTCATGGGGACGCCACCTATCGGTAACTATGGGACAAGTATTTTAGCGCCATTAGCCACTTATGATTAGATCATTGACCTGTAGGACTTCATTAATGGCCAAATAAATTGAATCTTCATTTCTAATAATAGTACAGAATATCAATGTTTAGTCTTGATACATTAAGGGTGGCCTAAGGAAAAATAAAAAAAACCTCATGGGGTAGAAATCTTTAGATTTGTCTCAGTTTCACGTAATAAGTACTTTCTTTCCCATATCGACTCAATGTCTCGTCAACATTCTCAGCCTCTCTCAAAGAAGATTGAGCTATGTCTACGTGACTGTTTATCACTGCCACTGCAAATGGCCCATTTAGCTCATAATGATGTCACACTCTGTTCGATCGATGGCCTATACTGCTGTTTTGCTTCTTGCAGCGCCTTTACGGCTACTTAGGAGCTTGTTGCTGCATTGTAAAAAGACCGATATACTGTCAAGTAGATTAGTGGAACTAGACTCAAGCCCAAAAGATCGTCTGCTCTCAGCTTTCTACATCGGCCACTAGGGGGATGCTGACTCCACAAATTTGTCTCTGCAGCAGAAGAGCAGAATCATGCGTGCAGTGCACACGCGGGGTGAGGTTGGGCTCATTCTTTCGTGTACTGCAGTGATGAAAGTCTAAGCTTGGTTGGATTTACTGAAAATCTGCTGTCAGGTAAGTGTATGTTTAATACATTTTACAAAATGTAATAATTTTATTAATTTATTTAAATTTTGTACCATTATGACCTACATGCATAGGCCAGGGTTTAGATATTGTCTGTTGTTACTATCAGGGCTGTAGGGAGAGGTTCATGCTGGGTGGGGGGTTCCAAGATGTGAGTGAAGACACCGCGCGGGCAGTTTTGCAAAATGATGCCTTAGTCTTGGAGAAGAGGGGGGGGGGGGGGAGGTTCCAGACACCCACCCCCCCTTCCCCCCCCCCCCTGCCTACAGCCCTTACTATAGTCTGTTGGTGGAAAAATATGGCCTCCGTTTTGAGGTTGATTTTATAGCAAGATAAAATACATTGGTTAGAATAGAGCTTTAGCCAAAGAACCGAATTGCAAGGTGGACTTATTCAGGTGCGGCTAGGACGCTCTACAGCCGGACCACCTTTTGTACGGATTACAGTACACATGGTTAAGACACAGGTATTACATATTTGTAATTGTGTTGTGCTGACAAGACAGCTGAACACACGATATTTAAATTTCAATATCTTCCCGAAGATATTGTTTTTAATATTCACAAATGCTTTAAATGTCCTTGCAACCATAAAAACATGCTTTATGTGAATGCATTGTGGTGCAAGGTCTAAAAGCATTGCAATGCTTTGGCCCATTCCAGCGCATTCCTCATTTGACAAAGAACCTGCGAAGGTTGGACCAAATTCTTGCATATCTCAGGTCACGATATAGAATCTAGTCTCGGGTGTCCTGTTTCAGAAAAAAAGGCTTGGCTAAGCTAGTGTTGTGTAGGCCAAGCATCTGTTTAATTCAAAGACTTATGTAGACTACTGGTGTCTGCATACTAAAGGCATATGAATGTGATTATATCACTTGTTACCTCTAGGAGATATTAGACAAGCCAAGTCAGCATAAATCTAGAATGTGTCATATTCCTTACAGCTATGAAATTGTTATACATTTATAGTGACATCAGGTGGATTAATTTGAGATCAGTCTAAGTTTATTCATGTGCAATCACTCATCATTCATTCATTCATCTGTTTCTGTAGAATCAATAAGAAAGGACGTGCAGGCCTTTCAGACAGGTACTTGCGGCCTACAAGGGTTAATCGATAAGAGAGAGAGAGAGAGAGAGAGAGAGAGAGAGAGAGAGAGAGAGAGAGAGAGAGAGAGAGAGAGAGAGAGAGAGAGAGAGAGAGAGGAGGGGGGGGGGGTCCTTCCCATGTTACATATTCACCCCATGGGTGGGGTCATTCACTTGCCTCCTCACAGACACTGAGTACAAAATGCTGACAAATTCATTATAATGTCTCGTGCGTCAATGTGTGAACCACCACTACCAGGCCACACCCAGCTGCTTATAAATACAATATAAAACTCTAATTAATCTATGATTTAGGCAACCATGCAGAAATAATAACGTTGTAAACTAGGTAATAATTGTGAAATTAAACTCCAATAATAAGGAATTTATTGTCATAGAGTAAATGGATGAAATCTGTTTGAAATGCAATCAATATACATAACATTTTGCAAAGCCCTCTCTCATATACTTCGAAATCCATCTTTGTGTAATATTACCTGACAAGCACCAATGCCTTGTCTCTCTTGGGACATGCTATTGTGCCAAACGCTGGCCATAATTGACAGCAATTAGCAGAACTTTATGAATGGGTGATCAGTTGGGAAAATACTGTGGTAGTCATTAGGATTAGACAGATGGATAGATAGATAGATGGATAGATGGATAGATAGCTGGATAGATAGATAGATAGATAAAGTCCACCCAAGCTACACATTTACCCCGTGAGTGGGATCTTTCACTTGCCTCAGCATAGACACGGAGTACAGGGGATCGCCAATATCATCCAAACGACATCCAGCTGGAATGTTGCTCGTGAAGGGTGTCCAGGCCATGAGAGGATAGGGTGGGATAGAATAGGATAAAACATGACAGGACAGAATATGATAGGATATGATAGGATTGGATAGGACATGAGATGGAATGGCATCAAATAAAACAGGATCGATGGGATCGGATAGAATAGGATAGGTCAGAATGGGATGGGATAAGTTAGGATGGTATTTGGCATGCAGAGATAGCATAATATCTATGATGGAGGATTATTTGATAAGATGGGATGGTATATGTTGGGATAGTTCTAGCAGAATAAGATGGGATAGCATTGGACAAGATGGATGGGATAGGATGGGACGAGCATAATAGGATAAGGTAGGGTGGGATAGAAGTGGATAGGATAGGATGTTTAGCAGGTGTAAATGATCGTCCTCCATGTATAATGCTAGATATCTAGAAGGCAGAAATAGTCAATAGAAATGTCGCCACCAGTGACACCTAATGCTCCAAAAATTGATTTCCACAACTTGTCCTCAGGTGCCCTGGTGACATACACAATAAGAGAAATGACAGACTTGCAAACAATGCTTGTATAAGCGTTGCCCTAGGATATGGAAATTGCTGGTAACAGGTATAGGGAGTAAGTAATGTAGCCCCAGGTGCTGACAATTGTTTCCTACGGATATTATGGATTTTCTTTCTGTATGTGTAAATGTACAGCAGAACCTAGCAATATATGACTTTACCTGGTGAGTATAATGATCGATTATGAGGTAAATGACAATTGATGTGACAGCAGTTTGCAAAAATATTGTTATATTTTTTTAGTTAGCAAATGTATTTGCATTTATGCATATAAGAGTCTGTGTTTGTAGACATGGATCTATGTATCTATGCATCAATACATTGGAACTGCCTCTCCATTAGCAAGCACAGGATCTATCTATCTATCTAATTATCTATTGATCTATCTATTGACCTATCTATCTTATCTATCCATCTATCTACCTATCGACCTATCTACCTATCTATATATCTATCTATCTATCTACCTATCTATCTATCTTCTTCGCTGCATACAAAAGGCCAATTTGCAAGCACAGCATTTTCTGCGGTCCGGGTGTATAACTTATGTTGAGGCCGCAACCAAGAA
This sequence comes from Alitta virens, assembly GCA_932294295.1. Classification (NCBI taxonomy): domain Eukaryota; kingdom Metazoa; phylum Annelida; class Polychaeta; order Phyllodocida; family Nereididae; genus Alitta; species Alitta virens. The sequence continues at coordinate 22,687,202 of OW028578.1, read as the reverse complement.
AATGCTGATAGCTCCACACCTTCCATATATACAATTTACACACCTAAATCTTATGATTTGACAGCAATATTTGTCTGTATCAACACAATGAATTCATTTATTAGTATAAATTCATAAAACCTTTTATGACAAAAATTCAGACGTTTGTATTTGTACAGGTTAGGGTTAGAATAGCGATTCCTTTTGCCAGGCATAGAGGAACTGAGCAAATCATCTGTAACTACTCGGTATATAGTGAATGCATATATACAAGCAACATGCCCAGCCCTACTGGGCTTACAATCACAAATTGACACAAGAAATATATTTCATATAGGTGGCATTTTGTCTTATAGCGTATAAGCTTCACAAACACAAAAGGAAGTTAATTTAATAATTTTTTTTAGACGTGAGGACTTCTTATTGTATTTCTGGATCTTATATGTCAATTAATGGAAATTTAAACCTCACACTATTGAACAGAGGTACCTAAGGTTGTTGTATTATTCACAATATAGCAAGAAATGGATTTGTGATTCAATGCAATTCGGGTTAGTAGTGGTTGAAAAATAAACAAAATATTATGTCCTATAATTTGACATGTCGGCCAGAGCTGTGCTGCTGTAGAGCCTCCAGCGATCTGAAAAAGAGTCATGCTTGAACAGGCCTGTCAAGGTGCAAATTTACAAAGTCGATTGAATTCACTTTTGGGGAAAAAAGACTCAATATCCAATATACACATTTACATTTATTTACAGAACTTCAAGTATGGCTTCTTTTATTATAGATTTTAGGCCTTAACTATACAGATATATGTATTCATAGGTTGACTAAGTCCTGCTGTAATATACATTGTGTAGTCCAAAACTCCTAGCTGTCGAACTGTTTGGGTTTTGCTGTATTATGAAAAAGATTCAAGCTTGGAGAGAACTGTGGTGGTACCAACAAGTAACCCGAAGCCAATCTTATTTGCCCCAACCTACAGTGAAGCAACTAACTGCTGACCTTTGACGGTGATTGAGCATTAATGCCAAACCATTATGTTGTGCAGTTCTCTCTAGAACTTCTCACACCACATCAGTATGGTGGGCCTAATTGACTTTTCATTACAGCCAGGCTCATTACATGTAGAAAATCCATGGCTATCAAATGTATGCCAAGTAAGCAGTCTTCATATATATTTTGGTGGGATTCTACGTGCACACAACATATCTGAATCAATTGTGTGCTGAAAAGTAATGTGTGCACACGCTATTACTTGCTGTTATTTTTCAACAGTCACCATTTTAATGCGGTGAATCAGCAATTTTAACTTCTGCTTCTTAACAATTTAAGTGTTATCACTGAATAAGTTAGTAATCGCCAATAAAAACCTAATTACTCATTTTCAATGATGTGAAATGGGGATAGTAGGCACTGAGTGTATATTGTCCAAACTGAATATGTTTCAGCCTGTTGTAAAATACCACGAAAAATGACTGGTCTGCTGCCAGGCTAATCAAATGTGCCCTTCACTGCAGCTTGGGATTAATCTGAAATATGACCTTATTACTTTCCTGGGATTCAAGATACTCTGTAATGTAATATCAACATGATGAAATGGTAGTTGAGATGAAAGGTTGTAAGACTATAAATAATCTAGTTTTTTATGGTCACTGTTTGCATCAGCAGAATTAATAATTATTTATTTGTGTGGTTTACAATATCGGAGGACTGCCAGCCATTGTATTGTATTGTATTGTATTGTATGCTTCACTAGTGTGGAACAGTCTTCCTGACTGTATAAGACTTGCCAAAATATTTATGATTTTAAATGTAAACTAAAAACCGATCTCTTCAAAGATGCTTTTTTATTTCATTTTATTTCGATTTTAATATTGTCAAGTGTAACTGAGAATGAATTTTAATTATATTTTATTGCACTCCAAACAATAAATTTATTATTATTACTATTGAATGAATGCCAATGGTCAGTATGCAGCTTATATGACTAGCTGCCATTATATATGAAGAGATGGTAATTAAAGGCTTGGAGTCCACACTGTGTAACACATGTAAACTGTGCTGCTGGTATACTAAGTTTGATTCTACATTTTAGCAGGATGTCAATTGCAAGAGAGGTTGAACTTTGCATAAACGAGTACAAAGCTCAACCAATTTACACCCAATACCTTAACCATACGGTTGATTGGTTGATTGATTTACTAATTATTTATTCAGGGTAGCAATTCAGATAACAAATAGTTGTTTTTCAACGGGCCCTAAGGATAGCAGTGACATTTTAAAAGCAATCTGCACTTTTTGTAAATTTATTAGAGTTTAGTGTATAGCGGACCCAAATTATTGACCATATTTGGCGTCCATGAAACATGTAAATAATCTGCATTTTTGACCAAGTTTCATTCTGGCACACAATAAGAATACAATTGTGTAGAGTAGCGAGGGTTTGGGGGCAGCGGCCCTCAAGAATATGCAATATAAACTATGGTAAATTTGCGTTCTTGCTGTGACGTCACTCATTGAATTCAAGCATTTTACGTCATAGCCCTGGCAACTAGGCTCGCTAAATATGGTCAATAATTTGGGTCCGCTATACTGCACTTTTTCCATTTATTAAAATAGAAATAAAATATGATAATAAAATTGGTGAAAATACAGCACCTTGGCCGATGACCAGCTTTGTAGTAAATTGTTCAAAGAAAAAGTATTCAAATTTAAACATCATTCGTGGACATCTTATCAAAATCATTTAAACTTGCATTTCTCTCAGTGACTTTACAAAACAATTATGATTATTTGGTCATAATATAATACAATTGGTTAAAATATAAATAGCAAAATTCAGTGCATCAGAAAAACACTAGGTTGGAAAATGGACTAGCATTATGCATTGTGAACTAATATACAAAGCGACTGCAGTAATGATATTTGGTACTTAATTAGATAATCTTTATCAGGTTTCACTGATCGTAAAGTTATTTAATGCAATTGCTTCGTCTGACAGCGTCAATTGATGTCGAATCCTGCCGAATCCATCAACTGCTTTCGACAGATTTATAATTACAGAAATTTCTCAGCTTGTCTGAAATTGCTGGTTGATGATGCTAATGCAAAAGAGAGAGCTGCGAAGTCATTGATGAGACAAATTGACTTTCAAAAGCTTTCGGGAATTGCCACCCAATATTGCTGCCAACTCAAACACCCAAAGTGATTAAATGGGTGAGTTATTTGAGGGTAAATATGAAAAAATCGAGACAGGAACCAGTTTGTTTAAATAATGCCATCAGAACTATTTACATAGAATGTTTAGAAGCTTTAATGCATCTGCATTCCTGACATTTTGAGCATCAAATTGGCCATTGATTAGCTGAGCTAGGAATTACCTAAATGCTAAATAATTGTGCGAATATAACATTCCATAACATTGAACTGTGTAGACTTCTGTTTTTCTACGTGACTATTAAAATATCATCACATCTGGTGTACATAGAAGGTAATTTTAAATAATTAAAATGTTCGATTGGTATCCTAGCTACTTCTTTATACCTCAATAGCACTTTTAGGATGTGCAAAAACTAATTGCAAAGAAAAAAAAAAGATTTACAGCCAAATTCTTAGAGTTGGAAACCAATCTTTGACTTGGAAGCTCAACTTCAGATGACGCAATGTGAATCCAGGACTCTCATTGGTTTAAGCACTCCTTCAGCCATTGAGAGTCCTAGATTCACATGACGTCATCTGAAGTTGAGTTTCCAAGTCAAAGATTGGTTTCCAACTCTATGAATTTGGCTGTAAAACCAGAAAGAAATAAAAGTCAAGCAAAAACGGAGTAAGGTGGAAACAGAAATAGCAAAGACATAACATAAAGGCGACAGACATACACAGAGAAAGAACATGGCAGAACAAAACTGCGTGGTCAGAAAGAAATGAAACAGAGACAATCAAATACAGGTAGATGCAGATAAAAATGAAGAAGGTAAATCATAAGATAAAGTTGATGACTGATTTGGAAATCCGCTAATACAAAGACAGTGTAGAAAGAAATCAAGCAAAAGGAATAGAGATTGCATGCTCATTAGGTGCAGGATGGCTGTATGAACACCTGTGTTTATTTATGAGAGTGTTTAATGAGAGTGTTGCTGTTGCGCATATCGATTCCTAAGGCCAATAAACATGCAGGCATTAACGGTACAGGATCATGATATTACTATGGGGGTGCATGCTCCGAGGTAACTCTATATTACGGTCAGAAATTGATTGTTTTGTCAGTAGATGTCCCACATATGCATTTTTTCTTTTAATATTTGTTATTGCTTTATTTGTACTGAAAGTTACAGTAAAGCTGTGATAAACTGTTACGATTAGTTTATATCTTAAGGTGTGTTAATATTATTGAAAGCTGTTTTTGTGATATTGCGATCGATTTAATTTTCTGCATGGATACTATTCAGACTTTCCATTAAGGTTCTTTGTTTAAAAGGTATTTACTAAATTATAGTCTTGTATTAATAGCAAGATTATCTCAATAATGAGTGTGCGGCATGTGCATATCAATGACAAGTCAGACAATAAAATAGAATAACAGAGAACTGTCAACTATGATTTCACAACAACAATTTATATATTAACACCATGGTACATCATCATTGCTATATCATGTCACAACAATATTCAGATACAGAATTGATTAATCCACTTTGGCAATTGCATTTCCATTTACGATCATAGAGTAGTAATGCTCAGTTTATATGCATATCGAAAACTAGCTTTTTACTTTCAGTGGCCGTTGTGCAACCCCATTTTATTCAATCTGGAGTGGGACCCACTGAATAGCTTGTTTTTATATTTTCATATCTAACATTTATCTCTGGCATACATTCTACAGTGTCATATCTGATAAAATATTGCATGAATTTCCATAGCTCAGGTTATAGCATTGCAGGTGCTATTAAGGCTTTGTTGGGTCATTGGTGAAATACTGCTTAAAAGAGGTGTACAGGTTTCCACAAAGAGAATTATCACTCTCATACCAATACAGTTTCTCATTTCTGGTCGATCTCAGAAAAGCCCAAAAACCTTTTATGCTTCAGGTCAAGCTGCGTTTTACAACACAGCAGAACTTCACATTCCTTCACTCGAAGATGATGAGATCCTCAGAGAGTATATTGCATTTTGTACTTGCTGTACATAAAAACCCCATTTATGCATTCCATGAATTAATTTGCTTCTTTGTATATTTCAGAGTGAATGACACGATTACATTCTGTCATGGAACCTTCAATGGAATATTGGACCATTGATTGCATCAGCTTAATGAACTTCCATCGTGTTGCCCAAACACATGCTCATTCCTGGCCTAATTGAGGCCTAATCTCCATAATTACTCAAATATGGATTCATGTAGCTGGAATAAAGTCAATATCTACTACGTACTTCAGTCATAACAGTGAATTAACTCGAATACCCTCATACTGTTATATAGCAATTTTGAGTATTACTTTTAGAATTCTAAATGGCACGCATGACTTTATTGGCATATATTTGATTTATGTAAGCAATGATCTGGAAGTAATTCGGATTTTTAGCTGACCAACCATACTTCAAAACGAGTAGCTATTCAGATATCGAACTGTAAATGAATGCGGAATAGCGAGTCTCCCTGGCTCATCCCCTTTTCTTCAAGCAATCGGGTTGTTTATTCATTGTGCTCTATTGCATTTATTCAACCTACCATTAACTCAGAAATAAATCAACCAACTGGATCATTATCAACCAACAGTTAGTGCAGAGCCACACAAAGAGACGTATTCTTCAACATAAAGAGACTAATTGTTCAACCAAGCAATAATCTGGCAATGTGAATCAGTTCAACCGTATGAAACAACGTAACATCAAAGGAATACGAAAGCAGTCATTCAAGTTGATTAACTAGCAACAGACAGGCCAAGCAAACAAGTTTATCGAAGATACAAGCAAATGTTCAAAGAAGCAATTGATTTAATGATACATCAGCTGATTGATGTAGCCAAACCCTCAGATCTGTGGAATTACTAACTCACACAGTTGATTAAGTGGATCAAGAAGGATTTATGAAATAACAATCTGTTCAGTTCATTTCATTTATTGGCCACATGAACCAAGTGTATACAGATTAAATTAAATCACATTGTCTCCAAATGGCAGGCAGAAACATTTGTGTGTTTGCCTTAAATGTGTTAACATAAAAACAGTTGTCCGTATCATTCTTCCTTTTTTACAATGGCTAGACCTAGAACTTGCAGTGTCAAGTATTTCTGTCTGGGAGCTTTCCTTATCTTCCTTGGATCCGTCTTGCTCTGCGCTTTGGGATTTACTATCGTCCTACCTCACGAAGCTACGAGATTTTGGCCGGAAGTAGCCTGTCATGTGATAAACGCTTCATATGACCCGAACCACTGTGCATGTGACCGACACGTCATGCAGTATGACAATTGCATAGACACATATCCATGCCTGAGAATATATGTGATTTTCAACATATCATCCGATAGCATTGTAGAGTTATTGGACGAAGATGCTTCTAATCTCACGGCTTTGCGGAATAAGTTAGATGAATACATCGATAAGAATGCTAATATTGGGAATTATGATGCTAAAAATGCCCAAGCTGATGGATATGAACACTATTATAAAAGCAACAAAGGAAAGAAAATTGATGACAGTGATTATTATGATAACACAATGGTGCATTACCATAGCAACAGCCATGACGTCACCAAAAAAGACAATGAAGATATGAGAACAACAATTAACAATGGAAAAATATCACACGGAAGTAACAGGAGTTATAATTTTGATGAAGATCATGATAGTTATCTTAAAGAACACAAAACAATAATATTATATGGCATATTGTACAGGAGATGGAGTGACTCATTCCACAAAACTGTAAGTATGTTTTTTTAGAAATGTATTATATTCTATAATAAGGTGTTACTTCTTCACTTTTATTAACAGATTTTGAAATTTAATCTGATGAGGCATTGTTAGGCAGCTCAAAGCAATCGTTCACTTCCTTATTGGACAGGCAAAACAACATTTCTTTGGTATATATACAAATGTGTATGCCTATTACAAGCTAATTCTCTGGTATACCCCTTGCTGTGTGAAATATATTACCACCATTCCGGAAGAAATTTTGTGTCGCTTGTTTGGCATTCTTTGGCATGCTTCAAGTTTAGAATCCCAATAGCTTCTAAGAAACTGCAAAGGAGTCCAGTCACATTGCCCTCAAAGGAGTCCAGTCAAGTTGGCCTCAAGCACAGATTAGGTCAGCAAAAGGCTACAGTGTAGATTCCATTAGGACGAGCAGCCATTTTAGGTTGAATTGATTCAGACAGAAAAAGCATCGACCAAAAGTCTAGTAAAACGCCTGCTTGTAGCATATTCAGGGAGCCCCAAAAATTTAGATATATCAATTTTATTTCAAGCCAGCATCTTTGTACAGTAACAAATTGTATAGTCTTCATCGATATTACAGCAATTTCTTTTTAAGTCCGAATGTAGGCGTTGTAAATGGAATCTGAATGATTTTTTTTTACACATTTTTATTACATTAAAATGACCTTTGGCTTTCTTTCAGTGCACTCTCTATGAATGCGGGCATGAATTATGGAACAAGAAAGCTGTCAAAACTTTCCAAAGGGAATGGGGTCAACGAGGTCAAAGCTTCCCATGTTTCTTCAACCCGGAGTTCCCGGATGTTGCTGTCATAGAAAGAACTTCCAAGGCTCATGCTGTGCACGCCATGTTGTGGCCAGCGCTAAGCTTATTCACGGGGTCGCTAATCTGGTTAGGGATGTGTCTCGGATGCTGGAAGATAGAGACAGAACAACCGCAAAACTCAAGCACGTATTACCGAGGAATATTATGATATCTTGAAAAAATGACAAGTATACAGCTACATATATACACAATACAGTCGTGGTCAAAACATTGCATGCACCCAAATAGAAACAGATAACCATTATTGAAGTACACTTAATCTGCCAATACAACCATTATTTTTCTGAAATATGTTACTAGGAACATATTTCATTGAAAACATATAGTTTCAGGCAAATCCATCAAATACTTTTGATAAAATGCAGGATATTCTTTCAAATAAAAGAAATTGGCGGGTGAAAAGTTTGCATACACCTCAGTAATGCGATGGAATATAGCAATAATCCAATATTTTTCAGTTTGTGGTATAATCTGTTTAGCTTTTGTTTGTACCTATTATGGGAGAATTAAACATTATTTGCTTAGGGACTCAGTATAAAACTTTATCCAAACTCAGTATAAAACTTTATCCAAATTGTTTATTTACTCCGAATTAAGTTGGGTTCATCTGAGGAAATTGTAAAGGACTAAGAAAGCCGAACACTAACTTATTTATAGATGACCAGTCATTGGGGGTCATTGCAATGCAATTAACATATTTAAATACTGGGTCACAGTGTTTATGTCACCCAAAGTACAATCTGGTTGTGCAACTAAAAAAACAAGTGCTGACAGAATATCAAATACAACAGGTCTTCACCCATGATAGGGGAGGACCAATTATGATATCTGTGAATAATATATCAACTGAGATTAACTACGGAATATATGTATTTGTGCACTGCCAAGAAATTATTTGATCTCAAATTAATGGCTTTTGATGTGGTCCAAAGACTTCTCAGAGCATCCAAATGGGCTGAGTGGCCAAGTGGTTATCATGGTTGTCAGCAATTATGTGCATGTGTTATCATACTCTCTGCGTTGTGACTGTAATATGGTTTCCTTTGGTAAAAGCAGGAATTGTCTGAGAATAAATAAACTAGTCCCCATTCTCATCAGAATCTCTATGCTTTTTAATGCAGTATCCGTGGACAGTTTTCAGTCATTGTATTTTATTTGACAAAGATAAGAATGCACATTGTTTGAAATTGCTCATAAAATTGAAGCAGTTGTAAACTAGATTATATCAAAGTTTCTGGCATTTTAAATTTTTCTGTCTTTTACCATATAAAGATTGTTTGACATTCCCCAATAGTTTGTTATTAATGGGTATTTTCATATTTTTGTTAATTATTTATGTGGTCAACAATACAAGAAGGATCAAGATCTCACCTGCTTGACGCTTTTACCAAGCACCTGACCATGGCAGTAATTACAATTAGAAACTCAAAAAATAAAACTATAATATGGTAAACACTCAGTGGGCTTAAAAGAAGTATGATTTATTAGTACTACTGTACAATTGAATGTCAAATAAATAGAAAAATAAATACAGATTGGATGAAGAATAACATATTCATCTTAAAAAAGTGAAAATGAAGAAATGATGGTGATGGTTTTAATGATGACATAAAATGCATTGCGCAATACCATCTTTCGTGGTCTTTGTTGTGTAATTTTGTTAGGTCACGAAGTATTAACAAGCTTTATGTTCCTCAGTTGCTCCAAGGGAATTGAGGTTGAGTCCATTTGGTTACAATTATGTCTGCTGCAATTGTGTATGTGCCCTGCAGCGAACCAACTAATTAGTGCTCGGAGAATCTGTGTTCCCAACTGATTACTTAGAAAATTTGTCACGATGTTTAGCGGGCATGTCTTTTAAAATATCATGTCTGATGGGGCCAGAAGATTGTTGCAATACTCTCAAATTGGTTAGTTTACGATTCCGTGGACTACTTGTTGTGTACATGAAATTATACAAAAAGAAGAAGAAGAAATAAATTTCAGAAATACTGTGGGAGTGGTGTCGTCATGGAAGCGATTCCAGGTAAAGTTTTCTTATAGTGCTGATTTACAGTGCAACTACCCCTGTAAGATTACAGGTATTAAGGATTTAAGAAAAGCTGGATATAAGCTTTCAGGATATGCACAATGCGATAAGGCCAGATTATTTTAAAGATGTTTATTTTGCTGCAACATCAAGATGCAGTCTTCCTGACCACATTGGCCAGCTCTGCAGAAGGTCCCGGGTTCAATACCTGGCCCGAGCGCTCTTCGTGAGTAGCTGGATGTCTCTTAGATGAAACGTTAAATTGGCGGTCCCTTGAACTCAGTGTTTATGCTGAGACAAGTAAAAGATCCCAGCCATGAGGTAAATGTTTAACATGGGTGGATTCCTCATCACTCTCTCGCTCATCCATCAACCCTCACTAGTGGCAAAAACCTGCCTTATCTATCTATCTAGCTATCTATCTATCTACCTGTCTATCTGTCTATCTGTCTATCTAATTATCTATTAGAAGCCAACTTTAAGGCCATTTATCTATTAAATATCACCATTTATTAACAACCAATGGATCACACCATTAGGCTATAACATGCTACATCGGACAAATGTTGGCCCGATGTCAAAACTGTGTCAGATGCTATCTGGGTAACCACCTTGGTTGTCGTGGCCTAGTGGATAGAGCATTGGACTCGTACGTGCCTAGTTTCAAACCCAGGCACGGCATGGAGGAGATCCTCCTTTAACCACTGCTTCCATGTGTAAATTAAGAGGTTGGCTATAGGTTGAGATGGCATTGGGCGACAGCTATATGCTCCCCTGGGAGTTGAGAAATTTCCATGAAAAACAGAGCCCATGCACCTACCAGGTGCAGACAATTGACCCCACCCTTATCTTAGTGAAGTATGCCATATGGTCAAGAGCAAAATTGTGTTCAGCTTTTGACTGCAAGGTGTTATTAACAGGGAGGCAATCTGACTGTTCTTCATACCCAATGTAACTGGTCTGTCTGTCTGGAATCAATGCTGAATCCTGCTGAATCCATCATCTGCTTTCGACAGAATTATAATTACAGAAATTCCTGAGCTTGTCTGAATTTGATTGCTGGTTGATGAAGCTAATGCAAAAGAGAGAGCTGCAAAGTCATTGATGAGACAATTAGCTGTCAGTGCTTGTGGGGATGACAAGCGCAATTTGCTGCCAGCTGAAACAGCCAAAGTGATTGTATTTAAGAGGTTATTTGTAAATAAACCAGTTTGTTTAAGTAATGCATTAGGAATATTTACATACAATATTTAGAAGTCTTAATGCATCCAGTTTCCTGACGTTGTAAACATCAAATTGGCTATTGATTACTTTAGTAACGGCTTCATATAGTTCATTACTTGAAATCAGATTATTGCGATAAATATGATGTTGTGAAACACAAGTGCAGATGGAGGTATCCTAGTGCTGCCTTTTTTCAATAATTTTTTAATCGTCAGAAATCAATGCACAAAATGTTATAAGTGGATAATAATGAACACAAGAAGAAAGAGAGAGAATAACTACGACATTTATAGAACAAAACAGAAACAAAGTAGGAAAGAAAGAAATATCAGAAATGGGCAAACTGAAGATATATGCAAGCAAAAGGAACAAGAATATTCTTTTTCAAAAAAAGGATAGATACCTGGTATTGAGACCAGTGTTTGTGCCTTGTATACTCCATTCTTTACTCAGAATTTTACAATTTTATGTATCTATTGTATAAATATATTCTACACATTTCTCTGAACAATTCAGTTTTTATTTAACTAAAATCGGACAAATATTAGAAGAGCAGCAGCCTTTTAAAGTGCTGCTGCATTGACCCAAATATTTTCAGACTCAAGACAGTTCGTCGCTTATAGATAGATACCTGGGCTGTCATAGAACATCTTATTATAGTTCTATCCTTGATAAAGGCCTAGGCCCCGGTATAAAAAAATAGGTCATTAAGTGCAGAATGAATGTATTAACACCTGTGTTTATTTATGAGAACGTTTAATTTGGGGTGTTGTTTTTGCACATATCGATTCCTTAGGCCTAGCATGCAGGACTATGATAGACCTATTACTATGAGGATTCATGTTACAAGGTAACTTTAAATCGAGGTGAAATATTGATTGCATCATAAAGGTGCTTCTATCCATTCTTTTTAAATGTATTTTTGTCATATCTTATTTTATTTTGAAATTTCTAGGCTTAGTTCCTTTTATTGGGTATTTCGTATGGTTGGATATAAGTGGTTTCTTTCATGTTATTTTCAGTTGATGTCACGTGTCCTAACAACAAGATGAGGCCTCAATCAAGAAGTGGCTTTACTGGCCACCATATAGAGAGTGGGAGAGCGTTGATTGCATGCACATGAAGGCCCATTTCACATCACGAAGTAATCATGTTAACAATAAATATACCTAAATTTATAGATGACAATATAGATAATTCAGTTGAATTTAGGATATGTAATGTTATTAACAATTTTAAGAGACATTTAGCGCTGTATTAATAAATTGCAATATTTTGTGTCGTTTGAAGTATGTGTGATAATTTTTCATTTTAAGCTATGTTTCATATCATATTGAAAATTTGTAGACGTGTATAAGTTATCTTATGTATGGCGAATTCGTATCTAAATTAGGCAACCTTATACAGTGTATGTTTGGAAGTAGGTTCCCAATAATAATCACTTATTTATAGTATATGAAATTGTTTGTCTGAACGTCTGGGTGGTATTTGTATGCAAACAAAAACTGTGAGCAATAACATACATCCGAAATTTATTGACTGTAAACTACAGTATCTATAACCTCATTAGTTTTTTTATCATGTGTATTTGTGGACAGCTGGTCCTCTCTGATTTTTCACTTATGCTTCTGAAGTGCAAGTTTCATTTATATTCGTGTCTACGCCTCACTGGTGGTAACTGAACCTTCAAATCAGTTTACAACATTAAAGAGCACAGAAGGCTTTGCAGTAAGGTCAGGTTATAGCATTCAATTGGTACAGTCTCATGACAAAATAATACCCTCATCATAATGTTAAATCCACCCAGGCTATAGCATTGATGTAGCATTCTTTATCACAGGGGAGAGAGTTGTTCATTTATCTACGAAATCTTTAACCTGCAATGGCAGTTGTGATATAGCCATTTCTTCAGAGGGAGTGCTGATACATAGTAGGATTAATTAATTATGTGAAAAGGCTTTCATTTTCTGAAAATAAAGAATCTACGATGCCAAGGCCTAGTGGTTAAGATGTTCGCCTTCAAACCATAAAGTAGCAGGTTTGAGTTCTAACCATGGCATGGAGAAACAGCCGATCCTGTAACATTACTCTTTGCTCCACTCCACATAAGTGTAAAGGGGAGCTGCCTATGGACAGTGATGGTAATTGTAGAGCACCTAGCCTCATGTGTACTTCCACATCGGGCCAACCTGGCATGCTATCTTCGAATCAAATGTCTGAGAATTGCAGAATATAAATCTTATGTCTGCTACTGTAAGCAGTCTCACCCTTAAAGGCAACTCATTTTATAGTTATATTACCCTTGCAAGCTTTAATTATGCAGTTGGTTCTTTTTGGTGTAATAATGTATTCAACAAAAAAGCTGTACTCCTTCACTCAAAGGTTATGAGATCCCTAGAGTATATTGAATATTTTCGTTTTTCCACTTGCTGGAAGGAACCGTTTCATGCTTTCCATGAATTCATTTGCTACTTTGTATATTTCAGACTGAACGACACAATTACATTCTGTCATGGCACCTTCTATGGAATAGTGGACCATTGATTGCTTTGGCTAAATGAATAACCATCACAAGCTTAAGGCTCTAACCATGTTATTGAAGGTCTAATTAAGACCTAATCTGAAGAATTACAGCAATTCGGATTCATGGAGCTGAAATTAACAGCTTAGGTCACACACTAGATAATTATACTAGAACACATTCTGTGCCTGCAGTTTAAACACCAGACCGCCTGAATCAAAATCTGGTTAAACGAACACTTTTGACCTGACTGTGTGAAGCTTTAATAAACTACATCACACATATATACTATTTGTAATGTATCTGAATAGTTAGTACATTCAATTTGGTCAAGATGATCGGGAGTTATTATAATGCAAGTTAGAAAGGAAATTGATATTGACAGGAATTATTATAGCACAGTGGTGCACTAGCATAGCAACAGCCATGACGTCACCAAGAAAAACAATGGAGATATGAGAACAACAATTAACAATCGAAAAATATCACATGGAAGTAGCATGAGTTATAATTTGGATGCAGATTATGATAATGATACCTATTATGTAAAAAACGCCACTCGATATGGCAAAAGAGCAAGAAAGTGTGATTATGATATTCCATTTCACTGTTAATGCACAAGCATAAAGAATCTAAGAGACTCCATAATGTTTTGAACATGGGTGGTAAGACACACTGCTTATCAGTGTAATCTTTCTGACAAAAAAAAAGACAGATAACCTAGACAAATTGGTCAAATAAAACTATATTTTACCAATGCATCTGTTTCATTTCAGTAGAATTTTCAAATTTGCATCACTAGGGTGCTGTTTCAAACTATCGTTACAGATCAGTCTTTACATGCACGAATTCTTGAATTACCCACCAACTCTTGCGACTGATATATAAGGTTAATGGTTCTCAGTCTAGACCCTCCCACGAACAGCTAAAAGGCCAAGTAAAAGGTTAAGAAGTCTGCAGCTTTAGTTTCCATTAAGAAGAGTAGCAAATTCTGGTTGACTAACCACACAGAATAGAATGGCAAAAATATCTTGTAGAATTGTGATTGTGGTACAATCAGGCAGTCAAAATCATTTTAATTAAACCATATAATTAGCTGATATATTTATTCATGTATTAGCTGGTTACATATGGCTGAGGAAAGTAAATGATGAATTGAGCACTTAATTAAAGATATTTAAACATGAATTAGGCTACCAGATGTATCATCGGTATCAAAAGGCTTCACATTAATTATCTTATGAATTCCCACAAACATGATGACTGATGAATACCATACTTGAAGGACTATTCATTTGAACAACCGTCGACTGGCTTTCAGTTCTCTCTGCATGAATTATAGCACTGAAAGGTTTTCAAAAGACTCCAAAGGGAATAGGAGTGGGTGGGGTCAAATCTATCCATGTTTCATCAACCGAGAGTTTTCAGTACTGTAGGAACATAAAATTAATTAAGTCTTTTTCTGTAAGCGCCATCTTGTAGCAGACATTATATGATTCATTGGGGTCACTAGTCTGGTTAGGGATGTGTCTCGGATGCTGGAAGATACACCAGCCACATAAATCAATATGTTACACATATGTGATATTCTTTAAATACTACACTCGGCGACATTGATTTTCACCACATCAAGATTCGCCACTTGCAATAAAGTGCAAGAAACACTGTCGGAGTGATAGAATACTGTCAGTGATACAAACAATTAGTTATCTAACAAATCATCAACTTGCAATGTGTAAAATAATGTCTTAGGGGGGTGGCGAAATTCAATGTCATTGAGTGTATGTATTTATGCTACACATTTACCCAATGGGTGGGGTATTTTACTTGTCCCATCGAAGACACCAAGTGTATCCCATAGCATTCCAAATGGTGTTAACATCAGCGCGATCATCACGATGTCGGCGATGTTGAAATGAGGCCAGCTCATAAAGAGTGCTCTGACTGGGATTTGAGTATTTGACTGAAGGGAGTCTCCCCGTCACATATACTGATTCTAATTCTTAGTAGTTAGTTTTGAATCCTTGATATTGATCTGGGTATGAGCTAAGTGCACTGGAATTAGTCTTACTACAAAAATACAATAATTAAATAATCCCTTTGTTTTAACATAACTGTTAAGACCTTCCGATGCTGGAAATACTGCCTTAGGTGCCATTAGTAATAAATACAAGACTAGCAGTGGTCTAGGTTATTTCACATGTACTAAACTATTTGCATTTGTCCCATTCTAGATTATAACTGTGAAGTGTTGGGATATGCAATACAAAATAAAGCTATTATAATATGCCTGGGCGCTCATCGGTATGCTGCAAATGCATCTATTAATAGCGACATGGGGTGGGTTAACAGTCAAACCAGAACACATATTTCTAATTCTGGAATAGATTAATTTTGATAACAAAATGATCGGTTGCCTAAATATATTTTAAACTGGGATTTGTCTTTGAATACTAATACCTTGAGCTCAAACATGAGAAAGATACTGACAGATGTAGGATTAATAGAAAGTTTTACTAATATGGACATTGTAAATATTAATGCAATTAACCGTTTGTTTTGTGAAAAAAGTAGTATACAGTGAAAACAACAGTAATTAATAAACCAAGGCTAAGATTGTATGGAGAGTATAAATCAATGTAATACTATGCAATTGAACAATATGCAATATCTTTTCTTGGTAGGAAACAATGCTTGTATGTTACACAAATTAGGCCTTGCATTTTACCCTTAGCTGTAGAAACAGGAAGATGGTATAGTGTAATAATTAATGACAACAATTGTAAATTATGTGACACAAATAGTGTAGAATCAGAAATACATTCTGTGCAAAATATGTCAATGTATGAACTACATTATTCACGAAGTTTGTGAGTTCCATATTAATTTATAAACGTTGACGATATCGTGAGAGTTTGAATATGTATGAAGCTGGCAGTTATAAGTTTTTTTTTCACAATATCTATGTGAAATATTTAATATTCGTAAGTCTTGCTCTTTTCGTAAACAAATAAGCCCGAGTGGGCTGGGCCGGCTGTCATACTGTGTTTGTTCTTATATTGTTGTAAATGCTGGTTTACAAATTATATAACATAACATAACAAAGAAGAGGCAACAATACAGTTAAGCCCAAAACGTGGTGGTGCATAGTGCTCTTTTGAAATAGCAAGTCTGTCTAGGATGATCATTACCTTGCTCAACTCCTTTCTGCTGCAATTGTGCCTGGCCTGTGGCAAACCAACTAATTAGCGCTCAGTGTATCTGTGTTCCCAGCTGCTAAGGGAGCACCGAGTCCTGGAAGATCACAGGCTTCAAAGATTTAAGAAATTGATGACCACAGGCGTTTGCCAACATAATATATGACATTGCTCAGTGATGACAACACTTATACTTTAACTTATACAAAGCTCCTCTCTTAACTGGCTTCTCATCTCAAGCGGCAGCTATGTCAACCGCTACAACCAATCAGAAAGTAGCTGAATACATTAGGAAATGCCCTGAGTTAGACTTAAACACAAACAAATATGCCTCAAAGCATATAGGCTCGCTTATGGCATTGAATGTGTACATTGCTTGAAGCAGACAGTACACAGTGGTTGGGAGATATTGGCAAATCAGGAGGCAACATCATGTGTGTAGATGGTGAAATATGCAAGATAGCTGCCACTGGAGATGAGAATTCCCAGCGAACAGGCAAGGAATTCCCTGGCAATAAGTTGTAAATACCCATAGATAACAGAAGTTATCACTTATTAATTTAAAACTTAATAATTTTTGTGCATAATGTTGCCATTTTTGAGGTGTTATGTGATGTTTTTGACTGAGATTGGCCCCATCCTTGAAGGCAGTTGCGCCGGGGGAGTAAAGGCTGTTCTTGACAAAGTCAGTAGCCCTGTGTGGTGACCTTTGATTTGGGGCAGCCTTGTTGATTGATAACAGAAGCTGGACCTGACCCGAACTTCATGAAGACCTACCATGTTTGCAACTTCTTAATTGCAAGATAGATTACATTAGCAAGCAGATATGATAAATGCAGTAAAACTGGTGGGTTGTAACTGTGAGTACGAGGTGTTTGAAACAGGAGGTCCACTTCGAATGGTCTCAGAAATTGAATGAAGTAGGACTATACCTTAGCATAATTTTACTTACTGATCCTAATGGTGGTGTACATGTTTGATATTTGTGAGGTATAGATAACAATGGCAAGGACGTTAAGTTGTGTTATATTGTTAGTCTAGATTGTAAGCTGGTGTTAATATGGAGTTCTATATTAAAGGTATATTTTACTGGAAGTTACAATATGCTGTCACCATCACTCAAGGATGGGCATAGATATATTTTCAGGTTACCATGGAAACTGAAAACGGATTCCTTGATGATTGCGTTGGCTGTAGGCCACTAGCTCACTACCATCCTAGAAAAGAAAATTTGTTGTTGTCCTGAACATGTTAAAAACCAAGTAATTGCCCCATTGTTATTCTCTAATGGATGAGCATATAAATTGAAGTAGATCTTTTCAAGGCTCAATTTGGGGTTATTGCAGACTGTTTCAATCTGTTAAATTCAAAAGCATTTAAAAGGGAATTTTAACATGAATGGTGATACACTGCAAGCCCCTCCTGAAGACCACCTCATAATTTGTTTACCGTGGATTGTGACACCACCATTGAGAAATAACAAAGGTCATTCCCCACATAATATTATTGACAAGAAAAAATATATAAGTAAAAACTATTCTACCTGGTATCATTTATGCTATTGCAACAGATGATGTCCACGTACATTATTGTATGTTAATTTCATGAATGAAATTAAATAACATCGGGTCTCTGGGTTTATTCAGATGGCAGCTTGTGTAATTACATGGCCAAATGTGTCACATGCATTTTCCATGAGAAGGATAAACGCATAGAAAATGCATGGTTTTTAGCAAATTATAATGAGGCAAAAACCATGCGTTTTCCATGCACTTATCCAAACGCATGGAAAACGCACATGTCATAATTGGCCATGTAGTCAAAAATAATTGTACGGCATGATCGCACACCTCATGAGTTATAACGTCCAATTTAAGGTAGTAGATATCTACACATACACTCACCCTGAAAACTTTAAAATGATTACAACTACTTGTAAGTCCGCTACTTTGACAGGAAAAAAGGCCTTAAATAAGGTTGCCTTGAAGCAGCTGTTCAAGTATTTAATCAAAATAACTCATAATAATGATGCAATCAAGGACTGGGAACTTCATTTTCCTCAAGGACCTGCACTGTTTATCACACTGACTTTTTTTCTGGGTATCAGAACAAGTTTGATCTACGCATATCCATGGTAAAAATTAGAACTCAATAAAAACGGTCGACGCACACAGAAGGCTATTCATTTCAGAAATAGATCTACATATTATTCACAGATAAACTTGACATAAAACCCCAGAGGACGTCAGGTGAATCCATTTCACCCATTGTTAGTCCCTTATTAGCCAATGTGAATCCTGGTTTCACATGATTTTCAGGTGCATGTACTATTGTGCAACCTACAGAAATATTATTATAATTCATTGGTCAATGGATAATACAAGTTTTACACAAAATCAGCAATAATATTTTCCTGGAAAACCAGTTTGCTAAATTGAAAAGAAAAAGCTTATATAGAAAAAATACTGTCATGGTAGAAGAAAACGCATAAAATATATTGTAGGATTTCAGGAAAGATCATTCGTAATTTGTGATCGTGACAAAGAGATCATATTCGACTTTTTTGTCAGTTATGTAAAATATTCAGCTCGAAATTATCTGTGTAATTTCATCTGAAGGAACGTGATATTACTTGTTGTGTGGTAAACAAGTCTATCCCATGAAAAGGTGTGTAGCCTGTGTAGGCGCTTATGAACGAAAAAAAGTGGGACAGACTTAACTCAGTATGGCAGCTTACGGGAAAGACAAGACAGACGTAGCTGAAGGCTGAAATATGACAACTTCGTGGAATAAATTCCTGTATTCTCAAAATATGTTCATCTGCTAACGATTTTATCCTGTTATTTCTAAACACCAAAAAAATAAGGTAGGAACATATTTGACAGTCATTATCTGTTTCGATTAGTGTTGAATGAGGAATACTGAAAATATCCAAGGAGAGGGCATGGTTAAACTGACCATTTTGTGAATACGGAATATATCTATCAGCTCTCGACCAATCAGCGATCTGCATTTGGCACTGACTGAGAATACTATAAGTTATCACATGTTTATTGCACCAAAGGCTGAGTGAAATATGACAACTGAGTGGAATTAATCCTGTATTCTCAAATATAATATAATATCAGCATTAGAGCTAAGTTTCATTTCTTCATTTTGCATGCAAGATCAATTACTGACAGCCAACCAACCAACCAACCTACCAAAACTAATTCTAAGGACCCCAGAAACAATAATCAAGCATTAGAATTAGAAAAATCGGGCCAAAGTTGGTTTTCATCCGACAGCCAACCGACCAACCAACCTACCAAAACTAATTCTAAGGACCCCATAAACAAAAATTAAGCAATTAAACTTAGTTCTAAAGCTTGATTATCGTTTCTGGGGTCCTTAGAATTTGTTTTGGTTGGTTGTATGCAAAAACACATGTTGGCCGATTTTTCCAAAGTGGTTTAATGCAATAAGCAAAATTAAAGTTAGTTTGAATGCTATTTAATTTTGTTTTTAAATGTCAAGTGTAAGTAAATGCCAAGTAGTCAGCGCCTAGTAGCTAACTACAAGGTCTCTCAAGTAAATGCTATGTAGTCAGCGCCAAGTAGCTGACTTCACAGATCTCATGTATAAGCTGGCTAAGCTTCAGACTAGTAGCACTACAATAAAATAGAATGATACCTGTACACACTGAAGAATTAGATATGGGAAAGACAGATGGACAATTGAGAAAAATGTATACAGAGACAAGAAAAACTTGTTGCTTAATTATTGTGTCTAGGGTCCTTAGAATTTATTTTGGTTGGTAAAATCACATGTTGGCCGATTTTTCTAAAGTAGTTTAATGCTTATTGTCATTGACAGATCCATATCTACACATGTACAACCATGGTGGTCTATGATATTGTAAAACAATTCATAAGCCTTTAATGCAGTACACCAGTTTGCAGATCAATGATTTATCCATTACTGTCATGGAAAGGCTGATGAGTGATGAATTATTCAGCTGTGGAGGCAGAGATCATATCCAAGCATATCAGGCAGGTAATTGGCTTTGCTGTGAAATATCTGATACAAGTGGAACAGATGGGGCCGTGGTTTCTTTTGTTATAAACTACTAAATCTACAGTAATTGGTGTTTGTAATTCAATATACTTTAATCCTGTGGTTAAGGCCCTGTCGAAGGTCCTGGGTTCGATTCACAGCCCTGGAACTGTTCTTGAGCTACAAGACTTTAAAATTGTTGTGCATTGTAATCGGTGTCTATGCTGAGGCAAACGCCGACTATCATGCAAGGTCAATCCGACGTTTTCTCTATGTCGATACAACATCAGTGATGCTCAGCTAATATGACATAAAATGTGCATGGTGTGGACTCATACTATCCAATGTCCAACCGAATAGCACTGGGACTATACTTAATAAAACAAGTTGTCTTTAGATCTTTCCCACAACATTACATGTGTAACTAAAAAGTACTGAAAGGCAGGTTTAAGCAAATTGGTTCTACTCTCAAAATGGGCAACGGGAGTAGCGTGAATAAAAATACAAAGAACACACATGGTGTGGACGAGTATTATCATTTCATCATTACATCCACCTCTAATAGGCTCTAAACTAACACTTCAACACATCTGGGTTACTGCATGGGTGGGTGGTAGCTTCTTATATGTTTAATGACGTTTTGCTACGTTGCAGGTATTTGATAGCGAGACTGGCATAACTGCATAATGCAGTTAGTTTCATTAACATTAGCTGTAATGACCTATTCCTGGCTGAAGCTATAACTGGCTAAATCCAGCCACTTCTGTCTACTCCTAGTTTATAGCTGGCTGACACCGACCACCACTGGAAAAATATAAACCCAGGGACGTCGATACAGGGGGGGGGGGATGTGGGGATATTTATTTTTTGTGAAGGGGGGGGGGATGTTCAATGCAATCCTCGCCCCCTCTGCACACTTTTCTTTGGAATATTTGTATTAAGTAGTTTTACACTTCATATAACATACCAGTACAATTAAATGCATCTAAAAATAGTTTGGCATCAATGATCCAGCATTGTTTTATCTCTTGACAAGTGTCCGCGCGTTAACTGCAGCCACTTTAGAAAACCTTAGTAAATGTAAGAAATTTAAGTAAGATATCATAAATATGTATTTGTATCGTAGCTTCGTAGCTGAGTTCGCAGCATCGTAGCTAAGTTAGGCACATACTTTCTACAGTGCTAGAGATCAGATAAATATCATTACCAGAAAAATACTAAACCACATATGGTGCCACATATCATTGCATATATTGCTCAAGACGACACAAGACAAACATATTGGAATGGTTTAATTCATCAATAATATTGCATATTTTCTTTCTTTTTTTTTAACATTACATAAAAATGAAAATGTGTGTAAATGGGGACCCTAAGATTGTTTCTAGTAAACCAAGCATGAATTGTAAAGAAGGAAATCACTGAGCCATATTATTGATTTTGATGACATTCACATGCTGTATCTAATGGAGCATTTTAATGTGGCCATTTTATTATATTTTTATGACATTCACATGCTATATCCAAATGCGCATTTTATTTCACAACATATTGGTATACCTCCAGGGCATATCATATTTTTCGGGGTGGTTCGTTTATTCCTTCTTAAGCACAGATTTGAAAAGTATTAATAGAAGTACAGTTCACGGTAGATAGACTTAAACCATTCTAATCATTAATATGTTGGGAGAAAGCATTCTTCCTAGTATTACTTAGTAATAATACTACAGCTACTCTTGAAGATTTCATAATTATGACTCCTTGTTCTCGTATCTGAATTCCAGCTGAAGAATAAGTCTTTGTCTACATTGTCAATAACCTTTTATAATTCTAAAAGCTTGAAATAAGTCTCCCCTTTTTCTACGCTGAACCTTTTCAAGTCTAAATAGATACAGTCCCAAGACATATATTATCCATCATTTTTGTCCACATTTCCATTATTTCAAGTAACTGGGTACAGCAAGATCTGCCTCCTCCGAAACCATGTTGTTCATGTGAGATTATATTATTTTCAAGATGAGCCATTACATCCTTCCGAATTATTCTGACAACAAGATATGAAAATCTCACATGCTCATCATGTGATTAAACATTTGTTTCCAGTTTCCAGCACAGTGGCAATGAAAAATAATGTGCTAGGTGATCTCACAAACCTTTTTGTCTGTATGGACGAATGTCACAGTAACTCACTGTGCTTCCCCTAATATTAAAGATTACATAATTATACCAAGCTACAGCCTTGCACCTCATGACATGTTGAAATGTCTGCAATATCTGAAGAAAAAAAAACCTCATTGTTACCGTGCCCCACACTTCACAATACCATTCAAGTGTATTTGCATTCTACTACTAATAATTGTATAGCTAACTTAACTACCTAAACTATACAAACAGGTTTTCAATGGGTTAAAGGCAGCCCAATATTAATTTGCATTAGCTGTGATTCAATCAGGCATAGAGGCCTGGAGGAAATGGCTGCCGAAGTAGTACATAAGCATTACTTTGATATGAAATTATGTTTGTTGATTGTTTTTTCAACAAAAAACAATTACACTTATTGGTACTTAATGCGCCAACTAAGAAATTTATAATTGAATCAATAAATTAATAAATTAGTTCTCGGTCAATTAATAAAAAATTGAAACAAACCCAATATTTGTGTGGGTTGTATTCTTTGTTGCATTAATTGTAATCGTTTTTTCCTCATATGGATTACTTTTTTGCAACATTAACTGAGGGCATTCCTGCCAATATCTATGGCGACATCAAAAATTGGCCAACACCGGTACTGATATTCAAATGCTGATTTGAAACTGTTCCACTCAATATATTTTGGTTAACTTTTCATATTGGTAAAACGAACGCTTTATGTGGCTGATGTAGTAAGTTCAAAACTTTTTGAAAGGTCATCTTTTTGAAAGAAGTGGTTAGCGAATTGGAAAAAGATGTGCTGGCCATATTTGGACCATAGTAATGTGCAAGCTGAGGTAATTCATTCAAAGGCCATGTAAATTCTATCACTGACAAGTTTGGTTGGTTGGTGTATTGTAAAGCATTCTTGCCTCCCAATCACATGTTCCTGAGTTCGATTCCTGACCGGAGCACTTCAAAGTTGAAAGTTTTAAGATAGGTTTGTTCTCAGTAGCCTTTTAGAAAAAATTGACATTCTCAGGGGTGAAGGGGCCACTACAGTGCTGCAGCAGGATGTTAGTTGTAGTAGTAGTTCAACTTAATTTTTTGGTTTTATAATAACAAGGATGACTTAATTTGAGTAAGTTGGGCTGATTTAACTGTACAATATGAAGATTTGGACAGGGGGCAAAGGAGAATGTTGAAGCCCTGGGGAAATGTTTGCTGAAGGCCCCCAATGCCCCACCAGTCATCCCGCTGCCCCTTCACTCCATATCAAATGAATATCTAATAGTTGAATGTTTGTCAGGGGGGCAAGGGAGAAGGCATAGAGGCCTGGGGGAAATGGCTGCCAAAGTAGTACATAAGCATTACTTTGATACGAAATTATGTTTGTTGATTGTTTTTTCAACAAAAAACAATTACACTTAAGGGTACTTAATGCGCCAACTGAGAAATTTGTAATTGAACTAATAAATAAATAAATTATTTCTAGGTCAATTAATAAAAAATTTAAACAAACCCAATATTTGTGTGGATTGTATTCTTTTTTGCATTATTGTAATCTTTTTTTCCTCATATGGATTACTTTTTTGCAACATTAGCTGAGGGCATTCCTGCCAATATCTATGGCGACATCAAAAATTTGCCAAAACCGGTAATGATATTCAAATGCTGATTTGAAACTGTTCCACTCAATATATTTTGGTTAACATTTCATATTGGTAAGACGAACGCTTTATGTAGCTGATGTAGTAAGTTCAAAACTTTTTGAAAGGTCATCTTTTTGAAGGAAGTGATTAGCGTATTGGAAAAAGATGTGCTGGCCATATTTGGACCATAGTAATGTGCAAGCTGAGGTAATTCATTCAAAGGCCATGTAAATTCTATCACTGACATGTTTGGCTGGTTGGTGTATTGTAAAGCATTCTTGCCTCCCAATCACATGTTCCTGAGTTCGATTCCTGACCGGAGCACTTCAAAGTTGAAAGTTTTAAGATAGGTTTGTTCTCAGTAGCCTTTTAGAAAATATTGACAGTCTCGGGGGTGAAGGGGCCACTACAGTGCTGCAGCAGGATGTTAGTTTTAGTAGTTGTTCAACATAATTTTTTTGTTTTATGTTAACAAGGATGACTTAAATTAAGTAAGTTGGGCTGATTTAACTGTACAATATGAAGATTTGGACAGGGGGCAAAGGAGAACATTGAGGCCAGGGGGAAATTGTTGCTGAAGGCCCCCAATGCCCCACCAGTCATCCCGCTGCCCCTTCACTCCTGATCAAATGAATATCTAATAGTTGAATGTTTGTCAGGGGGGCAAGGGAGAAGGCATAGAGGCCTGGGAGAAATGGCTGCCGAAGTAGTACATAAGCATTACTTTGATACGAAATTATGTTTGTTGATTGTTTTTTCAACAAAAAACAATTACACTTAAGGGTACTTAATGCGCCAACTAAGAAATTTGTAATTGAACTAATAAATTAATAAATTAGTTCTAGGTCAATTAATAAAAAATTTAAACAAACCCAATATTTGTGTGGATTGTATTCTTTGTTGCATTAATTGTAATCGTTTTTTCCTCATATGGATTACTTTTTTGCAACATTAGCTGAGGGCATTCCTGCCAATATCTATGGCGACATCAAAAATTTGCCAAAACCGGTACTGATATTCAAATGCTGATTTGAAACTGTTCCACTCAATATATTTTGGTTAACTTTTCATATTGGTAAGACGAACACTTAATGTGGCTGATGTAGTAAGTTCAAAACTTTTTGAAAGGTCATCTTTTTGAAAGAAGTGGTTAGCGAATTGGAAAAAGATGTGCTGGCCATATTTGGACCATAGTAATGTGCAAGCTGAGGTAATTCATTCAAAGGCCATGTACATTCTATCACTGACATGTTTGGTTGGTTGGTGTATTGTAAAGCATTCTTGCCTCCCAATCACATGTACCTGAGTTCGATTCCTGACCGGAGCACTTCAAAGTTGAAAGTTTTAAGATAGGTTTGTTCTCAGTAGCCTCTTAGAAAAAATTGACATTCTCAGGGGTGACGGGGCCACTAGTGCTGCAGCAGGATGTTAGTTTTAGTAGTAGTTCAACCTAATTTGTTTGTGTTATGGTAACAAGGATGACTTAATTTGAGTAAGTTGGGCTGACTTAAACTGTAGAATATGAAAATTTGGACAGAGGGGAAGGAGAACAAGGTTGAGGCCTAGGGGAAATGATTGCCGAAGGTCCCCAATGCCCTACCAGTCATCCCCTGCCCCCTTCACCCAGCATCAAATGAATGTCTAATTATTGAATGTTTACCAGAGGGGCAGGGAGAAGGAGTTTGGGCCAGGAGGAAAACATTGAAGATTCACCAGGGGGGCAATGAAGAAGGGTCGGTGCCTGGGTAGAGGGTCACTGCGGCCCCCAAATGGCCTAACTATCATCCCCCTGCCCTGCTTGACCAAATATCAAATGAATATCAAGTTCATTTGATATTGGAGATTCTTGAATATTCAACGAACAGGAAAGTTAATTTAATATTCAATGATTGAATATTCGCCAGGGGGGGGGGGCAAGGGAGAAGGGTCAGTGCCTGGGGGAAAGGGTCACCGTGGCCCCCCAATGGCCAAACAATCATCCTCCTGCCCCCTTGACCGAATATGAAATGTATATCAAACGGTTGAAGATTGCCAGGGGGGCAAGGGAGAAGGGTTGGTGCCTGGGGGAGAGGGTCACCGTGGCCCCCCAATGGCCTAACTATCATCCCCCTGCCCCCCTTGACCGAATATCAAATGAATATCTAATTGTTGAATGTTTACCAGAGGGGCAAGGGAGAAGGAATTTGGGCCAAGGGGAAATTGTTGCTGAAGGCCCCCAATGCCCCACCAGTCATCACCCTGCCCCTTCACTCCATATCAAATGAATATCTAATAGTTGAAAGTTTGTCAGGGGGGCAAGGGAGAAGGCATAGAGGCCTGGGGGAAATGGCTGCCGAAGTAGTACATAAGCATTACTTTGATACGAAATTATGTTTGTTGATTGTTTTTTCAACAAAAAACAATTACACCTAAGGGTACCTAATGCGCCAACTGAGAAATTTGTAATTGAACTAATAAATTAATAAATTAGTTCTAGGTCAATTAATAAAAAATTTAAACAAACCCAATATTTGTGTGGATTGTATTCTTTGTTGCATTAATTGTGATTGTTTTTTCCTCATATGGATTACTTTTTTGCAACATTAGCTGAGGGCATTCCTGCCAATATCTATGGCGACATCAAAAATTTGCCAACACCGGTACTGATATTCAAATGCTGATTTGAAACTGTTCCACTGAATATATTTTGGTTAACTTTTCATATTGGTAAGACGAATGCTTTATGTGGCTGATGTAGTAAGTTCAAAACTTTTTGAAAGGTCATCTTTTTGAAAGAAGTGGTTAGCGAATTGGAAAAAGATGTGCTGGCCATATTTGGACCATAGTAATGTGCAAGCTGAGGTAATTCATTCAAAGGCCATGTAAATTCTATCACTGACATGTTTGGTTGGTTGGTGTATTGTAAAGCATTCTTGCCTCCCAATCACATGTTCCTGAGTTCGATTCCTGACCGGAGCACTTCAAAGTTGAAAGTTTTAAGATAGGTTTGTTCTCAGTAGCCTCTTAGAAAAAATTGACATTCTCAGGGGTGACGGGGCCACTACAGTGCTGCAGCAGGATGTTTGTTCTGGTAGTAGTTCAACTTAATTTTTTTGTGTTATGGTATCAAGGATGGCTTAATTTGAGTAAGTTGGGATGACTTAAACTGTAGAATATGAAAATTTGGACAGGGGGCAAAGGAGAACAAGGTTGAGGCCTAGGGGAAATGTTTGCCGAAGGTCCCCAATGCCCCACCAGTCATCCCCTGCCCCCTTCACCCAACATCAAATGAATGTCTAATTATTGAATGTTTACCAGAGGGGCAGGGAGAAGGAGTTTGGGCCAGGAGGAAAACATTGAAGATTCACCAGGGGGGCAATGAAGAAGGGTCGGTGCCTGGGGGAGAGGGTCACTGCGGCCCCCCAATGGCCTAACTATCATCCCCCTGCCCCCCTTGAACAAATATCAAATGAATATCAAGTTCATTTGATATGGGAGATTCGTTGAATATTCAACGAACAGGAAAGTTAATTTAATATTCAATGATTGAATATTCGCTAGGGGGGGGGGGCAAGGGAGAAGGGTCAGTGCCTGGGGGAAAGGGTCACCGTGGCCCCCCAATGGCCAAACAATCATCCTCCTGCCCCCTTGACCGAATATGAAATGAATATTAAATGGTTGAAGATTCGCCAGGGGGGCAAGGGAGAAGGGTCGGTGCCTAGGGGAGAGGGTCACTGTGGCCCCCCCCCAATGGCCTAGCAATCATCCTCCTGTCCCCTTGACCGAATATGAAATGTATATCAAACGGTTGAAGATTGCCAGAGGAGCAAGGGAGAAGGGTCGGTGCCTGGGGGAGAGGGTCACCGTGGCCCCCCAATGGCCTAACTATCATCCCCCTACCCCCCTTGACCTAATAACAAATGAATATCTAATTGTTGAATGTTTACCAGAGGGGCAAGGGAGAAGGAGTTTGGGCCAGGGGGAAATTGTTGCTGAAGTCCCCCAATGCCCCACCAGTCGTCCCCCTGCCCCTTCACTCCATATCAAATCAATATCTAATAGTTGAATGTTTGTCAGGGGGGCAAGGGAGAAGGCATAGAGGCCTGGGGGAAATGGCTGCCGAAGTAGTACATCAGCATTACTTTGATATGAAATTATGTTTGTTGATTGTTTTTTCAACAAAAAACAATTACACCTATGGGTACTTAGTGCGCCAACTGAGAAATTTGTAATTGAATTAGGAAATTAAGAAATTAGTTCTAGGTCAATTTAAAAAAAATTGAAACAAACCCAATATTTGTGTGGATTGTATTCTGTGTTGCATTAATAGTAACCTTTTTTTCCTCATATGGATTACTTTTTGCAACATTAGCTGAGGGCATTCCTGCCAATATCTATGGCGACATCAAAAATTTGCCAAAAACCCGTAATGATATTCAAATGCTGATTTGAAACTGTTCCACTCAATATATTTTGGTTAACTTTTCATATTGGTACGACGAACGCTTTATGTGGCTGATGTACTAAGTTCAAAACTTTTTGAAAGGTCATCTTTTTGAAAGAAGTGGTTAGCGAATTGGAAAAAGATGTGCTGGCCATATTTGGACCATAGTAATGTGCAAGCTGAGGTAATTCATTCAAAGGCCATGTAAATTCTATCACTGACATGTTTGGTTGGTTGGTGTATTGTAAAGCATTCTTGCCTCCCAATCACATGTTCCTGAGTTCGATTCCTGACCGGAGCACTTCAAAGTTGAAAGTTTTAAGATAGGTTTGTTCTCAGTAGCCTTTTAGAAAAAATTAACATTCTCGGGGGTGAATGGGCCACTACAGTGCTGCAGCAGGATGTTAGTTTTAGTAGTTCAACATAATTTTTTTGTTTTATGATAACAAGGATGACTTAAATTGAGTAAGTTGGGCTGTTTTAACTGTACAATATGAAGATTTGGACAGGGGGCAAAGGAGAATGGTGAGGCCTGGGGGAAATGTTTGCCGAAGGTCCCCAATGCCCCACCAGTCCCCTTCACCCAACATCAAATGAATATCTAATTGTTGAATGTTTACCAGAGGGGCAAGGGAGAAGGAGTTTGGGCCAGGGGGAAATTGTTGCTGAAGGCCCCCAATGCCCCACCAGTCGTCCCCCTGCCCCTTCACTCCATATCAAATGAATATCTAATAGCTGAATGTTTGGCAGGAGGGCAAGGGAGAAGGCACAGAGGCCTGGGGGAAATGGCTGCCGAAGTAGTACATAAGCATTACTTTGATATGAAATTATGTTTGTTGATTGTTTTTTCAACAAAAAACAATTACACCTATGGGTACTTAATGCGCCAACTCAGAAATTTGTAATTGAATTAATAAATTAAGAAATTAGTTCTAGGTCAATTAAAAAAAATTGAAACAAACCCTGTCACTGCGGCCCCCCAATGGCGAATATTCAATTATTGAATATTAAATTAACTTTCCTGTTCGTTGAATATTCAACGAATCTCCGATATCAAATGAACTTGATATTCATTTGATATTTGGTCAAGGGGGATGATAGTTAGGCCATTGGGGGGCCGCAGTGACCCTCTCCCCAGGCACCGACCCTTCTTCATTGCCCCCCTGGTGAATCTTCAATGTTTTCCTCCTGGCCCAAACTCCTTCTCCCTGCCCCTCTGGTAAACATTTAACAATTAGACATTCATTTGATGTTGGGTGAAGGGGGCAGGGGATGACTGGTGGGGCAATGGGGACCTTCGGCAAACATTTCCCCTAGGCCTCAACCTTGTTCTCCTTTGCCCCCTGTCCAAATCTTCATATTGTACAGTTAAATCAGCCCAACTTACTCAATTTAAGTCATCCTTGTTATCATAAAACCAAAAAATTAAGTTGAACTACTACTACAACTAACATCCTGCTGCAGCACTGTAGTGGCCCCTTCACCCCCGAGAATGTCAATTTTTTCTAAAAGGCTACTGAGAACAAACCTATCTTAAAACTTTCAACTTTGAAGTGCTCCGGTCAGGAATCGAACTCAGGAACAAGCAATTGGGAGGCAAGAATGCTTTACAATACACCAACCAGCCAAACATGTCAGTGATAGAATTTACATGGCCTTTGAATGAATTACCTCAGCTTGCACATTACTATGGTCCAAATATGGCCAGCACATCTTTTTCCAATACACTAACCACTTCCTTCAAAAAGATGACCTTTCAAAAAGTTTTGAACTTACTACATCAGCTACATAAAGCGTTCGTCTTACCAATATGAAATGTTAACCAAAATATATTGAGTGGAACAGTTTCAAATCAGCATTTGAATATCATTACCGGTTTTGGCAAATTTTTGATGTCGCCATAGATATTGGCAGGAATGCCCTCAGCTAATGTTGCAAAAAAGTAATCCATATGAGGAAAAAAAGATTACAATAATGCAACAAAGAATACAATCCACACAAATATTGGGTTTGTTTAAATTTTTTATTAAT
This sequence comes from Alitta virens, assembly GCA_932294295.1. Lineage (NCBI taxonomy): Eukaryota > Metazoa > Annelida > Polychaeta > Phyllodocida > Nereididae > Alitta > Alitta virens. Next base: position 22,656,217 of record OW028578.1, on the reverse strand, counting down.
TTACCTAGAACTAATTTATTTATTTATTAGTTCAATTACAAATTTCTCAGTTGGCGCATTAAGTACCCTTAAGTGTAATTGTTTTTTGTTGAAAAAACAATCAACAAACATAATTTCGTATCAAAGTAATGCTTATGTACTACTTTGGCAGCCATTTCCCCCAGGCCTCTATGCTTTCTCCCTTGCCCCCCTGACAAACATTCAACTATTAGATATTCATTTTATATGGAGTGAAGGGGCAGGGGGATGACTGGTGGGGCATTGGGGGCCTTCAAGCAAACATTTCCCCCAGGCCTCAACATTCTCCTTTGCCCCCTGTCCAAATCTTCATATTGTACAGTTAAATCAGCCCAACTTACTCAATTTAAGTCATCCTTGTTATTATAAAACCAAAAAATTAAGTTGAACTACTACTACAACTAACATCCTGCTGCAGCACTGTAGTGGCCCCTTCACCCCCGAGAATGTCAATTTTTTCTAAAAGGCTACTGAGAACAAACCTATCTTAAAACTTTCAACTTTGAAGTGCTCCGGTCAGGAATCGAACTCAGGAACAAGTGATTGGGAGGCAAGAATGCTTTACAATACACCAACCAACCAAACAAGTCAGTGATAGAATTTACATGGCCTTTGAATGAATTACCTCAGCTTGCACATTACTATGGTCCAAATATGGCCAGCACATCTTTTTCCAATTCGCTAGCCACTTCTTTCAAAAAGATGACCTTTCAAAAAGTTTTGAACTAACTACATCAGCCACATAAAGTGTTCATCTTATAAATATGAAAAATTAACCAAAATATATTGAGTGGAACAGTTTCAAATCAGCATTTGAATATCAGTACCAGTGTTGGCCAATTTTTGATGTCGCCATGGATATTGCCAGGAATGCCCTCAGCTAATGTTGCAAAAAAGTAATCCATATGAGGAAAAAAAGATTACAATTAATGCAACAAAGAATACAATCCACACAAATATTGGGTTTGTTTAAATTTTTTATTAATTGACCTAGAACTAATTTATTTATTTATTAGTTCAATTACAAATTTCTCAGTTGGCGCATTCAGTACCCTTAAGTGTAATTGTTTTTTGTTGAAAAAACAATCAACAAACATAATTTCATATCAAAGTAATGCTTATGTAATACTTCGGCAGCCATTTCCCCCAGGCCTCTATGCCTTCTCCCTTGCCCCCCTGACAAACATTCAACTATTAGATATTCATTTGATATGGAGTGAAGGGGCAGGGGGACGACTGGAGGGGCATTGGGGGCCTTCAGCAACAATTTCCCCCTGGCGTCAATGTTCTCCTTTGCCCCCTGTCCAATTCTTCATATTGTACAGTTAAATCAGCCCAACTTACTCAATTTAAGTCATCCTTGTTATTATAAAACCAAAAAATTAAGTTGAACTACTACTACAACTAACATCCTGCTGCAGCACTGTAGTGGCCCCTTCACCCCCGAGAATGTCAATTTTTTCTAAAAGGCTACTGAGAACAAACCTATCTTAAAACTTTCAACTTTGAAGTGCTCCGGTCAGGAATCGAACTCAGGAACAAGTGATTGGGAGGCAAGAATGCTTTACAATACACCAACCAACCAAACAAGTCAGTGATAGAATTTACATGGCCTTTGAATGAATTACCTCAGCTTGCACATTACTATGGTCCAAATATGGCCAGCACATCTTTTTCCAATTCGCTAACCACTTCTTTCAAAAAGATGACCTTTCAAAAAGTTTTGAACTAACTACATCAGCCACATAAAGTGTTCATCTTAAAAATATGAAAAATTAACCAAAATATATTGAGTGGAACAGTTTCAAATCAGCATTTGAATATCATTACCGGTTTTGGCAAATTTTTGATGTCGCCATAGATATTGGCAGGAATGCCCTCAGCTAATGTTGCAAAAAAGTAATCCATATGAGGAAAAAAAGATTACAATTAATGCAACAAAGAATACAATCCACACAAATATTGGGTTTGTTTAAATTTTTTATTAATTGACCTAGAACTAATTTATTTATTTATTAGTTCAATTACAAATTTCTCAGTTGGCACATTAAGTACCCTTAAGTGTAATTGTTTTTTGTTGAAAAAACAATCAACAAACATAATTTCATATCAAAGTAATGCTTATGTAATACTTCGGCAGCCATTTCCCCCAGGCCTCTATGCCTTCTCCCTTGCCCCCCTGACAAACATTCAACTATTAGATATTCATTTGATATGGAGTGAAGGGGCAGGGGGACGACTGGTGGGGCATTGGGGGCCTTCAGCAACAATTTCCCCCTGGCCTCAACGTTCTCCTTTGCCCCCTGTCCAAATCTTCATATTGTACAGTTAAATCAGCCCAACTTACTCAATTTAAGTCATCCTTGTTATTATAAAACCAAAAAATTAAGTTGAACTACTACTACAACTAACATCCTGCTGCAGCACTGTAGTGGCCCCTTCACCCCCGAGAATGTCAATTTTTTCTAAAAGGCTACTGAGAACAAACCTATCTTAAAACTTTCAACTTTGAAGTGCTCCGGTCAGGAATCGAACTCAGGAACAAGTGATTGGGAGGCAAGAATGCTTTACAATACACCAACCAACCAAACAAGTCAGTGATAGAATTTACATGGCCTTTGAATGAATTACCTCAGCTTGCACATTACTATGGTCCAAATATGGCCAGCACATCTTTTTCCAATTCGCTAACCACTTCTTTCAAAAAGATGACCTTTCAAAAAGTTTTGAACTAACTACATCAGCCACATAAAGTGTTCATCTTAAAAATATGAAAAATTAACCAAAATATATTGAGTGGAACAGTTTCAAATCAGCATTTGAATATCATTACCGGTTTTGGCAAATTTTTGATGTCGCCATAGATATTGGCAGGAATGCCCTCAGCTAATGTTGCAAAAAAGTAATCCATATGAGGAAAAAAAGATTACAATTAATGCAACAAAGAATACAATCCACACAAATATTGGGTTTGTTTAAATTTTTTATTAATTGACCTAGAACTAATTTATTTATTTATTAGTTCAATTACAAATTTCTCAGTTGGCGCATTAAGTACCCTTAAGTGTAATTGTTTTTTGTTGAAAAAACAATCAACAAACATAATTTCGTATCAAAGTAATGCTTATGTACTACTTTGGCAGCCATTTCCCCCAGGCCTCTATGCCTTCTCCCTTGCCCCCCTGACAAACATTCAACTATTAGATATTCATTTGATATGGAGTGAAGGGGCAGGGGGATGACTGGTGGGGCATTGGGGGCCTTCAGCAACAATTTCCCCCTGGCCTCAACGTTCTCCTTTGCCCCCTGTCCAAATCTTCATATTGTACAGTTAAATCAGCCCAACTTACTCAATTTAAGTCATCCTTGTTATTATAAAACCAAAAAATTAAGTTGAACTACTACTACAACTAACATCCTGCTGCAGCACTGTAGTGGCCCCTTCACCCCCGAGAATGTCAATTTTTTCTAAAAGGCTACTGAGAACAAACCTATCTTAAAACTTTCAACTTTGAAGTGCTCCGGTCAGGAATCGAACTCAGGAACAAGTGATTGGGAGGCAAGAATGCTTTACAATACACCAACCAACCAAACAAGTCAGTGATAGAATTTACATGGCCTTTGAATGAATTACCTCAGCTTGCACATTACTATGGTCCAAATATGGCCAGCACATCTTTTTCCAATTCGCTAACCACTTCTTTCAAAAAGATGACCTTTCAAAAAGTTTTGAACTAACTACATCAGCCACATAAAGTGTTCATCTTAAAAATATGAAAAATTAACCAAAATATATTGAGTGGAACAGTTTCAAATCAGCATTTGAATATCATTACCGGTTTTGGCAAATTTTTGATGTCGCCATAGATATTGGCAGGAATGCCCTCAGCTAATGTTGCAAAAAAGTAATCCATATGAGGAAAAAAAGATTACAATTAATGCAACAAAGAATACAATCCACACAAATATTGGGTTTGTTTAAATTTTTTATTAATTGACCTAGAACTAATTTATTTATTTATTAGTTCAATTACAAATTTCTCAGTTGGCACATTAAGTACCCTTAAGTGTAATTGTTTTTTGTTGAAAAAACAATCAACAAACATAATTTCATATCAAAGTAATGCTTATGTAATACTTCGGCAGCCATTTCCCCCAGGCCTCTATGCCTTCTCCCTTGCCCCCCTGACAAACATTCAACTATTAGATATTCATTTGATATGGAGTGAAGGGGCAGGGGGACGACTGGTGGGGCATTGGGGGCCTTCAGCAACAATTTCCCCCTGGCCTCAACGTTCTCCTTTGCCCCCTGTCCAAATCTTCATATTGTACAGTTAAATCAGCCCAACTTACTCAATTTAAGTCATCCTTGTTATTATAAAACCAAAAAATTAAGTTGAACTACTACTACAACTAACATCCTGCTGCAGCACTGTAGTGGCCCCTTCACCCCCGAGAATGTCAATTTTTTCTAAAAGGCTACTGAGAACAAACCTATCTTAAAACTTTCAACTTTGAAGTGCTCCGGTCAGGAATCGAACTCAGGAACAAGTGATTGGGAGGCAAGAATGCTTTACAATACACCAACCAACCAAACAAGTCAGTGATAGAATTTACATGGCCTTTGAATGAATTACCTCAGCTTGCACATTACTATGGTCCAAATATGGCCAGCACATCTTTTTCCAATTCGCTAACCACTTCTTTCAAAAAGATGACCTTTCAAAAAGTTTTGAACTAACTACATCAGCCACATAAAGTGTTCATCTTAAAAATATGAAAAATTAACCAAAATATATTGAGTGGAACAGTTTCAAATCAGCATTTGAATATCATTACCGGTTTTGGCAAATTTTTGATGTCGCCATAGATATTGGCAGGAATGCCCTCAGCTAATGTTGCAAAAAAGTAATCCATATGAGGAAAAAAAGATTACAATTAATGCAACAAAGAATACAATCCACACAAATATTGGGTTTGTTTAAATTTTTTATTAATTGACCTAGAACTAATTTATTTATTTATTAGTTCAATTACAAATTTCTCAGTTGGCACATTAAGTACCCTTAAGTGTAATTGTTTTTTGTTGAAAAAACAATCAACAAACATAATTTCATATCAAAGTAATGCTTATGTAATACTTCGGCAGCCATTTCCCCCAGGCCTCTATGCCTTCTCCCTTGCCCCCCTGACAAACATTCAACTATTAGATATTCATTTGATATGGAGTGAAGGGGCAGGGGGACGACTGGAGGGGCATTGGGGGCCTTCAGCAACAATTTCCCCCTGGCCTCAATGTTCTCCTTTGCCCCCTGTCCAATTCTTCATATTGTACAGTTAAATCAGCCCAACTTACTCAATTTAAGTCATCCTTGTTATTATAAAACCAAAAAATTAAGTTGAACTACTACTAAAACTAACATCCTGCTGCAGCACTGTAGTGGCCCCTTCACCCCCGAGAATGTCAATTTTTTCTAAAAGGCTACTGAGAACAAACCTATCTTAAAACTTTCAACTTTGAAGTGCTCCGGTCAGGAATCGAACTCAGGAACAAGTGATTGGGAGGCAAGAATGCTTTACAATACACCAACCAACCAAACAAGTCAGTGATAGAATTTACATGGCCTTTGAATGAATTACCTCAGCTTGCACATTACTATGGTCCAAATATGGCCAGCACATCTTTTTCCAATACGCTAACCACTTCCTTCAAAAAGATAACCTTTTAAAAAGTTTTGAACTTACTACATCAGCTACATAAAGCGTTCGTCTTACCAATATGAAATGTTAACCAAAATATATTGAGTGGAACAGTTTCAAATCAGCATTTGAATATCATTACCGGTTTTGGCAAATTTTTGATGTCGCCATAGATATTGGCAGGAATGCCCTCAGCTAATGTTGCAAAAAACTAATCCATATGAGGAAAAAAAGATTACAATAATGCAACAAAGAATACAATCCACACAAATATTGGGTTTGTTTAAATTTTTTATTAATTGACCTAGAACTAATTTATTTATTTATTAGTTCAATTACAAATTTCTCAGTTGGCGCATTAAGTACCCTTAAGTGTAATTGTTTTTTGTTGAAAAAACAATCAACAAACATAATTTCGTATCAAAGTAATGCTTATGTACTACTTTGGCAGCCATTTCCCCCAGGCCTCTATGCCTTCTCCCTTGCCCCCCTGACAAACATTCAACTATTAGATATTCATTTGATATGGAGTGAAGGGGCAGGGGGATGACTGGTGGGGCATTGGGGGCCTTCAGCAACAATTTCCCCCTGGCCTCAACGTTCTCCTTTGCCCCCTGTCCAAATCTTCATATTGTACAGTTAAATCAGCCCAACTTACTCAATTTAAGTCATCCTTGTTATTATAAAACCAAAAAATTAAGTTGAACTACTACTACAACTAACATCCTGCTGCAGCACTGTAGTGGCCCCTTCACCCCCGAGAATGTCAATTTTTTCTAAAAGGCTACTGAGAACAAACCTATCTTAAAACTTTCAACTTTGAAGTGCTCCGGTCAGGAATCGAACTCAGGAACAAGTGATTGGGAGGCAAGAATGCTTTACAATACACCAACCAACCAAACAAGTCAGTGATAGAATTTACATGGCCTTTGAATGAATTACCTCAGCTTGCACATTACTATGGTCCAAATATGGCCAGCACATCTTTTTCCAATTCGCTAACCACTTCTTTCAAAAAGATGACCTTTCAAAAAGTTTTGAACTAACTACATCAGCCACATAAAGTGTTCATCTTAAAAATATGAAAAATTAACCAAAATATATTGAGTGGAACAGTTTCAAATCAGCATTTGAATATCATTACCGGTTTTGGCAAATTTTTGATGTCGCCATAGATATTGGCAGGAATGCCCTCAGCTAATGTTGCAAAAAAGTAATCCATATGAGGAAAAAAAGATTACAATTAATGCAACAAAGAATACAATCCACACAAATATTGGGTTTGTTTAAATTTTTTATTAATTGACCTAGAACTAATTTATTTATTTATTAGTTCAATTACAAATTTCTCAGTTGGCACATTAAGTACCCTTAAGTGTAATTGTTTTTTGTTGAAAAAACAATCAACAAACATAATTTCATATCAAAGTAATGCTTATGTAATACTTCGGCAGCCATTTCCCCCAGGCCTCTATGCCTTCTCCCTTGCCCCCCTGACAAACATTCAACTATTAGATATTCATTTGATATGGAGTGAAGGGGCAGGGGGACGACTGGAGGGGCATTGGGGGCCTTCAGCAACAATTTCCCCCTGGCCTCAATGTTCTCCTTTGCCCCCTGTCCAAATCTTCATATTGTACAGTTAAATCAGCCCAACTTACTCAATTTAAGTCATCCTTGTTATTATAAAACCAAAAAATTAAGTTGAACTACTACTACAACTAACATCCTGCTGCAGCACTGTAGTGGCCCCTTCACCCCCGAGAATGTCAATTTTTTCTAAAAGGCTACTGAGAACAAACCTATCTTAAAACTTTCAACTTTGAAGTGCTCCGGTCAGGAATCGAACTCAGGAACAAGTGATTGGGAGGCAAGAATGCTTTACAATACACCAACCAACCAAACAAGTCAGTGATAGAATTTACATGGCCTTTGAATGAATTACCTCAGCTTGCACATTACTATGGTCCAAATATGGCCAGCACATCTTTTTCCAATACGCTAACCACTTCCTTCAAAAAGATAACCTTTTAAAAAGTTTTGAACTTACTACATCAGCTACATAAAGCGTTCGTCTTACCAATATGAAATGTTAACCAAAATATATTGAGTGGAACAGTTTCAAATCAGCATTTGAATATCATTACCGGTTTTGGCAAATTTTTGATGTCGCCATAGATATTGGCAGGAATGCCCTCAGCTAATGTTGCAAAAAACTAATCCATATGAGGAAAAAAAGATTACAATAATGCAACAAAGAATACAATCCACACAAATATTGGGTTTGTTTAAATTTTTTATTAATTGACCTAGAACTAATTTATTTATTTATTAGTTCAATTACAAATTTCTCAGTTGGCGCATTAAGTACCCTTAAGTGTAATTGTTTTTTGTTGAAAAAACAATCAACAAACATAATTTCGTATCAAAGTAATGCTTATGTACTACTTTGGCAGCCATTTCCCCCAGGCCTCTATGCCTTCTCCCTTGCCCCCCTGACAAACATTCAACTATTAGATATTCATTTGATATGGAGTGAAGGGGCAGGGGGATGACTGGTGGGGCATTGGGGGCCTTCAGCAACAATTTCCCCCTGGCCTCAACGTTCTCCTTTGCCCCCTGTCCAAATCTTCATATTGTACAGTTAAATCAGCCCAACTTACTCAATTTAAGTCATCCTTGTTATTATAAAACCAAAAAATTAAGTTGAACTACTACTACAACTAACATCCTGCTGCAGCACTGTAGTGGCCCCTTCACCCCCGAGAATGTCAATTTTTTCTAAAAGGCTACTGAGAACAAACCTATCTTAAAACTTTCAACTTTGAAGTGCTCCGGTCAGGAATCGAACTCAGGAACAAGTGATTGGGAGGCAAGAATGCTTTACAATACACCAACCAACCAAACAAGTCAGTGATAGAATTTACATGGCCTTTGAATGAATTACCTCAGCTTGCACATTACTATGGTCCAAATATGGCCAGCACATCTTTTTCCAATTCGCTAACCACTTCTTTCAAAAAGATGACCTTTCAAAAAGTTTTGAACTAACTACATCAGCCACATAAAGTGTTCATCTTAAAAATATGAAAAATTAACCAAAATATATTGAGTGGAACAGTTTCAAATCAGCATTTGAATATCATTACCGGTTTTGGCAAATTTTTGATGTCGCCATAGATATTGGCAGGAATGCCCTCAGCTAATGTTGCAAAAAAGTAATCCATATGAGGAAAAAAAGATTACAATTAATGCAACAAAGAATACAATCCACACAAATATTGGGTTTGTTTAAATTTTTTATTAATTGACCTAGAACTAATTTATTTATTTATTAGTTCAATTACAAATTTCTCAGTTGGCACATTAAGTACCCTTAAGTGTAATTGTTTTTTGTTGAAAAAACAATCAACAAACATAATTTCATATCAAAGTAATGCTTATGTAATACTTCGGCAGCCATTTCCCCCAGGCCTCTATGCCTTCTCCCTTGCCCCCCTGACAAACATTCAACTATTAGATATTCATTTGATATGGAGTGAAGGGGCAGGGGGACGACTGGAGGGGCATTGGGGGCCTTCAGCAACAATTTCCCCCTGGCCTCAATGTTCTCCTTTGCCCCCTGTCCAAATCTTCATATTGTACAGTTAAATCAGCCCAACTTACTCAATTTAAGTCATCCTTGTTATTATAAAACCAAAAAATTAAGTTGAACTACTACTACAACTAACATCCTGCTGCAGCACTGTAGTGGCCCCTTCACCCCCGAGAATGTCAATTTTTTCTAAAAGGCTACTGAGAACAAACCTATCTTAAAACTTTCAACTTTGAAGTGCTCCGGTCAGGAATCGAACTCAGGAACAAGTGATTGGGAGGCAAGAATGCTTTACAATACACCAACCAACCAAACAAGTCAGTGATAGAATTTACATGGCCTTTGAATGAATTACCTCAGCTTGCACATTACTATGGTCCAAATATGGCCAGCACATCTTTTTCCAATACGCTAACCACTTCCTTCAAAAAGATAACCTTTTAAAAAGTTTTGAACTTACTACATCAGCTACATAAAGCGTTCGTCTTACCAATATGAAATGTTAACCAAAATATATTGAGTGGAACAGTTTCAAATCAGCATTTGAATATCATTACCGGTTTTGGCAAATTTTTGATGTCGCCATAGATATTGGCAGGAATGCCCTCAGCTAATGTTGCAAAAAAGTAATCCATATGAGGAAAAAAAGATTACAATAATGCAACAAAGAATACAATCCACACAAATATTGGGTTTGTTTAAATTTTTTATTAATTGACCTAGAACTAATTTATTTATTTATTAGTTCAATTACAAATTTCTCAGTTGGCGCATTAAGTACCCTTAAGTGTAATTGTTTTTTGTTGAAAAAACAATCAACAAACATAATTTCGTATCAAAGTAATGCTTATGTACTACTTTGGCAGCCATTTCCCCCAGGCCTCTATGCCTTCTCCCTTGCCCCCCTGACAAACATTCAACTATTAGATATTCATTTGATATGGAGTGAAGGGGCAGGGGGATGACTGGTGGGGCATTGGGGGCCTTCAGCAACAATTTCCCCCTGGCCTCAACGTTCTCCTTTGCCCCCTGTCCAAATCTTCATATTGTACAGTTAAATCAGCCCAACTTACTCAATTTAAGTCATCCTTGTTATTATAAAACCAAAAAATTAAGTTGAACTACTACTACAACTAACATCCTGCTGCAGCACTGTAGTGGCCCCTTCACCCCCGAGAATGTCAATTTTTTCTAAAAGGCTACTGAGAACAAACCTATCTTAAAACTTTCAACTTTGAAGTGCTCCGGTCAGGAATCGAACTCAGGAACAAGTGATTGGGAGGCAAGAATGCTTTACAATACACCAACCAACCAAACAAGTCAGTGATAGAATTTACATGGCCTTTGAATGAATTACCTCAGCTTGCACATTACTATGGTCCAAATATGGCCAGCACATCTTTTTCCAATTCGCTAACCACTTCTTTCAAAAAGATGACCTTTCAAAAAGTTTTGAACTAACTACATCAGCCACATAAAGTGTTCATCTTAAAAATATGAAAAATTAACCAAAATATATTGAGTGGAACAGTTTCAAATCAGCATTTGAATATCATTACCGGTTTTGGCAAATTTTTGATGTCGCCATAGATATTGGCAGGAATGCCCTCAGCTAATGTTGCAAAAAAGTAATCCATATGAGGAAAAAAAGATTACAATTAATGCAACAAAGAATACAATCCACACAAATATTGGGTTTGTTTAAATTTTTTATTAATTGACCTAGAACTAATTTATTTATTTATTAGTTCAATTACAAATTTCTCAGTTGGCACATTAAGTACCCTTAAGTGTAATTGTTTTTTGTTGAAAAAACAATCAACAAACATAATTTCATATCAAAGTAATGCTTATGTAATACTTCGGCAGCCATTTCCCCCAGGCCTCTATGCCTTCTCCCTTGCCCCCCTGACAAACATTCAACTATTAGATATTCATTTGATATGGAGTGAAGGGGCAGGGGGACGACTGGAGGGGCATTGGGGGCCTTCAGCAACAATTTCCCCCTGGCCTCAACGTTCTCCTTTGCCCCCTGTCCAAATCTTCATATTGTACAGTTAAATCAGCCCAACTTACTCAATTTAAGTCATCCTTGTTATCATAAAACCAAAAAATTAAGTTGAACTACTACTAAAACTAACATCCTGCTGCAGCACTGTAGTGGCCCCTTCACCCCCGAGAATGTCAATTTTTTCTAAAAGGCTACTGAGAACAAACCTATCTTAAAACTTTCAACTTTGAAGTGCTCCGGTCAGGAATCGAACTCAGGAACATGCGATTGGGAGGCAAGAATGCTTTACAATACACCAACCAGCCAAACATGTCAGTGATAGAATTTACATGGCCTTTGAATGAATTACTTCAGCTTGCACATTACTATGGTCCAAATATGGCCAGCACATCTTTTTCCAATACGCTAACCACTTCCTTCAAAAAGATAACCTTTTAAAAAGTTTTGAACTTACTACATCAGCTACATAAAGCGTTCGTCTTACCAATATGAAATGTTAACCAAAATATATTGAGTGGAACAGTTTCAAATCAGCATTTGAATATCATTACCGGTTTTGGCAAATTTTTGATGTCGCCATAGATATTGGCAGGAATGCCCTCAGCTAATGTTGCAAAAAAGTAATCCACATGAGGAAAAAAAGATTACAATAATGCAACAAAGAATACAATCCACACAAATATTGGGTTTGTTTAAATTTTTTATTAATTGACCTAGAACTAATTTATTTATTTATTAGTTCAATTACAAATTTCTCAGTTGGCGCATTAAGTACCCTTAATTGTAATTGTTTTTTGTTGAAAAAACAATCAACAAACATAATTTTGTATCAAAGTAATGCTTATGTACTACTTTGGCAGCCATTTCCCCCAGGCCTCTATGCCTTCTCCCTTGCCCCCCTGACAAACATTCAACTATTAGATATTCATTTGATATGGAGTGAAGGGGCAGGGGGATGACTGGTGGGGCATTGGGGGCCTTCAGCAACAATTTCCCCCTGGCCTCAACGTTCTCCTTTGCCCCTTGTCCAAATCTTCATATTGTACAGTTAAATCAGCCCAACTTACTCAATTTAAGTCATCCTTGTTATTATAAAACCAAAAAATTAAGTTGAACTACTACTACAACTAACATCCTGCTGCAGCACTGTAGTGGCCCCTTCACCCCCGAGAATGTCAATTTTTTCTAAAAGGCTACTGAGAACAAACCTATCTTAAAACTTTCAACTTTGAAGTGCTCCGGTCAGGAATCGAACTCAGGAACAAGTGATTGGGAGGCAAGAATGCTTTACAATACACCAACCAACCAAACAAGTCAGTGATAGAATTTACATGGCCTTTGAATGAATTACCTCAGCTTGCACATTACTATGGTCCAAATATGGCCAGCACATCTTTTTCCAATACGCTAACCACTTCCTTCAAAAAGATAACCTTTTAAAAAGTTTTGAACTTACTACATCAGCTACATAAAGCGTTCGTCTTACCAATATGAAATGTTAACCAAAATATATTGAGTGGAACAGTTTCAAATCAGCATTTGAATATCATTACCGGTTTTGGCAAATTTTTGATGTCGCCATAGATATTGGCAGGAATGCCCTCAGCTAATGTTGCAAAAAAGTAATCCATATGAGGAAAAAAAGATTACAATTAATGCAACAAAGAATACAATCCACACAAATATTGGGTTTGTTTAAATTTTTTATTAATTGACCTAGAACTAATTTATTTATTTATTAGTTCAATTACAAATTTCTCAGTTGGCACATTAAGTACCCTTAAGTGTAATTGTTTTTTGTTGAAAAAACAATCAACAAACATAATTTCATATCAAAGTAATGCTTATGTAATACTTCGGCAGCCATTTCCCCCAGGCCTCTATGCCTTCTCCCTTGCCCCCCTGACAAACATTCAACTATTAGATATTCATTTGATATGGAGTGAAGGGGCAGGGGGACGACTGGTGGGGCATTGGGGGCCTTCAGCAACAATTTCCCCCTGGCCTCAACGTTCTCCTTTGCCCCCTGTCCAAATCTTCATATTGTACAGTTAAATCAGCCCAACTTACTCAATTTAAGTCATCCTTGTTATTATAAAACCAAAAAATTAAGTTGAACTACTACTACAACTAACATCCTGCTGCAGCACTGTAGTGGCCCCTTCACCCCCGAGAATGTCAATTTTTTCTAAAAGGCTACTGAGAACAAACCTATCTTAAAACTTTCAACTTTGAAGTGCTCCGGTCAGGAATCGAACTCAGGAACAAGTGATTGGGAGGCAAGAATGCTTTACAATACACCAACCAACCAAACAAGTCAGTGATAGAATTTACATGGCCTTTGAATGAATTACCTCAGCTTGCACATTACTATGGTCCAAATATGGCCAGCACATCTTTTTCCAATTCGCTAACCACTTCTTTCAAAAAGATGACCTTTCAAAAAGTTTTGAACTAACTACATCAGCCACATAAAGTGTTCATCTTAAAAATATGAAAAATTAACCAAAATATATTGAGTGGAACAGTTTCAAATCAGCATTTGAATATCATTACCGGTTTTGGCAAATTTTTGATGTCGCCATAGATATTGGCAGGAATGCCCTCAGCTAATGTTGCAAAAAAGTAATCCATATGAGGAAAAAAAGATTACAATTAATGCAACAAAGAATACAATCCACACAAATATTGGGTTTGTTTAAATTTTTTATTAATTGACCTAGAACTAATTTATTTATTTATTAGTTCAATTACAAATTTCTCAGTTGGCACATTAAGTACCCTTAAGTGTAATTGTTTTTTGTTGAAAAAACAATCAACAAACATAATTTCATATCAAAGTAATGCTTATGTAATACTTCGGCAGCCATTTCCCCCAGGCCTCTATGCCTTCTCCCTTGCCCCCCTGACAAACATTCAACTATTAGATATTCATTTGATATGGAGTGAAGGGGCAGGGGGACGACTGGAGGGGCATTGGGGGCCTTCAGCAACAATTTCCCCCTGGCCTCAATGTTCTCCTTTGCCCCCTGTCCAAATCTTCATATTGTACAGTTAAATCAGCCCAACTTACTCAATTTAAGTCATCCTTGTTATTATAAAACCAAAAAATTAAGTTGAACTACTACTACAACTAACATCCTGCTGCAGCACTGTAGTGGCCCCTTCACCCCCGAGAATGTCAATTTTTTCTAAAAGGCTACTGAGAACAAACCTATCTTAAAACTTTCAACTTTGAAGTGCTCCGGTCAGGAATCGAACTCAGGAACAAGTGATTGGGAGGCAAGAATGCTTTACAATACACCAACCAACCAAACAAGTCAGTGATAGAATTTACATGGCCTTTGAATGAATTACCTCAGCTTGCACATTACTATGGTCCAAATATGGCCAGCACATCTTTTTCCAATACGCTAACCACTTCCTTCAAAAAGATAACCTTTTAAAAAGTTTTGAACTTACTACATCAGCTACATAAAGCGTTCGTCTTACCAATATGAAATGTTAACCAAAATATATTGAGTGGAACAGTTTCAAATCAGCATTTGAATATCATTACCGGTTTTGGCAAATTTTTGATGTCGCCATAGATATTGGCAGGAATGCCCTCAGCTAATGTTGCAAAAAAGTAATCCATATGAGGAAAAAAAGATTACAATAATGCAACAAAGAATACAATCCACACAAATATTGGGTTTGTTTAAATTTTTTATTAATTGACCTAGAACTAATTTATTTATTTATTAGTTCAATTACAAATTTCTCAGTTGGCGCATTAAGTACCCTTAAGTGTAATTGTTTTTTGTTGAAAAAACAATCAACAAACATAATTTCGTATCAAAGTAATGCTTATGTACTACTTTGGCAGCCATTTCCCCCAGGCCTCTATGCCTTCTCCCTTGCCCCCCTGACAAACATTCAACTATTAGATATTCATTTGATATGGAGTGAAGGGGCAGGGGGATGACTGGTGGGGCATTGGGGGCCTTCAGCAACAATTTCCCCCTGGCCTCAACGTTCTCCTTTGCCCCCTGTCCAAATCTTCATATTGTACAGTTAAATCAGCCCAACTTACTCAATTTAAGTCATCCTTGTTATTATAAAACCAAAAAATTAAGTTGAACTACTACTACAACTAACATCCTGCTGCAGCACTGTAGTGGCCCCTTCACCCCCGAGAATGTCAATTTTTTCTAAAAGGCTACTGAGAACAAACCTATCTTAAAACTTTCAACTTTGAAGTGCTCCGGTCAGGAATCGAACTCAGGAACAAGTGATTGGGAGGCAAGAATGCTTTACAATACACCAACCAACCAAACAAGTCAGTGATAGAATTTACATGGCCTTTGAATGAATTACCTCAGCTTGCACATTACTATGGTCCAAATATGGCCAGCACATCTTTTTCCAATTCGCTAACCACTTCTTTCAAAAAGATGACCTTTCAAAAAGTTTTGAACTAACTACATCAGCCACATAAAGTGTTCATCTTAAAAATATGAAAAATTAACCAAAATATATTGAGTGGAACAGTTTCAAATCAGCATTTGAATATCATTACCGGTTTTGGCAAATTTTTGATGTCGCCATAGATATTGGCAGGAATGCCCTCAGCTAATGTTGCAAAAAAGTAATCCATATGAGGAAAAAAAGATTACAATTAATGCAACAAAGAATACAATCCACACAAATATTGGGTTTGTTTAAATTTTTTATTAATTGACCTAGAACTAATTTATTTATTTATTAGTTCAATTACAAATTTCTCAGTTGGCACATTAAGTACCCTTAAGTGTAATTGTTTTTTGTTGAAAAAACAATCAACAAACATAATTTCATATCAAAGTAATGCTTATGTAATACTTCGGCAGCCATTTCCCCCAGGCCTCTATGCCTTCTCCCTTGCCCCCCTGACAAACATTCAACTATTAGATATTCATTTGATATGGAGTGAAGGGGCAGGGGGACGACTGGAGGGGCATTGGGGGCCTTCAGCAACAATTTCCCCCTGGCCTCAACGTTCTCCTTTGCCCCCTGTCCAAATCTTCATATTGTACAGTTAAATCAGCCCAACTTACTCAATTTAAGTCATCCTTGTTATCATAAAACCAAAAAATTAAGTTGAACTACTACTAAAAC
The DNA here is from genome assembly GCA_932294295.1 of Alitta virens. NCBI lineage: Eukaryota > Metazoa > Annelida > Polychaeta > Phyllodocida > Nereididae > Alitta > Alitta virens. The sequence continues at coordinate 22,639,754 of OW028578.1, read as the reverse complement.
TAACATCCTGCTGCAGCACTGTAGTGGCCCCTTCACCCCCGAGAATGTCAATTTTTTCTAAAAGGCTACTGAGAACAAACCTATCTTAAAACTTTCAACTTTGAAGTGCTCCGGTCAGGAATCGAACTCAGGAACATGCGATTGGGAGGCAAGAATGCTTTACAATACACCAACCAGCCAAACATGTCAGTGATAGAATTTACATGGCCTTTGAATGAATTACCTCAGCTTGCACATTACTATGGTCCAAATATGGCCAGCACATCTTTTTCCAATACGCTAACCACTTCCTTCAAAAAGATAACCTTTTAAAAAGTTTTGAACTTACTACATCAGCTACATAAAGCGTTCGTCTTACCAATATGAAATGTTAACCAAAATATATTGAGTGGAACAGTTTCAAATCAGCATTTGAATATCATTACCGGTTTTGGCAAATTTTTGATGTCGCCATAGATATTGGCAGGAATGCCCTCAGCTAATGTTGCAAAAAAGTAATCCACATGAGGAAAAAAAGATTACAATAATGCAACAAAGAATACAATCCACACAAATATTGGGTTTGTTTAAATTTTTTATTAATTGACCTAGAACTAATTTATTTATTTATTAGTTCAATTACAAATTTCTCAGTTGGCGCATTAAGTACCCTTAATTGTAATTGTTTTTTGTTGAAAAAACAATCAACAAACATAATTTTGTATCAAAGTAATGCTTATGTACTACTTTGGCAGCCATTTCCCCCAGGCCTCTATGCCTTCTCCCTTGCCCCCCTGACAAACATTCAACTATTAGATATTCATTTGATATGGAGTGAAGGGGCAGGGGGATGACTGGTGGGGCATTGGGGGCCTTCAGCAACAATTTCCCCCTGGCCTCAACGTTCTCCTTTGCCCCTTGTCCAAATCTTCATATTGTACAGTTAAATCAGCCCAACTTACTCAATTTAAGTCATCCTTGTTATTATAAAACCAAAAAATTAAGTTGAACTACTACTACAACTAACATCCTGCTGCAGCACTGTAGTGGCCCCTTCACCCCCGAGAATGTCAATTTTTTCTAAAAGGCTACTGAGAACAAACCTATCTTAAAACTTTCAACTTTGAAGTGCTCCGGTCAGGAATCGAACTCAGGAACAAGTGATTGGGAGGCAAGAATGCTTTACAATACACCAACCAACCAAACAAGTCAGTGATAGAATTTACATGGCCTTTGAATGAATTACCTCAGCTTGCACATTACTATGGTCCAAATATGGCCAGCACATCTTTTTCCAATACGCTAACCACTTCCTTCAAAAAGATAACCTTTTAAAAAGTTTTGAACTTACTACATCAGCTACATAAAGCGTTCGTCTTACCAATATGAAATGTTAACCAAAATATATTGAGTGGAACAGTTTCAAATCAGCATTTGAATATCATTACCGGTTTTGGCAAATTTTTGATGTCGCCATAGATATTGGCAGGAATGCCCTCAGCTAATGTTGCAAAAAAGTAATCCACATGAGGAAAAAAAGATTACAATAATGCAACAAAGAATACAATCCACACAAATATTGGGTTTGTTTAAATTTTTTATTAATTGACCTAGAACTAATTTATTTATTTATTAGTTCAATTACAAATTTCTCAGTTGGCGCATTAAGTACCCTTAATTGTAATTGTTTTTTGTTGAAAAAACAATCAACAAACATAATTTTGTATCAAAGTAATGCTTATGTACTACTTTGGCAGCCATTTCCCCCAGGCCTCTATGCCTTCTCCCTTGCCCCCCTGACAAACATTCAACTATTAGATATTCATTTGATATGGAGTGAAGGGGCAGGGGGATGACTGGTGGGGCATTGGGGGCCTTCAGCAACAATTTCCCCCTGGCCTCAACGTTCTCCTTTGCCCCCTGTCCAAATCTTCATATTGTACAGTTAAATCAGCCCAACTTACTCAATTTAAGTCATCCTTGTTATTATAAAACCAAAAAATTAAGTTGAACTACTACTACAACTAACATCCTGCTGCAGCACTGTAGTGGCCCCTTCACCCCCGAGAATGTCAATTTTTTCTAAAAGGCTACTGAGAACAAACCTATCTTAAAACTTTCAACTTTGAAGTGCTCCGGTCAGGAATCGAACTCAGGAACAAGTGATTGGGAGGCAAGAATGCTTTACAATACACCAACCAACCAAACAAGTCAGTGATAGAATTTACATGGCCTTTGAATGAATTACCTCAGCTTGCACATTACTATGGTCCAAATATGGCCAGCACATCTTTTTCCAATTCGCTAACCACTTCTTTCAAAAAGATGACCTTTCAAAAAGTTTTGAACTAACTACATCAGCCACATAAAGTGTTCATCTTAAAAATATGAAAAATTAACCAAAATATATTGAGTGGAACAGTTTCAAATCAGCATTTGAATATCATTACCGGTTTTGGCAAATTTTTGATGTCGCCATAGATATTGGCAGGAATGCCCTCAGCTAATGTTGCAAAAAAGTAATCCATATGAGGAAAAAAAGATTACAATTAATGCAACAAAGAATACAATCCACACAAATATTGGGTTTGTTTAAATTTTTTATTAATTGACCTAGAACTAATTTATTTATTTATTAGTTCAATTACAAATTTCTCAGTTGGCACATTAAGTACCCTTAAGTGTAATTGTTTTTTGTTGAAAAAACAATCAACAAACATAATTTCATATCAAAGTAATGCTTATGTAATACTTCGGCAGCCATTTCCCCCAGGCCTCTATGCCTTCTCCCTTGCCCCCCTGACAAACATTCAACTATTAGATATTCATTTGATATGGAGTGAAGGGGCAGGGGGACGACTGGTGGGGCATTGGGGGCCTTCAGCAACAATTTCCCCCTGGCCTCAACGTTCTCCTTTGCCCCCTGTCCAAATCTTCATATTGTACAGTTCAATCAGCCCAACTTACTCAATTTAAGTCATCCTTGTTATCATAAAACCAAAAAATTAAGTTGAACTACTACTAAAACTAACATCCTGCTGCAGCACTGTAGTGGCCCCTTCACCCCCGAGAATGTCAATTTTTTCTAAAAGGCTACTGAGAACAAACCTATCTTAAAACTTTCAACTTTGAAGTGCTCCGGTCAGGAATCGAACTCAGGAACATGCGATTGGGAGGCAAGAATGCTTTACAATACACCAACCAGCCAAACATGTCAGTGATAGAATTTACATGGCCTTTGAATGAATTACCTCAGCTTGCACATTACTATGGTCTAAATATGGCCAGCACATCTTTTTCCAATACGCTAACCACTTCCTTCAAAAAGATAACCTTTTAAAAAGTTTTGAACTTACTACATCAGCTACATAAAGCGTTCGTCTTACCAATATGAAATGTTAACCAAAATATATTGAGTGGAACAGTTTCAAATCAGCATTTGAATATCATTACCGGTTTTGGCAAATTTTTGATGTCGCCATAGATATTGGCAGGAATGCCCTCAGCTAATGTTGCAAAAAAGTAATCCATATGAGGAAAAAAAGATTACAATAATGCAACAAAGAATACAATCCACACAAATATTGGGTTTGTTTAAATTTTTTATTAATTGACCTAGAACTAATTTATTTATTTATTAGTTCAATTACAAATTTCTCAGTTGGCGCATTAAGTACCCTTAAGTGTAATTGTTTTTTGTTGAAAAAACAATCAACCAACATAATTTCGTATCAAAGTAATGCTTATGTACTACTTTGGCAGCCATTTCCCCCAGGCCTCTATGCCTTCTCCCTTGCCCCCCTGACAAACATTCAACTATTAGATATTCATTTGATATGGAGTGAAGGGGCAGGGGGATGACTGGTGGGGCATTGGGGGCCTTCAGCAACAATTTCCCCCTGGCCTCAACGTTCTCCTTTGCCCCCTGTCCAAATCTTCATATTGTACAGTTAAATCAGCCCAACTTACTCAATTTAAGTCATCCTTGTTATTATAAAACCAAAAAATTAAGTTGAACTACTACTACAACTAACATCCTGCTGCAGCACTGTAGTGGCCCCTTCACCCCCGAGAATGTCAATTTTTTCTAAAAGGCTACTGAGAACAAACCTATCTTAAAACTTTCAACTTTGAAGTGCTCCGGTCAGGAATCGAACTCAGGAACAAGTGATTGGGAGGCAAGAATGCTTTACAATACACCAACCAACCAAACAAGTCAGTGATAGAATTTACATGGCCTTTGAATGAATTACCTCAGCTTGCACATTACTATGGTCCAAATATGGCCAGCACATCTTTTTCCAATTCGCTAACCACTTCTTTCAAAAAGATGACCTTTCAAAAAGTTTTGAACTAACTACATCAGCCACATAAAGTGTTCATCTTAAAAATATGAAAAATTAACCAAAATATATTGAGTGGAACAGTTTCAAATCAGCATTTGAATATCATTACCGGTTTTGGCAAATTTTTGATGTCGCCATAGATATTGGCAGGAATGCCCTCAGCTAATGTTGCAAAAAAGTAATCCATATGAGGAAAAAAAGATTACAATTAATGCAACAAAGAATACAATCCACACAAATATTGGGTTTGTTTAAATTTTTTATTAATTGACCTAGAACTAATTTATTTATTTATTAGTTCAATTACAAATTTCTCAGTTGGCACATTAAGTACCCTTAAGTGTAATTGTTTTTTGTTGAAAAAACAATCAACAAACATAATTTCATATCAAAGTAATGCTTATGTAATACTTCGGCAGCCATTTCCCCCAGGCCTCTATGCCTTCTCCCTTGCCCCCCTGACAAACATTCAACTATTAGATATTCATTTGATATGGAGTGAAGGGGCAGGGGGACGACTGGTGGGGCATTGGGGGCCTTCAGCAACAATTTCCCCCTGGCCTCAACGTTCTCCTTTGCCCCCTGTCCAAATCTTCATATTGTACAGTTAAATCAGCCCAACTTACTCAATTTAAGTCATCCTTGTTATCATAAAACCAAAAAATTAAGTTGAACTACTACTAAAACTAACATCCTGCTGCAGCACTGTAGTGGCCCCTTCACCCCCGAGAATGTCAATTTTTTCTAAAAGGCTACTGAGAACAAACCTATCTTAAAACTTTCAACTTTGAAGTGCTCCGGTCAGGAATCGAACTCAGGAACATGCGATTGGGAGGCAAGAATGCTTTACAATACACCAACCAGCCAAACATGTCAGTGATAGAATTTACATGGCCTTTGAATGAATTACCTCAGCTTGCACATTACTATGGTCTAAATATGGCCAGCACATCTTTTTCCAATACGCTAACCACTTCCTTCAAAAAGATAACCTTTTAAAAAGTTTTGAACTTACTACATCAGCTACATAAAGCGTTCGTCTTACCAATATGAAATGTTAACCAAAATATATTGAGTGGAACAGTTTCAAATCAGCATTTGAATATCATTACCGGTTTTGGCAAATTTTTGATGTCGCCATAGATATTGGCAGGAATGCCCTCAGCTAATGTTGCAAAAAAGTAATCCATATGAGGAAAAAAAGATTACAATAATGCAACAAAGAATACAATCCACACAAATATTGGGTTTGTTTAAATTTTTTATTAATTGACCTAGAACTAATTTATTTATTTATTAGTTCAATTACAAATTTCTCAGTTGGCGCATTAAGTACCCTTAAGTGTAATTGTTTTTTGTTGAAAAAACAATCAACAAACATAATTTCGTATCAAAGTAATGCTTATGTACTACTTTGGCAGCCATTTCCCCCAGGCCTCTATGCCTTCTCCCTTGCCCCCCTGACAAACATTCAACTATTAGATATTCATTTGATATGGAGTGAAGGGGCAGGGGGATGACTGGTGGGGCATTGGGGGCCTTCAAGCAAACATTTCCCCCAGGCCTCAACATTCTCCTTTGCCCCCTGTCCAAATCTTCATATTGTACAGTTAAATCAGCCCAACTTACTCAATTTAAGTCATCCTTGTTATCATAAAACCAAAAAATTAAGTTGAACTACTACTACAACTAACATCCTGCTGCAGCACTGTAGTGGCCCCTTCACCCCCGAGAATGTCAATTTTTTCTAAAAGGCTACTGAGAACAAACCTATCTTAAAACTTTCAACTTTGAAGTGCTCCTGTCAGGAATCGAACTCAGGAACATGCGATTGGGAGGCAAGAATGCTTTACAATACACCAACCAGCCAAACATGTGAGTGATAGAATTTACATGGCCTTTGAATGAATTACCTCAGCTTGCACATTACTATGGTCCAAATATGGCCAGCACATCTTTTTCCAATACGCTAACCACTTCCTTCAAAAAGATAACCTTTTAAAAAGTTTTGAACTTACTACATCAGCTACATAAAGCGTTCATCTTATAAATATGAAAAATTAACCAAAATATATTGAGTGGAACAGTTTCAAATCAGCATTTGAATATCAGTACCGGTGTTGGCCAATTTTTGATGTCGCCATAGATATTGGCAGGAATGCCCTCAGCTAATGTTGCAAAAACGTAATCCATATGAGGAAAAAAAGATTACAATTAATGCAACAAAGAATACAATCCACACAAATATTGGGTTTGTTTAAATTTTTTATTAATTGACCTAGAACTAATTTATTTATTTATTAGTTCAATTACAAATTTCTCAGTTGGCACATTAAGTACCCTTAAGTGTAATTGTTTTTTGTTGAAAAAACAATCAACAAACATAATTTCATATCAAAGTAATGCTTATGTAATACTTCGGCAGCCATTTCCCCCAGGCCTCTATGCCTTCTCCCTTGCCCCCCTGACAAACATTCAACTATTAGATATTCATTTGATATGGAGTGAAGGGGCAGGGGGACGACTGGAGGGGCATTGGGGGCCTTCAGCAACAATTTCCCCCTGGCCTCAACGTTCTCCTTTGCCCCCTGTCCAAATCTTCATATTGTACAGTTAAATCAGCCCAACTTACTCAATTTAAGTCATCCTTGTTATCATAAAACCAAAAAATTAAGTTGAACTACTACTAAAACTAACATCCTGCTGCAGCACTGTAGTGGCCCCTTCACCCCCGAGAATGTCAATTTTTTCTAAAAGGCTACTGAGAACAAACCTATCTTAAAACTTTCAACTTTGAAGTGCTCCGGTCAGGAATCGAACTCAGGAACATGCGATTGGGAGGCAAGAATGCTTTACAATACACCAACCAGCCAAACATGTCAGTGATAGAATTTACATGGCCTTTGAATGAATTACCTCAGCTTGCACATTACTATGGTCCAAATATGGCCAGCACATCTTTTTCCAATACGCTAACCACTTCCTTCAAAAAGATAACCTTTTAAAAAGTTTTGAACTTACTACATCAGCTACATAAAGCGTTCGTCTTACCAATATGAAATGTTAACCAAAATATATTGAGTGGAACAGTTTCAAATCAGCATTTGAATATCATTACCGGTTTTGGCAAATTTTTGATGTCGCCATAGATATTGGCAGGAATGCCCTCAGCTAATGTTGCAAAAAAGTAATCCACATGAGGATAAAAAGATTACAATAATGCAACAAAGAATACAATCCACACAAATATTGGGTTTGTTTAAATTTTTTATTAATTGACCTAGAACTAATTTATTTATTTATTAGTTCAATTACAAATTTCTCAGTTGGCGCATTAAGTACCCTTAATTGTAATTGTTTTTTGTTGAAAAAACAATCAACAAACATAATTTTGTATCAAAGTAATGCTTATGTACTACTTTGGCAGCCATTTCCCCCAGGCCTCTATGCCTTCTCCCTTGCCCCCCTGACAAACATTCAACTATTAGATATTCATTTGATATGGAGTGAAGGGGCAGGGGGATGACTGGTGGGGCATTGGGGGCCTTCAGCAACAATTTCCCCCTGGCCTCAACGTTCTCCTTTGCCCCTTGTCCAAATCTTCATATTGTACAGTTAAATCAGCCCAACTTACTCAATTTAAGTCATCCTTGTTATTATAAAACCAAAAAATTAAGTTGAACTACTACTACAACTAACATCCTGCTGCAGCACTGTAGTGGCCCCTTCACCCCCGAGAATGTCAATTTTTTCTAAAAGGCTACTGAGAACAAACCTATCTTAAAACTTTCAACTTTGAAGTGCTCCGGTCAGGAATCGAACTCAGGAACAAGTGATTGGGAGGCAAGAATGCTTTACAATACACCAACCAACCAAACAAGTCAGTGATAGAATTTACATGGCCTTTGAATGAATTACCTCAGCTTGCACATTACTATGGTCCAAATATGGCCAGCACATCTTTTTCCAATACGCTAACCACTTCCTTCAAAAAGATAACCTTTTAAAAAGTTTTGAACTTACTACATCAGCTACATAAAGCGTTCGTCTTACCAATATGAAATGTTAACCAAAATATATTGAGTGGAACAGTTTCAAATCAGCATTTGAATATCATTACCGGTTTTGGCAAATTTTTGATGTCGCCATAGATATTGGCAGGAATGCCCTCAGCTAATGTTGCAAAAAAGTAATCCACATGAGGAAAAAAAGATTACAATAATGCAACAAAGAATACAATCCACACAAATATTGGGTTTGTTTAAATTTTTTATTAATTGACCTAGAACTAATTTATTTATTTATTAGTTCAATTACAAATTTCTCAGTTGGCGCATTAAGTACCCTTAATTGTAATTGTTTTTTGTTGAAAAAACAATCAACAAACATAATTTTGTATCAAAGTAATGCTTATGTACTACTTTGGCAGCCATTTCCCCAAGGCCTCTATGCCTTCTCCCTTGCCCCCCTGACAAACATTCAACTATTAGATATTCATTTGATATGGAGTGAAGGGGCAGGGGGATGACTGGTGGGGCATTGGGGGCCTTCAGCAACAATTTCCCCCTGGCCTCAACGTTCTCCTTTGCCCCCTGTCCAAATCTTCATATTGTACAGTTAAATCAGCCCAACTTACTCAATTTAAGTCATCCTTGTTATTATAAAACCAAAAAATTAAGTTGAACTACTACTACAACTAACATCCTGCTGCAGCACTGTAGTGGCCCCTTCACCCCCGAGAATGTCAATTTTTTCTAAAAGGCTACTGAGAACAAACCTATCTTAAAACTTTCAACTTTGAAGTGCTCCGGTCAGGAATCGAACTCAGGAACAAGTGATTGGGAGGCAAGAATGCTTTACAATACACCAACCAACCAAACAAGTCAGTGATAGAATTTACATGGCCTTTGAATGAATTACCTCAGCTTGCACATTACTATGGTCCAAATATGGCCAGCACATCTTTTTCCAATTCGCTAACCACTTCTTTCAAAAAGATGACCTTTCAAAAAGTTTTGAACTAACTACATCAGCCACATAAAGTGTTCATCTTAAAAATATGAAAAATTAACCAAAATATATTGAGTGGAACAGTTTCAAATCAGCATTTGAATATCATTACCGGTTTTGGCAAATTTTTGATGTCGCCATAGATATTGGCAGGAATGCCCTCAGCTAATGTTGCAAAAAAGTAATCCATATGAGGAAAAAAAGATTACAATTAATGCAACAAAGAATACAATCCACACAAATATTGGGTTTGTTTAAATTTTTTATTAATTGACCTAGAACTAATTTATTTATTTATTAGTTCAATTACAAATTTCTCAGTTGGCACATTAAGTACCCTTAAGTGTAATTGTTTTTTGTTGAAAAAACAATCAACAAACATAATTTCATATCAAAGTAATGCTTATGTAATACTTCGGCAGCCATTTCCCCCAGGCCTCTATGCCTTCTCCCTTGCCCCCCTGACAAACATTCAACTATTAGATATTCATTTGATATGGAGTGAAGGGGCAGGGGGACGACTGGTGGGGCATTGGGGGCCTTCAGCAACAATTTCCCCCTGGCCTCAACGTTCTCCTTTGCCCCCTGTCCAAATCTTCATATTGTACAGTTAAATCAGCCCAACTTACTCAATTTAAGTCATCCTTGTTATCATAAAACAAAAAAATTAAGTTGAACTACTACTAAAACTAACATCCTGCTGCAGCACTGTAGTGGCCCCTTCACCCCCGAGAATGTCAATTTTTTCTAAAAGGCTACTGAGAACAAACCTATCTTAAAACTTTCAACTTTGAAGTGCTCCGGTCAGGAATCGAACTCAGGAACATGCGATTGGGAGGCAAGAATGCTTTACAATACACCAACCAGCCAAACATGTCAGTGATAGAATTTACCTGGCCTTTGAATGAATTACCTCAGCTTGCACATTACTATGGTCTAAATATGGCCAGCACATCTTTTTCCAATACGCTAACCACTTCCTTCAAAAAGATAACCTTTTAAAAAGTTTTGAACTTACTACATCAGCTACATAAAGCGTTCGTCTTACCAATATGAAATGTTAACCAAAATATATTGAGTGGAACAGTTTCAAATCAGCATTTGAATATCATTACCGGTTTTGGCAAATTTTTGATGTCGCCATAGATATTGGCAGGAATGCCCTCAGCTAATGTTGCAAAAAAGTAATCCATATGAGGAAAAAAAGATTACAATAATGCAACAAAGAATACAATCCACACAAATATTGGGTTTGTTTAAATTTTTTATTAATTGACCTAGAACTAATTTATTTATTTATTAGTTCAATTACAAATTTCTCAGTTGGCGCATTAAGTACCCTTAAGTGTAATTGTTTTTTGTTGAAAAAACAATCAACAAACATAATTTCGTATCAAAGTAATGCTTATGTACTACTTTGGCAGCCATTTCCCCCAGGCCTCTATGCCTTCTCCCTTGCCCCCCTGACAAACATTCAACTATTAGATATTCATTTGATATGGAGTGAAGGGGCAGGGGGATGACTGGTGGGGCATTGGGGGCCTTCAAGCAAACATTTCCCCCAGGCCTCAACATTCTCCTTTGCCCCCTGTCCAAATCTTCATATTGTACAGTTAAATCAGCCCAACTTACTCAATTTAAGTCATCCTTGTTATCATAAAACCAAAAAATTAAGTTGAACTACTACTACAACTAACATCCTGCTGCAGCACTGTAGTGGCCCCTTCACCCCCGAGAATGTCAATTTTTTCTAAAAGGCTACTGAGAACAAACCTATCTTAAAACTTTCAACTTTGAAGTGCTCCTGTCAGGAATCGAACTCAGGAACATGCGATTGGGAGGCAAGAATGCTTTACAATACACCAACCAGCCAAACATGTGAGTGATAGAATTTACATGGCCTTTGAATGAATTACCTCAGCTTGCACATTACTATGGTCCAAATATGGCCAGCACATCTTTTTCCAATACGCTAACCACTTCCTTCAAAAAGATAACCTTTTAAAAAGTTTTGAACTTACTACATCAGCTACATAAAGCGTTCATCTTATAAATATGAAAAATTAACCAAAATATATTGAGTGGAACAGTTTCAAATCAGCATTTGAATATCAGTACCGGTGTTGGCCAATTTTTGATGTCGCCATAGATATTGGCAGGAATGCCCTCAGCTAATGTTGCAAAAACGTAATCCATATGAGGAAAAAAAGATTACAATTAATGCAACAAAGAATACAATCCACACAAATATTGGGTTTGTTTAAATTTTTTATTAATTGACCTAGAACTAATTTATTTATTTATTAGTTCAATTACAAATTTCTCAGTTGGCGCATTCAGTACCCTTAAGTGTAATTGTTTTTTGTTGAAAAAACAATCAACAAACATAATTTCATATCAAAGTAATGCTTATGTAATACTTCGGCAGCCATTTCCCCCAGGCCTCTATGCCTTCTCCCTTGCCCCCCTGACAAACATTCAACTATTAGATATTCATTTGATATGGAGTGAAGGGGCAGGGGGACGACTGGAGGGGCATTGGGGGCCTTCAGCAACAATTTCCCCCTGGCCTCAATGTTCTCCTTTGCCCCCTGTCCAAATCTTCATATTGTACAGTTAAATCAGCCTAACTTACTCAATTTAAGTCATCCTTGTTATCATAAAACCAAAAAATTAAGTTGAACTACTACTAAAACTAACATCCTGCTGCAGCACTGTAGTGGCCCCTTCACCCCCGAGAATGTCAATTTTTTCTAAAAGGCTACTGAGAACAAACCTATCTTAAAACTTTCAACTTTGAAGTGCTCCGGTCAGGAATCGAACTCAGGAACATGCGATTGGGAGGCAAGAATGCTTTACAATACACCAACCAGCCAAACATGTCAGTGATAGAATTTACATGGCCTTTGAATGAATTACCTCAGCTTGCACATTACTATGGTCCAAATATGGCCAGCACATCTTTTTCCAATACGCTAACCACTTCCTTCAAAAAGATAACCTTTTAAAAAGTTTTGAACTTACTACATCAGCTACATAAAGCGTTCGTCTTACCAATATGAAATGTTAACCAAAATATATTGAGTGGAACAGTTTCAAATCAGCATTTGAATATCATTACCGGTTTTGGCAAATTTTTGATGTCGCCATAGATATTGGCAGGAATGCCCTCAGCTAATGTTGCAAAAAAGTAATCCATATGAGGAAAAAAAGATTACAATAATGCAACAAAGAATACAATCCACACAAATATTTGGTTTGTTTAAATTTTTTATTAATTGACCTAGAACTAATTTATTTATTTATTAGTTCAATTACAAATTTCTCAGTTGGCGCATTAAGTACCCTTAAGTGTAATTGTTTTTTGTTGAAAAAACAATCAACAAACATAATTTCGTATCAAAGTAATGCTTATGTACTACTTTGGCAGCCATTTCCCCCAGGCCTCTATGCCTTCTCCCTTGCCCCCCTGACAAACATTCAACTATTAGATATTCATTTGATATGGAGTGAAGGGGCAGGGGGATGACTGGTGGGGCATTGGGGGCCTTCAAGCAAACATTTCCCCCAGGCCTCAACATTCTCCTTTGCCCCCTGTCCAAATCTTCATATTGTACAGTTAAATCAGCCCAACTTACTCAATTTAAGTCATCCTTGTTATCATAAAACCAAAAAATTAAGTTGAACTACTACTACAACTAACATCCTGCTGCAGCACTGTAGTGGCCCCTTCACCCCCGAGAATGTCAATTTTTTCTAAAAGGCTACTGAGAACAAACCTATCTTAAAACTTTCAACTTTGAAGTGCTCCGGTCAGGAATCGAACTCAGGAACATGCGATTGGGAGGCAAGAATGCTTTACAATACACCAACCAGCCAAACATGTGAGTGATAGAATTTACATGGCCTTTGAATGAATTACCTCAGCTTGCACATTACTATGGTCCAAATATGGCCAGCACATCTTTTTCCAATACGCTAACCACTTCCTTCAAAAAGATAACCTTTTAAAAAGTTTTGAACTTACTACATCAGCTACATAAAGCGTTCATCTTATAAATATGAAAAATTAACCAAAATATATTGAGTGGAACAGTTTCAAATCAGCATTTGAATATCAGTACCGGTGTTGGCCAATTTTTGATGTCGCCATAGATATTGGCAGGAATGCCCTCAGCTAATGTTGCAAAAACGTAATCCATATGAGGAAAAAAAGATTACAATTAATGCAACAAAGAATACAATCCACACAAATATTGGGTTTGTTTAAATTTTTTATTAATTGACCTAGAACTAATTTATTTATTTATTAGTTCAATTACAAATTTCTCAGTTGGCGCATTCAGTACCCTTAAGTGTAATTGTTTTTTGTTGAAAAAACAATCAACAAACATAATTTCATATCAAAGTAATGCTTATGTAATACTTCGGCAGCCATTTCCCCCAGGCCTCTATGCCTTCTCCCTTGCCCCCCTGACAAACATTCAACTATTAGATATTCATTTGATATGGAGTGAAGGGGCAGGGGGACGACTGGAGGGGCATTGGGGGCCTTCAGCAACAATTTCCCCCTGGCCTCAATGTTCTCCTTTGCCCCCTGTCCAAATCTTCATATTGTACAGTTAAATCAGCCCAACTTACTCAATTTAAGTCATCCTTGTTATCATAAAACCAAAAAATTAAGTTGAACTACTACTAAAACTAACATCCTGCTGCAGCACTGTAGTGGCCCCTTCACCCCCGAGAATGTCAATTTTTTCTAAAAGGCTACTGAGAACAAACCTATCTTAAAACTTTCAACTTTGAAGTGCTCCGGTCAGGAATCGAACTCAGGAACATGCGATTGGGAGGCAAGAATGCTTTACAATACACCAACCAGCCAAACATGTCAGTGATAGAATTTACATGGCCTTTGAATGAATTACCTCAGCTTGCACATTACTATGGTCTAAATATGGCCAGCACATCTTTTTCCAATACGCTAACCACTTCCTTCAAAAAGATAACCTTTTAAAAAGTTTTGAACTTACTACATCAGCTACATAAAGCGTTCGTCTTACCAATATGAAATGTTAACCAAAATATATTGAGTGGAACAGTTTCAAATCAGCATTTGAATATCATTACCGGTTTTGGCAAATTTTTGATGTCGCCATAGATATTGGCAGGAATGCCCTCAGCTAATGTTGCAAAAAAGTAATCCATATGAGGAAAAAAAGATTACAATAATGCAACAAAGAATACAATCCACACAAATATTGGGTTTGTTCAAACTTTTTATTAATTGACCTAGAACTAATTTATTTATTTATTAGTTCAATTACAAATTTCTCAGTTGGCGCATTAAGTACCCTTAAGTGTAATTGTTTTTTGTTGAAAAAACAATCAACAAACATAATTTCGTATCAAAGTAATGCTTATGTACTACTTTGGCAGCCATTTCCCCCAGGCCTCTATGCCTTCTCCCTTGCCCCCCTGACAAACATTCAACTATTAGATATTCATTTGATATGGAGTGAAGGGGCAGGGGGATGACTGGTGGGGCATTGGGGGCCTTCAAGCAAACATTTCCCCCAGGCCTCAACATTCTCCTTTGCCCCCTGTCCAAATCTTCATATTGTACAGTTAAATCAGCCCAACTTACTCAATTTAAGTCATCCTTGTTATCATAAAACCAAAAAATTAAGTTGAACTACTACTACAACTAACATCCTGCTGCAGCACTGTAGTGGCCCCTTCACCCCCGAGAATGTCAATTTTTTCTAAAAGGCTACTGAGAACAAACCTATCTTAAAACTTTCAACTTTGAAGTGCTCCGGTCAGGAATCGAACTCAGGAACATGCGATTGGGAGGCAAGAATGCTTTACAATACACCAACCAGCCAAACATGTCAGTGATAGAATTTACATGGCCTTTGAATGAATTACCTCAGCTTGCACATTACTATGGTCCAAATATGGCCAGCACATCTTTTTCCAATACGCTAACCACTTCCTTCAAAAAGATAACCTTTTAAAAAGTTTTGAACTTACTACATCAGCTACATAAAGCGTTCATCTTATAAATATGAAAAATTAACCAAAATATATTGAGTGGAACAGTTTCAAATCAGCATTTGAATATCAGTACCGGTGTTGGCCAATTTTTGATGTCGCCATAGATATTGGCAGGAATGCCCTCAGCTAATGTTGCAAAAACGTAATCCATATGAGGAAAAAAGATTACAATTAATGCAACAAAGAATACAATCCACACAAATATTGGGTTTGTTTAAATTTTTTATTAATTGACCTAGAACTAATTTATTTATTTATTAGTTCAATTACAAATTTCTCAGTTGGCGCATTAAGTACCCTTAAGTGTAATTGTTTTTTGTTGAAAAAACAATCAACAAACATAATTTCGTATCAAAGTAATGCTTATGTACTACTTTGGCAGCCATTTCCCCCAGGCCTCTATGCCTTCTCCCTTGCCCCCCTGACAAACATTCAACTATTAGATATTCATTTGATATGGAGTGAAGGGGCAAGGGGATGACTGGTGGGGCATTGGGGGCCTTCAAGCAAACATTTCCCCCAGGCCTCAACATTCTCCTTTGCCCCCTGTCCAAATCTTCATATTGTACAGTTAAATCAGCCCAACTTACTCAATTTAAGTCATCCTTGTTATCATAAAACCAAAAAATTAAGTTGAACAAATACTACAACTAACATCCTGCTGCAGCACTGTAGTGGCCCCTTCACCCCCGAGAATGTCAATTTTTTCTAAAAGGCTACTGAGAACAAACCTATCTTAAAACTTTCAACTTTGAAGTGCTCCGGTCAGGAATCGAACTTAGGAACATGCGATTGGGAGGCAAGAATGCTTTACAATACACCAACCAGCCAAACATGTCAGTGATAGAATTTACATGGCCTTTGAATGAATTACCTCAGCTTGCACATTACTATGGTCCAAATATGGCCAGCACATCTTTTTCCAATACGCTAACCACTTCCTTCAAAAAGATAACCTTTTAAAAAGTTTTGAACTTACTACATCAGCTACATAAAGCGTTCATCTTATAAATATGAAAAATTAACCAAAATATATTGAGTGGAACAGTTTCAAATCAGCATTTGAATATCAGTACCGGTGTTGGCCAATTTTTGATGTCGCCATAGATATTGGCAGGAATGCCCTCAGCTAATGTTGCAAAAACGTAATCCATATGAGGAAAAAAAGATTACAATTAATGCAACAAAGAATACAATCCACACAAATATTGGGTTTGTTTAAATTTTTTATTAATTGACCTAGAACTAATTTATTTATTTATTAGTTCAATTACAAATTTCTCAGTTGGCGCATTCAGTACCCTTAAGTGTAATTGTTTTTTGTTGAAAAAACAATCAACAAACATAATTTCATATCAAAGTAATGCTTATGTAATACTTCGGCAGCCATTTCCCCCAGGCCTCTATGCCTTCTCCCTTGCCCCCCTGACAAACATTCAACTATTAGATATTCATTTGATATGGAGTGAAGGGGCAGGGGGACGACTGGAGGGGCATTGGGGGCCTTCAGCAACAATTTCCCCCTGGCCTCAATGTTCTCCTTTGCCCCCTGTCCAATTCTTCATATTGTACAGTTAAATCAGCCCAACTTACTCAATTTAAGTCATCCTTGTTATCATAAAACCAAAAAATTAAGTTGAACTACTACTAAAACTAACATCCTGCTGCAGCACTGTAGTGGCCCCTTCACCCCCGAGAATGTCAATTTTTTCTAAAAGGCTACTGAGAACAAACCTATCTTAAAACTTTCAACTTTGAAGTGCTCCGGTCAGGAATCGAACTCAGGAACATGCGATTGGGAGGCAAGAATGCTTTACAATACACCAACCAGCCAAACATGTCAGTGATAGAATTTACATGGCCTTTGAATGAATTACCTCAGCTTGCACATTACTATGGTCCAAATATGGCCAGCACATCTTTTTCCAATACGCTAACCACTTCCTTCAAAAAGATAACCTTTTAAAAAGTTTTGAACTTACTACATCAGCTACATAAAGCGTTCGTCTTACCAATATGAAATGTTAACCAAAATATATTGAGTGGAACAGTTTCAAATCAGCATTTGAATATCATTACCGGTTTTGGCAAATTTTTGATGTCGCCATAGATATTGGCAGGAATGCCCTCAGCTAATGTTGCAAAAACGTAATCCATATGAGGAAAAAAAGATTACAATTAATGCAACAAAGAATACAATCCACACAACTATTGGGTTTGTTTAAATTTTTTATTAATTGACCTAGAACTAATTTATTTATTTATTAGTTCAATTACAAATTTCTCAGTTGGCGCATTCAGTACCCTTAAGTGTAATTGTTTTTTGTTGAAAAAACAATCAACAAACATAATTTCATATCAAAGTAATGCTTATGTAATACTTCGGCAGCCATTTCCCCCAGGCCTCTATGCCTTCTCCCTTGCCCCCCTGACAAACATTCAACTATTAGATATTCATTTGATATGGAGTGAAGGGGCAGGGGGACGACTGGAGGGGCATTGGGGGCCTTCAGCAACAATTTCCCCCTGGCCTCAATGTTCTCCTTTGCCCCCTGTCCAATTCTTCATATTGTACAGTTAAATCAGCCCAACTTACTCAATTTAAGTCATCCTTGTTATCATAAAACCAAAAAATTAAGTTGAACTACTACTAAAACTAACATCCTGCTGCAGCACTGTAGTGGCCCCTTCACCCCCGAGAATGTCAATTTTTTCTAAAAGGCTACTGAGAACAAACCTATCTTAAAACTTTCAACTTTGAAGTGCTCCGGTCAGGAATCGAACTCAGGAACATGCGATTGGGAGGCAAGAATGCTTTACAATACACCAACCAGCCAAACATGTCAGTGATAGAATTTACATGGCCTTTGAATGAATTACCTCAGCTTGCACATTACTATGGTCCAAATATGGCCAGCACATCTTTTTCCAATACGCTAACCACTTCCTTCAAAAAGATAACCTTTTAAAAAGTTTTGAACTTACTACATCAGCTACATAAAGCGTTCGTCTTACCAATATGAAATGTTAACCAAAATATATTGAGTGGAACAGTTTCAAATCAGCATTTGAATATCATTACCGGTTTTGGCAAATTTTTGATGTCGCCATAGATATTGGCAGGAATGCCCTCAGCTAATGTTGCAAAAAAGTAATCCATATGAGGAAAAAAAGATTACAATAATGCAACAAAGAATACAATCCACACAAATATTGGGTTTGTTTAAATTTTTTATTAATTGACCTAGAACCAATTTATTTATTTATTAGTTCAATTACAAATTTCTCAGTTGGCGCATTAAGTACCCTTAAGTGTAATTGTTTTTTGTTGAAAAAACAATCAACAAACATAATTTCGTATCAAAGTAATGCTTATGTACTACTTTGGCAGCCATTTCCCCCAGGCCTCTATGCCTTCTCCCTTGCCCCCCTGACAAACATTCAACTATTAGATATTCATTTGATATGGAGTGAAGGGGCAGGGGGACGACTGGTGGGGCATTGGGGGCCTTCAGCAACAATTTCCCCCTGGCCTCAACGTTCTCCTTTGCCCCCTGTCCAAATCTTCATATTGTACAGTTAAATCAGCCCAACTTACTCAATTTAAGTCATCCTTGTTATTATAAAACCAAAAAATTAAGTTGAACTACTACTAAAACTAACATCCTGCTGCAGCACTGTAGTGGCCCCTTCACCCCCGAGAATGTCAATTTTCTCTAAAAGGCTACTGAGAACAAACCTATCTTAAAACTTTCAACTTTGAAGTGCTCCGGTCAGGAATCGAACACAGGAACATGCGATTGGGAGGCAAGAATGCTTTACAATACACCAACCAGCCAAACATATCAGTGATAGAATTTACATGGCCTTTGAATGAATTACCTCAGCTTGCACATTACTATGGTCCAAATATGGCCAGCACATCTTTTTCCAATACGCTAACCACTTCCTTCAAAAAGATAACCTTTTAAAAAGTTTTGAACTTACTACATCAGCTACATAAAGCGTTCATCTTATAAATATGAAAAATTAACCAAAATATATTGAGTGGAACAGTTTCAAATCAGCATTTGAATATCAGTACCGGTGTTGGCCAATTTTTGATGTCGCCATAGATATTGGCAGGAATGCCCTCAGCTAATGTTGCAAAAACGTAATCCATATGAGGAAAAAAAGATTACAATTAATGCAACAAAGAATACAATCCACACAAATATTGGGTTTGTTTAAATTTTTTATTAATTGACCTAGAACTAATTTATTTATTTATTAGTTCAATTACAAATTTCTCAGTTGGCGCATTCAGTACCCTTAAGTGTAATTGTTTTTTGTTGAAAAAACAATCAACAAACATAATTTCATATCAAAGTAATGCTTATGTAATACTTCGGCAGCCATTTCCCCCAGGCCTCTATGCCTTCTCCCTTGCCCCCCTGACAAACATTCAACTATTAGATATTCATTTGATATGGAGTGAAGGGGCAGGGGGACGACTGGAGGGGCATTGGGGGCCTTCAGCAACAATTTCCCCCTGGCCTCAATGTTCTCCTTTGCCCCCTGTCCAATTCTTCATATTGTACAGTTAAATCAGCCCAACTTACTCAATTTAAGTCATCCTTGTTATCATAAAACCAAAAAATTAAGTTGAACTACTACTAAAACTAACATCCTGCTGCAGCACTGTAGTGGCCCCTTCACCCCCGAGAATGTCAATTTTTTCTAAAAGGCTACTGAGAACAAACTTATCTTAAAACTTTCAACTTTGAAGTGCTCCGGTCAGGAATCGAACTCAGGAACATGCGATTGGGAGGCAAGAATGCTTTACAATACACCAACCAGCCAAACATGTCAGTGATAGAATTTACATGGCCTTTGAATGAATTACCTCAGCTTGCACATTACTATGGTCCAAATATGGCCAGCACATCTTTTTCCAATACGCTAACCACTTCCTTCAAAAAGATAACCTTTTAAAAAGTTTTGAACTTACTACATCAGCTACATAAAGCGTTCGTCTTACCAATATGAAATGTTAACCAAAATATATTGAGTGGAACAGTTTCAAATCAGCATTTGAATATCATTACCGGTTTTGGCAAATTTTTGATGTCGCCATAGATATTGGCAGGAATGCCCTCAGCTAATGTTGCAAAAAAGTAATCCATATGAGGAAAAAAAGATTACAATAATGCAACAAAGAATACAATCCACACAAATATTGGGTTTGTTTAAATTTTTTATTAATTGACCTAGAACCAATTTATTTATTTATTAGTTCAATTACAAATTTCTCAGTTGGCGCATTAAGTACCCTTAAGTGTAATTGTTTTTTGTTGAAAAAACAATCAACAAACATAATTTCGTATCAAAGTAATGCTTATGTACTACTTTGGCAGCCATTTCCCCCAGGCCTCTATGCCTTCTCCCTTGCCCCCCTGACAAACATTCAACTATTAGATATTCATTTGATATGGAGTGAAGGGGCAGGGGGACGACTGGTGGGGCATTGGGGGCCTTCAGCAACAATTTCCCCCTGGCCTCAACGTTCTCCTTTGCCCCCTGTCCAAATCTTCATATTGTACAGTTAAATCAGCCCAACTTACTCAATTTAAGTCATCCTTGTTATTATAAAACCAAAAAATTAAGTTGAACTACTACTAAAACTAACATCCTGCTGCAGCACTGTAGTGGCCCCTTCACCCCCGAGAATGTCAATTTTCTCTAAAAGGCTACTGAGAACAAACCTATCTTAAAACTTTCAACTTTGAAGTGCTCCGGTCAGGAATCGAACACAGGAACATGCGATTGGGAGGCAAGAATGCTTTACAATACACCAACCAGCCAAACATATCAGTGATAGAATTTACATGGCCTTTGAATGAATTACCTCAGCTTGCACATTACTATGGTCCAAATATGGCCAGCACATCTTTTTCCAATACGCTAACCACTTCCTTCAAAAAGATAACCTTTTAAAAAGTTTTGAACTTACTACATCAGCTACATAAAGCGTTCATCTTATAAATATGAAAAATTAACCAAAATATATTGAGTGGAACAGTTTCAAATCAGCATTTGAATATCAGTACCGGTGTTGGCCAATTTTTGATGTCGCCATAGATATTGGCAGGAATGCCCTCAGCTAATGTTGCAAAAACGTAATCCATATGAGGAAAAAAAGATTACAATTAATGCAACAAAGAATACAATCCACACAAATATTGGGTTTGTTTAAATTTTTTATTAATTGACCTAGAACTAATTTATTTATTTATTAGTTCAATTACAAATTTCTCAGTTGGCGCATTCAGTACCCTTAAGTGTAATTGTTTTTTGTTGAAAAAACAATCAACAAACATAATTTCATATCAAAGTAATGCTTATGTAATACTTCGGCAGCCATTTCCCCCAGGCCTCTATGCCTTCTCCCTTGCCCCCCTGACAAACATTCAACTATTAGATATTCATTTGATATGGAGTGAAGGGGCAGGGGGACGACTGGAGGGGCATTGGGGGCCTTCAGCAACAATTTCCCCCTGGCCTCAATGTTCTCCTTTGCCCCCTGTCCAATTCTTCATATTGTACAGTTAAATCAGCCCAACTTACTCAATTTAAGTCATCCTTGTTATTATAAAACCAAAAAATTAAGTTGAACTACTACTACAACTAACATCCTGCTGCAGCACTGTAGTGGCCCCTTCACCCCCGAGAATGTCAATTTTTGCTAAAAGGCTACTGAGAACAAACCTATCTTAAAACTTTCAACTTTGAAGTGCTCCGGTCAGGAATCGAACTCAGGAACAAGTGATTGGGAGGCAAGAATGCTTTACAATACACCAACCAACCAAACATGTCAGTGATAGAATTTACATGGCCTTTGAATGAATTACCTCAGCTTGCACATTACTATGGTCCAAATATGGCCAGCACATCTTTTTCCAATTCGCTAACCACTTCTTTCAAAAAGATGACCTTTCAAAAAGTTTTGAACTAACTACATCAGCCACATAAAGTGTTCATCTTAAAAATATGAAAAATTAACCAAAATATATTGAGTGGAACAGTTTCAAATCAGCATTTGAATATCATTACCGGTTTTGGCAAATTTTTGATGTCGCCATAGATATTGGCAGGAATGCCCTCAGCTAATGTTGCAAAAAAGTAATCCATATGAGGAAAAAAAGATTACAATTAATGCAACAAAGAATACAATCCACACAAATATTGGGTTTGTTTAAATTTTTTATTAATTGACCTAGAACTAATTTATTTATTTATTAGTTCAATTACAAATTTCTCAGTTGGCGCATTCAGTACCCTTAAGTGTAATTGTTTTTTGTTGAAAAAACAATCAACAAACATAATTTCATATCAAAGTAATGCTTATGTAATACTTCGGCAGCCATTTCCCCCAGGCCTCTATGCCTTCTCCCTTGCCCCCCTGACAAACATTCAACTATTAGATATTCATTTGATATGGAGTGAAGGGGCAGGGGGATGACTGGTGGGGCATTGGGGGCCTTCAAGCAAACATTTCCCCCAGGCCTCAACATTCTCCTTTGCCCCCTGTCCAAATCTTCATATTGTACAGTTAAATCAGCCCAACTTACTCAATTTAAGTCATCCTTGTTATCATAAAACCAAAACATTAAGTTGAACTACTACTACAACTAACATCCTGCTGCAGCACTGTAGTGGCCCCTTCACCCCCGAGAATGTCAATTTTTTCTAAAAGGCTACTGAGAACAAACCTATCTTAAAACTTTCAACTTTGAAGTGCTCCGGTCAGGAATCGAACTCAGGAACATGCGATTGGGAGGCAAGAATGCTTTACAATACACCAACCAGCCAAACATGTCAGTGATAGAATTTACATGGCCTTTGAATGAATTACCTCAGCTTGCACATTACTATGGTCCAAATATGGCCAGCACATCTTTTTCCAATACGCTAACCACTTCCTTCAAAAAGATAACCTTTTAAAAAGTTTTGAACTTACTACATCAGCTACATAAAGCGTTCATCTTATAAATATGAAAAATTAACCAAAATATATTGAGTGGAACAGTTTCAAATCAGCATTTGAATATCAGTACCGGTGTTGGCCAATTTTTGATGTCGCCATAGATATTGGCAGGAATGCCCTCAGCTAATGTTGCAAAAACGTAATCCATATGAGGAAAAAAAGATTACAATTAATGCAACAAAGAATACAATCCACACAAATATTGGGTTTGTTTAAATTTTTTATTAATTGACCTAGAACTAATTTATTTATTTATTAGTTCAATTACAAATTTCTCAGTTGGCGCATTCAGTACCCTTAAGTGTAATTGTTTTTTGTTGAAAAAACAATCAACAAACATAATTTCATATCAAAGTAATGCTTATGTAATACTTCGGCAGCCATTTCCCCCAGGCCTCTATGCCTTCTCCCTTGCCCCCCTGACAAACATTCAACTATTAGATATTCATTTGATATGGAGTGAAGGGGCAGGGGGACGACTGGAGGGGCATTGGGGGCCTTCAGCAACAATTTCCCCCTGGCCTCAATGTTCTCCTTTGCCCCCTGTCCAATTCTTCATATTGTACAGTTAAATCAGCCCAACTTACTCAATTTAAGTCATCCTTGTTATCATAAAACCAAAAAATTAAGTTGAACTACTACTAAAACTAACATCCTGCTGCAGCACTGTAGTGGCCCCTTCACCCCCGAGAATGTCAATTTTTTCTAAAAGGCTACTGAGAACAAACCTATCTTAAAACTTTCAACTTTGAAGTGCTCCGGTCAGGAATCGAACTCAGGAACATGCGATTGGGAGGCAAGAATGCTTTACAATACACCAACCAGCCAAACATGTCAGTGATAGAATTTACATGGCCTTTGAATGAATTACCTCAGCTTGCACATTACTATGGTCCAAATATGGCCAGCACATCTTTTTCCAATACGCTAACCACTTCCTTCAAAAAGATAACCTTTTAAAAAGTTTTGAACTTACTACATCAGCTACATAAAGCGTTCGTCTTACCAATATGAAATGTTAACCAAAATATATTGAGTGGAACAGTTTCAAATCAGCATTTGAATATCATTACCGGTTTTGGCAAATTTTTGATGTCGCCATAGATATTGGCAGGAATGCCCTCAGCTAATTTTGCAAAAAAGTAATCCATATGAGGAAAAAAAGATTACAATTAATGCAACAAAGAATACAATCCACACAAATATTGGGTTTGTTTAAATTTTTTATTAATTGACCTAGAACTAATTTATTTATTTATTAGTTCAAATTACAAATTTCTCAGTTGGCGCATTCAGTACCCTTAAGTGTAATTGTTTTTTGTTGAAAAAACAATCAACAAACATAATTTCATATCAAAGTAATGCTTATGTAATACTTCGGCAGCCATTTCCCCCAGGCCTCTATGCCTTCTCCCTTGCCCCCCTGACAAACATTCAACTATTAGATATTCATTTGATATGGAGTGAAGGGGCAGGGGGATGACTGGTGGGGCATTGGGGGCCTTCAAGCAAACATTTCCCCCAGGCCTCAACATTCTCCTTTGCCCCCTGTCCAAATCTTCATATTGTACAGTTAAATCAGCCCAACTTACTCAATTTAAGTCATCCTTGTTATCATAAAACCAAAAAATTAAGTTGAACTACTACTACAACTAACATCCTGCTGCAGCACTGTAGTGGCCCCTTCACCCCCGAGAATGTCAATTTTTTCTAAAAGGCTACTGAGAACAAACCTATCTTAAAACTTTCAACTTTGAAGTGCTCCGGTCAGGAATCGAACTCAGGAACATGCGATTGGGAGGCAAGAATGCTTTACAATACACCAACCAGCCAAACATGTCAGTGATAGAATTTACATGGCCTTTGAATGAATTACCTCAGCTTGCACATTACTATGGTCCAAATATGGCCAGCACATCTTTTTCCAATACGCTAACCACTTCCTTCAAAAAGATAACCTTTTAAAAAGTTTTGAACTTACTACATCAGCTACATAAAGCGTTCGTCTTACCAATATGAAATGTTAACCAAAATATATTGAGTGGAACAGTTTCAAATCAGCATTTGAATATCATTACCGGTTTTGGTAAATTTTTGATGTCGCCATAGATATTGGCAGGAATGCCCTCAGCTAATGTTGCAAAAAAGTAATCCATATGAGGAAAAAAAGATTACAATAATGCAACAAAGAATACAATCCACACAAATATTGGGTTTGTTTAAATTTTTTATTAATTGACCTAGAACCAATTTATTTATTTATTAGTTCAATTACAAATTTCTCAGTTGGCGCATTAAGTACCCTTAAGTGTAATTGTTTTTTGTTGAAAAAACAATCAACAAACATAATTTCGTATCAAAGTAATGCTTATGTACTACTTTGGCAGCCATTTCCCCCAGGCCTCTATGCCTTCTCCCTTGCCCCCCTGACAAACATTCAACTATTAGATATTCATTTGATATGGAGTGAAGGGGCAGGGGGACGACTGGTGGGGCATTGGGGGCCTTCAGCAACAATTTCCCCCTGGCCTCAACGTTCTCCTTTGCCCCCTGTCCAAATCTTCATATTGTACAGTTAAATCAGCCCAACTTACTCAATTTAAGTCATCCTTGTTATTATAAAACCAAAAAATTAAGTTGAACTACTACTAAAACTAACATCCTGCTGCAGCACTGTAGTGGCCCCTTCACCCCCGAGAATGTCAATTTTTTCTAAAAGGCTACTGAGAACAAACCTATCTTAAAACTTTCAACTTTGAAGTGCTCCGGTCAGGAATCGAACTCAGGAACATGCGATTGGGAGGCAAGAATGCTTTACAATACACCAACCAGCCAAACATATCAGTGATAGAATTTACATGGCCTTTGAATGAATTACCTCAGCTTGCACATTACTATGGTCCAAATATGGCCAGCACATCTTTTTCCAATACGCTAACCACTTCCTTCAAAAAGATAACCTTTTAAAAAGTTTTGAACTTACTACATCAGCTACATAAAGCGTTCATCTTATAAATATGAAAAATTAACCGAAATATATTGAGTGGAACAGTTTCAAATCAGCATTTGAATATCAGTACCGGTGTTGGCCAATTTTTGATGTCGCCATAGATATTGGCAGGAATGCCCTCAGCTAATGTTGCAAAAACGTAATCCATATGAGGAAAAAAAGATTACAATTAATGCAACAAAGAATACAATCCACAAAAATATTGGGTTTGTTTAAATTTTTTATTAATTGACCTAGAACTAATTTATTTATTTATTAGTTCAATTACAAA
The DNA here is from genome assembly GCA_932294295.1 of Alitta virens. Classification (NCBI taxonomy): domain Eukaryota; kingdom Metazoa; phylum Annelida; class Polychaeta; order Phyllodocida; family Nereididae; genus Alitta; species Alitta virens. The sequence goes on along the minus strand of OW028578.1, from coordinate 22,613,055 downwards.
TTTCTCAGTTGGCGCATTCAGTACCCTTAAGTGTAATTGTTTTTTGTTGAAAAAACAATCAACAAACATAATTTCATATCAAAGTAATGCTTATGTAATACTTCGGCAGCCATTTCCCCCAGGCCTCTATGCCTTCTCCCTTGCCCCCCTGACAAACATTCAACTATTAGATATTCATTTGATATGGAGTGAAGGGGCAGGGGGACGACTGGAGGGGCATTGGGGGCCTTCAGCAACAATTTCCCCCTGGCCTCAATGTTCTCCTTTGCCCCCTGTCCAATTCTTCATATTGTACAGTTAAATCAGCCCAACTTACTCAATTTAAGTCATCCTTGTTATTATAAAACCAAAAAATTAAGTTGAACTACTACTACAACTAACATCCTGCTGCAGCACTGTAGTGGCCCCTTCACCCCCGAGAATGTCAATTTTTGCTAAAAGGCTACTGAGAACAAACCTATCTTAAAACATTCAACTTTGAAGTGCTCCGGTCAGGAATGGAACTCAGGAACAAGTGATTGGGAGGCAAGAATGCTTTACAATACACCAACCAACCAAACATGTCAGTGATAGAATTTACATGGCCTTTGAATGAATTACCTCAGCTTGCACATTACTATGGTCCAAATATGGCCAGCACATCTTTTTCCAATTCGCTAACCACTTCTTTCAAAAAGATGACCTTTCAAAAAGTTTTGAACTAACTACATCAGCCACATAAAGTGTTCATCTTAAAAATATGAAAAATTAACCAAAATATATTGAGTGGAACAGTTTCAAATCAGCATTTGAATATCATTACCGGTTTTGGCAAATTTTTGATGTCGCCATAGATATTGGCAGGAATGCCCTCAGCTAATGTTGCAAAAAAGTAATCCATATGAGGAAAAAAAGATTACAATTAATGCAACAAAGAATACAATCCACACAAATATTGGGTTTGTTTAAATTTTTTATTAATTGACCTAGAACTAATTTATTTATTTATTAGTTCAATTACAAATTTCTCAGTTGGCGCATTCAGTACCCTTAAGTGTAATTGTTTTTTGTTGAAAAAACAATCAACAAACATAATTTCATATCAAAGTAATGCTTATGTAATACTTCGGCAGCCATTTCCCCCAGGCCTCTATGCCTTCTCCCTTGCCCCCCTGACAAACATTCAACTATTAGATATTCATTTGATATAGAGTGAAGGGGCAGGGGGATGACTGGTGGGGCATTGGGGGCCTTCAAGCAAACATTTCCCCCAGGCCTCAACATTCTCCTTTGCCCCCTGTCCAAATCTTCATATTGTACAGTTAAATCAGCCCAACTTACTCAATTTAAGTCATCCTTGTTATCATAAAACCAAAAAATTAAGTTGAACTACTACTACAACTAACATCCTGCTGCAGCACTGTAGTGGCCCCTTCACCCCCGAGAATGTCAATTTTTTCTAAAAGGCTACTGAGAACAAACCTATCTTAAAACTTTCAACTTTGAAGTGCTCCGGTCAGGAATCGAACTCAGGAACATGCGATTGGGAGGCAAGAATGCTTTACAATACACCAACCAGCCAAACATGTCAGTGATAGAATTTACATGGCCTTTGAATGAATTACCTCAGCTTGCACATTACTATGGTCCAAATATGGCCAGCACATCTTTTTCCAATACGCTAACCACTTCCTTCAAAAAGATAACCTTTTAAAAAGTTTTGAACTTACTACATCAGCTACATAAAGCGTTCATCTTATAAATATGAAAAATTAACCGAAATATATTGAGTGGAACAGTTTCAAATCAGCATTTGAATATCAGTACCGGTGTTGGCCAATTTTTGATGTCGCCATAGATATTGGCAGGAATGCCCTCAGCTAATGTTGCAAAAACGTAATCCATATGAGGAAAAAAAGATTACAATTAATGCAACAAAGAATACAATCCACACAAATATTGGGTTTGTTTAAATTTTTTATTAATTGACCTAGAACTAATTTATTTATTTATTAGTTCAATTACAAATTTCTCAGTTGGCGCATTCAGTACCCTTAAGTGTAATTGTTTTTTGTTGAAAAAACAATCAACAAACATAATTTCATATCAAAGTAATGCTTATGTAATACTTCGGCAGCCATTTCCCCCAGGCCTCTATGCCTTCTCCCTTGCCCCCCTGACAAACATTCAACTATTAGATATTCATTTGATATGGAGTGAAGGGGCAGGGGGACGACTGGAGGGGCATTGGGGGCCTTCAGCAACAATTTCCCCCTGGCCTCAATGTTCTCCTTTGCCCCCTGTCCAATTCTTCATATTGTACAGTTAAATCAGCCCAACTTACTCAATTTAAGTCATCCTTGTTATCATAAAACCAAAAAATTAAGTTGAACTACTACTAAAACTAACATCCTGCTGCAGCACTGTAGTGGCCCCTTCACCCCCGAGAATGTCAATTTTTTCTAAAAGGCTACTGAGAACAAACCTATCTTAAAACTTTCAACTTTGAAGTGCTCCGGTCAGGAATCGAACTCAGGAACATGCGATTGGGAGGCAAGAATGCTTTACAATACACCAACCAGCCAAACATGTCAGTGATAGAATTTACATGGCCTTTGAATGAATTACCTCAGCTTGCACATTACTATGGTCCAAATATGGCCAGCACATCTTTTTCCAATACGCTAACCACTTCCTTCAAAAAGATAACCTTTTAAAAAGTTTTGAACTTACTACATCAGCTACATAAAGCGTTCGTCTTACCAATATGAAATGTTAACCAAAATATATTGAGTGGAACAGTTTCAAATCAGCATTTGAATATCATTACCGGTTTTGGCAAATTTTTGATGTCGCCATAGATATTGGCAGGAATGCCAAAAAAGTAATCCATATGAGGAAAAAAAGATTACAATAATGCAACAAAGAATACAATCCACACAAATATTGGGTTTGTTTAAATTTTTTATTAATTGACCTAGAACTAATTTATTTATTTATTAGTTCAATTACAAATTTCTCAGTTGGCGCATTAAGTACCCTTAAGTGTAATTGTTTTTTGTTGAAAAAACAATCAACAAACATAATTTCGTATCAAAGTAATGCTTATGTAATACTTCGGCAGCCATTTCCCCCAGGCCTCTATGCCTTCTCCCTTGCCCCCCTGACAAACATTCAACTATTAGATATTCATTTGATATGGAGTGAAGGGGCAGGGGGACGACTGGAGGGGCATTGGGGGCCTTCAGCAACAATTTCCCCCTGGCCTCAATGTTCTCCTTTGCCCCCTGTCCAATTCTTCATATTGTACAGTTAAATCAGCCCAACTTACTCAATTTAAGTCATCCTTGTTATTATAAAACCAAAAAATTAAGTTGAACTACTACTACAACTAACATCCTGCTGCAGCACTGTAGTGGCCCCTTCACCCCCGAGAATGTCAATTTTTGCTAAAAGGCTATTGAGAACAAACCTATCTTAAAACTTTCAACTTTGAAGTGCTCCGGTCAGGAATCGAACTCAGGAACAAGTGATTGGGAGGCAAGAATGCTTTACAATACACCAACCAACCAAACATGTCAGTGATAGAATTTACATGGCCTTTGAATGAATTACCTCAGCTTGCACATTACTATGGTCCAAATATGGCCAGCACATCTTTTTCCAATTCGCTAACCACTTCTTTCAAAAAGATGACCTTTCAAAAAGTTTTGGACTAACTACATCAGCCACATAAAGTGTTCATCTTATAAATATGAAAAATTAACCAAAATATATTGAGTGGAACAGTTTCAAATCAGCATTTGAATATCAGTACCGGTGTTGGCCAATTTTTGATGTCGCCATAGATATTGGCAGGAATGCCCTCAGCTAATGTTGCAAAAAAGTAATCCATATGAGGAAAAAAAGATTACAATTAATGCAACAAAGAATACAATCCACAAAAATATTGGGTTTGTTTAAATTTTTTATTAATTGACCTAGAACTAATTTATTTATTTATTAGTTCAATTACAAATTTCTCAGTTGGCGCATTCAGTACCCTTAAGTGTAATTGTTTTTTGTTGAAAAAACAATCAACAAACATAATTTCATATCAAAGTAATGCTTATGTAATACTTCGGCAGCCATTTCCCCCAGGCCTCTATGCCTTCTCCCTTGCCCCCCTGACAAACATTCAACTATTAGATATTCATTTGATATGGAGTGAAGGGGCAGGGGGACGACTGGAGGGGCATTGGGGGCCTTCAGCAACAATTTCCCCCTGGCCTCAATGTTCTCCTTTGCCCCCTGTCCAATTCTTCATATTGTACAGTTAAATCAGCCCAACTTACTCAATTTAAGTCATCCTTGTTATTATAAAACCAAAAAATTAAGTTGAACTACTACTACAACTAACATCCTGCTGCAGCACTGTAGTGGCCCCTTCACCCCCGAGAATGTCAATTTTTGCTAAAAGGCTACTGAGAACAAACCTATCTTAAAACTTTCAACTTTGAAGTGCTCCGGTCAGGAATCGAACTCAGGAACAAGTGATTGGGAGGCAAGAATGCTTTACAATACACCAACCAGCCAAACATATCAGTGATAGAATTTACATGGCCTTTGAATGAATTACCTCAGCTTGCACATTACTATGGTCCAAATATGGCCAGCACATCTTTTTCCAATACGCTAACCACTTCCTTCAAAAAGATAACCTTTTAAAAAGTTTTGAACTTACTACATCAGCTACATAAAGCGTTCATCTTATAAATATGAAAAATTAACCAAAATATATTGAGTGGAACAGTTTCAAATCAGCATTTGAATATCAGTACCGGTGTTGGCCAATTTTTGATGTCGCCATAGATATTGGCAGGAATGCCCTCAGCTAATGTTGCAAAAACGTAATCCATATGAGGAAAAAAAGATTACAATTAATGCAACAAAGAATACAATCCACAAAAATATTGGGTTTGTTTAAATTTTTTATTAATTGACCTAGAACTAATTTATTTATTTATTAGTTCAATTACAAATTTCTCAGTTGGCGCATTCAGTACCCTTAAGTGTAATTGTTTTTTGTTGAAAAAACAATCAACAAACATAATTTCATATCAAAGTAATGCTTATGTAATACTTCGGCAGCCATTTCCCCCAGGCCTCTATGCCTTCTCCCTTGCCCCCCTGACAAACATTCAACTATTAGATATTCATTTGATATGGAGTGAAGGGGCAGGGGGACGACTGGAGGGGCATTGGGGGCCTTCAGCAACAATTTCCCCCTGGCCTCAATGTTCTCCTTTGCCCCCTGTCCAATTCTTCATATTGTACAGTTAAATCAGCCCAACTTACTCAATTTAAGTCATCCTTGTTATCATAAAACCAAAAAATTAAGTTGAACTACTACTACAACTAACATCCTGCTGCAGCACTGTAGTGGCCCCTTCACCCCCGAGAATGTCAATTTTTTCTAAAAGGCTACTGAGAACAAACCTATCTTAAAACTTTCAACTTTGAAGTGCTCCGGTCAGGAATCGAACTCAGGAACAAGTGATTGGGAGGCAAGAATGCTTTACAATACACCAACCAACCAAACATGTCAGTGATAGAATTTACATGGCCTTTGAATGAATTACCTCAGCTTGCACATTACTATGGTCCAAATATGGCCAGCACATCTTTTTCCAATTCGCTAACCACTTCTTTCAAAAAGATGACCTTTCAAAAAGTTTTGAACTAACTACATCAGCCACATAAAGTGTTCATCTTAAAAATATGAAAAATTAACCAAAATATATTGAGTGGAACAGTTTCAAATCAGCATTTGAATATCATTACCGGTTTTGGCAAATTTTTGATGTCGCCATAGATATTGGCAGGAATGCCCTCAGCCAATGTTGCAAAAAAATAATCCATATGAGGAAAAAAAGATTACAATTAATGCAACAAAGAATACAATCCACACAAATATTGGGTTTGTTTAAATTTTTTATTAATTGACCTAGAACTAATTTATTTATTTATTAGTTCAATTACAAATTTCTCAGTTGGCGCATTCAGTACCCTTAAGTGTAATTGTTTTTTGTTGAAAAAACAATCAACAAACATAATTTCATATCAAAGTAATGCTTATGTAATACTTCGGCAGCCATTTCCCCCAGGCCTCTATGCCTTCTCCCTTGCCCCCCTGACAAACATTCAACTATTAGATATTCATTTGATATGGAGTGAAGGGGCAGGGGGATGACTGGTGGGGCATTGGGGGCCTTCAAGCAAACATTTCCCCCAGGCCTCAACATTCTCCTTTGCCCCCTGTCCAAATCTTCATATTGTACAGTTAAATCAGCCCAACTTACTCAATTTAAGTCATCCTTGTTATCATAAAACCAAAAAATTAAGTTGAACTACTACTACAACTAACATCCTGCTGCAGCACTGTAGTGGCCCCTTCACCCCCGAGAATGTCAATTTTTTCTAAAAGGCTACTGAGAACAAACCTATCTTAAAACTTTCAACTTTGAAGTGCTCCGGTCAGGAATCGAACTCAGGAACATGCGATTGGGAGGCAAGAATGCTTTACAATACACCAACCAGCCAAACATGTCAGTGATAGAATTTACATGGCCTTTGAATGAATTACCTCAGCTTGCACATTACTATGGTCGAAATATGGCCAGCACATCTTTTTCCAATACGCTAACCACTTCCTTCAAAAAGATAACCTTTTAAAAAGTTTTGAACTTACTACATCAGCTACATAAAGCGTTCATCTTATAAATATGAAAAATTAACCAAAATATATTGAGTGGAACAGTTTCAAATCAGCATTTGAATATCAGTACCGGTGTTGGCCAATTTTTGATGTCGCCATAGATATTGGCAGGAATGCCCTCAGCTAATGTTGCAAAAACGTAATCCATATGAGGAAAAAAAGATTACAATTAATGCAACAAAGAATACAATCCACACAAATATTGGGTTTGTTTAAATTTTTTATTAATTGACCTAGAACTAATTTATTTATTTATTAGTTCAATTACAAATTTCTCAGTTGGCGCATTCAGTACCCTTAAGTGTAATTGTTTTTTGTTGAAAAAACAATCAACAAACATAATTTCATATCAAAGTAATGCTTATGTAATACTTCGGCAGCCATTTCCCCCAGGCCTCTATGCCTTCTCCCTTGCCCCCCTGACAAACATTCAACTATTAGATATTCATTTGATATGGAGTGAAGGGGCAGGGGGACGACTGGAGGGGCATTGGGGGCCTTCAGCAACAATTTCCCCCTGGCCTCAATGTTCTCCTTTGCCCCCTGTCCAATTCTTCATATTGTACAGTTAAATCAGCCCAACTTACTCAATTTAAGTCATCCTTGTTATTATAAAACCAAAAAATTAAGTTGAACTACTACTACAACTAACATCCTGCTGCAGCACTGTAGTGGCCCCTTCACCCCCGAGAATGTCAATTTTTGCTAAAAGGCTACTGAGAACAAACCTATCTTAAAACTTTCAACTTTGAAGTGCTCCGGTCAGGAATCGAACTCAGGAACAAGTGATTGGGAGGCAAGAATGCTTTACAATACACCAACCAACCAAACATGTCAGTGATAGAATTTACATGGCCTTTGAATGAATTACCTCAGCTTGCACATTACTATGGTCCAAATATGGCCAGCACATCTTTTTCCAATTCGCTAACCACTTCTTTCAAAAAGATGACCTTTCAAAAAGTTTTGAACTAACTACATCAGCCACATAAAGTGTTCATCTTATAAATATGAAAAATTAACCAAAATATATTGAGTGGAACAGTTTCAAATCAGCATTTGAATATCAGTACCGGTGTTGGCCAATTTTTGATGTCGCCATAGATATTGGCAGGAATGCCCTCAGCTAATGTTGCAAAAAAGTAATCCATATGAGGAAAAAAAGATTACAATTAATGCAACAAAGAATACAATCCACACAAATATTGGGTTTGTTTAAATTTTTTATTAATTGACCTAGAACTAATTTATTTATTTATTAGTTCAATTACAAATTTCTCAGTTGGCGCATTCAGTACCCTTAAGTGTAATTGTTTTTTGTTGAAAAAACAATCAACAAACATAATTTCATATCAAAGTAATGCTTATGTAATACTTCGGCAGCCATTTCCCCCAGGCCTCTATGCCTTCTCCCTTGCCCCCCTGACAAACATTCAACTATTAGATATTCATTTGATATGGAGTGAAGGGGCAGGGGGACGACTGGAGGGGCATTGGGGGCCTTCAGCAACAATTTCCCCCTGGCCTCAATGTTCTCCTTTGCCCCCTGTCCAATTCTTCATATTGTACAGTTAAATCAGCCCAACTTACTCAATTTAAGTCATCCTTGTTATCATAAAACCAAAAAATTAAGTTGAACTACTACTACAACTAACATCCTGCTGCAGCACTGTAGTGGCCCCTTCACCCCCGAGAATGTCAATTTTTTCTAAAAGGCTACTGAGAACAAACCTATCTTAAAACTTTCAACTTTGAAGTGCTCCGGTCAGGAATCGAACTCAGGAACAAGTGATTGGGAGGCAAGAATGCTTTACAATACACCAACCAACCAAACATGTCAGTGATAGAATTTACATGGCCTTTGAATGAATTACCTCAGCTTGCACATTACTATGGTCCAAATATGGCCAGCACATCTTTTTCCAATTCGCTAACCACTTCTTTCAAAAAGATGACCTTTCAAAAAGTTTTGAACTAACTACATCAGCCACATAAAGTGTTCATCTTAAAAATATGAAAAATTAACCAAAATATATTGAGTGGAACAGTTTCAAATCAGCATTTGAATATCATTACCGGTTTTGGCAAATTTTTGATGTCGCCATAGATATTGGCAGGAATGCCCTCAGCCAATGTTGCAAAAAAATAATCCATATGAGGAAAAAAAGATTACAATTAATGCAACAAAGAATACAATCCACACAAATATTGGGTTTGTTTAAATTTTTTATTAATTGACCTAGAACTAATTTATTTATTTATTAGTTCAATTACAAATTTCTCAGTTGGCGCATTCAGTACCCTTAAGTGTAATTGTTTTTTGTTGAAAAAACAATCAACAAACATAATTTCATATCAAAGTAATGCTTATGTAATACTTCGGCAGCCATTTCCCCCAGGCCTCTATGCCTTCTCCCTTGCCCCCCTGACAAACATTCAACTATTAGATATTCATTTGATATGGAGTGAAGGGGCAGGGGGATGACTGGTGGGGCATTGGGGGCCTTCAAGCAAACATTTCCCCCAGGCCTCAACATTCTCCTTTGCCCCCTGTCCAAATCTTCATATTGTACAGTTAAATCAGCCCAACTTACTCAATTTAAGTCATCCTTGTTATCATAAAACCAAAAAATTAAGTTGAACTACTACTACAACTAACATCCTGCTGCAGCACTGTAGTGGCCCCTTCACCCCCGAGAATGTCAATTTTTTCTAAAAGGCTACTGAGAACAAACCTATCTTAAAACTTTCAACTTTGAAGTGCTCCGGTCAGGAATCGAACTCAGGAACATGCGATTGGGAGGCAAGAATGCTTTACAATACACCAACCAGCCAAACATGTCAGTGATAGAATTTACATGGCCTTTGAATGAATTACCTCAGCTTGCACATTACTATGGTCGAAATATGGCCAGCACATCTTTTTCCAATACGCTAACCACTTCCTTCAAAAAGATAACCTTTTAAAAAGTTTTGAACTTACTACATCAGCTACATAAAGCGTTCATCTTATAAATATGAAAAATTAACCAAAATATATTGAGTGGAACAGTTTCAAATCAGCATTTGAATATCAGTACCGGTGTTGGCCAATTTTTGATGTCGCCATAGATATTGGCAGGAATGCCCTCAGCTAATGTTGCAAAAACGTAATCCATATGAGGAAAAAAAGATTACAATTAATGCAACAAAGAATACAATCCACACAAATATTGGGTTTGTTTAAATTTTTTATTAATTGACCTAGAACTAATTTATTTATTTATTAGTTCAATTACAAATTTCTCAGTTGGCGCATTCAGTACCCTTAAGTGTAATTGTTTTTTGTTGAAAAAACAATCAACAAACATAATTTCATATCAAAGTAATGCTTATGTAATACTTCGGCAGCCATTTCCCCCAGGCCTCTATGCCTTCTCCCTTGCCCCCCTGACAAACATTCAACTATTAGATATTCATTTGATATGGAGTGAAGGGGCAGGGGGACGACTGGAGGGGCATTGGGGGCCTTCAGCAACAATTTCCCCCTGGCCTCAATGTTCTCCTTTGCCCCCTGTCCAATTCTTCATATTGTACAGTTAAATCAGCCCAACTTACTCAATTTAAGTCATCCTTGTTATTATAAAACCAAAAAATTAAGTTGAACTACTACTACAACTAACATCCTGCTGCAGCACTGTAGTGGCCCCTTCACCCCCGAGAATGTCAATTTTTGCTAAAAGGCTACTGAGAACAAACCTATCTTAAAACTTTCAACTTTGAAGTGCTCCGGTCAGGAATCGAACTCAGGAACAAGTGATTGGGAGGCAAGAATGCTTTACAATACACCAACCAACCAAACATGTCAGTGATAGAATTTACATGGCCTTTGAATGAATTACCTCAGCTTGCACATTACTATGGTCCAAATATGGCCAGCACATCTTTTTCCAATTCGCTAACCACTTCTTTCAAAAAGATGACCTTTCAAAAAGTTTTGAACTAACTACATCAGCCACATAAAGTGTTCATCTTATAAATATGAAAAATTAACCAAAATATATTGAGTGGAACAGTTTCAAATCAGCATTTGAATATCAGTACCGGTGTTGGCCAATTTTTGATGTCGCCATAGATATTGGCAGGAATGCCCTCAGCTAATGTTGCAAAAAAGTAATCCATATGAGGAAAAAAAGATTACAATTAATGCAACAAAGAATACAATCCACACAAATATTGGGTTTGTTTAAATTTTTTATTAATTGACCTAGAACTAATTTATTTATTTATTAGTTCAATTACAAATTTCTCAGTTGGCGCATTCAGTACCCTTAAGTGTAATTGTTTTTTGTTGAAAAAACAATCAACAAACATAATTTCATATCAAAGTAATGCTTATGTAATACTTCGGCAGCCATTTCCCCCAGGCCTCTATGCCTTCTCTCTTGCCCCCCTGACAAACATTCAACTATTAGATATTCATTTGATATGGAGTGAAGGGGCAGGGGGACGACTGGAGGGGCATTGGGGGCCTTCAGCAACAATTTCCCCCTGGCCTCAATGTTCTCCTTTGCCCCCTGTCCAATTCTTCATATTGTACAGTTAAATCAGCCCAACTTACTCAATTTAAGTCATCCTTGTTATTATAAAACCAAAAAATTAAGTTGAACTACTACTACAACTAACATCCTGCTGCAGCACTGTAGTGGCCCCTTCACCCCCGAGAATGTCAATTTTTGCTAAAAGGCTACTGAGAACAAACCTATCTTAAAACTTTCAACTTTGAAGTGCTCCGGTCAGGAATCGAACTCAGGAACAAGTGATTGGGAGGCAAGAATGCTTTACAATACACCAACCAACCAAACATGTCAGTGATAGAATTTACATGGCCTTTGAATGAATTACCTCAGCTTGCACATTACTATGGTCCAAATATGGCCAGCACATCTTTTTCCAATTCGCTAACCACTTCTTTCAAAAAGATGACCTTTCAAAAAGTTTTGAACTAACTACATCAGCCACATAAAGTGTTCATCTTATAAATATGAAAAATTAACCAAAATATATTGAGTGGAACAGTTTCAAATCAGCATTTGAATATCAGTACCGGTGTTGGCCAATTTTTGATGTCGCCATAGATATTGGCAGGAATGCCCTCAGCTAATGTTGCAAAAAAGTAATCCATATGAGGAAAAAAAGATTACAATTAATGCAACAAAGAATACAATCCACACAAATATTGGGTTTGTTTAAATTTTTTATTAATTGACCTAGAACTAATTTATTTATTTATTAGTTCAATTACAAATTTCTCAGTTGGCGCATTCAGTACCCTTAAGTGTAATTGTTTTTTGTTGAAAAAACAATCAACAAACATAATTTCATATCAAAGTAATGCTTATGTAATACTTCGGCAGCCATTTCCCCCAGGCCTCTATGCCTTCTCTCTTGCCCCCCTGACAAACATTCAACTATTAGATATTCATTTGATATGGAGTGAAGGGGCAGGGGGACGACTGGAGGGGCATTGGGGGCCTTCAGCAACAATTTCCCCCTGGCCTCAATGTTCTCCTTTGCCCCCTGTCCAATTCTTCATATTGTACAGTTAAATCAGCCCAACTTACTCAATTTAAGTCATCCTTGTTATTATAAAACCAAAAAATTAAGTTGAACTACTACTACAACTAACATCCTGCTGCAGCACTGTAGTGGCCCCTTCACCCCCGAGAATGTCAATTTTTGCTAAAAGGCTACTGAGAACAAACCTATCTTAAAACTTTCAACTTTGAAGTGCTCCGGTCAGGAATCGAACTCAGGAACAAGTGATTGGGAGGCAAGAATGCTTTACAATACACCAACCAACCAAACATGTCAGTGATAGAATTTACATGGCCTTTGAATGAATTACCTCAGCTTGCACATTACTATGGTCCAAATATGGCCAGCACATCTTTTTCCAATTCGCTAACCACTTCTTTCAAAAAGATGACCTTTCAAAAAGTTTTGAACTAACTACATCAGCCACATAAAGTGTTCATCTTATAAATATGAAAAATTAACCAAAATATATTGAGTGGAACAGTTTCAAATCAGCATTTGAATATCAGTACCGGTGTTGGCCAATTTTTGATGTCGCCATAGATATTGGCAGGAATGCCCTCAGCTAATGTTGCAAAAAAGTAATCCATATGAGGAAAAAAAGATTACAATTAATGCAACAAAGAATACAATCCACACAAATATTGGGTTTGTTTAAATTTTTTATTAATTGACCTAGAACTAATTTATTTATTTATTAGTTCAATTACAAATTTCTCAGTTGGCGCATTCAGTACCCTTAAGTGTAATTGTTTTTTGTTGAAAAAACAATCAACAAACATAATTTCATATCAAAGTAATGCTTATGTAATACTTCGGCAGCCATTTCCCCCAGGCCTCTATGCCTTCTCTCTTGCCCCCCTGACAAACATTCAACTATTAGATATTCATTTGATATGGAGTGAAGGGGCAGGGGGACGACTGGAGGGGCATTGGGGGCCTTCAGCAACAATTTCCCCCTGGCCTCAATGTTCTCCTTTGCCCCCTGTCCAATTCTTCATATTGTACAGTTAAATCAGCCCAACTTACTCAATTTAAGTCATCCTTGTTATTATAAAACCAAAAAATTAAGTTGAACTACTACTACAACTAACATCCTGCTGCAGCACTGTAGTGGCCCCTTCACCCCCGAGAATGTCAATTTTTGCTAAAAGGCTACTGAGAACAAACCTATCTTAAAACTTTCAACTTTGAAGTGCTCCGGTCAGGAATCGAACTCAGGAACAAGTGATTGGGAGGCAAGAATGCTTTACAATACACCAACCAACCAAACATGTCAGTGATAGAATTTACATGGCCTTTGAATGAATTACCTCAGCTTGCACATTACTATGGTCCAAATATGGCCAGCACATCTTTTTCCAATTCGCTAACCACTTCTTTCAAAAAGATGACCTTTCAAAAAGTTTTGAACTAACTACATCAGCCACATAAAGTGTTCATCTTATAAATATGAAAAATTAACCAAAATATATTGAGTGGAACAGTTTCAAATCAGCATTTGAATATCAGTACCGGTGTTGGCCAATTTTTGATGTCGCCATAGATATTGGCAGGAATGCCCTCAGCTAATGTTGCAAAAAAGTAATCCATATGAGGAAAAAAAGATTACAATTAATGCAACAAAGAATACAATCCACACAAATATTGGGTTTGTTTAAATTTTTTATTAATTGACCTAGAACTAATTTATTTATTTATTAGTTCAATTACAAATTTCTCAGTTGGCGCATTCAGTACCCTTAAGTGTAATTGTTTTTTGTTGAAAAAACAATCAACAAACATAATTTCATATCAAAGTAATGCTTATGTAATACTTCGGCAGCCATTTCCCCCAGGCCTCTATGCCTTCTCTCTTGCCCCCCTGACAAACATTCAACTATTAGATATTCATTTGATATGGAGTGAAGGGGCAGGGGGACGACTGGAGGGGCATTGGGGGCCTTCAGCAACAATTTCCCCCTGGCCTCAATGTTCTCCTTTGCCCCCTGTCCAATTCTTCATATTGTACAGTTAAATCAGCCCAACTTACTCAATTTAAGTCATCCTTGTTATTATAAAACCAAAAAATTAAGTTGAACTACTACTACAACTAACATCCTGCTGCAGCACTGTAGTGGCCCCTTCACCCCCGAGAATGTCAATTTTTGCTAAAAGGCTATTGAGAACAAACCTATCTTAAAACTTTCAACTTTGAAGTGCTCCGGTCAGGAATCGAACTCAGGAACAAGTGATTGGGAGGCAAGAATGCTTTACAATACACCAACCAACCAAACATGTCAGTGATAGAATTTACATGGCCTTTGAATGAATTACCTCAGCTTGCACATTACTATGGTCCAAATATGGCCAGCACATCTTTTTCCAATTCGCTAACCACTTCTTTCAAAAAGATGACCTTTCAAAAAGTTTTGAACTAACTACATCAGCCACATAAAGTGTTCATCTTATAAATATGAAAAATTAACCAAAATATACTGGGTGGAACAGTTTCAAATCAGCATTTGAATATCAGTACCGGTGTTGGCCAATTTTTGATGTCGCCATAGATATTGGCAGGAATGCCCTCAGCTAATGTTGCAAAAAAGTAATCCATATGAGGAAAAAAAGATTACAATTAATGCAACAAAGAATACAATCCACACAAATATTGGGTTTGTTTAAATTTTTTATTAATTGACCTAGAACTAATTTATTTATTTATTAGTTCAATTACAAATTTCTCAGTTGGCGCATTCAGTACCCTTAAGTGTAATTGTTTTTTGTTGAAAAAACAATCAACAAACATAATTTCATATCAAAGTAATGCTTATGTAATACTTCGGCAGCCATTTCCCCCAGGCCTCTATGCCTTCTCCCTTGCCCCCCTGACAAACATTCAACTATTAGATATTCATTTGATATGGAGTGAAGGGGCAGGGGGACGACTGGAGGGGCATTGGGGGCCTTCAGCAACAATTTCCCCCTGGCCTCAATGTTCTCCTTTGCCCCCTGTCCAATTCTTCATATTGTACAGTTAAATCAGCCCAACTTACTCAATTTAAGTCATCCTTGTTATTATAAAACCAAAAAATTAAGTTGAACTACTACTACAACTAACATCCTGCTGCAGCACTGTAGTGGCCCCTTCACCCCCGAGAATGTCAATTTTTGCTAAAAGGCTATTGAGAACAAACCTATCTTAAAACTTTCAACTTTGAAGTGCTCCGGTCAGGAATCGAACTCAGGAACAAGTGATTGGGAGGCAAGAATGCTTTACAATACACCAACCAACCAAACATGTCAGTGATAGAATTTACATGGCCTTTGAATGAATTACCTCAGCTTGCACATTACTATGGTCCAAATATGGCCAGCACATCTTTTTCCAATTCGCTAACCACTTCTTTCAAAAAGATGACCTTTCAAAAAGTTTTGAACTAACTACATCAGCCACATAAAGTGTTCATCTTATAAATATGAAAAATTAACCAAAATATATTGAGTGGAACAGTTTCAAATCAGCATTTGAATATCAGTACCGGTGTTGGCCAATTTTTGATGTCGCCATAGATATTGGCAGGAATGCCCTCAGCTAATGTTGCAAAAAAGTAATCCATATGAGGAAAAAAAGATTACAATTAATGCAACAAAGAATACAATCCACACAAATATTGGGTTTGTTTAAATTTTTTATTAATTGACCTAGAACTAATTTATTTATTTATTAGTTCAATTACAAATTTCTCAGTTGGCGCATTCAGTACCCTTAAGTGTAATTGTTTTTTGTTGAAAAAACAATCAACAAACATAATTTCATATCAAAGTAATGCTTATGTAATACTTCGGCAGCCATTTCCCCCAGGCCTCTATGCCTTCTCCCTTGCCCCCCTGACAAACATTCAACTATTAGATATTCATTTGATATGGAGTGAAGGGGCAGGGGGACGACTGGAGGGGCATTGGGGGCCTTCAGCAACAATTTCCCCCTGGCCTCAATGTTCTCCTTTGCCCCCTGTCCAATTCTTCATATTGTACAGTTAAATCAGCCCAACTTACTCAATTTAAGTCATCCTTGTTATTATAAAACCAAAAAATTAAGTTGAACTACTACTACAACTAACATCCTGCTGCAGCACTGTAGTGGCCCCTTCACCCCCGAGAATGTCAATTTTTGCTAAAAGGCTACTGAGAACAAACCTATCTTAAAACTTTCAACTTTGAAGTGCTCCGGTCAGGAATCGAACTGAGGAACAAGTGATTGGGAGGCAAGAATGCTTTACAATACACCAACCAACCAAACATGTCAGTGATAGAATTTACATGGCCTTTGAATGAATTACCTCAGCTTGCACATTACTATGGTCCAAATATGGCCAGCACATCTTTTTCCAATTCGCTAACCACTTCTTTCAAAAAGATGACCTTTCAAAAAGTTTTGAACTAACTACATCAGCCACATAAAGTGTTCATCTTATAAATATGAAAAATTAACCAAAATATATTGAGTGGAACAGTTTCAAATCAGCATTTGAATATCAGTACCGGTGTTGGCCAATTTTTGATGTCGCCATAGATATTGGCAGGAATGCCCTCAGCTAATGTTGCAAAAAAGTAATCCATATGAGGAAAAAAAGATTACAATTAATGCAACAAAGAATACAATCCACACAAATATTGGGTTTGTTTAAATTTTTTATTAATTGACCTAGAACTAATTTATTTATTTATTAGTTCAATTACAAATTTCTCAGTTGGCGCATTCAGTACCCTTAAGTGTAATTGTTTTTTGTTGAAAAAACAATCAACAAACATAATTTCATATCAAAGTAATGCTTATGTAATACTTCGGCAGCCATTTCCCCCAGGCCTCTATGCCTTCTCCCTTGCCCCCCTGACAAACATTCAACTATTAGATATTCATTTGATATGGAGTGAAGGGGCAGGGGGACGACTGGAGGGGCATTGGGGGCCTTCAGCAACAATTTCCCCCTGGCCTCAATGTTCTCCTTTGCCCCCTGTCCAATTCTTCATATTGTACAGTTAAATCAGCCCAACTTACTCAATTTAAGTCATCCTTGTTATTATAAAACCAAAAAATTAAGTTGAACTACTACTACAACTAACATCCTGCTGCAGCACTGTAGTGGCCCCTTCACCCCCGAGAATGTCAATTTTTGCTAAAAGGCTATTGAGAACAAACCTATCTTAAAACTTTCAACTTTGAAGTGCTCCGGTCAGGAATCGAACTCAGGAACAAGTGATTGGGAGGCAAGAATGCTTTACAATACACCAACCAACCAAACATGTCAGTGATAGAATTTACATGGCCTTTGAATGAATTACCTCAGCTTGCACATTACTATGGTCCAAATATGGCCAGCACATCTTTTTCCAATTCGCTAACCACTTCTTTCAAAAAGATGACCTTTCAAAAAGTTTTGAACTAACTACATCAGCCACATAAAGTGTTCATCTTATAAATATGAAAAATTAACCAAAATATATTGAGTGGAACAGTTTCAAATCAGCATTTGAATATCAGTACCGGTGTTGGCCAATTTTTGATGTCGCCATAGATATTGGCAGGAATGCCCTCAGCTAATGTTGCAAAAAAGTAATCCATATGAGGAAAAAAAGATTACAATTAATGCAACAAAGAATACAATCCACACAAATATTGGGTTTGTTTAAATTTTTTATTAATTGACCTAGAACTAATTTATTTATTTATTAGTTCAATTACAAATTTCTCAGTTGGCGCATTCAGTACCCTTAAGTGTAATTGTTTTTTGTTGAAAAAACAATCAACAAACATAATTTCATATCAAAGTAATGCTTATGTAATACTTCGGCAGCCATTTCCCCCAGGCCTCTATGCCTTCTCCCTTGCCCCCCTGACAAACATTCAACTATTAGATATTCATTTGATATGGAGTGAAGGGGCAGGGGGACGACTGGAGGGGCATTGGGGGCCTTCAGCAACAATTTCCCCCTGGCCTCAATGTTCTCCTTTGCCCCCTGTCCAATTCTTCATATTGTACAGTTAAATCAGCCCAACTTACTCAATTTAAGTCATCCTTGTTATTATAAAACCAAAAAATTAAGTTGAACTACTACTACAACTAACATCCTGCTGCAGCACTGTAGTGGCCCCTTCACCCCCGAGAATGTCAATTTTTGCTAAAAGGCTACTGAGAACAAACCTATCTTAAAACTTTCAACTTTGAAGTGCTCCGGTCAGGAATCGAACTGAGGAACAAGTGATTGGGAGGCAAGAATGCTTTACAATACACCAACCAACCAAACATGTCAGTGATAGAATTTACATGGCCTTTGAATGAATTACCTCAGCTTGCACATTACTATGGTCCAAATATGGCCAGCACATCTTTTTCCAATTCGCTAACCACTTCTTTCAAAAAGATGACCTTTCAAAAAGTTTTGAACTAACTACATCAGCCACATAAAGTGTTCATCTTATAAATATGAAAAATTAACCAAAATATATTGAGTGGAACAGTTTCAAATCAGCATTTGAATATCAGTACCGGTGTTGGCCAATTTTTGATGTCGCCATAGATATTGGCAGGAATGCCCTCAGCTAATGTTGCAAAAAAGTAATCCATATGAGGAAAAAAAGATTACAATTAATGCAACAAAGAATACAATCCACACAAATATTGGGTTTGTTTAAATTTTTTATTAATTGACCTAGAACTAATTTATTTATTTATTAGTTCAATTACAAATTTCTCAGTTGGCGCATTCAGTACCCTTAAGTGTAATTGTTTTTTGTTGAAAAAACAATCAACAAACATAATTTCATATCAAAGTAATGCTTATGTAATACTTCGGCAGCCATTTCCCCCAGGCCTCTATGCCTTCTCCCTTGCCCCCCTGACAAACATTCAACTATTAGATATTCATTTGATATGGAGTGAAGGGGCAGGGGGACGACTGGAGGGGCATTGGGGGCCTTCAGCAACAATTTCCCCCTGGCCTCAATGTTCTCCTTTGCCCCCTGTCCAATTCTTCATATTGTACAGTTAAATCAGCCCAACTTACTCAATTTAAGTCATCCTTGTTATTATAAAACCAAAAAATTAAGTTGAACTACTACTACAACTAACATCCTGCTGCAGCACTGTAGTGGCCCCTTCACCCCCGAGAATGTCAATTTTTGCTAAAAGGCTACTGAGAACAAACCTATCTTAAAACTTTCAACTTTGAAGTGCTCCGGTCAGGAATCGAACTCAGGAACAAGTGATTGGGAGGCAAGAATGCTTTACAATACACCAACCAACCAAACATGTCAGTGATAGAATTTACATGGCCTTTGAATGAATTACCTCAGCTTGCACATTACTATGGTCCAAATATGGCCAGCACATCTTTTTCCAATTCGCTAACCACTTCTTTCAAAAAGATGACCTTTCAAAAAGTTTTGAACTAACTACATCAGCCACATAAAGTGTTCATCTTATAAATATGAAAAATTAACCAAAATATATTGAGTGGAACAGTTTCAAATCAGCATTTGAATATCAGTACCGGTGTTGGCCAATTTTTGATGTCGCCATAGATATTGGCAGGAATGCCCTCAGCTAATGTTGCAAAAAAGTAATCCATATGAGGAAAAAAAGATTACAATTAATGCAACAAAGAATACAATCCACACAAATATTGGGTTTGTTTAAATTTTTTATTAATTGACCTAGAACTAATTTATTTATTTATTAGTTCAATTACAAATTTCTCAGTTGGCGCATTCAGTACCCTTAAGTGTAATTGTTTTTTGTTGAAAAAACAATCAACAAACATAATTTCATATCAAAGTAATGCTTATGTAATACTTCGGCAGCCATTTCCCCCAGGCCTCTATGCCTTCTCCCTTGCCCCCCTGACAAACATTCAACTATTAGATATTCATTTGATATGGAGTGAAGGGGCAGGGGGACGACTGGAGGGGCATTGGGGGCCTTCAGCAACAATTTCCCCCTGGCCTCAATGTTCTCCTTTGCCCCCTGTCCAATTCTTCATATTGTACAGTTAAATCAGCCCAACTTACTCAATTTAAGTCATCCTTGTTATTATAAAACCAAAAAATTAAGTTGAACTACTACTACAACTAACATCCTGCTGCAGCACTGTAGTGGCCCCTTCACCCCCGAGAATGTCAATTTTTGCTAAAAGGCTACTGAGAACAAACCTATCTTAAAACTTTCAACTTTGAAGTGCTCCGGTCAGGAATCGAACTGAGGAACAAGTGATTGGGAGGCAAGAATGCTTTACAATACACCAACCAACCAAACATGTCAGTGATAGAATTTACATGGCCTTTGAATGAATTACCTCAGCTTGCACATTACTATGGTCCAAATATGGCCAGCACATCTTTTTCCAATTCGCTAACCACTTCTTTCAAAAAGATGACCTTTCAAAAAGTTTTGAACTAACTACATCAGCCACATAAAGTGTTCATCTTATAAATATGAAAAATTAACCAAAATATATTGAGTGGAACAGTTTCAAATCAGCATTTGAATATCAGTACCGGTGTTGGCCAATTTTTGATGTCGCCATAGATATTGGCAGGAATGCCCTCAGCTAATGTTGCAAAAAAGTAATCCATATGAGGAAAAAAAGATTACAATTAATGCAACAAAGAATACAATCCACACAAATATTGGGTTTGTTTAAATTTTTTATTAATTGACCTAGAACTAATTTATTTATTTATTAGTTCAATTACAAATTTCTCAGTTGGCGCATTCAGTACCCTTAAGTGTAATTGTTTTTTGTTGAAAAAACAATCAACAAACATAATTTCATATCAAAGTAATGCTTATGTAATACTTCGGCAGCCATTTCCCCCAGGCCTCTATGCCTTCTCCCTTGCCCCCCTGACAAACATTCAACTATTAGATATTCATTTGATATGGAGTGAAGGGGCAGGGGGACGACTGGAGGGGCATTGGGGGCCTTCAGCAACAATTTCCCCCTGGCCTCAATGTTCTCCTTTGCCCCCTGTCCAATTCTTCATATTGTACAGTTAAATCAGCCCAACTTACTCAATTTAAGTCATCCTTGTTATTATAAAACCAAAAAATTAAGTTGAACTACTACTACAACTAACATCCTGCTGCAGCACTGTAGTGGCCCCTTCACCCCCGAGAATGTCAATTTTTGCTAAAAGGCTACTGAGAACAAACCTATCTTAAAACTTTCAACTTTGAAGTGCTCCGGTCAGGAATCGAACTCAGGAACAAGTGATTGGGAGGCAAGAATGCTTTACAATACACCAACCAACCAAACATGTCAGTGATAGAATTTACATGGCCTTTGAATGAATTACCTCAGCTTGCACATTACTATGGTCCAAATATGGCCAGCACATCTTTTTCCAATTCGCTAACCACTTCTTTCAAAAAGATGACCTTTCAAAAAGTTTTGAACTAACTACATCAGCCACATAAAGTGTTCATCTTATAAATATGAAAAATTAACCAAAATATATTGAGTGGAACAGTTTCAAATCAGCATTTGAATATCAGTACCGGTGTTGGCCAATTTTTGATGTCGCCATAGATATTGGCAGGAATGCCCTCAGCTAATGTTGCAAAAAAGTAATCCATATGAGGAAAAAAAGATTACAATTAATGCAACAAAGAATACAATCCACACAAATATTGGGTTTGTTTAAATTTTTTATTAATTGACCTAGAACTAATTTATTTATTTATTAGTTCAATTACAAATTTCTCAGTTGGCGCATTCAGTACCCTTAAGTGTAATTGTTTTTTGTTGAAAAAACAATCAACAAACATAATTTCATATCAAAGTAATGCTTATGTAATACTTCGGCAGCCATTTCCCCCAGGCCTCTATGCCTTCTCCCTTGCCCCCCTGACAAACATTCAACTATTAGATATTCATTTGATATGGAGTGAAGGGGCAGGGGGACGACTGGAGGGGCATTGGGGGCCTTCAGCAACAATTTCCCCCTGGCCTCAATGTTCTCCTTTGCCCCCTGTCCAATTCTTCATATTGTACAGTTAAATCAGCCCAACTTACTCAATTTAAGTCATCCTTGTTATTATAAAACCAAAAAATTAAGTTGAACTACTACTACAACTAACATCCTGCTGCAGCACTGTAGTGGCCCCTTCACCCCCGAGAATGTCAATTTTTGCTAAAAGGCTACTGAGAACAAACCTATCTTAAAACTTTCAACTTTGAAGTGCTCCGGTCAGGAATCGAACTGAGGAACAAGTGATTGGGAGGCAAGAATGCTTTACAATACACCAACCAACCAAACATGTCAGTGATAGAATTTACATGGCCTTTGAATGAATTACCTCAGCTTGCACATTACTATGGTCCAAATATGGCCAGCACATCTTTTTCCAATTCGCTAACCACTTCTTTCAAAAAGATGACCTTTCAAAAAGTTTTGAACTAACTACATCAGCCACATAAAGTGTTCATCTTATAAATATGAAAAATTAACCAAAATATACTGGGTGGAACAGTTTCAAATCAGCATTTGAATATCAGTACCGGTGTTGGCCAATTTTTGATGTCGCCATAGATATTGGCAGGAATGCCCTCAGCTAATGTTGCAAAAAAGTAATCCATATGAGGAAAAAAAGATTACAATTAATGCAACAAAGAATACAATCCACACAAATATTGGGTTTGTTTAAATTTTTTATTAATTGACCTAGAACTAATTTATTTATTTATTAGTTCAATTACAAATTTCTCAGTTGGCGCATTCAGTACCCTTAAGTGTAATTGTTTTTTGTTGAAAAAACAATCAACAAACATAATTTCATATCAAAGTAATGCTTATGTAATACTTCGGCAGCCATTTCCCCCAGGCCTCTATGCCTTCTCCCTTGCCCCCCTGACAAACATTCAACTATTAGATATTCATTTGATATGGAGTGAAGGGGCAGGGGGACGACTGGAGGGGCATTGGGGGCCTTCAGCAACAATTTCCCCCTGGCCTCAATGTTCTCCTTTGCCCCCTGTCCAATTCTTCATATTGTACAGTTAAATCAGCCCAACTTACTCAATTTAAGTCATCCTTGTTATTATAAAACCAAAAAATTAAGTTGAACTACTACTACAACTAACATCCTGCTGCAGCACTGTAGTGGCCCCTTCACCCCCGAGAATGTCAATTTTTGCTAAAAGGCTATTGAGAACAAACCTATCTTAAAACTTTCAACTTTGAAGTGCTCCGGTCAGGAATCGAACTCAGGAACAAGTGATTGGGAGGCAAGAATGCTTTACAATACACCAACCAACCAAACATGTCAGTGATAGAATTTACATGGCCTTTGAATGAATTACCTCAGCTTGCACATTACTATGGTCCAAATATGGCCAGCACATCTTTTTCCAATTCGCTAACCACTTCTTTCAAAAAGATGACCTTTCAAAAAGTTTTGAACTAACTACATCAGCCACATAAAGTGTTCATCTTATAAATATGAAAAATTAACCAAAATATATTGAGTGGAACAGTTTCAAATCAGCATTTGAATATCAGTACCGGTGTTGGCCAATTTTTGATGTCGCCATAGATATTGGCAGGAATGCCCTCAGCTAATGTTGCAAAAAAGTAATCCATATGAGGAAAAAAAGATTACAATTAATGCAACAAAGAATACAATCCACACAAATATTGGGTTTGTTTAAATTTTTTATTAATTGACCTAGAACTAATTTATTTATTTATTAGTTCAATTACAAATTTCTCAGTTGGCGCATTCAGTACCCTTAAGTGTAATTGTTTTTTGTTGAAAAAACAATCAACAAACATAATTTCATATCAAAGTAATGCTTATGTAATACTTCGGCAGCCATTTCCCCCAGGCCTCTATGCCTTCTCCCTTGCCCCCCTGACAAACATTCAACTATTAGATATTCATTTGATATGGAGTGAAGGGGCAGGGGGACGACTGGAGGGGCATTGGGGGCCTTCAGCAACAATTTCCCCCTGGCCTCAATGTTCTCCTTTGCCCCCTGTCCAATTCTTCATATTGTACAGTTAAATCAGCCCAACTTACTCAATTTAAGTCATCCTTGTTATTATAAAACCAAAAAATTAAGTTGAACTACTACTACAACTAACATCCTGCTGCAGCACTGTAGTGGCCCCTTCACCCCCGAGAATGTCAATTTTTGCTAAAAGGCTACTGAGAACAAACCTATCTTAAAACTTTCAACTTTGAAGTGCTCCGGTCAGGAATCGAACTGAGGAACAAGTGATTGGGAGGCAAGAATGCTTTACAATACACCAACCAACCAAACATGTCAGTGATAGAATTTACATGGCCTTTGAATGAATTACCTCAGCTTGCACATTACTATGGTCCAAATATGGCCAGCACATCTTTTTCCAATTCGCTAACCACTTCTTTCAAAAAGATGACCTTTCAAAAAGTTTTGAACTAACTACATCAGCCACATAAAGTGTTCATCTTATAAATATGAAAAATTAACCAAAATATATTGAGTGGAACAGTTTCAAATCAGCATTTGAATATCAGTACCGGTGTTGGCCAATTTTTGATGTCGCCATAGATATTGGCAGGAATGCCCTCAGCTAATGTTGCAAAAAAGTAATCCATATGAGGAAAAAAAGATTACAATTAATGCAACAAAGAATACAATCCACACAAATATTGGGTTTGTTTAAATTTTTTATTAATTGACCTAGAACTAATTTATTTATTTATTAGTTCAATTACAAATTTCTCAGTTGGCGCATTCAGTACCCTTAAGTGTAATTGTTTTTTGTTGAAAAAACAATCAACAAACATAATTTCATATCAAAGTAATGCTTATGTAATACTTCGGCAGCCATTTCCCCCAGGCCTCTATGCCTTCTCCCTTGCCCCCCTGACAAACATTCAACTATTAGATATTCATTTGATATGGAGTGAAGGGGCAGGGGGACGACTGGAGGGGCATTGGGGGCCTTCAGCAACAATTTCCCCCTGGCCTCAATGTTCTCCTTTGCCCCCTGTCCAATTCTTCATATTGTACAGTTAAATCAGCCCAACTTACTCAATTTAAGTCATCCTTGTTATTATAAAACCAAAAAATTAAGTTGAACTACTACTACAACTAACATCCTGCTGCAGCACTGTAGTGGCCCCTTCACCCCCGAGAATGTCAATTTTTGCTAAAAGGCTACTGAGAACAAACCTATCTTAAAACTTTCAACTTTGAAGTGCTCCGGTCAGGAATCGAACTCAGGAACAAGTGATTGGGAGGCAAGAATGCTTTACAATACACCAACCAACCAAACATGTCAGTGATAGAATTTACATGGCCTTTGAATGAATTACCTCAGCTTGCACATTACTATGGTCCAAATATGGCCAGCACATCTTTTTCCAATTCGCTAACCACTTCTTTCAAAAAGATGACCTTTCAAAAAGTTTTGAACTAACTACATCAGCCACATAAAGTGTTCATCTTATAAATATGAAAAATTAACCAAAATATATTGAGTGGAACAGTTTCAAATCAGCATTTGAATATCAGTACCGGTGTTGGCCAATTTTTGATGTCGCCATAGATATTGGCAGGAATGCCCTCAGCTAATGTTGCAAAAAAGTAATCCATATGAGGAAAAAAAGATTACAATTAATGCAACAAAGAATACAATCCACACAAATATTGGGTTTGTTTAAATTTTTTATTAATTGACCTAGAACTAATTTATTTATTTATTAGTTCAATTACAAATTTCTCAGTTGGCGCATTCAGTACCCTTAAGTGTAATTGTTTTTTGTTGAAAAAACAATCAACAAACATAATTTCATATCAAAGTAATGCTTATGTAATACTTCGGCAGCCATTTCCCCCAGGCCTCTATGCCTTCTCCCTTGCCCCCCTGACAAACATTCAACTATTAGATATTCATTTGATATGGAGTGAAGGGGCAGGGGGACGACTGGAGGGGCATTGGGGGCCTTCAGCAACAATTTCCCCCTGGCCTCAATGTTCTCCTTTGCCCCCTGTCCAATTCTTCATATTGTACAGTTAAATCAGCCCAACTTACTCAATTTAAGTCATCCTTGTTATTATAAAACCAAAAAATTAAGTTGAACTACTACTACAACTAACATCCTGCTGCAGCACTGTAGTGGCCCCTTCACCCCCGAGAATGTCAATTTTTGCTAAAAGGCTACTGAGAACAAACCTATCTTAAAACTTTCAACTTTGAAGTGCTCCGGTCAGGAATCGAACTCAGGAACAAGTGATTGGGAGGCAAGAATGCTTTACAATACACCAACCAACCAAACATGTCAGTGATAGAATTTACATGGCCTTTGAATGAATTACCTCAGCTTGCACATTACTATGGTCCAAATATGGCCAGCACATCTTTTTCCAATTCGCTAACCACTTCTTTCAAAAAGATGACCTTTCAAAAAGTTTTGAACTAACTACATCAGCCACATAAAGTGTTCATCTTATAAATATGAAAAATTAACCAAAATATATTGAGTGGAACAGTTTCAAATCAGCATTTGAATATCAGTACCGGTGTTGGCCAATTTTTGATGTCGCCATAGATATTGGCAGGAATGCCCTCAGCTAATGTTGCAAAAAAGTAATCCATATGAGGAAAAAAAGATTACAATTAATGCAACAAAGAATACAATCCACACAAATATTGGGTTTGTTTAAATTTTTTATTAATTGACCTAGAACTAATTTATTTATTTATTAGTTCAATTACAAATTTCTCAGTTGGCGCATTCAGTACCCTTAAGTGTAATTGTTTTTTGTTGAAAAAACAATCAACAAACATAATTTCATATCAAAGTAATGCTTATGTAATACTTCGGCAGCCATTTCCCCCAGGCCTCTATGCCTTCTCCCTTGCCCCCCTGACAAACATTCAACTATTAGATATTCATTTGATATGGAGTGAAGGGGCAGGGGGACGACTGGAGGGGCATTGGGGGCCTTCAGCAACAATTTCCCCCTGGCCTCAATGTTCTCCTTTGCCCCCTGTCCAATTCTTCATATTGTACAGTTAAATCAGCCCAACTTACTCAATTTAAGTCATCCTTGTTATTATAAAACCAAAAAATTAAGTTGAACTACTACTACAACTAACATCCTGCTGCAGCACTGTAGTGGCCCCTTCACCCCCGAGAATGTCAATTTTTGCTAAAAGGCTACTGAGAACAAACCTATCTTAAAACTTTCAACTTTGAAGTGCTCCGGTCAGGAATCGAACTCAGGAACAAGTGATTGGGAGGCAAGAATGCTTTACAATACACCAACCAACCAAACATGTCAGTGATAGAATTTACATGGCCTTTGAATGAATTACCTCAGCTTGCACATTACTATGGTCCAAATATGGCCAGCACATCTTTTTCCAATTCGCTAACCACTTCTTTCAAAAAGATGACCTTTCAAAAAGTTTTGAACTAACTACATCAGCCACATAAAGTGTTCATCTTATAAATATGAAAAATTAACCAAAATATATTGAGTGGAACAGTTTCAAATCAGCATTTGAATATCAGTACCGGTGTTGGCCAATTTTTGATGTCGCCATAGATATTGGCAGGAATGCCCTCAGCTAATGTTGCAAAAAAGTAATCCATATGAGGAAAAAAAGATTACAATTAATGCAACAAAGAATACAATCCACACAAATATTGGGTTTGTTTAAATTTTTTATTAATTGACCTAGAACTAATTTATTTATTTATTAGTTCAATTACAAATTTCTCAGTTGGCGCATTCAGTACCCTTAAGTGTAATTGTTTTTTGTTGAAAAAACAATCAACAAACATAATTTCATATCAAAGTAATGCTTATGTAATACTTCGGCAGCCATTTCCCCCAGGCCTCTATGCCTTCTCCCTTGCCCCCCTGACAAACATTCAACTATTAGATATTCATTTGATATGGAGTGAAGGGGCAGGGGGACGACTGGAGGGGCATTGGGGGCCTTCAGCAACAATTTCCCCCTGGCCTCAATGTTCTCCTTTGCCCCCTGTCCAATTCTTCATATTGTACAGTTAAATCAGCCCAACTTACTCAATTTAAGTCATCCTTGTTATTATAAAACCAAAAAATTAAGTTGAACTACTACTACAACTAACATCCTGCTGCAGCACTGTAGTGGCCCCTTCACCCCCGAGAATGTCAATTTTTGCTAAAAGGCTACTGAGAACAAACCTATCTTAAAACTTTCAACTTTGAAGTGCTCCGGTCAGGAATCGAACTCAGGAACAAGTGATTGGGAGGCAAGAATGCTTTACAATACACCAACCAACCAAACATGTCAGTGATAGAATTTACATGGCCTTTGAATGAATTACCTCAGCTTGCACATTACTATGGTCCAAATATGGCCAGCACATCTTTTTCCAATTCGCTAACCACTTCTTTCAAAAAGATGACCTTTCAAAAAGTTTTGAACTAACTACATCAGCCACATAAAGTGTTCATCTTATAAATATGAAAAATTAACCAAAATATATTGAGTGGAACAGTTTCAAATCAGCATTTGAATATCAGTACCGGTGTTGGCCAATTTTTGATGTCGCCATAGATATTGGCAGGAATGCCCTCAGCTAATGTTGCAAAAAAGTAATCCATATGAGGAAAAAAAGATTACAATTAATGCAACAAAGAATACAATCCACACAAATATTGGGTTTGTTTAAATTTTTTATTAATTGACCTAGAACTAATTTATTTATTTATTAGTTCAATTACAAATTTCTCAGTTGGCGCATTCAGTACCCTTAAGTGTAATTGTTTTTTGTTGAAAAAACAATCAACAAACATAATTTCATATCAAAGTAATGCTTATGTAATACTTCGGCAGCCATTTCCCCCAGGCCTCTATGCCTTCTCCCTTGCCCCCCTGACAAACATTCAACTATTAGATATTCATTTGATATGGAGTGAAGGGGCAGGGGGACGACTGGAGGGGCATTGGGGGCCTTCAGCAACAATTTCCCCCTGGCCTCAATGTTCTCCTTTGCCCCCTGTCCAATTCTTCATATTGTACAGTTAAATCAGCCCAACTTACTCAATTTAAGTCATCCTTGTTATTATAAAACCAAAAAATTAAGTTGAACTACTACTACAACTAACATCCTGCTGCAGCACTGTAGTGGCCCCTTCACCCCCGAGAATGTCAATTTTTGCTAAAAGGCTACTGAGAACAAACCTATCTTAAAACTTTCAACTTTGAAGTGCTCCGGTCAGGAATCGAACTCAGGAACAAGTGATTGGGAGGCAAGAATGCTTTACAATACACCAACCAACCAAACATGTCAGTGATAGAATTTACATGGCCTTTGAATGAATTACCTCAGCTTGCACATTACTATGGTCCAAATATGGCCAGCACATCTTTTTCCAATTCGCTAACCACTTCTTTCAAAAAGATGACCTTTCAAAAAGTTTTGAACTAACTACATCAGCCACATAAAGTGTTCATCTTATAAATATGAAAAATTAACCAAAATATATTGAGTGGAACAGTTTCAAATCAGCATTTGAATATCAGTACCGGTGTTGGCCAATTTTTGATGTCGCCATAGATATTGGCAGGAATGCCCTCAGCTAATGTTGCAAAAAAGTAATCCATATGAGGAAAAAAAGATTACAATTAATGCAACAAAGAATACAATCCACACAAATATTGGGTTTGTTTAAATTTTTTATTAATTGACCTAGAACTAATTTATTTATTTATTAGTTCAATTACAAATTTCTCAGTTGGCGCATTCAGTACCCTTAAGTGTAATTGTTTTTTGTTGAAAAAACAATCAACAAACATAATTTCATATCAAAGTAATGCTTATGTAATACTTCGGCAGCCATTTCCCCCAGGCCTCTATGCCTTCTCCCTTGCCCCCCTGACAAACATTCAACTATTAGATATTCATTTGATATGGAGTGAAGGGGCAGGGGGACGACTGGAGGGGCATTGGGGGCCTTCAGCAACAATTTCCCCCTGGCCTCAATGTTCTCCTTTGCCCCCTGTCCAATTCTTCATATTGTACAGTTAAATCAGCCCAACTTACTCAATTTAAGTCATCCTTGTTATTATAAAACCAAAAAATTAAGTTGAACTACTACTACAACTAACATCCTGCTGCAGCACTGTAGTGGCCCCTTCACCCCCGAGAATGTCAATTTTTGCTAAAAGGCTACTGAGAACAAACCTATCTTAAAACTTTCAACTTTGAAGTGCTCCGGTCAGGAATCGAACTCAGGAACAAGTGATTGGGAGGCAAGAATGCTTTACAATACACCAACCAACCAAACATGTCAGTGATAGAATTTACATGGCCTTTGAATGAATTACCTCAGCTTGCACATTACTATGGTCCAAATATGGCCAGCACATCTTTTTCCAATTCGCTAACCACTTCTTTCAAAAAGATGACCTTTCAAAAAGTTTTGAACTAACTACATCAGCCACATAAAGTGTTCATCTTATAAATATGAAAAATTAACCAAAATATATTGAGTGGAACAGTTTCAAATCAGCATTTGAATATCAGTACCGGTGTTGGCCAATTTTTGATGTCGCCATAGATATTGGCAGGAATGCCCTCAGCTAATGTTGCAAAAAAGTAATCCATATGAGGAAAAAAAGATTACAATTAATGCAACAAAGAATACAATCCACACAAATATTGGGTTTGTTTAAATTTTTTATTAATTGACCTAGAACTAATTTATTTATTTATTAGTTCAATTACAAATTTCTCAGTTGGCGCATTCAGTACCCTTAAGTGTAATTGTTTTTTGTTGAAAAAACAATCAACAAACATAATTTCATATCAAAGTAATGCTTATGTAATACTTCGGCAGCCATTTCCCCCAGGCCTCTATGCCTTCTCCCTTGCCCCCCTGACAAACATTCAACTATTAGATATTCATTTGATATGGAGTGAAGGGGCAGGGGGACGACTGGAGGGGCATTGGGGGCCTTCAGCAACAATTTCCCCCTGGCCTCAATGTTCTCCTTTGCCCCCTGTCCAATTCTTCATATTGTACAGTTAAATCAGCCCAACTTACTCAATTTAAGTCATCCTTGTTATTATAAAACCAAAAAATTAAGTTGAACTACTACTACAACTAACATCCTGCTGCAGCACTGTAGTGGCCCCTTCACCCCCGAGAATGTCAATTTTTGCTAAAAGGCTACTGAGAACAAACCTATCTTAAAACTTTCAACTTTGAAGTGCTCCGGTCAGGAATCGAACTCAGGAACAAGTGATTGGGAGGCAAGAATGCTTTACAATACACCAACCAACCAAACATGTCAGTGATAGAATTTACATGGCCTTTGAATGAATTACCTCAGCTTGCACATTACTATGGTCCAAATATGGCCAGCACATCTTTTTCCAATTCGCTAACCACTTCTTTCAAAAAGATGACCTTTCAAAAAGTTTTGAACTAACTACATCAGCCACATAAAGTGTTCATCTTATAAATATGAAAAATTAACCAAAATATATTGAGTGGAACAGTTTCAAATCAGCATTTGAATATCAGTACCGGTGTTGGCCAATTTTTGATGTCGCCATAGATATTGGCAGGAATGCCCTCAGCTAATGTTGCAAAAAAGTAATCCATATGAGGAAAAAAAGATTACAATTAATGCAACAAAGAATACAATCCACACAAATATTGGGTTTGTTTAAATTTTTTATTAATTGACCTAGAACTAATTTATTTATTTATTAGTTCAATTACAAATTTCTCAGTTGGCGCATTCAGTACCCTTAAGTGTAATTGTTTTTTGTTGAAAAAACAATCAACAAACATAATTTCATATCAAAGTAATGCTTATGTAATACTTCGGCAGCCATTTCCCCCAGGCCTCTATGCCTTCTCCCTTGCCCCCCTGACAAACATTCAACTATTAGATATTCATTTGATATGGAGTGAAGGGGCAGGGGGACGACTGGAGGGGCATTGGGGGCCTTCAGCAACAATTTCCCCCTGGCCTCAATGTTCTCCTTTGCCCCCTGTCCAATTCTTCATATTGTACAGTTAAATCAGCCCAACTTACTCAATTTAAGTCATCCTTGTTATTATAAAACCAAAAAATTAAGTTGAACTACTACTACAACTAACATCCTGCTGCAGCACTGTAGTGGCCCCTTCACCCCCGAGAATGTCAATTTTTGCTAAAAGGCTACTGAGAACAAACCTATCTTAAAACTTTCAACTTTGAAGTGCTCCGGTCAGGAATCGAACTCAGGAACAAGTGATTGGGAGGCAAGAATGCTTTACAATACACCAACCAACCAAACATGTCAGTGATAGAATTTACATGGCCTTTGAATGAATTACCTCAGCTTGCACATTACTATGGTCCAAATATGGCCAGCACATCTTTTTCCAATTCGCTAACCACTTCTTTCAAAAAGATGACCTTTCAAAAAGTTTTGAACTAACTACATCAGCCACATAAAGTGTTCATCTTATAAATATGAAAAATTAACCAAAATATATTGAGTGGAACAGTTTCAAATCAGCATTTGAATATCAGTACCGGTGTTGGCCAATTTTTGATGTCGCCATAGATATTGGCAGGAATGCCCTCAGCTAATGTTGCAAAAAAGTAATCCATATGAGGAAAAAAAGATTACAATTAATGCAACAAAGAATACAATCCACACAAATATTGGGTTTGTTTAAATTTTTTATTAATTGACCTAGAACTAATTTATTTATTTATTAGTTCAATTACAAATTTCTCAGTTGGCGCATTCAGTACCCTTAAGTGTAATTGTTTTTTGTTGAAAAAACAATCAACAAACATAATTTCATATCAAAGTAATGCTTATGTAATACTTCGGCAGCCATTTCCCCCAGGCCTCTATGCCTTCTCTCTTGCCCCCCTGACAAACATTCAACTATTAGATATTCATTTGATATGGAGTGAAGGGGCAGGGGGACGACTGGAGGGGCATTGGGGGCCTTCAGCAACAATTTCCCCCTGGCCTCAATGTTCTCCTTTGCCCCCTGTCCAATTCTTCATATTGTACAGTTAAATCAGCCCAACTTACTCAATTTAAGTCATCCTTGTTATTATAAAACCAAAAAATTAAGTTGAACTACTACTACAACTAACATCCTGCTGCAGCACTGTAGTGGCCCCTTCACCCCCGAGAATGTCAATTTTTGCTAAAAGGCTATTGAGAACAAACCTATCTTAAAACTTTCAACTTTGAAGTGCTCCGGTCAGGAATCGAACTCAGGAACAAGTGATTGGGAGGCAAGAATGCTTTACAATACACCAACCAACCAAACATGTCAGTGATAGAATTTACATGGCCTTTGAATGAATTACCTCAGCTTGCACATTACTATGGTCCAAATATGGCCAGCACATCTTTTTCCAATTCGCTAACCACTTCTTTCAAAAAGATGACCTTTCAAAAAGTTTTGAACTAACTACATCAGCCACATAAAGTGTTCATCTTATAAATATGAAAAATTAACCAAAATATACTGAGTGGAACAGTTTCAAATCAGCATTTGAATATCAGTACCGGTGTTGGCCAATTTTTGATGTCGCCATAGATATTGGCAGGAATGCCCTCAGCTAATGTTGCAAAAAAGTAATCCATATGAGGAAAAAAAGATTACAATTAATGCAACAAAGAATACAATCCACACAAATATTGGGTTTGTTTAAATTTTTTATTAATTGACCTAGAACTAATTTATTTATTTATTAGTTCAATTACAAATTTCTCAGTTGGCGCATTCAGTACCCTTAAGTGTAATTGTTTTTTGTTGAAAAAACAATCAACAAACATAATTTCATATCAAAGTAATGCTTATGTAATACTTCGGCAGCCATTTCCCCCAGGCCTCTATGCCTTCTCCCTTGCCCCCCTGACAAACATTCAACTATTAGATATTCATTTGATATGGAGTGAAGGGGCAGGGGGACGACTGGAGGGGCATTGGGGGCCTTCAGCAACAATTTCCCCCTGGCCTCAATGTTCTCCTTTGCCCCCTGTCCAATTCTTCATATTGTACAGTTAAATCAGCCCAACTTACTCAATTTAAGTCATCCTTGTTATTATAAAACCAAAAAATTAAGTTGAACTACTACTACAACTAACATCCTGCTGCAGCACTGTAGTGGCCCCTTCACCCCCGAGAATGTCAATTTTTGCTAAAAGGCTACTGAGAACAAACCTATCTTAAAACTTTCAACTTTGAAGTGCTCCGGTCAGGAATCGAACTCAGGAACAAGTGATTGGGAGGCAAGAATGCTTTACAATACACCAACCAACCAAACATGTCAGTGATAGAATTTACATGGCCTTTGAATGAATTACCTCAGCTTGCACATTACTATGGTCCAAATATGGCCAGCACATCTTTTTCCAATTCGCTAACCACTTCTTTCAAAAAGATGACCTTTCAAAAAGTTTTGAACTAACTACATCAGCCACATAAAGTGTTCATCTTATAAATATGAAAAATTAACCAAAATATATTGAGTGGAACAGTTTCAAATCAGCATTTGAATATCAGTACCGGTGTTGGCCAATTTTTGATGTCGCCATAGATATTGGTAGGAATGCCCTCAGCTAATGTTGCAAAAAAGTAATCCATATGAGGAAAAAAAGATTACAATTAATGCAACAAAGAATACAATCCACACAAATATTGGGTTTGTTTAAATTTTTTATTAATTGACCTAGAACTAATTTATTTATTTATTAGTTCAATTACAAATTTCTCAGTTGGCGCATTCAGTACCCTTAAGTGTAATTGTTTTTTGTTGAAAAAACAATCAACAAACATAATTTCATATCAAAGTAATGCTTATGTAATACTTCGGCAGCCATTTCCCCCAGGCCTCTATGCCTTCTCTCTTGCCCCCCTGACAAACATTCAACTATTAGATATTCATTTGATATGGAGTGAAGGGGCAGGGGGACGACTGGAGGGGCATTGGGGGCCTTCAGCAACAATTTCCCCCTGGCCTCAATGTTCTCCTTTGCCCCCTGTCCAATTCTTCATATTGTACAGTTAAATCAGCCCAACTTACTCAATTTAAGTCATCCTTGTTATTATAAAACCAAAAAATTAAGTTGAACTACTACTACAACTAACATCCTGCTGCAGCACTGTAGTGGCCCCTTCACCCCCGAGAATGTCAATTTTTGCTAAAAGGCTATTGAGAACAAACCTATCTTAAAACTTTCAACTTTGAAGTGCTCCGGTCAGGAATCGAACTCAGGAACAAGTGATTGGGAGGCAAGAATGCTTTACAATACACCAACCAACCAAACATGTCAGTGATAGAATTTACATGGCCTTTGAATGAATTACCTCAGCTTGCACATTACTATGGTCCAAATATGGCCAGCACATCTTTTTCCAATTCGCTAACCACTTCTTTCAAAAAGATGACCTTTCAAAAAGTTTTGAACTAACTACATCAGCCACATAAAGTGTTCATCTTATAAATATGAAAAATTAACCAAAATATACTGAGTGGAACAGTTTCAAATCAGCATTTGAATATCAGTACCGGTGTTGGCCAATTTTTGATGTCGCCATAGATATTGGTAGGAATGCCCTCAGCTAATGTTGCAAAAAAGTAATCCATATGAGGAAAAAAAGATTACAATTAATGCAACAAAGAATACAATCCACACAAATATTGGGTTTGTTTAAATTTTTTATTAATTGACCTAGAACTAATTTATTTATTTATTAGTTCAATTACAAATTTCTCAGTTGGCGCATTCAGTACCCTTAAGTGTAATTGTTTTTTGTTGAAAAAACAATCAACAAACATAATTTCATATCAAAGTAATGCTTATGTAATACTTCGGCAGCCATTTCCCCCAGGCCTCTATGCCTTCTCCCTTGCCCCCCTGACAAACATTCAACTATTAGATATTCATTTGATATGGAGTGAAGGGGCAGGGGGACGACTGGAGGGGCATTGGGGGCCTTCAGCAACAATTTCCCC
The DNA here is from genome assembly GCA_932294295.1 of Alitta virens. Classification (NCBI taxonomy): domain Eukaryota; kingdom Metazoa; phylum Annelida; class Polychaeta; order Phyllodocida; family Nereididae; genus Alitta; species Alitta virens. The sequence continues at coordinate 22,576,714 of OW028578.1, read as the reverse complement.
CTGGCCTCAATGTTCTCCTTTGCCCCCTGTCCAATTCTTCATATTGTACAGTTAAATCAGCCCAACTTACTCAATTTAAGTCATCCTTGTTATTATAAAACCAAAAAATTAAGTTGAACTACTACTACAACTAACATCCTGCTTCAGCACTGTAGTGGCCCCTTCACCCCCGAGAATGTCAATTTTTGCTAAAAGGCTATTGAGAACAAACCTATCTTAAAACTTTCAACTTTGAAGTGCTCCGGTCAGGAATCGAACTCAGGAACAAGTGATTGGGAGGCAAGAATGCTTTACAATACACCAACCAACCAAACATGTCAGTGATAGAATTTACATGGCCTTTGAATGAATTACCTCAGCTTGCACATTACTATGGTCCAAATATGGCCAGCACATCTTTTTCCAATTCGCTAACCACTTCTTTCAAAAAGATGACCTTTCAAAAAGTTTTGAACTAACTACATCAGCCACATAAAGTGTTCATCTTATAAATATGAAAAATTAACCAAAATATATTGAGTGGAACAGTTTCAAATCAGCATTTGAATATCAGTACCGGTGTTGGCCAATTTTTGATGTCGCCATAGATATTGGCAGGAATGCCCTCAGCTAATGTTGCAAAAAAGTAATCCATATGAGGAAAAAAAGATTACAATTAATGCAACAAAGAATACAATCCACACAAATATTGGGTTTGTTTAAATTTTTTATTAATTGACCTAGAACTAATTTATTTATTTATTAGTTCAATTACAAATTTCTCAGTTGGCGCATTCAGTACCCTTAAGTGTAATTGTTTTTTGTTGAAAAAACAATCAACAAACATAATTTCATATCAAAGTAATGCTTATGTAATACTTCGGCAGCCATTTCCCCCAGGCCTCTATGCCTTCTCCCTTGCCCCCCTGACAAACATTCAACTATTAGATATTCATTTGATATGGAGTGAAGGGGCAGGGGGACGACTGGAGGGGCATTGGGGGCCTTCAGCAACAATTTCCCCCTGGCCTCAATGTTCTCCTTTGCCCCCTGTCCAATTCTTCATATTGTACAGTTAAATCAGCCCAACTTACTCAATTTAAGTCATCCTTGTTATTATAAAACCAAAAAATTAAGTTGAACTACTACTACAACTAACATCCTGCTGCAGCACTGTAGTGGCCCCTTCACCCCCGAGAATGTCAATTTTTGCTAAAAGGCTATTGAGAACAAACCTATCTTAAAACTTTCAACTTTGAAGTGCTCCGGTCAGGAATCGAACTCAGGAACAAGTGATTGGGAGGCAAGAATGCTTTACAATACACCAACCAACCAAACATGTCAGTGATAGAATTTACATGGCCTTTGAATGAATTACCTCAGCTTGCACATTACTATGGTCCAAATATGGCCAGCACATCTTTTTCCAATTCGCTAACCACTTCTTTCAAAAAGATGACCTTTCAAAAAGTTTTGAACTAACTACATCAGCCACATAAAGTGTTCATCTTATAAATATGAAAAATTAACCAAAATATACTGAGTGGAACAGTTTCAAATCAGCATTTGAATATCAGTACCGGTGTTGGCCAATTTTTGATGTCGCCATAGATATTGGCAGGAATGCCCTCAGCTAATGTTGCAAAAAAGTAATCCATATGAGGAAAAAAAGATTACAATTAATGCAACAAAGAATACAATCCACACAAATATTGGGTTTGTTTAAATTTTTTATTAATTGACCTAGAACTAATTTATTTATTTATTAGTTCAATTACAAATTTCTCAGTTGGCGCATTCAGTACCCTTAAGTGTAATTGTTTTTTGTTGAAAAAACAATCAACAAACATAATTTCATATCAAAGTAATACTTATGTAATACTTCGGCAGCCATTTCCCCCAGGCCTCTATGCCTTCTCCCTTGCCCCCCTGACAAACATTCAACTATTAGATATTCATTTGATATGGAGTGAAGGGGCAGGGGGACGACTGGAGGGGCATTGGGGGCCTTCAGCAACAATTTCCCCCTGGCCTCAATGTTCTCCTTTGCCCCCTGTCCAATTCTTCATATTGTACAGTTAAATCAGCCCAACTTACTCAATTTAAGTCATCCTTGTTATTATAAAACCAAAAAATTAAGTTGAACTACTACTACAACTAACATCCTGCTGCAGCACTGTAGTGGCCCCTTCACCCCCGAGAATGTCAATTTTTGCTAAAAGGCTATTGAGAACAAACCTATCTTAAAACTTTCAACTTTGAAGTGCTCCGGTCAGGAATCGAACTCAGGAACAAGTGATTGGGAGGCAAGAATGCTTTACAATACACCAACCAACCAAACATGTCAGTGATAGAATTTACATGGCCTTTGAATGAATTACCTCAGCTTGCACATTACTATGGTCCAAATATGGCCAGCACATCTTTTTCCAATTCGCTAACCACTTCTTTCAAAAAGATGACCTTTCAAAAAGTTTTGAACTAACTACATCAGCCACATAAAGTGTTCATCTTATAAATATGAAAAATTAACCAAAATATACTGAGTGGAACAGTTTCAAATCAGCATTTGAATATCAGTACCGGTGTTGGCCAATTTTTGATGTCGCCATAGATATTGGCAGGAATGCCCTCAGCTAATGTTGCAAAAAAGTAATCCATATGAGGAAAAAAAGATTACAATTAATGCAACAAAGAATACAATCCACACAAATATTGGGTTTGTTTAAATTTTTTATTAATTGACCTAGAACTAATTTATTTATTTATTAGTTCAATTACAAATTTCTCAGTTGGCGCATTCAGTACCCTTAAGTGTAATTGTTTTTTGTTGAAAAAACAATCAACAAACATAATTTCATATCAAAGTAATGCTTATGTAATACTTCGGCAGCCATTTCCCCCAGGCCTCTATGCCTTCTCCCTTGCCCCCCTGACAAACATTCAACTATTAGATATTCATTTGATATGGAGTGAAGGGGCAGGGGGACGACTGGAGGGGCATTGGGGGCCTTCAGCAACAATTTCCCCCTGGCCTCAATGTTCTCCTTTGCCCCCTGTCCAATTCTTCATATTGTACAGTTAAATCAGCCCAACTTACTCAATTTAAGTCATCCTTGTTATTATAAAACCAAAAAATTAAGTTGAACTACTACTACAACTAACATCCTGCTGCAGCACTGTAGTGGCCCCTTCACCCCCGAGAATGTCAATTTTTGCTAAAAGGCTATTGAGAACAAACCTATCTTAAAACTTTCAACTTTGAAGTGCTCCGGTCAGGAATCGAACTCAGGAACAAGTGATTGGGAGGCAAGAATGCTTTACAATACACCAACCAACCAAACATGTCAGTGATAGAATTTACATGGCCTTTGAATGAATTACCTCAGCTTGCACATTACTATGGTCCAAATATGGCCAGCACATCTTTTTCCAATTCGCTAACCACTTCTTTCAAAAAGATGACCTTTCAAAAAGTTTTGAACTAACTACATCAGCCACATAAAGTGTTCATCTTATAAATATGAAAAATTAACCAAAATATATTGAGTGGAACAGTTTCAAATCAGCATTTGAATATCAGTACCGGTGTTGGCCAATTTTTGATGTCGCCATAGATATTGGCAGGAATGCCCTCAGCTAATGTTGCAAAAAAGTAATCCATATGAGGAAAAAAAGATTACAATTAATGCAACAAAGAATACAATCCACACAAATATTGGGTTTGTTTAAATTTTTTATTAATTGACCTAGAACTAATTTATTTATTTATTAGTTCAATTACAAATTTCTCAGTTGGCGCATTCAGTACCCTTAAGTGTAATTGTTTTTTGTTGAAAAAACAATCAACAAACATAATTTCATATCAAAGTAATGCTTATGTAATACTTCGGCAGCCATTTCCCCCAGGCCTCTATGCCTTCTCCCTTGCCCCCCTGACAAACATTCAACTATTAGATATTCATTTGATATGGAGTGAAGGGGCAGGGGGACGACTGGAGGGGCATTGGGGGCCTTCAGCAACAATTTCCCCCTGGCCTCAATGTTCTCCTTTGCCCCCTGTCCAATTCTTCATATTGTACAGTTAAATCAGCCCAACTTACTCAATTTAAGTCATCCTTGTTATTATAAAACCAAAAAATTAAGTTGAACTACTACTACAACTAACATCCTGCTGCAGCACTGTAGTGGCCCCTTCACCCCCGAGAATGTCAATTTTTGCTAAAAGGCTACTGAGAACAAACCTATCTTAAAACTTTCAACTTTGAAGTGCTCCGGTCAGGAATCAAACTCAGGAACAAGTGATTGGGAGGCAAGAATGCTTTACAATACACCAACCAACCAAACATGTCAGTGATAGAATTTACATGGCCTTTGAATGAATTACCTCAGCTTGCACATTACTATGGTCCAAATATGGCCAGCACATCTTTTTCCAATTCGCTAACCACTTCTTTCAAAAAGATGACCTTTCAAAAAGTTTTGAACTAACTACATCAGCCACATAAAGTGTTCATCTTATAAATATGAAAAATTAACCAAAATATACTGAGTGGAACAGTTTCAAATCAGCATTTGAATATCAGTACCGGTGTTGGCCAATTTTTGATGTCGCCATAGATATTGGCAGGAATGCCCTCAGCTAATGTTGCAAAAAAGTAATCCATATGAGGAAAAAAAGATTACAATTAATGCAACAAAGAATACAATCCACACAAATATTGGGTTTGTTTAAATTTTTTATTAATTGACCTAGAACTAATTTATTTATTTATTAGTTCAATTACAAATTTCTCAGTTGGCGCATTCAGTACCCTTAAGTGTAATTGTTTTTTGTTGAAAAAACAATCAACAAACATAATTTCATATCAAAGTAATGCTTATGTAATACTTCGGCAGCCATTTCCCCCAGGCCTCTATGCCTTCTCCCTTGCCCCCCTGACAAACATTCAACTATTAGATATTCATTTGATATGGAGTGAAGGGGCAGGGGGACGACTGGAGGGGCATTGGGGGCCTTCAGCAACAATTTCCCCCTGGCCTCAATGTTCTCCTTTGCCCCCTGTCCAATTCTTCATATTGTACAGTTAAATCAGCCCAACTTACTCAATTTAAGTCATCCTTGTTATTATAAAACCAAAAAATTAAGTTGAACTACTACTACAACTAACATCCTGCTGCAGCACTGTAGTGGCCCCTTCACCCCCGAGAATGTCAATTTTTGCTAAAAGGCTATTGAGAACAAACCTATCTTAAAACTTTCAACTTTGAAGTGCTCCGGTCAGGAATCGAACTCAGGAACAAGTGATTGGGAGGCAAGAATGCTTTACAATACACCAACCAACCAAACATGTCAGTGATAGAATTTACATGGCCTTTGAATGAATTACCTCAGCTTGCACATTACTATGGTCCAAATATGGCCAGCACATCTTTTTCCAATTCGCTAACCACTTCTTTCAAAAAGATGACCTTTCAAAAAGTTTTGAACTAACTACATCAGCCACATAAAGTGTTCATCTTATAAATATGAAAAATTAACCAAAATATATTGAGTGGAACAGTTTCAAATCAGCATTTGAATATCAGTACCGGTGTTGGCCAATTTTTGATGTCGCCATAGATATTGGCAGGAATGCCCTCAGCTAATGTTGCAAAAAAGTAATCCATATGAGGAAAAAAAGATTACAATTAATGCAACAAAGAATACAATCCACACAAATATTGGGTTTGTTTAAATTTTTTATTAATTGACCTAGAACTAATTTATTTATTTATTAGTTCAATTACAAATTTCTCAGTTGGCGCATTCAGTACCCTTAAGTGTAATTGTTTTTTGTTGAAAAAACAATCAACAAACATAATTTCATATCAAAGTAATGCTTATGTAATACTTCGGCAGCCATTTCCCCCAGGCCTCTATGCCTTCTCTCTTGCCCCCCTGACAAACATTCAACTATTAGATATTCATTTGATATGGAGTGAAGGGGCAGGGGGACGACTGGAGGGGCATTGGGGGCCTTCAGCAACAATTTCCCCCTGGCCTCAATGTTCTCCTTTGCCCCCTGTCCAATTCTTCATATTGTACAGTTAAATCAGCCCAACTTACTCAATTTAAGTCATCCTTGTTATTATAAAACCAAAAAATTAAGTTGAACTACTACTACAACTAACATCCTGCTGCAGCACTGTAGTGGCCCCTTCACCCCCGAGAATGTCAATTTTTGCTAAAAGGCTACTGAGAACAAACCTATCTTAAAACTTTCAACTTTGAAGTGCTCCGGTCAGGAATCGAACTCAGGAACAAGTGATTGGGAGGCAAGAATGCTTTACAATACACCAACCAACCAAACATGTCAGTGATAGAATTTACATGGCCTTTGAATGAATTACCTCAGCTTGCACATTACTATGGTCCAAATATGGCCAGCACATCTTTTTCCAATTCGCTAACCACTTCTTTCAAAAAGATGACCTTTCAAAAAGTTTTGAACTAACTACATCAGCCACATAAAGTGTTCATCTTATAAATATGAAAAATTAACCAAAATATATTGAGTGGAACAGTTTCAAATCAGCATTTGAATATCAGTACCGGTGTTGGCCAATTTTTGATGTCGCCATAGATATTGGCAGGAATGCCCTCAGCTAATGTTGCAAAAAAGTAATCCATATGAGGAAAAAAAGATTACAATTAATGCAACAAAGAATACAATCCACACAAATATTGGGTTTGTTTAAATTTTTTATTAATTGACCTAGAACTAATTTATTTATTTATTAGTTCAATTACAAATTTCTCAGTTGGCGCATTCAGTACCCTTAAGTGTAATTGTTTTTTGTTGAAAAAACAATCAACAAACATAATTTCATATCAAAGTAATGCTTATGTAATACTTCGGCAGCCATTTCCCCCAGGCCTCTATGCCTTCTCTCTTGCCCCCCTGACAAACATTCAACTATTAGATATTCATTTGATATGGAGTGAAGGGGCAGGGGGACGACTGGAGGGGCATTGGGGGCCTTCAGCAACAATTTCTCCCTGGCCTCAATGTTCTCCTTTGCCCCCTGTCCAATTCTTCATATTGTACAGTTAAATCAGCCCAACTTACTCAATTTAAGTCATCCTTGTTATTATAAAACCAAAAAATTAAGTTGAACTACTACTACAACTAACATCCTGCTGCAGCACTGTAGTGGCCCCTTCACCCCCGAGAATGTCAATTTTTGCTAAAAGGCTACTGAGAACAAACCTATCTTAAAACTTTCAACTTTGAAGTGCTCCGGTCAGGAATCGAACTCAGGAACAAGTGATTGGGAGGCAAGAATGCTTTACAATACACCAACCAACCAAACATGTCAGTGATAGAATTTACATGGCCTTTGAATGAATTACCTCAGCTTGCACATTACTATGGTCCAAATATGGCCAGCACATCTTTTTCCAATTCGCTAACCACTTCTTTCAAAAAGATGACCTTTCAAAAAGTTTTGAACTAACTACATCAGCCACATAAAGTGTTCATCTTATAAATATGAAAAATTAACCAAAATATATTGAGTGGAACAGTTTCAAATCAGCATTTGAATATCAGTACCGGTGTTGGCCAATTTTTGATGTCGCCATAGATATTGGCAGGAATGCCCTCAGCTAATGTTGCAAAAAAGTAATCCATATGAGGAAAAAAAGATTACAATTAATGCAACAAAGAATACAATCCACACAAATATTGGGTTTGTTTAAATTTTTTATTAATTGACCTAGAACTAATTTATTTATTTATTAGTTCAATTACAAATTTCTCAGTTGGCGCATTCAGTACCCTTAAGTGTAATTGTTTTTTGTTGAAAAAACAATCAACAAACATAATTTCATATCAAAGTAATGCTTATGTAATACTTCGGCAGCCATTTCCCCCAGGCCTCTATGCCTTCTCTCTTGCCCCCCTGACAAACATTCAACTATTAGATATTCATTTGATATGGAGTGAAGGGGCAGGGGGACGACTGGAGGGGCATTGGGGGCCTTCAGCAACAATTTCCCCCTGGCCTCAATGTTCTCCTTTGCCCCCTGTCCAATTCTTCATATTGTACAGTTAAATCAGCCCAACTTACTCAATTTAAGTCATCCTTGTTATTATAAAACCAAAAAATTAAGTTGAACTACTACTACAACTAACATCCTGCTGCAGCACTGTAGTGGCCCCTTCACCCCCGAGAATGTCAATTTTTGCTAAAAGGCTATTGAGAACAAACCTATCTTAAAACTTTCAACTTTGAAGTGCTCCGGTCAGGAATCGAACTCAGGAACAAGTGATTGGGAGGCAAGAATGCTTTACAATACACCAACCAACCAAACATGTCAGTGATAGAATTTACATGGCCTTTGAATGAATTACCTCAGCTTGCACATTACTATGGTCCAAATATGGCCAGCACATCTTTTTCCAATTCGCTAACCACTTCTTTCAAAAAGATGACCTTTCAAAAAGTTTTGAACTAACTACATCAGCCACATAAAGTGTTCATCTTATAAATATGAAAAATTAACCAAAATATACTGGGTGGAACAGTTTCAAATCAGCATTTGAATATCAGTACCGGTGTTGGCCAATTTTTGATGTCGCCATAGATATTGGCAGGAATGCCCTCAGCTAATGTTGCAAAAAAGTAATCCATATGAGGAAAAAAAGATTACAATTAATGCAACAAAGAATACAATCCACACAAATATTGGGTTTGTTTAAATTTTTTATTAATTGACCTAGAACTAATTTATTTATTTATTAGTTCAATTACAAATTTCTCAGTTGGCGCATTCAGTACCCTTAAGTGTAATTGTTTTTTGTTGAAAAAACAATCAACAAACATAATTTCATATCAAAGTAATGCTTATGTAATACTTCGGCAGCCATTTCCCCCAGGCCTCTATGCCTTCTCCCTTGCCCCCCTGACAAACATTCAACTATTAGATATTCATTTGATATGGAGTGAAGGGGCAGGGGGACGACTGGAGGGGCATTGGGGGCCTTCAGCAACAATTTCCCCCTGGCCTCAATGTTCTCCTTTGCCCCCTGTCCAATTCTTCATATTGTACAGTTAAATCAGCCCAACTTACTCAATTTAAGTCATCCTTGTTATTATAAAACCAAAAAATTAAGTTGAACTACTACTACAACTAACATCCTGCTGCAGCACTGTAGTGGCCCCTTCACCCCCGAGAATGTCAATTTTTGCTAAAAGGCTATTGAGAACAAACCTATCTTAAAACTTTCAACTTTGAAGTGCTCCGGTCAGGAATCGAACTCAGGAACAAGTGATTGGGAGGCAAGAATGCTTTACAATACACCAACCAACCAAACATGTCAGTGATAGAATTTACATGGCCTTTGAATGAATTACCTCAGCTTGCACATTACTATGGTCCAAATATGGCCAGCACATCTTTTTCCAATTCGCTAACCACTTCTTTCAAAAAGATGACCTTTCAAAAAGTTTTGAACTAACTACATCAGCCACATAAAGTGTTCATCTTATAAATATGAAAAATTAACCAAAATATATTGAGTGGAACAGTTTCAAATCAGCATTTGAATATCAGTACCGGTGTTGGCCAATTTTTGATGTCGCCATAGATATTGGCAGGAATGCCCTCAGCTAATGTTGCAAAAAAGTAATCCATATGAGGAAAAAAAGATTACAATTAATGCAACAAAGAATACAATCCACACAAATATTGGGTTTGTTTAAATTTTTTATTAATTGACCTAGAACTAATTTATTTATTTATTAGTTCAATTACAAATTTCTCAGTTGGCGCATTCAGTACCCTTAAGTGTAATTGTTTTTTGTTGAAAAAACAATCAACAAACATAATTTCATATCAAAGTAATGCTTATGTAATACTTCGGCAGCCATTTCCCCCAGGCCTCTATGCCTTCTCCCTTGCCCCCCTGACAAACATTCAACTATTAGATATTCATTTGATATGGAGTGAAGGGGCAGGGGGACGACTGGAGGGGCATTGGGGGCCTTCAGCAACAATTTCCCCCTGGCCTCAATGTTCTCCTTTGCCCCCTGTCCAATTCTTCATATTGTACAGTTAAATCAGCCCAACTTACTCAATTTAAGTCATCCTTGTTATTATAAAACCAAAAAATTAAGTTGAACTACTACTACAACTAACATCCTGCTGCAGCACTGTAGTGGCCCCTTCACCCCCGAGAATGTCAATTTTTGCTAAAAGGCTATTGAGAACAAACCTATCTTAAAACTTTCAACTTTGAAGTGCTCCGGTCAGGAATCGAACTCAGGAACAAGTGATTGGGAGGCAAGAATGCTTTACAATACACCAACCAACCAAACATGTCAGTGATAGAATTTACATGGCCTTTGAATGAATTACCTCAGCTTGCACATTACTATGGTCCAAATATGGCCAGCACATCTTTTTCCAATTCGCTAACCACTTCTTTCAAAAAGATGACCTTTCAAAAAGTTTTGAACTAACTACATCAGCCACATAAAGTGTTCATCTTATAAATATGAAAAATTAACCAAAATATACTGGGTGGAACAGTTTCAAATCAGCATTTGAATATCAGTACCGGTGTTGGCCAATTTTTGATGTCGCCATAGATATTGGCAGGAATGCCCTCAGCTAATGTTGCAAAAAAGTAATCCATATGAGGAAAAAAAGATTACAATTAATGCAACAAAGAATACAATCCACACAAATATTGGGTTTGTTTAAATTTTTTATTAATTGACCTAGAACTAATTTATTTATTTATTAGTTCAATTACAAATTTCTCAGTTGGCGCATTCAGTACCCTTAAGTGTAATTGTTTTTTGTTGAAAAAACAATCAACAAACATAATTTCATATCAAAGTAATGCTTATGTAATACTTCGGCAGCCATTTCCCCCAGGCCTCTATGCCTTCTCTCTTGCCCCCCTGACAAACATTCAACTATTAGATATTCATTTGATATGGAGTGAAGGGGCAGGGGGACGACTGGAGGGGCATTGGGGGCCTTCAGCAACAATTTCCCCCTGGCCTCAATGTTCTCCTTTGCCCCCTGTCCAATTCTTCATATTGTACAGTTAAATCAGCCCAACTTACTCAATTTAAGTCATCCTTGTTATTATAAAACCAAAAAATTAAGTTGAACTACTACTACAACTAACATCCTGCTGCAGCACTGTAGTGGCCCCTTCACCCCCGAGAATGTCAATTTTTGCTAAAAGGCTACTGAGAACAAACCTATCTTAAAACTTTCAACTTTGAAGTGCTCCGGTCAGGAATCGAACTCAGGAACAAGTGATTGGGAGGCAAGAATGCTTTACAATACACCAACCAACCAAACATGTCAGTGATAGAATTTACATGGCCTTTGAATGAATTACCTCAGCTTGCACATTACTATGGTCCAAATATGGCCAGCACATCTTTTTCCAATTCGCTAACCACTTCTTTCAAAAAGATGACCTTTCAAAAAGTTTTGAACTAACTACATCAGCCACATAAAGTGTTCATCTTATAAATATGAAAAATTAACCAAAATATATTGAGTGGAACAGTTTCAAATCAGCATTTGAATATCAGTACCGGTGTTGGCCAATTTTTGATGTCGCCATAGATATTGGCAGGAATGCCCTCAGCTAATGTTGCAAAAAAGTAATCCATATGAGGAAAAAAAGATTACAATTAATGCAACAAAGAATACAATCCACACAAATATTGGGTTTGTTTAAATTTTTTATTAATTGACCTAGAACTAATTTATTTATTTATTAGTTCAATTACAAATTTCTCAGTTGGCGCATTCAGTACCCTTAAGTGTAATTGTTTTTTGTTGAAAAAACAATCAACAAACATAATTTCATATCAAAGTAATGCTTATGTAATACTTCGGCAGCCATTTCCCCCAGGCCTCTATGCCTTCTCTCTTGCCCCCCTGACAAACATTCAACTATTAGATATTCATTTGATATGGAGTGAAGGGGCAGGGGGACGACTGGAGGGGCATTGGGGGCCTTCAGCAACAATTTCCCCCTGGCCTCAATGTTCTCCTTTGCCCCCTGTCCAATTCTTCATATTGTACAGTTAAATCAGCCCAACTTACTCAATTTAAGTCATCCTTGTTATTATAAAACCAAAAAATTAAGTTGAACTACTACTACAACTAACATCCTGCTGCAGCACTGTAGTGGCCCCTTCACCCCCGAGAATGTCAATTTTTGCTAAAAGGCTATTGAGAACAAACCTATCTTAAAACTTTCAACTTTGAAGTGCTCCGGTCAGGAATCGAACTCAGGAACAAGTGATTGGGAGGCAAGAATGCTTTACAATACACCAACCAACCAAACATGTCAGTGATAGAATTTACATGGCCTTTGAATGAATTACCTCAGCTTGCACATTACTATGGTCCAAATATGGCCAGCACATCTTTTTCCAATTCGCTAACCACTTCTTTCAAAAAGATGACCTTTCAAAAAGTTTTGAACTAACTACATCAGCCACATAAAGTGTTCATCTTATAAATATGAAAAATTAACCAAAATATACTGGGTGGAACGGTTTCAAATCAGCATTTGAATATCAGTACCGGTGTTGGCCAATTTTTGATGTCGCCATAGATATTGGCAGGAATGCCCTCAGCTAATGTTGCAAAAAAGTAATCCATATGAGGAAAAAAAGATTACAATTAATGCAACAAAGAATACAATCCACACAAATATTGGGTTTGTTTAAATTTTTTATTAATTGACCTAGAACTAATTTATTTATTTATTAGTTCAATTACAAATTTCTCAGTTGGCGCATTCAGTACCCTTAAGTGTAATTGTTTTTTGTTGAAAAAACAATCAACAAACATAATTTCATATCAAAGTAATGCTTATGTAATACTTCGGCAGCCATTTCCCCCAGGCCTCTATGCCTTCTCCCTTGCCCCCCTGACAAACATTCAACTATTAGATATTCATTTGATATGGAGTGAAGGGGCAGGGGGACGACTGGAGGGGCATTGGGGGCCTTCAGCAACAATTTCCCCCTGGCCTCAATGTTCTCCTTTGCCCCCTGTCCAATTCTTCATATTGTACAGTTAAATCAGCCCAACTTACTCAATTTAAGTCATCCTTGTTATTATAAAACCAAAAAATTAAGTTGAACTACTACTACAACTAACATCCTGCTGCAGCACTGTAGTGGCCCCTTCACCCCCGAGAATGTCAATTTTTGCTAAAAGGCTATTGAGAACAAACCTATCTTAAAACTTTCAACTTTGAAGTGCTCCGGTCAGGAATCGAACTCAGGAACAAGTGATTGGGAGGCAAGAATGCTTTACAATACACCAACCAACCAAACATGTCAGTGATAGAATTTACATGGCCTTTGAATGAATTACCTCAGCTTGCACATTACTATGGTCCAAATATGGCCAGCACATCTTTTTCCAATTCGCTAACCACTTCTTTCAAAAAGATGACCTTTCAAAAAGTTTTGAACTAACTACATCAGCCACATAAAGTGTTCATCTTATAAATATGAAAAATTAACCAAAATATATTGAGTGGAACAGTTTCAAATCAGCATTTGAATATCAGTACCGGTGTTGGCCAATTTTTGATGTCGCCATAGATATTGGCAGGAATGCCCTCAGCTAATGTTGCAAAAAAGTAATCCATATGAGGAAAAAAAGATTACAATTAATGCAACAAAGAATACAATCCACACAAATATTGGGTTTGTTTAAATTTTTTATTAATTGACCTAGAACTAATTTATTTATTTATTAGTTCAATTACAAATTTCTCAGTTGGCGCATTCAGTACCCTTAAGTGTAATTGTTTTTTGTTGAAAAAACAATCAACAAACATAATTTCATATCAAAGTAATGCTTATGTAATACTTCGGCAGCCATTTCCCCCAGGCCTCTATGCCTTCTCCCTTGCCCCCCTGACAAACATTCAACTATTAGATATTCATTTGATATGGAGTGAAGGGGCAGGGGGACGACTGGAGGGGCATTGGGGGCCTTCAGCAACAATTTCCCCCTGGCCTCAATGTTCTCCTTTGCCCCCTGTCCAATTCTTCATATTGTACAGTTAAATCAGCCCAACTTACTCAATTTAAGTCATCCTTGTTATTATAAAACCAAAAAATTAAGTTGAACTACTACTACAACTAACATCCTGCTGCAGCACTGTAGTGGCCCCTTCACCCCCGAGAATGTCAATTTTTGCTAAAAGGCTATTGAGAACAAACCTATCTTAAAACTTTCAACTTTGAAGTGCTCCGGTCAGGAATCGAACTCAGGAACAAGTGATTGGGAGGCAAGAATGCTTTACAATACACCAACCAACCAAACATGTCAGTGATAGAATTTACATGGCCTTTGAATGAATTACCTCAGCTTGCACATTACTATGGTCCAAATATGGCCAGCACATCTTTTTCCAATTCGCTAACCACTTCTTTCAAAAAGATGACCTTTCAAAAAGTTTTGAACTAACTACATCAGCCACATAAAGTGTTCATCTTATAAATATGAAAAATTAACCAAAATATACTGGGTGGAACAGTTTCAAATCAGCATTTGAATATCAGTACCGGTGTTGGCCAATTTTTGATGTCGCCATAGATATTGGCAGGAATGCCCTCAGCTAATGTTGCAAAAAAGTAATCCATATGAGGAAAAAAAGATTACAATTAATGCAACAAAGAATACAATCCACACAAATATTGGGTTTGTTTAAATTTTTTATTAATTGACCTAGAACTAATTTATTTATTTATTAGTTCAATTACAAATTTCTCAGTTGGCGCATTCAGTACCCTTAAGTGTAATTGTTTTTTGTTGAAAAAACAATCAACAAACATAATTTCATATCAAAGTAATGCTTATGTAATACTTCGGCAGCCATTTCCCCCAGGCCTCTATGCCTTCTCCCTTGCCCCCCTGACAAACATTCAACTATTAGATATTCATTTGATATGGAGTGAAGGGGCAGGGGGACGACTGGAGGGGCATTGGGGGCCTTCAGCAACAATTTCCCCCTGGCCTCAATGTTCTCCTTTGCCCCCTGTCCAATTCTTCATATTGTACAGTTAAATCAGCCCAACTTACTCAATTTAAGTCATCCTTGTTATTATAAAACCAAAAAATTAAGTTGAACTACTACTACAACTAACATCCTGCTGCAGCACTGTAGTGGCCCCTTCACCCCCGAGAATGTCAATTTTTGCTAAAAGGCTATTGAGAACAAACCTATCTTAAAACTTTCAACTTTGAAGTGCTCCGGTCAGGAATCGAACTCAGGAACAAGTGATTGGGAGGCAAGAATGCTTTACAATACACCAACCAACCAAACATGTCAGTGATAGAATTTACATGGCCTTTGAATGAATTACCTCAGCTTGCACATTACTATGGTCCAAATATGGCCAGCACATCTTTTTCCAATTCGCTAACCACTTCTTTCAAAAAGATGACCTTTCAAAAAGTTTTGAACTAACTACATCAGCCACATAAAGTGTTCATCTTATAAATATGAAAAATTAACCAAAATATATTGAGTGGAACAGTTTCAAATCAGCATTTGAATATCAGTACCGGTGTTGGCCAATTTTTGATGTCGCCATAGATATTGGCAGGAATGCCCTCAGCTAATGTTGCAAAAAAGTAATCCATATGAGGAAAAAAAGATTACAATTAATGCAACAAAGAATACAATCCACACAAATATTGGGTTTGTTTAAATTTTTTATTAATTGACCTAGAACTAATTTATTTATTTATTAGTTCAATTACAAATTTCTCAGTTGGCGCATTCAGTACCCTTAAGTGTAATTGTTTTTTGTTGAAAAAACAATCAACAAACATAATTTCATATCAAAGTAATGCTTATGTAATACTTCGGCAGCCATTTCCCCCAGGCCTCTATGCCTTCTCCCTTGCCCCCCTGACAAACATTCAACTATTAGATATTCATTTGATATGGAGTGAAGGGGCAGGGGGACGACTGGAGGGGCATTGGGGGCCTTCAGCAACAATTTCCCCCTGGCCTCAATGTTCTCCTTTGCCCCCTGTCCAATTCTTCATATTGTACAGTTAAATCAGCCCAACTTACTCAATTTAAGTCATCCTTGTTATTATAAAACCAAAAAATTAAGTTGAACTACTACTACAACTAACATCCTGCTGCAGCACTGTAGTGGCCCCTTCACCCCCGAGAATGTCAATTTTTGCTAAAAGGCTACTGAGAACAAACCTATCTTAAAACTTTCAACTTTGAAGTGCTCCGGTCAGGAATCGAACTGAGGAACAAGTGATTGGGAGGCAAGAATGCTTTACAATACACCAACCAACCAAACATGTCAGTGATAGAATTTACATGGCCTTTGAATGAATTACCTCAGCTTGCACATTACTATGGTCCAAATATGGCCAGCACATCTTTTTCCAATTCGCTAACCACTTCTTTCAAAAAGATGACCTTTCAAAAAGTTTTGAACTAACTACATCAGCCACATAAAGTGTTCATCTTATAAATATGAAAAATTAACCAAAATATATTGAGTGGAACAGTTTCAAATCAGCATTTGAATATCAGTACCGGTGTTGGCCAATTTTTGATGTCGCCATAGATATTGGCAGGAATGCCCTCAGCTAATGTTGCAAAAAAGTAATCCATATGAGGAAAAAAAGATTACAATTAATGCAACAAAGAATACAATCCACACAAATATTGGGTTTGTTTAAATTTTTTATTAATTGACCTAGAACTAATTTATTTATTTATTAGTTCAATTACAAATTTCTCAGTTGGCGCATTCAGTACCCTTAAGTGTAATTGTTTTTTGTTGAAAAAACAATCAACAAACATAATTTCATATCAAAGTAATGCTTATGTAATACTTCGGCAGCCATTTCCCCCAGGCCTCTATGCCTTCTCCCTTGCCCCCCTGACAAACATTCAACTATTAGATATTCATTTGATATGGAGTGAAGGGGCAGGGGGACGACTGGAGGGGCATTGGGGGCCTTCAGCAACAATTTCCCCCTGGCCTCAATGTTCTCCTTTGCCCCCTGTCCAATTCTTCATATTGTACAGTTAAATCAGCCCAACTTACTCAATTTAAGTCATCCTTGTTATTATAAAACCAAAAAATTAAGTTGAACTACTACTACAACTAACATCCTGCTGCAGCACTGTAGTGGCCCCTTCACCCCCGAGAATGTCAATTTTTGCTAAAAGGCTACTGAGAACAAACCTATCTTAAAACTTTCAACTTTGAAGTGCTCCGGTCAGGAATCGAACTCAGGAACAAGTGATTGGGAGGCAAGAATGCTTTACAATACACCAACCAACCAAACATGTCAGTGATAGAATTTACATGGCCTTTGAATGAATTACCTCAGCTTGCACATTACTATGGTCCAAATATGGCCAGCACATCTTTTTCCAATTCGCTAACCACTTCTTTCAAAAAGATGACCTTTCAAAAAGTTTTGAACTAACTACATCAGCCACATAAAGTGTTCATCTTATAAATATGAAAAATTAACCAAAATATATTGAGTGGAACAGTTTCAAATCAGCATTTGAATATCAGTACCGGTGTTGGCCAATTTTTGATGTCGCCATAGATATTGGCAGGAATGCCCTCAGCTAATGTTGCAAAAAAGTAATCCATATGAGGAAAAAAAGATTACAATTAATGCAACAAAGAATACAATCCACACAAATATTGGGTTTGTTTAAATTTTTTATTAATTGACCTAGAACTAATTTATTTATTTATTAGTTCAATTACAAATTTCTCAGTTGGCGCATTCAGTACCCTTAAGTGTAATTGTTTTTTGTTGAAAAAACAATCAACAAACATAATTTCATATCAAAGTAATGCTTATGTAATACTTCGGCAGCCATTTCCCCCAGGCCTCTATGCCTTCTCCCTTGCCCCCCTGACAAACATTCAACTATTAGATATTCATTTGATATGGAGTGAAGGGGCAGGGGGACGACTGGAGGGGCATTGGGGGCCTTCAGCAACAATTTCCCCCTGGCCTCAATGTTCTCCTTTGCCCCCTGTCCAATTCTTCATATTGTACAGTTAAATCAGCCCAACTTACTCAATTTAAGTCATCCTTGTTATTATAAAACCAAAAAATTAAGTTGAACTACTACTACAACTAACATCCTGCTGCAGCACTGTAGTGGCCCCTTCACCCCCGAGAATGTCAATTTTTGCTAAAAGGCTACTGAGAACAAACCTATCTTAAAACTTTCAACTTTGAAGTGCTCCGGTCAGGAATCGAACTCAGGAACAAGTGATTGGGAGGCAAGAATGCTTTACAATACACCAACCAACCAAACATGTCAGTGATAGAATTTACATGGCCTTTGAATGAATTACCTCAGCTTGCACATTACTATGGTCCAAATATGGCCAGCACATCTTTTTCCAATTCGCTAACCACTTCTTTCAAAAAGATGACCTTTCAAAAAGTTTTGAACTAACTACATCAGCCACATAAAGTGTTCATCTTATAAATATGAAAAATTAACCAAAATATATTGAGTGGAACAGTTTCAAATCAGCATTTGAATATCAGTACCGGTGTTGGCCAATTTTTGATGTCGCCATAGATATTGGCAGGAATGCCCTCAGCTAATGTTGCAAAAAAGTAATCCATATGAGGAAAAAAAGATTACAATTAATGCAACAAAGAATACAATCCACACAAATATTGGGTTTGTTTAAATTTTTTATTAATTGACCTAGAACTAATTTATTTATTTATTAGTTCAATTACAAATTTCTCAGTTGGCGCATTCAGTACCCTTAAGTGTAATTGTTTTTTGTTGAAAAAACAATCAACAAACATAATTTCATATCAAAGTAATGCTTATGTAATACTTCGGCAGCCATTTCCCCCAGGCCTCTATGCCTTCTCCCTTGCCCCCCTGACAAACATTCAACTATTAGATATTCATTTGATATGGAGTGAAGGGGCAGGGGGACGACTGGAGGGGCATTGGGGGCCTTCAGCAACAATTTCCCCCTGGCCTCAATGTTCTCCTTTGCCCCCTGTCCAATTCTTCATATTGTACAGTTAAATCAGCCCAACTTACTCAATTTAAGTCATCCTTGTTATTATAAAACCAAAAAATTAAGTTGAACTACTACTACAACTAACATCCTGCTGCAGCACTGTAGTGGCCCCTTCACCCCCGAGAATGTCAATTTTTGCTAAAAGGCTACTGAGAACAAACCTATCTTAAAACTTTCAACTTTGAAGTGCTCCGGTCAGGAATCGAACTCAGGAACAAGTGATTGGGAGGCAAGAATGCTTTACAATACACCAACCAACCAAACATGTCAGTGATAGAATTTACATGGCCTTTGAATGAATTACCTCAGCTTGCACATTACTATGGTCCAAATATGGCCAGCACATCTTTTTCCAATTCGCTAACCACTTCTTTCAAAAAGATGACCTTTCAAAAAGTTTTGAACTAACTACATCAGCCACATAAAGTGTTCATCTTATAAATATGAAAAATTAACCAAAATATATTGAGTGGAACAGTTTCAAATCAGCATTTGAATATCAGTACCGGTGTTGGCCAATTTTTGATGTCGCCATAGATATTGGCAGGAATGCCCTCAGCTAATGTTGCAAAAAAGTAATCCATATGAGGAAAAAAAGATTACAATTAATGCAACAAAGAATACAATCCACACAAATATTGGGTTTGTTTAAATTTTTTATTAATTGACCTAGAACTAATTTATTTATTTATTAGTTCAATTACAAATTTCTCAGTTGGCGCATTCAGTACCCTTAAGTGTAATTGTTTTTTGTTGAAAAAACAATCAACAAACATAATTTCATATCAAAGTAATGCTTATGTAATACTTCGGCAGCCATTTCCCCCAGGCCTCTATGCCTTCTCCCTTGCCCCCCTGACAAACATTCAACTATTAGATATTCATTTGATATGGAGTGAAGGGGCAGGGGGACGACTGGAGGGGCATTGGGGGCCTTCAGCAACAATTTCCCCCTGGCCTCAATGTTCTCCTTTGCCCCCTGTCCAATTCTTCATATTGTACAGTTAAATCAGCCCAACTTACTCAATTTAAGTCATCCTTGTTATTATAAAACCAAAAAATTAAGTTGAACTACTACTACAACTAACATCCTGCTGCAGCACTGTAGTGGCCCCTTCACCCCCGAGAATGTCAATTTTTGCTAAAAGGCTACTGAGAACAAACCTATCTTAAAACTTTCAACTTTGAAGTGCTCCGGTCAGGAATCAAACTCAGGAACAAGTGATTGGGAGGCAAGAATGCTTTACAATACACCAACCAACCAAACATGTCAGTGATAGAATTTACATGGCCTTTGAATGAATTACCTCAGCTTGCACATTACTATGGTCCAAATATGGCCAGCACATCTTTTTCCAATTCGCTAACCACTTCTTTCAAAAAGATGACCTTTCAAAAAGTTTTGAACTAACTACATCAGCCACATAAAGTGTTCATCTTATAAATATGAAAAATTAACCAAAATATACTGAGTGGAACAGTTTCAAATCAGCATTTGAATATCAGTACCGGTGTTGGCCAATTTTTGATGTCGCCATAGATATTGGCAGGAATGCCCTCAGCTAATGTTGCAAAAAAGTAATCCATATGAGGAAAAAAAGATTACAATTAATGCAACAAAGAATACAATCCACACAAATATTGGGTTTGTTTAAATTTTTTATTAATTGACCTAGAACTAATTTATTTATTTATTAGTTCAATTACAAATTTCTCAGTTGGCGCATTCAGTACCCTTAAGTGTAATTGTTTTTTGTTGAAAAAACAATCAACAAACATAATTTCATATCAAAGTAATGCTTATGTAATACTTCGGCAGCCATTTCCCCCAGGCCTCTATGCCTTCTCCCTTGCCCCCCTGACAAACATTCAACTATTAGATATTCATTTGATATGGAGTGAAGGGGCAGGGGGACGACTGGAGGGGCATTGGGGGCCTTCAGCAACAATTTCCCCCTGGCCTCAATGTTCTCCTTTGCCCCCTGTCCAATTCTTCATATTGTACAGTTAAATCAGCCCAACTTACTCAATTTAAGTCATCCTTGTTATTATAAAACCAAAAAATTAAGTTGAACTACTACTACAACTAACATCCTGCTGCAGCACTGTAGTGGCCCCTTCACCCCCGAGAATGTCAATTTTTGCTAAAAGGCTACTGAGAACAAACCTATCTTAAAACTTTCAACTTTGAAGTGCTCCGGTCAGGAATCAAACTCAGGAACAAGTGATTGGGAGGCAAGAATGCTTTACAATACACCAACCAACCAAACATGTCAGTGATAGAATTTACATGGCCTTTGAATGAATTACCTCAGCTTGCACATTACTATGGTCCAAATATGGCCAGCACATCTTTTTCCAATTCGCTAACCACTTCTTTCAAAAAGATGACCTTTCAAAAAGTTTTGAACTAACTACATCAGCCACATAAAGTGTTCATCTTATAAATATGAAAAATTAACCAAAATATACTGAGTGGAACAGTTTCAAATCAGCATTTGAATATCAGTACCGGTGTTGGCCAATTTTTGATGTCGCCATAGATATTGGCAGGAATGCCCTCAGCTAATGTTGCAAAAAAGTAATCCATATGAGGAAAAAAAGATTACAATTAATGCAACAAAGAATACAATCCACACAAATATTGGGTTTGTTTAAATTTTTTATTAATTGACCTAGAACTAATTTATTTATTTATTAGTTCAATTACAAATTTCTCAGTTGGCGCATTCAGTACCCTTAAGTGTAATTGTTTTTTGTTGAAAAAACAATCAACAAACATAATTTCATATCAAAGTAATGCTTATGTAATACTTCGGCAGCCATTTCCCCCAGGCCTCTATGCCTTCTCCCTTGCCCCCCTGACAAACATTCAACTATTAGATATTCATTTGATATGGAGTGAAGGGGCAGGGGGACGACTGGAGGGGCATTGGGGGCCTTCAGCAACAATTTCCCCCTGGCCTCAATGTTCTCCTTTGCCCCCTGTCCAATTCTTCATATTGTACAGTTAAATCAGCCCAACTTACTCAATTTAAGTCATCCTTGTTATTATAAAACCAAAAAATTAAGTTGAACTACTACTACAACTAACATCCTGCTGCAGCACTGTAGTGGCCCCTTCACCCCCAAGAATGTCAATTTTTGCTAAAAGGCTATTGAGAACAAACCTATCTTAAAACTTTCAACTTTGAAGTGCTCCGGTCAGGAATCGAACTGAGGAACAAGTGATTGGGAGGCAAGAATGCTTTACAATACACCAACCAACCAAACATGTCAGTGATAGAATTTACATGGCCTTTGAATGAATTACCTCAGCTTGCACATTACTATGGTCCAAATATGGCCAGCACATCTTTTTCCAATTCGCTAACCACTTCTTTCAAAAAGATGACCTTTCAAAAAGTTTTGAACTAACTACATCAGCCACATAAAGTGTTCATCTTATAAATATGAAAAATTAACCAAAATATATTGAGTGGAACAGTTTCAAATCAGCATTTGAATATCAGTACCGGTGTTGGCCAATTTTTGATGTCGCCATAGATATTGGCAGGAATGCCCTCAGCTAATGTTGCAAAAAAGTAATCCATATGAGGAAAAAAAGATTACAATTAATGCAACAAAGAATACAATCCACACAAATATTGGGTTTGTTTAAATTTTTTATTAATTGACCTAGAACTAATTTATTTATTTATTAGTTCAATTACAAATTTCTCAGTTGGCGCATTCAGTACCCTTAAGTGTAATTGTTTTTTGTTGAAAAAACAATCAACAAACATAATTTCATATCAAAGTAATGCTTATGTAATACTTCGGCAGCCATTTCCCCCAGGCCTCTATGCCTTCTCCCTTGCCCCCCTGACAAACATTCAACTATTAGATATTCATTTGATATGGAGTGAAGGGGCAGGGGGATGACTGGAGGGGCATTGGGGGCCTTCAGCAACAATTTCCCCCTGGCCTCAATGTTCTCCTTTGCCCCCTGTCCAATTCTTCATATTGTACAGTTAAATCAGCCCAACTTACTCAATTTAAGTCATCCTTGTTATTATAAAACCAAAAAATTAAGTTGAACTACTACTACAACTAACATCCTGCTGCAGCACTGTAGTGGCCCCTTCACCCCCGAGAATGTCAATTTTTGCTAAAAGGCTATTGAGAACAAACCTATCTTAAAACTTTCAACTTTGAAGTGCTCCGGTCAGGAATCGAACTCAGGAACAAGTGATTGGGAGGCAAGAATGCTTTACAATACACCAACCAACCAAACATGTCAGTGATAGAATTTACATGGCCTTTGAATGAATTACCTCAGCTTGCACATTACTATGGTCCAAATATGGCCAGCACATCTTTTTCCAATTCGCTAACCACTTCTTTCAAAAAGATGACCTTTCAAAAAGTTTTGAACTAACTACATCAGCCACATAAAGTGTTCATCTTATAAATATGAAAAATTAACCAAAATATATTGAGTGGAACAGTTTCAAATCAGCATTTGAATATCAGTACCGGTGTTGGCCAATTTTTGATGTCGCCATAGATATTGGCAGGAATGCCCTCAGCTAATGTTGCAAAAAAGTAATCCATATGAGGAAAAAAAGATTACAATTAATGCAACAAAGAATACAATCCACACAAATATTGGGTTTGTTTAAATTTTTTATTAATTGACCTAGAACTAATTTATTTATTTATTAGTTCAATTACAAATTTCTCAGTTGGCGCATTCAGTACCCTTAAGTGTAATTGTTTTTTGTTGAAAAAACAATCAACAAACATAATTTCATATCAAAGTAATGCTTATGTAATACTTCGGCAGCCATTTCCCCCAGGCCTCTATGCCTTCTCCCTTGCCCCCCTGACAAACATTCAACTATTAGATATTCATTTGATATGGAGTGAAGGGGCAGGGGGACGACTGGAGGGGCATTGGGGGCCTTCAGCAACAATTTCCCCCTGGCCTCAATGTTCTCCTTTGCCCCCTGTCCAATTCTTCATATTGTACAGTTAAATCAGCCCAACTTACTCAATTTAAGTCATCCTTGTTATTATAAAACCAAAAAATTAAGTTGAACTACTACTACAACTAACATCCTGCTGCAGCACTGTAGTGGCCCCTTCACCCCCGAGAATGTCAATTTTTGCTAAAAGGCTATTGAGAACAAACCTATCTTAAAACTTTCAACTTTGAAGTGCTCCGGTCAGGAATCGAACTCAGGAACAAGTGATTGGGAGGCAAGAATGCTTTACAATACACCAACCAACCAAACATGTCAGTGATAGAATTTACATGGCCTTTGAATGAATTACCTCAGCTTGCACATTACTATGGTCCAAATATGGCCAGCACATCTTTTTCCAATTCGCTAACCACTTCTTTCAAAAAGATGACCTTTCAAAAAGTTTTGAACTAACTACATCAGCCACATAAAGTGTTCATCTTATAAATATGAAAAATTAACCAAAATATATTGAGTGGAACAGTTTCAAATCAGCATTTGAATATCAGTACCGGTGTTGGCCAATTTTTGATGTCGCCATAGATATTGGCAGGAATGCCCTCAGCTAATGTTGCAAAAAAGTAATCCATATGAGGAAAAAAAGATTACAATTAATGCAACAAAGAATACAATCCACACAAATATTGGGTTTGTTTAAATTTTTTATTAATTGACCTAGAACTAATTTATTTATTTATTAGTTCAATTACAAATTTCTCAGTTGGCGCATTCAGTACCCTTAAGTGTAATTGTTTTTTGTTGAAAAAACAATCAACAAACATAATTTCATATCAAAGTAATGCTTATGTAATACTTCGGCAGCCATTTCCCCCAGGCCTCTATGCCTTCTCCCTTGCCCCCCTGACAAACATTCAACTATTAGATATTCATTTGATATGGAGTGAAGGGGCAGGGGGACGACTGGAGGGGCATTGGGGGCCTTCAGCAACAATTTCCCCCTGGCCTCAATGTTCTCCTTTGCCCCCTGTCCAATTCTTCATATTGTACAGTTAAATCAGCCCAACTTACTCAATTTAAGTCATCCTTGTTATTATAAAACCAAAAAATTAAGTTGAACTACTACTACAACTAACATCCTGCTGCAGCACTGTAGTGGCCCCTTCACCCCCGAGAATGTCAATTTTTGCTAAAAGGCTACTGAGAACAAACCTATCTTAAAACTTTCAACTTTGAAGTGCTCCGGTCAGGAATCGAACTCAGGAACAAGTGATTGGGAGGCAAGAATGCTTTACAATACACCAACCAACCAAACATGTCAGTGATAGAATTTACATGGCCTTTGAATGAATTACCTCAGCTTGCACATTACTATGGTCCAAATATGGCCAGCACATCTTTTTCCAATTCGCTAACCACTTCTTTCAAAAAGATGACCTTTCAAAAAGTTTTGAACTAACTACATCAGCCACATAAAGTGTTCATCTTATAAATATGAAAAATTAACCAAAATATATTGAGTGGAACAGTTTCAAATCAGCATTTGAATATCAGTACCGGTGTTGGCCAATTTTTGATGTCGCCATAGATATTGGCAGGAATGCCCTCAGCTAATGTTGCAAAAAAGTAATCCATATGAGGAAAAAAAGATTACAATTAATGCAACAAAGAATACAATCCACACAAATATTGGGTTTGTTTAAATTTTTTATTAATTGACCTAGAACTAATTTATTTATTTATTAGTTCAATTACAAATTTCTCAGTTGGCGCATTCAGTACCCTTAAGTGTAATTGTTTTTTGTTGAAAAAACAATCAACAAACATAATTTCATATCAAAGTAATGCTTATGTAATACTTCGGCAGCCATTTCCCCCAGGCCTCTATGCCTTCTCCCTTGCCCCCCTGACAAACATTCAACTATTAGATATTCATTTGATATGGAGTGAAGGGGCAGGGGGACGACTGGAGGGGCATTGGGGGCCTTCAGCAACAATTTCCCCCTGGCCTCAATGTTCTCCTTTGCCCCCTGTCCAATTCTTCATATTGTACAGTTAAATCAGCCCAACTTACTCAATTTAAGTCATCCTTGTTATTATAAAACAAAAAATTAAGTTGAACTACTACTACAACTAACATCCTGCTGCAGCACTGTAGTGGCCCCTTCACCCCCGAGAATGTCAATTTTTGCTAAAAGGCTACTGAGAACAAACCTATCTTAAAACTTTCAACTTTGAAGTGCTCCGGTCAGGAATCGAACTCAGGAACAAGTGATTGGGAGGCAAGAATGCTTTACAATACACCAACCAACCAAACATGTCAGTGATAGAATTTACATGGCCTTTGAATGAATTACCTCAGCTTGCACATTACTATGGTCCAAATATGGCCAGCACATCTTTTTCCAATTCGCTAACCACTTCTTTCAAAAAGATGACCTTTCAAAAAGTTTTGAACTAACTACATCAGCCACATAAAGTGTTCATCTTATAAATATGAAAAATTAACCAAAATATATTGAGTGGAACAGTTTCAAATCAGCATTTGAATATCAGTACCGGTGTTGGCCAATTTTTGATGTCGCCATAGATATTGGCAGGGATGCCCTCAGCTAATGTTGCAAAAAAGTAATCCATATGAGGAAAAAAAGATTACAATTAATGCAACAAAGAATACAATCCACACAAATATTGGGTTTGTTTAAATTTTTTATTAATTGACCTAGAACTAATTTATTTATTTATTAGTTCAATTACAAATTTCTCAGTTGGCGCATTCAGTACCCTTAAGTGTAATTGTTTTTTGTTGAAAAAACAATCAACAAACATAATTTCATATCAAAGTAATGCTTATGTAATACTTCGGCAGCCATTTCCCCCAGGCCTCTATGCCTTCTCCCTTGCCCCCCTGACAAACATTCAACTATTAGATATTCATTTGATATGGAGTGAAGGGGCAGGGGGACGACTGGAGGGGCATTGGGGGCCTTCAGCAACAATTTCCCCCTGGCCTCAATGTTCTCCTTTGCCCCCTGTCCAATTCTTCATATTGTACAGTTAAATCAGCCCAACTTACTCAATTTAAGTCATCCTTGTTATTATAAAACCAAAAAATTAAGTTGAACTACTACTACAACTAACATCCTGCTGCAGCACTGTAGTGGCCCCTTCACCCCCGAGAATGTCAATTTTTGCTAAAAGGCTACTGAGAACAAACCTATCTTAAAACTTTCAACTTTGAAGTGCTCCGGTCAGGAATCGAACTCAGGAACAAGTGATTGGGAGGCAAGAATGCTTTACAATACACCAACCAACCAAACATGTCAGTGATAGAATTTACATGGCCTTTGAATGAATTACCTCAGCTTGCACATTACTATGGTCCAAATATGGCCAGCACATCTTTTTCCAATTCGCTAACCACTTCTTTCAAAAAGATGACCTTTCAAAAAGTTTTGAACTAACTACATCAGCCACATAAAGTGTTCATCTTATAAATATGAAAAATTAACCAAAATATATTGAGTGGAACAGTTTCAAATCAGCATTTGAATATCAGTACCGGTGTTGGCCAATTTTTGATGTCGCCATAGATATTGGCAGGAATGCCCTCAGCTAATGTTGCAAAAAAGTAATCCATATGAGGAAAAAAAGATTACAATTAATGCAACAAAGAATACAATCCACACAAATATTGGGTTTGTTTAAATTTTTTATTAATTGACCTAGAACTAATTTATTTATTTATTAGTTCAATTACAAATTTCTCAGTTGGCGCATTCAGTACCCTTAAGTGTAATTGTTTTTTGTTGAAAAAACAATCAACAAACATAATTTCATATCAAAGTAATGCTTATGTAATACTTCGGCAGCCATTTCCCCCAGGCCTCTATGCCTTCTCCCTTGCCCCCCTGACAAACATTCAACTATTAGATATTCATTTGATATGGAGTGAAGGGGCAGGGGGACGACTGGAGGGGCATTGGGGGCCTTCAGCAACAATTTCCCCCTGGCCTCAATGTTCTCCTTTGCCCCCTGTCCAATTCTTCATATTGTACAGTTAAATCAGCCCAACTTACTCAATTTAAGTCATCCTTGTTATTATAAAACCAAAAAATTAAGTTGAACTACTACTACAACTAACATCCTGCTGCAGCACTGTAGTGGCCCCTTCACCCCCGAGAATGTCAATTTTTGCTAAAAGGCTACTGAGAACAAACCTATCTTAAAACTTTCAACTTTGAAGTGCTCCGGTCAGGAATCGAACTCAGGAACAAGTGATTGGGAGGCAAGAATGCTTTACAATACACCAACCAACCAAACATGTCAGTGATAGAATTTACATGGCCTTTGAATGAATTACCTCAGCTTGCACATTACTATGGTCCAAATATGGCCAGCACATCTTTTTCCAATTCGCTAACCACTTCTTTCAAAAAGATGACCTTTCAAAAAGTTTTGAACTAACTACATCAGCCACATAAAGTGTTCATCTTATAAATATGAAAAATTAACCAAAATATATTGAGTGGAACAGTTTCAAATCAGCATTTGAATATCAGTACCGGTGTTGGCCAATTTTTGATGTCGCCATAGATATTGGCAGGGATGCCCTCAGCTAATGTTGCAAAAAAGTAATCCATATGAGGAAAAAAAGATTACAATTAATGCAACAAAGAATACAATCCACACAAATATTGGGTTTGTTTAAATTTTTTATTAATTGACCTAGAACTAATTTATTTATTTATTAGTTCAATTACAAATTTCTCAGTTGGCGCATTCAGTACCCTTAAGTGTAATTGTTTTTTGTTGAAAAAACAATCAACAAACATAATTTCATATCAAAGTAATGCTTATGTAATACTTCGGCAGCCATTTCCCCCAGGCCTCTATGCCTTCTCCCTTGCCCCCCTGACAAACATTCAACTATTAGATATTCATTTGATATGGAGTGAAGGGGCAGGGGGACGACTGGAGGGGCATTGGGGGCCTTCAGCAACAATTTCCCCCTGGCCTCAATGTTCTCCTTTGCCCCCTGTCCAATTCTTCATATTGTACAGTTAAATCAGCCCAACTTACTCAATTTAAGTCATCCTTGTTATTATAAAACCAAAAAATTAAGTTGAACTACTACTACAACTAACATCCTGCTGCAGCACTGTAGTGGCCCCTTCACCCCCGAGAATGTCAATTTTTGCTAAAAGGCTACTGAGAACAAACCTATCTTAAAACTTCCAACTTTGAAGTGCTCCGGTCAGGAATCGAACTCAGGAACAAGTGATTGGGAGGCAAGAATGCTTTACAATACACCAACCAACCAAACATGTCAGTGATAGAATTTACATGGCCTTTGAATGAATTACCTCAGCTTGCACATTACTATGGTCCAAATATGGCCAGCACATCTTTTTCCAATTCGCTAACCACTTCTTTCAAAAAGATGACCTTTCAAAAAGTTTTGAACTAACTACATCAGCCACATAAAGTGTTCATCTTATAAATATGAAAAATTAACCAAAATATATTGAGTGGAACAGTTTCAAATCAGCATTTGAATATCAGTACCGGTGTTGGCCAATTTTTGATGTCGCCATAGATATTGGCAGGAATGCCCTCAGCTAATGTTGCAAAAAAGTAATCCATATGAGGAAAAAAAGATTACAATTAATGCAACAAAGAATACAATCCACACAAATATTGGGTTTGTTTAAATTTTTTATTAATTGACCTAGAACTAATTTATTTATTTATTAGTTCAATTACAAATTTCTCAGTTGGCGCATTCAGTACCCTTAAGTGTAATTGTTTTTTGTTGAAAAAACAATCAACAAACATAATTTCATATCAAAGTAATGCTTATGTAATACTTCGGCAGCCATTTCCCCCAGGCCTCTATGCCTTCTCCCTTGCCCCCCTGACAAACATTCAACTATTAGATATTCATTTGATATGGAGTGAAGGGGCAGGGGGACGACTGGAGGGGCATTGGGGGCCTTCAGCAACAATTTCCCCCTGGCCTCAATGTTCTCCTTTGCCCCCTGTCCAATTCTTCATATTGTACAGTTAAATCAGCCCAACTTACTCAATTTAAGTCATCCTTGTTATTATAAAACCAAAAAATTAAGTTGAACTACTACTACAACTAACATCCTGCTGCAGCACTGTAGTGGCCCCTTCACCCCCGAGAATGTCAATTTTTGCTAAAAGGCTACTGAGAACAAACCTATCTTAAAACTTTCAACTTTGAAGTGCTCCGGTCAGGAATCGAACTGAGGAACAAGTGATTGGGAGGCAAGAATGCTTTACAATACACCAACCAACCAAACATGTCAGTGATAGAATTTACATGGCCTTTGAATGAATTACCTCAGCTTGCACATTACTATGGTCCAAATATGGCCAGCTCATCTTTTTCCAATTCGCTAACCACTTCTTTCAAAAAGATGACCTTTCAAAAAGTTTTGAACTAACTACATCAGCCACATAAAGTGTTCATCTTATAAATATGAAAAATTAACCAAAATATATTGAGTGGAACAGTTTCAAATCAGCATTTGAATATCAGTACCGGTGTTGGCCAATTTTTGATGTCGCCATAGACATTGGCAGGAATGCCCTCAGCTAATGTTGCAAAAAAGTAATCCATATGAGGAAAAAAAGATTACAATTAATGCAACAAAGAATACAATCCACACAAATATTGGGTTTGTTTAAATTTTTTATTAATTGACCTAGAACTAATTTATTTATTTATTAGTTCAATTACAAATTTCTCAGTTGGCGCATTCAGTACCCTTAAGTGTAATTGTTTTTTGTTGAAAAAACAATCAACAAACATAATTTCATATCAAAGTAATGCTTATGTAATACTTCGGCAGCCATTTCCCCCAGGCCTCTATGCCTTCTCCCTTGCCCCCCTGACAAACATTCAACTATTAGATATTCATTTGATATGGAGTGAAGGGGCAGGGGGACGACTGGAGGGGCATTGGGGGCCTTCAGCAACAATTTCCCCCTGGCCTCAATGTTCTCCTTTGCCCCCTGTCCAATTCTTCATATTGTACAGTTAAATCAGCCCAACTTACTCAATTTAAGTCATCCTTGTTATTATAAAACCAAAAAATTAAGTTGAACTACTACTACAACTAACATCCTGCTGCAGCACTGTAGTGGCCCCTTCACCCCCGAGAATGTCAATTTTTGCTAAAAGGCTACTGAGAACAAACCTATCTTAAAACTTTCAACTTTGAAGTGCTCCGGTCAGGAATCGAACTCAGGAACAAGTGATTGGGAGGCAAGAATGCTTTACAATACACCAACCAACCAAACATGTCAGTGATAGAATTTACATGGCCTTTGAATGAATTACCTCAGCTTGCACATTACTATGGTCCAAATATGGCCAGCACATCTTTTTCCAATTCGCTAACCACTTCTTTCAAAAAGATGACCTTTCAAAAAGTTTTGAACTAACTACATCAGCCACATAAAGTGTTCATCTTATAAATATGAAAAATTAACCAAAATATATTGAGTGGAACAGTTTCAAATCAGCATTTGAATATCAGTACCGGTGTTGGCCAATTTTTGATGTCGCCATAGATATTGGCAGGGATGCCCTCAGCTAATGTTGCAAAAAAGTAATCCATATGAGGAAAAAAAGATTACAATTAATGCAACAAAGAATACAATCCACACAAATATTGGGTTTGTTTAAATTTTTTATTAATTGACCTAGAACTAATTTATTTATTTATTAGTTCAATTACAAATTTCTCAGTTGGCGCATTCAGTACCCTTAAGTGTAATTGTTTTTTGTTGAAAAAACAATCAACAAACATAATTTCATATCAAAGTAATGCTTATGTAATACTTCGGCAGCCATTTCCCCCAGGCCTCTATGCCTTCTCCCTTGCCCCCCTGACAAACATTCAACTATTAGATATTCATTTGATATGGAGTGAAGGGGCAGGGGGACGACTGGAGGGGCATTGGGGGCCTTCAGCAACAATTTCCCCCTGGCCTCAATGTTCTCCTTTGCCCCCTGTCCAATTCTTCATATTGTACAGTTAAATCAGCCCAACTTACTCAATTTAAGTCATCCTTGTTATTATAAAACCAAAAAATTAAGTTGAACTACTACTACAACTAACATCCTGCTGCAGCACTGTAGTGGCCCCTTCACCCCCGAGAATGTCAATTTTTGCTAAAAGGCTACTGAGAACAAACCTATCTTAAAACTTCCAACTTTGAAGTGCTCCGGTCAGGAATCGAACTCAGGAACAAGTGATTGGGAGGCAAGAATGCTTTACAATACACCAACCAACCAAACATGTCAGTGATAGAATTTACATGGCCTTTGAATGAATTACCTCAGCTTGCACATTACTATGGTCCAAATATGGCCAGCACATCTTTTTCCAATTCGCTAACCACTTCTTTCAAAAAGATGACCTTTCAAAAAGTTTTGAACTAACTACATCAGCCACATAAAGTGTTCATCTTATAAATATGAAAAATTAACCAAAATATATTGAGTGGAACAGTTTCAAATCAGCATTTGAATATCAGTACCGGTGTTGGCCAATTTTTGATGTCGCCATAGATATTGGCAGGAATGCCCTCAGCTAATGTTGCAAAAAAGTAATCCATATGAGGAAAAAAAGATTACAATTAATGCAACAAAGAATACAATCCACACAAATATTGGGTTTGTTTAAATTTTTTATTAATTGACCTAGAACTAATTTATTTATTTATTAGTTCAATTACAAATTTCTCAGTTGGCGCATTCAGTACCCTTAAGTGTAATTGTTTTTTGTTGAAAAAACAATCAACAAACATAATTTCATATCAAAGTAATGCTTATGTAATACTTCGGCAGCCATTTCCCCCAGGCCTCTATGCCTTCTCCCTTGCCCCCCTGACAAACATTCAACTATTAGATATTCATTTGATATGGAGTGAAGGGGCAGGGGGACGACTGGAGGGGCATTGGGGGCCTTCAGCAACAATTTCCCCCTGGCCTCAATGTTCTCCTTTGCCCCCTGTCCAATTCTTCATATTGTACAGTTAAATCAGCCCAACTTACTCAATTTAAGTCATCCTTGTTATTATAAAACCAAAAAATTAAGTTGAACTACTACTACAACTAACATCCTGCTGCAGCACTGTAGTGGCCCCTTCACCCCCGAGAATGTCAATTTTTGCTAAAAGGCTACTGAGAACAAACCTATCTTAAAACTTTCAACTTTGAAGTGCTCCGGTCAGGAATCGAACTGAGGAACAAGTGATTGGGAGGCAAGAATGCTTTACAATACACCAACCAACCAAACATGTCAGTGATAGAATTTACATGGCCTTTGAATGAATTACCTCAGCTTGCACATTACTATGGTCCAAATATGGCCAGCTCATCTTTTTCCAATTCGCTAACCACTTCTTTCAAAAAGATGACCTTTCAAAAAGTTTTGAACTAACTACATCAGCCACATAAAGTGTTCATCTTATAAATATGAAAAATTAACCAAAATATATTGAGTGGAACAGTTTCAAATCAGCATTTGAATATCAGTACCGGTGTTGGCCAATTTTTGATGTCGCCATAGACATTGGCAGGAATGCCCTCAGCTAATGTTGCAAAAAAGTAATCCATATGAGGAAAAAAAGATTACAATTAATGCAACAAAGAATACAATCCACACAAATATTGGGTTTGTTTAAATTTTTTATTAATTGACCTAGAACTAATTTATTTATTTATTAGTTCAATTACAAATTTCTCAGTTGGCGCATTCAGTACCCTTAAGTGTAATTGTTTTTTGTTGAAAAAACAATCAACAAACATAATTTCATATCAAAGTAATGCTTATGTAATACTTCGGCAGCCATTTCCCCCAGGCCTCTATGCCTTCTCCCTTGCCCCCCTGACAAACATTCAACTATTAGATATTCATTTGATATGGAGTGAAGGGGCAGGGGGACGACTGGAGGGGCATTGGGGGCCTTCAGCAACAATTTCCCCCTGGCCTCAATGTTCTCCTTTGCCCCCTGTCCAATTCTTCATATTGTACAGTTAAATCAGCCCAACTTACTCAATTTAAGTCATCCTTGTTATTATAAAACCAAAAAATTAAGTTGAACTACTACTACAACTAACATCCTGCTGCAGCACTGTAGTGGCCCCTTCACCCCCGAGAATGTCAATTTTTGCTAAAAGGCTACTGAGAACAAACCTATCTTAAAACTTTCAACTTTGAAGTGCTCCGGTCAGGAATCGAACTCAGGAACAAGTGATTGGGAGGCAAGAATGCTTTACAATACACCAACCAACCAAACATGTCAGTGATAGAATTTACATGGCCTTTGAATGAATTACCTCAGCTTGCACATTACTATGGTCCAAATATGGCCAGCACATCTTTTTCCAATTCGCTAACCACTTCTTTCAAAAAGATGACCTTTCAAAAAGTTTTGAACTAACTACATCAGCCACATAAAGTGTTCATCTTATAAATATGAAAAATTAACCAAAATATATTGAGTGGAACAGTTTCAAATCAGCATTTGAATATCAGTACCGGTGTTGGCCAATTTTTGATGTCGCCATAGATATTGGCAGGGATGCCCTCAGCTAATGTTGCAAAAAAGTAATCCATATGAGGAAAAAAAGATTACAATTAATGCAACAAAGAATACAATCCACACAAATATTGGGTTTGTTTAAATTTTTTATTAATTGACCTAGAACTAATTTATTTATTTATTAGTTCAATTACAAATTTCTCAGTTGGCGCATTCAGTACCCTTAAGTGTAATTGTTTTTTGTTGAAAAAACAATCAACAAACATAATTTCATATCAAAGTAATGCTTATGTAATACTTCGGCAGCCATTTCCCCCAGGCCTCTATGCCTTCTCCCTTGCCCCCCTGACAAACATTCAACTATTAGATATTCATTTGATATGGAGTGAAGGGGCAGGGGGATGACTGGAGGGGCATTGGGGGCCTTCAGCAACAATTTCCCCCTGGCCTCAATGTTCTCCTTTGCCCCCTGTCCAATTCTTCATATTGTACAGTTAAATCAGCCCAACTTACTCAATTTAAGTCATACTTGTTATTATAAAAACCAAAAAATTAAGTTGAACTACTACTACAACTAACATCCTGCTGCAGCACTGTAGTGGCCCCTTCACCCCCGAGAATGTCAATTTTTGCTAAAAGGCTACTGAGAACAAACCTATCTTAAAACTTTCAACTTTGAAGTGCTCCGGTCAGGAATCGAACTCAGGAACAAGTGATTGGGAGGCAAGAATGCTTTACAATACACCAACCAACCAAACATGTCAGTGATAGAATTTACATGGCCTTTGAATGAATTACCTCAGCTTGCACATTACTATGGTCCAAATATGGCCAGCACATCTTTTTCCAATTCGCTAACCACTTCTTTCAAAAAGATGACCTTTCAAAAAGTTTTGAACTAACTACATCAGCCACATAAAGTGTTCATCTTATAAATATGAAAAATTAACCAAAATATATTGAGTGGAACAGTTTCAAATCAGCATTTGAATATCAGTACCGGTGTTGGCCAATTTTTGATGTCGCCATAGACATTGGCAGGAATGCCCTCAGCTAATGTTGCAAAAAAGTAATCCATATGAGGAAAAAAAGATTACAATTAATGCAACAAAGAATACAATCCACACAAATATTGGGTTTGTTTAAATTTTTTATTAATTGACCTAGAACTAATTTATTTATTTATTAGTTCAATTACAAATTTCTCAGTTGGCGCATTCAGTACCCTTAAGTGTAATTGTTTTTTGTTGAAAAAACAATCAACAAACATAATTTCATATCAAAGTAATGCTTATGTAATACTTCGGCAGCCATTTCCCCCAGGCCTCTATGCCTTCTCCCTTGCCCCCCTGACAAACATTCAACTATTAGATATTCATTTGATATGGAGTGAAGGGGCAGGGGGACGACTGGAGGGGCATTGGGGGCCTTCAGCAACAATTTCCCCCTGGCCTCAATGTTCTCCTTTGCCCCCTGTCCAATTCTTCATATTGTACAGTTAAATCAGCCCAACTTACTCAATTTAAGTCATCCTTGTTATTATAAAACCAAAAAATTAAGTTGAACTACTACTACAACTAACATCCTGCTGCAGCACTGTAGTGGCCCCTTCACCCCCGAGAATGTCAATTTTTGCTAAAAGGCTACTGAGAACAAACCTATCTTAAAACTTTCAACTTTGAAGTGCTCCGGTCAGGAATCGAACTCAGGAACAAGTGATTGGGAGGCAAGAATGCTTTACAATACACCAACCAACCAAACATGTCAGTGATAGAATTTACATGGCCTTTGAATGAATTACCTCAGCTTGCACATTACTATGGTCCAAATATGGCCAGCACATCTTTTTCCAATTCGCTAACCACTTCTTTCAAAAAGATGACCTTTCAAAAAGTTTTGAACTAACTACATCAGCCACATAAAGTGTTCATCTTATAAATATGAAAAATTAACCAAAATATATTGAGTGGAACAGTTTCAAATCAGCATTTGAATATCAGTACCGGTGTTGGCCAATTTTTGATGTCGCCATAGACATTGGCAGGAATGCCCTCAGCTAATGTTGCAAAAAAGTAATCCATATGAGGAAAAAAAGATTACAATTAATGCAACAAAGAATACAATCCACACAAATATTGGGTTTGTTTAAATTTTTTATTAATTGACCTAGAACTAATTTATTTATTTATTAGTTCAATTACAAATTTCTCAGTTGGCGCATTCAGTACCCTTAAGTGTAATTGTTTTTTGTTGAAAAAACAATCAACAAACATAATTTCATATCAAAGTAATGCTTATGTAATACTTCGGCAGCCATTTCCCCCAGGCCTCTATGCCTTCTCCCTTGCCCCCCTGACAAACATTCAACTATTAGATATTCATTTGATATGGAGTGAAGGGGCAGGGGGACGACTGGAGGGGCATTGGGGGCCTTCAGCAACAATTTCCCCCTGGCCTCAATGTTCTCCTTTGCCCCCTGTCCAATTCTTCATATTGTACAGTTAAATCAGACCAACTTACTCAATTTAAGTCATCCTTGTTATTATAAAACCAAAAAATTAAGTTGAACTACTACTACAACTAACATCCTGCTGCAGCACTGTAGTGGCCCCTTCACCCCCGAGAATGTCAATTTTTGCTAAAAGGCTACTGAGAACAAACCTATCTTAAAACTTTCAACTTTGAAGTGCTCCGGTCAGGAATCGAACTCAGGAACAAGTGATTGGGAGGCAAGAATGCTTTACAATACACCAACCAACCAAACATGTCAGTGATAGAATTTACATGGCCTTTGAATGAATTACCTCAGCTTGCACATTACTATGGTCCAAATATGGCCAGCACATCTTTTTCCAATTCGCTAACCACTTCTTTCAAAAAGATGACCTTTCAAAAAGTTTTGAACTAACTACATCAGCCACATAAAGTGTTCATCTTATAAATATGAAAAATTAACCAAAATATATTGAGTGGAACAGTTTCAAATCAGCATTTGAATATCAGTACCGGTGTTGGCCAATTTTTGATGTCGCCATAGATATTGGCAGGGATGCCCT
Organism: Alitta virens; assembly: GCA_932294295.1. Classification (NCBI taxonomy): domain Eukaryota; kingdom Metazoa; phylum Annelida; class Polychaeta; order Phyllodocida; family Nereididae; genus Alitta; species Alitta virens. The sequence continues at coordinate 22,538,997 of OW028578.1, read as the reverse complement.
CAGCTAATGTTGCAAAAAAGTAATCCATATGAGGAAAAAAAGATTACAATTAATGCAACAAAGAATACAATCCACACAAATATTGGGTTTGTTTAAATTTTTTATTAATTGACCTAGAACTAATTTATTTATTTATTAGTTCAATTACAAATTTCTCAGTTGGCGCATTCAGTACCCTTAAGTGTAATTGTTTTTTGTTGAAAAAACAATCAACAAACATAATTTCATATCAAAGTAATGCTTATGTAATACTTCGGCAGCCATTTCCCCCAGGCCTCTATGCCTTCTCCCTTGCCCCCCTGACAAACATTCAACTATTAGATATTCATTTGATATGGAGTGAAGGGGCAGGGGGATGACTGGAGGGGCATTGGGGGCCTTCAGCAACAATTTCCCCCTGGCCTCAATGTTCTCCTTTGCCCCCTGTCCAATTCTTCATATTGTACAGTTAAATCAGCCCAACTTACTCAATTTAAGTCATCCTTGTTATTATAAAACCAAAAAATTAAGTTGAACTACTACTACAACTAACATCCTGCTGCAGCACTGTAGTGGCCCCTTCACCCCCGAGAATGTCAATTTTTGCTAAAAGGCTACTGAGAACAAACCTATCTTAAAACTTTCAACTTTGAAGTGCTCCGGTCAGGAATCGAACTCAGGAACAAGTGATTGGGAGGCAAGAATGCTTTACAATACACCAACCAACCAAACATGTCAGTGATAGAATTTACATGGCCTTTGAATGAATTACCTCAGCTTGCACATTACTATGGTCCAAATATGGCCAGCACATCTTTTTCCAATTCGCTAACCACTTCTTTCAAAAAGATGACCTTTCAAAAAGTTTTGAACTAACTACATCAGCCACATAAAGTGTTCATCTTATAAATATGAAAAATTAACCAAAATATATTGAGTGGAACAGTTTCAAATCAGCATTTGAATATCAGTACCGGTGTTGGCCAATTTTTGATGTCGCCATAGACATTGGCAGGAATGCCCTCAGCTAATGTTGCAAAAAAGTAATCCATATGAGGAAAAAAAGATTACAATTAATGCAACAAAGAATACAATCCACACAAATATTGGGTTTGTTTAAATTTTTTATTAATTGACCTAGAACTAATTTATTTATTTATTAGTTCAATTACAAATTTCTCAGTTGGCGCATTCAGTACCCTTAAGTGTAATTGTTTTTTGTTGAAAAAACAATCAACAAACATAATTTCATATCAAAGTAATGCTTATGTAATACTTCGGCAGCCATTTCCCCCAGGCCTCTATGCCTTCTCCCTTGCCCCCCTGACAAACATTCAACTATTAGATATTCATTTGATATGGAGTGAAGGGGCAGGGGGACGACTGGAGGGGCATTGGGGGCCTTCAGCAACAATTTCCCCCTGGCCTCAATGTTCTCCTTTGCCCCCTGTCCAATTCTTCATATTGTACAGTTAAATCAGCCCAACTTACTCAATTTAAGCCATCCTTGTTATTATAAAACCAAAAAATTAAGTTGAACTACTACTACAACTAACATCCTGCTGCAGCACTGTAGTGGCCCCTTCACCCCCGAGAATGTCAATTTTTGCTAAAAGGCTACTGAGAACAAACCTATCTTAAAACTTTCAACTTTGAAGTGCTCCGGTCAGGAATCGAACTCAGGAACAAGTGATTGGGAGGCAAGAATGCTTTACAATACACCAACCAACCAAACATGTCAGTGATAGAATTTACATGGCCTTTGAATGAATTACCTCAGCTTGCACATTACTATGGTCCAAATATGGCCAGCACATCTTTTTCCAATTCGCTAACCACTTCTTTCAAAAAGATGACCTTTCAAAAAGTTTTGAACTAACTACATCAGCCACATAAAGTGTTCATCTTATAAATATGAAAAATTAACCAAAATATATTGAGTGGAACAGTTTCAAATCAGCATTTGAATATCAGTACCGGTGTTGGCCAATTTTTGATGTCGCCATAGATATTGGCAGGGATGCCCTCAGCTAATGTTGCAAAAAAGTAATCCATATGAGGAAAAAAAGATTACAATTAATGCAACAAAGAATACAATCCACACAAATATTGGGTTTGTTTAAATTTTTTATTAATTGACCTAGAACTAATTTATTTATTTATTAGTTCAATTACAAATTTCTCAGTTGGCGCATTCAGTACCCTTAAGTGTAATTGTTTTTTGTTGAAAAAACAATCAACAAACATAATTTCATATCAAAGTAATGCTTATGTAATACTTCGGCAGCCATTTCCCCCAGGCCTCTATGCCTTCTCCCTTGCCCCCCTGACAAACATTCAACTATTAGATATTCATTTGATATGGAGTGAAGGGGCAGGGGGACGACTGGAGGGGCATTGGGGGCCTTCAGCAACAATTTCCCTCTGGCCTCAATGTTCTCCTTTGCCCCCTGTCCAATTCTTCATATTGTACAGTTAAATCAGCCCAACTTACTCAATTTAAGTCATCCTTGTTATTATAAAACCAAAAAATTAAGTTGAACTACTACTACAACTAACATCCTGCTGCAGCACTGTAGTGGCCCCTTCACCCCCGAGAATGTCAATTTTTGCTAAAAGGCTACTGAGAACAAACCTATCTTAAAACTTTCAACTTTGAAGTGCTCCGGTCAGGAATCGAACTCAGGAACAAGTGATTGGGAGGCAAGAATGCTTTACAATACACCAACCAACCAAACATGTCAGTGATAGAATTTACATGGCCTTTGAATGAATTACCTCAGCTTGCACATTACTATGGTCCAAATATGGCCAGCACATCTTTTTCCAATTCACTAACCACTTCTTTCAAAAAGATGACCTTTCAAAAAGTTTTGAACTAACTACATCAGCCACATAAAGTGTTCATCTTATAAATATGAAAAATTAACCAAAATATATTGAGTGGAACAGTTTCAAATCAGCATTTGAATATCAGTACCGGTGTTGGCCAATTTTTGATGTCGCCATAGATATTGGCAGGAATGCCCTCAGCTAATGTTGCAAAAAAGTAATCCATATGAGGAAAAAAAGATTACAATTAATGCAACAAAGAATACAATCCACACAAATATTGGGTTTGTTTAAATTTTTTATTAATTGACCTAGAACTAATTTATTTATTTATTAGTTCAATTACAAATTTCTCAGTTGGCGCATTCAGTACCCTTAAGTGTAATTGTTTTTTGTTGAAAAAACAATCAACAAACATAATTTCATATCAAAGTAATGCTTATGTAATACTTCGGCAGCCATTTCCCCCAGGCCTCTATGCCTTCTCCCTTGCCCCCCTGACAAACATTCAACTATTAGATATTCATTTGATATGGAGTGAAGGGGCAGGGGGACGACTGGAGGGGCATTGGGGGCCTTCAGCAACAATTTCCCCCTGGCCTCAATGTTCTCCTTTGCCCCCTGTCCAATTCTTCATATTGTACAGTTAAATCAGCCCAACTTACTCAATTTAAGTCATCCTTGTTATTATAAAACCAAAAAATTAAGTTGAACTACTACTACAACTAACATCCTGCTGCAGCACTGTAGTGGCCCCTTCACCCCCGAGAATGTCAATTTTTGCTAAAAGGCTACTGAGAACAAACCTATCTTAAAACTTTCAACTTTGAAGTGCTCCGGTCAGGAATCGAACTCAGGAACAAGTGATTGGGAGGCAAGAATGCTTTACAATACACCAACCAACCAAACATGTCAGTGATAGAATTTACATGGCCTTTGAATGAATTACCTCAGCTTGCACATTACTATGGTCCAAATATGGCCAGCACATCTTTTTCCAATTCGCTAACCACTTCTTTCAAAAAGATGACCTTTCAAAAAGTTTTGAACTAACTACATCAGCCACATAAAGTGTTCATCTGATAAATATGAAAAATTGTCCAAAATATATTGAGTGGAACAGTTTCAAATCAGCATTTGAATATCAGTACCGGTGTTGGCCAATTTTTGATGTCGCCATAGATATTGGCAGGGATGCCCTCAGCTAATGTTGCAAAAAAGTAATCCATATGAGGAAAAAAAGATTACAATTAATGCAACAAAGAATACAATCCACACAAATATTGGGTTTGTTTAAATTTTTTATTAATTGACCTAGAACTAATTTATTTATTTATTAGTTCAATTACAAATTTCTCAGTTGGCGCATTCAGTACCCTTAAGTGTAATTGTTTTTTGTTGAAAAAACAATCAACAAACATAATTTCATATCAAAGTAATGCTTATGTAATACTTCGGCAGCCATTTCCCCCAGGCCTCTATGCCTTCTCCCTTGCCCCCCTGACAAACATTCAACTATTAGATATTCATTTGATATGGAGTGAAGGGGCAGGGGGACGACTGGAGGGGCATTGGGGGCCTTCAGCAACAATTTCCCCCTGGCCTCAATGTTCTCCTTTGCCCCCTGTCCAATTCTTCATATTGTACAGTTAAATCAGCCCAACTTACTCAATTTAAGTCATCCTTGTTATTATAAAACCAAAAAATTAAGTTGAACTACTACTACAACTAACATCCTGCTGCAGCACTGTAGTGGCCCCTTCACCCCCGAGAATGTCAATTTTTGCTAAAAGGCTACTGAGAACAAACCTATCTTAAAACTTTCAACTTTGAAGTGCTCCGGTCAGGAATCGAACTCAGGAACAAGTGATTGGGAGGCAAGAATGCTTTACAATACACCAACCAACCAAACATGTCAGTGATAGAATTTACATGGCCTTTGAATGAATTACCTCAGCTTGCACATTACTATGGTCCAAATATGGCCAGCACATCTTTTTCCAATTCACTAACCACTTCTTTCAAAAAGATGACCTTTCAAAAAGTTTTGAACTAACTACATCAGCCACATAAAGTGTTCATCTTATAAATATGAAAAATTAACCAAAATATATTGAGTGGAACAGTTTCAAATCAGCATTTGAATATCAGTACCGGTGTTGGCCAATTTTTGATGTCGCCATAGATATTGGCAGGGATGCCCTCAGCTAATGTTGCAAAAAAGTAATCCATATGAGGAAAAAAAGATTACAATTAATGCAACAAAGAATACAATCCACACAAATATTGGGTTTGTTTAAATTTTTTATTAATTGACCTAGAACTAATTTATTTATTTATTAGTTCAATTACAAATTTCTCAGTTGGCGCATTCAGTACCCTTAAGTGTAATTGTTTTTTGTTGAAAAAACAATCAACAAACATAATTTCATATCAAAGTAATGCTTATGTAATACTTCGGCAGCCATTTCCCCCAGGCCTCTATGCCTTCTCCCTTGCCCCCCTGACAAACATTCAACTATTAGATATTCATTTGATATGGAGTGAAGGGGCAGGGGGTCGACTGGAGGGGCATTGGGGGCCTTCAGCAACAATTTCCCCCTGGCCTCAATGTTCTCCTTTGCCCCCTGTCCAATTCTTCATATTGTACAGTTAAATCAGCCCAACTTACTCAATTTAAGTCATCCTTGTTATTATAAAACCAAAAAATTAAGTTGAACTACTACTACAACTAACATCCTGCTGCAGCACTGTAGTGGCCCCTTCACCCCCGAGAATGTCAATTTTTGCTAAAAGGCTACTGAGAACAAACCTATCTTAAAACTTTCAACTTTGAAGTGCTCCGGTCAGGAATCGAACTCAGGAACAAGTGATTGGGAGGCAAGAATGCTTTACAATACACCAACCAACCAAACATGTCAGTGATAGAATTTACATGGCCTTTGAATAAATTACCTCAGCTTGCACATTACTATGGTCCAAATATGGCCAGCACATCTTTTTCCAATTCGCTAACCACTTCTTTCAAAAAGATGACCTTTCAAAAAGTTTTGAACTAACTACATCAGCCACATAAAGTGTTCATCTTATAAATATGAAAAATTAACCAAAATATATTGAGTGGAACAGTTTCAAATCAGCATTTGAATATCAGTACCGGTGTTGGCCAATTTTTGATGTCGCCATAGATATTGGCAGGAATGCCCTCAGCTAATGTTGCAAAAAAGTAATCCATATGAGGAAAAAAAGATTACAATTAATGCAACAAAGAATACAATCCACACAAATATTGGGTTTGTTTAAATTTTTTATTAATTGACCTAGAACTAATTTATTTATTTATTAGTTCAATTACAAATTTCTCAGTTGGCGCATTCAGTACCCTTAAGTGTAATTGTTTTTTGTTGAAAAAACAATCAACAAACATAATTTCATATCAAAGTAGTGCTTATGTAATACTTCGGCAGCCATTTCCCCCAGGCCTCTATGCCTTCTCCCTTGCCCCCCTGACAAACATTCAACTATTAGATATTCATTTGATATGGAGTGAAGGGGCAGGGGGACGACTGGAGGGGCATTGGGGGCCTTCAGCAACAATTTCCCCCTGGCCTCAATGTTCTCCTTTGCCCCCTGTCCAATTCTTCATATTGTACAGTTAAATCAGCCCAACTTACTCAATTTAAGTCATCCTTGTTATTATAAAACCAAAAAATTAAGTTGAACTACTACTACAACTAACATCCTGCTGCAGCACTGTAGTGGCCCCTTCACCCCCGAGAATGTCAATTTTTGCTAAAAGGCTATTGAGAACAAACCTATCTTAAAACTTTCAACTTTGAAGTGCTCCGGTCAGGAATCGAACTCAGGAACAAGTGATTGGGAGGCAAGAATGCTTTACAATACACCAACCAACCAAACATGTCAGTGATAGAATTTACATGGCCTTTGAATGAATTACCTCAGCTTGCACATTACTATGGTCCAAATATGGCCAGCACATCTTTTTCCAATTCGCTAACCACTTCTTTCAAAAAGATGACCTTTCAAAAAGTTTTGAACTAACTACATCAGCCACATAAAGTGTTCATCTTATAAATATGAAAAATTAACCAAAATATATTGAGTGGAACAGTTTCAAATCAGCATTTGAATATCAGTACCGGTGTTGGCCAATTTTTGATGTCGCCATAGATATTGGCAGGGATGCCCTCAGCTAATGTTGCAAAAAAGTAATCCATATGAGGAAAAAAAGATTACAATTAATGCAACAAAGAATACAATCCACACAAATATTGGGTTTGTTTAAATTTTTTATTAATTGACCTAGAACTAATTTACTTATTTATTAGTTCAATTACAAATTTCTCAGTTGGCGCATTCAGTACCCTTAAGTGTAATTGTTTTTTGTTGAAAAAACAATCAACAAACATAATTTCATATCAAAGTAATGCTTATGTAATACTTCGGCAGCCATTTCCCCCAGGCCTCTATGCCTTCTCCCTTGCCCCCCTGACAAACATTCAACTATTAGATATTCATTTGATATGGAGTGAAGGGGCAGGGGGACGACTGGAGGGGCATTGGGGGCCTTCAGCAACAATTTCCCCCTGGCCTCAATGTTCTCCTTTGCCCCCTGTCCAATTCTTCATATTGTACAGTTAAATCAGCCCAACTTACTCAATTTAAGTCATCCTTGTTATTATAAAACCAAAAAATTAAGTTGAACTACTACTACAACTAACATCCTGCTGCAGCACTGTAGTGGCCCCTTCACCCCCGAGAATGTCAATTTTTGCTAAAAGGCTATTGAGAACAAACCTATCTTAAAACTTTCAACTTTGAAGTGCTCCGGTCAGGAATCGAACTCAGGAACAAGTGATTGGGAGGCAAGAATGCTTTACAATACACCAACCAACCAAACATGTCAGTGATAGAATTTACATGGCCTTTGAATGAATTACCTCAGCTTGCACATTACTATGGTCCAAATATGGCCAGCACATCTTTTTCCAATTCGCTAACCACTTCTTTCAAAAAGATGACCTTTCAAAAAGTTTTGAACTAACTACATCAGCCACATAAAGTGTTCATCTTATAAATATGAAAAATTAACCAAAATATATTGAGTGGAACAGTTTCAAATCAGCATTTGAATATCAGTACCGGTGTTGGCCAATTTTTGATGTCGCCATAGATATTGGCAGGGATGCCCTCAGCTAATGTTGCAAAAAAGTAATCCATATGAGGAAAAAAAGATTACAATTAATGCAACAAAGAATACAATCCACACAAATATTGGGTTTGTTTAAATTTTTTATTAATTGACCTAGAACTAATTTATTTATTTATTAGTTCAATTACAAATTTCTCAGTTGGCGCATTCAGTACCCTTAAGTGTAATTGTTTTTTGTTGAAAAGACAATCAACAAACATAATTTCATATCAAAGTAATGCTTATGTAATACTTCGGCAGCCATTTCCCCCAGGCCTCTATGCCTTCTCCCTTGCCCCCCTGACAAACATTCAACTATTAGATATTCATTTGATATGGAGTGAAGGGGCAGGGGGACGACTGGAGGGGCATTGGGGGCCTTCAGCAACAATTTCCCCCTGGCCTCAATGTTCTCCTTTGCCCCCTGTCCAATTCTTCATATTGTACAGTTAAATCAGCCCAACTTACTCAATTTAAGTCATCCTTGTTATTATAAAACCAAAAAATTAAGTTGAACTACTACTACAACTAACATCCTGCTGCAGCACTGTAGTGGCCCCTTCACCCCCGAGAATGTCAATTTTTGCTAAAAGGCTATTGAGAACAAACCTATCTTAAAACTTTCAACTTTGAAGTGCTCCGGTCAGGAATCGAACTCAGGAACAAGTGATTGGGAGGCAAGAATGCTTTACAATACACCAACCAACCAAACATGTCAGTGATAGAATTTACATGGCCTTTGAATGAATTACCTCAGCTTGCACATTACTATGGTCCAAATATGGCCAGCACATCTTTTTCCAATTCGCTAACCACTTCTTTCAAAAAGATGACCTTTCAAAAAGTTTTGAACTAACTACATCAGCCACATAAAGTGTTCATCTTATAAATATGAAAAATTAACCAAAATATATTGAGTGGAACAGTTTCAAATCAGCATTTGAATATCAGTACCGGTGTTGGCCAATTTTTGATGTCGCCATAGATATTGGCAGGGATGCCCTCAGCTAATGTTGCAAAAAAGTAATCCATATGAGGAAAAAAAGATTACAATTAATGCAACAAAGAATACAATCCACACAAATATTGGGTTTGTTTAAATTTTTTATTAATTGACCTAGAACTAATTTATTTATTTATTAGTTCAATTACAAATTTCTCAGTTGGCGCATTCAGTACCCTTAAGTGTAATTGTTTTTTGTTGAAAAAACAATCAACAAACATAATTTCATATCAAAGTAATGCTTATGTAATACTTCGGCAGCCATTTCCCCCAGGCCTCTATGCCTTCTCCCTTGCCCCCCTGACAAACATTCAACTATTAGATATTCATTTGATATGGAGTGAAGGGGCAGGGGGATGACTGGAGGGGCATTGGGGGCCTTCAGCAACAATTTCCCCCTGGCCTCAATGTTCTCCTTTGCCCCCTGTCCAATTCTTCATATTGTACAGTTAAATCAGCCCAACTTACTCAATTTAAGTCATCCTTGTTATTATAAAACCAAAAAATTAAGTTGAACTACTACTACAACTAACATCCTGCTGCAGCACTGTAGTGGCCCCTTCACCCCCGAGAATGTCAATTTTTGCTAAAAGGCTACTGAGAACAAACCTATCTTAAAACTTTCAACTTTGAAGTGCTCCGGTCAGGAATCGAACTCAGGAACAAGTGATTGGGAGGCAAGAATGCTTTACAATACACCAACCAACCAAACATGTCAGTGATAGAATTTACATGGCCTTTGAATGAATTACCTCAGCTTGCACATTACTATGGTCCAAATATGGCCAGCACATCTTTTTCCAATTCGCTAACCACTTCTTTCAAAAAGACGACCTTTCAAAAAGTTTTGAACTAACTACATCAGCCACATAAAGTGTTCATCTTATAAATATGAAAAATTAACCAAACTATATTGAGTGGAACAGTTTCAAATCAGCATTTGAATATCAGTACCGGTGTTGGCCAATTTTTGATGTCGCCATAGATATTGGCAGGGATGCCCTCAGCTAATGTTGCAAAAAAGTAATCCATATGAGGAAAAAAAGATTACAATTAATGCAACAAAGAATACAATCCACACAAATATTGGGTTTGTTTAAATTTTTTATTAATTGACCTAGAACTAATTTATTTATTTATTAGTTCAATTACAAATTTCTCAGTTGGCGCATTCAGTACCCTTAAGTGTAATTGTTTTTTGTTGAAAAAACAATCAACAAACATAATTTCATATCAAAGTAATGCTTATGTAATACTTCGGCAGCCATTTCCCCCAGGCCTCTATGCCTTCTCCCTTGCCCCCCTGACAAACATTCAACTATTAGATATTCATTTGATATGGAGTGAAGGGGCAGGGGGACGACTGGAGGGGCATTGGGGGCCTTCAGCAACAATTTCCCCCTGGCCTCAATGTTCTCCTTTGCCCCCTGTCCAATTCTTCATATTGTACAGTTAAATCAGCCCAACTTACTCAATTTAAGTCATCCTTGTTATTATAAAACCAAAAAATTAAGTTGAACTACTACTACAACTAACATCCTGCTGCAGCACTGTAGTGGCCCCTTCACCCCCGAGAATGTCAATTTTTGCTAAAAGGCTACTGAGAACAAACCTATCTTAAAACTTTCAACTTTGAAGTGCTCCGGTCAGGAATCGAACTCAGGAACAAGTGATTGGGAGGCAAGAATGCTTTACAATACACCAACCAACCAAACATGTCAGTGATAGAATTTACATGGCCTTTGAATGAATTACCTCAGCTTGCACATTACTATGGTCCAAATATGGCCAGCACATCTTTTTCCAATTCGCTAACCACTTCTTTCAAAAAGATGACCTTTCAAAAAGTTTTGAACTAACTACATCAGCCACATAAAGTGTTCATCTTATAAATATGAAAAATTAACCAAAATATATTGAGTGGAACAGTTTCAAATCAGCATTTGAATATCAGTACCGGTGTTGGCCAATTTTTGATGTCGCCATAGATATTGGCAGGGATGCCCTCAGCTAATGTTGCAAAAAAGTAATCCATATGAGGAAAAAAAGATTACAATTAATGCAACAAAGAATACAATCCACACAAATATTGGGTTTGTTTAAATTTTTTATTAATTGACCTAGAACTAATTTATTTATTTATTAGTTCAATTACAAATTTCTCAGTTGGCGCATTCAGTACCCTTAAGTGTAATTGTTTTTTGTTGAAAAAACAATCAACAAACATAATTTCATATCAAAGTAATGCTTATGTAATACTTCGGCAGCCATTTCCCCCAGGCCTCTATGCCTTCTCCCTTGCCCCCCTGACAAACATTCAACTATTAGATATTCATTTGATATGGAGTGAAGGGGCAGGGGGACGACTGGAGGGGCATTGGGGGCCTTCAGCAACAATTTCCCCCTGGCCTCAATGTTCTCCTTTGCCCCCTGTCCAATTCTTCATATTGTACAGTTAAATCAGCCCAACTTACTCAATTTAAGTCATCCTTGTTATTATAAAACCAAAAAATTAAGTTGAACTACTACTACAACTAACATCCTGCTGCAGCACTGTAGTGGCCCCTTCACCCCCGAGAATGTCAATTTTTGCTAAAAGGCTATTGAGAACAAACCTATCTTAAAACTTTCAACTTTGAAGTGCTCCGGTCAGGAATCGAACTCAGGAACAAGTGATTGGGAGGCAAGAATGCTTTACAATACACCAACCAACCAAACATGTCAGTGATAGAATTTACATGGCCTTTGAATGAATTACCTCAGCTTGCACATTACTATGGTCCAAATATGGCCAGCACATCTTTTTCCAATTCGCTAACCACTTCTTTCAAAAAGATGACCTTTCAAAAAGTTTTGAACTAACTACATCAGCCACATAAAGTGTTCATCTTATAAATATGAAAAATTAACCAAAATATATTGAGTGGAACAGTTTCAAATCAGCATTTGAATATCAGTACCGGTGTTGGCCAATTTTTGATGTCGCCATAGATATTGGCAGGGATGCCCTCAGCTAATGTTGCAAAAAAGTAATCCATATGAGGAAAAAAAGATTACAATTAATGCAACAAAGAATACAATCCACACAAATATTGGGTTTGTTTAAATTTTTTATTAATTGACCTAGAACTAATTTATTTATTTATTAGTTCAATTACAAATTTCTCAGTTGGCGCATTCAGTACCCTTAAGTGTAATTGTTTTTTGTTGAAAAAACAATCAACAAACATAATTTCATATCAAAGTAATGCTTATGTAATACTTCGGCAGCCATTTCCCCCAGGCCTCTATGCCTTCTCCCTTGCCCCCCTGACAAACATTCAACTATTAGATATTCATTTGATATGGAGTGAAGGGGCAGGGGGACGACTGGAGGGGCATTGGGGGCCTTCAGCAACAATTTCCCCCTGGCCTCAATGTTCTCCTTTGCCCCCTGTCCAATTCTTCATATTGTACAGTTAAATCAGCCCAACTTACTCAATTTAAGTCATCCTTGTTATTATAAAACCAAAAAATTAAGTTGAACTACTACTACAACTAACATCCTGCTGCAGCACTGTAGTGGCCCCTTCACCCCCGAGAATGTCAATTTTTGCTAAAAGGCTATTGAGAACAAACCTATCTTAAAACTTTCAACTTTGAAGTGCTCCGGTCAGGAATCGAACTCAGGAACAAGTGATTGGGAGGCAAGAATGCTTTACAATACACCAACCAACCAAACATGTCAGTGATAGAATTTACATGGCCTTTGAATGAATTACCTCAGCTTGCACATTACTATGGTCCAAATATGGCCAGCACATCTTTTTCCAATTCGCTAACCACTTCTTTCAAAAAGATGACCTTTCAAAAAGTTTTGAACTAACTACATCAGCCACATAAAGTGTTCATCTTATAAATATGAAAAATTAACCAAAATATATTGAGTGGAACAGTTTCAAATCAGCATTTGAATATCAGTACCGGTGTTGGCCAATTTTTGATGTCGCCATAGATATTGGCAGGGATGCCCTCAGCTAATGTTGCAAAAAAGTAATCCATATGAGGAAAAAAAGATTACAATTAATGCAACAAAGAATACAATCCACACAAATATTGGGTTTGTTTAAATTTTTTATTAATTGACCTAGAACTAATTTATTTATTTATTAGTTCAATTACAAATTTCTCAGTTGGCGCATTCAGTACCCTTAAGTGTAATTGTTTTTTGTTGAAAAAACAATCAACAAACATAATTTCATATCAAAGTAATGCTTATGTAATACTTCGGCAGCCATTTCCCCCAGGCCTCTATGCCTTCTCCCTTGCCCCCCTGACAAACATTCAACTATTAGATATTCATTTGATATGGAGTGAAGGGGCAGGGGGACGACTGGAGGGGCATTGGGGGCCTTCAGCAACAATTTCCCCCTGGCCTCAATGTTCTCCTTTGCCCCCTGTCCAATTCTTCATATTGTACAGTTAAATCAGCCCAACTTACTCAATTTAAGTCATCCTTGTTATTATAAAACCAAAAAATTAAGTTGAACTACTACTACAACTAACATCCTGCTGCAGCACTGTAGTGGCCACTTCACCCCCGAGAATGTCAATTTTTGCTAAAAGGCTACTGAGAACAAACCTATCTTAAAACTTTCAACTTTGAAGTGCTCCGGTCAGGAATCGAACTCAGGAACAAGTGATTGGGAGGCAAGAATGCTTTACAATACACCAACCAACCAAACATGTCAGTGATAGAATTTACATGGCCTTTGAATGAATTACCTCAGCTTGCACATTACTATGGTCCAAATATGGCCAGCACATCTTTTTCCAATTCGCTAACCACTTCTTTCAAAAAGATGACCTTTCAAAAAGTTTTGAACTAACTACATCAGCCACATAAAGTGTTCATCTTATAAATATGAAAAATTAACCAAAATATATTGAGTGGAACAGTTTCAAATCAGCATTTGAATATCAGTACCGGTGTTGGCCAATTTTTGATGTCGCCATAGACATTGGCAGGAATGCCCTCAGCTAATGTTGCAAAAAAGTAATCCATATGAGGAAAAAAAGATTACCATTAATGCAACAAAGAATACAATCCACACAAATATTGGGTTTGTTTAAATTTTTTATTAATTGACCTAGAACTAATTTATTTATTTATTAGTTCAATTACAAATTTCTCAGTTGGCGCATTCAGTACCCTTAAGTGTAATTGTTTTTTGTTGAAAAAACAATCAACAAACATAATTTCATATCAAAGTAATGCTTATGTAATACTTCGGCAGCCATTTCCCCCAGGCCTCTATGCCTTCTCCCTTGCCCCCCTGACAAACATTCAACTATTAGATATTCATTTGATATGGAGTGAAGGGGCAGGGGGACGACTGGAGGGGCATTGGGGGCCTTCAGCAACAATTTCCCCCTGTCCTCAATGTTCTCCTTTGCCCCCTGTCCAATTCTTCATATTGTACAGTTAAATCAGCCCAACTTACTCAATTTAAGTCATCCTTGTTATTATAAAACCAAAAAATTAAGTTGAACTACTACTACAACTAACATCCTGCTGCAGCACTGTAGTGGCCCCTTCACCCCCGAGAATGTCAATTTTTGCTAAAAGGCTACTGAGAACAAACCTATCTTAAAACTTTCAACTTTGAAGTGCTCCGGTCAGGAATCGAACTCAGGAACAAGTGATTGGGAGGCAAGAATGCTTTACAATACACCAACCAACCAAACATGTCAGTGATAGAATTTACATGGCCTTTCAATGAATTACCTCAGCTTGCACATTACTATGGTCCAAATATGGCCAGCACATCTTTTTCCAATTCGCTAACAACTTCTTTCAAAAAGATGACCTTTCAAAAAGTTTTGAACTAACTACATCAGCCACATAAAGTGTTCATCTTATAAATATGAAAAATTAACCAAAATATATTGAGTGGAACAGTTTCAAATCAGCATTTGAATATCAGTACCGGTGTTGGCCAATTTTTGATGTCGCCATAGATATTGGCAGGGATGCACTCAGCTAATGTTGCAAAAAAGTAATCCATATGAGGAAAAAAAGATTACAATTAATGCAACAAAGAATACAATCCACACAAATATTGGGTTTGTTTAAATTTTTTATTAATTGACCTAGAACTAATTTATTTATTTATTAGTTCAATTACAAATTTCTCAGTTGGCGCATTCAGTACCCTTAAGTGTAATTGTTTTTTGTTGAAAAAACAATCAACAAACATAATTTCATATCAAAGTAATGCTTATGTAATACTTCGGCAGCCATTTCCCCCAGGCCTCTATGCCTTCTCCCTTGCCCCCCTGACAAACATTCAACTATTAGATATTCATTTGATATGGAGTGAAGGGGCAGGGGGATGACTGGAGGGGCATTGGGGGCCTTCAGCAACAATTTCCCCCTGGCCTCAATGTTCTCCTTTGCCCCCTGTCCAATTCTTCATATTGTACAGTTAAATCAGCCCAACTTACTCAATTTAAGTCATCCTTGTTATTATAAAACCAAAAAATTAAGTTGAACTACTACTACAACTAACATCCTGCTGCAGCACTGTAGTGGCCCCTTCACCCCCGAGAATGTCAATTTTTGCTAAAAGGCTACTGAGAACAAACCTATCTTAAAACTTTCAACTTTGAAGTGCTCCGGTCAGGAATCGAACTCAGGAACAAGTGATTGGGAGGCAAGAATGCTTTACAATACACCAACCAACCAAACATGTCAGTGATAGAATTTACATGGCCTTTGAATGAATTACCTCAGCTTGCACATTACTATGGTCCAAATATGGCCAGCACATCTTTTTCCAATTCGCTAACCACTTCTTTCAAAAAGATGACCTTTCAAAAAGTTTTGAACTAACTACATCAGCCACATAAAGTGTTCATCTTATAAATATGAAAAATTAACCAAAATATATTGAGTGGAACAGTTTCAAATCAGCATTTGAATATCAGTACCGGTGTTGGCCAATTTTTGATGTCGCCATAGATATTGGCAGGGATGCCCTCAGCTAATGTTGCAAAAAAGTAATCCATATGAGGAAAAAAAGATTACAATTAATGCAACAAAGAATACAATCCACACAAATATTGGGTTTGTTTAAATTTTTTATTAATTGACCTAGAACTAATTTATTTATTTATTAGTTCAATTACAAATTTCTCAGTTGGCGCATTCAGTACCCTTAAGTGTAATTGTTTTTTGTTGAAAAAACAATCAACAAACATAATTTCATATCAAAGTAATGCTTATGTAATACTTCGGCAGCCATTTCCCCCAGGCCTCTATGCCTTCTCCCTTGCCCCCCTGACAAACATTCAACTATTAGATATTCATTTGATATGGAGTGAAGGGGCAGGGGGACGACTGGAGGGGCATTGGGGGCCTTCAGCAACAATTTCCCCCTGGCCTCAATGTTCTCCTTTGCCCCCTGTCCAATTCTTCATATTGTACAGTTAAATCAGCCCAACTTACTCAATTTAAGTCATCCTTGTTATTATAAAACCAAAAAATTAAGTTGAACTACTACTACAACTAACATCCTGCTGCAGCACTGTAGTGGCCACTTCACCCCCGAGAATGTCAATTTTTGCTAAAAGGCTACTGAGAACAAACCTATCTTAAAACTTTCAACTTTGAAGTGCTCCGGTCAGGAATCGAACTCAGGAACAAGTGATTGGGAGGCAAGAATGCTTTACAATACACCAACCAACCAAACATGTCAGTGATAGAATTTACATGGCCTTTGAATGAATTACCTCAGCTTGCACATTACTATGGTCCAAATATGGCCAGCACATCTTTTTCCAATTCGCTAACCACTTCTTTCAAAAAGATGACCTTTCAAAAAGTTTTGAACTAACTACATCAGCCACATAAAGTGTTCATCTTATAAATATGAAAAATTAACCAAAATATATTGAGTGGAACAGTTTCAAATCAGCATTTGAATATCAGTACCGGTGTTGGCCAATTTTTGATGTCGCCATAGACATTGGCAGGAATGCCCTCAGCTAATGTTGCAAAAAAGTAATCCATATGAGGAAAAAAAGATTACCATTAATGCAACAAAGAATACAATCCACACAAATATTGGGTTTGTTTAAATTTTTTATTAATTGACCTAGAACTAATTTATTTATTTATTAGTTCAATTACAAATTTCTCAGTTGGCGCATTCAGTACCCTTAAGTGTAATTGTTTTTTGTTGAAAAAACAATCAACAAACATAATTTCATATCAAAGTAATGCTTATGTAATACTTCGGCAGCCATTTCCCCCAGGCCTCTATGCCTTCTCCCTTGCCCCCCTGACAAACATTCAACTATTAGATATTCATTTGATATGGAGTGAAGGGGCAGGGGGACGACTGGAGGGGCATTGGGGGCCTTCAGCAACAATTTCCCCCTGGCCTCAATGTTCTCCTTTGCCCCCTGTCCAATTCTTCATATTGTACAGTTAAATCAGCCCAACTTACTCAATTTAAGTCATCCTTGTTATTATAAAACCAAAAAATTAAGTTGAACTACTACTACAACTAACATCCTGCTGCAGCACTGTAGTGGCCCCTTCACCCCCGAGAATGTCAATTTTTGCTAAAAGGCTACTGAGAACAAACCTATCTTAAAACTTTCAACTTTGAAGTGCTCCGGTCAGGAATCGAACTCAGGAACAAGTGATTGGGAGGCAAGAATGCTTTACAATACACCAACCAACCAAACATGTCAGTGATAGAATTTACATGGCCTTTGAATGAATTACCTCAGCTTGCACATTACTATGGTCCAAATATGGCCAGCACATCTTTTTCCAATTCGCTAACCACTTCTTTCAAAAAGATGACCTTTCAAAAAGTTTTGAACTAACTACATCAGCCACATAAAGTGTTCATCTTATAAAAATGAAAAATTAACCAAAATATATTGAGTGGAACAGTTTCAAATCAGCATTTGAATATCAGTACCGGTGTTGGCCAATTTTTGATGTCGCCATAGATATTGGCAGGGATGCCCTCAGCTAATGTTGCAAAAAAGTAATCCATATGAGGAAAAAAAGATTACAATTAATGCAACAAAGAATACAATCCACACAAATATTGGGTTTGTTTAAATTTTTTATTAATTGACCTAGAACTAATTTATTTATTTATTAGTTCAATTACAAATTTCTCAGTTGGCGCATTCAGTACCCTTAAGTGTAATTGTTTTTTGTTGAAAAAACAATCAACAAACATAATTTCATATCAAAGTAATGCTTATGTAATACTTCGGCAGCCATTTCCCCCAGGCCTCTATGCCTTCTCCCTTGCCCCCCTGACAAACATTCAACTATTAGATATTCATTTGATATGGAGTGAAGGGGCAGGGGGACGACTGGAGGGGCATTGGGGGCCTTCAGCAACAATTTCCCCCTGGCCTCAATGTTCTCCTTTGCCCCCTGTCCAATTCTTCATATTGTACAGTTAAATCAGCCCAACTTACTCAATTTAAGTCATCCTTGTTATTATAAAACCAAAAAATTAAGTTGAACTACTACTACAACTAACATCCTGCTGCAGCACTGTAGTGGCCCCTTCACCCCCGAGAATGTCAATTTTTGCTAAAAGGCTACTGAGAACAAACCTATCTTAAAACTTTCAACTTTGAAGTGCTCCGGTCAGGAATCGAACTCAGGAACAAGTGATTGGGAGGCAAGAATGCTTTACAATACACCAACCAACCAAACATGTCAGTGATAGAATTTACATGGCCTTTCAATGAATTACCTCAGCTTGCACATTACTATGGTCCAAATATGGCCAGCACATCTTTTTCCAATTCGCTAACAACTTCTTTCAAAAAGATGACCTTTCAAAAAGTTTTGAACTAACTACATCAGCCACATAAAGTGTTCATCTTATAAATATGAAAAATTAACCAAAATATATTGAGTGGAACAGTTTCAAATCAGCATTTGAATATCAGTACCGGTGTTGGCCAATTTTTGATGTCGCCATAGATATTGGCAGGGATGCCCTCAGCTAATGTTGCAAAAAAGTAATCCATATGAGGAAAAAAAGATTACAATTAATGCAACAAAGAATACAATCCACACAAATATTGGGTTTGTTTAAATTTTTTATTAATTGACCTAGAACTAATTTATTTATTTATTAGTTCAATTACAAATTTCTCAGTTGGCGCATTCAGTACCCTTAAGTGTAATTGTTTTTTGTTGAAAAAACAATCAACAAACATAATTTCATATCAAAGTAATGCTTATGTAATACTTCGGCAGCCATTTCCCCCAGGCCTCTATGCCTTCTCCCTTGCCCCCCTGACAAACATTCAACTATTAGATATTCATTTGATATGGAGTGAAGGGGCAGGGGGATGACTGGAGGGGCATTGGGGGCCTTCAGCAACAATTTCCCCCTGGCCTCAATGTTCTCCTTTGCCCCCTGTCCAATTCTTCATATTGTACAGTTAAATCAGCCCAACTTACTCAATTTAAGTCATCCTTGTTATTATAAAACCAAAAAATTAAGTTGAACTACTACTACAACTAACATCCTGCTGCAGCACTGTAGTGGCCCCTTCACCCCCGAGAATGTCAATTTTTGCTAAAAGGCTACTGAGAACAAACCTATCTTAAAACTTTCAACTTTGAAGTGCTCCGGTCAGGAATCGAACTCAGGAACAAGTGATTGGGAGGCAAGAATGCTTTACAATACACCAACCAACCAAACATGTCAGTGATAGAATTTACATGGCCTTTGAATGAATTACCTCAGCTTGCACATTACTATGGTCCAAATATGGCCAGCACATCTTTTTCCAATTCGCTAACCACTTCTTTCAAAAAGATGACCTTTCAAAAAGTTTTGAACTAACTACATCAGCCACATAAAGTGTTCATCTTATAAATATGAAAAATTAACCAAAATATATTGAGTGGAACAGTTTCAAATCAGCATTTGAATATCAGTACCGGTGTTGGCCAATTTTTGATGTCGCCATAGATATTGGCAGGGATGCCCTCAGCTAATGTTGCAAAAAAGTAATCCATATGAGGAAAAAAAGATTACAATTAATGCAACAAAGAATACAATCCACACAAATATTGGGTTTGTTTAAATTTTTTATTAATTGACCTAGAACTAATTTATTTATTTATTAGTTCAATTACAAATTTCTCAGTTGGCGCATTCAGTACCCTTAAGTGTAATTGTTTTTTGTTGAAAAAACAATCAACAAACATAATTTCATATCAAAGTAATGCTTATGTAATACTTCGGCAGCCATTTCCCCCAGGCCTCTATGCCTTCTCCCTTGCCCCCCTGACAAACATTCAACTATTAGATATTCATTTGATATGGAGTGAAGGGGCAGGGGGACGACTGGAGGGGCATTGGGGGCCTTCAGCAACAATTTCCCCCTGGCCTCAATGTTCTCCTTTGCCCCCTGTCCAATTCTTCATATTGTACAGTTAAATCAGCCCAACTTACTCAATTTAAGTCATCCTTGTTATTATAAAACCAAAAAATTAAGTTGAACTACTACTACAACTAACATCCTGCTGCAGCACTGTAGTGGCCCCTTCACCCCCGAGAATGTCAATTTTTGCTAAAAGGCTACTGAGAACAAACCTATCTTAAAACTTTCAACTTTGAAGTGCTCCGGTCAGGAATCGAACTCAGGAACAAGTGATTGGGAGGCAAGAATGCTTTACAATACACCAACCAACCAAACATGTCAGTGATAGAATTTACATGGCCTTTGAATGAATTACCTCAGCTTGCACATTACTATGGTCCAAATATGGCCAGCACATCTTTTTCCAATTCGCTAACCACTTCTTTCAAAAAGATGACCTTTCAAAAAGTTTTGAACTAACTACATCAGCCACATAAAGTGTTCATCTTATAAATATGAAAAATTAACCAAAATATATTGAGTGGAACAGTTTCAAATCAGCATTTGAATATCAGTACCGGTGTTGGCCAATTTTTGATGTCGCCATAGATATTGGCAGGAATGCCCTCAGCTAATGTTGCAAAAAAGTAATCCATATGAGGAAAAAAAGATTACAATTAATGCAACAAAGAATACAATCCACACAAATATTGGGTTTGTTTAAATTTTTTATTAATTGACCTAGAACTAATTTATTTATTTATTAGTTCAATTACAAATCAGTTGGCGCATTCAGTACCCTTAAGTGTAATTGTTTTTTGTTGAAAAAACAATCAACAAACATAATTTCATATCAAAGTAATGCTTATGTAATACTTCGGCAGCCATTTCCCCCAGGCCTCTATGCCTTCTCCCTTGCCCCCCTGACAAACATTCAACTATTAGATATTCATTTGATATGGAGTGAAGGGGCAGGGGGACGACTGGAGGGGCATTGGGGGCCTTCAGCAACAATTTCCCCCTGGCCTCAATGTTCTCCTTTGCCCCTGTCCAATTCTTCATATTGTACAGTTAAATCAGCCCAACTTACTCAATTTAAGTCATCCTTGTTATAATAAAACCAAAAAATTAAGTTGAACTACTACTACAACTAACATCCTGCTGCAGCACTGTAGTGGCCCCTTCACCCCCGAGAATGTCAATTTTTGCTAAAAGGCTACTGAGAACAAACCTATCTTAAAACTTTCAACTTTGAAGTGCTCCGGTCAGGAATCGAACTCAGGAACAAGTGATTGGGAGGCAAGAATGCTTTACAATACACCAACCAACCAAACATGTCAGTGATAGAATTTACATGGCCTTTGAATGAATTACCTCAGCTTGCACATTACTATGGTCCAAATATGGCCAGCACATCTTTTTCCAATTCGCTAACCACTTCTTTCAAAAAGATGACCTTTCAAAAAGTTTTGAACTAACTACATCAGCCACATAAAGTGTTCATCTTATAAATATGAAAAATTAACCAAAATATATTGAGTGGAACAGTTTCAAATCAGCATTTGAATATCAGTACCGGTGTTGGCCAATTTTTGATGTCGCCATAGATATTGGCAGGGATGCCCTCAGCTAATGTTGCAAAAAAGTAATCCATATGAGGAAAAAAAGATTACAATTAATGCAACAAAGAATACAATCCACACAAATATTGGGTTTGTTTAAATTTTTTATTAATTGACCTAGAACTAATTTATTTATTTATTAGTTCAATTACAAATTTCTCAGTTGGCGCATTCAGTACCCTTAAGTGTAATTGTTTTTTGTTGAAAAAACAATCAACAAACATAATTTCATATCAAAGTAATGCTTATGTAATACTTCGGCAGCCATTTCCCCCAGGCCTCTATGCCTTCTCCCTTGCCCCCCTGACAAACATTCAACTATTAGATATTCATTTGATATGGAGTGAAGGGGCAGGGGGACGACTGGAGGGGCATTGGGGGCCTTCAGCAACAATTTCCCCCTGGCCTCAATGTTCTCCTTTGCCCCCTGTCCAATTCTTCATATTGTACAGTTAAATCAGCCCAACTTACTCAATTTAAGTCATCCTTGTTATTATAAAACCAAAAAATTAAGTTGAACTACTACTACAACTAACATCCTGCTGCAGCACTGTAGTGGCCCCTTCACCCCCGAGAATGTCAATTTTTGCTAAAAGGCTACTGAGAACAAACCTATCTTAAGACTTTCAACTTTGAAGTGCTCCGGTCAGGAATCGAACTCAGGAACAAGTGATTGGGAGGCAAGAATGCTTTACAATACACCAACCAACCAAACATGTCAGTGATAGAATTTACATGGCCTTTGAATGAATTACCTCAGCTTGCACATTACTATGGTCCAAATATGGCCAGCACATCTTTTTCCAATTCGCTAACCACTTCTTTCAAAAAGATGACCTTTCAAAAAGTTTTGAACTAACTACATCAGCCACATAAAGTGTTCATCTTATAAATATGAAAAATTAACCAAAATATATTGAGTGGAACAGTTTCAAATCAGCATTTGAATATCAGTACCGGTGTTGGCCAATTTTTGATGTCGCCATAGATATTGGCAGGGATGCCCTCAGCTAATGTTGCAAAAAAGTAATCCATATGAGGAAAAAAAGATTACAATTAATGCAACAAAGAATACAATCCACACAAATATTGGGTTTGTTTAAATTTTTTATTAATTGACCTAGAACTAATTTATTTATTTATTAGTTCAATTACAAATTTCTCAGTTGGCGCATTCAGTACCCTTAAGTGTAATTGTTTTTTGTTGAAAAAACAATCAACAAACATAATTTCATATCAAAGTAATGCTTATGTAATACTTCGGCAGCCATTTCCCCCAGGCCTCTATGCCTTCTCCCTTGCCCCCCTGACAAACATTCAACTATTAGATATTCATTTGATATGGAGTGAAGGGGCAGGGGGACGACTGGAGGGGCATTGGGGGCCTTCAGCAACAATTTCCCCCTGGCCTCAATGTTCTCCTTTGCCCCCTGTCCAATTCTTCATATTGTACAGTTAAATCAGCCCAACTTACTCAATTTAAGTCATCCTTGTTATTATACAACCAAAAAATTAAGTTGAACTACTACTACAACTAACATCCTGCTGCAGCACTGTAGTGGCCCCTTCACCCCCGAGAATGTCAATTTTTGCTAAAAGGCTACTGAGAACAAACCTATCTTAAAACTTTCAACTTTGAAGTGCTCCGGTCAGGAATCGAACTCAGGAACAAGTGATTGGGAGGCAAGAATGCTTTACAATACACCAACCAACCAAACATGTCAGTGATAGAATTTACATGGCCTTTGAATGAATTACCTCAGCTTGCACATTACTATGGTCCAAATATGGCCAGCACATCTTTTTCCAATTCGCTAACCACTTCTTTCAAAAAGATGACCTTTCAAAAAGTTTTGAACTAACTACATCAGCCACATAAAGTGTTCATCTTATAAATATGAAAAATTAACCAAAATATATTGAGTGGAACAGTTTCAAATCAGCATTTGAATATCAGTACCGGTGTTGGCCAATTTTTGATGTCGCCATAGATATTGGCAGGGATGCCCTCAGCTAATGTTGCAAAAAAGTAATCCATATGAGGAAAAAAAGATTACAATTAATGCAACAAAGAATACAATCCACACAAATATTGGGTTTGTTTAAATTTTTTATTAATTGACCTAGAACTAATTTATTTATTTATTAGTTCAATTACAAATTTCTCAGTTGGCGCATTCAGTACCCTTAAGTGTAATTGTTTTTTGTTGAAAAAACAATAAACAAACATAATTTCGTATCAAAGTAATGCTTATGTAATACTTCGGCAGCCATTTCCCCCAGGCCTCTATGCCTTCTCCCTTGCCCCCCTGACAAACATTCAACTATTAGATATTCATTTGATATGGAGTGAAGGGGCAGGGGGACGACTGGAGGGGCATTGGGGGCCTTCAGCAACAATTTCCCCCTGGCCTCAATGTTCTCCTTTGCCCCCTGTCCAATTCTTCATATTGTACAGTTAAATCAGCCCAACTTACTCAATTTAAGTCATCCTTGTTATTATAAAACCAAAAAATTAAGTTGAACTACTACTACAACTAACATCCTGCTGCAGCACTGTAGTGGCCCCTTCACCCCCGAGAATGTCAATTTTTGCTAAAAGGCTACTGAGAACAAACCTATCTTAAAACTTTCAACTTTGAAGTGCTCCGGTCAGGAATCGAACTCAGGAACAAGTGATTGGAAGGCAAGAATGCTTTACAATACACCAACCAACCAAACATGTCAGTGATAGAATTTACATGGCCTTTGAATGAATTACCTCAGCTTGCACATTACTATGGTCCAAATATGGCCAGCACATCTTTTTCCAATTCGCTAACAACTTCTTTCAAAAAGATGACCTTTCAAAAAGTTTTGAACTAACTACATCAGCCACATAAAGTGTTCATCTTATAAATATGAAAAATTAACCAAAATATATTGAGTGGAACAGTTTCAAATCAGCATTTGAATATCAGTACCGGTGTTGGCCAATTATTGATGTCGCCATAGATATTGGCAGGAATGCTCTCAGCTAATGTTGCAAAAAAGTAATCCATATGAGGAAAAAAAGATTACAATTAATGCAACAAAGAATACAATCCACACAAATATTGGGTTTGTTTAAATTTTTTATTAATTGACCTAGAACTAATTTATTTATTTATTAGTTCAATTACAAATTTCTCAGTTGGCGCATTCAGTACCCTTAAGTGTAATTGTTTTTTGTTGAAAAAACAATCAACAAACATAATTTCATATCAAAGTAATGCTTATGTAATACTTCGGCAGCCATTTCCCCCAGGCCTCTATGCCTTCTCCCTTGACCCCCTGACAAACATTCAACTATTAGATATTCATTTGATATGGAGTGAAGGGGCAGGGGGACGACTGGAGGGGCATTGGGGGCCTTCAGCAACAATTTCCCCCTGGCCTCAATGTTCTCCTTTGCCCCCTGTCCAATTCTTCATATTGTACAGTTAAATCAGCCCAACTTACTCAATTTAAGTCATCCTTGTTATTATAAAACCAAAAAATTAAGTTGAACTACTACTACAACTAACATCCTGCTGCAGCACTGTAGTGGTCCCTTCACCCCCGAGAATGTCAATTTTTGCTAAAAGGCTACTGAGAACAAACCTATCTTAAAACTTTCAACTTTGAAGTGCTCCGGTCAGGAATCGAACTCAGGAACAAGTGATTGGGAGGCAAGAATGCTTTACAATACACCAACCAACCAAACATGTCAGTGATAGAATTTACATGGCCTTTGAATGAATTACCTCAGCTTGCACATTACTATGGTCCAAATATGGCCAGCACATCTTTTTCCAATTCGCTAACCACTTCTTTCAAAAAGATGACCTTTCAAAAAGTTTTGAACTAACTACATCAGCCACATTAAGTGTTCATCTGATAAATATGAAAAATTAACCAAAATATATTGAGTGGAACAGTTTCAAATCAGCATTTGAATATCAGTACCGGTGTTGGCCAATTTTTGATGTCGCCATAGATATTGGCAGGAATGCCCTCAGCTAATGTTGCAAAAAAGTAATCCATATGAGGAAAAAAAGATTACAATTAATGCAACAAAGAATACAATCCACACAAATATTGGGTTTGTTTAAATTTTTTATTAATTGACCTAGAACTAATTTATTTATTTATTAGTTCAATTACAAATTTCTCAGTTGGCGCATTCAGTACCCTTAAGTGTAATTGTTTTTTGTTGAAAAAACAATCAACAAACATAATTTCATATCAAAGTAATGCTTATGTAATACTTCGGCAGCCATTTCCCCCAGGCCTCTATGCCTTCTCCCTTGCCCCCCTGACAAACATTCAACTATTAGATATTCATTTGATATGGAGTGAAGGGGCAGGGGGACGACTGGAGGGGCATTGGGGGCCTTCAGCAACAATTTCCCCCTGGCCTCAATGTTCTCCTTTGCCCCCTGTCCAATTCTTCATATTGTACAGTTAAATCAGCCCAACTTACTCAATTTAAGTCATCCTTGTTATTATAAAACCAAAAAATTAAGTTGAACTACTACTACAACTAACATCCTGCTGCAGCACTGTAGTGGCCCCTTCACCCCCGAGAATGTCAATTTTTGCTAAAAGGCTACTGAGAACAAACCTATCTTAAAACTTTCAACTTTGAAGTGCTCCGGTCAGGAATCGAACTCAGGAACAAGTGATTGGGAGGCAAGAATGCTTTACAATACACCAACCAACCAAACATGTCAGTGATAGAATTTACATGGCCTTTGAATGAATTACCTCAGCTTGCACATTACTATGGTCCAAATATGGCCAGCACATCTTTTTCCAATTCGCTAACAACTTCTTTCAAAAAGATGACCTTTCAAAAAGTTTTGAACTAACTACATCAGCCACATAAAGTGTTCATCTTATAAATATGAAAAATTAACCAAAATATATTGAGTGGAACAGTTTCAAATCAGCATTTGAATATCAGTACCGGTGTTGGCCAATTATTGATGTCGCCATAGATATTGGCAGGAATGCTCTCAGCTAATGTTGCAAAAAAGTAATCCATATGAGGAAAAAAAGATTACAATTAATGCAACAAAGAATACAATCCACACAAATATTGGGTTTGTTTAAATTTTTTATTAATTGACCTAGAACTAATTTATTTATTTATTAGTTCAATTACAAATTTCTCAGTTGGCGCATTCAGTACCCTTAAGTGTAATTGTTTTTTGTTGAAAAAACAATCAACAAACATAATTTCATATCAAAGTAATGCTTATGTAATACTTCGGCAGCCATTTCCCCCAGGCCTCTATGCCTTCTCCCTTGCCCCCCTGACAAACATTCAACTATTAGATATTCATTTGATATGGAGTGAAGGGGCAGGGGGACGACTGGAGGGGCATTGGGGGCCTTCAGCAACAATTTCCCCCTGGCCTCAATGTTCTCCTTTGCCCCCTGTCCAATTCTTCATATTGTACAGTTAAATCAGCCCAACTTACTCAATTTAAGTCATCCTTGTTATTATAAAACCAAAAAATTAAGTTGAACTACTACTACAACTAACATCCTGCTGCAGCACTGTAGTGGCCCCTTCACCCCCGATAATGTCAATTTTTGCTAAAAGGCTACTGAGAACAAACCTATCTTAAAACTTTCAACTTTGAAGTGCTCCGGTCAGGAATCGAACTCAGGAACAAGTGATTGGGAGGCAAGAATGCTTTACAATACACCAACCAACCAAACATGTCAGTGATAGAATTTACATGGCCTTTGAATGAATTACCTCAGCTTGCACATTACTATGGTCCAAATATGGCCAGCACATCTTTTTCCAATTCGCTAACAACTTCTTTCAAAAAGATGACCTTTCAAAAAGTTTTGAACTAACTACATCAGCCACATAAAGTGTTCATCTTATAAATATGAAAAATTAACCAAAATATATTGAGTGGAACAGTTTCAAATCAGCATTTGAATATCAGTACCGGTGTTGGCCAATTATTGATGTCGCCATAGATATTGGCAGGAATGCTCTCAGCTAATGTTGCAAAAAAGTAATCCATATGAGGAAAAAAAGATTACAATTAATGCAACAAAGAATACAATCCACACAAATATTGGGTTTGTTTAAATTTTTTATTAATTGACCTAGAACTAATTTATTTATTTATTAGTTCAATTACAAATTTCTCAGTTGGCGCATTCAGTACCCTTAAGTGTAATTGTTTTTTGTTGAAAAAACAATCAACAAACATAATTTCATATCAAAGTAATGCTTATGTAATACTTCGGCAGCCATTTCCCCCAGGCCTCTATGCCTTCTCCCTTGCCCCCCTGACAAACATTCAACTATTAGATATTCATTTGATATGGAGTGAAGGGGCAGGGGGACGACTGGAGGGGCATTGGGGGCCTTCAGCAACAATTTCCCCCTGGCCTCAATGTTCTCCTTTGCCCCCTGTCCAATTCTTCATATTGTACAGTTAAATCAGCCCAACTTACACAATTTAAGTCAACCTTGTTATTATAAAACCAAAAAATTAAGTTGAACTACTACTACAACTAACATCCTGCTGCAGCACTGTAGTGGCCCCTTCACCCCCGAGAATGTCAATTTTTGCTAAAAGGCTACTGAGAACAAACCTATCTTAAAACTTTCAACTTTGAAGTGCTCCGGTCAGGAATCGAACTCAGGAACAAGTGATTGGGAGGCAAGAATGCTTTACAATACACCAACCAACCAAACATGTCAGTGATAGAATTTACATGGCCTTTGAATGAATTACCTCAGCTTGCACATTACTATGGTCCAAATATGGCCAGCACATCTTTTTCCAATTCGCTAACAACTTCTTTCAAAAAGATGACCTTTCAAAAAGTTTTGAACTAACTACATCAGCCACATAAAGTGTTCATCTTATAAATATGAAAAATTAACCAAAATATATTGAGTGGAACAGTTTCAAATCAGCATTTGAATATCAGTACCGGTGTTGGCCAATTTTTGATGTCGCCATAGATATTGGCAGGAATGCTCTCAGCTAATGTTGCAAAAAAGTAATCCATATGAGGAAAAAAAGATTACAATTAATGCAACAAAGAATACAATCCACACAAATATTGGGTTTGTTTAAATTTTTTATTAATTGACCTAGAACTAATTCATTTATTTATTAGTTCAATTACAAATTTCTCAGTTGGCGCATTCAGTACCCTTAAGTGTAATTGTTTTTTGTTGAAAAAACAATAAACAAACATAATTTCGTATCAAAGTAATGCTTATGTAATACTTCGGCAGCCATTTCCCCCAGGCCTCTATGCCTTCTCCCTTGCCCCCCTGACAAACATTCAACTATTAGATATTCATTTGATATGGAGTGAAGGGGCAGGGGGACGACTGGAGGGGCATTGGGGGCCTTCAGCAACAATTTCCCCCTGGCCTCAATGTTCTCCTTTGCCCCCTGTCCAATTCTTCATATTGTACAGTTAAATCAGCCCAACTTACTCAATTTAAGTCATCCTTGTTATTATAAAACCAAAAAATTAAGTTGAACTACTACTACAACTAACATCCTGCTGCAGCACTGTAGTGGCCCCTTCACCCCCGAGAATGTCAATTTTTGCTAAAAGGCTACTGAGAACAAACCTATCTTAAAACTTTCAACTTTGAAGTGCTCCGGTCAGGAATCGAACTCAGGAACAAGTGATTGGGAGGCAAGAATGCTTTACAATACACCAACCAACCAAACATGTCAGTGATAGAATTTACATGGCCTTTGAATGAATTACCTCAGCTTGCACATTACTATGGTCCAAATATGGCCAGCACATCTTTTTCCAATTCGCTAACAACTTCTTTCAAAAAGATGACCTTTCAAAAAGTTTTGAACTAACTACATCAGCCACATAAAGTGTTCATCTTATAAATATGAAAAATTAACCAAAATATATTGAGTGGAACAGTTTCAAATCAGCATTTGAATATCAGTACCGGTGTTGGCCAATTTTTGATGTCGCCATAGATATTGGCAGGAATGCTCTCAGCTAATGTTGCAAAAAAGTAATCCATATGAGGAAAAAAAGATTACAATTAATGCAACAAAGAATACAATCCACACAAATATTGGGTTTGTTTAAATTTTTTATTAATTGACCTAGAACTAATTTATTTATTTATTAGTTCAATTACAAATTTCTCAGTTGGCGCATTCAGTACCCTTAAGTGTAATTGTTTTTTGTTGAAAAAACAATCAACAAACATAATTTCATATCAAAGTAATGCTTATGTACTACTTTGGCAGCCATTTCCCCCAGGCCTCTATGCCTTCTCCCTTGACCCCCTGACAAACATTCAACTATTAGATATTCATTTGATATGGAGTGAAGGGGCAGGGGGACGACTGGAGGGGCATTGGGGGCCTTCAGCAACAATTTCCCCCTGGCCTCAATGTTCTCCTTTGCCCCCTGTCCAATTCTTCATATTGTACAGTTAAATCAGCCCAACTTACTCAATTTAAGTCATCCTTGTTATTATAAAACCAAAAAATTAAGTTGAACTACTACTACAACTAACATCCTGCTGCAGCACTGTAGTGGCCCCTTCACCCCCGAGAATGTCAATTTTTGCTAAAAGGCTACTGAGAACAAACCTATCTTAAAACTTTCAACTTTGAAGTGCTCCGGTCAGGAATCGAACTCAGGAACAAGTGATTGGGAGGCAAGAATGCTTTACAATACACCAACCAACCAAACATGTCAGTGATAGAATTTACATGGCATTTGAATGAATTACCTCAGCTTGCACATTACTATGGTCCAAATATGGCCAGCACATCTTTTTCCAATTCGCTAACCACTTCTTTCAAAAAGATGACCTTTCAAAAAGTTTTGAACTAACTACATCAGCCACATAAAGTGTTCATCTTATAAATATGAAAAATTAACCAAAATATATTGAGTGGAACAGTTTCAAATCAGCATTTGAATATCAGTACCGGTGTTGGCCAATTTTTGATGTCGCCATAGATATTGGCAGGAATGCCCTCAGCTAATGTTGCAAAAAAGTAATCCATATGAGGAAAAAAAGATTACAATTAATGCAACAAAGAATACAATCCACACAAATATTGGGTTTGTTTAAATTTTTTATTAATTGACCTAGAACTAATTTATTTATTTATTAGTTCAATTACAAATTTCTCAGTTGGCGCATTCAGTACCCTTAAGTGTAATTGTTTTTTGTTGAAAAAACAATCAACAAACATAATTTCATATCAAAGTAATGCTTATGTAATACTTCGGCAGCCATTTCCCCCAGGCCTCTATGCCTTCTCCCTTGCCCCCCTGACAAACATTCAACTATTAGATATTCATTTGATATGGAGTGAAGGGGCAGGGGGACGACTGGAGGGGCATTGGGGGCCTTCAGCAACAATTTCCCCCTGGCCTCAATGTTCTCCTTTGCCCCCTGTCCAATTCTTCATATTGTACAGTTAAATCAGCCCAACTTACTCAATTTAAGTCATCCTTGTTATTATAAAACCAAAAAATTAAGTTGAACTACTACTACAACTAACATCCTGCTGCAGCACTGTAGTGGCCCCTTCACCCCCGAGAATGTCAATTTTTGCTAAAAGGCTACTGAGAACAAACCTATCTTAAAACTTTCAACTTTGAAGTGCTCCGGTCAGGAATCGAACTCAGGAACAAGTGATTGGGAGGCAAGAATGCTTTACAATACACCAACCAACCAAACATGTCAGTGATAGAATTTACATGGCCTTTGAATGAATTACCTCAGCTTGCACATTACTATGGTCCAAATATGGCCAGCACATCTTTTTCCAATTCGCTAACAACTTCTTTCAAAAAGATGACCTTTCAAAAAGTTTTGAACTAACTACATCAGCCACATAAAGTGTTCATCTTATAAATATGAAAAATTAACCAAAATATATTGAGTGGAACAGTTTCAAATCAGCATTTGAATATCAGTACCGGTGTTGGCCAATTATTGATGTCGCCATAGATATTGGCAGGAATGCTCTCAGCTAATGTTGCAAAAAAGTAATCCATATGAGGAAAAAAAGATTACAATTAATGCAACAAAGAATACAATCCACACAAATATTGGGTTTGTTTAAATTTTTTATTAATTGACCTAGAACTAATTTATTTATTTATTAGTTCAATTACAAATTTCTCAGTTGGCGCATTCAGTACCCTTAAGTGTAATTGTTTTTTGTTGAAAAAACAATCAACAAACATAATTTCATATCAAAGTAATGCTTATGTAATACTTCGGCAGCCATTTCCCCCAGGCCTCTATGCCTTCTCCCTTGCCCCCCTGACAAACATTCAACTATTAGATATTCATTTGATATGGAGTGAAGGGGCAGGGGGACGACTGCAGGGGCATTGGGGGCCTTCAGCAACAATTTCCCCCTGGCCTCAATGTTCTCCTTTGCCCCCTGTCCAATTCTTCATATTGTACAGTTAAATCAGCCCAACTTACTCAATTTAAGTCATCCTTGTTATTATAAAACCAAAAAATTAAGTTGAACTACTACTACAACTAACATCCTGCTGCAGCACTGTAGTGGCCCCTTCACCCCCGAGAATGTCAATTTTTGCTAAAAGGCTACTGAGAACAAACCTATCTTAAAACTTTCAACTTTGAAGTGCTCCGGTCAGGAATCGAACTCAGGAACAAGTGATTGGGAGGCAAGAATGCTTTACAATACACCAACCAACCAAACATGTCAGTGATAGAATTTACATGGCCTTTGAATGAATTACCTCAGCTTGCACATTACTATGGTCCAAATATGGCCAGCACATCTTTTTCCAATTCACTAACAACTTCTTTCAAAAAGATGACCTTTCAAAAAGTTTTGAACTAACTACATCAGCCACATAAAGTGTTCATCTTATAAATATGAAAAATTAACCAAAATATATTGAGTGGAACAGTTTCAAATCAGCATTTGAATATCAGTACCGGTGTTGGCCAATTTTTGATGTCGCCATAGATATTGGCAGGAATGCTCTCAGCTAATGTTGCAAAAAAGTAATCCATATGAGGAAAAAAAGATTACAATTAATGCAACAAAGAATACAATCCACACAAATATTGGGTTTGTTTAAATTTTTTATTAATTGACCTAGAACTAATTTATTTATTTATTAGTTCAATTACAAATTTCTCAGTTGGCGCATTCAGTACCCTTAAGTGTAATTGTTTTTTGTTGAAAAAACAATCAACAAACATAATTTCATATCAAAGTAATGCTTATGTAATACTTCGGCAGCCATTTCCCCCAGGCCTCTATGCCTTCTCCCTTGCCCCCCTGACAAACATTCAACTATTAGATATTCATTTGATATGGAGTGAAGGGGCAGGGGGACGACTGGAGGGGCATTGGGGGCCTTCAGCAACAATTTCCCCCTGGCCTCAATGTTCTCCTTTGCCCCCTGTCCAATTCTTCATATTGTACAGTTAAATCAGCCCAACTTACTCAATTTAAGTCATCCTTGTTATTATAAAACCAAAAAATTAAGTTGAACTACTACTACAACTAACATCCTGCTGCAGCACTGTAGTGGCCCCTTCACCCCCGAGAATGTCAATTTTTGCTAAAAGGCTACTGAGAACAAACCTATCTTAAAACTTTCAACTTTGAAGTGCTCCGGTCAGGAATCGAACTCAGGAACAAGTGATTGGGAGGCAAGAATGCTTTACAATACACCAACCAACCAAACATGTCAGTGATAGAATTTACATGGCCTTTGAATGAATTACCTCAGCTTGCACATTACTATGGTCCAAATATGGCCAGCACATCTTTTTCCAATTCGCTAACCACTTCTTTCAAAAAGATGACCTTTCAAAAAGTTTTGAACTAACTACATCAGCCACATAAAGTGTTCATCTTATAAATATGAAAAATTAACCAAAATATATTGAGTGGAACAGTTTCAAATCAGCATTTGAATATCAGTACCGGTGTTGGCCAATTTTTGATGTCGCCATAGATATTGGCAGGAATGCTCTCAGCTAATGTTGCAAAAAAGTAATCCATATGAGGAAAAAAAAATTACAATTAATGCAACAAAGAATACAATCCACACAAATATTGGGTTTGTTTAAATTTTTTATTAATTGACCTAGAACTAATTTATTTATTTATTAGTTCAATTACAAATTTCTCAGTTGGCGCATTCAGTACCCTTAAGTGTAATTGTTTTTTGTTGAAAAAACAATCAACAAACATAATTTCATATCAAAGTAATGCTTATGTAATACTTCGGCAGCCATTTCCCCCAGGCCTCTATGCCTTCTCCCTTGCCCCCCTGACAAACATTCAACTATTAGATATTCATTTGATATGGAGTGAAGGGGCAGGGGGACGACTGGAGGGGCATTGGGGGCCTTCAGCAACAATTTCCCCCTGGCCTCAATGTTCTCCTTTGCCCCCTGTCCAATTCTTCATATTGTACAGTTAAATCAGCCCAACTTACTCAATTTAAGTCATCCTTGTTATTATAAAACCAAAAAATTAAGTTGAACTACTACTACAACTAACATCCTGCTGCAGCACTGTAGTGGCCCCTTCACCCCCGAGAATGTCAATTTTTGCTAAAAGGCTACTGAGAACAAACCTATCTTAAAACTTTCAACTTTGAAGTGCTCCGGTCAGGAATCGAACTCAGGAACAAGTGATTGGGAGGCAAGAATGCTTTACAATACACCAACCAACCAAACATGTCAGTGATAGAATTTACATGGCCTTTGAATGAATTACCTCAGCTTGCACATTACTATGGTCCAAAAATGGCCAGCACATCTTTTTCCAATTCGCTAACAACTTCTTTCAAAAAGATGACCTTTCAAAAAGTTTTGAACTAACTACATCAGCCACATAAAGTGTTCATCTTATAAATATGAAAAATTAACCAAAATATATTGAGTGGAACAGTTTCAAATCAGCATTTGAATATCAGTACCGGTGTTGGCCAATTTTTGATGTCGCCATAGATATTGGCAGGAATGCTCTCAGCTAATGTTGCAAAAAAGTAATCCATATGAGGAAAAAAAGATTACAATTAATGCAACAAAGAATACAATCCACACAAATATTGGGTTTGTTTAAATTTTTTATTAATTGACCTAGAACTAATTTATTTATTTATTAGTTCAATTACAAATTTCTCAGTTGGCGCATTCAGTACCCTTAAGTGTAATTGTTTTTTGTTGAAAAAACAATCAACAAACATAATTTCGTATCAAAGTAATGCTTATGTAATACTTCGGCAGCCATTTCCCCCAGGCCTCTATGCCTTCTCCCTTGCCCCCCTGACAAACATTCAACTATTAGATATTCATTTGATATGGAGTGAAGGGGCAGGGGGACGACTGGAGGGGCATTGGGGGCCTTCAGCAACAATTTCCCCCTGGCCTCAATGTTCTCCTTTGCCCCCTGTCCAATTCTTCATATTGTACAGTTAAATCAGCCCAACTTACTCAATTTAAGTCATCCTTGTTATTATAAAACCAAAAAATTAAGTTGAACTACTACTACAACTAACATCCTGCTGCAGCACTGTAGTGGCCCCTTCACCCCCGAGAATGTCAATTTTTGCTAAAAGGCTACTGAGAACAAACCTATCTTAAAAATTTCAACTTTGAAGTGCTCCGGTCAGGAATCGAACTCAGGAACAAGTGATTGGGAGGCAAGAATGCTTTACAATACACCAACCAACCAAACATGTCAGTGATAGAATTTACATGGCCTTTGAATGAATTACCTCAGCTTGCACATTACTATGGTCCAAATATGGCCAGCACATCTTTTTCCAATTCGCTAACAACTTCTTTCAAAAAGATGACCTTTCAAAAAGTTTTGAACTAACTACATCAGCCACATAAAGTGTTCATCTTATAAATATGAAAAATTAACCAAAATATATTGAGTGGAACAGTTTCAAATCAGCATTTGAATATCAGTACCGGTGTTGGCCAATTATTGATGTCGCCATAGATATTGGCAGGAATGCTCTCAGCTAATGTTGCAAAAAAGTAATCCATATGAGGAAAAAAAGATTACAATTAATGCAACAAAGAATACAATCCACACAAATATTGGGTTTGTTTAAATTTTTTATTAATTGACCTAGAACTAATTTATTTATTTATTAGTTCAATTACAAATTTCTCAGTTGGCGCATTCAGTACCCTTAAGTGTAATTGTTTTTTGTTGAAAAAACAATCAACAAACATAATTTCATATCAAAGTAATGCTTATGTAATACTTCGGCAGCCATTTCCCCCAGGCCTCTATGCCTTCTCCCTTGCCCCCCTGACAAACATTCAACTATTAGATATTCATTTGATATGGAGTGAAGGGGCAGGGGGACGACTGCAGGGGCATTGGGGGCCTTCAGCAACAATTTCCCCCTGGCCTCAATGTTCTCCTTTGCCCCCTGTCCAATTCTTCATATTGTACAGTTAAATCAGCCCAACTTACTCAATTTAAGTCATCCTTGTTATTATAAAACCAAAAAATTAAGTTGAACTACTACTACAACTAACATCCTGCTGCAGCACTGTAGTGGCCCCTTCACCCCCGAGAATGTCAATTTTTGCTAAAAGGCTACTGAGAACAAACCTATCTTAAAACTTTCAACTTTGAAGTGCTCCGGTCAGGAATCGAACTCAGGAACAAGTGATTGGGAGGCAAGAATGCTTTACAATACACCAACCAACCAAACATGTCAGTGATAGAATTTACATGGCCTTTGAATGAATTACCTCAGCTTGCACATTACTATGGTCCAAATATGGCCAGCACATCTTTTTCCAATTCACTAACAACTTCTTTCAAAAAGATGACCTTTCAAAAAGTTTTGAACTAACTACATCAGCCACATAAAGTGTTCATCTTATAAATATGAAAAATTAACCAAAATATATTGAGTGGAACAGTTTCAAATCAGCATTTGAATATCAGTACCGGTGTTGGCCAATTATTGATGTCGCCATAGATATTGGCAGGAATGCTCTCAGCTAATGTTGCAAAAAAGTAATCCATATGAGGAAAAAAAGATTACAATTAATGCAACAAAGAATACAATCCACACAAATATTGGGTTTGTTTAAATTTTTTATTAATTGACCTAGAACTAATTTATTTATTTATTAGTTCAATTACAAATTTCTCAGTTGGCGCATTCAGTACCCTTAAGTGTAATTGTTTTTTGTTGAAAAAACAATCAACAAACATAATTTCATATCAAAGTAATGCTTATGTAATACTTCGGCAGCCATTTCCCCCAGGCCTCTATGCCTTCTCCCTTGCCCCCCTGACAAACATTCAACTATTAGATATTCATTTGATATGGAGTGAAGGGGCAGGGGGACGACTGGAGGGGCATTGGGGGCCTTCAGCAACAATTTCCCCCTGGCCTCAATGTTCTCCTTTGCCCCCTGTCCAATTCTTCATATTGTACAGTTAAATCAGCCCAACTTACTCAATTTAAGTCATCCTTGTTATTATAAAACCAAAAAATTAAGTTGAACTACTACTACAACTAACATCCTGCTGCAGCACTGTAGTGGCCCCTTCACCCCCGAGAATGTCAATTTTTGCTAAAAGGCTACTGAGAACAAACCTATCTTAAAACTTTCAACTTTGAAGTGCTCCGGTCAGGAATCGAACTCAGGAACAAGTGATTGGGAGGCAAGAATGCTTTACAATACACCAACCAACCAAACATGTCAGTGATAGAATTTACATGGCCTTTGAATGAATTACCTCAGCTTGCACATTACTATGGTCCAAATATGGCCAGCACATCTTTTTCCAATTCGCTAACCACTTCTTTCAAAAAGATGACCTTTCAAAAAGTTTTGAACTAACTACATCAGCCACATAAAGTGTTCATCTTATAAATATGAAAAATTAACCAAAATATATTGAGTGGAACAGTTTCAAATCAGCATTTGAATATCAGTACCGGTGTTGGCCAATTTTTGATGTCGCCATAGATATTGGCAGGAATGCTCTCAGCTAATGTTGCAAAAAAGTAATCCATATGAGGAAAAAAAGATTACAATTAATGCAACAAAGAATACAATCCACACAAATATTGGGTTTGTTTAAATTTTTTATTAATTGACCTAGAACTAATTTATTTATTTATTAGTTCAATTACAAATTTCTCAGTTGGCGCATTCAGTACCCTTAAGTGTAATTGTTTTTTGTTGAAAAAACAATCAACAAACATAATTTCATATCAAAGTAATGCTTATGTAATACTTCGGCAGCCATTTCCCCCAGGCCTCTATGCCTTCTCCCTTGCCCCCCTGACAAACATTCAACTATTAGATATTCATTTGATATGGAGTGAAGGGGCAGGGGGACGACTGGAGGGGCATTGGGGGCCTTCAGCAACAATTTCCCCCTGGCCTCAATGTTCTCCTTTGCCCCCTGTCCAATTCTTCATATTGTACAGTTAAATCAGCCCAACTTACTCAATTTAAGTCATCCTTGTTATTATAAAACCAAAAAATTAAGTTGAACTACTACTACAACTAACATCCTGCTGCAGCACTGTAGTGGCCCCTTCACCCCCGAGAATGTCAATTTTTGCTAAAAGGCTACTGAGAACAAACCTATCTTAAAACTTTCAACTTTGAAGTGCTCCGGTCAGGAATCGAACTCAGGAACAAGTGATTGGGAGGCAAGAATGCTTTACAATACACCAACCAACCAAACATGTCAGTGATAGAATTTACATGGCCTTTGAATGAATTACCTCAGCTTGCACATTACTATGGTCCAAATATGGCCAGCACATCTTTTTCCAATTCGCTAACAACTTCTTTCAAAAAGATGACCTTTCAAAAAGTTTTGAACTAACTACATCAGCCACATAAAGTGTTCATCTTATAAATATGAAAAATTAACCAAAATATATTGAGTGGAACAGTTTCAAATCAGCATTTGAATATCAGTACCGGTGTTGGCCAATTTTTTATGTCGCCATAGATATTGGCAGGAATGCTCTCAGCTAATGTTGCAAAAAAGTAATCCATATGAGGAAAAAAAGATTACAATTAATGCAACAAAGAATACAATCCACACAAATATTGGGTTTGTTTAAATTTTTTATCAATTGACCTAGAACTAATTTATTTATTTATTAGTTCAATTACAAATTTCTCAGTTGGCGCATTCAGTACCCTTAAGTGTAATTGTTTTTTGTTGAAAAAACAATCAACAAACATAATTTCATATCAAAGTAATGCTTATGTAATACTTCGGCAGCCATTTCCCCCAGGCCTCTATGCCTTCTCCCTTGCCCCCCTGACAAACATTCAACTATTAGATATTCATTTGATATGGAGTGAAGGGGCAGGGGGACGACTGGAGGGGCATTGGGGGCCTTCAGCAACAATTTCCCCCTGGCCTCAATGTTCTCCTTTGCCCCCTGTCCAATTCTTCATATTGTACAGTTAAATCAGCCCAACTTACTCAATTTAAGTCATCCTTGTTATCATAAAACCAAAAAAATAAGTTGAACTACTACTAAAACTAACATCCTGCTGCAGCACTGTAGTGGCCCCTTCACCCCCGAGAATGTCAATTTTTTCTAAAAGGCTACTGAGAACAAACCTATCTTAAAACTTTCAACTTTGAAGTGCTCCGGTCAGGAATCGAACTCAGGAACAAGTGATTGGGAGGCAAGAATGCTTTACAATACACCAACCAACCAAACATGTCAGTGATAGAATTTACATGGCCTTTGAATGAATTACCTCAGCTTGCACATTACTATGGTCCAAATATGGCCAGCACATCTTTTTCCAATTCGCTAACCACTTCTTTCAAAAAGATGACCTTTCAAAAAGTTTTGAACTAACTACATCAGCCACATAAAGTGTTCATCTTATAAATATGAAAAATTAACCAAAATATATTGAGTGGAACAGTTTCAAATCAGCATTTGAATATCAGTACCGGTGTTGGCCAATTTTTGATGTCGCCATAGATATTGGCAGGAATGCTCTCAGCTAATGTTGCAAAAAAGTAATCCATATGAGGAAAAAAAGATTACAATTAATGCAACAAAGAATACAATCCACACAAATATTGGGTTTGTTTAAATTTTTTATTAATTGACCTAGAACTAATTTATTTATTTATTAGTTCAATTACAAATTTCTCAGTTGGCGCATTCAGTACCCTTAAGTGTAATTGTTTTTTGTTGAAAAAACAATCAACAAACATAATTTCATATCAAAGTAATGCTTATGTAATACTTCGGCAGCCATTTCCCCCAGGCCTCTATGCCTTCTCCCTTGCCCCCCTGACAAACATTCAACTATTAGATATTCATTTGATATGGAGTGAAGGGGCAGGGGGACGACTGGAGGGGCATTGGGGGCCTTCAGCAACAATTTCCCCCTGGCCTCAATGTTCTCCTTTGCCCCCTGTCCAATTCTTCATATTGTACAGTTAAATCAGCCCAACTTACTCAATTTAAGTCATCCTTGTTATTATAAAACCAAAAAATTAAGTTGAACTACTACTACAACTAACATCCTGCTGCAGCACTGTAGTGGCCCCTTCACCCCCGAGAATGTCAATTTTTGCTAAAAGGCTACTGAGAACAAACCTATCTTAAAACTTTCAACTTCGAAGTGCTCCGGTCAGGAATCGAACTCAGGAACAAGTGATTGGGAGGCAAGAATGCTTTACAATACACCAACCAACCAAACATGTCAGTGATAGAATTTACATGGCCTTTGAATGAATTACCTCAGCTTGCACATTACTATGGTCCAAATATGGCCAGCACATCTTTTTCCAATTCGCTAACAACTTCTTTCAAAAAGATGACCTTTCAAAAAGTTTTGAACTAACTACATCAGCCACATAAAGTGTTCATCTTATAAATATGAAAAATTAACCAAAATATATTGAGTGGAACAGTTTCAAATCAGCATTTGAATATCAGTACCGGTGTTGGCCAATTTTTTATGTCGCCATAGATATTGGCAGGAATGCTCTCAGCTAATGTTGCAAAAAAGTAATCCATATGAGGAAAAAAAGATTACAATTAATGCAACAAAGAATACAATCCACACAAATATTGGGTTTGTTTAAATTTTTTATTAATTGACCTAGAACTAATTTATTTATTTATTAGTTCAATTACAAATTTCTCAGTTGGCGCATTCAGTACCCTTAAGTGTAATTGTTTTTTGTTGAAAAAACAATCAACAAACATAATTTCATATCAAAGTAATGCTTATGTAATACTTCGGCAGCCATTTCCCCCAGGCCTCTATGCCTTCTCCCTTGCCCCCCTGACAAACATTCAACTATTAGATATTCATTTGATATGGAGTGAAGGGGCAGGGGGACGACTGGAGGGGCATTGGGGGCCTTCAGCAACAATTTCCCCCTGGCCTCAATGTTCTCCTTTGCCCCCTGTCCAATTCTTCATATTGTACAGTTAAATCAGCCCAACTTACTCAATTTAAGTCATCCTTGTTATTATAAAACCAAAAAATTAAGTTGAACTACTACTACAACTAACATCCTGCTGCAGCACTGTAGTGGCCCCTTCACCCCCGAGAATGTCAATTTTTGCTAAAAGGCTACTGAGAACAAACCTATCTTAAAACTTTCAACTTCGAAGTGCTCCGGTCAGGAATCGAACTCAGGAACAAGTGATTGGGAGGCAAGAATGCTTTACAATACACCAACCAACCAAACATGTCAGTGATAGAATTTACATGGCCTTTGAATGAATTACCTCAGCTTGCACATTACTATGGTCCAAATATGGCCAGCACATCTTTTTCCAATTCGCTAACCACTTCTTTCAAAAAGATGACCTTTCAAAAAGTTTTGAACTAACTACATCAGCCACATAAAGTGTTCATCTTATAAATATGAAAAATTAACCAAAATATATTGAGTGGAACAGTTTCAAATCAGCATTTGAATATCAGTACCGGTGTTGGCCAATTTTTGATGTCGCCATAGATATTGGCAGGAATGCTCTCAGCTAATGTTGCAAAAAAGTAATCCATATGAGGAAAAAAAGATTACAATTAATGCAACAAAGAATACAATCCACACAAATATTGGGTTTGTTTAAATTTTTTATTAATTGACCTAGAACTAATTTATTTATTTATTAGTTCAATTACAAATTTCTCAGTTGGCGCATTCAGTACCCTTAAGTGTAATTGTTTTTTGTTGAAAAAACAATCAACAAACATAATTTCATATCAAAGTAATGCTTATGTAATACTTCGGCAGCCATTTCCCCCAGGCCTCTATGCCTTCTCCCTTGCCCCCCTGACAAACATTCAACTATTAGATATTCATTTGATATGGAGTGAAGGGGCAGGGGGACGACTGGAGGGGCATTGGGGGCCTTCAGCAACAATTTCCCCCTGGCCTCAATGTTCTCCTTTGCCCCCTGTCCAATTCTTCATATTGTACAGTTAAATCAGCCCAACTTACTCAATTTAAGTCATCCTTGTTATTATAAAACCAAAAAATTAAGTTGAACTACTACTACAACAAACAATCTGCTGCAGCACTGTAGTGGCCCCTTCACCCCCGAGAATGTCAATTTTTGCTAAAAGGCTACTGAGAACAAACCTATCTTAAAACTTTCAACTTCGAAGTGCTCCGGTCAGGAATCGAACTCAGGAACAAGTGATTGGGAGGCAAGAATGCTTTACAATACACCAACCAACCAAACATGTCAGTGATAGAATTTACATGGCCTTTGAATGAATTACCTCAGCTTGCACATTACTATGGTCCAAATATGGCCAGCACATCTTTTTCCAATTCGCTAACAACTTCTTTCAAAAAGATGACCTTTCAAAAAGTTTTGAACTAACTACATCAGCCACATAAAGTGTTCATCTTATAAATATGAAAAATTAACCAAAATATATTGAGTGGAACAGTTTCAAATCAGCATTTGAATATCAGTACCGGTGTTGGCCAATTTTTTATGTCGCCATAGATATTGGCAGGAATGCTCTCAGCTAATGTTGCAAAAAAGTAATCCATATGAGGAAAAAAAGATTACAATTAATGCAACAAAGAATACAATCCACACAAATATTGGGTTTGTTTAAATTTTTTATTAATTGACCTAGAACTAATTTATTTATTTATTAGTTCAATTACAAATTTCTCAGTTGGCGCATTCAGTACCCTTAAGTGTAATTGTTTT
This sequence comes from Alitta virens, assembly GCA_932294295.1. NCBI lineage: Eukaryota > Metazoa > Annelida > Polychaeta > Phyllodocida > Nereididae > Alitta > Alitta virens. The sequence continues at coordinate 22,495,679 of OW028578.1, read as the reverse complement.
TTGTTGAAAAAACAATCAACAAACATAATTTCATATCAAAGTAATGCTTATGTAATACTTCGGCAGCCATTTCCCCCAGGCCTCTATGCCTTCTCCCTTGCCCCCCTGACAAACATTCAACTATTAGATATTCATTTGATATGGAGTGAAGGGGCAGGGGGACGACTGGAGGGGCATTGGGGGCCTTCAGCAACAATTTCCCCCTGGCCTCAATGTTCTCCTTTGCCCCCTGTCCAATTCTTCATATTGTACAGTTAAATCAGCCCAACTTACTCAATTTAAGTCATCCTTGTTATCATAAAACCAAAAAAATAAGTTGAACTACTACTAAAACTAACATCCTGCTGCAGCACTGTAGTGGCCCCTTCACCCCCGAGAATGTCAATTTTTTCTAAAAGGCTACTGAGAACAAACCTATCTTAAAACTTTCAACTTTGAAGTGCTCCGGTCAGGAATCGAACTCAGGAACAAGTGATTGGGAGGCAAGAATGCTTTACAATACACCAACCAACCAAACATGTCAGTGATAGAATTTACATGGCCTTTGAATGAATTACCTCAGCTTGCACATTACTATGGTCCAAATATGGCCAGCACATCTTTTTCCAATTCGCTAACCACTTCTTTCAAAAAGATGACCTTTCAAAAAGTTTTGAACTAACTACATCAGCCACATAAAGTGTTCATCTTATAAATATGAAAAATTAACCAAAATATATTGAGTGGAACAGTTTCAAATCAGCATTTGAATATCAGTACCGGTGTTGGCCAATTTTTGATGTCGCCATAGATATTGGCAGGAATGCTCTCAGCTAATGTTGCAAAAAAGTAATCCATATGAGGAAAAAAAGATTACAATTAATGCAACAAAGAATACAATCCACACAAATATTGGGTTTGTTTAAATTTTTTATTAATTGACCTAGAACTAATTTATTTATTTATTAGTTCAATTACAAATTTCTCAGTTGGCGCATTCAGTACCCTTAAGTGTAATTGTTTTTTGTTGAAAAAACAATCAACAAACATAATTTCATATCAAAGTAATGCTTATGTAATACTTCGGCAGCCATTTCCCCCAGGCCTCTATGCCTTCTCCCTTGCCCCCCTGACAAACATTCAACTATTAGATATTCATTTGATATGGAGTGAAGGGGCAGGGGGACGACTGGAGGGGCATTGGGGGCCTTCAGCAACAATTTCCCCCTGGCCTCAATGTTCTCCTTTGCCCCCTGTCCAATTCTTCATATTGTACAGTTAAATCAGCCCAACTTACTCAATTTAAGTCATCCTTGTTATTATAAAACCAAAAAATTAAGTTGAACTACTACTACAACTAACATCCTGCTGCAGCACTGTAGTGGCCCCTTCACCCCCGAGAATGTCAATTTTTGCTAAAAGGCTACTGAGAACAAACCTATCTTAAAACTTTCAACTTCGAAGTGCTCCGGTCAGGAATCGAACTCAGGAACAAGTGATTGGGAGGCAAGAATGCTTTACAATACACCAACCAACCAAACATGTCAGTGATAGAATTTACATGGCCTTTGAATGAATTACCTCAGCTTGCACATTACTATGGTCCAAATATGGCCAGCACATCTTTTTCCAATTCGCTAACAACTTCTTTCAAAAAGATGACCTTTCAAAAAGTTTTGAACTAACTACATCAGCCACATAAAGTGTTCATCTTATAAATATGAAAAATTAACCAAAATATATTGAGTGGAACAGTTTCAAATCAGCATTTGAATATCAGTACCGGTGTTGGCCAATTTTTTATGTCGCCATAGATATTGGCAGGAATGCTCTCAGCTAATGTTGCAAAAAAGTAATCCATATGAGGAAAAAAAGATTACAATTAATGCAACAAAGAATACAATCCACACAAATATTGGGTTTGTTTAAATTTTTTATTAATTGACCTAGAACTAATTTATTTATTTATTAGTTCAATTACAAATTTCTCAGTTGGCGCATTCAGTACCCTTAAGTGTAATTGTTTTTTGTTGAAAAAACAATCAACAAACATAATTTCATATCAAAGTAATGCTTATGTAATACTTCGGCAGCCATTTCCCCCAGGCCTCTATGCCTTCTCCCTTGCCCCCCTGACAAACATTCAACTATTAGATATTCATTTGATATGGAGTGAAGGGGCAGGGGGACGACTGGAGGGGCATTGGGGGCCTTCAGCAACAATTTCCCCCTGGCCTCAATGTTCTCCTTTGCCCCCTGTCCAATTCTTCATATTGTACAGTTAAATCAGCCCAACTTACTCAATTTAAGTCATCCTTGTTATTATAAAACCAAAAAATAAGTTGAACTACTACTACAACTAACATCCTGCTGCAGCACTGTAGTGGCCCCTTCACCCCCGAGAATGTCAATTTTTGCTAAAAGGCTAATGAGAACAAACCTATCTTAAAACTTTCAACTTCGAAGTGCTCCGGTCAGGAATCGAACTCAGGAACAAGTGATTGGGAGGCAAGAATGCTTTACAATACACCAACCAACCAAACATGTCAGTGATAGAATTTACATGGCCTTTGAATGAATTACCTCAGCTTGCACATTACTATGGTCCAAATATGGCCAGCACATCTTTTTCCAATTCGCTAACAACTTCTTTCAAAAAGATGACCTTTCAAAAAGTTTTGAACTAACTACATCAGCCACATAAAGTGTTCATCTTATAAATATGAAAAATTAACCAAAATATATTGAGTGGAACAGTTTCAAATCAGCATTTGAATATCAGTACCGGTGTTGGCCAATTTTTTATGTCGCCATAGATATTGGCAGGAATGCTCTCAGCTAATGTTGCAAAAAAGTAATCCATATGAGGAAAAAAAGATTACAATTAATGCAACAAAGAATACAATCCACACAAATATTGGGTTTGTTTAAATTTTTTATTAATTGACCTAGAACTAATTTATTTATTTATTAGTTCAATTACAAATTTCTCAGTTGGCGCATTCAGTACCCTTAAGTGTAATTGTTTTTTGTTGAAAAAACAATCAACAAACATAATTTCATATCAAAGTAATGCTTATGTAATACTTCGGCAGCCATTTCCCCCAGGCCTCTATGCCTTCTCCCTTGCCCCCCTGACAAACATTCAACTATTAGATATTCATTTGATATGGAGTGAAGGGGCAGGGGGACGACTGGAGGGGCATTGGGGGCCTTCAGCAACAATTTCCCCCTGGCCTCAATGTTCTCCTTTGCCCCCTGTCCAATTCTTCATATTGTACAGTTAAATCAGCCCAACTTACTCAATTTAAGTCATCCTTGTTATCATAAAACCAAAAAAATAAGTTGAACTACTACTAAAACTAACATCCTGCTGCAGCACTGTAGTGGCCCCTTCACCCCCGAGAATGTCAATTTTTTCTAAAAGGCTACTGAGAACAAACCTATCTTAAAACTTTCAACTTTGAAGTGCTCCGGTCAGGAATCGAACTCAGGAACAAGTGATTGGGAGGCAAGAATGCTTTACAATACACCAACCAACCAAACATGTCAGTGATAGAATTTACATGGCCTTTGAATGAATTACCTCAGCTTGCACATTACTATGGTCCAAATATGGCCAGCACATCTTTTTCCAATTCGCTAACAACTTCTTTCAAAAAGATGACCTTTCAAAAAGTTTTGAACTAACTACATCAGCCACATAAAGTGTTCATCTTATAAATATGAAAAATTAACCAAAATATATTGAGTGGAACAGTTTCAAATCAGCATTTGAATATCAGTACCGGTGTTGGCCAATTTTTGATGTCGCCATAGATATTGGCAGGAATGCTCTCAGCTAATGTTGCAAAAAAGTAATCCATATGAGGAAAAAAAGATTACAATTAATGCAACAAAGAATACAATCCACACAAATATTGGGTTTGTTTAAATTTTTTATTAATTGACCTAGAACGAATTTATTTATTTATTAGTTCAATTACAAATTTCTCAGTTGGCGCATTCAGTACCCTTAAGTGTAATTGTTTTTTGTTGAAAAAACAATCAACAAACATAATTTCATATCAAAGTAATGCTTATGTAATACTTCGGCAGCCATTTCCCCCAGGCCTCTATGCCTTCTCCCTTGCCCCCCTGACAAACATTCAACTATTAGATATTCATTTGATATGGAGTGAAGGGGCAGGGGGACGACTGGAGGGGCATTGGGGGCCTTCAGCAACAATTTCCCCCTGGCCTCAATGTTCTCCTTTGCCCCCTGTCCAATTCTTCATATTGTACAGTTAAATCAGCCCAACTTACTCAATTTAAGTCATCCTTGTTATTATAAAACCAAAAAATTAAGTTGAACTACTACTACAACTAACATCCTGCTGCAGCACTGTAGTGGCCCCTTCACCCCCGAGAATGTCAATTTTTGCTAAAAGGCTACTGAGAACAAACCTATCTTAAAACTTTCAACTTCGAAGTGCTCCGGTCAGGAATCGAACTCAGGAACAAGTGATTGGGAGGCAAGAATGCTTTACAATACACCAACCAACCAAACATGTCAGTGATAGAATTTACATGGCCTTTGAATGAATTACCTCAGCTTGCACATTACTATGGTCCAAATATGGCCAGCACATCTTTTTCCAATTCGCTAACAACTTCTTTCAAAAAGATGACCTTTCAAAAAGTTTTGAACTAACTACATCAGCCACATAAAGTGTTCATCTTATAAATATGAAAAATTAACCAAAATATATTGAGTGGAACAGTTTCAAATCAGCATTTGAATATCAGTACCGGTGTTGGCCAATTTTTTATGTCGCCATAGATATTGGCAGGAATGCTCTCAGCTAATGTTGCAAAAAAGTAATCCATATGAGGAAAAAAAGATTACAATTAATGCAACAAAGAATACAATCCACACAAATATTGGGTTTGTTTAAATTTTTTATTAATTGACCTAGAACTAATTTATTTATTTATTAGTTCAATTACAAATTTCTCAGTTGGCGCATTCAGTACCCTTAAGTGTAATTGTTTTTTGTTGAAAAAACAATCAACAAACATAATTTCATATCAAAGTAATGCTTATGTAATACTTCGGCAGCCATTTCCCCCAGGCCTCTATGCCTTCTCCCTTGCCCCCCTGACAAACATTCAACTATTAGATATTCATTTGATATGGAGTGAAGGGGCAGGGGGACGACTGGAGGGGCATTGGGGGCCTTCAGCAACAATTTCCCCCTGGCCTCAATGTTCTCCTTTGCCCCCTGTCCAATTCTTCATATTGTACAGTTAAATCAGCCCAACTTACTCAATTTAAGTCATCCTTGTTATTATAAAACCAAAAAATTAAGTTGAACTACTACTACAACTAACATCCTGCTGCAGCACTGTAGTGGCCCCTTCACCCCCGAGAATGTCAATTTTTGCTAAAAGGCTACTGAGAACAAACCTATCTTAAAACTTTCAACTTTGAAGTGCTCCGGTCAGGAATCGAACTCAGGAACAAGTGATTGGGAGGCAAGAATGCTTTACAATACACCAACCAACCAAACATGTCAGTGATAGAATTTACATGGCCTTTGAATGAATTACCTCAGCTTGCACATTACTATGGTCCAAATATGGCCAGCACATCTTTTTCCAATTCGCTAACAACTTCTTTCAAAAAGATGACCTTTCAAAAAGTTTTGAACTAACTACATCAGCCACATAAAGTGTTCATCTTATAAATATGAAAAATTAACCAAAATATATTGAGTGGAACAGTTTCAAATCAGCATTTGAATATCAGTACCGGTGTTGGCCAATTTTTGATGTCGCCATAGATATTGGCAGGAATGCCCTCAGCTAATGTTGCAAAAAAGTAATCCATATGAGGAAAAAAAGATTACAATTAATGCAACAAAGAATACAATCCACACAAATATTGGGTTTGTTTAAATTTTTTATTAATTGACCTAGAACTAATTTATTTATTTATTAGTTCAATTACAAATTTCTCAGTTGGCGCATTCAGTACCCTTAAGTGTAATTGTTTTTTGTTGAAAAAACAATCAACAAACATAATTTCATATCAAAGTAATGCTTATGTAATACTTCGGCAGCCATTTCCCCCAGGCCTCTATGCCTTCTCCCTTGCCCCCCTGACAAACATTCAACTATTAGATATTCATTTGATATGGAGTGAAGGGGCAGGGGGACGACTGGAGGGGCATTGGGGGCCTTCAGCAACAATTTCCCCCTGGCCTCAATGTTCTCCTTTGCCCCCTGTCCAATTCTTCATATTGTACAGTTAAATCAGCCCAACTTACTCAATTTAAGTCATCCTTGTTATTATAAAACCAAAAAATTAAGTTGAACTACTACTACAACTAACATCCTGCTGCAGCACTGTAGTGGCCCCTTCACCCCCGAGAATGTCAATTTTTGCTAAAAGGCTACTGAGAACAAACCTATCTTAAAACTTTCAACTTTGAAGTGCTCCGGTCAGGAATCGAACTCAGGAACAAGTGATTGGGAGGCAAGAATGCTTTACAATACACCAACCAACCAAACATGTCAGTGATAGAATTTACATGGCCTTTGAATGAATTACCTCAGCTTGCACATTACTATGGTCCAAATATGGCCAGCACATCTTTTTCCAATTCGCTAACAACTTCTTTCAAAAAGATGACCTTTCAAAAAGTTTTGAACTAACTACATCAGCCACATAAAGTGTTCATCTTATAAATATGAAAAATTAACCAAAATATATTGAGTGGAACAGTTTCAAATCAGCATTTGAATATCAGTACCGGTGTTGGCCAATTTTTGATGTCGCCATAGATATTGGCAGGAATGCTCTCAGCTAATGTTGCAAAAAAGTAATCCATATGAGGAAAAAAAGATTACAATTAATGCAACAAAGTATACAATCCACACAAATATTGGGTTTGTTTAAATTTTTTATTAATTGACCTAGAACTAATTTATTTATTTATTAGTTCAATTACAAATTTCTCAGTTGGCGCATTCAGTACCCTTAAGTGTAATTGTTTTTTGTTGAAAAAACAATCAACAAACATAATTTCATATCAAAGTAATGCTTATGTAATACTTCGGCAGCCATTTCCCCCAGGCCTCTATGCCTTCTCCCTTGCCCCCCTGACAAACATTCAACTATTAGATATTCATTTGATATGGAGTGAAGGGGCAGGGGGACAACTGGAGGGGCATTGGGGGCCTTCAGCAACAATTTCCCCCTGGCCTCAATGTTCTCCTTTGCCCCCTGTCCAATTCTTCATATTGTACAGTTAAATCAGCCCAACTTACTCAATTTAAGTCATCCTTGTTATTATAAAACCAAAAAATTAAGTTGAACTACTACTACAACTAACATCCTGCTGCAGCACTGTAGTGGCCCCTTCACCCCCGAGAATGTCAATTTTTGCTAAAAGGCTACTGAGAACAAACCTATCTTTAAACTTTCAACTTCGAAGTGCTCCGGTCAGGAATCGAACTCAGGAACAAGTGATTGGGAGGCAAGAATGCTTTACAATACAGCAACCAACCAAACATGTCAGTGATAGAATTTACATGGCCTTTGAATGAATTACCTCAGCTTGCACATTACTATGGTCCAAATATGGCCAGCACATCTTTTTCCAATTCGCTAACAACTTCTTTCAAAAAGATGACCTTTCAAAAAGTTTTGAACTAACTACATCAGCCACATAAAGTGTTCATCTTATAAATATGAAAAATTAACCAAAATATATTGAGTGGAACAGTTTCAAATCAGCATTTGAATATCAGTACCGGTGTTGGCCAATTTTTTATGTCGCCATAGATATTGGCAGGAATGCTCTCAGCTAATGTTGCAAAAAAGTAATCCATATGAGGAAAAAAAGATTACAATTAATGCAACAAAGAATACAATCCACACAAATATTGGGTTTGTTTAAATTTTTTATTAATTGACCTAGAACTAATTTATTTATTTATTAGTTCAATTACAAATTTCTCAGTTGGCGCATTCAGTACCCTTAAGTGTAATTGTTTTTTGTTGAAAAAACAATCAACAAACATAATTTCATATCAAAGTAATGCTTATGTAATACTTCGGCAGCCATTTCCCCCAGGCCTCTATGCCTTCTCCCTTGCCCCCCTGACAAACATTCAACTATTAGATATTCATTTGATATGGAGTGAAGGGGCAGGGGGACGACTGGAGGGGCATTGGGGGCCTTCAGCAACAATTTCCCCCTGGCCTCAATGTTCTCCTTTGCCCCCTGTCCAATTCTTCATATTGTACAGTTAAATCAGCCCAACTTACTCAATTTAAGTCATCCTTGTTATTATAAAACCAAAAAATTAAGTTGAACTACTACTACAACTAACATCCTGCTGCAGCACTGTAGTGGCCCCTTCACCCCCGAGAATGTCAATTTTTGCTAAAAGGCTACTGAGAACAAACCTATCTTAAAACTTTCAACTTTGAAGTGCTCCGGTCAGGAATCGAACTCAGGAACAAGTGATTGGGAGGCAAGAATGCTTTACAATACACCAACCAACCAAACATGTCAGTGATAGAATTTACATGGCCTTTGAATGAATTACCTCAGCTTGCACATTACTATGGTCCAAATATGGCCAGCACATCTTTTTCCAATTCGCTAACCACTTCTTTCAAAAAGATGACCTTTCAAAAAGTTTTGAACTAACTACATCAGCCACATAAAGTGTTCATCTTATAAATATGAAAAATTAACCAAAATATATTGAGTGGAACAGTTTCAAATCAGCATTTGAATATCAGTACCGGTGTTGCCCAATTTTTGATGTCGCCATAGATATTGGCAGGAATGCCCTCAGCTAATGTTGCAAAAAAGTAATCCATATGAGGAAAAAAAGATTACAATTAATGCAACAAAGAATACAATCCACACAAATATTGGGTTTGTTTAAATTTTTTATTAATTGACCTAGAACTAATTTATTTATTTATTAGTTCAATTACAAATTTCTCAGTTGGCGCATTCAGTACCCTTAAGTGTAATTGTTTTTTGTTGAAAAAACAATCAACAAACATAATTTCATATCAAAGTAATGCTTATGTAATACTTCGGCAGCCATTTCCCCCAGGCCTCTATGCCTTCTCCCTTGCCCCCCTGACAAACATTCAACTATTAGATATTCATTTGATATGGAGTGAAGGGGCAGGGGGACGACTGGAGGGGCATTGGGGGCCTTCAGCAACAATTTCCCCCTGGCCTCAATGTTCTCCTTTGCCCCCTGTCCAATTCTTCATATTGTACAGTTAAATCAGCCCAACTTACTCAATTTAAGTCATCCTTGTTATTATAAAACCAAAAAATTAAGTTGAACTACTACTACAACTAACATCCTGCTGCAGCACTGTAGTGGCCCCTTCACCCCCGAGAATGTCAATTTTTGCTAAAAGGCTACTGAGAACAAACCTATCTTAAAACTTTCAACTTTGAAGTGCTCCGGTCAGGAATCGAACTCAGGAACAAGTGATTGGGAGGCAAGAATGCTTTACAATACACCAACCAACCAAACATGTCAGTGATAGAATTTACATGGCCTTTGAATGAATTACCTCAGCTTGCACATTACTATGGTCTTAATATGGCCAGCACATCTTTTTCCAATTCGCTAACAACTTCTTTCAAAAAGATGACCTTTCAAAAAGTTTTGAACTAACTACATCAGCCACATAAAGTGTTCATCTTATAAATATGAAAAATTAACCAAAATATATTGAGTGGAACAGTTTCAAATCAGCATTTGAATATCAGTACCGGTGTTGACCAATTTTTGATGTCGCCATAGATATTGGCAGGAATGCTCTCAGCTAATGTTGCAAAAAAGTAATCCATATGAGGAAAAAAAGATTACAATTAATGCAACAAAGAATACAATCCACACAAATATTGGGTTTGTTTAAATTTTTTATTAATTGACCTAGAACTAATTTATTTATTTATTAGTTCAATTACAAATTTCTCAGTTGGCGCATTCAGTACCCTTAAGTGTAATTGTTTTTTGTTGAAAAAACAATCAACAAACATAATTTCATATCAAAGTAATGCTTATGTAATACTTCGGCAGCCATTTCCCCCAGGCCTCTATGCCTTCTCCCTTGCCCCCCTGACAAACATTCAACTATTAGATATTCATTTGATATGGAGTGAAGGGGCAGGGGGACGACTGGAGGGGCATTGGGGGCCTTCAGCAACAATTTCCCCCTGGCCTCAATGTTCTCCTTTGCCCCCTGTCCAATTCTTCATATTGTACAGTTAAATCAGCCCAACTTACTCAATTTAAGTCATCCTTGTTATTATAAAACCAAAAAATTAAGTTGAACTACTACTACAACTAACATCCTGCTGCAGCACTGTAGTGGCCCCTTCACCCCCGAGAATGTCAATTTTTGCTAAAAGGCTACTGAGAACAAACCTATCTTAAAACTTTCAACTTTGAAGTGCTCCGGTCAGGAATCGAACTCAGGAACAAGTGATTGGGAGGCAAGAATGCTTTACAATACACCAACCAACCAAACATGTCAGTGATAGAATTTACATGGCCTTTGAATGAATTACCTCAGCTTGCACATTACTATGGTCCAAATATGGCCAGCACATCTTTTTCCAATTCGCTAACCACTTCTTTCAAAAAGATGACCTTTCAAAAAGTTTTGAACTAACTACATCAGCCACATAAAGTGTTCATCTTATAAATATGAAAAATTAACCAAAATATATTGAGTGGAACAGTTTCAAATCAGCATTTGAATATCAGTACCGGTGTTGGCCAATTTTTGATGTCGCCATAGATATTGGCAGGAATGCCCTCAGCTAATGTTGCAAAAAAGTAATCCATATGAGGAAAAAAAGATTACAATTAATGCAACAAAGAATACAATCCACACAAATATTGGGTTTGTTTAAATTTTTTATTAATTGACCTAGAACTAATTTATTTATTTATTAGTTCAATTACAAATTTCTCAGTTGGCGCATTCAGTACCCTTAAGTGTAATTGTTTTTTGTTGAAAAAACAATCAACAAACATAATTTCATATCAAAGTAATGCTTATGTAATACTTCGGCAGCCATTTCCCCCAGGCCTCTATGCCTTCTCCCTTGCCCCCCTGACAAACATTCAACTATTAGATATTCATTTGATATGGAGTGAAGGGGCAGGGGGACGACTGGAGGGGCATTGGGGGCCTTCAGCAACAATTTCCCCCTGGCCTCAATGTTCTCCTTTGCCCCCTGTCCAATTCTTCATATTGTACAGTTAAATCAGCCCAACTTACTCAATTTAAGTCATCCTTGTTATTATAAAACCAAAAAATTAAGTTGAACTACTACTACAACTAACATCCTGCTGCAGCACTGTAGTGGCCCCTTCACCCCCGAGAATGTCAATTTTTGCTAAAAGGCTACTGAGAACAAACCTATCTTAAAACTTTCAACTTTGAAGTGCTCCGGTCAGGAATCGAACTCAGGAACAAGTGATTGGGAGGCAAGAATGCTTTACAATACACCAACCAACCAAACATGTCAGTGATAGAATTTACATGGCCTTTGAATGAATTACCTCAGCTTGCACATTACTATGGTCCAAATATGGCCAGCACATCTTTTTCCAATTCGCTAACAACTTCTTTCAAAAAGATGACCTTTCAAAAAGTTTTGAACTAACTACATCAGCCACATAAAGTGTTCATCTTATAAATATGAAAAATTAACCAAAATATATTGAGTGGAACAGTTTCAAATCAGCATTTGAATATCAGTACCGGTGTTGACCAATTTTTGATGTCGCCATAGATATTGGCAGGAATGCTCTCAGCTAATGTTGCAAAAAAGTAATCCATATGAGGAAAAAAAGATTACAATTAATGCAACAAAGAATACAATCCACACAAATATTGGGTTTGTTTAAATTTTTTATTAATTGACCTAGAACTAATTTATTTATTTATTAGTTCAATTACAAATTTCTCAGTTGGCGCATTCAGTACCCTTAAGTGTAATTGTTTTTTGTTGAAAAAACAATCAACAAACATAATTTCATATCAAAGTAATGCTTATGTAATACTTCGGCAGCCATTTCCCCCAGGCCTCTATGCCTTCTCCCTTGCCCCCCTGACAAACATTCAACTATTAGATATTCATTTGATATGGAGTGAAGGGGCAGGGGGACGACTGGAGGGGCATTGGGGGCCTTCAGCAACAATTTCCCCCTGGCCTCAATGTTCTCCTTTGCCCCCTGTCCAATTCTTCATATTGTACAGTTAAATCAGCCCAACTTACTCAATTTAAGTCATCCTTGTTATTATAAAACCAAAAAATTAAGTTGAACTACTACTACAACTAACATCCTGCTGCAGCACTGTAGTGGCCCCTTCACCCCCGAGAATGTCAATTTTTGCTAAAAGGCTACTGAGAACAAACCTATCTTAAAACTTTCAACTTTGAAGTGCTCCGGTCAGGAATCGAACTCAGGAACAAGTGATTGGGAGGCAAGAATGCTTTACAATACACCAACCAACCAAACATGTCAGTGATAGAATTTACATGGCCTTTGAATGAATTACCTCAGCTTGCACATTACTATGGTCCAAATATGGCCAGCACATCTTTTTCCAATTCGCTAACCACTTCTTTCAAAAAGATGACCTTTCAAAAAGTTTTGAACTAACTACATCAGCCACATAAAGTGTTCATCTTATAAATATGAAAAATTAACCAAAATATATTGAGTGGAACAGTTTCAAATCAGCATTTGAATATCAGTACCGGTGTTGGCCAATTTTTGATGTCGCCATAGATATTGGCAGGAATGCCCTCAGCTAATGTTGCAAAAAAGTAATCCATATGAGGAAAAAAAGATTACAATTAATGCAACAAAGAATACAATCCACACAAATATTGGGTTTGTTTAAATTTTTTATTAATTGACCTAGAACTAATTTATTTATTTATTAGTTCAATTACAAATTTCTCAGTTGGCGCATTCAGTACCCTTAAGTGTAATTGTTTTTTGTTGAAAAAACAATCAACAAACATAATTTCATATCAAAGTAATGCTTATGTAATACTTCGGCAGCCATTTCCCCCAGGCCTCTATGCCTTCTCCCTTGCCCCCCTGACAAACATTCAACTATTAGATATTCATTTGATATGGAGTGAAGGGGCAGGGGGACGACTGGAGGGGCATTGGGGGCCTTCAGCAACAATTTCCCCCTGGCCTCAATGTTCTCCTTTGCCCCCTGTCCAATTCTTCATATTGTACCGTTAAATCAGCCCAACTTACTCAATTTAAGTCATCCTTGTTATTATAAAACCAAAAAATTAAGTTGAACTACTACTACAACTAACATCCTGCTGCAGCACTGTAGTGGCCCCTTCACCCCCGAGAATGTCAATTTTTGCTAAAAGGCTACTGAGAACAAACCTATCTTAAAACTTTCAACTTTGAAGTGCTCCGGTCAGGAATCGAACTCAGGAACAAGTGATTGGGAGGCAAGAATGCTTTACAATACACCAACCAACCAAACATGTCAGTGATAGAATTTACATGGCCTTTGAATGAATTACCTCAGCTTGCACATTACTATGGTCCAAATATGGCCAGCACATCTTTTTCCAATTCGCTAACAACTTCTTTCAAAAAGATGACCTTTCAAAAAGTTTTGAACTAACTACATCAGCCACATAAAGTGTTCATCTTATAAATATGAAAAATTAACCAAAATATATTGAGTGGAACAGTTTCAAATCAGCATTTGAATATCAGTACCGGTGTTGACCAATTTTTGATGTCGCCATAGATATTGGCAGGAATGCTCTCAGCTAATGTTGCAAAAAAGTAATCCATATGAGGAAAAAAAGATTACAATTAATGCAACAAAGAATACAATCCACACAAATATTGGGTTTGTTTAAATTTTTTATTAATTGACCTAGAACTAATTTATTTATTTATTAGTTCAATTACAAATTTCTCAGTTGGCGCATTCAGTACCCTTAAGTGTAATTGTTTTTTGTTGAAAAAACAATCAACAAACATAATTTCATATCAAAGTAATGCTTATGTAATACTTCGGCAGCCATTTCCCCCAGGCCTCTATGCCTTCTCCCTTGCCCCCCTGACAAACATTCAACTATTAGATATTCATTTGATATGGAGTGAAGGGGCAGGGGGACGACTGGAGGGGCATTGGGGGCCTTCAGCAACAATTTCCCCCTGGCCTCAATGTTCTCCTTTGCCCCCTGTCCAATTCTTCATATTGTACAGTTAAATCAGCCCAACTTACTCAATTTAAGTCATCCTTGTTATTATAAAACCAAAAAATTAAGTTGAACTACTACTACAACTAACATCCTGCTGCAGCACTGTAGTGGCCCCTTCACCCCCGAGAATGTCAATTTTTGCTAAAAGGCTACTGAGAACAAACCTATCTTAAAACTTTCAACTTTGAAGTGCTCCGGTCAGGAATCGAACTCAGGAACAAGTGATTGGGAGGCAAGAATGCTTTACAATACACCAACCAACCAAACATGTCAGTGATAGAATTTACATGGCCTTTGAATGAATTACCTCAGCTTGCACATTACTATGGTCCAAATATGGCCAGCACATCTTTTTCCAATTCGCTAACCACTTCTTTCAAAAAGATGACCTTTCAAAAAGTTTTGAACTAACTACATCAGCCACATAAAGTGTTCATCTTATAAATATGAAAAATTAACCAAAATATATTGAGTGGAACAGTTTCAAATCAGCATTTGAATATCAGTACCGGTGTTGGCCAATTTTTGATGTCGCCATAGATATTGGCAGGAATGCCCTCAGCTAATGTTGCAAAAAAGTAATCCATATGAGGAAAAAAAGATTACAATTAATGCAACAAAGAATACAATCCACACAAATATTGGGTTTGTTTAAATTTTTTATTAATTGACCTAGAACTAATTTATTTATTTATTAGTTCAATTACAAATTTCTCAGTTGGCGCATTCAGTACCCTTAAGTGTAATTGTTTTTTGTTGAAAAAACAATCAACAAACATAATTTCATATCAAAGTAATGCTTATGTAATACTTCGGCAGCCATTTCCCCCAGGCCTCTATGCCTTCTCCCTTGCCCCCCTGACAAACATTCAACTATTAGATATTCATTTGATATGGAGTGAAGGGGCAGGGGGACGACTGGAGGGGCATTGGGGGCCTTCAGCAACAATTTCCCCCTGGCCTCAATGTTCTCCTTTGCCCCCTGTCCAATTCTTCATATTGTACCGTTAAATCAGCCCAACTTACTCAATTTAAGTCATCCTTGTTATTATAAAACCAAAAAATTAAGTTGAACTACTACTACAACTAACATCCTGCTGCAGCACTGTAGTGGCCCCTTCACCCCCGAGAATGTCAATTTTTGCTAAAAGGCTACTGAGAACAAACCTATCTTAAAACTTTCAACTTTGAAGTGCTCCGGTCAGGAATCGAACTCAGGAACAAGTGATTGGGAGGCAAGAATGCTTTACAATACACCAACCAACCAAACATGTCAGTGATAGAATTTACATGGCCTTTGAATGAATTACCTCAGCTTGCACATTACTATGGTCCAAATATGGCCAGCACATCTTTTTCCAATTCGCTAACCACTTCTTTCAAAAAGATGACCTTTCAAAAAGTTTTGAACTAACTACATCAGCCACATAAAGTGTTCATCTTATAAATATGAAAAATTAACCAAAATATATTGAGTGGAACAGTTTCAAATCAGCATTTGAATATCAGTACCGGTGTTGGCAAATTTTTGATGTCGCCATAGATATTGGCAGGAATGCCCTCAGCTAATGTTGCAAAAAAGTATTCCATATGAGGAAAAAAAGATTACAATTAATGCAACAAAGAATACAATCCACACAAATATTGGGTTTGTTTAAATTTTTTATTAATTGACCTAGAACTAATTTATTTATTTATTAGTTCAATTACAAATTTCTCAGTTGGCGCATTCAGTACCCTTAAGTGTAATTGTTTTTTGTTGAAAAACAATCAACAAACATAATTTCATATCAAAGTAATGCTTATGTAATACTTCGGCAGCCATTTCCCCCAGGCCTCTATGCCTTCTCCCTTGCCCCCCTGACAAACATTCAACTATTAGATATTCATTTGATATGGAGTGAAGGGGCAGGGGGACGACTGGAGGGGCATTGGGGGCCTTCAGCAACAATTTCCCCCTGGCCTCAATGTTCTCCTTTGCCCCCTGTCCAATTCTTCATATTGTACAGTTAAATCAGCCCAACTTACTCAATTTAAGTCATCCTTGTTATTATAAAACCAAAAAATTAAGTTGAACTACTACTACAACTAACATCCTGCTGCAGCACTGTAGTGGCCCCTTCACCCCCGAGAATGTCAATTTTTGCTAAAAGGCTACTGAGAACAAACCTATCTTAAAACTTTCAACTTTGAAGTGCTCCGGTCAGGAATCGAACTCAGGAACAAGTGATTGGGAGGCAAGAATGCTTTACAATACACCAACCAACCAAATATGTCAGTGATAGAATTTACATGGCCTTTGAATGAATTACCTCAGCTTGCACATTACTATGGTCCAAATATGGCCAGCACATCTTTTTCCAATTCGCTAACCACTTCTTTCAAAAAGATGACCTTTCAAAAAGTTTTGAACTAACTACATCAGCCACATAAAGTGTTCATCTTATAAATATGAAAAATTAACCAAAATATATTGAGTGGAACAGTTTCAAATCAGCATTTGAATATCAGTACCGCTGTTGGCCAATTTTTGATGTCGCCATAGATATTGGCAGGAATGCCCTCAGCTAATGTTGCAAAAAAGTAATCCATATGAGGAAAAAAAGATTACAATTAATGCAACAAAGAATACAATCCACACAAATATTGGGTTTGTTTAAATTTTTTATTAATTGACCTAGAACTAATTTATTTATTTATTAGTTCAATTACAAATTTCTCAGTTGGCGCATTCAGTACCCTTAAGTGTAATTGTTTTTTGTTGAAAAAACAATCAACAAACATAATTTCATATCAAAGTAATGCTTATGTAATACTTCGGCAGCCATTTCCCCCAGGCCTCTATGCCTTCTCCCTTGCCCCCCTGACAAACATTCAACTATTAGATATTCATTTGATATGGAGTGAAGGGGCAGGGGGACGACTGGAGGGGCATTGGGGGCCTTCAGCAACAATTTCCCCCTGGCCTCAATGTTCTCCTTTGCCCCCTGTCCAATTCTTCATATTGTACAGTTAAATCAGCCCAACTTACTCAATTTAAGTCATCCTTGTTATTATAAAACCAAAAAATTAAGTTGAACTACTACTACAACTAACATCCTGCTGCAGCACTGTAGTGGCCCCTTCACCCCTGAGAATGTCAATTTTTGCTAAAAGGCTACTGAGAACAAACCTATCTTAAAACTTTCAACTTTGAAGTGCTCCGGTCAGGAATCGAACTCAGGAACAAGTGATTGGGAGGCAAGAATGCTTTACAATACACCAACCAACCAAACATGTCAGTGATAGAATTTACATGGCCTTTGAATGAATTACCTCAGCTTGCACATTACTATGGTCCAAATATGGCCAGCACATCTTTTTCCAATTCGCTAACCACTTCTTTCAAAAAGATGACCTTTCAAAAAGTTTTGAACTAACTACATCAGCCACATAAAGTGTTCATCTTATAAATATGAAAAATTAACCAAAATATATTGAGTGGAACAGTTTCAAATCAGCATTTGAATATCAGTACCGGTGTTGGCCAATTTTTGATGTCGCCATAGATATTGGCAGGAATGCCCTCAGCAAATGTTGCAAAAAAGTAATCCATATGAGGAAAAAAAGATTACAATTAATGCAACAAAGAATACAATCCACACAAATATTGGGTTTGTTTAAATTTTTTATTAATTGACCTAGAACTAATTTATTTATTTATTAGTTCAATTACAAATTTCTCAGTTGGCGC
Source organism: Alitta virens (assembly GCA_932294295.1). Taxonomy (NCBI): domain Eukaryota; kingdom Metazoa; phylum Annelida; class Polychaeta; order Phyllodocida; family Nereididae; genus Alitta; species Alitta virens. Next base: position 22,477,655 of record OW028578.1, on the reverse strand, counting down.
ATTCAGTACCCTTAAGTGTAATTGTTTTTTGTTGAAAAAACAATCAACAAACATAATTTCATATCAAAGTAATGCTTATGTAATACTTCGGCAGCCATTTCCCCCAGGCCTCTATGCCTTCTCCCTTGCCCCCCTGACAAACATTCAACTATTAGATATTCATTTGATATGGAGTGAAGGGGCAGGGGGACGACTGGAGGGGCATTGGGGGCCTTCAGCAACAATTTCCCCCTGGCCTCAATGTTCTCCTTTGCCCCCTGTCCAATTCTTCATATTGTACAGTTAAATCAGCCCAACTTACTCAATTTAAGTCATCCTTGTTATTATAAAACCAAAAAATTAAGTTGAACTACTACTACAACTAACATCCTGCTGCAGCACTGTAGTGGCCCCTTCACCCCTGAGAATGTCAATTTTTGCTAAAAGGCTACTGAGAACAAACCTATCTTAAAACTTTCAACTTTGAAGTGCTCCGGTCAGGAATCGAACTCAGGAACAAGTGATTGGGAGGCAAGAATGCTTTACAATACACCAACCAACCAAACATGTCAGTGATAGAATTTACATGGCCTTTGAATGAATTACCTCAGCTTGCACATTACTATGGTCCAAATATGGCCAGCACATCTTTTTCCAATTCGCTAACAACTTCTTTCAAAAAGATGACCTTTCAAAAAGTTTTGAACTAACTACATCAGCCACATAAAGTGTTCATCTTATAAATATGAAAAATTAACCAAAATATATTGAGTGGAACAGTTTCAAATCAGCATTTGAATATCAGTACCGGTGTTGGCCAATTTTTGATGTCGCCATAGATATTGGCAGGAATGCTCTCAGCTAATGTTGCAAAAAAGTAATCCATATGAGGAAAAAAAGATTACAATTAATGCAACAAAGAATACAATCCACACAAATATTGGGTTTGTTTAAATTTTTTATTAATTGACCTAGAACTAATTTATTTATTTATTAGTTCAATTACAAATTTCTCAGTTGGCGCATTCAGTACCCTTAAGTGTAATTGTTTTTTGTTGAAAAAACAATCAACAAACATAATTTCATATCAAAGTAATGCTTATGTAATACTTCGGCAGCCATTTCCCCCAGGCCTCTATGCCTTCTCCCTTGCCCCCCTGACAAACATTCAACTATTAGATATTCATTTGATATGGAGTGAAGGGGCAGGGGGACGACTGGAGGGGCATTGGGGGCCTTCAGCAACAATTTCCCCCTGGCCTCAATGTTCTCCTTTGCCCCCTGTCCAATTCTTCATATTGTACAGTTAAATCAGCCCAACTTACTCAATTTAAGTCATCCTTGTTATTATAAAACCAAAAAATTAAGTTGAACTACTACTACAACTAACATCCTGCTGCAGCACTGTAGTGGCCCCTTCACCCCCGAGAATGTCAATTTTTGCTAAAAGGCTACTGAGAACAAACCTATCTTAAAACTTTCAACTTCGAAGTGCTCCGGTCAGGAATCGAACTCAGGAACAAGTGATTGGGAGGCAAGAATGCTTTACAATACACCAACCAACCAAACATGTCAGTGATAGAATTTACATGGCCTTTGAATGAATTACCTCAGCTTGCACATTACTATGGTCCAAATATGGCCAGCACATCTTTTTCCAATTCGCTAACCACTTCTTTCAAAAAGATGACCTTTCAAAAAGTTTTGAACTAACTACATCAGCCACATAAAGTGTTCATCTTATAAATATGAAAAATTAACCAAAATATATTGAGTGGAACAGTTTCAAATCAGCATTTGAATATCAGTACCGGTGTTGGCCAATTTTTGATGTCGCCATAGATATTGGCAGGAATGCTCTCAGCTAATGTTGCAAAAAAGTAATCCATATGAGGAAAAAAAGATTACAATTAATGCAACAAAGAATACAATCCACACAAATATTGGGTTTGTTTAAATTTTTTATTAATTGACCTAGAACTAATTTATTTATTTATTAGTTCAATTACAAATTTCTCAGTTGGCGCATTCAGTACCCTTAAGTGTAATTGTTTTTTGTTGAAAAAACAATCAACAAACATAATTTCATATCAAAGTAATGCTTATGTAATACTTCGGCAGCCATTTCCCCCAGGCCTCTATGCCTTCTCCCTTGCCCCCCTGACAAACATTCAACTATTAGATATTCATTTGATATGGAGTGAAGGGGCAGGGGGACGACTGGAGGGGCATTGGGGGCCTTCAGCAACAATTTCCCCCTGGCCTCAATGTTCTCCTTTGCCCCCTGTCCAATTCTTCATATTGTACAGTTAAATCAGCCCAACTTACTCAATTTAAGTCATCCTTGTTATTATAAAACCAAAAAATTAAGTTGAACTACTACTACAACTAACATCCTGCTGCAGCACTGTAGTGGCCCCTTCACCCCCGAGAATGTCAATTTTTGCTAAAAGGCTACTGAGAACAAACCTATCTTAAAACTTTCAACTTTGAAGTGCTCCGGTCAGGAATCGAACTCAGGAACAAGTGATTGGGAGGCAAGAATGCTTTACAATACACCAACCAACCAAACATGTCAGTGATAGAATTTACATGGCCTTTGAATGAATTACCTCAGCTTGCACATTACTATGGTCCAAATATGGCCAGCACATCTTTTTCCAATTCGCTAACAACTTCTTTCAAAAAGATGACCTTTCAAAAAGTTTTGAACTGACTACATCAGCCACATAAAGTGTTCATCTTATAAATATGAAAAATTAACCAAAATATATTGAGTGGAACAGTTTCAAATCAGCATTTGAATATCAGTACCGGTGTTGGCCAATTTTTGATGTCGCCATAGATATTGGCAGGAATGCTCTCAGCTAATGTTGCAAAAAAGTAATCCATATGAGGAAAAAAAGATTACAATTAATGCAACAAAGAATACAATCCACACAAATATTGGGTTTGTTTAAATTTTTTATTAATTGACCTAGAACTAATTTATTTATTTATTAGTTCAATTACAAATTTCTCAGTTGGCGCATTCAGTACCCTTAAGTGTAATTGTTTTTTGTTGAAAAAACAATCAACAAACATAATTTCATATCAAAGTAATGCTTATGTAATACTTCGGCAGCCATTTCCCCCAGGCCTCTATGCCTTCTCCCTTGCCCCCCTGACAAACATTCAACTATTAGATATTCATTTGATATGGAGTGAAGGGGCAGGGGGACGACTGGAGGGGCATTGGGGGCCTTCAGCAACAATTTCCCCCTGGCCTCAATGTTCTCCTTTGCCCCCTGTCCAATTCTTCATATTGTACAGTTAAATCAGCCCAACTTACTCAATTTAAGTCATCCTTGTTATTATAAAACCAAAAAATTAAGTTGAACTACTACTACAACTAACATCCTGCTGCAGCACTGTAGTGGCCCCTTCACCCCCGAGAATGTCAATTTTTGCTAAAAGGCTACTGAGAACAAACCTATCTTAAAACTTTCAACTTTGAAGTGCTCCGGTCAGGAATCGAACTCAGGAACAAGTGATTGGGAGGCAAGAATGCTTTACAATACACCAACCAACCAAACATGTCAGTGATAGAATTTACATGGCCTTTGAATGAATTACCTCAGCTTGCACATTACTATGGTCCAAATATGGCCAGCACATCTTTTTCCAATTCGCTAACCACTTCTTTCAAAAAGATGACCTTTCAAAAAGTTTTGAACTAACTACATCAGCCACATAAAGTGTTCATCTTATAAATATGAAAAATTAACCAAAATATATTGAGTGGAACAGTTTCAAATCAGCATTTGAATATCAGTACCGGTGTTGGCCAATTTTTGATGTCGCCATAGATATTGGCAGGAATGCCCTCAGCTAATGTTGCAAAAAAGTAATCCATATGAGGAAAAAAAGATTACAATTAATGCAACAAAGAATACAATCCACACAAATATTGGGTTTGTTTAAATTTTTTATTAATTGACCTAGAACTAATTTATTTATTTATTAGTTCAATTACAAATTTCTCAGTTGGCGCATTCAGTACCCTTAAGTGTAATTGTTTTTTGTTGAAAAAACAATCAACAAACATAATTTCATATCAAAGTAATGCTTATGTAATACTTCGGCAGCCATTTCCCCCAGGCCTCTATGCCTTCTCCCTTGCCCCCCTGACAAACATTCAACTATTAGATATTCATTTGATATGGAGTGAAGGGGCAGGGGGACGACTGGAGGGGCATTGGGGGCCTTCAGCAACAATTTCCCCCTGGCCTCAATGTTCTCCTTTGCCCCCTGTCCAATTCTTCATATTGTACCGTTAAATCAGCCCAACTTACTCAATTTAAGTCATCCTTGTTATTATAAAACCAAAAAATTAAGTTGAACTACTACTACAACTAACATCCTGCTGCAGCACTGTAGTGGCCCCTTCACCCCCGAGAATGTCAATTTTTGCTAAAAGGCTACTGAGAACAAACCTATCTTAAAACTTTCAACTTTGAAGTGCTCCGGTCAGGAATCGAACTCAGGAACAAGTGATTGGGAGGCAAGAATGCTTTACAATACACCAACCAACCAAACATGTCAGTGATAGAATTTACATGGCCTTTGAATGAATTACCTCAGCTTGCACATTACTATGGTCCAAATATGGCCAGCACATCTTTTTCCAATTCGCTAACCACTTCTTTCAAAAAGATGACCTTTCAAAAAGTTTTGAACTAACTACATCAGCCACATAAAGTGTTCATCTTATAAATATGAAAAATTAACCAAAATATATTGAGTGGAACAGTTTCAAATCAGCATTTGAATATCAGTACCGGTGTTGGCAAATTTTTGATGTCGCCATAGATATTGGCAGGAATGCCCTCAGCTAATGTTGCAAAAAAGTATTCCATATGAGGAAAAAAAGATTACAATTAATGCAACAAAGAATACAATCCACACAAATATTGGGTTTGTTTAAATTTTTTATTAATTGACCTAGAACTAATTTATTTATTTATTAGTTCAATTACAAATTTCTCAGTTGGCGCATTCAGTACCCTTAAGTGTAATTGTTTTTTGTTGAAAAACAATCAACAAACATAATTTCATATCAAAGTAATGCTTATGTAATACTTCGGCAGCCATTTCCCCCAGGCCTCTATGCCTTCTCCCTTGCCCCCCTGACAAACATTCAACTATTAGATATTCATTTGATATGGAGTGAAGGGGCAGGGGGACGACTGGAGGGGCATTGGGGGCCTTCAGCAACAATTTCCCCCTGGCCTCAATGTTCTCCTTTGCCCCCTGTCCAATTCTTCATATTGTACAGTTAAATCAGCCCAACTTACTCAATTTAAGTCATCCTTGTTATTATAAAACCAAAAAATTAAGTTGAACTACTACTACAACTAACATCCTGCTGCAGCACTGTAGTGGCCCCTTCACCCCCGAGAATGTCAATTTTTGCTAAAAGGCTACTGAGAACAAACCTATCTTAAAACTTTCAACTTTGAAGTGCTCCGGTCAGGAATCGAACTCAGGAACAAGTGATTGGGAGGCAAGAATGCTTTACAATACACCAACCAACCAAATATGTCAGTGATAGAATTTACATGGCCTTTGAATGAATTACCTCAGCTTGCACATTACTATGGTCCAAATATGGCCAGCACATCTTTTTCCAATTCGCTAACCACTTCTTTCAAAAAGATGACCTTTCAAAAAGTTTTGAACTAACTACATCAGCCACATAAAGTGTTCATCTTATAAATATGAAAAATTAACCAAAATATATTGAGTGGAACAGTTTCAAATCAGCATTTGAATATCAGTACCGCTGTTGGCCAATTTTTGATGTCGCCATAGATATTGGCAGGAATGCCCTCAGCTAATGTTGCAAAAAAGTAATCCATATGAGGAAAAAAAGATTACAATTAATGCAACAAAGAATACAATCCACACAAATATTGGGTTTGTTTAAATTTTTTATTAATTGACCTAGAACTAATTTATTTATTTATTAGTTCAATTACAAATTTCTCAGTTGGCGCATTCAGTACCCTTAAGTGTAATTGTTTTTTGTTGAAAAAACAATCAACAAACATAATTTCATATCAAAGTAATGCTTATGTAATACTTCGGCAGCCATTTCCCCCAGGCCTCTATGCCTTCTCCCTTGCCCCCCTGACAAACATTCAACTATTAGATATTCATTTGATATGGAGTGAAGGGGCAGGGGGACGACTGGAGGGGCATTGGGGGCCTTCAGCAACAATTTCCCCCTGGCCTCAATGTTCTCCTTTGCCCCCTGTCCAATTCTTCATATTGTACAGTTAAATCAGCCCAACTTACTCAATTTAAGTCATCCTTGTTATTATAAAACCAAAAAATTAAGTTGAACTACTACTACAACTAACATCCTGCTGCAGCACTGTAGTGGCCCCTTCACCCCTGAGAATGTCAATTTTTGCTAAAAGGCTACTGAGAACAAACCTATCTTAAAACTTTCAACTTTGAAGTGCTCCGGTCAGGAATCGAACTCAGGAACAAGTGATTGGGAGGCAAGAATGCTTTACAATACACCAACCAACCAAACATGTCAGTGATAGAATTTACATGGCCTTTGAATGAATTACCTCAGCTTGCACATTACTATGGTCCAAATATGGCCAGCACATCTTTTTCCAATTCGCTAACCACTTCTTTCAAAAAGATGACCTTTCAAAAAGTTTTGAACTAACTACATCAGCCACATAAAGTGTTCATCTTATAAATATGAAAAATTAACCAAAATATATTGAGTGGAACAGTTTCAAATCAGCATTTGAATATCAGTACCGGTGTTGGCCAATTTTTGATGTCGCCATAGATATTGGCAGGAATGCCCTCAGCAAATGTTGCAAAAAAGTAATCCATATGAGGAAAAAAAGATTACAATTAATGCAACAAAGAATACAATCCACACAAATATTGGGTTTGTTTAAATTTTTTATTAATTGACCTAGAACTAATTTATTTATTTATTAGTTCAATTACAAATTTCTCAGTTGGCGCATTCAGTACCCTTAAGTGTAATTGTTTTTTGTTGAAAAAACAATCAACAAACATAATTTCATATCAAAGTAATGCTTATGTAATACTTCGGCAGCCATTTCCCCCAGGCCTCTATGCCTTCTCCCTTGCCCCCCTGACAAACATTCAACTATTAGATATTCATTTGATATGGAGTGAAGGGGCAGGGGGACGACTGGAGGGGCATTGGGGGCCTTCAGCAACAATTTCCCCCTGGCCTCAATGTTCTCCTTTGCCCCCTGTCCAATTCTTCATATTGTACAGTTAAATCAGCCCAACTTACTCAATTTAAGTCATCCTTGTTATTATAAAACCAAAAAATTAAGTTGAACTACTACTACAACTAACATCCTGCTGCAGCACTGTAGTGGCCCCTTCACCCCTGAGAATGTCAATTTTTGCTAAAAGGCTACTGAGAACAAACCTATCTTAAAACTTTCAACTTTGAAGTGCTCCGGTCAGGAATCGAACTCAGGAACAAGTGATTGGGAGGCAAGAATGCTTTACAATACACCAACCAACCAAACATGTCAGTGATAGAATTTACATGGCCTTTGAATGAATTACCTCAGCTTGCACATTACTATGGTCCAAATATGGCCAGCACATCTTTTTCCAATTCGCTAACAACTTCTTTCAAAAAGATGACCTTTCAAAAAGTTTTGAACTAACTACATCAGCCACATAAAGTGTTCATCTTATAAATATGAAAAATTAACCAAAATATATTGAGTGGAACAGTTTCAAATCAGCATTTGAATATCAGTACCGGTGTTGGCCAATTTTTGATGTCGCCATAGATATTGGCAGGAATGCTCTCAGCTAATGTTGCAAAAAAGTAATCCATATGAGGAAAAAAAGATTACAATTAATGCAACAAAGAATACAATCCACACAAATATTGGGTTTGTTTAAATTTTTTATTAATTGACCTAGAACTAATTTATTTATTTATTAGTTCAATTACAAATTTCTCAGTTGGCGCATTCAGTACCCTTAAGTGTAATTGTTTTTTGTTGAAAAAACAATCAACAAACATAATTTCATATCAAAGTAATGCTTATGTAATACTTCGGCAGCCATTTCCCCCAGGCCTCTATGCCTTCTCCCTTGCCCCCCTGACAAACATTCAACTATTAGATATTCATTTGATATGGAGTGAAGGGGCAGGGGGACGACTGGAGGGGCATTGGGGGCCTTCAGCAACAATTTCCCCCTGGCCTCAATGTTCTCCTTTGCCCCCTGTCCAATTCTTCATATTGTACAGTTAAATCAGCCCAACTTACTCAATTTAAGTCATCCTTGTTATTATAAAACCAAAAAATTAAGTTGAACTACTACTACAACTAACATCCTGCTGCAGCACTGTAGTGGCCCCTTCACCCCCGAGAATGTCAATTTTTGCTAAAAGGCTACTGAGAACAAACCTATCTTAAAACTTTCAACTTCGAAGTGCTCCGGTCAGGAATCGAACTCAGGAACAAGTGATTGGGAGGCAAGAATGCTTTACAATACACCAACCAACCAAACATGTCAGTGATAGAATTTACATGGCCTTTGAATGAATTACCTCAGCTTGCACATTACTATGGTCCAAATATGGCCAGCACATCTTTTTCCAATTCGCTAACCACTTCTTTCAAAAAGATGACCTTTCAAAAAGTTTTGAACTAACTACATCAGCCACATAAAGTGTTCATCTTATAAATATGAAAAATTAACCAAAATATATTGAGTGGAACAGTTTCAAATCAGCATTTGAATATCAGTACCGGTGTTGGCCAATTTTTGATGTCGCCATAGATATTGGCAGGAATGCTCTCAGCTAATGTTGCAAAAAAGTAATCCATATGAGGAAAAAAAGATTACAATTAATGCAACAAAGAATACAATCCACACAAATATTGGGTTTGTTTAAATTTTTTATTAATTGACCTAGAACTAATTTATTTATTTATTAGTTCAATTACAAATTTCTCAGTTGGCGCATTCAGTACCCTTAAGTGTAATTGTTTTTTGTTGAAAAAACAATCAACAAACATAATTTCATATCAAAGTAATGCTTATGTAATACTTCGGCAGCCATTTCCCCCAGGCCTCTATGCCTTCTCCCTTGCCCCCCTGACAAACATTCAACTATTAGATATTCATTTGATATGGAGTGAAGGGGCAGGGGGACGACTGGAGGGGCATTGGGGGCCTTCAGCAACAATTTCCCCCTGGCCTCAATGTTCTCCTTTGCCCCCTGTCCAATTCTTCATATTGTACAGTTAAATCAGCCCAACTTACTCAATTTAAGTCATCCTTGTTATTATAAAACCAAAAAATTAAGTTGAACTACTACTACAACTAACATCCTGCTGCAGCACTGTAGTGGCCCCTTCACCCCCGAGAATGTCAATTTTTGCTAAAAGGCTACTGAGAACAAACCTATCTTAAAACTTTCAACTTTGAAGTGCTCCGGTCAGGAATCGAACTCAGGAACAAGTGATTGGGAGGCAAGAATGCTTTACAATACACCAACCAACCAAACATGTCAGTGATAGAATTTACATGGCCTTTGAATGAATTACCTCAGCTTGCACATTACTATGGTCCAAATATGGCCAGCACATCTTTTTCCAATTCGCTAACAACTTCTTTCAAAAAGATGACCTTTCAAAAAGTTTTGAACTGACTACATCAGCCACATAAAGTGTTCATCTTATAAATATGAAAAATTAACCAAAATATATTGAGTGGAACAGTTTCAAATCAGCATTTGAATATCAGTACCGGTGTTGGCCAATTTTTGATGTCGCCATAGATATTGGCAGGAATGCTCTCAGCTAATGTTGCAAAAAAGTAATCCATATGAGGAAAAAAAGATTACAATTAATGCAACAAAGAATACAATCCACACAAATATTGGGTTTGTTTAAATTTTTTATTAATTGACCTAGAACTAATTTATTTATTTATTAGTTCAATTACAAATTTCTCAGTTGGCGCATTCAGTACCCTTAAGTGTAATTGTTTTTTGTTGAAAAAACAATCAACAAACATAATTTCATATCAAAGTAATGCTTATGTAATACTTCGGCAGCCATTTCCCCCAGGCCTCTATGCCTTCTCCCTTGCCCCCCTGACAAACATTCAACTATTAGATATTCATTTGATATGGAGTGAAGGGGCAGGGGGACGACTGGAGGGGCATTGGGGGCCTTCAGCAACAATTTCCCCCTGGCCTCAATGTTCTCCTTTGCCCCCTGTCCAATTCTTCATATTGTACAGTTAAATCAGCCCAACTTACTCAATTTAAGTCATCCTTGTTATCATAAAACCAAAAAATTAAGTTGAACTACTACTACAACTAACATCCTGCTGCAGCACTGTTGTGGCCCCTTCACCCCCAAGAATGTCAATTTTTTCTAAAAGGCTACTGAGAACAAACCTATCTTAAAACTTTCAACTTTGAAGTGCTCCGGTCAGGAATCGAACTCAGGAACATGTGATTGGGAGGCAAGAATGCTTTACAATACACCAACCAGCCAAACATGTCAGTGATAGAATTTACATGGCCTTTTAATGAATTACCTCAGCTTGCACATTACTATGGTCCAAATATGGCCAGCACATCTTTTTCCAATACGCTAACCACTTCCTTCAAAAAGATGACCTTTCAAAAAGTTTTGAACTTACTACATCAGCTACATAAAGCGTTCGTCTTACCAATATGAAATGTTAACCAAAATATATTGAGTGGAACAGATTAAAATCAGCATTAGAATATCATTACCAGTTTTGGCAAATTTTTGATGTCGCCATAGATATTGGCAGGAATGCCCTCAGCTAATGTTGCAAAAAAGTAATCCATATGAGGAAAAAAAGATTACAATAATGCAACAAAGAATACAATCCACACAAATATTGGGTTTGTTTAAATTTTTTATTAATTGACCTAGAACTAATTTATTTATTTATTAGTTCAATTACAAATTTCTCAGTTGGCGCATTAAGTACCCTTAAGTGTAATTGTTTTTTGTTGAAAAAACAATCAACAAACATAATTTCATATCAAAGTAATGCTTATGTAATACTTCGGCAGCCATTTCCCCCAGGCCTCTATGCCTTCTCCCTTGCCCCCCTGACAAACATTCAACTATTAGATATTCATTTGATATGGAGTGAAGGGGCAGGGGGACGACTTGTGGGGCATTGGGGGCCTTCAGCAACAATTTCCCCCTGGCCTCAACGTTCTCCTTTGCCCCCTGTCCAAATCTTCATATTGTACAGTTAAATCAGCCCAACTTACTCAATTTAAGTCATCCTTGTTATTATAAAACCAAAAAATTAAGTTGAACTACTACTACAACTAACATCCTGCTGCAGCACTGTAGTGGCCCCTTCACCCCCGAGAATGTCAATTTTTTCTAAAAGGCTACTGAGAACAAACCTATCTTAAAACTTTCAACTTTGAAGTGCTCCGGTCAGGAATCGAACTCAGGAACATGTGATTGTGAGGCAAGAATGCTGTACAATACACCAACCAACCAAACATGTCAGTGATAGAATTTACATGGCCTTTGAATGAATTACCTCAGCTTGCACATTACTATGGTCCAAATATGGCCAGCACATCTTTTTCCAATTCGCTAACCACTTCTTTCAAAAAGAAGACCTTTCAAAAAGTTTTGAACTTACTACATCAGCCACATAAAGTGTTCATCTTATAAATATGAAAAATTAACCAAAATATATTGAGTGGAACAGTTTCAAATCAGCATTTGAATATCAGTACCGGTGTTGGCAAATTTTTGATGTCGCCATAGATATTGGCAGGAATGCCCTCAGCTAATGTTGCAAAAAAGTAATCCATATGAGGAAAAAAAGATTACAATTAATGCAACAAAGAATACAATCCACACAAATATTGGGTTTGTTTAAATTTTTTATTAATTGACCTAGAACTAATTTATTTATTTATTAGTTCAATTACAAATTTCTCAGTTGGCGCATTAAGTACCCTTAAGTGTAATTGTTTTTTGTTGAAAAACAATCAACAAACATAATTTCATATCAAAGTAATGCTTATGTAATACTTCGGCAGCCATTTCCCCCAGGCCTCTATGCCTTCTCCCTTGCCCCCTGACAAACATTCAACTATTAGATATTCATTTGATATGGAGTGAAGGGGCAGGGGGACGACTTGTGGGGCATTGGGGGCCTTCAGCAACAATTTCCCTCTGGCCTCAACGTTCTCCTTTGCCCCCTGTCCAAATCTTCATATTGTACAGTTAAATCAGCCCAACTTACTCAATTTAAGTCATCCTTGTTATTATAAAACCAAAAAATTAAGTTGAACTACTACTACAACTAACATCCTGCTGCAGCACTGTAGTGGCCCCTTCACCCCCGAGAATGTCAATTTTTTCTAAAAGGCTACTGAGAACAAACCTATCTTAAAACTTTCAACTTTGAAGTGCTCCAGTCAGGAATCGAACTCAGGAACATGTGATTGGGAGGCAAGAATGCTTTACAATACACCAATCAACCAAACATGTCAGTGATAGAATTTACATGGCCTTTGAATGAATTACCTCAGCTTGCACATCACTATGGTCCAAATATGGCCAGCACATCTTTTTCCAATTCGCTAACCACTTCTTTCAAAAAGATGACCTTTCAAAAAGTTTTGAACTTACTACATCAGCCACATAAAGTGTTCATCTTATAAATATGAAAAATTAACCAAAATATATTGAGTGGAACAGTTTCAAATCAGCATTTGAATATCAGTACCGGTGTTGGCAAATTTTTGATGTCGCCATAGATATTGGCAGGAATGCCCTCAGCTAATGTTGCAAAAAAGTAATCCATATGAGGAAAAAAAGATTACAATTAATGCAACAAAGAATACAATCCACACAAATATTGGGTTTGTTTAAATTTTTTATTAATTGACCTAGAACTAATTTATTTATTTATTAGTTCAATTACAAATTTCTCAGTTGGCGCATTAAGTACCCTTAAGTGTAATTGTTTTTTGTTGAAAAAACAATCAACAAACATAATTTCATATCAAAGTAATGCTTATGTAATACTTCGGCAGCCATTTCCCCCAGGCCTCTATGCCTTCTCCCTTGCCCCCCTGACAAACATTCAACTATTAGATATTCATTTGATATGGAGTGAAGGGGCAGGGGGACGACTTGTGGGGCATTGGGGGCCTTCAGCAACAATTTCCCTCTGGCCTCAACGTTCTCCTTTGCCCCCTGTCCAAATCTTCATATTGTACAGTTAAATCAGCCCAACTTACTCAATTTAAGTCATCCTTGTTATTATAAAACCAAAAAATTAAGTTGAACTACTACTACAACTAACATCCTGCTGCAGCACTGTAGTGGCCCCTTCACCCCCGAGAATGTCAATTTTTTCTAAAAGGCTACTGAGAACAAACCTATCTTAAAACTTTCAACTTTGAAGTGCTCCGGTCAGGAATCGAACCCAGGAACATGTGATTGGGAGGCAAGAATGCTTTACAATACACCAACCAACCAAACATGTCAGTGATAGAATTTACATGGCCTTTGAATGAATTACCTCAGCTTGCACATTACTATGGTCCAAATATGGCCAGCACATCTTTTTCCAATTCGCTAACCACTTCTTTCAAAAAGATGACCTTTCAAAAAGTTTTGAACTTACTACATCAGCCACATAAAGTGTTCATCTTATAAATATGAAAAATTAACCAAAATATATTGAGTGGAACAGTTTCAAATCAGCATTTGAATATCAGTACCGGTGTTGGCAAATTTTTGATGTCGCCATAGATATTGGCAGGAATGCCCTCAGCTAATGTTGCAAAAAAGTAATCCATATGAGGAAAAAAAGATTACAATTAATGCAACAAAGAATACAATCCACACAAATATTGGGTTTGTTTAAATTTTTTATTAATTGACCTAGAACTAATTTATTTATTTATTAGTTCAATTACAAATTTCTCAGTTGGCGCATTAAGTACCCTTAAGTGTAATTGTTTTTTGTTGAAAAAACAATCAACAAACATAATTTCATATCAAAGTAATGCTTATGTAATACTTCGGCAGCCATTTCCCCCAGGCCTCTATGCCTTCTCCCTTGCCCCCCTGACAAACATTCAACTATTAGATATTCATTTGATATGGAGTGAAGGGGCAGGGGGATAACTTGTGGGGCATTGGGGGCCTTCAGCAACAATTTCCCTCTGGCCTCAACGTTCTCCTTTGCCCCCTGTCCAAATCTTCATATTGTACAGTTAAATCAGCCCAACTTACTCAATTTAAGTCATCCTTGTTATTATAAAACCAAAAAATTAAGTTGAACTACTACTACAACTAACATCCTGCTGCAGCACTGTAGTGGCCCCTTCACCCCCGAGAATGTCAATTTTTTCTAAAAGGCTACTGAGAACAAACCTATCTTAAAACTTTCAACTTTGAAGTGCTCCGGTCAGGAATCGAACTCAGGAACATGTGATTGGGAGGCAAGAATGCTTTACAATACACCAACCAACCAAACATGTCAGTGATAGAATTTACATGGCCTTTGAATGAATTACCTCAGCTTGCACATTACTATGGTCCAAATATGGCCAGCACATCTTTTTCCAATTCGCTAACCACTTCTTTCAAAAAGATGACCTTTCAAAAAGTTTTGAACTTACTACATCAGCCACATAAAGTGTTCATCTTATAAATATGAAAAATTAACCAAAATATATTGAGTGGAACAGTTTCAAATCAGCATTTGAATATCAGTACCGGTGTTGGCAAATTTTTGATGTCGCCATAGATATTGGCAGGAATGCCCTCAGCTAATGTTGCAAAAAAGTAATCCATATGTGGAAAAAAAGATTACAATTAATGCAACAAAGAATACAATCCACACAAATATTGGGTTTGTTTAAATTTTGTATTAATTGACCTAGAACTAATTTATTTATTTATTAGTTCAATTACAAATTTCTCAGTTGGCGCATTAAGTACCCTTAAGTGTAATTGTTTTTTGTTGAAAAAACAATCAACAAACATAATTTCATATCAAAGTAATGCTTATGTAATACTTCGGCAGCCATTTCCCCCAGGCCTCTATGCCTTCTCCCTTGCCCCCCTGACAAACATTCAACTATTAGATATTCATTTGATATGGAGTGAAGGGGCAGGGGGACGACTGGTGGGGCATTGGGGGCCTTCAGCAACAATTTCCCCCTGGCCTCAACGTTCTCCTTTGCCCCCTGTCCAAATCTTCATATTGTACAGTTAAATCAGCCCAACTTACTCAATTTAAGTCATCCTTGTTATTATAAAACCAAAAAATTAAGTTGAACTACTACTACAACTAACATCCTGCTGCAGCACTGTAGTGGCCCCTTCACCCCCGAGAATGTCAATTTTTTCTAAAAGGCTACTGAGAACAAACCTATCTTAAAACTTTCAACTTTGAAGTGCTCCGGTCAGGAATCGAACTCAGGAACATGTGATTGGGAGGCAAGAATGCTTTACAATACACCAACCAACCAAACATGTCAGTGATAGAATTTACATGGCCTTTGAATGAATTACCTCAGCTTGCACATTACTATGGTCCAAATATGGCCAGCACATCTTTTTCCAATTCGCTAACCACTTCTTTCAAAAAGATGACCTTTCAAAAAGTTTTGAACTTACTACATCAGCCACATAAAGTGTTCATCTTATAAATATGAAAAATTAACCAAAATATATTGAGTGGAACAGTTTCAAATCAGCATTTGAATATCAGTACCGGTGTTGGCAAATTTTTGATGTCGCCATAGATATTGGCAGGAATGCCCTCAGCTAATGTTGCAAAAAAGTAATCCATATGAGGAAAAAAAGATTACAATTAATGCAACAAAGAATACAATCCACACAAATATTGGGTTTGTTTAAATTTTTTATTAATTGACCTAGAACTAATTTATTTATTTATTAGTTCAATTACAAATTTCTCAGTTGGCGCATTAAGTACCCTTAAGTGTAATTGTTTTTTGTTGAAAAAACAATCAACAAACATAATTTCATATCAAAGTAATGCTTATGTAATACTTCGGCAGCCATTTCCCCCAGGCCTCTATGCCTTCTCCCTTGCCCCCCTGACAAACATTCAACTATTAGATATTCATTTGATATGGAGTGAAGGGGCAGGGGGACGACTTGTGGGGCATTGGGGGCCTTCAGCAACAATTTCCCTCTGGCCTCAACGTTCTCCTTTGCCCCCTGTCCAAATCTTCATATTGTACAGTTAAATCAGCCCAACTTACTCAATTTAAGTCATCCTTGTTATTATAAAACCAAAAAATTAAGTTGAACTACTACTACAACTAACATCCTGCTGCAGCACTGTAGTGGCCCCTTCACCCCCGAGAATGTCAATTTTTTCTAAAAGGCTACTGAGAACAAACCTATCTTAAAACTTTCAACTTTGAAGTGCTCCGGTCAGGAATCGAACCCAGGAACATGTGATTGGGAGGCAAGAATGCTTTACAATACACCAACCAACCAAACATGTCAGTGATAGAATTTACATGGCCTTTGAATGAATTACCTCAGCTTGCACATTACTATGGTCCAAATATGGCCAGCACATCTTTTTCCAATTCGCTAACCACTTCTTTCAAAAAGATGACCTTTCAAAAAGTTTTGAACTTACTACATCAGCCACATAAAGTGTTCATCTTATAAATATGAAAAATTAACCAAAATATATTGAGTGGAACAGTTTCAAATCAGCATTTGAATATCAGTACCGGTGTTGGCAAATTTTTGATGTCGCCATAGATATTGGCAGGAATGCCCTCAGCTAATGTTGCAAAAAAGTAATCCATATGAGGAAAAAAAGATTACAATTAATGCAACAAAGAATACAATCCACACAAATATTGGGTTTGTTTAAATTTTTTATTAATTGACCTAGAACTAATTTATTTATTTATTAGTTCAATTACAAATTTCTCAGTTGGCGCATTAAGTACCCTTAAGTGTAATTGTTTTTTGTTGAAAAAACAATCAACAAACATAATTTCATATCAAAGTAATGCTTATGTAATACTTCGGCAGCCATTTCCCCCAGGCCTCTATGCCTTCTCCCTTGCCCCCCTGACAAACATTCAACTATTAGATATTCATTTGATATGGAGTGAAGGGGCAGGGGGATAACTTGTGGGGCATTGGGGGCCTTCAGCAACAATTTCCCTCTGGCCTCAACGTTCTCCTTTGCCCCCTGTCCAAATCTTCATATTGTACAGTTAAATCAGCCCAACTTACTCAATTTAAGTCATCCTTGTTATTATAAAACCAAAAAATTAAGTTGAACTACTACTACAACTAACATCCTGCTGCAGCACTGTAGTGGCCCCTTCACCCCCGAGAATGTCAATTTTTTCTAAAAGGCTACTGAGAACAAACCTATCTTAAAACTTTCAACTTTGAAGTGCTCCGGTCAGGAATCGAACTCAGGAACATGTGATTGGGAGGCAAGAATGCTTTACAATACACCAACCAACCAAACATGTCAGTGATAGAATTTACATGGCCTTTGAATGAATTACCTCAGCTTGCACATTACTATGGTCCAAATATGGCCAGCACATCTTTTTCCAATTCGCTAACCACTTCTTTCAAAAAGATGACCTTTCAAAAAGTTTTGAACTTACTACATCAGCCACATAAAGTGTTCATCTTATAAATATGAAAAATTAACCAAAATATATTGAGTGGAACAGTTTCAAATCAGCATTTGAATATCAGTACCGGTGTTGGCAAATTTTTGATGTCGCCATAGATATTGGCAGGAATGCCCTCAGCTAATGTTGCAAAAAAGTAATCCATATGTGGAAAAAAAGATTACAATTAATGCAACAAAGAATACAATCCACACAAATATTGGGTTTGTTTAAATTTTTTATTAATTGACCTAGAACTAATTTATTTATTTATTAGTTCAATTACAAATTTCTCAGTTGGCGCATTAAGTACCCTTAAGTGTAATTGTTTTTTGTTGAAAAAACAATCAACAAACATAATTTCATATCAAAGTAATGCTTATGTAATACTTCGGCAGCCATTTCCCCCAGGCCTCTATGCCTTCTCCCTTGCCCCCCTGACAAACATTCAACTATTAGATATTCATTTGATATGGAGTGAAGGGGCAGGGGGACGACTGGTGGGGCATTGGGGGCCTTCAGCAACAATTTCCCCCTGGCCTCAACGTTCTCCTTTGCCCCCTGTCCAAATCTTCATATTGTACAGTTAAATCAGCCCAACTTACTCAATTTAAGTCATCCTTGTTATTATAAAACCAAAAAATTAAGTTGAACTACTACTACAACTAACATCCTGCTGCAGCACTGTAGTGGCCCCTTCACCCCCGAGAATGTCAATTTTTTCTAAAAGGCTACTGAGAACAAACCTATCTTAAAACTTTCAACTTTGAAGTGCTCCGGTCAGGAATCGAACTCAGGAACATGTGATTGGGAGGCAAGAATGCTTTACAATACACCAACCAACCAAACATGTCAGTGATAGAATTTACATGGCCTTTGAATGAATTACCTCAGCTTGCACATTACTATGGTCCAAATATGGCCAGCACATCTTTTTCCAATTCGCTAACCACTTCTTTCAAAAAGATGACCTTTCAAAAAGTTTTGAACTTACTACATCAGCCACATAAAGTGTTCATCTTATAAATATGAAAAATTAACCAAAATATATTGAGTGGAACAGTTTCAAATCAGCATTTGAATATCAGTACCGGTGTTGGCAAATTTTTGATGTCGCCATAGATATTGGCAGGAATGCCCTCAGCTAATGTTGCAAAAAAGTAATCCATATGAGGAAAAAAAGATTACAATTAATGCAACAAAGAATACAATCCACACAAATATTGGGTTTGTTTAAATTTTTTATTAATTGACCTAGAACTAATTTATTTATTTATTAGTTCAATTACAAATTTCTCATTTGGCGCATTAAGTACCCTTAAGTGTAATTGTTTTTTGTTGAAAAAACAATCAACAAACATAATTTCATATCAAAGTACTGCTTATGTAATACTTCGGCAGCCATTTCCCCCAGGCCTCTACGCCTTCTCCCTTGCCCCCCTGACAAACATTCAACTATTAGATATTCATTTGATATGGAGTGAAGGGGCAGGGGGACGACTTGTGGGGCATTGGGGGCCTTCAGCAACAATTTCCCTCTGGCCTCAACGTTCTCCTTTGCCCCCTGTCCAAATCTTCATATTGTACAGTTAAATCAGCCCAACTTACTCAATTTAAGTCATCCTTGTTATTATAAAACCAAAAAATTAAGTTGAACTACTACTACAACTAACATCCTGCTGCAGCACTGTAGTGGCCCCTTCACCCCCGAGAATGTCAATTTTTTCTAAAAGGCTACTGAGAACAAACCTATCTTAAAACTTTCAACTTTGAAGTGCTCCGGTCAGGAATTGAACTCAGGAACATGTGATTGGGAGGCAAGAATGCTTTACAATACACCAACCAACCAAACATGTCAGTGATAGAATTTACATGGCCTTTGAATGAATTACCTCAGCTTGCACATTACTATGGTCCAAATATGGCCAGCACATCTTTTTCCAATTCGCTAACCACTTCTTTCAAAAAGATGACCTTTCAAAAAGTTTTGAACTTACTACATCAGCCACATAAAGTGTTCATCTTATAAATATGAAAAATTAACCAAAATATATTGAGTGGAACAGTTTCAAATCAGCATTTGAATATCAGTACCGGTGTTGGCAAATTTTTGATGTCGCCATAGATATTGGCAGGAATGCCCTCAGCTAATGTTGCAAAAAAGTAATCCATATGTGGAAAAAAAGATTACAATTAATGCAACAAAGAATACAATCCACACAAATATTGGGTTTGTTTAAATTTTTTATTAATTGACCTAGAACTAATTTATTTATTTATTAGTTCAATTACAAATTTCTCAGTTGGCGCATTAAGTACCCTTAAGTGTAATTGTTTTTTGTTGAAAAAACAATCAACAAACATAATTTCATATCAAAGTAATGCTTATGTAATACTTCGGCAGCCATTTCCCCCAGGCCTCTATGCCTTCTCCCTTGCCCCCCTGACAAACATTCAACTATTAGATATTCATTTGATATGGAGTGAAGGGGCAGGGGGACGACTGGTGGGGCATTGGGGGCCTTCAGCAACAATTTCCCCCTGGCCTCAACGTTCTCCTTTGCCCCCTGTCCAAATCTTCATATTGTACAGTTAAATCAGCCCAACTTACTCAATTTAAGTCATCCTTGTTATTATAAAACCAAAAAATTAAGTTGAACTACTACTACAACTAACATCCTGCTGCAGCACTGTAGTGGCCCCTTCACCCCCGAGAATGTCAATTTTTTCTAAAAGGCTACTGAGAACAAACCTATCTTAAAACTTTCAACTTTGAAGTGCTCCGGTCAGGAATCGAACTCAGGAACATGTGATTGGGAGGCAAGAATGCTTTACAATACACCAACCAACCAAACATGTCAGTGATAGAATTTACATGGCCTTTGAATGAATTACCTCAGCTTGCACATTACTATGGTCCAAATATGGCCAGCACATCTTTTTCCAATTCGCTAACCACTTCTTTCAAAAAGATGACCTTTCAAAAAGTTTTGAACTTACTACATCAGCCACATAAAGTGTTCATCTTATAAATATGAAAAATTAACCAAAATATATTGAGTGGAACAGTTTCAAATCAGCATTTGAATATCAGTACCGGTGTTGGCAAATTTTTGATGTCGCCATAGATATTGGCAGGAATGCCCTCAGCTAATGTTGCAAAAAAGTAATCCATATGAGGAAAAAAAGATTACAATTAATGCAACAAAGAATACAATCCACACAAATATTGGGTTTGTTTAAATTTTTTATTAATTGACCTAGAACTAATTTATTTATTTATTAGTTCAATTACAAATTTCTCATTTGGCGCATTAAGTACCCTTAAGTGTAATTGTTTTTTGTTGAAAAAACAATCAACAAACATAATTTCATATCAAAGTACTGCTTATGTAATACTTCGGCAGCCATTTCCCCCAGGCCTCTACGCCTTCTCCCTTGCCCCCCTGACAAACATTCAACTATTAGATATTCATTTGATATGGAGTGAAGGGGCAGGGGGACGACTTGTGGGGCATTGGGGGCCTTCAGCAACAATTTCCCTCTGGCCTCAACGTTCTCCTTTGCCCCCTGTCCAAATCTTCATATTGTACAGTTAAATCAGCCCAACTTACTCAATTTAAGTCATCCTTGTTATTATAAAACCAAAAAATTAAGTTGAACTACTACTACAACTAACATCCTGCTGCAGCACTGTAGTGGCCCCTTCACCCCCGAGAATGTCAATTTTTTCTAAAAGGCTACTGAGAACAAACCTATCTTAAAACTTTCAACTTTGAAGTGCTCCGGTCAGGAATTGAACTCAGGAACATGTGATTGGGAGGCAAGAATGCTTTACAATACACCAACCAACCAAACATGTCAGTGATAGAATTTACATGGCCTTTGAATGAATTACCTCAGCTTGCACATTACTATGGTCCAAATATGGCCAGCACATCTTTTTCCAATTCGCTAACCACTTCTTTCAAAAAGATGACCTTTCAAAAAGTTTTGAACTTACTACATCAGCCACATAAAGTGTTCATCTTATAAATATGAAAAATTAACCAAAATATATTGAGTGGAACAGTTTCAAATCAGCATTTGAATATCAGTACCGGTGTTGGCAAATTTTTGATGTCGCCATAGATATTGGCAGGAATGCCCTCAGCTAATGTTGCAAAAAAGTAATCCATATGTGGAAAAAAAGATTACAATTAATGCAACAAAGAATACAATCCACACAAATATTGGGTTTGTTTAAATTTTTTATTAATTGACCTAGAACTAATTTATTTATTTATTAGTTCAATTACAAATTTCTCAGTTGGCGCATTAAGTACCCTTAAGTGTAATTGTTTTTTGTTGAAAAAACAATCAACAAACATAATTTCATATCAAAGTAATGCTTATGTAATACTTCGGCAGCCATTTCCCCCAGGCCTCTATGCCTTCTCCCTTGCCCCCCTGACAAACATTCAACTATTAGATATTCATTTGATATGGAGTGAAGGGGCAGGGGGACGACTGGTGGGGCATTGGGGGCCTTCAGCAACAATTTCCCCCTGGCCTCAACGTTCTCCTTTGCCCCCTGTCCAAATCTTCATATTGTACAGTTAAATCAGCCCAACTTACTCAATTTAAGTCATCCTTGTTATTATAAAACCAAAAAATTAAGTTGAACTACTACTACAACTAACATCCTGCTGCAGCACTGTAGTGGCCCCTTCACCCCCGAGAATGTCAATTTTTTCTAAAAGGCTACTGAGAACAAACCTATCTTAAAACTTTCAACTTTGAAGTGCTCCGGTCAGGAATCGAACTCAGGAACATGTGATTGGGAGGCAAGAATGCTTTACAATACACCAACCAGCCAAACATGTCAGTGATAGAATTTACATGGCCTTTGAATGAATTACCTCAGCTTGCACATTACTATGGTCCAAATATGGCCAGCACATCTTTTTCCAATTCGCTAACCACTTCTTTCAAAAAGATGACCTTTCAAAAAGTTTTGAACTTACTACATCAGCCACATAAAGTGTTCATCTTATAAATATGAAAAATTAACCAAAATATATTGAGTGGAACAGTTTCAAATCAGCATTTGAATATCAGTACCGGTGTTGGCCAATTTTTGATGTCGCCATAGATATTGGCAGGAATGCCCTCAGCTAATGTTGCAAAAAAGTAATCCACATGAGGAAAAAAAGATTACAATTAATGCAACAAAGAATACAATCCACACAAATATTGGGTTTGTTTAAATTTTTTATTAATTGACCTAGAACTAATTTATTTATTTATTAGTTCAATTACAAATTTCTCAGTTGGCGCATTAAGTACCCTTAAGTGTAATTGTTTTTTGTTGAAAAAACAATCAACAAACATAATTTTGTATCAATGTAATGCTTATGTACTACTTTGGCAGCCATTTCCCCCAGGCCTCTATGCCTTCTCCCTTGCCCCCCTGACAAACATTCAACTATTAGATATTCATTTGATATGGAGTGAAGGGGCAGGGGGATGACTGGTGGG
This sequence comes from Alitta virens, assembly GCA_932294295.1. Taxonomy (NCBI): domain Eukaryota; kingdom Metazoa; phylum Annelida; class Polychaeta; order Phyllodocida; family Nereididae; genus Alitta; species Alitta virens. Next base: position 22,454,389 of record OW028578.1, on the reverse strand, counting down.
GCATTGGGGGCCTTCAAGCAAACATTTCCCCCAGGCCTCAACATTCTCCTTTGCCCCCTGTCCAAATCTTCATATTGTACAGTTAAATCAGCCCAACTTACTCAATTTAAGTCATCCTTGTTATCATAAAACCAAAAAATTAAGTTGAACTACTACTAAAACTAACATCCTGCTGCAGCACTGTAGTGGCCCCTTCACCCCCGAGAATGTCAATTTTTTCTAAAAGGCTACTGAGAACAAACCTATCTTAAAACTTTCAACTTTGAAGTGCTCCGGTCAGGAATCGAACTCAGGAACATGCGATTGGGAGGCAAGAATGCTTTACAATACACCAACCAGCCAAACATGTCAGTGATAGAATTTACATGGCCTTTGAATGAATTACCTCAGCTTGCACATTACTATGGTCCAAATATGGCCAGCACATCTTTTTCCAATTCGCTAACCACTTCTTTCAAAAAGATGACTTTTCAAAAAGTTTTGAACTTACTACATCAGCTACATAAAGCGTTCGTCTTACCAATATGAAATGTTAACCAAAATATATTGAGTGGAACAGTTTCAAATCAGCATTTGAATATCATTACCTGTTTTGGCAAATTTTTGATGTCGCCATAGATATTGGCAGGAATGCCCTCAGCTAATGTTGCAAAAAAGTAATCCATATGAGGAAAAAAAGATTACAATTAATGCAACAAAGAATGCAATCCACACAAATATTGGGTTTGTTTAAATTTTTTATTAATTGACCTAGAACTAATTTATTTATTTATTAGTTCAATTACAAATTTCTCAGTTGGCGCATTAAGTACCCTTAAGTGTAATTGTTTTTTGTTGAAAAAACAATCAACAAACATAATTTTGTATCAATGTAATGCTTATGTACTACTTCGGCAGCCATTTCCCCCAGGCCTCTATGCCTTCTCCCTTGCCCCCCTGACAAACATTCAACTATTAGATATTCATTTGATATGGAGTGAAGGGGCAGGGGGACGACTGGTGGGGCATTGGGGGCCTTCAGCAACAATTTCCCCCTGGCCTCAACGTTCTCCTTTGCCCCCTGTCCAAATCTTCATATTGTACAGTTAAATCAGCCCAACTTACTCAATTTAAGTCATCCTTGTTATTATAAAACCAAAAAATTAAGTTGAACTACTACTACAACTAACATCCTGCTGCAGCACTGTAGTGGCCCCTTCACCCCCGAGAATGTCAATTTTTTCTAAAAGGCTACTGAGAACAAACCTATCTTAAAACTTTCAACTTTGAAGTGCTCCGGTCAGGAATCGAACTCAGGAACATGTGATTGGGAGGCAAGAATGCTTTACAATACACCAACCAGCCAAACATGTCAGTGATAGAATTTACATGGCCTTTGAATGAATTACCTCAGCTTGCACATTACTATGGTCCAAATATGGCCAGCACATCTTTTTCCAATTCGCTAACCACTTCTTTCAAAAAGATGACCTTTCAAAAAGTTTTGAACTTACTACATCAGCCACATAAAGTGTTCATCTTATAAATATGAAAAATTAACCAAAATATATTGAGTGGAACAGTTTCAAATCAGCATTTGAATATCAGTACCGGTGTTGGCCAATTTTTGATGTCGCCATAGATATTGGCAGGAATGCCCTCAGCTAATGTTGCAAAAAAGTAATCCACATGAGGAAAAAAAGATTACAATTAATGCAACAAAGAATACAATCCACACAAATATTGGGTTTGTTTAAATTTTTTATTAATTGACCTAGAACTAATTTATTTATTTATTAGTTCAATTACAAATTTCTCAGTTGGCGCATTAAGTACCCTTAAGTGTAATTGTTTTTTGTTGAAAAAACAATCAACAAACATAATTTTGTATCAATGTAATGCTTATGTACTACTTTGGCAGCCATTTCCCCCAGGCCTCTATGCCTTCTCCCTTGCCCCCCTGACAAACATTCAACTATTAGATATTCATTTGATATGGAGTGAAGGGGCAGGGGGATGACTGGTGGGGCATTGGGGGCCTTCAAGCAAACATTTCCCCCAGGCCTCAACATTCTCCTTTGCCCCCTGTCCAAATCTTCATATTGTACAGTTAAATCAGCCCAACTTACTCAATTTAAGTCATCCTTGTTATCATAAAACCAAAAAATTAAGTTGAACTACTACTAAAACTAACATCCTGCTGCAGCACTGTAGTGGCCCCTTCACCCCCGAGAATGTCAATTTTTTCTAAAAGGCTACTGAGAACAAACCTATCTTAAAACTTTCAACTTTGAAGTGCTCCGGTCAGGAATCGAACTCAGGAACATGCGATTGGGAGGCAAGAATGCTTTACAATACACCAACCAGCCAAACATGTCAGTGATAGAATTTACATGGCCTTTGAATGAATTACCTCAGCTTGCACATTACTATGGTCCAAATATGGCCAGCACATCTTTTTCCAATTCGCTAACCACTTCTTTCAAAAAGATGACTTTTCAAAAAGTTTTGAACTTACTACATCAGCTACATAAAGCGTTCGTCTTACCAATATGAAATGTTAACCAAAATATATTGAGTGGAACAGTTTCAAATCAGCATTTGAATATCATTACCTGTTTTGGCAAATTTTTGATGTCGCCATAGATATTGGCAGGAATGCCCTCAGCTAATGTTGCAAAAAAGTAATCCATATGAGGAAAAAAAGATTACAATTAATGCAACAAAGAATGCAATCCACACAAATATTGGGTTTGTTTAAATTTTTTATTAATTGACCTAGAACTAATTTATTTATTTATTAGTTCAATTACAAATTTCTCAGTTGGCGCATTAAGTACCCTTAAGTGTAATTGTTTTTTGTTGAAAAAACAATCAACAAACATAATTTTGTATCAATGTAATGCTTATGTACTACTTCGGCAGCCATTTCCCCCAGGCCTCTATGCCTTCTCCCTTGCCCCCCTGACAAACATTCAACTATTAGATATTCATTTGATATGGAGTGAAGGGGCAGGGGGATGACTGGTGGGGCATTGGGGGCCTTCAAGCAAACATTTCCCCCAGGCCTCAACATTCTCCTTTGCCTCCTGTCCAAATCTTCATATTGTACAGTTAAATCAGCCCAACTTACTCAATTTAAGTCATCCTTGTTATTATAAAACCAAAAAATTAAGTTGAACTACTACTACAACTAACATCCTGCTGCAGCACTGTAGTGGCCCCTTCACCCCCGAGAATGTAAATTTTTTCTAAAAGGCTACTGAGAACAAACCTATCTTAAAACTTTCAACTTTGAAGTGCTCCGGTCAGGAATCGAACTCAGGAACATGTGATTGGGAGGCAAGAATGCTGTACAATACACCAACCAACCAAACATGTCAGTGATAGAATTTACATGGCCTTTCAATGAATTACCTCAGCTTGCACATTACTATGGTCCAAATATGGCCAGCACATCTTTTTCCAATTCGCTAACCACTTCTTTCAAAAATATGACCTTTCAAAAAGTTTTAAACTAACTACATCAGCCACATAAAGTGTTCATCTTATAAATATGAAAAATTAACCAAAATATATTGAGTGGAACAGTTTCAAATCAGCATTTGAATATCAGTACCGGTGTTGGCCAATTTTTGATGTCGCCATAGATATTGGCAGGAATGCCCTCAGCTAATGTTGCAAAAAAGTAATCCATATGAGGAAAAAAAGATTACAATTAATGCAACAAAGAATACAATCCACACAAATATTGGGTTTGTTTAAATTTTTTATTAATTGACCTAGAACTAATTTATTTATTTATTAGTTCAATTACAAATTTCTCAGTTGGCGCATTAAGTACCCTTAAGTGTAATTGTTTTTTGTTGAAAAAACAATCAACAAACATAATTTTGTATCAATGTAATGCTTATGTACTACTTTGGCAGCCATTTCCCCCAGGCCTCTATGCCTTCTCCCTTGCCCCCCTGACAAACATTCAACTATTAGATATTCATTTGATATGGAGTGAAGGGGCAGGGGGATGACTGGTGGGGCATTGGGGGCCTTCAAGCAAACATTTCCCCCAGGCCTCAACATTCTCCTTTGCCCCCTGTCCAAATCTTCATATTGTACAGTTAAATCAGCCCAACTTACTCAATTTAAGTCATCCTTGTTATCATAAAACCAAAAAATTAAGTTGAACTACTACTAAAACTAACATCCTGCTGCAGCACTGTAGTGGCCCCTTCACCCCCGAGAATGTCAATTTTTTCTAAAAGGCTACTGAGAACAAACCTATCTTAAAACTTTCAACTTTGAAGTGCTCCGGTCAGGAATCGAACTCAGGAACATGCGATTGGGAGGCAAGAATGCTTTACAATACACCAACCAGCCAAACATGTCAGTGATAGAATTTACATGGCCTTTGAATGAATTACCTCAGCTTGCACATTACTATGGTCCAAATATGGCCAGCACATCTTTTTCCAATTCGCTAACCACTTCTTTCAAAAAGATGACTTTTCAAAAAGTTTTGAACTTACTACATCAGCTACATAAAGCGTTCGTCTTACCAATATGAAATGTTAACCAAAATATATTGAGTGGAACAGTTTCAAATCAGCATTTGAATATCATTACCTGTTTTGGCAAATTTTTGATGTCGCCATAGATATTGGCAGGAATGCCCTCAGCTAATGTTGCAAAAAAGTAATCCATATGAGGAAAAAAAGATTACAATTAATGCAACAAAGAATGCAATCCACACAAATATTGGGTTTGTTTAAATTTTTTATTAATTGACCTAGAACTAATTTATTTATTTATTAGTTCAATTACAAATTTCTCAGTTGGCGCATTAAGTACCCTTAAGTGTAATTGTTTTTTGTTGAAAAAACAATCAACAAACATAATTTTGTATCAATGTAATGCTTATGTACTACTTCGGCAGCCATTTCCCCCAGGCCTCTATGCCTTCTCCCTTGCCCCCCTGACAAACATTCAACTATTAGATATTCATTTGATATGGAGTGAAGGGGCAGGGGGATGACTGGTGGGGCATTGGGGGCCTTCAAGCAAACATTTCCCCCAGGCCTCAACATTCTCCTTTGACCCCTGTCCAAATCTTCATATTGTACAGTTAAATCAGCCCAACTTACTCAATTTAAGTCATCCTTGTTATCATAAAACCAAAAAATTAAGTTGAACTACTACTAAAACTAACATCCTGCTGCAGCACTGTAGTGGCCCCTTCACCCCCGAGAATGTCAATTTTTTCTAAAAGGCTACTGAGAACAAACCTATCTTAAAACTTTCAACTTTGAAGTGCTCCGGTCAGGAATCGAACTCAGGAACATGCGATTGGGAGGCAAGAATGCTTTACAATACACCAACCAGCCAAACATGTCAGTGATAGAATTTACATGGCCTTTGAATGAATTACCTCAGCTTGCACATTACTATGGTCCAAATATGGCCAGCACATCTTTTTCCAATTCGCTAACCACTTCTTTCAAAAAGATGACTTTTCAAAAAGTTTTGAACTTACTACATCAGCTACATAAAGCGTTCGTCTTACCAATATGAAATGTTAACCAAAATATATTGAGTGGAACAGTTTCAAATCACCATTTGAATATCATTACCGGTTTTGGCAAATTTTTGATGTCGCCATAGATATTGGCAGGAATGCCCTCAGCTAATGTTGCAAAAAAGTAATCCATATGAGGAAAAAAAGATTACAATAATGCAACAAAGAATACAATCCACACAAATATTGGGTTTGTTTAAATTTTTTATTAATTGACCTAGAACTAATTTATTTATTTATTACCCTTATATTACCCTTAAGTGTAATTGTTTTTTGTTGAAAAAACAATCAACAAACATAATTTCGTATCAAAGTAACGTTTATGTACTACTTTGGCAGCCATTTCCCCCAGGCCTCTATGCCTTCTCCCTTGCCCCCCTGACAAACATTCAACTATTAGATATTCATTTGATATGGAGTGAAGGGGCAGGGGGATGACTGGTGGGGCATTGGGGGCCTTCAAGCAAACATTTCCCCCAGGCCTCAACATTCTCCTTTGCCTCCTGTCCAAATCTTCATATCGTACAGTTAAATCAGCCCAACTTACTCAATTTAAGTCATCCTTGTTATTATAAAACCAAAAAATTAAGTTGAACTACTACTACAACTAACATCCTGCTGCAGCACTGTAGTGGCCCCTTCACCCCCGAGAATGTCAATTTTTTCTAAAAGGCTACTGAGAACAAACCTATCTTAAAACTTTCAACTTTGAAGTGCTCCGGTCAGGAATCGAACTCAGGAACATGTGATTGGGAGGCAAGAATGCTGTACAATACACCAACCAACCAAACATGTCAGTGATAGAATTTACATGGCCTTTCAATGAATTACCTCAGCTTGCACATTACTATGGTCCAAATATGGCCAGCACATCTTTTTCCAATTCGCTAACCACTTCTTTCAAAAATATGACCTTTCAAAAAGTTTTAAACTAACTTGATCAGCCACATAAAGTGTTCATCTTATAAATATGAAAAATTAACCAAAATATATTGAGTGGAACAGTTTCAAATCAGCATTTGAATATCAGTACCGGTGTTGGCCAATTTTTGATGTCGCCATAGATATTGGCAGGAATGCCCTCAGCTAATGTTGCAAAAAAGTAATCCATATGAGGAAAAAAAGATTACAATTAATGCAACAAAGAATACAATCCACACAAATATTGGGTTTGTTTAAATTTTTTATTAATTGACCTAGAACTAATTTATTTATTTATTAGTTCAATTACAAATTTCTCAGTTGGCGCATTAAGTACCCTTAAGTGTAATTGTTTTTTGTTGAAAAAACAATCAACAAACATAATTTTGTATCAATGTAATGCTTATGTACTACTTTGGCAGCCATTTCCCCCAGGCCTCTATGCCTTCTCCCTTGCCCCCCTGACAAACATTCAACTATTAGATATTCATTTGATATGGAGTGAAGGGGCAGGGGGATGACTGGTGGGGCATTGGGGGCCTTCAAGCAAACATTTCCCCCAGGCCTCAACATTCTCCTTTGCCCCCTGTCCAAATCTTCATATTGTACAGTTAAATCAGCCCAACTTACTCAATTTAAGTCATCCTTGTTATCATAAAACCAAAAAATTAAGTTGAACTACTACTAAAACTAACATCCTGCTGCAGCACTGTAGTGGCCCCTTCACCCCCGAGAATGTCAATTTTTTCTAAAAGGCTACTGAGAACAAACCTATCTTAAAACTTTCAACTTTGAAGTGCTCCGGTCAGGAATCGAACTCAGGAACATGCGATTGGGAGGCAAGAATGCTTTACAATACACCAACCAGCCAAACATGTCAGTGATAGAATTTACATGGCCTTTGAATGAATTACCTCAGCTTGCACATTACTATGGTCCAAATATGGCCAGCACATCTTTTTCCAATTCGCTAACCACTTCTTTCAAAAAGATGACTTTTCAAAAAGTTTTGAACTTACTACATCAGCTACATAAAGCGTTCGTCTTACCAATATGAAATGTTAACCAAAATATATTGAGTGGAACAGTTTCAAATCACCATTTGAATATCATTACCGGTTTTGGCAAATTTTTGATGTCGCCATAGATATTGGCAGGAATGCCCTCAGCTAATGTTGCAAAAAAGTAATCCATATGAGGAAAAAAAGATTACAATTAATGCAACAAAGAATACAATCCACACAAATATTGGGTTTGTTTAAATTTTTTATTAATTGACCTAGAACTAATTTATTTATTTATTAGTTCAATTACAAATTTCTCAGTTGGCGCATTAAGTACCCTTAAGTGTAATTGTTTTTTGTTGAAAAAACAATCAACAAACATAATTTCATATCAAAGTAATGCTTATGTAATACTTCGGCAGCCATTTCCCCCAGGCCTCTATGCCTTCTCCCTTGCCCCCCTGACAAACATTCAACTATTAGATATTCATTTGATATGGAGTGAAGGGGCAGGGGGATGACTGGAGGGGCATTGGGGGCCTTCAAGCAAACATTTCCCCCTGGCCTCAATGTTCTCCTTTGCCCCCTGTCCAAATCTTCATATTGTACAGTTAAATCAGCCCAACTTACTCAATTTAAGTCATCCTTGTTATCATAAAACCAAAAAATTAAGTTGAACTACTACTACAACTAACATCCTGCTGCAGCACTGTAGTGGCCCCTTCACCCCCGAGAATGTCAATTTTTTCTAAAAGGCTACTGAGAACAAACCTATCTTAAAACTTTCAACTTTGAAGTGCTCCGGTCAGGAATCGAACTCAGGAACATGCGATTGGGAGGCAAGAATGCTTTACAATACACCAACCAGCCAAACATGTCAGTGATAGAATTTACATGGCCTTTGAATGACTTACCTCAGCTTGCACATTACTATGGTCCAAATATGGCCAGCACCTCTTTTTCCAATACGCTAACCACTTCCTTCAATAAGATGACTTTTCAAAAAGTTTTGAACTTACTACATCAGCTACATAAAGCGTTCGTCTTACCAATATGAAATGTTAACCAAAATATATTGAGTGGAACAGTTTCAAATCAGCATTTGAATATCATTACCTGTTTTGGCAAATTTTTGATGTCGCCATAGATATTGGCAGGAATGCCCTCAGCTAATGTTGCAAAAAAGTAATCCATATGAGGAAAAAAAGATTACAATTAATGCAACAAAGAATGCAATCCACACAAATATTGGGTTTGTTTAAATTTTTTATTAATTGACCTAGAACTAATTTATTTATTTATTAGTTCAATTACAAATTTCTCAGTTGGCGCATTAAGTACCCTTAAGTGTAATTGTTTTTTGTTGAAAAAACAATCAACAAACATAATTTTGTATCAATGTAATGCTTATGTACTACTTCGGCAGCCATTTCCCCCAGGCCTCTATGCCTTCTCCCTTGCCCCCCTGACAAACATTCAACTATTAGATATTCATTTGATATGGAGTGAAGGGGCAGGGGGATGACTGGTGGGGCATTGGGGGCCTTCAAGCAAACATTTCCCCCAGGCCTCAACATTCTCCTTTGACCCCTGTCCAAATCTTCATATTGTACAGTTAAATCAGCCCAACTTACTCAATTTAAGTCATCCTTGTTATCATAAAACCAAAAAATTAAGTTGAACTACTACTAAAACTAACATCCTGCTGCAGCACTGTAGTGGCCCCTTCACCCCCGAGAATGTCAATTTTTTCTAAAAGGCTACTGAGAACAAACCTATCTTAAAACTTTCAACTTTGAAGTGCTCCGGTCAGGAATCGAACTCAGGAACATGCGATTGGGAGGCAAGAATGCTTTACAATACACCAACCAGCCAAACATGTCAGTGATAGAAGTTACATGGCCTTTGAATGAATTACCTCAGCTTGCACATTACTATGGTCCAAATATGGCCAGCACATCTTTTTCCAATTCGCTAACCACTTCTTTCAAAAAGATGACTTTTCAAAAAGTTTTGAACTTACTACATCAGCTACATAAAGCGTTCGTCTTACCAATATGAAATGTTAACCAAAATATATTGAGTGGAACAGTTTCAAATCACCATTTGAATATCATTACCGGTTTTGGCAAATTTTTGATGTCGCCATAGATATTGGCAGGAATGCCCTCAGCTAATGTTGCAAAAAAGTAATCCATATGAGGAAAAAAAGATTACAATAATGCAACAAAGAATACAATCCACACAAATATTGCGTTTGTTTAAATTTTTTATTAATTGACCTAGAACTAATTTATTTATTTATTACCCTTATATTACCCTTAAGTGTAATTGTTTTTTGTTGAAAAAACAATCAACAAACATAATTTCGTATCAAAGTAACGTTTATGTACTACTTTGGCAGCCATTTCCCCCAGGCCTCTATGCCTTCTCCCTTGCCCCCCTGACAAACATTCAACTATTAGATATTCATTTGATATGGAGTGAAGGGGCAGGGGGATGACTGGTGGGGCATTGGGGGCCTTCAAGCAAACATTTCCCCCAGGCCTCAACATTCTCCTTTGCCTCCTGTCCAAATCTTCATATTGTACAGTTAAATCAGCCCAACTTACTCAATTTAAGTCATCCTTGTTATTATAAAACCAAAAAATTAAGTTGAACTACTACTACAACTAACATCCTGCTGCAGCACTGTAGTGGCCCCTTCACCCCCGAGAATGTCAATTTTTTCTAAAAGGCTACTGAGAACAAACCTATCTTAAAACTTTCAACTTTGAAGTGCTCCGGTCAGGAATCGAACTCAGGAACATGTGATTGGGAGGCAAGAATGCTGTACAATACACCAACCAACCAAACATGTCAGTGATAGAATTTACATGGCCTTTCAATGAATTACCTCAGCTTGCACATTACTATGGTCCAAATATGGCCAGCACATCTTTTTCCAATTCGCTAACCACTTCTTTCAAAAATATGACCTTTCAAAAAGTTTTAAACTAACTTGATCAGCCACATAAAGTGTTCATCTTATAAATATGAAAAATTAACCAAAATATATTGAGTGGAACAGTTTCAAATCAGCATTTGAATATCAGTACCGGTGTTGGCCAATTTTTGATGTCGCCATAGATATTGGCAGGAATGCCCTCAGCTAATGTTGCAAAAAAGTAATCCATATGAGGAAAAAAAGATTACAATTAATGCAACAAAGAATACAATCCACACAAATATTGGGTTTGTTTAAATTTTTTATTAATTGACCTAGAACTAATTTATTTATTTATTAGTTCAATTACAAATTTCTCAGTTGGCGCATTAAGTACCCTTAAGTGTAATTGTTTTTTGTTGAAAAAACAATCAACAAACATAATTTTGTATCAATGTAATGCTTATGTACTACTTTGGCAGCCATTTCCCCCAGGCCTCTATGCCTTCTCCCTTGCCCCCCTGACAAACATTCAACTATTAGATATTCATTTGATATGGAGTGAAGGGGCAGGGGGATGACTGGTGGGGCATTGGGGGCCTTCAAGCAAACATTTCCCCCAGGCCTCAACATTCTCCTTTGCCTCCTGTCCAAATCTTCATATTGTACAGTTAAATCAGCCCAACTTACTCAATTTAAGTCATCCTTGTTATTATAAAACCAAAAAATTAAGTTGAACTACTACTACAACTAACATCCTGCTGCAGCACTGTAGTGGCCCCTTCACCCCCGAGAATGTCAATTTTTTCTAAAAGGCTACTGAGAACAAACCTATCTTAAAACTTTCAACTTTGAAGTGCTCCGGTCAGGAATCGAACTCAGGAACATGTGATTGGGAGGCAAGAATGCTGTACAATACACCAACCAACCAAACATGTCAGTGATAGAATTTACATGGCCTTTGAATGAATTACCTCAGCTTGCACATTACTATGGTCCAAATATGGCCAGCACATCTTTTTCCAATTCGCTAACCACTTCTTTCAAAAATATGACCTTTCAAAAAGTTTTAAACTAACTTGATCAGCCACATAAAGTGTTCATCTTATAAATATGAAAAATTAACCAAAATATATTGAGTGGAACAGTTTCTAATCAGCATTTGAATATCAGTACCGGTGTTGGCCAATTTTTGATGTCGCCATAGATATTGGCAGGAATGCCCTCAGCTAATGTTGCAAAAAAGTAATCCATATGAGGAAAAAAAGATTACAATTAATGCAACAAAGAATACAATCCACACAAATATTGGGTTTGTTTAAATTTTTTATTAATTGACCTAGAACTAATTTATTTATTTATTAGTTCAATTACAAATTTCTCAGTTGGCGCATTAAGTACCCTTAAGTGTAATTGTTTTTTGTTGAAAAAACAATCAACAAACATAATTTTGTATCAATGTAATGCTTATGTACTACTTTGGCAGCCATTTCCCCCAGGCCTCTATGCCTTCTCCCTTGCCCCCCTGACAAACATTCAACTATTAGATATTCATTTGATATGGAGTGAAGGGGCAGGGGGATGACTGGTGGGGCATTGGGGGCCTTCAAGCAAACATTTCCCCCAGGCCTCAACATTCTCCTTTGCCCCCTGTCCAAATCTTCATATTGTACAGTTAAATCAGCCCAACTTACTCAATTTAAGTCATCCTTGTTATCATAAAACCAAAAAATTAAGTTGAACTACTACTAAAACTAACATCCTGCTGCAGCACTGTAGTGGCCCCTTCACCCCCGAGAATGTCAATTTTTTCTAAAAGGCTACTGAGAACAAACCTATCTTAAAACTTTCAACTTTGAAGTGCTCCGGTCAGGAATCGAACTCAGGAACATGCGATTGGGAGGCAAGAATGCTTTACAATACACCAACCAGCCAAACATGTCAGTGATAGAATTTACATGGCCTTTGAATGAATTACCTCAGCTTGCACATTACTATGGTCCAAATATGGCCAGCACATCTTTTTCCAATTCGCTAACCACTTCTTTCAAAAAGATGACTTTTCAAAAAGTTTTGAACTTACTACATCAGCTACATAAAGCGTTCGTCTTACCAATTTGAAATGTTAACCAAAATATATCGAGTGGAACAGTTTCAAATCACCATTTGAATATCATTACCGGTTTTGGCAAATTTTTGATGTCGCCATAGATATTGGCAGGAATGCCCTCAGCTAATGTTGCAAAAAAGTAATCCATATGAGGAAAAAAAGATTACAATTAATGCAACAAAGAATACAATCCACACAAATATTGGGTTTGTTTAAATTTTTTATTAATTGACCTAGAACTAATTTATTTATTTATTAGTTCAATTACAAATTTCTCAGTTGGCACATTAAGTACCCTTAAGTGTAATTGTTTTTTGTTGAAAAAACAATCAACAAACATAATTTCATATCAAAGTAATGCTTATGTAATACTTCGGCAGCCATTTCCCCCAGGCCTCAATGCCTTCTCCCTTGCCCCCCTGACAAACATTCAACTATTAGATATTCATTTGATATGGAGTGAAGGGGCAGGGGGACGACTGGAGGGGCATTGGGGGCCTTCAGCAACAATTTCCCCCTGGCCTCAATGTTCTCCTTTGCCCCCTGTCCAAATCTTCATATTGTACAGTTAAATCAGCCCAACTTACTCAATTTAAGTCATCCTTGTTATCATAAAACCAAAAAATTAAGTTGAACTACTACTAAAACTAACATCCTGCTGCAGCACTGTAGTGGCCCCTTCACCCCCGAGAATGTCAATTTTTTCTAAAAGGCTACTGAGAACAAACCTATCTTAAAACTTTCAACTTTGAAGTGCTCCGGTCAGGAATCGAACTCAGGAACATGCGATTGGGAGGCAAGAATGCTTTACAATACACCAACCAGCCAAACATGTCAGTGATAGAATTTACATGGCCTTTGAATGAATTACCTCAGCTTGCACATTACTATGGTCCAAATATGGCCAGCACCTCTTTTTCCAATACGCTAACCACTTCCTTCAAAAAGATGACTTTTCAAAAAGTTTTGAACTTACTACATCAGCTACATAAAGCGTTCGTCTTACCAATATGAAATGTTAACCAAAATATATTGAGTGGAACAGTTTCAAATCAGCATTTGAATATCATTACCTGTTTTGGCAAATTTTTGATGTCGCCATAGATATTGGCAGGAATGCCCTCAGCTAATGTTGCAAAAAAGTAATCCATAAGAGGAAAAAAAGATTACAATTAATGCAACAAAGAATGCAATCCACACAAATATTGGGTTTGTTTAAATTTTTTATTAATTGACCTAGAACTAATTTATTTATTTATTAGTTCAATTACAAATTTCTCAGTTGGCGCATTAAGTACCCTTAAGTGTAATTGTTTTTTGTTGAAAAAACAATCAACAAACATAATTTTGTATCAATGTAATGCTTATGTACTACTTTGGCAGCCATTTCCCCCAGGCCTCTATGCCTTCTCCCTTGCCCCCCTGACAAACATTCAACTATTAGATATTCATTTGATATGGAGTGAAGGGGCAGGGGGATGACTGGTGGGGCATTGGGGGCCTTCAAGCAAACATTTCCCCCAGGCCTCAACATTCTCCTTTGCCCCCTGTCCAAATCTTCATATTGTACAGTTAAATCAGCCCAACTTACTCAATTTAAGTCATCCTTGTTATCATAAAACCAAAAAATTAAGTTGAACTACTACTAAAACTAACATCCTGCTGCAGCACTGTAGTGGCCCCTTCACCCCCGAGAATGTCAATTTTTTCTAAAAGGCTACTGAGAACAAACCTATCTTAAAACTTTCAACTTTGAAGTGCTCCGGTCAGGAATCGAACTCAGGAACATGCGATTGGGAGGCAAGAATGCTTTACAATACACCAACCAGCCAAACATGTCTGTGATAGAATTTACATGGCCTTTGAATGAATTACCTCAGCTTGCACATTACTATGGTCCAAATATGGCCAGCACATCTTTTTCCAATTCGCTAACCACTTCTTTCAAAAAGATGACTTTTCAAAAAGTTTTGAACTTACTACATCAGCTACATAAAGCGTTCGTCTTACCAATATGAAATGTTAACCAAAATATATTGAGTGGAACAGTTTCAAATCACCATTTGAATATCATTACCGGTTTTGGCAAATTTTTGATGTCGCCATAGATATTGGCAGGAATGCCCTCAGCTAATGTTGCAAAAAAGTAATCCATATGAGGAAAAAAAGATTACAATAATGCAACAAAGAATACAATCCACACAAATATTGGGTTTGTTTAAATTTTTTATTAATTGACCTAGAACTAATTTATTTATTTATTACCCTTATATTACCCTTAAGTGTAATTGTTTTTTGTTGAAAAAACAATCAACAAACATAATTTCGTATCAAAGTAACGCTTATGTACTACTTTGGCAGCCATTTCCCCCAGGCCTCTATGCCTTCTCCCTTGCCCCCCTGACAAACATTCAACTATTAGATATTCATTTGATATGGAGTGAAGGGGCAGGGGGATGACTGGTGGGGCATTGGGGGCCTTCAAGCAAACATTTCCCCCAGGCCTCAACATTCTCCTTTGCCTCCTGTCCAAATCTTCATATTGTACAGTTAAATCAGCCCAACTTACTCAATTTAAGTCATCCTTGTTATTATAAAACCAAAAAATTAAGTTGAACTACTACTACAACTAACATCCTGCTGCAGCACTGTAGTGGCCCCTTCACCCCCGAGAATGTCAATTTTTTCTAAAAGGCTACTGAGAACAAACCTATCTTAAAACTTTCAACTTTGAAGTGCTCCGGTCAGGAATCGAACTCAGGAACATGTGATTGGGAGGCAAGAATGCTGTACAATACACCAACCAACCAAACATGTCAGTGATAGAATTTACATGGCCTTTCAATGAATTACCTCAGCTTGCACATTACTATGGTCCAAATATGGCCAGCACATCTTTTTCCAATTCGCTAACCACTTCTTTCAAAAATATGACCTTTCAAAAAGTTTTAAACTAACTACATCAGCCACATAAAGTGTTCATCTTATAAATATGAAAAATTAACCAAAATATATTGAGTGGAACAGTTTCAAATCAGCATTTGAATATCAGTACCGGTGTTGGCCAATTTTTGATGTCGCCATAGATATTGGCAGGAATGCCCTCAGCTAATGTTGCAAAAAAGTAATCCATATGAGGAAAAAAAGATTACAATTAATGCAACAAAGAATACAATCCACACAAATATTGGGTTTGTTTAAATTTTTTATTAATTGACCTAGAACTAATTTATTTATTTATTAGTTCAATTACAAATTTCTCAGTTGGCGCATTAAGTACCCTTAAGTGTAATTGTTTTTTGTTGAAAAAACAATCAACAAACATAATTTCATATCAAAGTAATGCTTATGTAATACTTCGGCAGCCATTTCCCCCAGGCCTCTATGCCTTCTCCCTTGCCCCCCTGACAAACATTCAACTATTAGATATTCATTTGATATGGAGTGAAGGGGCAGGGGGACGACTGGAGGGGCATTGGGGGCCTTCAGCAACAATTTCCCCCTGGCCTCAATGTTCTCCTTTGCCCCCTGTCCAAATCTTCATATTGTACAGTTAAATCAGCCCAACTTACTCAATTTAAGTCATCCTTGTTATCATAAAACCAAAAAATTAAGTTGAACTACTACTAAAACTAACATCCTGCTGCAGCACTGTAGTGGCCCCTTCACCCCCGAGAACGTCAATTTTTTCTAAAAGGCTACTGAGAACAAACCTATCTTAAAACTTTCAACTTTGAAGTGCTCCGGTCAGGAATCGAACTCAGGAACATGCGATTGGGAGGCAAGAATGCTTTACAATACACCAACCAGCCAAACATGTCAGTGATAGAATTTACATGGCCTTTGAATGAATTACCTCAGCTTGCACATTACTATGGTCCAAATATGGCCAGCACCTCTTTTTCCAATACGCTAACCACTTCCTTCAAAAAGATGACTTTTCAAAAAGTTTTGAACTTACTACATCAGCTACATAAAGCGTTCGTCTTACCAATATGAAATGTTAACCAAAATATATTGAGTGGAACAGTTTCAAATCAGCATTTGAATATCATTACCGGTTTTGGCAAATTTTTGATGTCGCCATAGATATTGGCAGGAATGCCCTCAGCTAATGTTGCAAAAAAGTAATCCATATGAGGAAAAAAAGATTACAATAATGCAACAAAGAATACAATCCACACAAATATTGGGTTTGTTTAAATTTTTTATTAATTGACCTGGAACTAATTTATTTATTTATTACCCTTATATTACCCTTAAGTGTAATTGTTTTTTGTTGAAAAAACAATCAACAAACATAATTTCGTATCAAAGTAACGCTTATGTACTACTTTGGCAGCCATTTCCCCCAGGCCTCTATGCCTTCTCCCTTGCCCCCCTGACAAACATTCAACTATTAGATATTCATTTGATATGGAGTGAAGGGGCAGAGGGATGACTGGTGGGGCATTGGGGGCCTTCAAGCAAACATTTCCCCCAGGCCTCAACATTCTCCTTTGCCCCCTGTCCAAATCTTCATATTGTACAGTTAAATCAGCCCAACTTACTCAATTTAAGTCATCCTTGTTATTATAAAACCAAAAAATTAAGTTGAACTACTACTACAACTAACATCCTGCTGCAGCACTGTAGTGGCCCCTTCACCCCCGAGAATGTCAATTTTTTCTAAAAGGCTACTGAGAACAAACCTATCTTAAAACTTTCAACTTTGAAGTGCTCCGGTCAGGAATCGAACTCAGGAACATGTGATTGGGAGGCAAGAATGCTGTACAATACACCAACCAACCAAACATGTCAGTGATAGAATTTACATGGCCTTTCAATGAATTACCTCAGCTTGCACATTACTATGGTCCAAATATGGCCAGCACATCTTTTTCCAATTCGCTAACCACTTCTTTCAAAAAGATGACCTTTCAAAAAGTTTTGAACTAACTACATCAGCCACATAAAGTGTTCATCTTATAAATATGAAAAATTAACCAAAGTATATTGAGTGGAACAGTTTCAAATCAGCATTTGAATATCAGTACCGGTGTTGGCAAATTTTTGATGTCGCCATAGATATTGGCAGGAATGCCCTCAGCTAATGTTGCAAAAAAGTAATCCATATGAGGAAAAAAAGATTACAATTAATGCAACAAAGAATGCAATCCACACAAATATTGGGTTTGTTTAAATTTTTTATTAATTGACCTAGAACTAATTTATTTATTTATTAGTTCAATTACAAATTTCTCAGTTGGCGCATTAAGTACCCTTAAGTGTAATTGTTTTTTGTTGAATAAACAATCAACAAACATAATTTTGTATCAAAGTAATGCTTATGTACTACTTTGGCAGCCATTTCCCCCAGGCCTCTATGCCTTCTCCCTTGCCCCCCTGACAAACATTCAACTATTAGATATTCATTTGATATGGAGTGAAGGGGCAGGGGGATGACTGGTGGGGCATTGGGGGCCTTCAAGCAAACATTTCCCCCAGGCCTCAACATTCTCCTTTGCCCCCTGTCCAAATCTTCATATTGTACAGTTAAATCAGCCCAACTTACTCAATTTAAGTCATCCTTGTTATTATAAAACCAAAAAATTAAGTTGAACTACTGCTACAACTAACATCCTGCTGCAGCACTGTAGTGGCCCCTTCACCCCCGAGAATGTCAATTTTTTCTAAAAGGCTACTGAGAACAAACCTATCTTAAAACTCTCAACTTCGAAGTGCTCCGGTCAGGAATCGAACTCAGGAACATGTGATTGGGAGGCAAGAATGCTTTACAATACACCAACCAACCAAACATGTCAGTGATAGAATTTACATGGCCTTTGAATGAATTACCTCAGCTTGCACATTACTATGGTCCAAATATGGCCAGCACATCTTTTTCCAATTCGCTAACCACTTCTTTCAAAAAGATGACCTTTCAAAAAGTTTTGAACTTACTACATCAGCCACATAAAGTGTTCATCTTATAAATATGAAAAATTAACCAAAATATATTCAGTGGAACAGTTTCAAATCAGCATTTGAATATCAGTACCGGTGTTGGCAAATTTTTGATGTCGCCATAGATATTGGCAGGAATGCCCTCAGCTAATGTTGCAAAAAAGTAATCCATATGAGGAAAAAAAGATTACAATAATGCAACAAAGAATACAATCCACACAAATATTGGGTTTGTTTAAATTTTTTATTAATTGACCTAGAACTAATTTATTTATTTATTAGTTCAATTACAAATTTCTCAGTTGGCGCATTAAGTACCCTTAAGTGTAATTGTTTTTTGTTGAAAAATCAATCAACAAACATAATTTCGTATCAAAGTAATGCTTATGTACTACTTTGGCAGCCATTTCCCCCAGGCCTCTATGCCTTCTCCCTTGCCCCCCTGACAAACATTCAACTATTAGATATTCATTTGATATGGAGTGAAGGGGCAGGGGGATGACTGGTGGGGCATTGGGGGCCTTCAAGCAAACATTTCCCCCAGGCCTCAACATTCTCCTTTGCCCCCTGTCCAAATCTTCATATTGTACAGTTAAATCAGCCCAACTTACTCAATTTAAGTCATCCTTGTTATCATAAAACCAAAAAATTAAGTTGAACTACTACTACAACTAACATCCTGCTGCAGCACTGTAGTGGCCCCTTCACCCCCGAGAATGTCAATTTTTTTCTAAAAGGCTACTGAGAACAAACCTATCTTAAAACTTTCAACTTCGAAGTGCTCCGGTCAGGAATCGAACTCAGGAACATGAGATTGGGAGGCAAGAATGCTTTACAATACACCAACCAACCAAACATGTCAGTGATAGAATTTACATGGCCTTTGAATGAATTACCTCAGCTTGCACATTACTATGGTCCAAATATGGCCAGCACATCTTTTTCCAATTCGCTAACCACTTCTTTCAAAAAGATGACCTTTCAAAAAGTTTTGAACTTACTACATCAGCCACATAAAGTGTTCATCTTATAAATATGAAAAATTAACCAAAGTATATTGAGTGGAACAGTTTCAAATCAGCATTTGAATATCAGTACCGGTGTTGGCAAATTTTTGATGTCGCCATAGATATTGGCAGGAATGCCCTCAGCTAATGTTGCAAAAAAGTAATCCATATGAGGAAAAAAAGATTACAATTAATGCAACAAAGAATGCAATCCACACAAATATTGGGTTTGTTTAAATTTTTTATTAATTGACCTAGAACTAATTTATTTATTTATTAGTTCAATTACAAATTTCTCAGTTGGCGCATTAAGTACCCTTAAGTGTAATTGTTTTTTGTTGAAAAAACAATCAACAAACATAATTTTGTATCAAAGTAATGCTTATGTACTACTTTGGCAGCCATTTCCCCCAGGCCTCTATGCCTTCTCCCTTGCCCCCCTAACAAACATTCAACTATTAGATATTCATTTGATATGGAGTGAAGGGGCAGGGGGATGACTGGTGGGGCATTGGGGGCCTTCAAGCAAACATTTCCCCCAGGCCTCAACATTCTCCTTTGCCCCCTGTCCAAATCTTCATATTGTACAGTTAAATCAGCCCAACTTACTCAATTTAAGTCATCCTTGTTATCATAAAACCAAAAAATTAAGTTGAACTATTACTACAACTAACATCCTGCTGCAGCACTGTAGTGGCCCCTTCACCCCCGAGAATGTCAATTTTTTCTAAAAGGCTACTGAGAACAAACCTATCTTAAAACTTTCAACTTTGAAGTGCTCCGGTCAGGAATCGAACTCAGGAACATGCGATTGGGAGGCAAGAATGCTTTACAATACACCAACCAGCCAAACATGTCAGTGATAGAATTTACATGGCCTTTGAATGAATTACCTCAGCTTGCACATTACTATGGTCCAAATATGGCCAGCACATCTTTTTCCAATTCGCTAACCACTTCTTTCAAAAAGATGACCTTTCAAAAAGTTTTGAACTTACTACATCAGCCACATAAAGTGTTCATCTTATAAATATGAAAAATTAACCAAAATATATTGAGTGGAACAGTTTCAAATCAGCATTTGAATATCAGTACCGGTGTTGGCAAATTTTTGATGTCGCCATAGATATTGGCAGGAATGCCCTCAGCTAATTTTGCAAAAAAGTAATCCATATGAGTAAAAAAAGATTACAATAATGCAACAAAGAATACAATCCACACAAATATTGGGTTTTTTAAATTTTTTATTAATTGACCTAGAACTAATTTATTTATTTATTAGTTCAATTACAAATTTCTCAGTTGGCGCATTAAGTACCCTAAAGTGTAATTGTTTTTTGTTGAAAAAACAATCAACAAACATAATTTCATATCAAAGTAATGCTTATGTAATACTTCGGCAGCCATTTCCCCCAGGCCTCTATGCCTTCTCCCTTGCCCCCCTGACAAACATTCAACTATTAGATATTCATTTGATATGGAGTGAAGGGGCAGGGGGACGACTGGTGGGGCATTGGGGGCCTTCAGCAACAATTTCCCCCTGGCCTCAATGTTCTCCTTTGCCCCCTGTCCAAATCTTCATATTGTACAGTTAAATCAGCCCAACTTACTCAATTTAAGTCATCCTTGTTATTATAAAACCAAAAAATTAAGTTGAACTACTACTACAACTAACATCCTGCTGCAGCACTGTAGTGGCCCCTTCACCCCCGAGAATGTCAATTTTTTCTAAAAGGCTACTGAGTACAAACCTATCTTAAAACTTTCAACTTCGAAGTGCTCCGGTCAGGAATCGAACTCAGGAACATGAGATTGGGAGGCAAGAATGCTTTACAATACACCAACCAACCAAACATGTCAGTGATAGAATTTACATGGCCTTTGAATGAATTACCTCAGCTTGCACATTACTATGGTCCAAATATGGCCAGCACATCTTTTTCCAATTCGCTAACCACTTCTTTCAAAAAGATGACCTTTCAAAAAGTTTTGAACTTACTACATCAGCCACATAAAGTGTTCATCTTATAAATATGAAAAATTAACCAAAATATATTGAGTGGAACAGTTTCAAATCAGCATTTGAATATCAGTACCGGTGTTGGCAAATTTTTGATGTCGCCATAGATATTGGCAGGAATGCCCTCAGCTAATGTTGCAAAAAAGTAATCCATATGAGGAAAAAAAGATTACAATTAATGCAACAAAGAATACAATCCACACAAATATTGGGTTTGTTTAAATTTTTTATTAATTGACCTAGAACTAATTTATTTATTTATTAGTTCAATTACAAATTTCTCAGTTGGCGCATTAAGTACCCTTAAGTGTAATTGTTTTTTGTTGAAAAAACAATCAACAAACATAATTTCATATCAAAGTAATGCTTATGTAATACTCCGGCAGCCATTTCCCCCAGGCCTCTATGCCTTCTCCCTTGCCCCCCTGACAAACATTCAACTATTAGATATTCATTTGATATGGAGTGAAGGGGCAGGGGGACGACTGGAGGGGCATTGGGGGCCTTCAAGCAAACATTTCCCCCAGGCCTCAACATTCTCCTTTGCCCCCTGTCCAAATCTTCATATTGTACAGTTAAATCAGCCCAACTTACTCAATTTAAGTCATCCTTGTTATCATAAAACCAAAAAATTAAGTTGAACTACTACTAAAACTAACATCCTGCTGCAGCACTGTAGTGGCCCCTTCACCCCCGAGAATGTCAATTTTTTCTAAAAGGCTACTGAGAACAAACCTATCTTAAAACTTTCAACTTTGAAGTGCTCCGGTCAGGAATCGAACTCAGGAACATGCTATTGGGAGGCAAGAATGCTTTAAAATACACCAACCAGCCAAACATGTCAGTGATAGAATTTACATGGCCTTTGAATGAATTACCTCAGCTTGCACATTACTATGGTCCAAATATGGCCAGCACATCTTTTTCCAATTCGCTAACCACTTCTTTCAAAAAGATGACCTTTCAAAAAGTTTTAAACTTACTACATCAGCCACATAAAGTGTTCATCTTATAAATATGAAAAATTAACCAAAATATATTGAGTGGAACAGTTTCAAATCAGCATTTGAATATCAGTACCGGTGTTGGCAAATTTTTGATGTCGCCATAGATATTGGCAGGAATGCCCTCAGCTAATGTTGCAAAAAAGTAATCCATATGAGGAAAAAAAGATTACAATAATGCAACAAAGAATACAATCCACACAAATATTGGGTTTGTTTAAATTTTTTATTAATTGACCTAGAACTAATTTATTTATTTATTAGTTCAATTACAAATTTCTCAGTTGGCGCATTAAGTACCCTAAAGTGTAATTGTTTTTTGTTGAAAAAACAATCAACAAACATAATTTCGTATCAAAGTAATGCTTATGTAATACTTCGGCAGCCATTTCCCCCAGGCCTCTATGCCTTCTCCCTTGCCCCCCTGACAAACATTCAACTATTAGATATTCATTTGATATGGAGTGAAGGGGCAGGGGGACGACTGGTGGGGCATTGGGGGCCTTCAGCAACAATTTCCCCCTGGCCTCAATGTTCTCCTTTGCCCCCTGTCCAAATCTTCATATTGTACAGTTAAATCAGCCCAACTTACTCAATTTAAGTCATCCTTGTTATCATAAAACCAAAAAATTAAGTTGAACTACTACTACAACTAACATCCTGCTGCAGCACTGTAGTGGCCCCTTCACCCCCGAGAATGTCAATTTTTTCTAAAAGGCTACTGAGAACAAACCTATCTTAAAACTTTCAACTTCGAAGTGCTCTGGTCAGGAATCGAACTCAGGAACATGTGATTGGGAGGCAAGAATGCTTTACAATACACCAACCAACCAAACATGTCAGTGATAGAATTTACATGGCCTTTGAATGAGTTACCTCAGCTTGCACATTACTATGGTCCAAATATGGCCAGCACATCTTTTTCCAATTCGCTAACCACTTCTTTCAAAAAGATGACCTTTCAAAAAGTTTTGAACTTACTACATCAGCCACATAAAGTGTTCATCTTATAAATATGAAAAATTAACCAAAATATATTGAGTGGAACAGTTTCAAATCAGCATTTGAATATCAGTACCGGTGTTGGCAAATTTTTGATGTCGCCATAGATATTGGCAGGAATGCCCTCAGCTAATGTTGCAAAAAAGTAATCCATATGAGGAAAAAAAGATTACAATAATGCAACAAAGAATACAATCCACACAAATATTGGGTTTGTTTAAATTTTTTATTAATTGACCTAGAACTAATTTATTTATTTATTAGTTCAATTACAAATTTCTCAGTTGGCGCATTAAGTACCCTTAAGTGTAATGGTTTTTTGTTGAAAAAACAATCAACAAACATAATTTCGTATCAAAGTAATGCTTATGTACAACTTTGGCAGCCATTTCCCCCAGGCCTCTATGCCTACTCCCTTGCCCCCCTGACAAACATTCAACTATTAGATATTCATTTGATATGGAGTGAAGGGTCAGGGGGACGACTGGTGGGGCATTGGGGGCCTTCAGCAACAATTTCCCCCTGGCCTCAATGTTCTTATTTGCCCCCTGTCCAAATCTTCATATTGTACAGTTAAATCAGCCCAACTTACTCAATTTAAGTCATCCTTGTTATTATAAAACCAAAAAATTAAGTTGAACTACTACTACAACTAACATCCTGCTGCAGCACTGTAGTGGCCCCTTCACCCCCGAGAATGTCAATTTTTTCTAAAAGGCTACTGAGTACAAACCTATCTTAAAACTTTCAACTTCGAAGTGCTCCGGTCAGGAATCGAACTCAGGAACATGAGATTGGGAGGCAAGAATGCTTTACAATACACCAACCAACCAAACATGTCAGTGATAGAATTTACATGGCCTTTGAATGAATTACCTCAGCTTGCACATTACTATGGTCCAAATATGGCCAGCACATCTTTTTCCAATTCGCTAACCACTTCTTTCAAAAAGATGACCTTTCAAAAAGTTTTGAACTTACTACATCAGCCACATAAAGTGTTCATCTTATAAATATGAAAAATTAACCAAAATATATTGAGTGGAACAGTTTCAAATCAGCATTTGAATATCAGTACCGGTGTTGGCAAATTTTTGATGTCGCCATAGATATTGGCAGGAATGCCCTCAGCTAATGTTGCAAAAAAGTAATCCATATGAGGAAAAAAAGATTACAATTAATGCAACAAAGAATACAATCCACACAAATATTGGGTTTGTTTAAATTTTTTATTAATTGACCTAGAACTAATTTATTTATTTATTAGTTCAATTACAAATTTCTCAGTTGGCGCATTAAGTACCCTTAAGTGTAATTGTTTTTTGTTGAAAAAACAATCAACAAACATAATTTCATATCAAAGTAATGCTTATGTAATACTCCGGCAGCCATTTCCCCCAGGCCTCTATGCCTTCTCCCTTGCCCCCCTGACAAACATTCAACTATTAGATATTCATTTGATATGGAGTGAAGGGGCAGGGGGACGACTGGAGGGGCATTGGGGGCCTTCAAGCAAACATTTCCCCCAGGCCTCAACATTCTCCTTTGCCCCCTGTCCAAATCTTCATATTGTACAGTTAAATCAGCCCAACTTACTCAATTTAAGTCATCCTTGTTATCATAAAACCAAAAAATTAAGTTGAACTACTACTAAAACTAACATCCTGCTGCAGCACTGTAGTGGCCCCTTCACCCCCGAGAATGTCAATTTTTTCTAAAAGGCTACTGAGAACAAACCTATCTTAAAACTTTCAACTTTGAAGTGCTCCGGTCAGGAATCGAACTCAGGAACACGCTATTGGGAGGCAAGAATGCTTTACAATACACCAACCAGCCAAACATGTCAGTGATAGAATTTACATGGCCTTTGAATGAATTACCTCAGCTTGCACATTACTATGGTCCAAATATGGCCAGCACATCTTTTTCCAATTCGCTAACCACTTCTTTCAAAAAGATGACCTTTCAAAAAGTTTTGAACTTACTACATCAGCCACATAAAGTGTTCATCTTATAAATATGAAAAATTAACCAAAATATATTGAGTGGAACAGTTTCAAATCAGCATTTGAATATCAGTACCGGTGTTGGCAAATTTTTGATGTCGCCATAGATATTGGCAGGAATGCCCTCAGCTAATGTTGCAAAAAAGTAATCCATATGAGGAAAAAAAGATTACAATAATGCAACAAAGAATACAATCCACACAAATATTGGGTTTGTTTAAATTTTTTATTAATTGACCTAGAACTAATTTATTTATTTATTAGTTCAATTACAAATTTCTCAGTTGGCGCATTAAGTACCCTAAAGTGTAATTGTTTTTTGTTGAAAAAACAATCAACAAACATAATTTCATATCAAAGTAATGCTTATGTAATACTTCGGCAGCCATTTCCCCCAGGCCTCTATGCCTTCTCCCTTGCCCCCCTGACAAACATTCAACTATTAGATATTCATTTGATATGGAGTGAAGGGGCAGGGGGACGACTGGTGGGGCATTGGGGGCCTTCAGCAACAATTTCCCCCTGGCCTCAATGTTCTCCTTTGCCCCCTGTCCAAATCTTCATATTGTACAGTTAAATCAGCCCAACTTACTCAATTTAAGTCATCCTTGTTATCATAAAACCAAAAAATTAAGTTGAACTACTACTACAACTAACATCCTGCTGCAGCACTGTAGTGGCCCCTTCACCCCCGAGAATGTCAATTTTTTCTAAAAGGCTACTGAGAACAAACCTATCTTAAAACTTTCAACTTCGAAGTGCTCCGGTCAGGAATCGAACTCAGGAACATGTGATTGGGAGGCAAGAATGCTTTACAATACACCAACCAACCAAACATGTCAGTGATAGAATTTACATGGCCTTTGAATGAGTTACCTCAGCTTGCACATTACTATGGTCCAAATATGGCCAGCACATCTTTTTCCAATTCGCTAACCACTTCTTTCAAAAAGATGACCTTTCAAAAAGTTTTGAACTTACTACATCAGCCACATAAAGTGTTCATCTTATAAATATGAAAAATTAACCAAAATATATTGAGTGGAACAGTTTCAAATCAGCATTTGAATATCAGTACCGGTGTTGGCAAATTTTTGATGTCGCCATAGATATTGGCAGGAATGCCCTCAGCTAATGTTGCAAAAAAGTAATCCATATGAGGAAAAAAAGATTACAATAATGCAACAAAGAATACAATCCACACAAATATTGGGTTTGTTTAAATTTTTTATTAATTGACCTAGAACTAATTTATTTATTTATTAGTTCAATTACAAATTTCTCAGTTGGCGCATTAAGTACCCTTAAGTGTAATGGTTTTTTGTTGAAAAAACAATCAACAAACATAATTTCATATCAAAGTAATGCTTATGTAATACTTCGGCAGCCATTTCCCCCAGGCCTCTATGCCTTCTCCCTTGCCCCCCTGACAAACATTCAACTATTAGATATTCATTTGATATGGAGTGAAGGGGCAGGGGGACGACTGGTGGGGCATTGGGGGCCTTCAGCAACAATTTCCCCCTGGCCTCAATGTTCTCCTTTGCCCCCTGTCCAAATCTTCATATTGTACAGTTAAATCAGCCCAACTTACTCAATTTAAGTCATCCTTGTTATTATAAAACCAAAAAATTAAGTTGAACTACTACTACAACTAACATCCTGCTGCAGCACTGTAGTGGCCCCTTCACCCCCGAGAATGTCAATTTTTTCTAAAAGGCTACTGAGAACAAACCTATCTTAAAACTTTCAACTTTGAAGTGCTCCGGTCAGGAATCGAACTCAGGAACATGTGATTGGGAGGCAAGAATGCTTTACAATACACCAACCAACCAAACATGTCAGTGATAGAATTTACATGGCCTTTGAATGAATTACCTCAGCTTGCACATTACTATGGTCCAAATATGGCCAGCACATCTTTTTCCAATTCGCTAACCACTTCTTTCAAAAAGATGACCTTTCAAAAAGTTTTGAACTTACTACATCAGCCACATAAAGTGTTCATCTTATAAATATGAAAAATTAACCAAAATATATTGAGTGGAACAGTTTCAAATCAGCATTTGAATATCAGTACCGGTGTTGGCAAATTTTTGATGTCGCCATAGATATTGGCAGGAATGCCCTCAGCTAATGTTGCAAAAAAGTAATCCATATGAGGAAAAAAAGATTACAATAATGCAACAAAGAATACAATCCACACAAATATTGGGTTTGTTTAAATTTTTTATTAATTGACCTAGAACTAATTTATTTATTTATTAGTTCAATTACAAATTTCTCAGTTGGCGCATTAAGTACCCTTAAGTGTAATTGTTTTTTGTTGAAAAAACAATCAACAAACATAATTTCGTATCAAAGTAATGCTTATGTACTACTTTGGCAGCCATTTCCCCCAGGCCTCTATGCCTTCTCCCTTGTCCCCCTGACAAACATTCAACTATTAGATATTCATTTGATATGGAGTGAAGGGGCAGGGGGATGACTGGTGGGGCATTGGGGGCCTTCAAGCAAACATTTCCCCCAGGCCTCAACATTCTCCTTTGCCCCCTGTCCAAATCTTCATATTGTACAGTTAAATCAGCCCAACTTACTCAATTTAAGTCATCCTTGTTATCATAAAACCAAAAAATTAAGTTGAACTACTACTACAACTAACATCCTGCTGCAGCACTGTAGTGGCCCCTTCACCCCCGAGAATGTCAATTTTTTCTAAAAGGCTACTGAGAACAAACCTATCTTAAAACTTTCAACTTCGAAGTGCTCCGGTCAGGAATCGAACTCAGGAACATGAGATTGGGAGGCAAGAATGCTTTACATTACACCAACCAACCAAACATGTCAGTGATAGAATTTACATGGCCTTTGAATGAATTACCTCAGCTTGCACATTACTATGGTCCAAATATGGCCAGCACATCTTTTTCCAATTCGCTAACCACTTCTTTCAAAAAGATGACCTTTCAAAAAGTTTTGAACTTACTACATCAGCCACATAAAGTGTTCATCTTATAAATATGAAAAATTAACCAAAGTATATTGAGTGGAACAGTTTCAAATCAGCATTTGAATATCAGTACTGGTGTTGGCAAATTTTTGATGTCGCCATAGATATTGGCAGGAATGCCCTCAGCTAATGTTGCAAAAAAGTAATCCATATGAGGAAAAAAAGATTACAATAATGCAATAAAGAATACAATCCACACAAATATTGGGTTTGTTTAAATTTTTTATTAATTGACCTAGAACTAATTTATTTATTTATTTGTTCAATTACAAATTTCTCAGTTGGCGCATTAAGTACCCTGAAGTGTAATTGTTTTTTGTTGAAAAAACAATCAACAAACATAATTTCATATCAAAGTAATGCTTATGTAATACTTCGGCAGCCATTTCCCCCAGGCCTCTATGCCTTCTCCCTTGCCCCCCTGACAAACATTCAACTATTAGATATTCATTTGATATGGAGTGAAGGGGCAGGGGGACGACTGGTGGGGCATTGGGGGCCTTCAGCAACAATTTCCCCCTGGCCTCAATGTTCTCCTTTGCCCCCTGTCCAAATCTTCATATTGTACAGTTAAATCAGCCCAACTTACTCAATTTAAGTCATCCTTGTTATTATAAAACCAAAAAATTAAGTTGAACTACTACTACAACTAACATCCTGCTGCAACACTGTAGTGGCCCCTTCACCCCCGAGAATGTCAATTTTTTCTAAAAGGCTACTGAGAACAAACCTATCTTAAAACTCTCAACTTCGAAGTGCTCCGGTCAGGAATCGAACTCAGGAACATGTGATTGGGAGGCAAGAATGCTTTACAATACACCAACCAACCAAACATGTCAGTGATAGAATTTACATGGCCTTTGAATGAATTACCTCAGCTTGCACATTACTATGGTCCAAATATGGCCAGCACATCTTTTTCCAATTCGCTAACCACTTCTTTCAAAAAGATGACCTTTCAAAAAGTTTTGAACTTACTACATCAGCCACATAAAGTGTTCATCTTATAAATATGAAAAATTAACCAAAATATATTGAGTGGAACAGTTTCAAATCAGCATTTGAATATCAGTACCGGTGTTGGCAAATTTTTGATGTCGCCATAGATATTGGCAGGAATGCCCTCAGCTAATGTTGCAAAAAAGTAATCCATATGAGGAAAAAAAGATTACAATAATGCAACAAAGAATACAATCCACACAAATATTGGGTTTGTTTAAATTTTTCATTAATTGACCTAGAACTAATTTATTTATTTATTAGTTCAATTACAAATTTCTCAGTTGGCGCATTAAGTACCCTTAAGTGTAATTGTTTTTTGTTGAAAAAACAATCAACAAACATAATTTCGTATCAAAGTAATGCTTATGTACTACTTTGGCAGCCATTTCCCCCAGGCCTCTATGCCTTCTCCCTTGCCCCCCTGACAAACATTCAACTATTAGATATTCATTTGATATGGAGTGAAGGGGCAGGGGGATGACTGGTGGGGCATTGGGGGCCTTCAAGCAAACATTTCCCCCAGGCCTCAACATTCTCCTTTGCCCCCTGTCCAAATCTTCATATTGTACAGTTAAATCAGCCCAACTTACTCAATTTAAGTCATCCTTGTTATCATAAAACCAAAAAATTAAGTTGAACTACTACTACAACTAACATCCTGCTGCAGCACTGTAGTGGCCCCTTCACCCCCGAGAATGTCAATTTTTTCTAAAAGGCTACTGAGAACAAACCTATCTTAAAACTTTCAACTTCGAAGTGCTCCGGTCAGGAATCGAACTCAGGAACATGAGATTGGGAGGCAAGAATGCTTTACAATACACCAACCAACCAAACATGTCAGTGATAGAATTTACATGGCCTTTGAATGAATTACCTCAGCTTGCACATTACTATGGTCCAAATATGGCCAGCACATCTTTTTCCAATTCGCTAACCACTTCTTTCAAAAAGATGACCTTTCAAAAAGTTTTGAACTTACTACATCAGCCACATAAAGTGTTCATCTTATAAATATGAAAAATTAACCAAAGTATATTGAGTGGAACAGTTTCAAATCAGCATTTGAATATCAGTACCGGTGTTGGCAAATTTTTGATGTCGCCATAGATATTGGCAGGAATGCCCTCAGCTAATGTTGCAAAAAAGTAATCCATATGAGGAAAAAAAGATTACAATAATGCAACAAAGAATACAATCCACACAAATATTGGGTTTGTTTAAATTTTTTATTAATTGACCTAGAACTAATTTATTTATTTATTAGTTCAATTACAAATTTCTCAGTTGGCGCATTAAGTACCCTAAAGTGTAATTGTTTTTTGTTGAAAAAACAATCAACAAACATAATTTCATATCAAAGTAATGCTTATGTAATACTTCGGCAGCCATTTCCCCCAGGCCTCTATGCCTTCTCCCTTGCCCCCCTGACAAACATTCAACTATTAGATATTCATTTGATATGGAGTGAAGGGGCAGGGGGACGACTGGTGGGGCATTGGGGGCCTTCAGCAACAATTTCCCCCTGGCCTCAATGTTCTCCTTTGCCCCCTGTCCAAATCTTCATATTGTACAGTTAAATCAGCCCAACTTACTCAATTTAAGTCATCCTTGTTATTATAAAACCAAAAAATTAAGTTGAACTACTACTACAACTAACATCCTGCTGCAGCACTGTAGTGGCCCCTTCACCCCCGAGAATGTCAATTTTTTCTAAAAGGCTACTGAGAACAAACCTATCTTAAAACTCTCAACTTCGAAGTGCTCCGGTCAGGAATCGAACTCAGGAACATGTGATTGGGAGGCAAGAATGCTTTACAATACACCAACCAACCAAACATGTCAGTGATAGAATTTACATGGCCTTTGAATGAATTACCTCAGCTTGCACATTACTATGGTCCAAATATGGCCAGCACATCTTTTTCCAATTCGCTAACCACTTCTTTCAAAAAGATGACCTTTCAAAAAGTTTTGAACTTACTACATCAGCCACATAAAGTGTTCATCTTATAAATTTGAAAAATTAACCAAAATATATTCAGTGGAACAGTTTCAAATCAGCATTTGAATATCAGTACCGGTGTTGGCAAATTTTTGATGTCCCATTGATATCCGCAGGAATGCCCTCAGCTAATGTTGCAAAAAAGTAATCCATTAAATTAAGTAATCCATCAATTTAAGTCATCCTTGTTATTATAAAACCAAAAAATTAAGTTGAACTACTACTACAACTAACATCCTGCTGCAGCACTGTAGTGGCCCCTTCACCCCCGAGAATGTCAATTTTTTCTAAAAGGCTACTGAGAACAAACCTATCTTAAAACTCTCAACTTCGAAGTGCTCCGGTCAGGAATCGAACTCAGGAACATGTGATTGGGAGGCAAGAATGCTTTACAATACACCAACCAACCAAACATGTCAGTGATAGAATTTACATGGCCTTTGAATGAATTACCTCAGCTTGCACATTACTATGGTCCAAATATGGCCAGCACATCTTTTTCCAATTCGCTAACCACTTCTTTCAAAAAGATGACCTTTCAAAAAGTTTTGAACTTACTACATCAGCCACATAAAGTGTTCATCTTATAAATATGAAAAATTAACCAAAATATATTCAGTGGAACAGTTTCAAATCAGCATTTGAATATCAGTACCGGTGTTGGCAAATTTTTGATGTCGCCATAGATATTGGCAGGAATGCCCTCAGCTAATGTTGCAAAAAAGTAATCCATATGAGGAAAAAAAGATTACAATAATGCAACAAAGAATACAATCCACACAAATATTGGGTTTGTTTAAATTTTTTATTAATTGACCTAGAACTAATTTATTTATTTATTAGTTCAATTACAAATTTCTCAGTTGGCGCATTAAGTACCCTTAAGTGTAATTGTTTTTTGTTGAAAAAACAATCAACAAACATAATTTCGTATCAAAGTAATGCTTATGTACTACTTTGGCAGCCATTTCCCCCAGGCCTCTATGCCTTCTCCCTTGCCCCCCTGACAAACATTCAACTATTAGATATTCATTTGATATGGAGTGAACGGGCAGGGGGACGACTGGTGGGGCATTGGGGGCCTTCTGCAACAATTTCCCCCTGGCCTCAATGTTCTCCTTTGCCCCCTGTCCAAATCTTCATATTGTACAGTTAAATCAGCCCAACTTACTCAATTTAAGTCATCCTTGTTATTATAAAACCAAAAAATTAAGTTGAACTACTACTACAACTAACATCCTGCTGCAGCACTGTAGTGGCCCCTTCACCCCCGAGAATGTCAATTTTTTCTAAAAGGCTACTGAGAACAAACCTATCTTAAAACTTTCAACTTCGAAGTGCTCCGGTCAGGAATCGAACTCAGGAACATGAGATTGGGAGGCAAGAATGCTTTACAATACACCAACCAACCAAACATGTCAGTGATAGAATTTACATGGCCTTTGAATGAATTACCTCAGCTTGCACATTACTATGGTCCAAATATGGCCAGCACATCTTTTTCCAATTCGCTAACCACTTCTTTCAAAAAGATGACCTTTCAAAAAGTTTTGAACTTACTACATCAGCCACATAAAGTGTTCATCTTATAAATATGAAAAATTAACCATAGTATATTGAGTGGAACAGTTTCAAATCAGCATTTGAATATCAGTACCGGTGTTGGCAAATTTTTGATGTCGCCATAGATATTGGCAGGAATGCCCTCAGCTAATGTTGCAAAAAAGTAATCCATATGAGGAAAAAAAGATTACAATAATGCAACAAAGAATACAATCCACACAAATATTGGGTTTGTTTAAATTTTTTATTAATTGACCTAGAACTAATTTATTTATTTATTAGTTCAATTACAAATTTCTCAGTTGGCGCATTAAGTACCCTAAAGTGTAATTGTTTTTTGTTGAAAAAACAATCAACAAACATAATTTCATATCAAAGTAATGCTTATGTAATACTTCGGCAGCCATTTCCCCCAGGCCTCTATGCCTTCTCCCTTGCCCCCCTGACAAACATTCAACTATTAGATATTCATTTGATATGGAGTGAAGGGGCAGGGGGACGACTGGTGGGGCATTGGGGGCCTTCAGCAACAATTTCCCCCTGGCCTCAATGTTCTCCTTTGCCCCCTGTCCAAATCTTCATATTGTACAGTTAAATCAGCCCAACTTACTCAATTTAAGTCATCCTTGTTATTATAAAACCAAAAAATTAAGTTGAACTACTACTACAACTAACATCCTGCTGCAGCACTGTAGTGGCCCCTTCACCCCCGAGAATGTCAATTTTTTCTAAAAGGCTACTGAGAACAAACCTATCTTAAAACTCTCAACTTCGAAGTGCTCCGGTCAGGAATCGAACTCAGGAACATGTGATTGGGAGGCAAGAATGCTTTACAATACACCAACCAACCAAACATGTCAGTGATAGAATTTACATGGCCTTTGAATGAATTACCTCAGCTTGCACATTACTATGGTCCAAATATGGCCAGCACATCTTTTTCCAATTCGCTAACCACTTCTTTCAAAAAGATGACCTTTCAAAAAGTTTTGAACTTACTACATCAGCCACATAAAGTGTTCATCTTATAAATATGAAAAATTAACCAAAATATATTCAGTGGAACAGTTTCAAATCAGCATTTGAATATCAGTACCGGTGTTGGCAAATTTTTGATGTCGCCATAGATATTGGCAGGAATGCCCTCAGCTAATGTTGCAAAAAAGTAATCCATTAAATTAAGTAATCCATCAATTTAAGTCATCCTTGTTATTATAAAACCAAAAAATTAAGTTGAACTACTACTACAACTAACATCCTGCTGCAGCACTGTAGTGGCCCCTTCACCCCCGAGAATACCAATTTTTTCTAAAAGGCTACTGAGAACAAACCTATCTTAAAACTCTCAACTTCGAAGTGCTCCGGTCAGGAATCGAACTCAGGAACATGTGATTGGGAGGCAAGAATGCTTTACAATACACCAACCAACCAAACATGTCAGTGATAGAATTTACATGGCCTTTGAATGAATTACCTCAGCTTGCACATTACTATGGTCCAAATATGGCCAGCACATCTTTTTCCAATTCGCTAACCACTTCTTTCAAAAAGATGACCTTTCAAAAAGTTTTGAACTTACTACATCAGCCACATAAAGTGTTCATCTTATAAATATGAAAAATTAACCAAAATATATTGAGTGGAACAGTTTCAAATCAGCATTTGAATATCAGTACCGGTGTTGGCAAATTTTTGATGTCGCCATAGATATTGGCAGGAATGCCCTCAGCTAATGTTGCAAAAAAGTAATCCATATGAGGAAAAAAAGATTACAATAATGCAACAAAGAATACAATCCACACAAATATTGGGTTTGTTTAAATTTTTTATTAATTGACCTAGAACTAATTTATTTATTTATTAGTTCAATTACAAATTTCTCAGTTGGCGCATTAAGTACCCTTAAGTGTAATTGTTTTTTGTTGAAAAAACAATTAACAAACATAATTTCGTATCAAAGTAATGCTTATGTACTACTTTGGCAGCCATTTCCCCCAGGCCTCTATGCCTTCTCCCTTGCCCCCCTGACAAACATTCAACTATTAGATATTCATTTGATATGGAGTGAAGGGGCAGGGGGACGACTGGTGGGGCATTGGGGGCCTTCTGCAACAATTTCCCCCTGGCCTCAATGTTCTCCTTTGCCCCCTGTCCAAATCTTCATATTGTACAGTTAAATCAGCCCAACTTACTCAATTTAAGTCATCCTTGTTATTATAAAACCAAAAAATTAAGTTGAACTACTACTACAACTAACATCCTGCTGCAGCACTGTAGTGGCCCCTTCACCCCCGAGAATGTCAATTTTTTCTAAAAGGCTACTGAGAACAAACCTATCTTAAAACTTTCAACTTCGAAGTGCTCCGGTCAGGAATCGAACTCAGGAACATGAGATTGGGAGGCAAGAATGCTTTACAATACACCAACCAACCAAACATGTCAGTGATAGAATTTACATGGCCTTTGAATGAATTACCTCAGCTTGCACATTACTATGGTCCAAATATGGCCAGCACATCTTTTTCCAATTCGCTAACCACTTCTTTCAAAAAGATGACCTTTCAAAAAGTTTTGAACTTACTACATCAGCCACATAAAGTGTTCATCTTATAAATATGAAAAATTAACCAAAGTATATTGAGTGGAACAGTTTCAAATCAGCATTTGAATATCAGTACCGGTGTTGGCAAATTTTTGATGTCGCCATAGATATTGGCAGGAATGCCCTCAGCTAATGTTGCAAAAAAGTAATCCATATGAGGAAAAAAAGATTACAATAATGCAACAAAGAATACAATCCACACAAATATTGGGTTTGTTTAAATTTTTTATTAATTGACCTAGAACTAATTTATTTATTTATTAGTTCAATTACAAATTTCTCAGTTGGCGCATTAAGTACCCTAAAGTGTAATTGTTTTTTGTTGAAAAAACAATCAACAAACATAATTTCATATCAAAGTAATGCTTATGTAATACTTCGGCAGCCATTTCCCCCAGGCCTCTATGCCTTCTCCCTTGCCCCCCTGACAAACATTCAACTATTAGATATTCATTTGATATGGAGTGAAGGGGCAGGGGGACGACTGGTGGGGCATTGGGGGCCTTCAGCAACAATTTCCCCCTGGCCTCAATGTTCTCCTTTGCCCCCTGTCCAAATCTTCATATTGTACAGTTAAATCAGCCCAACTTACTCAATTTAAGTCATCCTTGTTATTATAAAACCAAAAAATTAAGTTGAACTACTACTACAACTAACATCCTGCTGCAGCACTGTAGTGGCCCCTTCACCCCCGAGAATGTCAATTTTTTCTAAAAGGCTACTGAGAACAAACCTATCTTAAAACTCTCAACTTCGAAGTGCTCCGGTCAGGAATCGAACTCAGGAACATGTGATTGGGAGGCAAGAATGCTTTACAATACACCAACCAACCAAACATGTCAGTGATAGAATTTACATGGCCTTTGAATGAATTACCTCAGCTTGCACATTACTATGGTCCAAATATGGCCAGCACATCTTTTTCCAATTCGCTAACCACTTCTTTCAAAAAGATGACCTTTCAAAAAGTTTTGAACTTACTACATCAGCCACATAAAGTGTTCATCTTATAAATATGAAAAATTAACCAAAGTATATTGAGTGGAACAGTTTCAAATCAGCATTTGAATATCATTACCGGTGTTGGCAAATTTTTGATGTCGCCATAGATATTGGCAGGAATGCCCTCAGCTAATGTTGCAAAAAAGTAATCCATTAAATTAAGTAATCCATCAATTTAAGTCATCCTTGTTATTATAAAACCAAAAAATTAAGTTGAACTACTACTACAACTAACATCCTGCTGCAGCACTGTAGTGGCCCCTTCACCCCCGAGAATGTCAATTTTTTCTAAAAGGCTACTGAGAACAAACCTATCTTAAAACTCTCAACTTCGAAGTGCTCCGGTCAGGAATCGAACTCAGGAACATGTGATTGGGAGGCAAGAATGCTTTACAATACACCAACCAACCAAACATGTCAGTGATAGAATTTACATGGCCTTTGAATGAATTACCTCAGCTTGCACATTACTATGGTCCAAATATGGCCAGCACATCTTTTTCCAATTCGCTAACCACTTCTTTCAAAAAGATGACCTTTCAAAAAGTTTTGAACTTACTACATCAGCCACATAAAGTGTTCATCTTATAAATATGAAAAATTAACCAAAATATATTCAGTGGAACAGTTTCAAATCAGCATTTGAATATCAGTACCGGTGTTGGCAAATTTTTGATGTCGCCATAGATATTGGCAGGAATGCCCTCAGCTAATGTTGCAAAAAAGTAATCCATATGAGGAAAAAAAGATTACAATAATGCAACAAAGAATACAATCCACACAAATATTGGGTTTGTTTAAATTTTTTATTAATTGACCTAGAACTAATTTATTTATTTATTAGTTCAATTACAAATTTCTCAGTTGGCGCATTAAGTACCCTAAAGTGTAATTGTTTTTTGTTGAAAAAACAATCAACAAACATAATTTCATATCAAAGTATTGCTTATGTAATACTTCGGCAGCCATTTCCCCCAGGCCTCTATGCCTTCTCCCTTGCCCCCCTGACAAACATTCAACTATTAGATATTCATTTGATATGGAGTGAAGGGGCAGGGGGACGACTGGTGGGGCATTGGGGGCCTTCAGCAACAATTTCCCCCTGGTCTCAATGTTCTCCTTTGCCCCCTGTCCAAATCTTCATATTGTACAGTTAAATCAGCCCAACTTACTCAATTTAAGTCATCCTTGTTATTATAAAACCAAAAAATTAAGTTGAACTACTACTACAACTAACATCCTGCTGCAGCACTGTAGTGGCCCCTTCACCCCCGTGAATGTCAATTTTTTCTAAAAGGCTACTGAGAACAAACCTATCTTAAAACTTTCAACTTCGAAGTGCTCCGGTCAGGAATCGAACTCAGGAACATGTGATTGGGAGGCAAGAATGCTTTACAATACACCAACCAACCAAACATGTCAGTGATAGAATTTACATGGCCTTTGAATGAATTACCTCAGCTTGCACATTACTATGGTCCAAATATGGCCAGCACATCTTTTTCCAATTCGCTAACCACTTCTTTCAAAAAGATGACCTTTCAAAAAGTTTTTAACTTACTACATCAGCCACATAAAGTGTTCATCTTATAAATATGAAAAATTAACCAAAATATATTCAGTGGAACAGTTTCAAATCAGCATTTGAATATCAGTACCGGTGTTGGCAAATTTTTGATGTCGCCATAGATATTGGCAGGAATGCCCTCAGCTAATGTTGCAAAAAAGTAATCCATATGAGGAAAAAAAGATTACAATAATGCAACAAAGAATACAATCCACACAAATATTGGGTTTGTTTAAATTTTTTATTAATTGACCTAGAACTAATTTATTTATTTATTAGTTCAATTACAAATTTCTCAGTTGGCGCATTAAGTACCCTAAAGTGTAATTGTTTTTTGTTGAAAAAACAATCAACAAACATAATTTCATATCAAAGTAATGCTTATGTAATACTTCGGCAGCCATTTCCCCCAGGCCTCTATGCCTTCTCCCTTGCCCCCCTGACAAACATTCAACTATTAGATATTCATTTGATATGGAGTGAAGGGGCAGGGGGACGACTGGTGGGGCATTGGGGGCCTTCAGCAACAATTTCCCCCTGGCCTCAATGTTCTCCTTTGCCCCCTGTCCAAATCTTCATATTGTACAGTTAAATCAGCCCAACTTACTCAATTTAAGTCATCCTTGTTATTATAAAACCAAAAAATTAAGTTGAACTACTACTACAACTAACATCCTGCTGCAGCACTGTAGTGGCCCCTTCACCCCCGTGAATGTCAATTTTTTCTAAAAGGCTACTGAGAACAAACCTATCTTAAAACTTTCAACTTCGAAGTGCTCCGGTCAGGAATCGAATTCAGGAACATGAGATTGGGAGGCAAGAATGCTTTACAATACACCAACCAACCAAACATGTCAGTGATAGAATTTACATGGCCTTTGAATGAATTACCTCAGCTTGCACATTACTATGGTCCAAATATGGCCAGCACATCTTTTTCCAATTCGCTAACCACTTCTTTCAAAAAGATGACCTTTCAAAAAGTTTTGAACTTACTACATCAGCCACATAAAGTGTTCATCTTATAAATATGAAAAATTAACCAAAGTATATTGAGTGGAACAGTTTCAAATCAGCATTTGAATATCAGTACCGGTGTTGGCAAATTTTTGATGTCGCCATAGATATTGGCAGGAATGCCCTCAGCTAATGTTGCAAAAAAGTAATCCATATGAGGAAAAAAAGATTACAATAATGCAACAAAGAATACAATCCACACAAATATTGGGTTTGTTTAAATTTTTTATTAATTGACCTAGAACTAATTTATTTATTTATTAGTTCAATTACAAATTTCTCAGTTGGCGCATTAAGTACCCTAAAGTGTAATTGTTTTTTGTTGAAAAAACAATCAACAAACATAATTTCATATCAAAGTAATGCTTATGTAATACTTCGGCAGCCATTTCCCCCAGGCCTCTATGCCTTCTCCCTTGCCCCCCTGACAAACATTCAACTATTAGATATTCATTTGATATGGAGTGAAGGGGCAGGGGGACGACTGGTGGGGCATTGGGGGCCTTCAGCAACAATTTCCCCCTGGCCTCAATGTTCTCCTTTGCCCCCTGTCCAAATCTTCATATTGTACAGTTAAATCAGCCCAACTTACTCAATTTAAGTCATCCTTGTTATTATAAAACCAAAAAATTAAGTTGAACTACTACTACAACTAACATCCTGCTGCAGCACTGTAGTGGCCCCTTCACCCCCGAGAATGTCAATTTTTTCTAAAAGGCTACTGAGAACAAACCTATCTTAAAACTCTCAACTTCGAAGTGCTCCGGTCAGGAATCGAACTCAGGAACATGTGATTGGGAGGCAAGAATGCTTTACAATACACCAACCAACCAAACATGTCAGTGATAGAATTTACATGGCCTTTGAATGAATTACCTCAGCTTGCACATTACTATGGTCCAAATATGGCCAGCACATCTTTTTCCAATTCGCTAACCACTTCTTTCAAAAAGATGACCTTTCAAAAAGTTTTGAACTTACTACATCAGCCACATAAAGTGTTCATCTTATAAATATGAAAAATTAACCAAAGTATATTGAGTGGAACAGTTTCAAATCAGCATTTGAATATCAGTACCGGTGTTGGCAAATTTTTGATGTCGCCATAGATATTGGCATGAATGCCCTCAGCTAATGTTGCAAAAAAGTAATCCATTAAATTAAGTAATCCATCAATTTAAGTCATCCTTGTTATTATAAAACCAAAAAATTAAGTTGAACTACTACTACAACTAACATCCTGCTGCAGCACTGTAGTGGCCCCTTCACCCCCGAGAATGTCAATTTTTTCTAAAAGGCTACTGAGAACAAACCTATCTTAAAACTCTCAACTTCGAAGTGCTCCGGTCAGGAATCGAACTCAGGAACATGTGATTGGGAGGCAAGAATGCTTTACAATACACCAACCAACCAAACATGTCAGTGATAGAATTTACATGGCCTTTGAATGAATTACCTCAGCTTGCACATTACTATGGTCCAAATATGGCCAGCACATCTTTTTCCAATTCGCTAACCACTTCTTTCAAAAAGATGACCTTTCAAAAAGTTTTGAACTTACTACATCAGCCACATAAAGTGTTCATCTTATAAATATGAAAAATTAACCAAAATATATTCAGTGGAACAGTTTCAAATCAGCATTTGAATATCAGTACCGGTGTTGGCAAATTTTTGATGTCGCCATAGATATTGGCAGGAATGCCCTCAGCTAATGTTGCAAAAAAGTAATCCATATGAGGAAAAAAAGATTACAATAATGCAACAAAGAATACAATCCACACAAATATTGGGTTTGTTTAAATTTTTTATTAATTGACCTAGAACTAATTTATTTATTTATTAGTTCAATTACAAATTTCTCAGTTGGCGCATTAAGTACCCTTAAGTGTAATTGTTTTTTGTTGAAAAAACAATCAACAAACATAATTTCGTATCAAAGTAATGCTTATGTACTACTTTGGCAGCCATTTCCCCCAGGCTTCTATGCCTTCTCCCTTGCCCCCCTGACAAACATTCAACTATTAGATATTCATTTGATATGGAGTGAAGGGGCAGGGGGACGACTGGTGGGGCATTGGAGGCCTTCTGCAACAATTTCCCCCTGGCCTCAATGTTCTCCTTTGCCCCCTGTCCAAATCTTCATATTGTACAGTTAAATCAGCCCAACTTACTCAATTTAAGTCATCCTTGTTATTATAAAACCAAAAAATTAAGTTGAACTACTACTACAACTAACATCCTGCTGCAGCACTGTAGTGGCCCCTTCACCCCCGAGAATGTCAATTTTTTCTAAAAGGCTACTGAGAACAAACCTATCTTAAAACTTTCAACTTCGAAGTGCTCCGGTTAGGAATCGAACTCAGGAACATGAGATTGGGAGGCAAGAATGCTTTACAATACACCAACCAACCAAACATGTCAGTGATAGAATTTACATGGCCTTTGAATGAATTACCTCAGCTTGCACATTACTATGGTCCAAATATGGCCAGCACATCTTTTTCCAATTCGCTAACCACTTCTTTCAAAAAGATGACCTTTCAAAAAGTTTTGAACTTACTACATCAGCCACATAAAGTGTTCATCTTATAAATATGAAAAATTAACCAAAGTATATTGAGTGGAACAGTTTCAAATCAGCATTTGAATATCAGTACCGGTGTTGGCAAATTTTTGATGTCGCCATAGATATTGGCAGGAATGCCCTCAGCTAATGTTGCAAAAAAGTAATCCATATGAGGAAAAAAAGATAACAATAATGCAACAAAGAATACAATCCACACAAATATTGGGTTTGTTTAAATTTTTTATTAATTGACCTAGAACTAATTTATTTATTTATTAGTTCAATTACAAATTTCTCAGTTGGCGCATTAAGTACCCTAAAGTGTAATTGTTTTTTGTTGAAAAAACAATCAACAAACATAATTTCATATCAAAGTAATGCTTATGTAATACTTCGGCAGCCATTTCCCCCAGGCCTCTATGCCTTCTCCCTTGCCCCCCTGACAAACATTCAACTATTAGATATTCATTTGATATGGAGTGAAGGGGCAGGGGGACGACTGGTGGGGCATTGGGGGCCTTCAGCAACAATTTCCCCCTGGCCTCAATGTTCTCCTTTGCCCCCTGTCCAAATCTTCATATTGTACAGTTAAATCAGCCCAACTTACTCAATTTAAGTCATCCTTGTTATTATAAAACCAAAAAATTAAGTTGAACTACTACTACAACTAACATCCTGCTGCAGCACTGTAGTGGCCCCTTCACCCCCGAGAATGTCAATTTTTTCTAAAAGGCTACTGAGAACAAACCTATCTTAAAACTCTCAACTTCGAAGTGCTCCGGTCAGGAATCGAACTCAGGAACATGTGATTGGGAGGCAAGAATGCTTTACAATACACCAACCAACCAAACATGTCAGTGATAGAATTTACATGGCCTTTGAATGAATTACCTCAGCTTGCACATTACTATGGTCCAAATATGGCCAGCACATCTTTTTCCAATTCGCTAACCACTTCTTTCAAAAAGATGACCTTTCAAAAAGTTTTGAACTTACTACATCAGCCACATAAAGTGTTCATCTTATAAATATGAAAAATTAACCAAAGTATATTGAGTGGAACAGTTTCAAATCAGCATTTGAATATCAGTACCGGTGTTGGCAAATTTTTGATGTCGCCATAGATATTGGCAGGAATGCCCTCAGCTAATGTTGCAAAAAAGTAATCCATATGAGGAAAAAAAGATTACAATAATGCAACAAAGAATACAATCCACACAAATATTGGGTTTGTTTAAATTTTTTATTAATTGACCTAGAACTAATTTATTTATTTATTAGTTCAATTACAAATTTCTCAGTTGGCGCATTAAGTACCCTTAAGTGTAATTGTTTTTTGTTGAAAAAACAATCAACAAACATAATTTCGTATCAAAGTAATGCTTATGTACTACTTTGGCAGCCATTTCCCCCAGGCTTCTATGCCTTCTCCCTTGCCCCCCTGACAAACATTCAACTATTAGATATTCATTTGATATGGAGTGAAGGGGCAGGGGGACGACTGGTGGGGCATTGGAGGCCTTCTGCAACAATTTCCCCCTGGCCTCAATGTTCTCCTTTGCCCCCTGTCCAAATCTTCATATTGTACAGTTAAATCAGCCCAACTTACTCAATTTAAGTCATCCTTGTTATTATAAAACCAAAAAATTAAGTTGAACTACTACTACAACTAACATCCTGCTGCAGCACTGTAGTGGCCCCTTCACCCCCGAGAATGTCAATTTTTTCTAAAAGGCTACTGAGAACAAACCTATCTTAAAACTTTCAACTTCGAAGTGCTCCGGTTAGGAATCGAACTCAGGAACATGAGATTGGGAGGCAAGAATGCTTTACAATACACCAACCAACCAAACATGTCAGTGATAGAATTTACATGGCCTTTGAATGAATTACCTCAGCTTGCACATTACTATGGTCCAAATATGGCCAGCACATCTTTTTCCAATTCGCTAACCACTTCTTTCAAAAAGATGACCTTTCAAAAAGTTTTGAACTTACTACATCAGCCACATAAAGTGTTCATCTTATAAATATGAAAAATTAACCAAAGTATATTGAGTGGAACAGTTTCAAATCAGCATTTGAATATCAGTACCGGTGTTGGCAAATTTTTGATGTCGCCATAGATATTGGCAGGAATGCCCTCAGCTAATGTTGCAAAAAAGTAATCCATATGAGGAAAAAAAGATAACAATAATGCAACAAAGAATACAATCCACACAAATATTGGGTTTGTTTAAATTTTTTATTAATTGACCTAGAACTAATTTATTTATTTATTAGTTCAATTACAAATTTCTCAGTTGGCGCATTAAGTACCCTAAAGTGTAATTGTTTTTTGTTGAAAAAACAATCAACAAACATAATTTCATATCAAAGTAATGCTTATGTAATACTTCGGCAGCCATTTCCCCCAGGCCTCTATGCCTTCTCCCTTGCCCCCCTGACAAACATTCAACTATTAGATATTCATTTGATATGGAGTGAAGGGGCAGGGGGACGACTGGTGGGGCATTGGGGGCCTTCAGCAACAATTTCCCCCTGGCCTCAATGTTCTCCTTTGCCCCCTGTCCAAATCTTCATATTGTACAGTTAAATCAGCCCAACTTACTCAATTTAAGTCATCCTTGTTATTATAAAACCAAAAAATTAAGTTGAACTACTACTACAACTAACATCCTGCTGCAGCACTGTAGTGGCCCCTTCACCCCCGAGAATGTCAATTTTTTCTAAAAGGCTACTGAGAACAAACCTATCTTAAAACTCTCAACTTCGAAGTGCTCCGGTCAGGAATCGAACTCAGGAACATGTGATTGGGAGGCAAGAATGCTTTACAATACACCAACCAACCAAACATGTCAGTGATAGAATTTACATGGCCTTTGAATGAATTACCTCA
Source organism: Alitta virens (assembly GCA_932294295.1). NCBI lineage: Eukaryota > Metazoa > Annelida > Polychaeta > Phyllodocida > Nereididae > Alitta > Alitta virens. The sequence goes on along the minus strand of OW028578.1, from coordinate 22,409,659 downwards.
GCTTGCACATTACTATGGTCCAAATATGGCCAGCACATCTTTTTCCAATTCGCTAACCACTTCTTTCAAAAAGATGACCTTTCAAAAAGTTTTGAACTTACTACATCAGCCACATAAAGTGTTCATCTTATAAATATGAAAAATTAACCAAAGTATATTGAGTGGAACAGTTTCAAATCAGCATTTGAATATCAGTACCGGTGTTGGCAAATTTTTGATGTCGCCATAGATATTGGCAGGAATGCCCTCAGCTAATGTTGCAAAAAAGTAATCCATATGAGGAAAAAAAGATTACAATAATGCAACAAAGAATACAATCCACACAAATATTGGGTTTGTTTAAATTTTTTATTAATTGACCTAGAACTAATTTATTTATTTATTAGTTCAATTACAAATTTCTCAGTTGGCGCATTAAGTACCCTAAAGTGTAATTGTTTTTTGTTGAAAAAACAATCAACAAACATAATTTCATATCAAAGTAATGCTTATGTAATACTTCGGCAGCCATTTCCCCCAGGCCTCTATGCCTTCTCCCTTGCCCCCCTGACAAACATTCAACTATTAGATATTCATTTGATATGGAGTGAAGGGGCAGGGGGACGACTGGTGGGGCATTGGGGGCCTTCAGCAACAATTTCCCCCTGGCCTCAATGTTCTCCTTTGCCCCCTGTCCAAATCTTCATATTGTACAGTTAAATCAGCCCAACTTACTCAATTTAAGTCATCCTTGTTATTATAAAACCAAAAAATTAAGTTGAACTACTACTACAACTAACATCCTGCTGCAGCACTGTAGTGGCCCCTTCACCCCCGAGAATGTCAATTTTTTCTAAAAGGCTACTGAGAACAAACCTATCTTAAAACTCTCAACTTCGAAGTGCTCCGGTCAGGAATCGAACTCAGGAACATGTGATTGGGAGGCAAGAATGCTTTACAATACACCAACCAACCAAACATGTCAGTGATAGAATTTACATGGCCTTTGAATGAATTACCTCAGCTTGCACATTACTATGGTCCAAATATGGCCAGCACATCTTTTTCCAATTCGCTAACCACTTCTTTCAAAAAGATGACCTTTCAAAAAGTTTTGAACTTACTACATCAGCCACATAAAGTGTTCATCTTATAAATATGAAAAATTAACCAAAGTATATTGAGTGGAAGAGTTTCAAATCAGCATTTGAATATCAGTACCGGTGTTGGCAAATTTTTGATGTCGCCATAGATATTGGCAGGAATGCCCTCAGCTAATGTTGCAAAAAAGTAATCCATATGAGGAAAAAAAGATTACAATAATGCAACAAAGAATACAATCCACACAAATATTGGGTTTGTTTAAATTTTTTATTAATTGACCTAGAACTAATTTATTTATTTATTAGTTCAATTACAAATTTCTCAGTTGGCGCATTAAGTACCCTAAAGTGTAATTGTTTTTTGTTGAAAAAACAATCAACAAACATAATTTCATATCAAAGTAATGCTTATGTAATACTTCGGCAGCCATTTCCCCCAGGCCTCTATGCCTTCTCCCTTGCCCCCCTGACAAACATTCAATTATTAGATATTCATTTGATATGGAGTGAAGGGGCAGGGGGACGACTGGTGGGGCATTGGGGGCCTTCAGCAACAATTTCCCCCTGGCCTCAATGTTCTCCTTTGCCCCCTGTCCAAATCTTCATATTGTACAGTTAAATCAGCCCAACTTACTCAATTTAAGTCATCCTTGTTATTATAAAACCAAAAAATTAAGTTGAACTACTACTACAACTAACATCCTGCTGCAGCACTGTAGTGGCCCCTTCACCCCCGAGAATGTCAATTTTTTCTAAAAGGCTACTGAGAACAAACCTATCTTAAAACTCTCAACTTCGAAGTGCTCCGGTCAGGAATCGAACTCAGGAACATGTGATTGGGAGGCAAGAATGCTTTACAATACACCAACCAACCAAACATGTCAGTGATAGAATTTACATGGCCTTTGAATGAATTACCTCAGCTTGCACATTACTATGGTCCAAATATGGCCAGCACATCTTTTTCCAATTCGCTAACCACTTCTTTCAAAAAGATGACCTTTCAAAAAGTTTTGAACTTACTACATCAGCCACATAAAGTGTTCATCTTATAAATATGAAAAATTAACCAAAGTATATTGAGTGGAAGAGTTTCAAATCAGCATTTGAATATCAGTACCGGTGTTGGCAAATTTTTGATGTCGCCATAGATATTGGCAGGAATGCCCTCAGCTAATGTTGCAAAAAAGTAATCCATATGAGGAAAAAAAGATTACAATAATGCAACAAAGAATACAATCCACACAAATATTGGGTTTGTTTAAATTTTTTATTAATTGACCTAGAACTAATTTATTTATTTATTAGTTCAATTACAAATTTCTCAGTTGGCGCATTAAGTACCCTAAAGTGTAATTGTTTTTTGTTGAAAAAACAATCAACAAACATAATTTCATATCAAAGTAATGCTTATGTAATACTTCGGCAGCCATTTCCCCCAGGCCTCTATGCCTTCTCCCTTGCCCCCTGACAAACATTCAACTATTAGATATTCATTTGATATGGAGTGAAGGGGCAGGGGGACGACTGGTGGGGCATTGGGGGCCTTCAGCAACAATTTCCCCCTGGCCTCAATGTTCTCCTTTGCCCCCTGTCCAAATCTTCATATTGTACAGTTAAATCAGCTCAACTTACTCAATTTAAGTCATCCTTGTTATTATAAAACCAAAAAATTAAGTTGAACTACTACTACAACTAACATCCTGCTGCAGCACTGTAGTGGCCCCTTCACCCCCGTGAATGTCAATTTTTTCTAAAAGGCTACTGAGAACAAACCTATCTTAAAACTTTCAACTTCGAAGTGCTCCGGTCAGGAATCGAACTCAGGAACATGTGATTGGGAGGCAAGAATGCTTTACAATACACCAACCAACCAAACATGTCAGTGATAGAATTTACATGGCCTTTGAATGAATTACCTCAGCTTGCACATTACTATGGTCCAAATATGGCCAGCACATCTTTTTCCAATTCGCTAACCACTTCTTTCAAAAAGATGACCTTTCAAAAAGTTTTGAACTTACTACATCAGCCACATAAAGTGTTCATCTTATAAATATGAAAAATTAACCAAAATATATTCAGTGGAACAGTTTCAAATCAGCATTTGAATATCAGTACCGGTGTTGGCAAATTTTTGATGTCGCCATAGATATTGGCAGGAATGCCCTCAGCTAATGTTGCAAAAAAGTAATCCATATGAGGAAAAAAAGATTACAATAATGCAACAAAGAATACAATCCACACAAATATTGGGTTTGTTTAAATTTTTTATTAATTGACCTAGAACTAATTTATTTATTTATTAGTTCAATTACAAATTTCTCAGTTGGCGCATTAAGTACCCTTAAGTGTAATTGTTTTTTGTTGAAAAAACAATCAACAAACATAATTTCGTATCAAAGTAATGCTTATGTACTACTTTGGCAGCCATTTCCCCCAGGCCTCTATGCCTTCTCCCTTGCCCCCTGACAAACATTCAACTATTAGATATTCATTTGATATGGATTGAAGGGGTAGGGGGACGACTGGTGGGGCATTGGGGGCCTTCTGCAACAATTTCCCCCTGGCCTCAATGTTCTCCTTTGCCCCCTGTCCAAATCTTCATATTGTACTGTTAAATCAGCCCAACTTACTCAATTTAAGTCATCCTTGTTATTATAAAACCAAAAAATTAAGTTGAACTACTACTACAACTAACATCCTGCTGCAGCACTGTAGTGGCCCCTTCACCCCCGAGAATGTCAATTTTTTCTAAAAGGCTACTGAGAACAAACCTATCTTAAAACTTTCAACTTCGAAGTGCTCCGGTCAGGAATCGAACTCAGGAACATGAGATTGGGAGGCAAGAATGCTTTACAATACACCAACCAACCAAACATGTCAGTGATAGAATTTACATGGCCTTTGAATGAATTACCTCAGCTTGCACATTACTATGGTCCAAATATGGCCAGCACATCTTTTTCCAATTCGCTAACCACTTCTTTCAAAAAGATGACCTTTCAAAAAGTTTTGAACTTACTACATCAGCCACATAAAGTGTTCATCTTATAAATATGAAAAATTAACCAAAGTATATTGAGTGGAACAGTTTCAAATCAGCATTTGAATATCAGTACCGGTGTTGGCAAATTTTTGATGTCGCCATAGATATTGGCAGGAATGCCCTCAGCTAATGTTGCAAAAAAGTAATCCATATGAGGAAAAAAAGATTACAATAATGCAACAAAGAATACAATCCACACAAATATTGGGTTTGTTTAAATTTTTTATTAATTGACCTAGAACTAATTTATTTATTTATTAGTTCAATTACAAATTTCTCAGTTGGCGCATTAAGTACCCTTAAGTGTAATTGTTTTTTGTTGAAAAAACAATCAACAAACATAATTTCATATCAAAGTAATGCTTATGTAATACTTCGGCAGCCATTTCCCCCAGGCCTCTATGCCTTCTCCCTTGCCCCCCTGACAAACATTCAACTATTAGATATTCATTTGATATGGAGTGAAGGGGCAGGGGGACGACTGGTGGGGCATTGGGGGCCTTCAGCAACAATTTCCCCCTGGCCTCAATGTTCTCCTTTGCCCCCTGTCCAAATCTTCATATTGTACAGTTAAATCAGCCCAACTTACTCAATTTAAGTCATCCTTGTTATTATAAAACCAAAAAATTAAGTTGAACTACTACTACAACTAACATCCTGCTGCAGCACTGTAGTGGCCCCTTCACCCCCGAGAATGTCAATTTTTTCTAAAAGGCTACTGAGAACAAACCTATCTTAAAACTCTCAACTTCGAAGTGCTCCGGTCAGGAATCGAACTCAGGAACATGTGATTGGGAGGCAAGAATGCTTTACAATACACCAACCAACCAAACATGTCAGTGATAGAATTTACATGGCCTTTGAATGAATTACCTCAGCTTGCACATTACTATGGTCCAAATATGGCCAGCACATCTTTTTCCAATTCGCTAACCACTTCTTTCAAAAAGATGACCTTTCAAAAAGTTTTGAACTTACTACATCAGCCACATAAAGTGTTCATCTTATGAATATGAAAAATTAACCAAAGTATATTGAGTGGAACAGTTTCAAATCAGCATTTGAATATCAGTACCGGTGTTGGCAAATTTTTGATGTCGCCATAGATATTGGCAGGAATGCCCTCAGCTAATGTTGCAAAAAAGTAATCCATATGAGGAAAAAAAGATTACAATAATGCAACAAAGAATACAATCCACACAAATATTGGGTTTGTTTAAATTTTTTATTAATTGACCTAGAACTAATTTATTTATTTATTAGTTCAATTACAAATTTCTCAGTTGGCGCATTAAGTACCCTAAAGTGTAATTGTTTTTTGTTGAAAAAACAATCAACAAACATAATTTCATATCAAAGTAATGCTTATGTAATACTTCGGCAGCCATTTCCCCCAGGCCTCTATGCCTTCTCCCTTGCCCCCCTGACAAACATTCAACTATTAGATATTCATTTGATATGGAGTGAAGGGGCAGGGGGACGACTGGTGGGGCATTGGGGGCCTTCACCAACAATTTCCCCCTGGCCTCAATGTTCTCCTTTGCCCCCTGTCCAAATCTTCATATTGTACAGTTAAATCAGCCCAACTTACTCAATTTAAGTCATCCTTGTTATTATAAAACCAAAAAATTAAGTTGAACTACTACTACAACTAACATCCTGCTGCAGCACTGTAGTGGCCCCTTCACCCCCGTGAATGTCAATTTTTTCTAAAAGGCTACTGAGAACAAACCTATCTTAAAACTTTCAACTTCGAAGTGCTCCGGTCAGGAATCGAACTCAGGAACATGTGATTGGGAGGCAAGAATGCTTTACAATACACCAACCAACCAAACATGTCAGTGATAGAATTTACATGGCCTTTGAATGAATTACCTCAGCTTGCACATTACTATGGTCCAAATATGGCCAGCACATCTTTTTCCAATTCGCTAACCACTTCTTTCAAAAAGATGACCTTTCAAAAAGTTTTGAACTTACTACATCAGCCACATAAAGTGTTCATCTTATAAATATGAAAAATTAACCAAAATATATTCAGTGGAACAGTTTCAAATCAGCATTTGAATATCAGTACCGGTGTTGGCAAATTTTTGATGTCGCCATAGATATTGGCAGGAATGCCCTCAGCTAATGTTGCAAAAAAGTAATCCATATGAGGAAAAAAAGATTACAATAATGCAACAAAGAATACAATCCACACAAATATTGGGTTTGTTTAAATTTTTTATTAATTGACCTAGAACTAATTTATTTATTTATTAGTTCAATTACAAATTTCTCAGTTGGCGCATTAAGTACCCTTAAGTGTAATTGTTTTTTGTTGAAAAAACAATCAACAAACATAATTTCGTATCAAAGTAATGCTTATGTACTACTTTGGCAGCCATTTCCCCCAGGCCTCTATGCCTTCTCCCTTGCCCCCCTGACAAACATTCAACTATTAGATATTCATTTGATATGGAGTGAAGGGGCAGGGGGATGACTGGTGGGGCATTGGGGGCCTTCAAGCAAACATTTCCCCCAGGCCTCAACATTCTCCTTTGCCCCCTGTCCAAATCTTCATATTGTACAGTTAAATCAGCCCAACTTACTCAATTTAAGTCATCCTTGTTATCATAAAACCAAAAAATTAAGTTGAACTACTACTACAACTAACATCCTGCTGCAGCACTGTAGTGGCCCCTTCACCCCCGAGAATGTCAATTTTTTCTAAAAGGCTACTGAGAACAAACCTATCTTAAAACTTTCAACTTCGAAGTGCTCCGGTCAGGAATCGAACTCAGGAACATGAGATTGGGAGGCAAGAATGCTTTACAATACACCAACCAACCAAACATGTCAGTGATAGAATTTACATGGCCTTTGAATGAATTACCTCAGCTTGCACATTACTATGGTCCAAATATGGCCAGCACATCTTTTTCCAATTCGCTAACCACTTCTTTCAAAAAGATGACCTTTCAAAAAGTTTTGAACTTACTACATCAGCCACATAAAGTGTTCATCTTATAAATATGAAAAATTAACCAAAGTATATTGAGTGGAACAGTTTCAAATCAGCATTTGAATATCAGTACCGGTGTTGGCAAATTTTTGATGTTGCCATAGATATTGGCAGGAATGCCCTCAGCTAATGTTGCAAAAAAGTAATCCATATGAGGAAAAAAAGATTACAATTAATGCAACAAAGAATACAATCCACACAAATATTGGGTTTGTTTAAATTTTTTATTAATTGACCTAGAACTAATTTATTTATTTATTAGTTCAATTACAAATTTCTCAGTTGGCGCATTAAGTACCCTAAAGTGTAATTGTTTTTTGTTGAAAAAACAATCAACAAACATAATTTCATATCAAAGTAATGCTTATGTAATACTTCGGCAGCCATTTCCCCCAGGCCTCTATGCCTTCTCCCTTGCCCCCCTGACAAACATTCAACTATTAGATATTCATTTGATATGGAGTGAAGGGGCAGGGGGACGACTGGTGGGGCATTGGGGGCCTTCAGCAACAATTTCCCCCTGGCCTCAATGTTCTCCTTTGCCCCCTGTCCAAATCTTCATATTGTACAGTTAAATCAGCCCAACTTACTCAATTTAAGTCATCCTTGTTATTATAAAACCAAAAAATTAAGTTGAACTACTACTACAACTAACATCCTGCTGCAGCACTGTAGTGGCCCCTTCACCCCCGTGAATGTCAATTTTTTCTAAAAGGCTACTGAGAACAAACCTATCTTAAAACTTTCAACTTCGAAGTGCTCCGGTCAGGAATCGAACTCAGGAACATGTGATTGGGAGGCAAGAATGCTTTACAATACACCAACCAACCAAACATGTCAGTGATAGAATTTACATGGCCTTTGAATGAATTACCTCAGCTTGCACATTACTATGGTCCAAATATGGCCAGCACATCTTTTTCCAATTCGCTAACCACTTCTTTCAAAAAGATGACCTTTCAAAAAGTTTTGAACTTACTACATCAGCCACATAAAGTGTTCATCTTATAAATATGAAAAATTAACCAAAATATATTCAGTGGAACAGTTTCAAATCAGCATTTGAATATCAGTACCGGTGTTGGCAAATTTTTGATGTCGCCATAGATATTGGCAGGAATGCCCTCAGCTAATGTTGCAAAAAAGTAATCCATATGAGGAAAAAAAGATTACAATAATGCAACAAAGAATACAATCCACACAAATATTGGGTTTGTTTAAATTTTTTATTAATTGACCTAGAACTAATTTATTTATTTATTAGTTCAATTACAAATTTCTCAGTTGGCGCATTAAGTACCCTAAAGTGTAATTGTTTTTTGTTGAAAAAACAATCAACAAACATAATTTCATATCAAAGTATTGCTTATGTAATACTTCGGCAGCCATTTCCCCCAGGCCTCTATGCCTTCTCCCTTGCCCCCCTGACAAACATTCAACTATTAGATATTCATTTGATATGGAGTGAAGGGGCAGGGGGACGACTGGTGGGGCATTGGGGGCCTTCAGCAACAATTTCCCCCTGGTCTCAATGTTCTCCTTTGCCCCCTGTCCAAATCTTCATATTGTACAGTTAAATCAGCCCAACTTACTCAATTTAAGTCATCCTTGTTATTATAAAACCAAAAAATTAAGTTGAACTACTACTACAACTAACATCCTGCTGCAGCACTGTAGTGGCCCCTTCACCCCCGTGAATGTCAATTTTTTCTAAAAGGCTACTGAGAACAAACCTATCTTAAAACTTTCAACTTCGAAGTGCTCCGGTCAGGAATCGAACTCAGGAACATGAGATTGGGAGGCAAGAATGCTTTACAATACACCAACCAACCAAACATGTCAGTGATAGAATTTACATGGCCTTTGAATGAATTACCTCAGCTTGCACATTACTATGGTCCAAATATGGCCAGCACATCTTTTTCCAATTCGCTAACCACTTCTTTCAAAAAGATGACCTTTCAAAAAGTTTTGAACTTACTACATCAGCCACATAAAGTGTTCATCTTATAAATATGAAAAATTAACCAAAGTATATTGAGTGGAACAGTTTCAAATCAGCATTTGAATATCAGTACCGGTGTTGGCAAATTTTTGATGTCGCCATAGATATTGGCAGGAATGCCCTCAGCTAATGTTGCAAAAAAGTAATCCATATGAGGAAAAAAAGATTACAATAATGCAACAAAGAATACAATCCACACAAATATTGGGTTTGTTTAAATTTTTTATTAATTGACCTAGAACTAATTTATTTATTTATTAGTTCAATTACAAATTTCTCAGTTGGCGCATTAAGTACCCTAAAGTGTAATTGTTTTTTGTTGAAAAAACAATCAACAAACATAATTTCATATCAAAGTAATGCTTATGTAATACTTCGGCAGCCATTTCCCCCAGGCCTCTATGCCTTCTCCCTTGCCCCCCTGACAAACATTCAACTATTAGATATTCATTTGATATGGAGTGAAGGGGCAGGGGGACGACTGGTGGGGCATTGGGGGCCTTCAGCAACAATTTCCCCCTGGCCTCAATGTTCTCCTTTGCCCCCTGTCCAAATCTTCATATTGTACAGTTAAATCAGCCCAACTTACTCAATTTAAGTCATCCTTGTTATTATAAAACCAAAAAATTAAGTTGAACTACTACTACAACTAACATCCTGCTGCAGCACTGTAGTGGCCCCTTCACCCCCGAGAATGTCAATTTTTTCTAAAAGGCTACTGAGAACAAACCTATCTTTAAACTTTCAACTTTGAAGTGCTCTGGTCAGGAATCGAACTCAGGAACATGCGATTGGGAGGCAAGAATGCTTTACAATACACCAACCAACCAAACATGTCAGTGATAGAATTTACATGGCCTTTGAATGAATTACCTCAGCTTGCACATTACTATGGTCCAAATATGGCCAGCACATCTTTTTCCAATTCGCTAACCACTTCTTTCAAAAAGATGACCTTTCAAAAAGTTTTGAACTTACTACATCAGCCACATAAAGTGTTCATCTTATAAATATGAAAAATTAACCAAAATATATTGAGTGGAACAGTTTCAAATCAGCATTTGAATATCAGTACCGGTGTTGGCAAATTTTTGATGTCGCCATAGATATTGGCAGGAATGCCCTCAGCTAATGTTGCAAAAAAGTAATCCATATGAGGAAAAAAAGATTACAATAATGCAACAAAGAATACAATCCACACAAATATTGGGTTTGTTTAAATTTTTTATTAATTGACCTAGAACTAATTTATTTATTTATTAGTTCAATTACAAATTTCTCAGTTGGCGCATTAAGTACCCTAAAGTGTAATTGTTTTTTGTTGAAAAAACAATCAACAAACATAATTTCATATCAAAGTATTGCTTATGTAATACTTCGGCAGCCATTTCCCCCAGGCCTCTATGCCTTCTCCCTTGCCCCCCTGACAAACATTCAACTATTAGATATTCATTTGATATGGAGTGAAGGGGCAGGGGGACGACTGGTGGGGCATTGGGGGCCTTCAGCAACAATTTCCCCCTGGTCTCAATGTTCTCCTTTGCCCCCTGTCCAAATCTTCATATTGTACAGTTAAATCAGCCCAACTTACTCAATTTAAGTCATCCTTGTTATTATAAAACCAAAAAATTAAGTTGAACTACTACTACAACTAACATCCTGCTGCAGCACTGTAGTGGCCCCTTCACCCCCGTGAATGTCAATTTTTTCTAAAAGGCTACTGAGAACAAACCTATCTTAAAACTTTCAACTTCGAAGTGCTCCGGTCAGGAATCGAACTCAGGAACATGTGATTGGGAGGCAAGAATGCTTTACAATACACCAACCAACCAAACATGTCAGTGATAGAATTTACATGGCCTTTGAATGAATTACCTCAGCTTGCACATTACTATGGTCCAAATATGGCCAGCACATCTTTTTCCAATTCGCTAACCACTTCTTTCAAAAAGATGACCTTTCAAAAAGTTTTGAACTTACTACATCAGCCACATAAAGTGTTCATCTTATAAATATGAAAAATTAACCAAAATATATTCAGTGGAACAGTTTCAAATCAGCATTTGAATATCAGTACCGGTGTTGGCAAATTTTTGATGTCGCCATAGATATTGGCAGGAATGCCCTCAGCTAATGTTGCAAAAAAGTAATCCATATGAGGAAAAAAAGATTACAATAATGCAACAAAGAATACAATCCACACAAATATTGGGTTTGTTTAAATTTTTTATTAATTGACCTAGAACTAATTTATTTATTTATTAGTTCAATTACAAATTTCTCAGTTGGCGCATTAAGTACCCTAAAGTGTAATTGTTTTTTGTTGAAAAAACAATCAACAAACATAATTTCATATCAAAGTAATGCTTATGTAATACTTCGGCAGCCATTTCCCCCAGGCCTCTATGCCTTCTCCCTTGCCCCCCTGACAAACATTCAACTATTAGATATTCATTTGATATGGAGTGAAGGGGCAGGGGGACGACTGGTGGGGCATTGGGGGCCTTCAGCAACAATTTCCCCCTGGCCTCAATGTTCTCCTTTGCCCCCTGTCCAAATCTTCATATTGTACAGTTAAATCAGCCCAACTTACTCAATTTAAGTCATCCTTGTTATTATAAAACCAAAAAATTAAGTTGAACTACTACTACAACTAACATCCTGCTGCAGCACTGTAGTGGCCCCTTCACCCCCGTGAATGTCAATTTTTTCTAAAAGGCTACTGAGAACAAACCTATCTTAAAACTTTCAACTTCGAAGTGCTCCGGTCAGGAATCGAACTCAGGAACATGAGATTGGGAGGCAAGAATGCTTTACAATACACCAACCAACCAAACATGTCAGTGATAGAATTTACATGGCCTTTGAATGAATTACCTCAGCTTGCACATTACTATGGTCCAAATATGGCCAGCACATCTTTTTCCAATTCGCTAACCACTTCTTTCAAAAAGATGACCTTTCAAAAAGTTTTGAACTTACTACATCAGCCACATAAAGTGTTCATCTTATAAATATGAAAAATTAACCAAAGTATATTGAGTGGAACAGTTTCAAATCAGCATTTGAATATCAGTACCGGTGTTGGCAAATTTTTGATGTCGCCATAGATATTGGCAGGAATGCCCTCAGCTAATGTTGCAAAAAAGTAATCCATATGAGGAAAAAAAGATTACAATAATGCAACAAAGAATACAATCCACACAAATATTGGGTTTGTTTAAATTTTTTATTAATTGACCTAGAACTAATTTATTTATTTATTAGTTCAATTACAAATTTCTCAGTTGGCGCATTAAGTACCCTAAAGTGTAATTGTTTTTTGTTGAAAAAACAATCAACAAACATAATTTCATATCAAAGTAATGCTTATGTAATACTTCGGCAGCCATTTCCCCCAGGCCTCTATGCCTTCTCCCTTGCCCCCCTGACAAACATTCAACTATTAGATATTCATTTGATATGGAGTGAAGGGGCAGGGGGACGACTGGTGGGGCATTGGGGGCCTTCAGCAACAATTTCCCCCTGGCCTCAATGTTCTCCTTTGCCCCCTGTCCAAATCTTCATATTGTACAGTTAAATCAGCCCAACTTACTCAATTTAAGTCATCCTTGTTATTATAAAACCAAAAAATTAAGTTGAACTACTACTACAACTAACATCCTGCTGCAGCACTGTAGTGGCCCCTTCACCCCCGTGAATGTCAATTTTTTCTAAAAGGCTACTGAGAACAAACCTATCTTAAAACTTTCAACTTCGAAGTGCTCCGGTCAGGAATCGAACTCAGGAACATGTGATTGGGAGGCAAGAATGCTTTACAATACACCAACCAACCAAACATGTCAGTGATAGAATTTACATGGCCTTTGAATGAATTACCTCAGCTTGCACATTACTATGGTCCAAATATGGCCAGCACATCTTTTTCCAATTCGCTAACCACTTCTTTCAAAAAGATGACCTTTCAAAAAGTTTTGAACTTACTACATCAGCCACATAAAGTGTTCATCTTATAAATATGAAAAATTAACCAAAATATATTCAGTGGAACAGTTTCAAATCAGCATTTGAATATCAGTACCGGTGTTGGCAAATTTTTGATGTCGCCATAGATATTGGCAGGAATGCCCTCAGCTAATGTTGCAAAAAAGTAATCCATATGAGGAAAAAAAGATTACAATAATGCAACAAAGAATACAATCCACACAAATATTGGGTTTGTTTAAATTTTTTATTAATTGACCTAGAACTAATTTATTTATTTATTAGTTCAATTACAAATTTCTCAGTTGGCGCATTAAGTACCCTAAAGTGTAATTGTTTTTTGTTGAAAAAACAATCAACAAACATAATTTCATATCAAAGTAATGCTTATGTAATACTTCGGCAGCCATTTCCCCCAGGCCTCTATGCCTTCTCCCTTGCCCCCCCTGACAAACATTCAACTATTAGATATTCATTTGATATGGAGTGAAGGGGCAGGGGGACGACTGGTGGGGCATTGGGGGCCTTCAGCAACAATTTCCCCCTGGCCTCAATGTTCTCCTTTGCCCCCTGTCCAAATCTTCATATTGTACAGTTAAATCAGCCCAACTTACTCAATTTAAGTCATCCTTGTTATTATAAAACCAAAAAATTAAGTTGAACTACTACTACAACTAACATCCTGCTGCAGCACTGTAGTGGCCCCTTCACCCCCGTGAATGTCAATTTTTTCTAAAAGGCTACTGAGAACAAACCTATCTTAAAACTTTCAACTTCGAAGTGCTCCGGTCAGGAATCGAACTCAGGAACATGAGATTGGGAGGCAAGAATGCTTTACAATACACCAACCAACCAAACATGTCAGTGATAGAATTTACATGGCCTTTGAATGAATTACCTCAGCTTGCACATTACTATGGTCCAAATATGGCCAGCACATCTTTTTCCAATTCGCTAACCACTTCTTTCAAAAAGATGACCTTTCAAAAAGTTTTGAACTTACTACATCAGCCACATAAAGTGTTCATCTTATAAATATGAAAAATTAACCAAAGTATATTGAGTGGAACAGTTTCAAATCAGCATTTGAATATCAGTACCGGTGTTGGCAAATTTTTGATGTCGCCATAGATATTGGCAGGAATGCCCTCAGCTAATGTTGCAAAAAAGTAATCCATATGAGGAAAAAAAGATTACAATAATGCAACAAAGAATACAATCCACACAAATATTGGGTTTGTTTAAGTTTTTTATTAATTGACCTAGAACTAATTTATTTATTTATTAGTTCAATTACAAATTTCTCAGTTGGCGCATTAAGTACCCTAAAGTGTAATTGTTTTTTGTTGAAAAAACAATCAACAAACATAATTTCATATCAAAGTAATGCTTATGTAATACTTCGGCAGCCATTTCCCCCAGGCCTCTATGCCTTCTCCCTTGCCCCCCTGACAAACATTCAACTATTAGATATTCATTTGATATGGAGTGAAGGGGCAGGGGGACGACTGGTGGGGCATTGGGGGCCTTCAGCAACAATTTCCCCCTGGCCTCAATGTTCTCCTTTGCCCCCTGTCCAAATCTTCATATTGTACAGTTAAATCAGCCCAACTTACTCAATTTAAGTCATCCTTGTTATTATAAAACCAAAAAATTAAGTTGAACTACTACTACAACTAACATCCTGCTGCAGCACTGTAGTGGCCCCTTCACCCCCGTGAATGTCAATTTTTTCTAAAAGGCTACTGAGAACAAACCTATCTTAAAACTTTCAACTTCGAAGTGCTCCGGTCAGGAATCGAACTCAGGAACATGTGATTGGGAGGCAAGAATGCTTTACAATACACCAACCAACCAAACATGTCAGTGATAGAATTTACATGGCCTTTGAATGAATTACCTCAGCTTGCACATTACTATGGTCCAAATATGGCCAGCACATCTTTTTCCAATTCGCTAACCACTTCTTTCAAAAAGATGACCTTTCAAAAAGTTTTGAACTTACTACATCAGCCACATAAAGTGTTCATCTTATAAATATGAAAAATTAACCAAAATATATTGAGTGGAACAGTTTCAAATCAGCATTTGAATATCAGTACCGGTGTTGGCAAATTTTTGATGTCGCCATAGATATTGGCAGGAATGCCCTCAGCTAATGTTGCAAAAAAGTAATCCATATGAGGAAAAAAAGATTACAATAATGCAACAAAGAATACAATCCACACAAATATTGGGTTTGTTTAAATTTTTTATTAATTGACCTAGAACTAATTTATTTATTTATTAGTTCAATTACAAATTTCTCAGTTGGCGCATTAAGTACCCTAAAGTGTAATTGTTTTTTGTTGAAAAAACAATCAACAAACATAATTTCATATCAAAGTATTGCTTATGTAATACTTCGGCAGCCATTTCCCCCAGGCCTCTATGCCTTCTCCCTTGCCCCCCTGACAAACATTCAACTATTAGATATTCATTTGATATGGAGTGAAGGGGCAGGGGGACGACTGGTGGGGCATTGGGGGCCTTCAGCAACAATTTCCCCCTGGTCTCAATGTTCTCCTTTGCCCCCTGTCCAAATCTTCATATTGTACAGTTAAATCAGCCCAACTTACTCAATTTAAGTCATCCTTGTTATTATAAAACCAAAAAATTAAGTTGAACTACTACTACAACTAACATCCTGCTGCAGCACTGTAGTGGCCCCTTCACCCCCGTGAATGTCAATTTTTTCTAAAAGGCTACTGAGAACAAACCTATCTTAAAATTTTCAACTTCGAAGTGCTCCGGTCAGGAATCGAACTCAGGAACATGTGATTGGGAGGCAAGAATGCTTTACAATACACCAACCAACCAAACATGTCAGTGATAGAATTTACATGGCCTTTGAATGAATTACCTCAGCTTGCACATTACTATGGTCCAAATATGGCCAGCACATCTTTTTCCAATTCGCTAACCACTTCTTTCAAAAAGATGACCTTTCAAAAAGTTTTGAACTTACTACATCAGCCACATAAAGTGTTCATCTTATAAATATGAAAAATTAACCGAAATATATTCAGTGGAACAGTTTCAAATCAGCATTTGAATATCAGTACCGGTGTTGGCAAATTTTTGATGTCGCCATAGATATTGGCAGGAATGCCCTCAGCTAATGTTGCAAAAAAGTAATCCATATGAGGAAAAAAAGATTACAATAATGCAACAAAGAATACAATCCACACAAATATTGGGTTTGTTTAAATTTTTTATTAATTGACCTAGAACTAATTTATTTATTTATTAGTTCAATTACAAATTTCTCAGTTGGCGCATTAAGTACCCTAAAGTGTAATTGTTTTTTGTTGAAAAAACAATCAACAAACATAATTTCATATCAAAGTAATGCTTATGTAATACTTCGGCAGCCATTTCCCCCAGGCCTCTATGCCTTCTCCCTTGCCCCCCTGACAAACATTCAACTATTAGATATTCATTTGATATGGAGTGAAGGGGCAGGGGGACGACTGGTGGGGCATTGGGGGCCTTCAGCAACAATTTCCCCCTGGCCTCAATGTTCTCCTTTGCCCCCTGTCCAAATCTTCATATTGTACAGTTAAATCAGCCCAACTTACTCAATTTAAGTCATCCTTGTTATTATAAAACCAAAAAATTAAGTTGAACTACTACTACAACTAACATCCTGCTGCAGCACTGTAGTGGCCCCTTCACCCCCGTGAATGTCAATTTTTTCTAAAAGGCTACTGAGAACAAACCTATCTTAAAACTTTCAACTTCGAAGTGCTCCGGTCAGGAATCGAACTCAGGAACATGAGATTGGGAGGCAAGAATGCTTTACAATACACCAACCAACCAAACATGTCAGTGATAGAATTTACATGGCCTTTGAATGAATTACCTCAGCTTGCACATTACTATGGTCCAAATATGGCCAGCACATCTTTTTCCAATTCGCTAACCACTTCTTTCAAAAAGATGACCTTTCAAAAATTTTGAACTTACTACATCAGCCACATAAAGTGTTCATCTTATAAATATGAAAAATTAACCAAAGTATATTGAGTGGAACAGTTTCAAATCAGCATTTGAATATCAGTACCGGTGTTGGCAAATTTTTGATGTCACTACAATAGTACCATTATGGCATCAGAGGATCATGCCGCCCCCCGGGGCTATATAGCTCTGTTGGATCAAAGGTATTACGTTGTGCCCCCCGGGCTCACTACAAGGAGTCAATGGGCATGATCGCCCTCAGGCGTTGACGTTTAGCCGATAGATGTTCACACCCTCAGGCGTCGACGTTTAGTTAACGTTTACTAAATTGAGCTATATTGCATATCATTAAGTGTTTCAGTGCTAATAGACAGTTACACATACAGGTGGCGCTGAGTGTATGTTTATTGAAAATTAAAAAGAATAATATACCTGATATAGGGTATTTTATTTTAGTCTACCTTGCAGCCATGGAGGGTGAGGATATCACCGAAAAATACATCTCAGGTGCTCATACAGAGGTTAAACCTGAAAATACCGAACATTTCCGAGATCCATTAATAGAGCACAATGTGGACATTAACTCTACTATGAGTAGCACAAGTATTAGCAGTAGGCTGTGGAAGATATTCGGTAAAACTATACCGAAAAATGAAGTGATTTTTATTTGTCAAGTCGTGATTCTATATATCGTCATCATCACTTGCATAGTCAATTTGTCTCTCGGTAATGGAGACAGCAATTTGTGGACCGCTCTCTTGTCCTCATCAATGGGAATAATGCTCCCCGCTCCGACGTTGTCCAGGAGGAGGAGCTGATGAGTGAACCCTCGGGCATATGAGTTTCATTCTTGTCCTATGATTGGGCCAAGCTCTCATCACTTGTGCGATGTTGACTTGACGTGCCCTAAGGTCGCTCAGCGATATCGATGATTGGATACTACTCATGATGCCATACCATGCATGGTGGGCTTCTCTGAGGGCAATGTACTCTACCTGGTATAAATGCTGAGCTCCAGAGCTTCCATCAAGCATTTCTCAAGAGCTGAAAAAGATATACCACACAAGCTACATCATGACAACAAGCCAACTTGACACTCAGACTCCTCAGGGATCCAGTGGAATGACTCTCTGTTTGTCAGAGCACACAAGAGTTATAGCTCATGCTGCACAGCAATACAAGTCAGGATATGTCACAGTGTCACGCTACAGCTGTGACACCTCCAAATGGAGGAATGTCCATATTGCCAAGAAGTCCTTTGAGAAGCTGAAGGAGGCATCAACTGAACTTTACAATGCCCTTCTGAATGGTGAATCGAAACAAGTGGGGCTTACCAAGAGGCAGTTTGCCATGATCACCAAGTTTCAGAGGGGCGATAAGGAGGCAGTGCACTATGTCTCTTTTCTACACCCGAAGACTGAACAGGAAAAACTCACCGATGTCAGTGAATGCCACCACAGCAAGACTATTAATCTACGCAAAGAAGAGTACGAAAAACTACATGGTGCTATGGAGAAAATTCACCAGGTCATCATTACACCACCCAAGGATGCTGAGGGACAGACTCTGAATCCCGAGGAGGCTACAACAGTCAAGGCTTATCAGTGGAATGTTGAGAAGCGTGGAATGAAGTCTCACACTTTATTCCCCACTCGTGAAGATTGCGAAGAAAGTGTCAAGGGCTACTTAGCAGGCCTCCCTGATGAGGGTGTGAAGTACAGCTACGACGTTATCGATCTCGTCATACATCGTCCCACTAAAATGGAAATTTTAGAGTACATCTTCAGCAGCGAAGTGCTACGCAAAACAGGCCATTCATGGACCGACCTGATGATGCAACCTCCTTCTGAAGATGTTGTCGATGAGGCTCTGGAGAAAGTGACCAAAAAAGATGTCGTTCAGATTGCCGAACTAATTGCTGCCCGCCTGAATCACAAAAGACTGTATTTCATGAGTGATGTTTTTGACATTTTTGTGTATGTGGGTGGCATTGGGAGGTCTAAGGAAAGTATCACTAAATATGCCTTGTCACCTCCTATTGAATTGTCAGCTCGTCTGCTTGATTTTTGTTATATGAAGATTGTGCAAAAACAAAATACCCAGTCGGTGTCCAGCTAACATGTTCTGTCAGCACTTATTTACTCAATGCAACATCTATGTGTGTGTGTGTACACTGTGTAAAATGTATTTTTATTTTTTTCTTCATTGCTTGCAATAAATTTTTTGAGATTAAAATTCCATGTCTGTTGTTTTTATGAGGTAAAAAAGAAGGTTGCCCGTGAATTTCCATTTTCATTGTGAAAAGGTCCAATTTCAAAGCATAATTCTCTAGTGAAAAGTGCCATTACACGTTAAAGCCTGGAAGTGCTTAGTGTACATAGTGTACATAGTGTACATAGTGTACATAGCGTACATGGCGTACATAGCGTGCATAGTGTACATAGTGCGCATAGTGCGCAGTGCGCAGTGCTTAGTGCTTAGTGCTTAGTGGCTGTCCTTAAAGTGTTCAGTAAATAGTAACAACTCAATGATATTTATATTTTAAACAGACAATAATTTATTATCGGAATCACATTAATGTCAATACATTTCATTGCGGTTTCTCTTGACAGTAACAATAAATATATATATATATATATATATAAATAAATAAATAAATATATACAGTTGGTGTGAAATGCACCCTACACAATAAATAAGTGGCCAAAATTGATGCTTTTGAAGAATATACATAATATAGAGTGACACAGAAAACAATTACATGCAAACAGGGTAATTACTGTGAAAATATAGTCATACATGGAAAATGGTGGACAGGTAGTGTTGGTGGAGCTGGAGCTGGAGTAAAGTGCCGAATAATGTGGTAATGAGGAATTTCACCTAAAAACCGAAAGGTTGAGTGTCATATGTGCCCGGGATGAGGCGTCTCTTCGAGTAAGTCACTTTGAACCTTTTGATCTCGTCTCTATTGAAAAGCTTAAATTCATACTTATTACGCCTTATTTTACTGTACGGCACCGCAACATGTGGCTGCTCATCACCGACATCTTCATCACTCAGTGGATTGTTGTCAGGGTCAGCCCAGAACAACACCAGTTTGCAGATACTATCGAAGTTCAAAAGTTGACTGACTTCGTAGTTTAAAGTGAAGTCTTTGAGCTTCGTTGTCTTGTCGCCGTCATTAGTCAAGAATGCGTAAGATTTCGGCCCACTGCTCACGAAGCGCGAGATGAACTGGTTACTCCCCAGCTCATTCGTCCACTGACCTAAGTGATCACCCATGTCCGGTGTATATTGCTTATCGTCCCCCTCTGTATATTCATAAACTACACTGTCGGTGTCAAAATAGATCACTCTTTCCCCCAGACTATGCAGGACGTTGAAAAGACGGCTCCTTGCATTAGCCGTGGTGAAAGCCGCAATAAAAACATTCACATGCGTCATTTCGGGGAGGAACCCCTCCGAGTGCGTATACTCAATCATGCAGCGATTGGTGTCCAAGACATGCATACCTCGGAGAGTGATAGATGGGTTGACCAGCAGTTTGAAAATGTCTGCTCCTGTTTCTGTGAGTTTGTGCGTTCTGTGGTTATTATTTTCGCCAAACTTACCCCAGAAGCTATTCAGGAGCAGTTTATTCGTGGCCCTCTTCCCCTGATTGAGTGAAATGCTTTGTCTGTCAAGACGAATACCTTCAACAGACTCGTACTGCTCAATGTACTCAGTTTTTGCCTCTTCAGTCATATCCGGAGAAGGCCACCCCGATGCCTCCTGTTTCCCTTTAAGAAATAAGTTAACATAATCTGAAAACAGCCCCGGAGTGTCCTGGGACCTGTCAAACTTGGCCCTTTCCCTGAAGTGATAGACCTCGAACACTTTAATTACCACATAGCCTACTCTGAGGGCGTCTTCGAGGTCAACAGACGTCCAAGTACCTACTAAGTCACGCTCAGAGTCTGGACACTTACAGGGGTCTGGAGATGAATTGTGTGCACACCTGCTGCAGAGTGGGAATAGGAGCTTACCGCCTGAACGTAGGGGGAGGCAGGGGTGATAGAGTCCTCTAGGAGGTCTGACGCGTGCTTGAATGAGACCAAAGTATTTGTGAATGTCCTGAGGAGGGGGGTCAATGATTACCTCCGGTATCCCTACTGGGAAGACATCATTCTTCAGTACCATAGGGTATAAGGAGCAGATGTCCACATAGCCCAACCTCTTTCCTTCCTTTGCCTCGTGATACAGCTTCACCGCATTCACTCGGCCGCCGTAAAAAGCGGCCCGTGGATCCAGGCGAGGTAGCAGCTCACAATTTCTTTCGATCTCGCGCAGTCTCTCATTCGTGGTAAGCATGTTCGTGAATTCGCATTCCCACATGAGGTGAACTTCGAAGTTCAGCTCCCTCCTCAGATACGCCAGCCTTGCGTCTGTTCGCTTATAGAGCGATTTCAGGCTTTCGCCTGTGTGGGGGTGCCTGACATTAGCGGGTGTGTTGGGGCCACCGTAACACCTCCTACACCCGTGGTACACACAGCCGAGAAATTCCCAGGCTGTCTCTTTCCCTGTCACAGTGTCCTGATGGTAACCATCCAGTTTCAACCACCCATCCTTGGTTTGGTTTATCACTCGATGTTCGCCCCCATTTCGTGCATGGAGAATGGTCACTCCGTGTCTCTGGGCCTCGTACTCTAGCCAAATGATTGATACTCGGCTGTGCGCATCAAGTCCTGCAAACCCGCACGAAGGCATTCTAGCAAAGGGGGTTGAAACAAATTCCATGCCCTTTATCTCTACACTACCCATGTCAACAGAGCCACCCGCCGTGTCAACAAGCTGCAATTGGTCATTTTGAAGGTAGCCCTCCACATTGCGACCATCTTCGAGCGAGACAGAGTACTTCTCGGTCAAGAACATGTGGCGATAAGTCGCCATACACACACTGGCCAGGGTGTTATACTGGAAGGGGTCAATTCCGATGAGTTTAACCTCTCTCTCGCCTCCCTCACCAACATCAACAACTTCTTCTCTGGATGTTATGCCGAGGAGCCAGCTCCTGAACGAGTTACAGCTCTCCTGCAGAATGTTAACATCATCCTCGCAATAGGCGAGTATCTCTTTCTTGAAGTCAAAGACCTTACCCCTCTGCTGAACGTACCACCCTGTGAACTCTTCTCTGGCTTTTGACTTCATCCTGTTCACTCTGTAGCAGTACGGGTGGGGCATGGGGCCGACGTAGTCCCACATTTCCTTCTGGTTGAAAAAGACAGGAAATGTCCCTTTTTTAACACCCTGCAGACCAAACACCTTGGGCATCTGACTGAGAGGGAATGTCAGGAAGTTTAAAGAGTCTATGATTCTGAACTTCCCAGCATCGATAGCAACAATTTTACTCCCCCTATAAATGACTTTAGGGAGCTTCCTCATGCTGCAGAAGATGTATTTTGCCATGAAGTATGCGTCGTAAGCCTGGCCATTGTGAAAAAGCAGAGTGTACCCCTCAAATTCACGCCTAAACAAGAATTGACAGAAGTCTGTGGCAGCATTGTCACCAAAAAAGGCGACTCCTCTCTTCCCGCAGTCTCCACCGATCATACATACGTCTCTCTCAGCATTGCCCCTAGCAGCGTTCGGGTCGACATTGTCAGTGCATTTGTCACATGCAGTACCGCAGTGTGAGCAGCGCGGATTGTCGCGGTAACTCACCCCGATACAGTAGGAGCACTCCCAGTGGGCCACAAGCAGGTTGGGCAAATGAAATTTGCCAGTGGGGTCAGCCTCAAAGTCGGCGAAGACATACTTGCATGACACGGCCTTGGGTTTTTGTTGACGTATGTAGCAGAAATGCACACCTGTGACCAGCTTTCCGCAAATCTTACACTCGCGTGTACCGCATTTGTGGTCATCGCCGGGCTTGTAGAACACACCACAGCCTCTACAGCGATGGGAACTTGAACATGTGCCATTTTCTAAATGGCGCTGGTTGCAGGCCACAGAGTGCATGAAGCGATTACATACTTGACAGCAGTGCTTCTCAATGTCCAGGATAGGACATGACTCTGCTTTACAGGATGAGCACTGGTCACAGCCCGCATGTCCATATCTCTTGTCATAGGGCGTCAAACATTTTGAGCAAAAGGCCGACTTTGCAAAGATACAGTGCACCTTGATTATTGTGTGAAAGTGACCTACCGCTTTTGGATCTAGAGGGTCGCGCTGATATAATAAATAAATAGTACGCTGCCTACAGTCATCACCCACATAGATAGGCCTGACACTAGATCCTCGGCCAAAAACCACTACTCGTGCGTTAGCTACTCTTTCGAAAGAGGGTATATCGGTGAAAACCGGTACATATTCAAGGTCAAATCCTGCGGTGGTGTGAAGCCTCTGAGCTTCAACAGCCTGAGCATTTCTTTTACCATTGTTCACCCTCTTGTACTCATTCTGAGCGAGATTGTGCGCTTGCTTGTTAGACGCGGGAGTTGCATCGAGATTTGCCTTGGCCACGCCGACCACTATTGACCTAGCCAGGCATAAATTGTCTGTGTTTTTAATTTCACATATGCATTTCAATCTACGCAGGTCTTCGATATAGTTAATGCCTGAACTAACACCGGCCACCAGTGGGTTTCTAATGACGCCCACATGAATCTCTAGAGGCTCATCTAGAAACAGATCTTCATCAGACTGCAGCAGACTTTCCAGGAGTTCAACAATTTTGAAAATGGTGAGCTGGTGCAGGGGTATTAGGCCGCTAGAGTGGGGGCTGTAAAATGCCTCGTTTTGAATGAAAAACCGGACGAGGTCTTGAGCATTATAGCTCTCATTAAGTCGAGTAATAATGGTTTCGATCACTTCCTCCAGACCGCCCATGATGTCCCTGAGATTAACACCAGCCCAGTTTACATTAAAATGCACACTGTACACCGTCTCTCGAGCAACTCCACCGTCAAACTCGATGTCTTTGATATTCCTAACTTCAATGTGGCGGTGGAAATTCACTACATAATCGGGGCCATCAAATATCATGTGAGGTTCAATGAGGCCCTCATCGACAACCTCCTCAGCCACCTCCTCAGCCTGTTCATCGTTTTCATTCATGACTATATCATCTACACCCGCACCAATTATATTCTTTTCGTAGAGCATGTCTAAAAATAAAATTTCTCTCTGCTCCCCGTCAAGCACCTGGCCTTCGGCCCCCTGATCCACTTGAGGTATTTCATTTAAGCTATGAAAAAAATAAAAAATAAAAATAAAATATATATGTGTATATATGTGTATATATATATATATATATATAGTCAAAATAAATTAATAAAAAGTTTTCTGCTATACCTCCTATGGAGGCCCTTCTACATGCTTTCGTAATAAAGCATTTCAGTGATTGTCAATATGGTTTTTCAAAAAATTAAATACATAGATGTGTTATTATTATTATTATTATTATTTATTCATTTGAGGTAGCAATGGTTACATAAATGACAGATACGTATGCCGAAAAAAAAATAAATTCTGGTAAAATACTGACTAGCTGTCAGACCAATCCCCCAGAGCCAAATCCCTCATCCACGAAAAGCTATCCTCATCCTCATCCTCATCCTCTGCATCCCTAGCCCTACCCCCGCTCGGAGTATTATCGACATCATCTCTGCTGATACTGAAAAGAGAGAGAGAGAGAGAAAAAAGTTAGCAAATGTATATGCCTTCCCCTGTTGGGGCACAAAAAAAAAAAAAAAATAAAAAAAAAAAAATAAATAAATAAAAAACATTCCTTGTCACTTTTCAAAAAATTCAGCACTCACTTATGTCGATCAGGGTCTGGTATACACGGTGGTTCACCACCGGACAGAGTATGAGGTTGGGGTGGTGGAACCCCTGAGGGGCCGGCTACTTCCCCATCTTCAACAATGCTAGGGGGAAAAAATAAAAATAAATAAATAAATGAAAATAAATAAATATATATATATATATATATATACAAATATAGGTCCCTCTGGTGTTATATAGCAATCGACTCGACTTACCCATTGATGACACGACGAGTGAAGGTGAACGATCGCCGGGGATTGGCTGCTTCAGGGCCTTGGGCAACAGCAGCAGCAGTAGCAGTAGCAGTAGCAGTAGCAGTAGCAGTGGCAGTAGCAGTAGCAGTAGCAGTAGCGGTAGCGGTAGCGGTATCAGCACTGGTGCCAGCACTGGTGCCAGCACTGGTGTCAGCACTGGTGTCGGCATCTGTATCGTCATCGTTGGCCTCAAAATTGAGCACCCTCCTGACTGTCCATCGAGATAGAGGCGTTACTTGAGCATTTTCAACGTTGCTACTAGAAAATAATATAAAATAAAAATAAATAAAACAACCCCTACCGGCATATAACCGCATACACTAGAGTGTAATATCCAGGTAATAGTGTTGCTATATAGAAATGTACATACACATTCGATGCTTCTCTACGTCGACCACTCGGTCTCTTTTCATACACCGGGCAGGACAACTTGGCCTTTTTGGCTGGTGGCTCCCCCTCCAGCGGTGACGGTTTACTGAAACAGGCCATGAAACTTTCAAGTTTCATGACACTCTTCCTGTGGTAGCTCAGCTGTTGGCTATATCTCTGAGTACAAAGGAAAAAAAGAAATTGTCACTCTGTTCTCGGGTAACCACAAACTAAAAAACAAAAAAAAAACAAAAAAAACAAGCGCAGCCACAAACGCAATATACACACCTTCAGCATGGCAGCTTCGGCAGAAAGAATGGCGTCGTCATCATCGGTTTCTTTCCACTCCATTTCTTCTACAGGCGAAGCAGGGCTGGGAGGGGGTGGTGGTGGAGGAGAAGGAGGTGTAGGAGGTGAAAATAAAGCGCTCTTCGGAGTTGAGGTCCTCAGAGGTACTGGGAGTGCAGGTGGTGTTGAACCGAGTAGAGAAGGATTGGTATTTCCCCGCGAATTAGGCTCAGTACCAATGTCAGCACCAGTGGCAGTGCCAGTGCCAGTGCCGGTACCACCAACATCCATAGGTTCTCCACTGGGACCACCATTCAGCATCAGCTCTAGTTGGCGTATTTCACGCATGGCCTGCGAAGCTAGGCTATAAAATAAAATAAAATAAAGTTGATAAATAAATAAAAGAACGAGTTATATTTAGAGTTATATCATTGAGCCTACACCCGCACAAGCACACGCACGCACATACAGCACTGGCTAAGGCGCATTACTGTAGGCAGCGTAAGACATATAGCACACGTCGTACTGTCTTACAGCGTAGGCTACGCCATAGCTCGCCCACGATAAAACATGGAGAAAGGGCATTGCTCTAATAAGTCTGAAGAAGAAAAAGAATGCCCCGAAGAAGAAGAAGAACTAGAACTAGAATTAGGACTAGAGCCGGAAGGAGAAAAATACGACGAGCTCGAGGGGCTCGAGGAGCGCGAAGAACGAGATCAAGATCAAGATCAAGAATCTCTTTTTAAGTTCGAGTCGCCCTCGTCTACAGTAATCGCGGGGCCATCCATGGTTGGAAAAACTGTTCTGGCCCTGTCGATCGTGAAGAACTCGAGGGTGATGTACACTATACCACCGATGAAGATCTTGTACGCGTACGGCGTTTATCAGAAAAAGTTTGAAGACCTCGAGGCTCTGATACCTAATCTGACTCTCCATCACGGGCTGCCACCTAGAGAGCTGATAGAAGAACTGAAAAGCGAAGACGGTAACAATCTGGTGATTCTGGACGATTTGATGGACGAAATATGCAATTCCAGCGAAATGTGCTCGCTGTTTACTCGAGAAGTTCATCATGGCCGCATATCGGTCATAATGATATCGCAAAATGTCTACCATCAGTCGCGCTACTCGCGCACCATTAGCCTCAATACGAGTTACTTGATATTGATGAAGACATGCAGGGACCTACAGCAGATACACTTCCTCTCTCGTCAGATGTTCCCTAGCACTCCGAAGCGATTAGTCGAAGCACACGAAGACGCCACAAGACAACCAAGAGGGTACCTAGTCGTGAACAACTTGACTAGCTCAGGCGACGAGGACGTTCGCCTGTGCACCTCCATCCTACCCGGCGAGACCCTAGTGCTGTACACGCGGAAATAATGCCTGACAGAGTCAAGGACTGTATCGGCTTTCTGGAGCTTTTGGTGAACACGTACAAGCTGGCCGCTCGCTCCAGTCGCACATTACTGCTAGAGGCCACCAGGGACCAACTCCTGTGCATAACGGAGGTCATACTGAATACATTAGAGGGCAACTTGAGGATCTCCAACAGTCCGCATCTAGAGCTGAGTAGATTCAAGGGAGTGCTGCGTAAAGTACCTAGAATAGTAGTACCAAAAGTTGCCTCGCTCAAATCGCGCAACTCAGGCTCCGGCCCCAACTCCAGCTTCAGGACTACGGTGGCATCTCGAAAACAGTTGAGAGAGCTCTACGCGAGACACTACAAGACGCTGATCGAATTCCTGGAACTCTGCATACCTCCCCTGAAAGGCCTCCTCGAGCGAGAAGAAAACGGCAATGGCAATGACAATGACAATGAAATTTAACAAGAAAGTTTACGTGATTCCTCAGGAAAAATACCACAGTCTACTGGAGAATCATAAAAAATATACGACATATGAGCCCGGGCGCCTGGCCGCAGCGGCTGCTGCGGGCCAGGTGCCCTCCTTTCGAGTGCCTGGTGAGGTACAGGCAGGGCCCTCTTCTAGCGCCGGAGGCGGGCACCTCGAGATCAGGGGGGCGCCGGTTCTCAATGGAAATACGATGAAACGGGGTAGGTCCACTTCTAAGGATCGCTTACAGGGCCGGACTGGCCTTCGGACTGGCCTTCGGACTGGCCTTCGGACCGGTGTCATTATGAGCGAAATCGAGTCGAGGTTGAGAGACCAATCGCTGGTGAATAAGTCCCGGGCCATACTCTATCTACTGTCAGGCGAGGGCGAAGGTGACTACGAAAGCTATTACGTCGACCTGCTGCTACACACGCAGTCGAGCTCCTTCCCAGTGCCCACCGGTCACCACAAGTTGTACTGGCTCATGCTGCAGAGAGGAGTGCCACTGAATTTAATCTCAAACGTTAAATTACGGAGAATATTACATTATATGAAAAACAAATACGAGGCCGAAACCGAAACCGAAACCGAAACCGAAACTGAGCAAGAAGAAGGAGGAGGAGGAGGAGGAGGAGGAGGAGGAGGTTCGGAGTGGAGAAAGAGGAGAAAAAGGAGAAAGAGGAAAAGGCGTGAGACTGAGACTGAGGCTGAGGCTGAGGCTGAGACTGAGACTGAGACTGAGACTGAGGAGACTGAGACTGAGACCGAGGAGACTGAGGAGACTGAGACTGAGACTGGGACTGGGACTAGGCCTAAGACTAATACTAAGACTAAGCCTAGGCCTAAGACTAAGACTAAGACTAAGACTAAGACTGTCGAAGGAGCAACGAAAGAGGCTAGCGCAAAAGGAAAGGGGAAACGTCGTGCGTGGATCAAAGTCTCCAATAAATAACAATGGTGCTCCCCAAAGACATAGATGGCTATTTAACTCGTCGATTTTACAATCACAGGTCACCAGGGAGTTTCACCAGTGCAGCAAAGTTACACTCGGTTATAAAGAGTGAAGGTAGATACTCGATAAGCCTGAGGAGAATTGAACACTGGGCCCAGACGCAGGACATTGTCACTCTACACAAGTCAGCTCGCGAAAAGCCTGTCAAGTATAGGCGAGTCATAGCGCCTGGCATGAATCACATGTGGGACTGCGACCTGCTGGTGTTGACAGGTGAAAGGTTCAAGAGTGCCAACGAAGGACACGCGTACATCCTGGTGACTATAGATGTCTTCTCTAGATACTGTAGGGCTCAGCCCGTCAAAAGTAAAAGCGGTAAACACATGAAACACGGATTTGGAGAAATATTTGATGCAGCAGGAGACGCAGGAATGCCCAAGTTCATAAGAACTGACAGGGGGACTGAATTCACAAACTCTCAGGTCAGCGATTTACTTAAAGACAGGGGAGTAAAGCACATCTTTACAAATACAGAAACAAAGGCCAACTACGCCGAGGCAATGATTAAAGGACTGAAAAAGAGGCTGTTTCAATTTTTCCAATACACAGGTAGCTACGGCTATCTGGAGGAGCTCCAGGCCATGGTGGAATCGTACAACCGCACTATTCATTCGAGCATAGGAGCCAGCCCTGAGAGTGTCACGCAGGAAAACGAGCAGGACATTTGGGACTACCAATACGTCACCAGTCAAACTACTAAAGACCTTCATAGAGCTTTCAAGAGAGCCATTTCAACGGCGAGGAACAAGACACGTAATCGGTACAAATTTGCATTGGGGGACCACGTCCGAGCGTCGTATCATAGGCAGAAGAACTTTTTTCGTTCCTACGACGAGCAGTTTACAGGCGAAGTGTTCACCATCAGAGCCAGGAAATTCTCAGACGGTGTGGCCATTTATTACCTCAGAGACTATCAGGAGGAGAAAGTCGATGGCCCCTTCTACACCCACGAGCTGACTCCTGTGAAATTTGACCCAGACGCTTTCTTCAAAATTGAAAAAGTGATCAAAAAACGAGTGAGGCGTGACGGTTCAGAAGAAAGCCTAGTTAAGTACCAGTCTTGGCCCAGTAAATATAACCAGTGGATACTCAGCTCCACAATCAAACCGCTGAAAAGCAAGAGACTGAGGAAAAAGTGAAGACAGGAGCGGGCAAAAATAAATAAAGACATGTATATTTATCTGTCTAGCGACCAGTCAATGGAGATAAACCCGAGCAACACTGCGGGCAAGTTTACAGTGCAACTACCGGAGCCATTCACGCGTCCTCGTAATGAGAGGGCTAGAGGGCAGTGGCACCTAGGACTGATCGAGATAGCCCTGCCCCAAATCGGTGCTGACCTGAATAAATGGGATGTCATCTACGTGACATGCCCTCACGTGGAAGGAGTTGTAACAGGAGACGCATACAGCTCAGTGCTGCGAGCCATAGCACTTGGTGAAATAAAACGCCACAGTTATGCACGCTTTCACTCAGTGCTCTACACACCGCTGCGAGTGACGGACGTAAAGTATATTTCTATTGAGCTGAGGAATTCCCGAGGTGACGTATTACCGGAGCTTGTCGACGAAACCAGTCATTCCACTAAGTGCACACTAGAGCTAGTATGGAGGCGAGATACAAATCCCTAGCAGCCATGGATGCAGCACCCTGGGTTGAGCATTTCAAAAAAACGGCGGGTCAAACGAGCATACTGTCACACCGCCCCAGGGCAGTGGTGATCAAAAAGCAACGCAGTGACGGTGGCAGTGGTAGCAGCAGCAGCAGCAGCAGCAGCAGCAGCAGCAATAGTGGGAAAGTCAATGCCAGTTTACCTCTGACAATAGTGTCACCAGTAGGCCAGTCTAATGAAATGGCCAGGGCTGATCTGAACATGGAAAGCGATAAAAGGGCTGGTGGAAGCTCATCTGACTCAGTAGCAAGATCCAGCACGTCGTGGCCACAACGAGGGAAGAAACGCAAGCAGCATCTTCAAACTAACACGCCTAGCAGTGACAGGAAGAAAAAAACCACTAAGCTCAAGGACATTTTCAGTCGAAATGGCAGCAGGTGAAAAGGTCCTGGAATCGATTGACCTGGCCTATGATGACACACTCAATTTGTTCAGCCTACCTCTCAGCAACATGGGGGTGACAGACGTTAAATATCTACCTCATAAACCGATCAATCAATTCTCAGCGGAGGGCGACGTGAAATTTCACGTGACAGGCTCAGGCACGGCATACATAGACCTATCCAGTGTATATCTAAAGACCAGCGTACGCCTGGTTAAAGGTGATGGCTCGCCAATTCCTGCAAGGGGGAGTAAAAAGCAAAAGGACCGCTCCGAGGGCCCCCGTGCTCCATCATCAGCAACGTTGGCAGCAGCGGCAGCGGAGCAAGAGTCTGAGGGTGTTTGGAGTGTCGGTGTTGTCAACAATTTGGCTCATGCTCTCTGGGATCAAGTGGAGGTGCGACTTAATGATCGAGTGGTGACTGGAGGTCAGACTGGTTACAGCTACAAGGCTTTAATAAATACTCTACTGGGAGAGCGCGAGTTAAACGACTCTGAGTTAGAATGCGCCTTGTTCACGAAGGACACAGCACGCTGTATGGACGACGTGACCCTGCTGTCCGGTGGGAATGAGGGATTTAAAAAGAGAGCGGCTCTCCTGGGTGCAAGCAAAACTGTGGAGCTAATGAGTAAAGTAGACGTCGATGTTTTTAAAGTGAACAAGTTACTTTTAAACGGCGTCTCAATGGACATTACTTTGGCACCTACTTCTAGTAACTTCAGACTACTGAGTTCCAATGACGGCAAGAGAGACTACAGACTAGAGATCAAGGACATTACACTCGTTCTGAAACACGTGACACCTTCAAATCTCGTGTTACTAAGCCACCAGAAAGTCATGGAAGAGGAGATCTCACTGGCAAAGTATTTCTATACGAAAGAAGAATTACGCAAATTTAATTTGGCCAAGGACACCTCCTCTTATTACATAGAAGATGCGTACAATGGCAGGATACCGAGTAAGATTGTGATGGGGTTCGTGTCTGGCGAATCAATGAGTGGTAGCCTGGTCAAGAACCCATACAATTTCAAGCACTACGACATAGCATACATCAATGTGAGTCTATCAGGCATGCCAACGCCCTCAGGCCCACTAAGCATTGACTTTGCAGAGGGGAAGTACATACACTGCTATTCCCAGCTTTATGGAGAAAAAGCTAATTTCAGTAGCGAGGCGAGGATCACCAGAGAGGAATACAAAGAGGGCTACAGCTTATTCACTATTGACCTGGCTCCTCAGAACTATGACGACTTCTACCCAGTGATGCGAGACGGCTGCGTCAGAATAGAGCTCAGATTTAAGTCACCTCTCCCAGAATCGGCCGTAATGATAACGAAAGTGACATATCCGGGGCTATTCCAGATTGACTACGCTCGCAACATCTATCTAACATGAACACAGACCGGATTTATGAAATACTGTGGAATGACGCTGCAACATCGGCCAGCGTGATGGCTGTTATACCGTGTAATGCACTGAAATACGTGACGACCAGCAGAGGCTGCTACATTGTTAATTGCAATGAAAACTCGTACTTACGCGGAGATGTCGGCCACTGGCTTTTCCTGAGGATTCATAGTTCAGGCAGACGTGATGATGACACAAGACTGGAAGTTTTCGATGCCCTGGGTGCGAAGGCCTACAATGATGAAATCAACATGTTTATGAGACAATTCGATCATTGTTCGATCAATTATGAGCATATCTCTAATGTTAATTGCGGTTTTTACGCTCTAGTGTACTCGTATTATAGGTGTAGGAAATTTACGCCTTCGAGTATATTAAATATACTTAAAGGCGTTGGAGATGTAGAAAAACATTGTTTGCTGTTATATAGCGTAAAGAAGGCGTGCAATTGCTAATTAATTAATTAATTAGCTAGGTTCATAGATACAGTTGTATGCCATAGAAATTAGGCGAGCGAGTAATTTTATTTATTTATTCGCTGGGGCTCTATACGAGGCCATAGCGACGTAGACAGTATATTGGCGATGGGTGATAAGGTTATGTAATAAGAGCTAAGCGAGTGGACTGATTATTGTTATTGTTATTATTATTATTATTATTATTATTATTATATATTCCGCAATTATTACCAGAGATGTCACTGCATTACCAGCTTGTATACATTCATGACTGTACAACAATTGCTAATAAAACGGTATACACATATCAGTGACACTAGTTCAGAGTCTATGTGAGTAAAGGGCCTAAAAAAATTAAAAATAAAATAAACATTTTCACTAACCTTTTTGACTGAAAAGACTGGTCCAAAATTCAGAGTTGAAGTATCGAGTAGACAAGGAAGAGTTCCCGAAGACCAGAGCAGTGCCGAGATGCGATGAGCAGAGTTTTTTCTTCTTTCAAAGAGTCAACCGATGTGATGGAGTTTCCAGAGAGCTCATACTTTTTATATGACTTTTTCTGCCCCTGGCAGTAGCCCTGATAGCGGGGTGGTCTTTTGTTTTTACTCAGATGGTCACCAGCCTTGACCACGTGCTCAACATCAAAGGCTGAAGATGCTGTATTGTATATGGAGGCATGTACTGATCGCTGACCGCTGCGGCGTCATAGGTCACACAGGGGGGCAGGCTCTTATCTATACCAGGTAAACGCACACGCTTAATTTCCATAAACGCCGTTCAGCAGTTTGACTCAGCTGTCGGACTAAGCGTTTTGAGTCAAAACGGTCGCATCAGATGAACTGCCGACCCCCCGGGGGTCATTTACTGTAATGACCTGCTTATTGACATTGTCCATTAAAACAAAAAAAAAGAAAAAAAATCCTCATGCGATGTAACTTTAAATTTCGGCTTGGTATGATCAAAAAGATTCTTGTGTATATGTATTTTGAACTATATAACACTCATTTTGAATGCTACTGAGGATCTACATTGTATGCAACTATACAATGCAGCACAAAACAACACAACACAACGCAACACAACACAGCACAACACAATGCAATACAATGCAATACAATACAATGCTATACAATTCACTGATTAAGATCAGCGGTCAAGTTTCTGCAGAAATGCGTTCCTGCACTTTTTTGTGTCTCTTTATGGTATTTATTTGATGCATAATATTCATTAGGCTGTCACATGTAATCAGCAGCAACAGCAGCAGTAGCAAGCAGTGTTTGAGAAATATAAGTGAATATAACTTACAGCCTGAATAGATTATACCCCTCTATTGTTCAATGGGGGACCACGTGCGCCCTGTCTTTTGTTTTGTTACGTAATGATCATGTTACCCCCTGCTGGGGCTGGGGTGCTTAGCAGAAGCTCAGCGTCATAAAGCATCGGTATTTTGGAGACATAAGACGTATAAGCCATTGCTTAATTGATTGCATGATTACAGAGAATACAATGTTCTGGATTTTATTGTTTTTCGCCATGGGTATATGCCCGAGCGATGCCTGGATATGCGGAAACACTGGTCAATGTCGCTGTACTTCATCGGGAGAAGTGATCTGCACTCAAATAACGGCGGCACCCTATTTCACGGCTGATTACAGACTAGGCAGACGACTAACGATTAAGACGAGCCACGGATTCGATACTGTAAGCCTTGCAGACACGATTGGCTTTGAACGTGTGATGGTGATAGGGCTTTCGATTGAGCAATGCGCGAGCGCCATGGATGATTTTCCTGCAGTAATGTGCATCAGCGAGACAACGTCCTACAGACCCCCTGTAGTGCAGTCGACACACCCATCCAGGCGAGGCCCGGGCGCTGTAGCAATGGTAAACGAGATACTGAGAGATGCCGGTCCTAAACACGCCCCCGCTATGGCACCCCTTGCAGTCCTAAATGGTGTGATCATATGGACAGTCATTTCGGGTGTTATAGGGGCTATTTTGACGGCTTGCATTTTGGTGAGTTTGGTCAACCTTCATGCCCGTATTAACACCCACGCACGCTGCAATGACCCCCCAATGTATGCAGTAAACTGCTGCTTGAAGTGTATAGCTGTAGCCCTATGCCCCTTTCATCTGATGGCGAAATGCTGCAAATGCACAGGCTGCTGTCTGTATGCATTGGATGCTAGCACTAGAGGTGCTACCACATCCTTCTAGGCCTAGGTCTAGTTAGGTTAGTTGTCAAAAATTAATTCCTTTGCTTTTGTTTTTCCTGTGCACAAGCACATTATAGTTTCACTGTAATAAGATTGACAGATGCGTGAAAGCCGTGGCACCATAGAGGGGGGTGTATTGTTCATTCTTGTGTTATCCTTCAATCAGGTCAATTATCAAGTGACCCTCATAGTAACTGTTGTGTCAACTAAGCATGCCTTGGGCTAATGCACACACAACTTAGTAAATTGTCTCTTTCGATTGATGCTAATCGCGCAACACAGACTGTATTCCAGTAATGCTCAATGTCTCATAAATGTATCTTTTTTTTTTCTTTTTTCATAACTTCCAGATGAGAGACTACTTCTTTCTACGATTTCGTGACGTAGTTGCGAATATAGCATTGCGCTTATTGGCAAGGCTGATTCTTGTTTATATATGGAATGTCGACATGCTAATAGACTTCCAAAATGTCGATGAACGTAATTTGTTCCTAGTTATGCTAGTTAGAATGGCAAGGTGGATGATTAGAGCATTGGAAAGACGCAACAATGACCACGCACAACCTCGAGCGGCACCCGTGATAACGCGTCGCCGGCACGCTGTAGACCTGCTGCGAGCAGCCGGAGCAGTAGGGGCCGGTGCCCCCCGCCGAAGAGATCTGGCCGGCTTGGATCTAAATAATATCCTGCCGAGGCGCCTTAGAGGACGTAACGGTGGAAGGCCCTAATATGATGACTTGTAGCCCGAAGACTAGACTGTAACATGTAGACTTTAGCATGTAGACTTTAGCATGTAGACTTTAGCATGTAGACTTTAGCATGTAGACTTTAACATGTAGACTTTAGCATGTAGAATGTAGACACCGACATTGCCATTGACATTGACATTGCCATTGCTTTTTCTGTTTCTGCTGTGCTTTTTATTGTTTTTATTTCACTATTGATGTACACTGTGCTTGTTTGCCATTAACGATTATATGTATTGTCCTTCATTATTTACAAGTTGCTCTGTTTGCTTCTTTTTTGCTTTTATCCATATTTAAATGCTTTTTTGACTTATTGGTATGCTTATGCTTATGTTCAAGTATTATTTTTTAACAATTAACAGTGTGAAAGAAAGAAAGATTGTTTAGATGATTTTTTTCTGCTTTTTTCATTATTTAAATGCCTTTTTTCCTTATTTGAATGCTTATGCTTAAGGATTATCTTTTAATAATTAACGGTGTGAAAGAAAGTTTGTTTAACTGATTATGATATTGACTTTTCTTTTCTTTTCTTTTTTTTTTAACTAAAGGAGTGAAAGTTTGCATGTATTTCTGTTTCGTGCTTTTTTTGTTGGATAAACTGTTGCGTTTATAAGTTTTGTTTTTTTGATTTTTTTCTACAAAATGGCTATGTCAAAGTAATGAGTATAGTACAATGATATCACAGCTTTACACCTGTCTAATTAGCAATGCACAGCGGTTTGTGTTTGATGTCAAAAGCTGACCAATGCGAGACAGGTTCTCATTAAGACCTCGGGGTACAAACAGCCAGCCAGGTTTCATTCCTATGGATGTCAGTACTCAGTCAGCATCTCTCTAGAGCAGTTGAATGTATGCCGGATAATATGTCAGCCTGGATGAAAGGCATGCTACATGCTACATGCTAGTGCTACACTAGAGAGCATAAGCAAAAGAAGTGTAAATACAAAATGGTTAGCTTTGTGCTGCTTTTCATGAAGTTAATAAGGAAATACACAACTATAATGAGCTTTATATAGCTTAAAAACAGTATATATATATATATATATATATGTTGCATGAGACTTTGTGTTTTGTGTTGCTTAACAGAGAGTTAATATCAAATGACATCTAATATAAGCTTCCTGCCTTTTTAAAATAAATTGGCCCTCTCCCTAAAAGGATAATAGTAAACTACAATGTATGTAATGTTGACAATACCAATGCTTAAGCATTGCATGATGCATGATGTACTATAACAGGCTAATATATATATTAACAATAGCCTTTTAAATATATTTAACAAACATTACATTTTGCCCTGAGGGGCTTTTTGGACGGATACTGAACGCACACCATACGTCATAGCTTAAGGTCAAGATGCACTAGCGCCGGGGGGCACAACCTTCTGATCATACTTATTAACCCTGAGGCTATTAATAAATAGCCCGAGGGGGCGGCATGATCCTCTGATGCCATAATGGTACTACTGTAGTGATGTCGCCATAGATATTGGCAGGAATGCCCTCAGCTAATGTTGCAAAAAAGTAATCCATATGAGGAAAAAAAGATTACAATAATGCAACAAAGAATACAATCCACACAAATATTGGGTTTGTTTAAATTTTTTATTAATTGACCTAGAACTAATTTATTTATTTATTAGTTCAATTACAAATTTCTCAGTTGGCGCATTAAGTACCCTAAAGTGTAATTGTTTTTTGTTGAAAAAACAATCAACAAACATAATTTCATATCAAAGTAATGCTTATGTAATACTTCGGCAGCCATTTCCCCCAGGCCTCTATGCCTTCTCCCTTGCCCCCCTGACAAACATTCAACTATTAGATATTCATTTGATATGGAGTGAAGGGGCAGGGGGACGACTGGTGGGGCATTGGGGGCCTTCAGCAACAATTTCCCCCTGGCCTCAATGTTCTCCTTTGCCCCCTGTCCAAATCTTCATATTGTACAGTTAAATCAGCCCAACTTACTCAATTTAAGTCATCCTTGTTATTATAAAACCAAAAAATTAAGTTGAACTACTACTACAACTAACATCCTGCTGCAGCACTGTAGTGGCCCCTTCACCCCCGTGAATGTCAATTTTTTCTAAAAGGCTACTGAGAACAAACCTATCTTAAAACTTTCAACTTCGAAGTGCTCCGGTCAGGAATCGAACTCAGGAACATGTGATTGGGAGGCAAGAATGCTTTACAATACACCAACCAACCAAACATGTCAGTGATAGAATTTACATGGCCTTTGAATGAATTACCTCAGCTTGCACATTACTATGGTCCAAATATGGCCAGCACATCTTTTTCCAATTCGCTAACCACTTCTTTCAAAAAGATGACCTTTCAAAAAGTTTTGAACTTACTACATCAGCCACATAAAGTGTTCATCTTATAAATATGAAAAATTAACCAAAATATATTCAGTGGAACAGTTTCAAATCAGCATTTGAATATCAGTACCGGTGTTGGCAAATTTTTGATGTCGCCATAGATATTGGCAGGAATGCCCTCAGCTAATGTTGCAAAAAAGTAATCCATATGAGGAAAAAAAGATTACAATAATGCAACAAAGAATACAATCCACACAAATATTGGGTTTGTTTAAATTTTTTATTAATTGACCTAGAACTAATTTATTTATTTATTAGTTCAATTACAAATTTCTCAGTTGGCGCATTAAGTACCCTAAAGTGTAATTGTTTTTTGTTGAAAAAACAATCAACAAACATAATTTCATATCAAAGTAATGCTTATGTAATACTTCGGCAGCCATTTCCCCCAGGCCTCTATGCCTTCTCCCTTGCCCCCCTGACAAACATTCAACTATTAGATATTCATTTGATATGGAGTGAAGGGGCAGGGGGACGACTGGTGGGGCATTGGGGGCCTTCAGCAACAATTTCCCCCTGGCATCAATGTTCTCCTTTGCCCCCTGTCCAAATCTTCATATTGTACAGTTAAATCAGCCCAACTTACTCAATTTAAGTCATCCTTGTTATTATAAAACCAAAAAATTAAGTTGAACTACTACTACAACTAACATCCTGCTGCAGCACTGTAGTGGCCCCTTCACCCCCGTGAATGTCAATTTTTTCTAAAAGGCTACTGAGAACAAACCTATCTTAAAACTTTCAACTTCGAAGTGCTCCGGTCAGGAATCGAACTCAGGAACATGAGATTGGGAGGCAAGAATGCTTTACAATACACCAACCAACCAAACATGTCAGTGATAGAATTTACATGGCCTTTGAATGAATTACCTCAGCTTGCACATTACTATGGTCCAAATATGGCCAGCACATCTTTTTCCAATTCGCTAACCACTTCTTTCAAAAAGATGACCTTTCAAAAAGTTTTGAACTTACTACATCAGCCACATAAAGTGTTCATCTTATAAATATGAAAAATTAACCAAAGTATATTGAGTGGAACAGTTTCAAATCAGCATTTGAATATCAGTACCGGTGTTGGCAAATTTTTGATGTCGCCATAGATATTGGCAGGAATGCCCTCAGCTAATGTTGCAAAAAAGTAATCCATATGAGGAAAAAAAGATTACAATAATGCAACAAAGAATACAATCCACACAAATATTGGGTTTGTTTAAATTTTTTATTAATTGACCTAGAACTAATTTATTTATTTATTAGTTCAATTACAAATTTCTCAGTTGGCGCATTAAGTACCCTAAAGTGTAATTGTTTTTTGTTGAAAAAACAATCAACAAACATAATTTCATATCAAAGTAATGCTTATGTAATACTTCGGCAGCCATTTCCCCCAGGCCTCTATGCCTTCTCCCTTGCCCCCCTGACAAACATTCAACTATTAGATATTCATTTGATATGGAGTGAAGGGGCAGGGGGACGACTGGTGGGGCATTGGGGGCCTTCAGCAACAATTTCCCCCTGGCCTCAATGTTCTCCTTTGCCCCCTGTCCAAATCTTCATATTGTACAGTTAAATCAGCCCAACTTACTCAATTTAAGTCATCCTTGTTATTATAAAACCAAAAAATTAAGTTGAACTACTACTACAACTAACATCCTGCTGCAGCACTGTAGTGGCCCCTTCACCCCCGTGAATGTCAATTTTTTCTAAAAGGCTACTGAGAACAAACCTATCTTAAAACTTTCAACTTCGAAGTGCTCCGGTCAGGAATCGAACTCAGGAACATGTGATTGGGAGGCAAGAATGCTTTACAATACACCAACCAACCAAACATGTCAGTGATAGAATTTACATGGCCTTTGAATGAATTACCTCAGCTTGCACATTACTATGGTCCAAATATGGCCAGCACATCTTTTTCCAATTCGCTAACCACTTCTTTCAAAAAGATGACCTTTCAAAAAGTTTTGAACTTACTACATCAGCCACATAAAGTGTTCATCTTATAAATATGAAAAATTAACCAAAATATATTCAGTGGAACAGTTTCAAATCAGCATTTGAATATCAGTACCGGTGTTGGCAAATTTTTGATGTCGCCATAGATATTGGCAGGAATGCCCTCAGCTAATGTTGCAAAAAAGTAATCCATATGAGGAAAAAAAGATTACAATAATGCAACAAAGAATACAATCCACACAAATATTGGGTTTGTTTAAATTTTTTATTAATTGACCTAGAACTAATTTATTTATTTATTAGTTCAATTACAAATTTCTCAGTTGGCGCATTAAGTACCCTAAAGTGTAATTGTTTTTTGTTGAAAAAACAATCAACAAACATAATTTCATATCAAAGTAATGCTTATGTAATACTTCGGCAGCCATTTCCCCCAGGCCTCTATGCCTTCTCCCTTGCCCCCCTGACAAACATTCAACTATTAGATATTCATTTGATATGGAGTGAAGGGGCAGGGGGACGACTGGTGGGGCATTGGGGGCCTTCAGCAACAATTTCCCCCTGGCCTCAATGTTCTCCTTTGCCCCCTGTCCAAATCTTCATATTGTACAGTTAAATCAGCCCAACTTACTCAATTTAAGTCATCCTTGTTATTATAAAACCAAAAAATTAAGTTGAACTACTACTACAACTAACATCCTGCTGCAGCACTGTAGTGGCCCCTTCACCCCCGTGAATGTCAATTTTTTCTAAAAGGCTACTGAGAACAAACCTATCTTAAAACTTTCAACTTCGAAGTGCTCCGGTCAGGAATCGAACTCAGGAACATGTGATTGGGAGGCAAGAATGCTTTACAACACACCAACCAACCAAACATGTCAGTGATAGAATTTACATGGCCTTTGAATGAATTACCTCAGCTTGCACATTACTATGGTCCAAATATGGCCAGCACATCTTTTTCCAATTCGCTAACCACTTCTTTCAAAAAGATGACCTTTCAAAAAGTTTTGAACTTACTACATCAGCCACATAAAGTGTTCATCTTATAAATATGAAAAATTAACCAAAATATATTCAGTGGAACAGTTTCAAATCAGCATTTGAATATCAGTACCGGTGTTGGCAAATTTTTGATGTCGCCATAGATATTGGCAGGAATGCCCTCAGCTAATGTTGCAAAAAAGTAATCCATATGAGGAAAAAAAGATTACAATAATGCAACAAAGAATACAATCCACACAAATATTGGGTTTGTTTAAATTTTTTATTAATTGACCTAGAACTAATTTATTTATTTATTAGTTCAATTACAAATTTCTCAGTTGGCGCATTAAGTACCCTAAAGTGTAATTGTTTTTTGTTGAAAAAACAATCAACAAACATAATTTCATATCAAAGTAATGCTTATGTAATACTTCGGCAGCCATTTCCCCCAGGCCTCTATGCCTTCTCCCTTGCCCCCCTGACAAACATTCAACTATTAGATATTCATTTGATATGGAGTGAAGGGGCAGGGGGACGACTGGTGGGGCATTGGGGGCCTTCAGCAACAATTTCCCCCTGGCCTCAATGTTCTCCTTTGCCCCCTGTCCAAATCTTCATATTGTACAGTTAAATCAGCCCAACTTACTCAATTTAAGTCATCCTTGTTATTATAAAACCAAAAAATTAAGTTGAACTACTACTACAACTAACATCCTGCTGCAGCACTGTAGTGGCCCCTTCACCCCCGAGAATGTCAATTTTTTCTAAAAGGCTACTGAGAACAAACCTATCTTAAAACTCTCAACTTCGAAGTGCTCCGGTCAGGAATCGAACTCAGGAACATGTGATTGGGAGGCAAGAATGCTTTACAATACACCAACCAACCAAACATGTCAGTGATAGAATTTACATGGCCTTTGAATGAATTACCTCAGCTTGCACATTACTATGGTCCAAATATGGCCAGCACATCTTTTTCCAATTCGCTAACCACTTCTTTCAAAAAGATGACCTTTCAAAAAGTTTTGAACTTACTATATCAGCCACATAAAGTGTTCATCTTATAAATATGAAAAATTAACCAAAATATATTGAGTGGAACAGTTTCAAATCAGCATTTGAATATCAGTACCGGTGTTGGCAAATTTTTGATGTCGCCATAGATATTGGCAGGAATGCCCTCAGCTAATGTTGCAAAAAAGTAATCCATATGAGGAAAAAAAGATTACAATAATGCAACAAAGAATACAATCCACACAAATATTGGGTTTGTTTAAATTTTTTATTAATTGACCTAGAACTAATTTATTTATTTATTAGTTCAATTACAAATTTCTCAGTTGGCGCATTAAGTACCCTTAAGTGTAATTGTTTTTTGTTGAAAAAACAATCAACAAACATAATTTCGTATCAAAGTAATGCTTATGTACTACTTTGGCAGCCATTTCCCCCAGGCCTCTATGCCTTCTCCCTTGCCCCCCTGACAAACATTCAACTATTAGATATTCATTTGATATGGAGTGAAGGGGCAGGGGGATGACTGGTGGGGCATTGGGGGCCTTCAAGCAAACATTTCCCCCAGGCCTCAACATTCTCCTTTGCCCCCTGTCCAAATCTTCATATTGTACAGTTAAATCAGCCCAACTTACTCAATTTAAGTCATCCTTGTTATCATAAAACCAAAAAATTAAGTTGAACTACTACTAAAACTAACATCCTGCTGCAGCACTGTAGTGGCCCCTTCACCCCCGAGAATGTCAATTTTTTCTAAAAGGCTACTGAGAACAAACCTATCTTAAAACTTTCAACTTTGAAGTGCTCCGGTCAGGAATCGCAATCAGGAACATGCGATTGGGAGGCAAGAATGCTTTACAATACACAAACCAGCCAAACATGTCAGTGATAGAATTTACATGGCCTTTGAATGAATTACCTCAGCTTGCACATTACTATGGTCCAAATATGGCCAGCACATCTTTTTCCAATTCGCTAACCACTTCTTTCAAAAAGATGACCTTTCAAAAAGTTTTGAACTTACTACATCAGCCACATAAAGTGTTCATCTTATAAATATGAAAAATTAACCAAAATATATTGAGTGGAACAGTTTCAAATCAGCATTTGAATATCAGTACCGGTGTTGGCAAATTTTTGATGTCGCCATAGATATTGGCAGGAATGCCCTCAGCTAATGTTGCAAAAAAGTAATCCATATGAGGAAAAAAAGATTACAATAATGCAACAAAGAATACAATCCACACAAATATTGGGTTTGTATAAATTTTTTATTAATTGACCTAGAACTAATTTATTTATTTATTAGTTCAATTACAAATTTCTCAGTTGGCGCATTAAGTACCCTAAAGTGTAATTGTTTTTTGTTGAAAAAACAATCAACAAACATAATTTCATATCAAAGTATTGCTTATGTAATACTTCGGCAGCCATTTCCCCCAGGCCTCTATGCCTTCTCCCTTGCCCCCCTGACAAACATTCAACTATTAGATATTCATTTGATATGGAGTGAAGGGGCAGGGGGACGACTGGTGGGGCATTGGGGGCCTTCAGCAACAATTTCCCCCTGGTCTCAATG
This sequence comes from Alitta virens, assembly GCA_932294295.1. Taxonomy (NCBI): domain Eukaryota; kingdom Metazoa; phylum Annelida; class Polychaeta; order Phyllodocida; family Nereididae; genus Alitta; species Alitta virens. Next base: position 22,366,160 of record OW028578.1, on the reverse strand, counting down.
TTCTCCTTTGCCCCCTGTCCAAATCTTCATATTGTACAGTTAAATCAGCCCAACTTACTCAATTTAAGTCATCCTTGTTATTATAAAACCAAAAAATTAAGTTGAACTACTACTACAACTAACATCCTGCTGCAGCACTGTAGTGGCCCCTTCACCCCCGTGAATGTCAATTTTTTCTAAAAGGCTACTGAGAACAAACCTATCTTAAAACTTTCAACTTCGAAGTGCTCCGGTCAGGAATCGAACTCAGGAACATGTGATTGGGAGGCAAGAATGCTTTACAATACACCAACCAACCAAACATGTCAGTGATAGAATTTACATGGCCTTTGAATGAATTACCTCAGCTTGCACATTACTATGGTCCAAATATGGCCAGCACATCTTTTTCCAATTCGCTAACCACTTCTTTCAAAAAGATGACCTTTCAAAAAGTTTTGAACTTACTACATCAGCCACATAAAGTGTTCATCTTATAAATATGAAAAATTAACCAAAATATATTCAGTGGAACAGTTTCAAATCAGCATTTGAATATCAGTACCGGTGTTGGCAAATTTTTGATGTCGCCATAGATATTGGCAGGAATGCCCTCAGCTAATGTTGCAAAAAAGTAATCCATATGAGGAAAAAAAGATTACAATAATGCAACAAAGAATACAATCCACACAAATATTGGGTTTGTTTAAATTTTTTATTAATTGACCTAGAACTAATTTATTTATTTATTAGTTCAATTACAAATTTCTCAGTTGGCGCATTAAGTACCCTAAAGTGTAATTGTTTTTTGTTGAAAAAACAATCAACAAACATAATTTCATATCAAAGTAATGCTTATGTAATACTTCGGCAGCCATTTCCCCCAGGCCTCTATGCCTTCTCCCTTGCCCCCCTGACAAACATTCAACTATTAGATATTCATTTGATATGGAGTGAAGGGGCAGGGGGACGACTGGTGGGGCATTGGGGGCCTTCAGCAACAATTTCCCCCTGGCCTCAATGTTCTCCTTTGCCCCCTGTCCAAATCTTCATATTGTACAGTTAAATCAGCCCAACTTACTCAATTTAAGTCATCCTTGTTATTATAAAACCAAAAAATTAAGTTGAACTACTACTACAACTAACATCCTGCTGCAGCACTGTAGTGGCCCCTTCACCCCCGTGAATGTCAATTTTTTCTAAAAGGCTACTGAGAACAAACCTATCTTAAAACTTTCAACTTCGAAGTGCTCCGGTCAGGAATCGAACTCAGGAACATGTGATTGGGAGGCAAGAATGCTTTACAATACACCAACCAACCAAACATGTCAGTGATAGAATTTACATGGCCTTTGAATGAATTACCTCAGCTTGCACATTACTATGGTCCAAATATGGCCAGCACATCTTTTTCCAATTCGCTAACCACTTCTTTCAAAAAGATGACCTTTCAAAAAGTTTTGAACTTACTACATCAGCCACATAAAGTGTTCATCTTATAAATATGAAAAATTAACCAAAATATATTCAGTGGAACAGTTTCAAATCAGCATTTGAATATCAGTACCGGTGTTGGCAAATTTTTGATGTCGCCATAGATATTGGCAGGAATGCCCTCAGCTAATGTTGCAAAAAAGTAATCCATATGAGGAAAAAAAGATTACAATAATGCAACAAAGAATACAATCCACACAAATATTGGGTTTGTTTAAATTTTTTATTAATTGACCTAGAACTAATTTATTTATTTATTTGTTCAATTACAAATTTCTCAGTTGGCGCATTAAGTACCCTAAAGTGTAATTGTTTTTTGTTGAAAAAACAATCAACAAACATAATTTCATATCAAAGTAATGCTTATGTAATACTTCGGCAGCCATTTCCCCCAGGCCTCTATGCCTTCTCCCTTGCCCCCCTGACAAACATTCAACTATTAGATATTCATTTGATATGGAGTGAAGGGGCAGGGGGACGACTGGTGGGGCATTGGGGGCCTTCAGCAACAATTTCCCCCTGGCCTCAATGTTCTCCTTTGCCCCCTGTCCAAATCTTCATATTGTACAGTTAAATCAGCCCAACTTACTCAATTTAAGTCATCCTTGTTATTATAAAACCAAAAAATTAAGTTGAACTACTACTACAACTAACATCCTGCTGCAGCACTGTAGTGGCCCCTTCACCCCCGTGAATGTCAATTTTTTCTAAAAGGCTACTGAGAACAAACCTATCTTAAAACTTTCAACTTCGAAGTGCTCCGGTCAGGAATCGAACTCAGGAACATGTGATTGGGAGGCAAGAATGCTTTACAACACACCAACCAACCAAACATGTCAGTGATAGAATTTACATGGCCTTTGAATGAATTACCTCAGCTTGCACATTACTATGGTCCAAATATGGCCAGCACATCTTTTTCCAATTCGCTAACCACTTCTTTCAAAAAGATGACCTTTCAAAAAGTTTTGAACTTACTACATCAGCCACATAAAGTGTTCATCTTATAAATATGAAAAATTAACCAAAATATATTCAGTGGAACAGTTTCAAATCAGCATTTGAATATCAGTACCGGTGTTGGCAAATTTTTGATGTCGCCATAGATATTGGCAGGAATGCCCTCAGCTAATGTTGCAAAAAAGTAATCCATATGAGGAAAAAAAGATTACAATAATGCAACAAAGAATACAATCCACACAAATATTGGGTTTGTTTAAATTTTTTATTAATTGACCTAGAACTAATTTATTTATTTATTAGTTCAATTACAAATTTCTCAGTTGGCGCATTAAGTACCCTAAAGTGTAATTGTTTTTTGTTGAAAAAACAATCAACAAACATAATTTCATATCAAAGTAATGCTTATGTAATACTTCGGCAGCCATTTCCCCCAGGCCTCTATGCCTTCTCCCTTGCCCCCCTGACAAACATTCAACTATTAGATATTCATTTGATATGGAGTGAAGGGGCAGGGGGACGACTGGTGGGGCATTGGGGGCCTTCAGCAACAATTTCCCCCTGGCCTCAATGTTCTCCTTTGCCCCCTGTCCAAATCTTCATATTGTACAGTTAAATCAGCCCAACTTACTCAATTTAAGTCATCCTTGTTATTATAAAACCAAAAAATTAAGTTGAACTACTACTACAACTAACATCCTGCTGCAGCACTGTAGTGGCCCCTTCACCCCCGAGAATGTCAATTTTTTCTAAAAGGCTACTGAGAACAAACCTATCTTAAAACTCTCAACTTCGAAGTGCTCCGGTCAGGAATCGAACTCAGGAACATGTGATTGGGAGGCAAGAATGCTTTACAATACATCAACCAACCAAACATGTCAGTGATAGAATTTACATGGCCTTTGAATGAATTACCTCAGCTTGCACATTACTATGGTCCAAATATGGCCAGCACATCTTTTTCCAATTCGCTAACCACTTCTTTCAAAAAGATGACCTTTCAAAAAGTTTTGAACTTACTATATCAGCCACATAAAGTGTTCATCTTATAAATATGAAAAATTAACCAAAATATATTGAGTGGAACAGTTTCAAATCAGCATTTGAATATCAGTACCGGTGTTGGCAAATTTTTGATGTCGCCATAGATATTGGCAGGAATGCCCTCAGCTAATGTTGCAAAAAAGTAATCCATATGAGGAAAAAAAGATTACAATAATGCAACAAAGAATACAATCCACACAAATATTGGGTTTGTTTAAATTTTTTATTAATTGACCTAGAACTAATTTATTTATTTATTAGTTCAATTACAAATTTCTCAGTTGGCGCATTAAGTACCCTTAAGTGTAATTGTTTTTTGTTGAAAAAACAATCAACAAACATAATTTCGTATCAAAGTAATGCTTATGTACTACTTTGGCAGCCATTTCCCCCAGGCCTCTATGCCTTCTCCCTTGCCCCCCTGACAAACATTCAACTATTAGATATTCATTTGATATGGAGTGAAGGGGCAGGGGGATGACTGGTGGGGCATTGGGGGCCTTCAAGCAAACATTTCCCCCAGGCCTCAACATTCTCCTTTGCCCCCTGTCCAAATCTTCATATTGTACAGTTAAATCAGCCCAACTTACTCAATTTAAGTCATCCTTGTTATTATAAAACCAAAAAATTAAGTTGAACTACTACTACAACTAACATCCTGCTGCAGCACTGTAGTGGCCCCTTCACCCCCGTGAATGTCAATTTTTTCTAAAAGGCTACTGAGAACAAACCTATCTTAAAACTTTCAACTTCGAAGTGCTCCGGTCAGGAATCGAACTCAGGAACATGTGATTGGGAGGCAAGAATGCTTTACAATACACCAACCAACCAAACATGTCAGTGATAGAATTTACATGGCCTTTGAATGAATTACCTCAGCTTGCACATTACTATGGTCCAAATATGGCCAGCACATCTTTTTCCAATTCGCTAACCACTTCTTTCAAAAAGATGACCTTTCAAAAAGTTTTGAACTTACTACATCAGCCACATAAAGTGTTCATCTTATAAATATGAAAAATTAACCAAAATATATTCAGTGGAACAGTTTCAAATCAGCATTTGAATATCAGTACCGGTGTTGGCAAATTTTTGATGTCGCCATAGATATTGGCAGGAATGCCCTCAGCTAATGTTGCAAAAAAGTAATCCATATGAGGAAAAAAAGATTACAATAATGCAACAAAGAATACAATCCACACAAATATTGGGTTTGTTTAAATTTTTTATTAATTGACCTAGAACTAATTTATTTATTTATTTGTTCAATTACAAATTTCTCAGTTGGCGCATTAAGTACCCTAAAGTGTAATTGTTTTTTGTTGAAAAAACAATCAACAAACATAATTTCATATCAAAGTAATGCTTATGTAATACTTCGGCAGCCATTTCCCCCAGGCCTCTATGCCTTCTCCCTTGCCCCCCTGACAAACATTCAACTATTAGATATTCATTTGATATGGAGTGAAGGGGCAGGGGGACGACTGGTGGGGCATTGGGGGCCTTCAGCAACAATTTCCCCCTGGCCTCAATGTTCTCCTTTGCCCCCTGTCCAAATCTTAATATTGTACAGTTAAATCAGCCCAACTTACTCAATTTAAGTCATCCTTGTTATTATAAAACCAAAAAATTAAGTTGAACTACTACTACAACTAACATCCTGCTGCAGCACTGTAGTGGCCCCTTCACCCCCGAGAATGTCAATTTTTTCTAAAAGGCTACTGAGAACAAACCTATCTTAAAACTCTCAACTTCGAAGTGCTCCGGTCAGGAATCGAACTCAGGAACATGTGATTGGGAGGCAAGAATGCTTTACAATACACCAACCAACCAAACATGTCAGTGATAGAATTTACATGGCCTTTGAATGAATTACCTCAGCTTGCACATTACTATGGTCCAAATATGGCCAGCACATCTTTTTCCAATTCGCTAACCACTTCTTTCAAAAAGATGACCTTTCAAAAAGTTTTGAACTTACTATATCAGCCACATAAAGTGTTCATCTTATAAATATGAAAAATTAACCAAAATATATTGAGTGGAACAGTTTCAAATCAGCATTTGAATATCAGTACCGGTGTTGGCAAATTTATGATGTCGCCATAGATATTGGCAGGAATTCCCTCAGCTAATGTTGCAAAAAAGTAATCCATATGAGGAAAAAAAGATTACAATAATGCAACAAAGAATACAATCCACACAAATATTGGGTTTGTTTAAATTTTTTATTAATTGACCTAGAACTAATTTATTTATTTATTAGTTCAATTACAAATTTCTAAGTTGGCGCATTAAGTACCCTTAAGTGTAATTGTTTTTTGTTGAAAAAACAATCAACAAACATAATTTTGTATCAAAGTAATGCTTATGTACTACTTTGGCAGCCATTTCCCCCAGGCCTCTATGCCTTCTCCCTTGCCCCCCTGACAAACATTCAACTATTAGATATTCATTTGATATGGAGTGAAGGGGCAGGGGGATGACTGGTGGGGCATTGGGGGCCTTCAAGCAAACATTTCCCCCAGGCCTCAACATTCTCCTTTGCCCCCTGTCCAAATCTTCATATTGTACAGTTAAATCAGCCCAACTTACTCAATTTAAGTCATCCTTGTTATCATAAAACCAAAAAATTAAGTTGAACTACTACTAAAACTAACATCCTGCTGCAGCACTGTAGTGGCCCCTTCACCCCCGAGAATGTCAATTTTTTCTAAAAGGCTACTGAGAACAAACCTATCTTAAAACTTTCAACTTTGAAGTGTTCCGGTCAGGAATTGAAATCAGGAACATGCGATTGGGAGGCAAGAATGCTTTACAATACACCAACCAGCCAAACATGTCAGTGATAGAATTTACATGGCCTTTGAATGAATTACCTCAGCTTGCACATTACTATGGTCCAAATATGGCCAGCACATCTTTTTCCAATTCGCTAACCACTTCTTTCAAAAAGATGACCTTTCAAAAAGTTTTGAACTTACTACATCAGCCACATAAAGTGTTCATCTTATAAATATGAAAAATTAACCAAAATATATTGAGTGGAACAGTTTCAAATCAGCATTTGAATATCAGTACCGGTGTTGGCAAATTTTTGATGTCGCCATAGATATTGGCAGGAATGCCCTCAGCTAATGTTGCAAAAAAGTAATCCATATGAGGAAAAAAAGATTACAATTAATGCAACAAAGAATACAATCCACACAAATATTGGGTTTGTTTAAATTTTTTATTAATTGACCTAGAACTAATTTATTTATTTATTAGTTCAATTACAAATTTCTCAGTTGGCGCATTAAGTACCCTTAAGTGTAATTGTTTTTTGTTAAAAAAAACAATCAACAAACATAATTTCGTATCAAAGTAATGCTTATGTACTACTCTGGCAGCCATTTCCCCCAGGCCTCTATGCCTTCTCCCTTGCCCCCCTGACAAACATTCAACTATTAGATATTCATTTGATATGGAGTGAAGGGGCAGGGGGATGACTGGTGGGGCATTGGGGGCCTTCAAGCAAACATTTCCCCCAGGCCTCAACATTCTCCTTTGCCCCCTGTCCAAATCTTCATATTGTACAGTTAAATCAGCCCAACTTACTCAATTTAAGTCATCCTTGTTATTATAAAACCAAAAAATTAAGTTGAACTACTACTACAACTAACATCCTGCTGCAGCACTGTAGTGGCCCCTTCACCCCCGTGAATGTCAATTTTTTCTAAAAGGCTACTGAGAACAAACCTATCTTAAAACTTTCAACTTCGAAGTGCTCCGGTCAGGAATCGAACTCAGGAACATGTGATTGGGAGGCAAGAATGCTTTACAACACACCAACCAACCAAACATGTCAGTGATAGAATTTACATGGCCTTTGAATGAATTACCTCAGCTTGCACATTACTATGGTCCAAATATGGCCAGCACATCTTTTTCCAATTCGCTAACCACTTCTTTCAAAAAGATGACCTTTCAAAAAGTTTTGAACTTACTACATCAGCCACATAAAGTGTTCATCTTATAAATATGAAAAATTAACCAAAATATATTCAGTGGAACAGTTTCAAATCAGCATTTGAATATCAGTACCGGTGTTGGCAAATTTTTGATGTCGCCATAGATATTGGCAGGAATGCCCTCAGCTAATGTTGCAAAAAAGTAATCCATATGAGGAAAAAAAGATTACAATAATGCAACAAAGAATACAATCCACACAAATATTGGGTTTGTTTAAATTTTTTATTAATTGACCTAGAACTAATTTATTTATTTATTAGTTCAATTACAAATTTCTCAGTTGGCGCATTAAGTACCCTAAAGTGTAATTGTTTTTTGTTGAAAAAACAATCAACAAACATAATTTCATATCAAAGTAATGCTTATGTAATACTTCGGCAGCCATTTCCCCCAGGCCTCTATGCCTTCTCCCTTGCCCCCCTGACAAACATTCAACTATTAGATATTCATTTGATATGGAGTGAAGGGGCAGGGGGACGACTGGTGGGGCATTGGGGGCCTTCAGCAACAATTTCCCCCTGGCCTCAATGTTCTCCTTTGCCCCCTGTCCAAATCTTCATATTGTACAGTTAAATCAGCCCAACTTACTCAATTTAAGTCATCCTTGTTATTATAAAACCAAAAAATTAAGTTGAACTACTACTACAACTAACATCCTGCTGCAGCACTGTAGTGGCCCCTTCACCCCCGAGAATGTCAATTTTTTCTAAAAGGCTACTGAGAACAAACCTATCTTAAAACTTTCAACTTTGAAGTGCTCCGGTCAGGAATCGAAATCAGGAACATGCGATTGGGAGGCAAGAATGCTTTACAATACACCAACCAGCCAAACATGTCAGTGATAGAATTTACATGGCCTTTGAATGAATTACCTCAGCTTGCACATTACTATGGTCCAAATATGGCCAGCACATCTTTTTCCAATTCGCTAACCACTTCTTTCAAAAAGATGACCTTTCAAAAAGTTTTGAACTTACTATATCAGCCACATAAAGTGTTCATCTTATAAATATGAAAAATTAACCAAAATATATTGAGTGGAACAGTTTCAAATCAGCATTTGAATATCAGTACCGGTGTTGGCAAATTTTTGATGTCGCCATAGATATTGGCAGGAATGCCCTCAGCTAATGTTGCAAAAAAGTAATCCATATGAGGAAAAAAAGATTACAATAATGCAACAAAGAATACAATCCACACAAATATTGGGTTTGTTTAAATTTTTTATTAATTGACCTAGAACTAATTTATTTATTTATTAGTTCAATTACAAATTTCTCAGTTGGCGCATTAAGTACCCTTAAGTGTAATTGTTTTTTGTTGAAAAAACAATCAACAAACATAATTTCGTATCAAAGTAATGCTTATGTACTACTTTGGCAGCCATTTCCCCCAGGCCTCTATGCCTTCTCCCTTGCCCCCCTGACAAACATTCAACTATTAGATATTCATTTGATATGGAGTGAAGGGGCAGGGGGATGACTGGTGGGGCATTGGGGGCCTTCAAGCAAACATTTCCCCCAGGCCTCAACATTCTCCTTTGCCCCCTGTCCAAATCTTCATATTGTACAGTTAAATCAGCCCAACTTACTCAATTTAAGTCATCCTTGTTATCATAAAACCAAAAAATTAAGTTGAACTACTACTAAAACTAACATCCTGCTGCAGCACTGTAGTGGCCCCTTCACCCCCGAGAATGTCAATTTTTTCTAAAAGGCTACTGAGAACAAACCTATCTTAAAACTTTCAACTTTGAAGTGCTCCGGTCAGGAATCGAAATCAGGAACATGCGATTGGGAGGCAAGAATGCTTTACAATACACCAACCAGCCAAACATGTCAGTGATAGAATTTACATGGCCTTTGAATGAATTACCTCAGCTTGCACATTACTATGGTCCAAATATGGCCAGCACATCTTTTTCCAATTCGCTAACCACTTCTTTCAAAAAGATGACCTTTCAAAAAGTTTTGAACTTACTACATCAGCCACATAAAGTGTTCATCTTATAAATATGAAAAATTAACCAAAATATATTGAGTGGAACAGTTTCAAATCAGCATTTGAATATCAGTACCGGTGTTGGCAAATTTTTGATGTCGCCATAGATATTGGCAGGAATGCCCTCAGCTAATGTTGCAAAAAAGTAATCCATATGAGGAAAAAAAGATTACAATAATGCAACAAAGAATACAATCCACACAAATATTGGGTTTGTTTAAATTTTTTATTAATTGACCTAGAACTAATTTATTTATTTATTAGTTCAATTACAAATTTCTCAGTTGGCGCATTAAGTACCCTAAAGTGTAATTGTTTTTTGTTGAAAAAACAATCAACAAACATAATTTCATATCAAAGTATTGCTTATGTAATACTTCGGCAGCCATTTCCCCCAGGCCTCTATGCCTTCTCCCTTGCCCCCCTGACAAACATTCAACTATTAGATATTCATTTGATATGGAGTGAAGGGGCAGGGGGACGACTGGTGGGGCATTGGGGGCCTTCAGCAACAATTTCCCCCTGGTCTCAATGTTCTCCTTTGCCCCCTGTCCAAATCTTCATATTGTACAGTTAAATCAGCCCAACTTACTCAATTTAAGTCATCCTTGTTATCATAAAACCAAAAAATTAAGTTGAACTACTACTAAAACTAACATCCTGCTGCAGCACTGTAGTGGCCCCTTCACCCCCGAGAATGTCAATTTTTTCTAAAAGGCTACTGAGAACAAACCTATCTTAAAACTTTCAACTTTGAAGTGCTCCGGTCAGGAATCGAAATCAGGAACATGCGATTGGGAGGCAAGAATGCTTTACAATACACCAACCAGCCAAACATGTCAGTGATAGAATTTACATGGCCTTTGAATGAATTACCTCAGCTTGCACATTACTATGGTCCAAATATGGCCAGCACATCTTTTTCCAATTCGCTAACCACTTCTTTCAAAAAGATGACCTTTCAAAAAGTTTTGAACTTACTACATCAGCCACATAAAGTGTTCATCTTATAAATATGAAAAATTAACCAAAATATATTGAGTGGAACAGTTTCAAATCAGCATTTGAATATCAGTACCGGTGTTGGCAAATTTTTGATGTCGCCATAGATATTGGCAGGAATGCCCTCAGCTAATGTTGCAAAAAAGTAATCCATATGAGGAAAAAAAGATTACAATAATGCAACAAAGAATACAATCCACACAAATATTGGGTTTGTTTAAATTTTTTATTAATTGACCTAGAACTAATTTATTTATTTATTAGTTCAATTACAAATTTCTCAGTTGGCGCATTAAGTACCCTAAAGTGTAATTGTTTTTTGTTGAAAAAACAATCAACAAACATAATTTCATATCAAAGTATTGCTTATGTAATACTTCGGCAGCCATTTCCCCCAGGCCTCTATGCCTTCTCCCTTGCCCCCCTGACAAACATTCAACTATTAGATATTCATTTGATATGGAGTGAAGGGGCAGGGGGACGACTGGTGGGGCATTGGGGGCCTTCAGCAACAATTTCCCCCTGGTCTCAATGTTCTCCTTTGCCCCCTGTCCAAATCTTCATATTGTACAGTTAAATCAGCCCAACTTACTCAATTTAAGTCATCCTTGTTATTATAAAACCAAAAAATTAAGTTGAACTACTACTACAACTAACATCCTGCTGCAGCACTGTAGTGGCCCCTTCACCCCCGTGAATGTCAATTTTTTCTAAAAGGCTACTGAGAACAAACCTATCTTAAAACTTTCAACTTCGAAGTGCTCCGGTCAGGAATCGAACTCAGGAACATGTGATTGGGAGGCAAGAATGCTTTACAATACACCAACCAACCAAACATGTCAGTGATAGAATTTACATGGCCTTTGAATGAATTACCTCAGCTTGCACATTACTATGGTCCAAATATGGCCAGCACATCTTTTTCCAATTCGCTAACCACTTCTTTCAAAAAGATGACCTTTCAAAAAGTTTTGAACTTACTACATCAGCCACATAAAGTGTTCATCTTATAAATATGAAAAATTAACCAAAATATATTCAGTGGAACAGTTTCAAATCAGCATTTGAATATCAGTACCGGTGTTGGCAAATTTTTGATGTCGCCATAGATATTGGCAGGAATGCCCTCAGCTAATGTTGCAAAAAAGTAATCCATATGAGGAAAAAAAGATTACAATAATGCAACAAAGAATACAATCCACACAAATATTGGGTTTGTTTAAATTTTTTATTAATTGACCTAGAACTAATTTATTTATTTATTAGTTCAATTACAAATTGCTCAGTTGGCGCATTAAGTACCCTAAAGTGTAATTGTTTTTTGTTGAAAAAACAATCAACAAACATAATTTCATATCAAAGTAATGCTTATGTAATACTTCGGCAGCCATTTCCCCCAGGCCTCTATGCCTTCTCCCTTGCCCCCCTGACAAACATTCAACTATTAGATATTCATTTGATATGGAGTGAAGGGGCAGGGGGACGACTGGTGGGGCATTGGGGGCCTTCAGCAACAATTTCCCCCTGGCCTCAATGTTCTCCTTTGCCCCCTGTCCAAATCTTAATATTGTACAGTTAAATCAGCCCAACTTACTCAATTTAAGTCATCCTTGTTATTATAAAACCAAAAAATTAAGTTGAACTACTACTACAACTAACATCCTGCTGCAGCACTGTAGTGGCCCCTTCACCCCCGAGAATGTCAATTTTTTCTAAAAGGCTACTGAGAACAAACCTATCTTAAAACTCTCAACTTCGAAGTGCTCCGGTCAGGAATCGAACTCAGGAACATGTGATTGGGAGGCAAGAATGCTTTACAATACACCAACCAACCAAACATGTCAGTGATAGAATTTACATGGCCTTTGAATGAATTACCTCAGCTTGCACATTACTATGGTCCAAATATGGCCAGCACATCTTTTTCCAATTCGCTAACCACTTCTTTCAAAAAGATGACCTTTCAAAAAGTTTTGAACTTACTATATCAGCCACATAAAGTGTTCATCTTATAAATATGAAAAATTAACCAAAATATATTGAGTGGAACAGTTTCAAATCAGCATTTGAATATCAGTACCGGTGTTGGCAAATTTATGATGTCGCCATAGATATTGGCAGGAATTCCCTCAGCTAATGTTGCAAAAAAGTAATCCATATGAGGAAAAAAAGATTACAATAATGCAACAAAGAATACAATCCACACAAATATTGGGTTTGTTTAAATTTTTTATTAATTGACCTAGAACTAATTTATTTATTTATTAGTTCAATTACAAATTTCTAAGTTGGCGCATTAAGTACCCTTAAGTGTAATTGTTTTTTGTTGAAAAAACAATCAACAAACATAATTTCGTATCAAAGTAATGCTTATGTACTACTTTGGCAGCCATTTCCCCCAGGCCTCTATGCCTTCTCCCTTGCCCCCCTGACAAACATTCAACTATTAGATATTCATTTGATATGGAGTGAAGGGGCAGGGGGATGACTGGTGGGGCATTGGGGGCCTTCAAGCAAACATTTCCCCCAGGCCTCAACATTCTCCTTTGCCCCCTGTCCAAATCTTCATATTGTACAGTTAAATCAGCCCAACTTACTCAATTTAAGTCATCCTTGTTATCATAAAACCAAAAAATTAAGTTGAACTACTACTAAAACTAACATCCTGCTGCAGCACTGTAGTGGCCCCTTCACCCCCGAGAATGTCAATTTTTTCTAAAAGGCTACTGAGAACAAACCTATCTTAAAACTTTCAACTTTGAAGTGCTCCGGTCAGGAATTGAAATCAGGAACATGCGATTGGGAGGCAAGAATGCTTTACAATACACCAACCAGCCAAACATGTCAGTGATAGAATTTACATGGCCTTTGAATGAATTACCTCAGCTTGCACATTACTATGGTCCAAATATGGCCAGCACATCTTTTTCCAATTCGCTAACCACTTCTTTCAAAAAGATGACCTTTCAAAAAGTTTTGAACTTACTACATCAGCCACATAAAGTGTTCATCTTATAAATATGAAAAATTAACCGAAATATATTGAGTGGAACAGTTTCAAATCAGCATTTGAATATCAGTACCGGTGTTGGCAAATTTTTGATGTCGCCATAGATATTGGCAGGAATGCCCTCAGCTAATGTTGCAAAAAAGTAATCCATATGAGGAAAAAAAGATTACAATTAATGCAACAAAGAATACAATCCACACAAATATTGGGTTTGTTTAAATTTTTTATTAATTGACCTAGAACTAATTTATTTATTTATTAGTTCAATTACAAATTTCTCAGTTGGCGCATTAAGTACCCTTAAGTGTAATTGTTTTTTGTTAAAAAAAACAATCAACAAACATAATTTCGTATCAAAGTAATGCTTATGTACTACTCTGGCAGCCATTTCCCCCAGGCCTCTATGCCTTCTCCCTTGCCCCCCTGACAAACATTCAACTATTAGATATTCATTTGATATGGAGTGAAGGGGCAGGGGGATGACTGGTGGGGCATTGGGGGCCTTCAAGCAAACATTTCCCCCAGGCCTCAACATTCTCCTTTGCCCCCTGTCCAAATCTTCATATTGTACAGTTAAATCAGCCCAACTTACTCAATTTAAGTCATCCTTGTTATCATAAAACCAAAAAATTAAGTTGAACTACTACTACAACTAACATCCTGCTGCAGCACTGTAGTGGCCCCTTCACCCCCGAGAATGTCAATTTTTTCTAAAAGGCTACTGAGAACAAACCTATCTTAAAACTTTCAACTTCGAAGTGCTCCGGTCAGGAATCGAACTCAGGAACATGTGATTGGGAGGCAAGAATGCTTTACAATACACCAACCAACCAAACATGTCAGTGATAGAATTTACATGGCCTTTGAATGACTTACCTCAGCTTGCACATTACTATGGTCCAAATATGGCCAGCACATCTTTTTCCAATTCGCTAACCACTTCTTTCAAAAAGATGACCTTTCAAAAAGTTTTGAACTTACTACATCAGCCACATAAAGTGTTCATCTTATAAATATGAAAAATTAACCAAAATATATTGAGTGGAACAGTTTCAAATCAGCATTTGAATATCAGTACCGGTGTTGGCAAATTTTTGATGTCGCCATAGATATTGGCAGGAATGCCCTCAGCTAATGTTGCAAAAAAGTAATCCATATGAGGAAAAAAAGATTACAATAATGCAACAAAGAATACAATCCACACAAATATTGGGTTTGTTTAAGTTTTTTATTAATTGACCTAGAACTAATTTATTTATTTATTAGTTCAATTACAAATTTCTCAGTTGGCGCATTAAGTACCCTAAAGTGTAATTGTTTTTTGTTGAAAAAACAATCAACAAACATAATTTCATATCAAAGTAATGCTTATGTAATACTTCGGCAGCCATTTCCCCCAGGCCTCTATGCCTTCTCCCTTGCCCCCCTGACAAACATTCAACTATTAGATATTCATTTGATATGGAGTGAAGGGGCAGGGGGATGACTGGTGGGGCATTGGGGGCCTTCAAGCAAACATTTCCCCCAGGCCTCAACATTCTCCTTTGCCCCCTGTCCAAATCTTCATATTGTACAGTTAAATCAGCCCAACTTACTCAATTTAAGTCATCCTTGTTATCATAAAACCAAAAAATTAAGTTGAACTACTACTAAAACTAACATCCTGCTGCAGCACTGTAGTGGCCCCTTCACCCCCGAGAATGTCAATTTTTTCTAAAAGGCTACTGAGAACAAACCTATCTTAAAACTTTCAACTTTGAAGTGCTCCGGTCAGGAATCGAAATCAGGAACATGCGATTGGGAGGCAAGAATGCTTTACAATACACCAACCAGCCAAACATGTCAGTGATAGAATTTACATGGCCTTTGAATGAATTACCTCAGCTTGCACATTACTATGGTCCAAATATGGCCAGCACATCTTTTTCCAATTCGCTAACCACTTCTTTCAAAAAGATGACCTTTCAAAAAGTTTTGAACTTACTACATCAGCCACATAAAGTGTTCATCTTATAAATATGAAAAATTAACCAAAATATATTGAGTGGAACAGTTTCAAATCAGCATTTGAATATCAGTACCGGTGTTGGCAAATTTTTGATGTCGCCATAGATATTGGCAGGAATGCCCTCAGCTAATGTTGCAAAAAAGTAATCCATATGAGGAAAAAAAGATTACAATAATGCAACAAAGAATACAATCCACACAAATATTGGGTTTGTTTAAATTTTTTATTAATTGACCTAGAACTAATTTATTTATTTATTAGTTCAATTACAAATTTCTCAGTTGGCGCATTAAGTACCCTAAAGTGTAATTGTTTTTTGTTGAAAAAACAATCAACAAACATAATTTCATATCAAAGTATTGCTTATGTAATACTTCGGCAGCCATTTCCCCCAGGCCTCTATGCCTTCTCCCTTGCCCCCCTGACAAACATTCAACTATTAGATATTCATTTGATATGGAGTGAAGGGGCAGGGGGACGACTGGTGGGGCATTGGGGGCCTTCAGCAACAATTTCCCCCTGGTCTCAATGTTCTCCTTTGCCCCCTGTCCAAATCTTCATATTGTACAGTTAAATCAGCCCAACTTACTCAATTTAAGTCATCCTTGTTATTATAAAACCAAAAAATTAAGTTGAACTACTACTACAACTAACATCCTGCTGCAGCACTGTAGTGGCCCCTTCACCCCCGTGAATGTCAATTTTTTCTAAAAGGCTACTGAGAACAAACCTATCTTAAAACTTTCAACTTCGAAGTGCTCCGGTCAGGAATCGAACTCAGGAACATGTGATTGGGAGGCAAGAATGCTTTACAATACACCAACCAACCAAACATGTCAGTGATAGAATTTACATGGCCTTTGAATGAATTACCTCAGCTTGCACATTACTATGGTCCAAATATGGCCAGCACATCTTTTTCCAATTCGCTAACCACTTCTTTCAAAAAGATGACCTTTCAAAAAGTTTTGAACTTACTACATCAGCCACATAAAGTGTTCATCTTATAAATATGAAAAATTAACCAAAATATATTCAGTGGAACAGTTTCAAATCAGCATTTGAATATCAGTACCGGTGTTGGCAAATTTTTGATGTCGCCATAGATATTGGCAGGAATGCCCTCAGCTAATGTTGCAAAAAAGTAATCCATATGAGGAAAAAAAGATTACAATAATGCAACAAAGAATACAATCCACACAAATATTGGGTTTGTTTAAATTTTTTATTAATTGACCTAGAACTAATTTATTTATTTATTAGTTCAATTACAAATTGCTCAGTTGGCGCATTAAGTACCCTAAAGTGTAATTGTTTTTTGTTGAAAAAACAATCAACAAACATAATTTCATATCAAAGTAATGCTTATGTAATACTTCGGCAGCCATTTCCCCCAGGCCTCTATGCCTTCTCCCTTGCCCCCCTGACAAACATTCAACTATTAGATATTCATTTGATATGGAGTGAAGGTGCAGGGGGACGACTGGTGGGGCATTGGGGGCCTTCAGCAACAATTTCCCCCTGGCCTCAATGTTCTCCTTTGCCCCCTGTCCAAATCTTAATATTGTACAGTTAAATCAGCCCAACTTACTCAATTTAAGTCATCCTTGTTATTATAAAACCAAAAAATTAAGTTGAACTACTACTACAACTAACATCCTGCTGCAGCACTGTAGTGGCCCCTTCACCCCCGAGAATGTCAATTTTTTCTAAAAGGCTACTGAGAACAAACCTATCTTAAAACTCTCAACTTCGAAGTGCTCCGGTCAGGAATCGAACTCAGGAACATGTGATTGGGAGGCAAGAATGCTTTACAATACACCAACCAACCAAACATGTCAGTGATAGAATTTACATGGCCTTTGAATGAATTACCTCAGCTTGCACATTACTATGGTCCAAATATGGCCAGCACATCTTTTTCCAATTCGCTAACCACTTCTTTCAAAAAGATGACCTTTCAAAAAGTTTTGAACTTACTATATCAGCCACATAAAGTGTTCATCTTATAAATATGAAAAATTAACCAAAATATATTGAGTGGAACAGTTTCAAATCAGCATTTGAATATCAGTACCGGTGTTGGCAAATTTATGATGTCGCCATAGATATTGGCAGGAATTCCCTCAGCTAATGTTGCAAAAAAGTAATCCATATGAGGAAAAAAAGATTACAATAATGCAACAAAGAATACAATCCACACAAATATTGGGTTTGTTTAAATTTTTTATTAATTGACCTAGAACTAATTTATTTATTTATTAGTTCAATTACAAATTTCTAAGTTGGCGCATTAAGTACCCTTAAGTGTAATTGTTTTTTGTTGAAAAAACAATCAACAAACATAATTTCGTATCAAAGTAATGCTTATGTACTACTTTGGCAGCCATTTCCCCCAGGCCTCTATGCCTTCTCCCTTGCCCCCCTGACAAACATTCAACTATTAGATATTCATTTGATATGGAGTGAAGGGGCAGGGGGATGACTGGTGGGGCATTGGGGGCCTTCAAGCAAACATTTCCCCCAGGCCTCAACATTCTCCTTTGCCCCCTGTCCAAATCTTCATATTGTACAGTTAAATCAGCCCAACTTACTCAATTTAAGTCATCCTTGTTATCATAAAACCAAAAAATTAAGTTGAACTACTACTAAAACTAACATCCTGCTGCAGCACTGTAGTGGCCCCTTCACCCCCGAGAATGTCAATTTTTTCTAAAAGGCTACTGAGAACAAACCTATCTTAAAACTTTCAACTTTGAAGTGCTCCGGTCAGGAATTGAAATCAGGAACATGCGATTGGGAGGCAAGAATGCTTTACAATACACCAACCAGCCAAACATGTCAGTGATAGAATTTACATGGCCTTTGAATGAATTACCTCAGCTTGCACATTACTATGGTCCAAATATGGCCAGCACATCTTTTTCCAATTCGCTAACCACTTCTTTCAAAAAGATGACCTTTCAAAAAGTTTTGAACTTACTACATCAGCCACATAAAGTGTTCATCTTATAAATATGAAAAATTAACCAAAATATATTGAGTGGAACAGTTTCAAATCAGCATTTGAATATCAGTACCGGTGTTGGCAAATTTTTGATGTCGCCATAGATATTGGCAGGAATGCCCTCAGCTAATGTTGCAAAAAAGTAATCCATATGAGGAAAAAAAGATTACAATTAATGCAACAAAGAATACAATCCACACAAATATTGGGTTTGTTTAAATTTTTTATTAATTGACCTAGAACTAATTTATTTATTTATTAGTTCAATTACAAATTTCTCAGTTGGCGCATTAAGTACCCTTAAGTGTAATTGTTTTTTGTTAAAAAAAACAATCAACAAACATAATTTCGTATCAAAGTAATGCTTATGTACTACTCTGGCAGCCATTTCCCCCAGGCCTCTATGCCTTCTCCCTTGCCCCCCTGACAAACATTCAACTATTAGATATTCATTTGATATGGAGTGAAGGGGCAGGGGGATGACTGGTGGGGCATTGGGGGCCTTCAAGCAAACATTTCCCCCAGGCCTCAACATTCTCCTTTGCCCCCTGTCCAAATCTTCATATTGTACAGTTAAATCAGCCCAACTTACTCAATTTAAGTCATCCTTGTTATCATAAAACCAAAAAATTAAGTTGAACTACTACTACAACTAACATCCTGCTGCAGCACTGTAGTGGCCCCTTCACCCCCGAGAATGTCAATTTTTTCTAAAAGGCTACTGAGAACAAACCTATCTTAAAACTTTCAACTTCGAAGTGCTCCGGTCAGGAATCGAACTCAGGAACATGTGATTGGGAGGCAAGAATGCTTTACAATACACCAACCAACCAAACATGTCAGTGATAGAATTTACATGGCCTTTGAATGACTTACCTCAGCTTGCACATTACTATGGTCCAAATATGGCCAGCACATCTTTTTCCAATTCGCTAACCACTTCTTTCAAAAAGATGACCTTTCAAAAAGTTTTGAACTTACTACATCAGCCACATAAAGTGTTCATCTTATAAATATGAAAAATTAACCAAAATATATTGAGTGGAACAGTTTCAAATCAGCATTTGAATATCAGTACCGGTGTTGGCAAATTTTTGATGTCGCCATAGATATTGGCAGGAATGCCCTCAGCTAATGTTGCAAAAAAGTAATCCATATGAGGAAAAAAAGATTACAATAATGCAACAAAGAATACAATCCACACAAATATTGGGTTTGTTTAAGTTTTTTATTAATTGACCTAGAACTAATTTATTTATTTATTAGTTCAATTACAAATTTCTCAGTTGGCGCATTAAGTACCCTAAAGTGTAATTGTTTTTTGTTGAAAAAACAATCAACAAACATAATTTCATATCAAAGTAATGCTTATGTAATACTTCGGCAGCCATTTCCCCCAGGCCTCTATGCCTTCTCCCTTGCCCCCCTGACAAACATTCAACTATTAGATATTCATTTGATATGGAGTGAAGGGGCAGGGGGATGACTGGTGGGGCATTGGGGGCCTTCAAGCAAACATTTCCCCCAGGCCTCAACATTCTCCTTTGCCCCCTGTCCAAATCTTCATATTGTACAGTTAAATCAGCCCAACTTACTCAATTTAAGTCATCCTTGTTATCATAAAACCAAAAAATTAAGTTGAACTACTACTAAAACTAACATCCTGCTGCAGCACTGTAGTGGCCCCTTCACCCCCGAGAATGTCATTTTTTTCTAAAAGGCTACTGAGAACAAACCTATCTTAAAACTTTCAACTTCGAAGTGCTCCGGTCAGGAATCGAACTCAGGAACATGTGATTGGGAGGCAAGAATGCTTTACAATACACCAACCAACCAAACATGTCAGTGATAGAATTTACATGGCCTTTGAATGAATTACCTCAGCTTGCACATTACTATGGTCCAAATATGGCCAGCACATCTTTTTCCAATTCGCTAACCACTTCTTTCAAAAAGATGACCTTTCAAAAAGTTTTGAACTTACTACATCAGCCACATAAAGTGTTCATCTTATAAATATGAAAAATTAACCAAAATATATTGAGTGGAACAGTTTCAAATCAGCATTTGAATATCAGTACCGGTGTTGGCAAATTTTTGATGTCGCCATAGATATTGGCAGGAATGCCCTTAGCTTATGTTGCAAAAAAGTAATCCATATGAGGAAAAAAAGATTACAATAATGCAACAAAGAATACAATCCACACAAATATTGGGTTTGTTTAAGTTTTTTATTAATTGACCTAGAACTAATTTATTTATTTATTAGTTCAATTACAAATTTCTCAGTTGGCGCATTAAGTACCCTAAAGTGTAATTGTTTTTTGTTGAAAAAACAATCAACAAACATAATTTCATATCAAAGTAATGCTTATGTAATACTTCGGCAGCCATTTCCCCCAGGCCTCTATGCCTTCTCCCTTGCCCCCCTGACAAACATTCAACTATTAGATATTCATTTGATATGGAGTGAAGGGGCAGGGGGATGACTGGGGGGGCATTGGGGGCCTTCAAGCAAACATTTCCCCCAGGCCTCAACATTCTCCTTTGCCCCCTGTCCAAATCTTCATATTGTACAGTTAAATCAGCCCAACTTACTCAATTTAAGTCATCCTTGTTATCATAAAACCAAAAAATTAAGTTGAACTACTACTAAAACT
Organism: Alitta virens; assembly: GCA_932294295.1. Classification (NCBI taxonomy): domain Eukaryota; kingdom Metazoa; phylum Annelida; class Polychaeta; order Phyllodocida; family Nereididae; genus Alitta; species Alitta virens. The sequence goes on along the minus strand of OW028578.1, from coordinate 22,344,981 downwards.
AACATCCTGCTGCAGCACTGTAGTGGCCCCTTCACCCCCGAGAATGTCAATTTTTTCTAAAAGGCTACTGAGAACAAACCTATCTTAAAACTTTCAACTTTGAAGTGCTCCGGTCAGGAATCGAAATCAGGAACATGCGATTGGGAGGCAAGAATGCTTTACAATACACCAACCAGCCAAACATGTCAGTGATAGAATTTACATGGCCTTTGAATGAATTACCTCAGCTTGCACATTACTATGGTCCAAATATGGCCAGCACATCTTTTTCCAATTCGCTAACCACTTCTTTCAAAAAGATGACCTTTCAAAAAGTTTTGAACTTACTACATCAGCCACATAAAGTGTTCATCTTATAAATATGAAAAATTAACCAAAATATATTGAGTGGAACAGTTTCAAATCAGCATTTGAATATCAGTACCGGTGTTGGCAAATTTTTGATGTCGCCATAGATATTGGCAGGAATGCCCTTAGCTAATGTTGCAAAAAAGTAATCCATATGAGGAAAAAAAGATTACAATAATGCAACAAAGAATACAATCCACACAAATATTGGGTTTGTTTAAGTTTTTTATTAATTGACCTAGAACTAATTTATTTATTTATTAGTTCAATTACAAATTTCTCAGTTGGCGCATTAAGTACCCTAAAGTGTAATTGTTTTTTGTTGAAAAAACAATCAACAAACATAATTTCATATCAAAGTAATGCTTATGTAATACTTCGGCAGCCATTTCCCCCAGGCCTCTATGCCTTCTCCCTTGCCCCCCTGACAAACATTCAACTATTAGATATTCATTTGATATGGAGTGAAGGGGCAGGGGGATGACTGGGGGGGCATTGGGGGCCTTCAAGCAAACATTTCCCCCAGGCCTCAACATTCTCCTTTGCCCCCTGTCCAAATCTTCATATTGTACAGTTAAATCAGCCCAACTTACTCAATTTAAGTCATCCTTGTTATCATAAAACCAAAAAATTAAGTTGAACTACTACTAAAACTAACATCCTGCTGCAGCACTGTAGTGGCCCCTTCACCCCCGAGAATGTCAATTTTTTCTAAAAGGCTACTGAGAACAAACCTATCTTAAAACTTTCAACTTCGAAGTGCTCCGGTCAGGAATCGAACTCAGGAACATGTGATTGGGAGGCAAGAATGCTTTACAATACACCAACCAACCAAACATGTCAGTGATAGAATTTACATGGCCTTTGAATGAATTACCTCAGCTTGCACATTACTATGGTCCAAATATGGCCAGCACATCTTTTTCCAATTCGCTAACCACTTCTTTCAAAAAGATGACCTTTCAAAAAGTTTTGAACTTACTACATCAGCCACATAAAGTGTTCATCTTATAAATATGAAAAATTAACCAAAATATATTGAGTGGAACAGTTTCAAATCAGCATTTGAATATCAGTACCGGTGTTGGCAAATTTTTGATGTCGCCATAGATATTGGCAGGAATGCCCTCAGCTAATGTTGCAAAAAAGTAATCCATATGAGGAAAAAAAGATTACAATAATGCAACAAAGAATACAATCCACACAAATATTGGGTTTGTTTAAATTTTTTATTAATTGACCTAGAACTAATTTATTTATTTATTAGTTCAATTACAAATTTCTCAGTTGGCGCATTAAGTACCCTAAAGTGTAATTGTTTTTTGTTGAAAAAACAATCAACAAACATAATTTCATATCAAAGTAATGCTTATGTAATACTTCGGCAGCCATTTCCCCCAGGCCTCTATGCCTTCTCCCTTGCCCCCCTGACAAACATTCAACTATTAGATATTCATTTGATATGGAGTGAAGGGGCAGGGGGACGACTGGTGGGGCATTGGGGGCCTTCAGCAACAATTTCCCCCTGGCCTCAATGTTCTCCTTTGCCCCCTGTCCAAATCTTCATATTGTACAGTTAAATCAGCCCAACTTACTCAATTTAAGTCATCCTTGTTATTATAAAACCAAAAAATTAAGTTGAACTACTACTACAACTAACATCCTGCTGCAGCACTGTAGTGGCCCCTTCACCCCCGAGAATGTCATTTTTTTCTAAAAGGCTACTGAGAACAAACCTATCTTAAAACTTTCAACTTCGAAGTGCTCCGGTCAGGAATCGAACTCAGGAACATGTGATTGGGAGGCAAGAATGCTTTACAATACACCAACCAACCAAACATGTCAGTGATAGAATTTACATGGCCTTTGAATGAATTACCTCAGCTTGCACATTACTATGGTCCAAATATGGCCAGCACATCTTTTTCCAATTCGCTAACCACTTCTTTCAAAAAGATGACCTTTCAAAAAGTTTTGAACTTACTACATCAGCCACATAAAGTGTTCATCTTATAAATATGAAAAATTAACCAAAATATATTGAGTGGAACAGTTTCAAATCAGCATTTGAATATCAGTACCGGTGTTGGCAAATTTTTGATGTCGCCATAGATATTGGCAGGAATGCCCTTAGCTAATGTTGCAAAAAAGTAATCCATATGAGGAAAAAAAGATTACAATAATGCAACAAAGAATACAATCCACACAAATATTGGGTTTGTTTAAGTTTTTTATTAATTGACCTAGAACTAATTTATTTATTTATTAGTTCAATTACAAATTTCTCAGTTGGCGCATTAAGTACCCTAAAGTGTAATTGTTTTTTGTTGAAAAAACAATCAACAAACATAATTTCATATCAAAGTAATGCTTATGTAATACTTCGGCAGCCATTTCCCCCAGGCCTCCATGCCTTCTCCCTTGCCCCCCTGACAAACATTCAACTATTAGATATTCATTTGATATGGAGTGAAGGGGCAGGGGGATGACTGGTGGGGCATTGGGGGCCTTCAAGCAAACATTTCCCCCAGGCCTCAACATTCTCCTTTGCCCCCTGTCCAAATCTTCATATTGTACAGTTAAATCAGCCCAACTTACTCAATTTAAGTCATCCTTGTTATCATAAAACCAAAAAATTAAGTTGAACTACTACTAAAACTAACATCCTGCTGCAGCACTGTAGTGGCCCCTTCACCCCCGAGAATGTCAATTTTTTCTAAAAGGCTACTGAGAACAAACCTATCTTAAAACTTTCAACTTCGAAGTGCTCCGGTCAGGAATCGAACTCAGGAACATGTGATTGGGAGGCAAGAATGCTTTACAATACACCAACCAACCAAACATGTCAGTGATAGAATTTACATGGCCTTTGAATGAATTACCTCAGCTTGCACATTACTATGGTCCAAATATGGCCAGCACATCTTTTTCCAATTCGCTAACCACTTCTTTCAAAAAGATGACCTTTCAAAAAGTTTTGAACTTACTACATCAGCCACATAAAGTGTTCATCTTATAAATATGAAAAATTAACCAAAATATATTGAGTGGAACAGTTTCAAATCAGCATTTGAATATCAGTACCGGTGTTGGCAAATTTTTGATGTCGCCATAGATATTGGCAGGAATGCCCTCAGCTAATGTTGCAAAAAAGTAATCCATATGAGGAAAAAAAGATTACAATAATGCAACAAAGAATACAATCCACACAAATATTGGGTTTGTTTAAATTTTTTATTAATTGACCTAGAACTAATTTATTTATTTATTAGTTCAATTACAAATTTCTCAGTTGGCGCATTAAGTACCCTAAAGTGTAATTGTTTTTTGTTGAAAAAACAATCAACAAACATAATTTCATATCAAAGTAATGCTTATGTAATACTTCGGCAGCCATTTCCCCCAGGCCTCTATGCCTTCTCCCTTGCCCCCCTGACAAACATTCAACTATTAGATATTCATTTGATATGGAGTGAAGGGGCAGGGGGACGACTGGTGGGGCATTGGGGGCCTTCAGCAACAATTTCCCCCTGGCCTCAATGTTCTCCTTTGCCCCCTGTCCAAATCTTCATATTGTACAGTTAAATCAGCCCAACTTACTCAATTTAAGTCATCCTTGTTATTATAAAACCAAAAAATTAAGTTGAACTACTACTACAACTAACATCCTGCTGCAGCACTGTAGTGGCCCCTTCACCCCCGAGAATGTCATTTTTTTCTAAAAGGCTACTGAGAACAAACCTATCTTAAAACTTTCAACTTCGAAGTGCTCCGGTCAGGAATCGAACTCAGGAACATGTGATTGGGAGGCAAGAATGCTTTACAATACACCAACCAACCAAACATGTCAGTGATAGAATTTACATGGCCTTTGAATGAATTACCTCAGCTTGCACATTACTATGGTCCAAATATGGCCAGCACATCTTTTTCCAATTCGCTAACCACTTCTTTCAAAAAGATGACCTTTCAAAAAGTTTTGAACTTACTACATCAGCCACATAAAGTGTTCATCTTATAAATATGAAAAATTAACCAAAATATATTGAGTGGAACAGTTTCAAATCAGCATTTGAATATCAGTACCGGTGTTGGCAAATTTTTGATGTCGCCATAGATATTGGCAGGAATGCCCTTAGCTAATGTTGCAAAAAAGTAATCCATATGAGGAAAAAAAGATTACAATAATGCAACAAAGAATACAATCCACACAAATATTGGGTTTGTTTAAGTTTTTTATTAATTGACCTAGAACTAATTTATTTATTTATTAGTTCAATTACAAATTTCTCAGTTGGCGCATTAAGTACCCTAAAGTGTAATTGTTTTTTGTTGAAAAAACAATCAACAAACATAATTTCATATCAAAGTAATGCTTATGTAATACTTCGGCAGCCATTTCCCCCAGGCCTCCATGCCTTCTCCCTTGCCCCCCTGACAAACATTCAACTATTAGATATTCATTTGATATGGAGTGAAGGGGCAGGGGGATGACTGGTGGGGCATTGGGGGCCTTCAAGCAAACATTTCCCCCAGGCCTCAACATTCTCCTTTGCCCCCTGTCCAAATCTTCATATTGTACAGTTAAATCAGCCCAACTTACTCAATTTAAGTCATCCTTGTTATCATAAAACCAAAAAATTAAGTTGAACTACTACTAAAACTAACATCCTGCTGCAGCACTGTAGTGGCCCCTTCACCCCCGAGAATGTCAATTTTTTCTAAAAGGCTACTGAGAACAAACCTATCTTAAAACTTTCAACTTCGAAGTGCTCCGGTCAGGAATCGAACTCAGGAACATGTGATTGGGAGGCAAGAATGCTTTACAATACACCAACCAACCAAACATGTCAGTGATAGAATTTACATGGCCTTTGAATGAATTACCTCAGCTTGCACATTACTATGGTCCAAATATGGCCAGCACATCTTTTTCCAATTCGCTAACCACTTCTTTCAAAAAGATGACCTTTCAAAAAGTTTTGAACTTACTACATCAGCCACATAAAGTGTTCATCTTATAAATATGAAAAATTAACCAAAATATATTGAGTGGAACAGTTTCAAATCAGCATTTGAATATCAGTACCGGTGTTGGCAAATTTTTGATGTCGCCATAGATATTGGCAGGAATGCCCTTAGCTAATGTTGCAAAAAAGTAATCCATATGAGGAAAAAAAGATTACAATAATGCAACAAAGAATACAATCCACACAAATATTGGGTTTGTTTAAGTTTTTTATTAATTGACCTAGAACTAATTTATTTATTTATTAGTTCAATTACAAATTTCTCAGTTGGCGCATTAAGTACCCTAAAGTGTAATTGTTTTTTGTTGAAAAAACAATCAACAAACATAATTTCATATCAAAGTAATGCTTATGTAATACTTCGGCAGCCATTTCCCCCAGGCCTCCATGCCTTCTCCCTTGCCCCCCTGACAAACATTCAACTATTAGATATTCATTTGATATGGAGTGAAGGGGCAGGGGGATGACTGGTGGGGCATTGGGGGCCTTCAAGCAAACATTTCCCCCAGGCCTCAACATTCTCCTTTGCCCCCTGTCCAAATCTTCATATTGTACAGTTAAATCAGCCCAACTTACTCAATTTAAGTCATCCTTGTTATCATAAAACCAAAAAATTAAGTTGAACTACTACTAAAACTAACATCCTGCTGCAGCACTGTAGTGGCCCCTTCACCCCCGAGAATGTCAATTTTTTCTAAAAGGCTACTGAGAACAAACCTATCTTAAAACTTTCAACTTCGAAGTGCTCCGGTCAGGAATCGAACTCAGGAACATGTGATTGGGAGGCAAGAATGCTTTACAATACACCAACCAACCAAACATGTCAGTGATAGAATTTACATGGCCTTTGAATGAATTACCTCAGCTTGCACATTACTATGGTCCAAATATGGCCAGCACATCTTTTTCCAATTCGCTAACCACTTCTTTCAAAAAGATGACCTTTCAAAAAGTTTTGAACTTACTACATCAGCCACATAAAGTGTTCATCTTATAAATATGAAAAATTAACCAAAATATATTCAGTGGAACAGTTTCAAATCAGCATTTGAATATCAGTACCGGTGTTGGCAAATTTTTGATGTCGCCATAGATATTGGCAGGAATGCCCTCAGCTAATGTTGCAAAAAAGTAATCCATATGAGGAAAAAAAGATTACAATAATGCAACAAAGAATACAATCCACACAAATATTGGGTTTGTTTAAATTTTTTATTAATTGACCAAGAACTAATTTATTTATTTATTAGTTCAATTACAAATTTCTCAGTTGGCGCATTAAGTACCCTAAAGTGTAATTGTTTTTTGTTGAAAAAACAATCAACAAACATAATTTCATATCAAAGTAATGCTTATGTAATACTTCGGCAGCCATTTCCCCCAGGCCTCTATGCCTTCTCCCTTGCCCCCCTGACAAACATTCAACTATTAGATATTCATTTTGATATGGAGTGAAGGGGCAGGGGGACGACTGGTGGGGCATTGGGGGCCTTCAGCAACAATTTCCCCCTGGCCTCAATGTTCTCCTTTGCCCCCTGTCCAAATCTTCATATTGTACAGTTAAATCAGCCCAACTTACTCAATTTAAGTCATCCTTGTTATTATAAAACCAAAAAATTAAGTTGAACTACTACTACAACTAACATCCTGCTGCAGCACTGTAGTGGCCCCTTCACCCCCGAGAATGTCAATTTTTTCTAAAAGGCTACTGAGAACAAACCTATCTTAAAACGTTCAACTTCGAAGTGCTCCGGTCAGGAATCGAACTCAGGAACATGTGATTGGGAGGCAAGAATGCTTTACAATACACCAACCAACCAAACATGTCAGTGATAGAATTTACATGGCCTTTGAATGAATTACCTCAGCTTGCACATTACTATGGTCCAAATATGGCCAGCACATCTTTTTCCAATTCGCTAACCACTTCTTTCAAAAAGATGACCTTTCAAAAAGTTTTGAACTTACTACATCAGCCACATAAAGTGTTCATCTTATAAATATGAAAAATTAACCAAAATATATTGAGTGGAACAGTTTCAAATCAGCATTTGAATATCAGTACCGGTGTTGGCAAATTTTTGATGTCGCCATAGATATTGGCAGGAATGCCCTCAGCTAATGTTGCAAAAAAGTAATCCATATGAGGAAAAAAAGATTACAATAATGCAACAAAGAATACAATCCACACAAATATTGGGTTTGTTTAAATTTTTTATTAATTGACCTAGAACTAATTTATTTATTTATTAGTTCAATTACAAATTTCTCAGTTGGCGCATTAAGTACCCTAAAGTGTAATTGTTTTTTGTTGAAAAAACAATCAACAAACATAATTTCATATCAAAGTAATGCTTATGTAATACTTCGGCAGCCATTTCCCCCAGGCCTCTATGCCTTCTCCCTTGCCCCCCTGACAAACATTCAACTATTAGATATTCATTTGATATGGAGTGAAGGGGCAGGGGGACGACTGGTGGGGCATTGGGGGCCTTCAAGCAAACATTTCCCCCTGGCCTCAATGTTCTCCTTTGCCCCCTGTCCAAATCTTCATATTGTACAGTTAAATCAGCCCAACTTACTCAATTTAAGTCATCCTTGTTATTATAAAACCAAAAAATTAAGTTGAACTACTACTACAACTAACATCCTGCTGCAGCACTGTAGTGGCCCCTTCACCCCCGAGAATGTCATTTTTTTCTAAAAGGCTACTGAGAACAAACCTATCTTAAAACTTTCAACTTCGAAGTGCTCCGGTCAGGAATCGAACTCAGGAACATGTGATTGGGAGGCAAGAATGCTTTACAATACACCAACTAACCAAACATGTCAGTGATAGAATTTACATGGCCTTTGAATGAATTACCTCAGCTTGCACATTACTATGGTCCAAATATGGCCAGCACATCTTTTTCCAATTCGCTAACCACTTCTTTCAAAAAGATGACCTTTCAAAAAGTTTTGAACTTACTACATCAGCCACATAAAGTGTTCATCTTATAAATATGAAAAATTAACCAAGATATATTGAGTGGAACAGTTTCAAATCAGCATTTGAATATCAGTACCGGTGTTGGCAAATTTTTGATGTCGCCATTGATATTGGCAGGAATGCCCTCAGCTAATGTTGCAAAAAAGTAATCCATATGAGGAAAAAAAGATTACAATAATGCAACAAAGAATACAATCCACACAAATATTGGGTTTGTTTAAATTTTTTATTTTTGGCCTAGAACTAATTTATTAATTTATTAGTTCAATTACAAATTTCTCAGTTGGCGCATTAAGTACCCTAAAGTGTAATTGTTTTTTGTTGAAAAAACAATCAACAAACATAATTTCATATCAAAGTAATGCTTATGTAATACTTCGGCAGCCATTTCCCCCAGGCCTCTATGCCTTCTCCCTTGCCCCCCTGACAAACATTCAACTATTAGATATTCATTTGATATGGAGTGAAGGGGCAGGGGGATGACTGGTGGGGCATTGGGGGCCTTCAAGCAAACATTTCCCCCAGGCCTCAACATTCTCCTTTGCCCCCTGTCCAAATCTTCATATTGTACAGTTAAATCAGCCCAACTTATTCAATTTAAGTCATCCTTGTTATCATAAAACCAAAAAATTAAGTTGAACTACTACTAAAACTAACATCCTGCTGCAGCACTGTAGTGGCCCCTTCACCCCCGAGAATGTCAATTTTTTCTAAAAGGCTACTGAGAACAAACCTATCTTAAAACTTTCAACTTCGAAGTGCTCCGGTCAGGAATCGAACTCAGGAACATGTGATTGGGAGGCAAGAATGCTTTACAATACACCAACCAACCAAACATGTCAGTGATAGAATTTACATGGCCTTTGAATGAATTACCTCAGCTTGCACATTACTATGGTCCAAATATGGCCAGCACATCTTTTTCCAATTCGCTAACCACTTCTTTCAAAAAGATGACCTTTCAAAAAGTTTTGAACTTACTACATTAGCCAGATAAAGTGTTCATCTTATAAATATGAAAAATTAACCAAAATATATTGAGTGGAACAGTTTCAAATCAGCATTTGAATATCAGTACCGGTGTTGGCAAATTTTTGATGTCGCCATAGATATTGGCAGGAATGCCCTCAGCTAATGTTGCAAAAAAGTAATCCATATGAGGAAAAAAAGATTACAATTAATGCAACAAAGAATACAATCCACACAAATATTGGGTTTGTTTAAATTTTTTATTAATTGACCTAGAACTAATTCATTTATTTATTAGTTCAATTACAAATTTCTCAGTTGGCGCATTAAGTACCCTAAAGTGTAATTGTTTTTTGTTGAAAAAACAATCAACAAACATAATTTCATATCAAAGTAATGCTTATGTAATACTTCGGCAGCCATTTCCCCCAGGCCTCTATGCCTTCTCCCTTGCCCCCCTGACAAACATTCAACTATTAGATATTCATTTGATATGGAGTGAAGGGGCAGGGGGACGACTGGTGGGGCATTGGGGGCCTTCAAGCAAACATTTCCCCCTGGCCTCAACATTCTCCTTTGCCCCCGGTCCAAATCTTCATATTGTACAGTTAAATCAGCCCAACTTACTCAATTTAAGTCATCCTTGTTATCATAAAACCAAAAAATTAAGTTGAACTACTACTAAAACTAACATCCTGCTGCAGCACTGTAGTGGCCCCTTCACCCCCGGGAATGTCAATTTTTTCTAAAAGGCTACTGAGAACAAACCTATCTTAAAACTTTCAACTTTGAAGTGCTCCGGTCAGGAATCGAACTCAGGAACATGCGATTGGGAGGCAAGAATGCTTTACAATACACCAACCAGCCAAACATGTCAGTGATAGAATTTACATGGCCTTTGAATGAATTACCTCAGCTTGCACATTACTATGGTCCAAATATGGCCAGCACATCTTTTTCCAATTCGCTAACCACTTCTTTCAAAAGGATGACCTTTCAAAAAGTTTTGAACTTACTACATCAGCCACATAAAGTGTTCATCTTATAAATATGAAAAATTAACCAAAATATATTGAGTGGAACAGTTTCAAATCAGCATTTGAATATCAGTACCGGTGTTGGCAAATTTTTGATGTCGCCATAGATATTGGCAGGAATGCCCTCAGCTAATGTTGCAAAAAAGTAATCCATATGAGGAAAAAAAGATTACAATTAATGCAACAAAGAATACAATCCACACAAATATTGGGTTTGTTTAAATTTTTTATTAATTGACCTAGAACTAATTTATTTATTTATTAGTTCAATTACAAATTTCTCAGTTGGCGCATTAAGTACCCTAAAGTGTAATTGTTTTTTGTTGAAAAAACAATCAACAAACATAATTTCATATCAAAGTAATGCTTATGTAATACTTCGGCAGCCATTTCCCCCAGGCCTCTATGCCTTCTCCCTTGCCCCCCTGACAAACATTCAACTATTAGATATTCATTTTGATATGGAGTGAAGGGGCAGGGGGACGACTGGTGGGGCATTGGGGGCCTTCAGCAACAATTTCCCCCTGGCCTCAATGTTCTCCTTTGCCCCCTGTCCAAATCTTCATATTGTACAGTTAAATCAGCCCAACTTACTCAATTTAAGTCATCCTTGTTATTATAAAACCAAAAAATTAAGTTGAACTACTACTACAACTAACATCCTGCTGCAGCACTGTAGTGGCCCCTTCACCCCCGAGAATGTCAATTTTTTCTAAAAGGCTACTGAGAACAAACCTATCTTAAAACGTTCAACTTCGAAGTGCTCCGGTCAGGAATCGAACTCAGGAACATGTGATTGGGAGGCAAGAATGCTTTACAATACACCAACCAACCAAACATGTCAGTGATAGAATTTACATGGCCTTTGAATGAATTACCTCAGCTTGCACATTACTATGGTCCAAATATGGCCAGCACATCTTTTTCCAATTCGCTAACCACTTCTTTCAAAAAGATGACCTTTCAAAAAGTTTTGAACTTACTACATCAGCCACATAAAGTGTTCATCTTATAAATATGAAAAATTAACCAAGATATATTGAGTGGAACAGTTTCAAATCAGCATTTGAATATCAGTACCGGTGTTGGCAAATTTTTGATGTCGCCATTGATATTGGCAGGAATGCCCTCAGCTAATGTTGCAAAAAAGTAATCCATATGAGGAAAAAAAGATTACAATAATGCAACAAAGAATACAATCCACACAAATATTGGGTTTGTTTAAATTTTTTATTAATTGACCTAGAACTAATTTATTTATTTATTAGTTCAATTACAAATTTCTCAGTTGGCGCATTAAGTACCCTAAAGTGTAATTGTTTTTTGTTGAAAAAACAATCAACAAACATAATTTCATATCAAAGTAATGCTTATGTAATACTTCGGCAGCCATTTCCCCCAGGCCTCTATGCCTTCTCCCTTGCCCCCCTGACAAACATTCAACTATTAGATATTCATTTGATATGGAGTGAAGGGGCAGGGGGATGACTGGTGGGGCATTGGGGGCCTTCAAGCAAACATTTCCCCCAGGCCTCAACATTCTCCTTTGCCCCCTGTCCAAATCTTCATATTGTACAGTTAAATCAGCCCAACTTACTCAATTTAAGTCATCCTTGTTATCATAAAACCAAAAAATTAAGTTGAACTACTACTAAAACTAACATCCTGCTGCAGCACTGTAGTGGCCCCTTCACCCCCGAGAATGTCAATTTTTTCTAAAAGGCTACTGAGAACAAACCTATCTTAAAACTTTCAACTTCGAAGTGCTCCGGTCAGGAATCGAACTCAGGAACATGTGATTGGGAGGCAAGAATGCTTTACAATACACCAACCAACCAAACATGTCAGTGATAGAATTTACATGGCCTTTGAATGAATTACCTCAGCTTGCACATTACTATGGTCCAAATATGGCCAGCACATCTTTTTCCAATTCGCTAACCACTTCTTTCAAAAAGATGACCTTTCAAAAAGTTTTGAACTTACTACATCAGCCACATAAAGTGTTCATCTTATAAATATGAAAAATTAACCAAAATATATTCAGTGGAACAGTTTCAAATCAGCATTTGAATATCAGTACCGGTGTTGGCAAATTTTTGATGTCGCCATAGATATTGGCAGGAATGCCCTCAGCTAATGTTGCAAAAAAGTAATCCATATGAGGAAAAAAAGATTACAATAATGCAACAAAGAATACAATCCACACAAATATTGGGTTTGTTTAAATTTTTTATTAATTGACCTAGAACTAATTTATTTATTTATTAGTTCAATTACAAATTTCTCAGTTGGCGCATTAAGTACCCTAAAGTGTAATTGTTTTTTGTTGAAAAAACAATCAACAAACATAATTTCATATCAAAGTAATGCTTATGTAATACTTCGGCAGCCATTTCCCCCCAGGCCTCTATGCCTTCTCCCTTGCCCCCCTGACAAACATTCAACTATTAGATATTCATTTGATATGGAGTGAAGGGGCAGGGGGATGACTGGTGGGGCATTGGGGGCCTTCAAGCAAACATTTCCCCCAGGCCTCAACATTCTCCTTTGCCCCCTGTCCAAATCTTCATATTGTACAGTTAAATCAGCCCAACTTACTCAATTTAAGTCATCCTTGTTATCATAAAACCAAAAAATTAAGTTGAACTACTACTAAAACTAACATCCTGCTGCAGCACTGTAGTGGCCCCTTCACCCCCGAGAATGTCAATTTTTTCTAAAAGGCTACTGAGAACAAACCTATCTTAAAACGTTCAACTTCGAAGTGCTCCGGTCAGGAATCGAACTCAGGAACATGTGATTGGGAGGCAAGAATGCTTTACAATACACCAACCAACCAAACATGTCAGTGATAGAATTTACATGGCCTTTGAATGAATTACCTCAGCTTGCACATTACTATGGTCCAAATATGGCCAGCACATCTTTTTCCAATTCGCTAACCACTTCTTTCAAAAAGATGACCTTTCAAAAAGTTTTGAACTTACTACATCAGCCACATAAAGTGTTCATCTTATAAATATGAAAAATTAACCAAGATATATTGAGTGGAACAGTTTCAAATCAGCATTTGAATATCAGTACCGGTGTTGGCAAATTTTTGATGTCGCCATTGATATTGGCAGGAATGCCCTCAGCTAATGTTGCAAAAAAGTAATCCATATGAGGAAAAAAAGATTACAATAATGCAACAAAGAATACAATCCACACAAATATTGGGTTTGTTTAAATTTTTTATTAATTGACCTAGAACTAATTTATTTATTTATTAGTTCAATTACAAATTTCTCAGTTGGCGCATTAAGTACCCTAAAGTGTAATTGTTTTTTGTTGAAAAAACAATCAACAAACATAATTTCATATCAAAGTAATGCTTATGTAATACTTCGGCAGCCATTTCCCCCCAGGCCTCTATGCCTTCTCCCTTGCCCCCCTGACAAACATTCAACTATTAGATATTCATTTGATATGGAGTGAAGGGGCAGGGGGATGACTGGTGGGGCATTGGGGGCCTTCAAGCAAACATTTCCCCCAGGCCTCAACATTCTCCTTTGCCCCCTGTCCAAATCTTCATATTGTACAGTTAAATCAGCCCAACTTACTCAATTTAAGTCATCCTTGTTATCATAAAACCAAAAAATTAAGTTGAACTACTACTAAAACTAACATCCTGCTGCAGCACTGTAGTGGCCCCTTCACCCCCGAGAATGTCAATTTTTTCTAAAAGGCTACTGAGAACAAACCTATCTTAAAACGTTCAACTTCGAAGTGCTCCGGTCAGGAATCGAACTCAGGAACATGTGATTGGGAGGCAAGAATGCTTTACAATACACCAACCAACCAAACATGTCAGTGATAGAATTTACATGGCCTTTGAATGAATTACCTCAGCTTGCACATTACTATGGTCCAAATATGGCCAGCACATCTTTTTCCAATTCGCTAACCACTTCTTTCAAAAAGATGACCTTTCAAAAAGTTTTGAACTTACTACATCAGCCACATAAAGTGTTCATCTTATAAATATGAAAAATTAACCAAGATATATTGAGTGGAACAGTTTCAAATCAGCATTTGAATATCAGTACCGGTGTTGGCAAATTTTTGATGTCGCCATTGATATTGGCAGGAATGCCCTCAGCTAATGTTGCAAAAAAGTAATCCATATGAGGAAAAAAAGATTACAATAATGCAACAAAGAATACAATCCACACAAATATTGGGTTTGTTTAAATTTTTTATTAATTGACCTAGAACTAATTTATTTATTTATTAGTTCAATTACAAATTTCTCAGTTGGCGCATTAAGTACCCTAAAGTGTAATTGTTTTTTGTTGAAAAAACAATCAACAAACATAATTTCATATCAAAGTAATGCTTATGTAATACTTCGGCAGCCATTTCCCCCAGGCCTCTATGCCTTCTCCCTTGCCCCCCTGACAAACATTCAACTATTAGATATTCATTTGATATGGAGTGAAGGGGCAGGGGGATGACTGGTGGGGCATTGGGGGCCTTCAAGCAAACATTTCCCCCAGGCCTCAACATTCTCCTTTGCCCCCTGTCCAAATCTTCATATTGTACAGTTAAATCAGCCCAACTTACTCAATTTAAGTCATCCTTGTTATCATAAAACCAAAAAATTAAGTTGAACTACTACTAAAACTAACATCCTGCTGCAGCACTGTAGTGGCCCCTTCACCCCCGAGAATGTCAATTTTTTCTAAAAGGCTACTGAGAACAAACCTATCTTAAAACTTTCAACTTCGAAGTGCTCCGGTCAGGAATCGAACTCAGGAACATGTGATTGGGAGGCAAGAATGCTTTACAATACACCAACCAACCAAACATGTCAGTGATAGAATTTACATGGCCTTTGAATGAATTACCTCAGCTTGCACATTACTATGGTCCAAATATGGCCAGCACATCTTTTTCCAATTCGCTAACCACTTCTTTCAAAAAGATGACCTTTCAAAAAGTTTTGAACTTACTACATCAGCCACATAAAGTGTTCATCTTATAAATATGAAAAATTAACCAAAATATATTCAGTGGAACAGTTTCAAATCAGCATTTGAATATCAGTACCGGTGTTGGCAAATTTTTGATGTCGCCATAGATATTGGCAGGAATGCCCTCAGCTAATGTTGCAAAAAAGTAATCCATATGAGGAAAAAAAGATTACAATAATGCAACAAAGAATACAATCCACACAAATATTGGGTTTGTTTAAATTTTTTATTTTTGGCCTAGAACTAATTTATTAATTTATTAGTTCAATTACAAATTTCTCAGTTGGCGCATTAAGTACCCTAAAGTGTAATTGTTTTTTGTTGAAAAAACAATCAACAAACATAATTTCATATCAAAGTAATGCTTATGTAATACTTCGGCAGCCATTTCCCCCAGGCCTCTATGCCTTCTCCCTTGCCCCCCTGACAAACATTCAACTATTAGATATTCATTTGATATGGAGTGAAGGGGCAGGGGGATGACTGGTGGGGCATTGGGGGCCTTCAAGCAAACATTTCCCCCAGGCCTCAACATTCTCCTTTGCCCCCTGTCCAAATCTTCATATTGTACAGTTAAATCAGCCCAACTTATTCAATTTAAGTCATCCTTGTTATCATAAAACCAAAAAATTAAGTTGAACTACTACTAAAACTAACATCCTGCTGCAGCACTGTAGTGGCCCCTTCACCCCCGAGAATGTCAATTTTTTCTAAAAGGCTACTGAGAACAAACCTATCTTAAAACTTTCAACTTCGAAGTGCTCCGGTCAGGAATCGAACTCAGGAACATGTGATTGGGAGGCAAGAATGCTTTACAATACACCAACCAACCAAACATGTCAGTGATAGAATTTACATGGCCTTTGAATGAATTACCTCAGCTTGCACATTACTATGGTCCAAATATGGCCAGCACATCTTTTTCCAATTCGCTAACCACTTCTTTCAAAAAGATGACCTTTCAAAAAGTTTTGAACTTACTACATTAGCCAGATAAAGTGTTCATCTTATAAATATGAAAAATTAACCAAAATATATTGAGTGGAACAGTTTCAAATCAGCATTTGAATATCAGTACCGGTGTTGGCAAATTTTTGATGTCGCCATAGATATTGGCAGGAATGCCCTCAGCTAATGTTGCAAAAAAGTAATCCATATGAGGAAAAAAAGATTACAATTAATGCAACAAAGAATACAATCCACACAAATATTGGGTTTGTTTAAATTTTTTATTAATTGACCTAGAACTAATTCATTTATTTATTAGTTCAATTACAAATTTCTCAGTTGGCGCATTAAGTACCCTAAAGTGTAATTGTTTTTTGTTGAAAAAACAATCAACAAACATAATTTCATATCAAAGTAATGCTTATGTAATACTTCGGCAGCCATTTCCCCCAGGCCTCTATGCCTTCTCCCTTGCCCCCCTGACAAACATTCAACTATTAGATATTCATTTGATATGGAGTGAAGGGGCAGGGGGACGACTGGTGGGGCATTGGGGGCCTTCAAGCAAACATTTCCCCCTGGCCTCAACATTCTCCTTTGCCCCCGGTCCAAATCTTCATATTGTACAGTTAAATCAGCCCAACTTACTCAATTTAAGTCATCCTTGTTATCATAAAACCAAAAAATTAAGTTGAACTACTACTAAAACTAACATCCTGCTGCAGCACTGTAGTGGCCCCTTCACCCCCGGGAATGTCAATTTTTTCTAAAAGGCTACTGAGAACAAACCTATCTTAAAACTTTCAACTTTGAAGTGCTCCGGTCAGGAATCGAACTCAGGAACATGCGATTGGGAGGCAAGAATGCTTTACAATACACCAACCAGCCAAACATGTCAGTGATAGAATTTACATGGCCTTTGAATGAATTACCTCAGCTTGCACATTACTATGGTCCAAATATGGCCAGCACATCTTTTTCCAATTCGCTAACCACTTCTTTCAAAAGGATGACCTTTCAAAAAGTTTTGAACTTACTACATCAGCCACATAAAGTGTTCATCTTATAAATATGAAAAATTAACCAAAATATATTGAGTGGAACAGTTTCAAATCAGCATTTGAATATCAGTACCGGTGTTGGCAAATTTTTGATGTCGCCATAGATATTGGCAGGAATGCCCTCAGCTAATGTTGCAAAAATGTAATCCATATGAGGAAAAAAAGATTACAATTAATGCAACAAAGAATACAATCCACACAAATATTGGGTTTGTTTAAATTTTTTATTAATTGACCTAGAACTAATTTATTTATTTATTAGTTCAATTACAAATTTCTCAGTTGGCGCATTAAGTACCCTAAAGTGTAATTGTTTTTTGTTGAAAAAACAATCAACAAACATAATTTCATATCAAAGTAATGCTTATGTAATACTTCGGCAGCCATTTCCCCCAGGCCTCTATGCCTTCTCCCTTGCCCCCCTGACAAACATTCAACTATTAGATATTCATTTTGATATGGAGTGAAGGGGCAGGGGGACGACTGGTGGGGCATTGGGGGCCTTCAGCAACAATTTCCCCCTGGCCTCAATGTTCTCCTTTGCCCCCTGTCCAAATCTTCATATTGTACAGTTAAATCAGCCCAACTTACTCAATTTAAGTCATCCTTGTTATTATAAAACCAAAAAATTAAGTTGAACTACTACTACAACTAACATCCTGCTGCAGCACTGTAGTGGCCCCTTCACCCCCGAGAATGTCAATTTTTTCTAAAAGGCTACTGAGAACAAACCTATCTTAAAACGTTCAACTTCGAAGTGCTCCGGTCAGGAATCGAACTCAGGAACATGTGATTGGGAGGCAAGAATGCTTTACAATACACCAACCAACCAAACATGTCAGTGATAGAATTTACATGGCCTTTGAATGAATTACCTCAGCTTGCACATTACTATGGTCCAAATATGGCCAGCACATCTTTTTCCAATTCGCTAACCACTTCTTTCAAAAAGATGACCTTTCAAAAAGTTTTGAACTTACTACATCAGCCACATAAAGTGTTCATCTTATAAATATGAAAAATTAACCAAGATATATTGAGTGGAACAGTTTCAAATCAGCATTTGAATATCAGTACCGGTGTTGGCAAATTTTTGATGTCGCCATTGATATTGGCAGGAATGCCCTCAGCTAATGTTGCAAAAAAGTAATCCATATGAGGAAAAAAAGATTACAATAATGCAACAAAGAATACAATCCACACAAATATTGGGTTTGTTTAAATTTTTTATTAATTGACCTAGAACTAATTTATTTATTTATTAGTTCAATTACAAATTTCTCAGTTGGCGCATTAAGTACCCTAAAGTGTAATTGTTTTTTGTTGAAAAAACAATCAACAAACATAATTTCATATCAAAGTAATGCTTATGTAATACTTCGGCAGCCATTTCCCCCAGGCCTCTATGCCTTCTCCCTTGCCCCCCTGACAAACATTCAACTATTAGATATTCATTTGATATGGAGTGAAGGGGCAGGGGGATGACTGGTGGGGCATTGGGGGCCTTCAAGCAAACATTTCCCCCAGGCCTCAACATTCTCCTTTGCCCCCTGTCCAAATCTTCATATTGTACAGTTAAATCAGCCCAACTTACTCAATTTAAGTCATCCTTGTTATCATAAAACCAAAAAATTAAGTTGAACTACTACTAAAACTAACATCCTGCTGCAGCACTGTAGTGGCCCCTTCACCCCCGAGAATGTCAATTTTTTCTAAAAGGCTACTGAGAACAAACCTATCTTAAAACTTTCAACTTCGAAGTGCTCCGGTCAGGAATCGAACTCAGGAACATGTGATTGGGAGGCAAGAATGCTTTACAATACACCAACCAACCAAACATGTCAGTGATAGAATTTACATGGCCTTTGAATGAATTACCTCAGCTTGCACATTACTATGGTCCAAATATGGCCAGCACATCTTTTTCCAATTCGCTAACCACTTCTTTCAAAAAGATGACCTTTCAAAAAGTTTTGAACTTACTACATCAGCCACATAAAGTGTTCATCTTATAAATATGAAAAATTAACCAAAATATATTCAGTGGAACAGTTTCAAATCAGCATTTGAATATCAGTACCGGTGTTGGCAAATTTTTGATGTCGCCATAGATATTGGCAGGAATGCCCTCAGCTAATGTTGCAAAAAAGTAATCCATATGAGGAAAAAAAGATTACAATAATGCAACAAAGAATACAATCCACACAAATATTGGGTTTGTTTAAATTTTTTATTAATTGACCTAGAACTAATTTATTTATTTATTAGTTCAATTACAAATTTCTCAGTTGGCGCATTAAGTACCCTAAAGTGTAATTGTTTTTTGTTGAAAAAACAATCAACAAACATAATTTCATATCAAAGTAATGCTTATGTAATACTTCGGCAGCCATTTCCCCCCAGGCCTCTATGCCTTCTCCCTTGCCCCCCTGACAAACATTCAACTATTAGATATTCATTTGATATGGAGTGAAGGGGCAGGGGGATGACTGGTGGGGCATTGGGGGCCTTCAAGCAAACATTTCCCCCAGGCCTCAACATTCTCCTTTGCCCCCTGTCCAAATCTTCATATTGTACAGTTAAATCAGCCCAACTTACTCAATTTAAGTCATCCTTGTTATCATAAAACCAAAAAATTAAGTTGAACTACTACTAAAACTAACATCCTGCTGCAGCACTGTAGTGGCCCCTTCACCCCCGAGAATGTCAATTTTTTCTAAAAGGCTACTGAGAACAAACCTATCTTAAAACGTTCAACTTCGAAGTGCTCCGGTCAGGAATCGAACTCAGGAACATGTGATTGGGAGGCAAGAATGCTTTACAATACACCAACCAACCAAACATGTCAGTGATAGAATTTACATGGCCTTTGAATGAATTACCTCAGCTTGCACATTACTATGGTCCAAATATGGCCAGCACATCTTTTTCCAATTCGCTAACCACTTCTTTCAAAAAGATGACCTTTCAAAAAGTTTTGAACTTACTACATCAGCCACATAAAGTGTTCATCTTATAAATATGAAAAATTAACCAAGATATATTGAGTGGAACAGTTTCAAATCAGCATTTGAATATCAGTACCGGTGTTGGCAAATTTTTGATGTCGCCATTGATATTGGCAGGAATGCCCTCAGCTAATGTTGCAAAAAAGTAATCCATATGAGGAAAAAAAGATTACAATAATGCAACAAAGAATACAATCCACACAAATATTGGGTTTGTTTAAATTTTTTATTAATTGACCTAGAACTAATTTATTTATTTATTAGTTCAATTACAAATTTCTCAGTTGGCGCATTAAGTACCCTAAAGTGTAATTGTTTTTTGTTGAAAAAACAATCAACAAACATAATTTCATATCAAAGTAATGCTTATGTAATACTTCGGCAGCCATTTCCCCCCAGGCCTCTATGCCTTCTCCCTTGCCCCCCTGACAAACATTCAACTATTAGATATTCATTTGATATGGAGTGAAGGGGCAGGGGGATGACTGGTGGGGCATTGGGGGCCTTCAAGCAAACATTTCCCCCAGGCCTCAACATTCTCCTTTGCCCCCTGTCCAAATCTTCATATTGTACAGTTAAATCAGCCCAACTTACTCAATTTAAGTCATCCTTGTTATCATAAAACCAAAAAATTAAGTTGAACTACTACTAAAACTAACATCCTGCTGCAGCACTGTAGTGGCCCCTTCACCCCCGAGAATGTCAATTTTTTCTAAAAGGCTACTGAGAACAAACCTATCTTAAAACGTTCAACTTCGAAGTGCTCCGGTCAGGAATCGAACTCAGGAACATGTGATTGGGAGGCAAGAATGCTTTACAATACACCAACCAACCAAACATGTCAGTGATAGAATTTACATGGCCTTTGAATGAATTACCTCAGCTTGCACATTACTATGGTCCAAATATGGCCAGCACATCTTTTTCCAATTCGCTAACCACTTCTTTCAAAAAGATGACCTTTCAAAAAGTTTTGAACTTACTACATCAGCCACATAAAGTGTTCATCTTATAAATATGAAAAATTAACCAAGATATATTGAGTGGAACAGTTTCAAATCAGCATTTGAATATCAGTACCGGTGTTGGCAAATTTTTGATGTCGCCATTGATATTGGCAGGAATGCCCTCAGCTAATGTTGCAAAAAAGTAATCCATATGAGGAAAAAAAGATTACAATAATGCAACAAAGAATACAATCCACACAAATATTGGGTTTGTTTAAATTTTTTATTAATTGACCTAGAACTAATTTATTTATTTATTAGTTCAATTACAAATTTCTCAGTTGGCGCATTAAGTACCCTAAAGTGTAATTGTTTTTTGTTGAAAAAACAATCAACAAACATAATTTCATATCAAAGTAATGCTTATGTAATACTTCGGCAGCCATTTCCCCCAGGCCTCTATGCCTTCTCCCTTGCCCCCCTGACAAACATTCAACTATTAGATATTCATTTGATATGGAGTGAAGGGGCAGGGGGATGACTGGTGGGGCATTGGGGGCCTTCAAGCAAACATTTCCCCCAGGCCTCAACATTCTCCTTTGCCCCCTGTCCAAATCTTCATATTGTACAGTTAAATCAGCCCAACTTACTCAATTTAAGTCATCCTTGTTATCATAAAACCAAAAAATTAAGTTGAACTACTACTAAAACTAACATCCTGCTGCAGCACTGTAGTGGCCCCTTCACCCCCGAGAATGTCAATTTTTTCTAAAAGGCTACTGAGAACAAACCTATCTTAAAACTTTCAACTTCGAAGTGCTCCGGTCAGGAATCGAACTCAGGAACATGTGATTGGGAGGCAAGAATGCTTTACAATACACCAACCAACCAAACATGTCAGTGATAGAATTTACATGGCCTTTGAATGAATTACCTCAGCTTGCACATTACTATGGTCCAAATATGGCCAGCACATCTTTTTCCAATTCGCTAACCACTTCTTTCAAAAAGATGACCTTTCAAAAAGTTTTGAACTTACTACATCAGCCACATAAAGTGTTCATCTTATAAATATGAAAAATTAACCAAAATATATTCAGTGGAACAGTTTCAAATCAGCATTTGAATATCAGTACCGGTGTTGGCAAATTTTTGATGTCGCCATAGATATTGGCAGGAATGCCCTCAGCTAATGTTGCAAAAAAGTAATCCATATGAGGAAAAAAAGATTACAATAATGCAACAAAGAATACAATCCACACAAATATTGGGTTTGTTTAAATTTTTTATTAATTGACCTAGAACTAATTTATTTATTTATTAGTTCAATTACAAATTTCTCAGTTGGCGCATTAAGTACCCTAAAGTGTAATTGTTTTTTGTTGAAAAAACAATCAACAAACATAATTTCATATCAAAGTAATGCTTATGTAATACTTCGGCAGCCATTTCCCCCCAGGCCTCTATGCCTTCTCCCTTGCCCCCCTGACAAACATTCAACTATTAGATATTCATTTGATATGGAGTGAAGGGGCAGGGGGATGACTGGTGGGGCATTGGGGGCCTTCAAGCAAACATTTCCCCCAGGCCTCAACATTCTCCTTTGCCCCCTGTCCAAATCTTCATATTGTACAGTTAAATCAGCCCAACTTACTCAATTTAAGTCATCCTTGTTATCATAAAACCAAAAAATTAAGTTGAACTACTACTAAAACTAACATCCTGCTGCAGCACTGTAGTGGCCCCTTCACCCCCGAGAATGTCAATTTTTTCTAAAAGGCTACTGAGAACAAACCTATCTTAAAACGTTCAACTTTGAAGTGCTCCGGTCAGGAATCGAACTCAGGAACATGTGATTGGGAGGCAAGAATGCTTTACAATACACCAACCAACCAAACATGTCAGTGATAGAATTTACATGGCCTTTGAATGAATTACCTCAGCTTGCACATTACTATGGTCCAAATATGGCCAGCACATCTTTTTCCAATTCGCTAACCACTTCTTTCAAAAAGATGACCTTTCAAAAAGTTTTGAACTTACTACATCAGCCACATAAAGTGTTCATCTTATAAATATGAAAAATTAACCAAGATATATTGAGTGGAACAGTTTCAAATCAGCATTTGAATATCAGTACCGGTGTTGGCAAATTTTTGATGTCGCCATTGATATTGGCAGGAATGCCCTCAGCTAATGTTGCAAAAAAGTAATCCATATGAGGAAAAAAAGATTACAATAATGCAACAAAGAATACAATCCACACAAATATTGGGTTTGTTTAAATTTTTTATTAATTGACCTAGAACTAATTTATTTATTTATTAGTTCAATTACAAATTTCTCAGTTGGCGCATTAAGTACCCTAAAGTGTAATTGTTTTTTGTTGAAAAAACAATCAACAAACATAATTTCATATCAAAGTAATGCTTATGTAATACTTCGGCAGCCATTTCCCCCCAGGCCTCTATGCCTTCTCCCTTGCCCCCCTGACAAACATTCAACTATTAGATATTCATTTGATATGGAGTGAAGGGGCAGGGGGATGACTGGTGGGGCATTGGGGGCCTTCAAGCAAACATTTCCCCCAGGCCTCAACATTCTCCTTTGCCCCCTGTCCAAATCTTCATATTGTACAGTTAAATCAGCCCAACTTACTCAATTTAAGTCATCCTTGTTATCATAAAACCAAAAAATTAAGTTGAACTACTACTAAAACTAACATCCTGCTGCAGCACTGTAGTGGCCCCTTCACCCCCGAGAATGTCAATTTTTTCTAAAAGGCTACTGAGAACAAACCTATCTTAAAACGTTCAACTTTGAAGTGCTCCGGTCAGGAATCGAACTCAGGAACATGTGATTGGGAGGCAAGAATGCTTTACAATACACCAACCAACCAAACATGTCAGTGATAGAATTTACATGGCCTTTGAATGAATTACCTCAGCTTGCACATTACTATGGTCCAAATATGGCCAGCACATCTTTTTCCAATTCGCTAACCACTTCTTTCAAAAAGATGACCTTTCAAAAAGTTTTGAACTTACTACATCAGCCACATAAAGTGTTCATCTTATAAATATGAAAAATTAACCAAGATATATTGAGTGGAACAGTTTCAAATCAGCATTTGAATATCAGTACCGGTGTTGGCAAATTTTTGATGTCGCCATTGATATTGGCAGGAATGCCCTCAGCTAATGTTGCAAAAAAGTAATCCATATGAGGAAAAAAAGATTACAATAATGCAACAAAGAATACAATCCACACAAATATTGGGTTTGTTTAAATTTTTTATTAATTGACCTAGAACTAATTTATTTATTTATTAGTTCAATTACAAATTTCTCAGTTGGCGCATTAAGTACCCTAAAGTGTAATTGTTTTTTGTTGAAAAAACAATCAACAAACATAATTTCATATCAAAGTAATGCTTATGTAATACTTCGGCAGCCATTTCCCCCCAGGCCTCTATGCCTTCTCCCTTGCCCCCCTGACAAACATTCAACTATTAGATATTCATTTGATATGGAGTGAAGGGGCAGGGGGATGACTGGTGGGGCATTGGGGGCCTTCAAGCAAACATTTCCCCCAGGCCTCAACATTCTCCTTTGCCCCCTGTCCAAATCTTCATATTGTACAGTTAAATCAGCCCAACTTACTCAATTTAAGTCATCCTTGTTATCATAAAACCAAAAAATTAAGTTGAACTACTACTAAAACTAACATCCTGCTGCAGCACTGTAGTGGCCCCTTCACCCCCGAGAATGTCAATTTTTTCTAAAAGGCTACTGAGAACAAACCTATCTTAAAACGTTCAACTTTGAAGTGCTCCGGTCAGGAATCGAACTCAGGAACATGTGATTGGGAGGCAAGAATGCTTTACAATACACCAACCAACCAAACATGTCAGTGATAGAATTTACATGGCCTTTGAATGAATTACCTCAGCTTGCACATTACTATGGTCCAAATATGGCCAGCACATCTTTTTCCAATTCGCTAACCACTTCTTTCAAAAAGATGACCTTTCAAAAAGTTTTGAACTTACTACATCAGCCACATAAAGTGTTCATCTTATAAATATGAAAAATTAACCAAGATATATTGAGTGGAACAGTTTCAAATCAGCATTTGAATATCAGTACCGGTGTTGGCAAATTTTTGATGTCGCCATTGATATTGGCAGGAATGCCCTCAGCTAATGTTGCAAAAAAGTAATCCATATGAGGAAAAAAAGATTACAATAATGCAACAAAGAATACAATCCACACAAATATTGGGTTTGTTTAAATTTTTTATTAATTGACCTAGAACTAATTTATTTATTTATTAGTTCAATTACAAATTTCTCAGTTGGCGCATTAAGTACCCTAAAGTGTAATTGTTTTTTGTTGAAAAAACAATCAACAAACATAATTTCATATCAAAGTAATGCTTATGTAATACTTCGGCAGCCATTTCCCCCAGGCCTCTATGCCTTCTCCCTTGCCCCCCTGACAAACATTCAACTATTAGATATTCATTTGATATGGAGTGAAGGGGCAGGGGGATGACTGGTGGGGCATTGGGGGCCTTCAAGCAAACATTTCCCCCAGGCCTCAACATTCTCCTTTGCCCCCTGTCCAAATCTTCATATTGTACAGTTAAATCAGCCCAACTTACTCAATTTAAGTCATCCTTGTTATCATAAAACCAAAAAATTAAGTTGAACTACTACTAAAACTAACATCCTGCTGCAGCACTGTAGTGGCCCCTTCACCCCCGAGAATGTCAATTTTTTCTAAAAGGCTACTGAGAACAAACCTATCTTAAAACTTTCAACTTCGAAGTGCTCCGGTCAGGAATCGAACTCAGGAACATGTGATTGGGAGGCAAGAATGCTTTACAATACACCAACCAACCAAACATGTCAGTGATAGAATTTACATGGCCTTTGAATGAATTACCTCAGCTTGCACATTACTATGGTCCAAATATGGCCAGCACATCTTTTTCCAATTCGCTAACCACTTCTTTCAAAAAGATGACCTTTCAAAAAGTTTTGAACTTACTACATCAGCCACATAAAGTGTTCATCTTATAAATATGAAAAATTAACCAAAATATATTCAGTGGAACAGTTTCAAATCAGCATTTGAATATCAGTACCGGTGTTGGCAAATTTTTGATGTCGCCATAGATATTGGCAGGAATGCCCTCAGCTAATGTTGCAAAAAAGTAATCCATATGAGGAAAAAAAGATTACAATAATGCAACAAAGAATACAATCCACACAAATATTGGGTTTGTTTAAATTTTTTATTAATTGACCTAGAACTAATTTATTTATTTATTAGTTCAATTACAAATTTCTCAGTTGGCGCATTAAGTACCCTAAAGTGTAATTGTTTTTTGTTGAAAAAACAATCAACAAACATAATTTCATATCAAAGTAATGCTTATGTAATACTTCGGCAGCCATTTCCCCCAGGCCTCTATGCCTTCTCCCTTGCCCCCCTGACAAACATTCAACTATTAGATATTCATTTGATATGGAGTGAAGGGGCAGGGGGATGACTGGTGGGGCATTGGGGGCCTTCAAGCAAACATTTCCCCCAGGCCTCAACATTCTCCTTTGCCCCCTGTCCAAATCTTCATATTGTACAGTTAAATCAGCCCAACTTACTCAATTTAAGTCATCCTTGTTATCATAAAACCAAAAAATTAAGTTGAACTACTACTAAAACTAACATCCTGCTGCAGCACTGTAGTGGCCCCTTCACCCCCGAGAATGTCAATTTTTTCTAAAAGGCTACTGAGAACAAACCTATCATAAAACTTTCAACTTCGAAGTGCTCCGGTCAGGAATCGAACTCAGGAACATGTGATTGGGAGGCAAGAATGCTTTACAATACATATATATAGATTTTATTGACATGTAAAATATCATAAATGATACATATGTCATTCAGTTAAAAGATAACATGAAAGAGACATTAATGTAAGTACAGAAAGCAATAAAATTTCAATAATCAAGGTTCCAGCCACCAAGTTAACTTATAATACGTGTTTAAAATCCACATACACAATAGAAAAAAATACAAGCCGCTAATAAAAACATTTCACTCTCAAAGTCCAAAACATGACAAGCACATCATAACTAATAAACTAATAAACTAAATTAATAACTGTGTGGATACAGGAGATGGTTTTCTCTACACATCAGCTTGAAGGAGAAACTTTCCTAAACTAATTAATAACTCAGGTTCCTTGTTTGTCATTATTGCTGTAAACTTAGTTATATCATCTAGAGACAAGAAGTTGTTAATAAATTTAGTTGCATTCAAAAAAAGGTTAACACGGTGTTGCTCATTACCAGGACAGACAATCAAACAGTGAATTTCGTCTTCTACAAAGTTTAACGTACACTTTTCACATATTCTATTTGGAGCAGGAATTATTGGTTTATGGTGTCGACCTGTTTCAATCTTCAGGCTATGTGAACTTGTCCTAAATCTAGCTATTTTAGTTAACACTTTGCGAATTTGTTGCAATTCAAGATAAGGTTCTATTCTACAATCAGTTTTAAATAGTTTATATGTCCTAAGTTTTGGTTGTTGTGAACTGTCATTTATTGCATTTATAAGTCGCTCATGTTCGGCTTCATAGAGTCTTAGTTTCACTGTGTTAGAGATATTATCAATGTCAAAGTTTCTGAGGTTACTAATATCATATTCAATGTTGCACTTATTTAATACATGACAATACACCAACCAACCAAACATGTCAGTGATAGAATTTACATGGCCTTTGAATGAATTACCTCAGCTTGCACATTACTATGGTCCAAATATGGCCAGCACATCTTTTTCCAATTCGCTAACCACTTCTTTCAAAAAGATGACCTTTCAAAAAGTTTTGAACTTACTACATCAGCCACATAAAGTGTTCATCTTATAAATATGAAAAATTAACCAAAATATATTCAGTGGAACAGTTTCAAATCAGCATTTGAATATCAGTACCGGTGTTGGCAAATTTTTGATGTCGCCATAGATATTGGCAGGAATGCCCTCAGCTAATGTTGCAAAAAAGTAATCCATATGAGGAAAAAAAGATTACAATTAATGCAACAAAGAATACAATCCACACAAATATTGGGTTTGTTTAAATTTTTTATTAATTGACTTGAACTAATTTATTTATTTATTAGTTCAATTACAAATTTCTCAGTTGGCGCATTAAGTACCCTAAAGTGTAATTGTTTTTTGTTGAAAAAAAAATCAATTCGCTAACCACTTCTTTCAAAAAGATGACCTTTCAAAAAGTTTTGAACTTACTACATCAGCCACATAAAGTGTTCGTCTTATAAATATGAAAAATTAACCAAAATATATTGAGTGGAACAGTTTCAAATCAGCATTTGAATATCAGTACCGGTGTTGGCAAATTTTTGATGTCGCCATAGATATTGGCAGGAATGCCCTCAGCTAATGTTGCAAAAAAGTAATCCATATGAGGAAAAAAAGATTACAATAAATGCAACAAAGAATACAATCCACACAAATATTGGGTTTGTTTAAATTTTTTATTAATTGACCTAGAAATAATTTATTTATTTATTAGTTCAATTACAAATTTCTCAGTTGGCGCATTAAGTTCCCTTAAGTGTAATTGTTTTTTGTTGAAAAAACAATCAACAAACATAATTTCATATCAAAGTAATGCTTATGTAATACTTCGGCAGCCATTTCCCCCAGGCCTCTATGCCTTCTCCCTTGCCCCCCTGACAAACATTCAACTATTAGATATTCATTTGATATGGAGTGAAGGGGCAGGGGAATGACTGGTGGGGCATTGGGGGCCTTCAGCAACAATTTCCCCTGGCCTCAATGTTCTCCTTTGCCCCCTGTCCAAATCTTCATATTGTACAGTTAAATCAGTCCAACTTACTCAATTTAAGTCATCCTTGTTATTATAAAACCAAAAAATTAAGTTGAACTACTACTAAAACTAACATCCTGCTGCAGCACTGTAGTGGCCCCTTCACCCCCGAGAATGTCAATTTTTTCTAAAAGGCTACTGAGAACAAACCTATCTTAAAACTTTCAACTTTGAAGTGCTCCGGTCAGGAATCGAACTCAGGAACATGTGATTGGGAGGCAAGAATGCTTTACAATACACCAACCAACCAAACATGTCAGTGATAGAATTTACATGGCCTTTGAATGAATTACCTCAGCTTGCACATTACTATGGTCCAAATATGGCCAGCACATCTTTTTCCAATTCGCTAACCACTTCTTTCAAAAAGATGACCTTTCAAAAAGTTTTGAACTTACTACATCAGCCACATAAAGTGTTCGTCTTATAAATATGAAAAATTAACCAAAATATATTGAGTGGAACAGTTTCAAATCAGCATTTGAATATCAGTACCGGTGTTGGCAAATTTTTGATGTCGCCATAGATATTGGCAGGAATGCCCTCAGCTAATGTTGCAAAAAAGTAATCCATATGAGGAAAAAAAGATTACAATAAATGCAACAAAGAATACAATCCACACAAATATTGGGTTTGTTTAAATTTTTTATTAATTGACCTAGAACTAATTTATTTTTTTATTAGTTCAATTACAAATTTCTCAGTTGGCGCATTAAGTACCCTAAAGTGTAATTGTTTTTTGTTGAAAAAACAATCAACAAACATAATTTCATATCAAAGTAATGCTTATGTAATACTTCGGCAGCCATTTCCCCCAGGCCTCTATGCCTTCTCCCTTGCCCCCCTGACAAACATTCAACTATTAGATATTCATTTGATATGGAGTGAAGGGGCAGGGGGATGACTGGTGGGGCATTGGGGGCCTTCAAGCAAACATTTCCCCCAGGCCTCAACATTCTCCTTTGCCCCCTGTCCAAATCTTCATATTGTACAGTTAAATCAGCCCAACTTACTCAATTTAAGTCATCCTTGTTATCATAAAACCAAAAAATTAAGTTGAACTACTACTAAAACTAACATCCTGCTGCAGCACTGTAGTGGCCCCTTCACCCCCGAGAATGTCAATTTTTTCTAAAAGGCTACTGAGAACAAACCTATCTTAAAACTTTCAACTTTGAAGTGCTCCGGTCAGGAATCGAACTCAGGAACATGCGATTGGGAGGCAAGAATGCTTTACAATACACCAACCAGCCAAACATGTCAGTGATAGAATTTACATGGCCTTTGAATGAATTACCTCAGCTTGCACATTACTATGGTCCAAATATGGCCAGCACATCTTTTTCCAATTCGCTAACCACTTCTTTCAAAAAGATGACCTTTCAAAAAGTTTTGAACTTACTACATCAGCCACATAAAGTGTTCATCTGATAAATATGAAAAATTAACCAAAATATATTGAGTGGAACAGTTTCAAATCAGCATTTGAATATCAGTACCGGTGTTGGCAAATTTTTGATGTCGCCATAGATATTGGCAGGAATGCCCTCAGCTAATGTTGCAAAAAAGTAATCCATATGAGGAAAAAAAGATTACAATTAATGCAACAAAGAATACAATCCACACAAATATTGGGTTTGTTTAAATTTTTTATTAATTGACCTAGAACTAATTTATTTATTTATTAGTTCAATTACAAATTTCTCAGTTGGCGCATTAAGTACCCTAAAGTGTAATTGTTTTTTGTTGAAAAAACAATCAACAAACATAATTTCATATCAAAGTAATGCTTATGTAATACTTCGGCAGCCATTTCCCCCAGGCCTCTATGCCTTCTCCCTTGCCCCCCTGACAAACATTCAACTATTAGATATTCATTTGATATGGAGTGAAGGGGCAGGGGGACGACTGGTGGGGCATTGGGGGCCTTCAGCAAACATTTCCCCCTGGCCTCAACGTTCTCCTTTGCCCCCTGTCCAAATCTTCATATTGTACAGTTAAATCAGCCCAACTTACTCAATTTAAGTCATCCTTGTTATTATAAAACCAAAAAATTAAGTTGAACTACTACTACAACTAACATCCTGCTGCAGCACTGTAGTGGCCCCTTCACCCCCGAGAATGTCAATTTTTTCTAAAAGGCTACTGAGAACAAACCTATCTTAAAACTTTCAACTTTGAAGTGCTCCGGTCAGGAATCGAACTCAGGAACATGTGATTGGGAGGCAAGAATGCTTTACAATACACCAACCAACCAAACATGTCAGTGATAGAATTTACATGGCCTTTGAATGAATTACCTCAGCTTGCACATTACTATGGTCCAAATATGGCCAGTACATCTTTTTCCAATTCGCTAACCACTTCTTTCAAAAAGATGACCTTTCAAAAAGTTTTGAACTTACTACATCAGCCACATAAAGTGTTCGTCTTACCAATATGAAATGTTAACCAAAATATATTGAGTGGAACAGTTTCAAATCAGCATTTGAATATCATTACCGGTTTTGGCAAATTTTTGATGTCGCCATAGATATTGGCAGGAATGCCCTCAGCTAATGTTGCAAAAAAGTAATCCATATGAGGAAAAAAAGATTACAATAATGCAACAAAGAATACAATCCACACAAATATTGGGTTTGTTTAAATTTTTTATTAATTGACCTAGAACTAATTTATTTATTTATTAGTTCAATTACAAATTTCTCAGTTGGCGCATTAAGTACCCTTAAGTGTAATTGTTTTTTGTTGAAAAAACAATCAACAAACATAATTTCATATCAAAGTAATGCTTATGTAATACTTCGGCAGCCATTTCCCCCAGGCCTCTATGCCTTCTCCCTTGCCCCCCTGACAAACATTCAACTATTAGATATTCATTTGATATGGAGTGAAGGGGCAGGGGGACGACTGGTGGGGCATTGGGGGCCTTCAGCAACAATTTCCCTCTGGCCTCAACGTTCTCCTTTGCCCCCTGTCCAAATCTTCATATTGTACAGTTAAATCAGCCCAACTTACTCAATTTAAGTCATCCTTGTTATTATAAAACCAAAAAATTAAGTTGAACTACTACTACAACTAACATCCTGCTGCAGCACTGTAGTGGCCCCTTCACCCCCGAGAATGTCAATTTTTTCTAAAAGGCTACTGAGAACAAACCTTTCTTAAAACTTACAACTTTGAAGTGCTCCGGTCAGGAATCAAACTCAGGAACATGTTATTGGGAGGCAAGAATGCTTTACAATACACCAACCAACCAAACATGTCAGTGATAGAATTTACATGGCCTTTGAATGAATTACCTCAGCTTGCACATTACTATGGTCCAAATATGGCCAGCACATCTTTTTCCAATTCGCTAACCACTTCTTTCAAAAAGATGACCTTTCAAAAAGTTTTGAACTTACTACATCAGCCACATAAAGTGTTCATCTTATAAATATGAAAAATTAACCAAAATATATTGAGTGGAACAGTTTCAAATCAGCATTTGAATATCAGTACCGGTGTTGGCAAATTTTTGATGTCGCCATAGATATTGGCAGGAATGCCCTCAGTTAATGTTGCAAAAAAGTAATCCATATGAGGAAAAAAAGATTACAATAATGCAACAAAGAATACAATCCACACAAATATTGGGTTTGTTTAAATTTTTTAGTAATTGACCTAGAACTAATTTATTTATTTATTAGTTCAATTACAAATTTCTCAGTTGGCGCATTAAGTACCCTAAAGTGTAATTGTTTTTTGTTGAAAAAACAATCAACAAACATAATTTCATATCAAAGTAATGCTTATGTAATACTTCGGCAGCCATTTCCCCCAGGCCTCTATGCCTTCTCCCTTGCCCCCCTGACAAACATTCAACTATTAGATATTCATTTTGATATGGAGTGAAGGGGCAGGGGGACGACTGGTGGGGCATTGGGGGCCTTCAGCAACAATTTCCCCCTGGCCTCAATGTTCTCCTTTGCCCCCTGTCCAAATCTTCATATTGTACAGTTAAATCAGCCCAACTTACTCAATTTAAGTCATCCTTGTTATTATAAAACCAAAAAATTAAGTTGAACTACTACTACAACTAACATCCTGCTGCAGCACTGTAGTGGCCCCTTCACCCCCGAGAATGTCAATTTTTTCTAAAAGGCTACTGAGAACAAACCTATCTTAAAACGTTCAACTTCGAAGTGCTCCGGTCAGGAATCGAACTCAGGAACATGTGATTGGGAGGCAAGAATGCTTTACAATACACCAACCAACCAAACATGTCAGTGATAGAATTTACATGGCCTTTGAATGAATTACCTCAGCTTGCACATTACTATGGTCCAAATATGGCCAGCACATCTTTTTCCAATTCGCTAACCACTTCTTTCAAAAAGATGACCTTTCAAAAAGTTTTGAACTTACTACATCAGCCACATAAAGTGTTCATCTTATAAATATGAAAAATTAACCAAGATATATTGAGTGGAACAGTTTCAAATCAGCATTTGAATATCAGTACCGGTGTTGGCAAATTTTTGATGTCGCCATTGATATTGGCAGGAATGCCCTCAGCTAATGTTGCAAAAAAGTAATCCATATGAGGAAAAAAAGATTACAATAATGCAACAAAGAATACAATCCACACAAATATTGGGTTTGTTTAAATTTTTTATTAATTGACCTAGAACTAATTTATTTATTTATTAGTTCAATTACAAATTTCTCAGTTGGCGCATTAAGTACCCTAAAGTGTAATTGTTTTTTGTTGAAAAAACAATCAACAAACATAATTTCATATCAAAGTAATGCTTATGTAATACTTCGGCAGCCATTTCCCCCAGGCCTCTATGCCTTCTCCCTTGCCCCCCTGACAAACATTCAACTATTAGATATTCATTTGATATGGAGTGAAGGGGCAGGGGGATGACTGGTGGGGCATTGGGGGCCTTCAAGCAAACATTTCCCCCAGGCCTCAACATTCTCCTTTGCCCCCTGTCCAAATCTTCATATTGTACAGTTAAATCAGCCCAACTTACTCAATTTAAGTCATCCTTGTTATCATAAAACCAAAAAATTAAGTTGAACTACTACTAAAACTAACATCCTGCTGCAGCACTGTAGTGGCCCCTTCACCCCCGAGAATGTCAATTTTTTCTAAAAGGCTACTGAGAACAAACCTATCTTAAAACTTTCAACTTCGAAGTGCTCCGGTCAGGAATCGAACTCAGGAACATGTGATTGGGAGGCAAGAATGCTTTACAATACACCAACCAACCAAACATGTCAGTGATAGAATTTACATGGCCTTTGAATGAATTACCTCAGCTTGCACATTACTATGGTCCAAATATGGCCAGCACATCTTTTTCCAATTCGCTAACCACTTCTTTCAAAAAGATGACCTTTCAAAAAGTTTTGAACTTACTACATCAGCCACATAAAGTGTTCATCTTATAAATATGAAAAATTAACCAAAATATATTCAGTGGAACAGTTTCAAATCAGCATTTGAATATCAGTACCGGTGTTGGCAAATTTTTGATGTCGCCATAGATATTGGCAGGAATGCCCTCAGCTAATGTTGCAAAAAAGTAATCCATATGAGGAAAAAAAGATTACAATAATGCAACAAAGAATACAATCCACACAAATATTGGGTTTGTTTAAATTTTTTATTAATTGACCTAGAACTAATTTATTTATTTATTAGTTCAATTACAAATTTCTCAGTTGGCGCATTAAGTACCCTAAAGTGTAATTGTTTTTTGTTGAAAAAACAATCAACAAACATAATTTCATATCAAAGTAATGCTTATGTAATACTTCGGCAGCCATTTCCCCCCAGGCCTCTATGCCTTCTCCCTTGCCCCCCTGACAAACATTCAACTATTAGATATTCATTTGATATGGAGTGAAGGGGCAGGGGGATGACTGGTGGGGCATTGGGGGCCTTCAAGCAAACATTTCCCCCAGGCCTCAACATTCTCCTTTGCCCCCTGTCCAAATCTTCATATTGTACAGTTAAATCAGCCCAACTTACTCAATTTAAGTCATCCTTGTTATCATAAAACCAAAAAATTAAGTTGAACTACTACTAAAACTAACATCCTGCTGCAGCACTGTAGTGGCCCCTTCACCCCCGAGAATGTCAATTTTTTCTAAAAGGCTACTGAGAACAAACCTATCTTAAAACGTTCAACTTCGAAGTGCTCCGGTCAGGAATCGAACTCAGGAACATGTGATTGGGAGGCAAGAATGCTTTACAATACACCAACCAACCAAACATGTCAGTGATAGAATTTACATGGCCTTTGAATGAATTACCTCAGCTTGCACATTACTATGGTCCAAATATGGCCAGCACATCTTTTTCCAATTCGCTAACCACTTCTTTCAAAAAGATGACCTTTCAAAAAGTTTTGAACTTACTACATCAGCCACATAAAGTGTTCATCTTATAAATATGAAAAATTAACCAAGATATATTGAGTGGAACAGTTTCAAATCAGCATTTGAATATCAGTACCGGTGTTGGCAAATTTTTGATGTCGCCATTGATATTGGCAGGAATGCCCTCAGCTAATGTTGCAAAAAAGTAATCCATATGAGGAAAAAAAGATTACAATAATGCAACAAAGAATACAATCCACACAAATATTGGGTTTGTTTAAATTTTTTATTAATTGACCTAGAACTAATTTATTTATTTATTAGTTCAATTACAAATTTCTCAGTTGGCGCATTAAGTACCCTAAAGTGTAATTGTTTTTTGTTGAAAAAACAATCAACAAACATAATTTCATATCAAAGTAATGCTTATGTAATACTT
Source organism: Alitta virens (assembly GCA_932294295.1). Taxonomy (NCBI): domain Eukaryota; kingdom Metazoa; phylum Annelida; class Polychaeta; order Phyllodocida; family Nereididae; genus Alitta; species Alitta virens. The sequence goes on along the minus strand of OW028578.1, from coordinate 22,308,880 downwards.
CGGCAGCCATTTCCCCCCAGGCCTCTATGCCTTCTCCCTTGCCCCCCTGACAAACATTCAACTATTAGATATTCATTTGATATGGAGTGAAGGGGCAGGGGGATGACTGGTGGGGCATTGGGGGCCTTCAAGCAAACATTTCCCCCAGGCCTCAACATTCTCCTTTGCCCCCTGTCCAAATCTTCATATTGTACAGTTAAATCAGCCCAACTTACTCAATTTAAGTCATCCTTGTTATCATAAAACCAAAAAATTAAGTTGAACTACTACTAAAACTAACATCCTGCTGCAGCACTGTAGTGGCCCCTTCACCCCCGAGAATGTCAATTTTTTCTAAAAGGCTACTGAGAACAAACCTATCTTAAAACGTTCAACTTCGAAGTGCTCCGGTCAGGAATCGAACTCAGGAACATGTGATTGGGAGGCAAGAATGCTTTACAATACACCAACCAACCAAACATGTCAGTGATAGAATTTACATGGCCTTTGAATGAATTACCTCAGCTTGCACATTACTATGGTCCAAATATGGCCAGCACATCTTTTTCCAATTCGCTAACCACTTCTTTCAAAAAGATGACCTTTCAAAAAGTTTTGAACTTACTACATCAGCCACATAAAGTGTTCATCTTATAAATATGAAAAATTAACCAAGATATATTGAGTGGAACAGTTTCAAATCAGCATTTGAATATCAGTACCGGTGTTGGCAAATTTTTGATGTCGCCATTGATATTGGCAGGAATGCCCTCAGCTAATGTTGCAAAAAAGTAATCCATATGAGGAAAAAAAGATTACAATAATGCAACAAAGAATACAATCCACACAAATATTGGGTTTGTTTAAATTTTTTATTAATTGACCTAGAACTAATTTATTTATTTATTAGTTCAATTACAAATTTCTCAGTTGGCGCATTAAGTACCCTAAAGTGTAATTGTTTTTTGTTGAAAAAACAATCAACAAACATAATTTCATATCAAAGTAATGCTTATGTAATACTTCGGCAGCCATTTCCCCCAGGCCTCTATGCCTTCTCCCTTGCCCCCCTGACAAACATTCAACTATTAGATATTCATTTGATATGGAGTGAAGGGGCAGGGGGATGACTGGTGGGGCATTGGGGGCCTTCAAGCAAACATTTCCCCCAGGCCTCAACATTCTCCTTTGCCCCCTGTCCAAATCTTCATATTGTACAGTTAAATCAGCCCAACTTACTCAATTTAAGTCATCCTTGTTATCATAAAACCAAAAAATTAAGTTGAACTACTACTAAAACTAACATCCTGCTGCAGCACTGTAGTGGCCCCTTCACCCCCGAGAATGTCAATTTTTTCTAAAAGGCTACTGAGAACAAACCTATCTTAAAACTTTCAACTTCGAAGTGCTCCGGTCAGGAATCGAACTCAGGAACATGTGATTGGGAGGCAAGAATGCTTTACAATACACCAACCAACCAAACATGTCAGTGATAGAATTTACATGGCCTTTGAATGAATTACCTCAGCTTGCACATTACTATGGTCCAAATATGGCCAGCACATCTTTTTCCAATTCGCTAACCACTTCTTTCAAAAAGATGACCTTTCAAAAAGTTTTGAACTTACTACATCAGCCACATAAAGTGTTCATCTTATAAATATGAAAAATTAACCAAAATATATTCAGTGGAACAGTTTCAAATCAGCATTTGAATATCAGTACCGGTGTTGGCAAATTTTTGATGTCGCCATAGATATTGGCAGGAATGCCCTCAGCTAATGTTGCAAAAAAGTAATCCATATGAGGAAAAAAAGATTACAATAATGCAACAAAGAATACAATCCACACAAATATTGGGTTTGTTTAAATTTTTTATTAATTGACCTAGAACTAATTTATTTATTTATTAGTTCAATTACAAATTTCTCAGTTGGCGCATTAAGTACCCTAAAGTGTAATTGTTTTTTGTTGAAAAAACAATCAACAAACATAATTTCATATCAAAGTAATGCTTATGTAATACTTCGGCAGCCATTTCCCCCCAGGCCTCTATGCCTTCTCCCTTGCCCCCCTGACAAACATTCAACTATTAGATATTCATTTGATATGGAGTGAAGGGGCAGGGGGATGACTGGTGGGGCATTGGGGGCCTTCAAGCAAACATTTCCCCCAGGCCTCAACATTCTCCTTTGCCCCCTGTCCAAATCTTCATATTGTACAGTTAAATCAGCCCAACTTACTCAATTTAAGTCATCCTTGTTATCATAAAACCAAAAAATTAAGTTGAACTACTACTAAAACTAACATCCTGCTGCAGCACTGTAGTGGCCCCTTCACCCCCGAGAATGTCAATTTTTTCTAAAAGGCTACTGAGAACAAACCTATCTTAAAACGTTCAACTTTGAAGTGCTCCGGTCAGGAATCGAACTCAGGAACATGTGATTGGGAGGCAAGAATGCTTTACAATACACCAACCAACCAAACATGTCAGTGATAGAATTTACATGGCCTTTGAATGAATTACCTCAGCTTGCACATTACTATGGTCCAAATATGGCCAGCACATCTTTTTCCAATTCGCTAACCACTTCTTTCAAAAAGATGACCTTTCAAAAAGTTTTGAACTTACTACATCAGCCACATAAAGTGTTCATCTTATAAATATGAAAAATTAACCAAGATATATTGAGTGGAACAGTTTCAAATCAGCATTTGAATATCAGTACCGGTGTTGGCAAATTTTTGATGTCGCCATTGATATTGGCAGGAATGCCCTCAGCTAATGTTGCAAAAAAGTAATCCATATGAGGAAAAAAAGATTACAATAATGCAACAAAGAATACAATCCACACAAATATTGGGTTTGTTTAAATTTTTTATTAATTGACCTAGAACTAATTTATTTATTTATTAGTTCAATTACAAATTTCTCAGTTGGCGCATTAAGTACCCTAAAGTGTAATTGTTTTTTGTTGAAAAAACAATCAACAAACATAATTTCATATCAAAGTAATGCTTATGTAATACTTCGGCAGCCATTTCCCCCCAGGCCTCTATGCCTTCTCCCTTGCCCCCCTGACAAACATTCAACTATTAGATATTCATTTGATATGGAGTGAAGGGGCAGGGGGATGACTGGTGGGGCATTGGGGGCCTTCAAGCAAACATTTCCCCCAGGCCTCAACATTCTCCTTTGCCCCCTGTCCAAATCTTCATATTGTACAGTTAAATCAGCCCAACTTACTCAATTTAAGTCATCCTTGTTATCATAAAACCAAAAAATTAAGTTGAACTACTACTAAAACTAACATCCTGCTGCAGCACTGTAGTGGCCCCTTCACCCCCGAGAATGTCAATTTTTTCTAAAAGGCTACTGAGAACAAACCTATCTTAAAACGTTCAACTTTGAAGTGCTCCGGTCAGGAATCGAACTCAGGAACATGTGATTGGGAGGCAAGAATGCTTTACAATACACCAACCAACCAAACATGTCAGTGATAGAATTTACATGGCCTTTGAATGAATTACCTCAGCTTGCACATTACTATGGTCCAAATATGGCCAGCACATCTTTTTCCAATTCGCTAACCACTTCTTTCAAAAAGATGACCTTTCAAAAAGTTTTGAACTTACTACATCAGCCACATAAAGTGTTCATCTTATAAATATGAAAAATTAACCAAGATATATTGAGTGGAACAGTTTCAAATCAGCATTTGAATATCAGTACCGGTGTTGGCAAATTTTTGATGTCGCCATTGATATTGGCAGGAATGCCCTCAGCTAATGTTGCAAAAAAGTAATCCATATGAGGAAAAAAAGATTACAATAATGCAACAAAGAATACAATCCACACAAATATTGGGTTTGTTTAAATTTTTTATTAATTGACCTAGAACTAATTTATTTATTTATTAGTTCAATTACAAATTTCTCAGTTGGCGCATTAAGTACCCTAAAGTGTAATTGTTTTTTGTTGAAAAAACAATCAACAAACATAATTTCATATCAAAGTAATGCTTATGTAATACTTCGGCAGCCATTTCCCCCAGGCCTCTATGCCTTCTCCCTTGCCCCCCTGACAAACATTCAACTATTAGATATTCATTTGATATGGAGTGAAGGGGCAGGGGGATGACTGGTGGGGCATTGGGGGCCTTCAAGCAAACATTTCCCCCAGGCCTCAACATTCTCCTTTGCCCCCTGTCCAAATCTTCATATTGTACAGTTAAATCAGCCCAACTTACTCAATTTAAGTCATCCTTGTTATCATAAAACCAAAAAATTAAGTTGAACTACTACTAAAACTAACATCCTGCTGCAGCACTGTAGTGGCCCCTTCACCCCCGAGAATGTCAATTTTTTCTAAAAGGCTACTGAGAACAAACCTATCTTAAAACTTTCAACTTCGAAGTGCTCCGGTCAGGAATCGAACTCAGGAACATGTGATTGGGAGGCAAGAATGCTTTACAATACACCAACCAACCAAACATGTCAGTGATAGAATTTACATGGCCTTTGAATGAATTACCTCAGCTTGCACATTACTATGGTCCAAATATGGCCAGCACATCTTTTTCCAATTCGCTAACCACTTCTTTCAAAAAGATGACCTTTCAAAAAGTTTTGAACTTACTACATCAGCCACATAAAGTGTTCATCTTATAAATATGAAAAATTAACCAAAATATATTCAGTGGAACAGTTTCAAATCAGCATTTGAATATCAGTACCGGTGTTGGCAAATTTTTGATGTCGCCATAGATATTGGCAGGAATGCCCTCAGCTAATGTTGCAAAAAAGTAATCCATATGAGGAAAAAAAGATTACAATAATGCAACAAAGAATACAATCCACACAAATATTGGGTTTGTTTAAATTTTTTATTAATTGACCTAGAACTAATTTATTTATTTATTAGTTCAATTACAAATTTCTCAGTTGGCGCATTAAGTACCCTAAAGTGTAATTGTTTTTTGTTGAAAAAACAATCAACAAACATAATTTCATATCAAAGTAATGCTTATGTAATACTTCGGCAGCCATTTCCCCCAGGCCTCTATGCCTTGTCCCTTGCCCCCCTGACAAACATTCAACTATTAGATATTCATTTGATATGGAGTGAAGGGGCAGGGGGATGACTGGTGGGGCATTGGGGGCCTTCAAGCAAACATTTCCCCCAGGCCTCAACATTCTCCTTTGCCCCCTGTCCAAATCTTCATATTGTACAGTTAAATCAGCCCAACTTACTCAATTTAAGTCATCCTTGTTATCATAAAACCAAAAAATTAAGTTGAACTACTACTAAAACTAACATCCTGCTGCAGCACTGTAGTGGCCCCTTCACCCCCGAGAATGTCAATTTTTTCTAAAAGGCTACTGAGAACAAACCTATCATAAAACTTTCAACTTCGAAGTGCTCCGGTCAGGAATCGAACTCAGGAACATGTGATTGGGAGGCAAGAATGCTTTACAATACATATATATAGATTTTATTGACATGTAAAATATCATAAATGATACATATGTCATTCAGTTAAAAGATAACATGAAAGAGACATTAATGTAAGTACAGAAAGCAATAAAATTTCAATAATCAAGGTTCCAGCCACCAAGTTAACTTATAATACGTGTTTAAAATCCACATACACAATAGAAAAAAATACAAGCCGCTAATAAAAACATTTCACTCTCAAAGTCCAAAACATGACAAGCACATCATAACTAATAAACTAATAAACTAAATTAATAACTGTGTGGATACAGGAGATGGTTTTCTCTACACATCAGCTTGAAGGAGAAACTTTCCTAAACTAATTAATAACTCAGGTTCCTTGTTTGTCATTATTGCTGTAAACTTAGTTATATCATCTAGAGACAAGAAGTTGTTAATAAATTTAGTTGCATTCAAAAAAAGGTTAACACGGTGTTGCTCATTACCAGGACAGACAATCAAACAGTGAATTTCGTCTTCTACAAAGTTTAACGTACACTTTTCACATATTCTATTTGGAGCAGGAATTATTGGTTTATGGTGTCGACCTGTTTCAATCTTCAGGCTATGTGAACTTGTCCTAAATCTAGCTATTTTAGTTAACACTTTGCGAATTTGTTGCAATTCAAGATAAGGTTCTATTCTACAATCAGTTTTAAATAGTTTATATGTCCTAAGTTTTGGTTGTTGTGAACTGTCATTTATTGCATTTATAAGTCGCTCATGTTCGGCTTCATAGAGTCTTAGTTTCACTGTGTTAGAGATATTATCAATGTCAAAGTTTCTGAGGTTACTAATATCATATTCAATGTTGCACTTATTTAATACATGACAATACACCAACCAACCAAACATGTCAGTGATAGAATTTACATGGCCTTTGAATGAATTACCTCAGCTTGCACATTACTATGGTCCAAATATGGCCAGCACATCTTTTTCCAATTCGCTAACCACTTCTTTCAAAAAGATGACCTTTCAAAAAGTTTTGAACTTACTACATCAGCCACATAAAGTGTTCATCTTATAAATATGAAAAATTAACCAAAATATATTCAGTGGAACAGTTTCAAATCAGCATTTGAATATCAGTACCGGTGTTGGCAAATTTTTGATGTCGCCATAGATATTGGCAGGAATGCCCTCAGCTAATGTTGCAAAAAAGTAATCCATATGAGGAAAAAAAGATTACAATTAATGCAACAAAGAATACAATCCACACAAATATTGGGTTTGTTTAAATTTTTTATTAATTGACTTGAACTAATTTATTTATTTATTAGTTCAATTACAAATTTCTCAGTTGGCGCATTAAGTACCCTAAAGTGTAATTGTTTTTTGTTGAAAAAAAAATCAATTCGCTAACCACTTCTTTCAAAAAGATGACCTTTCAAAAAGTTTTGAACTTACTACATCAGCCACATAAAGTGTTCGTCTTATAAATATGAAAAATTAACCAAAATATATTGAGTGGAACAGTTTCAAATCAGCATTTGAATATCAGTACCGGTGTTGGCAAATTTTTGATGTCGCCATAGATATTGGCAGGAATGCCCTCAGCTAATGTTGCAAAAAAGTAATCCATATGAGGAAAAAAAGATTACAATAAATGCAACAAAGAATACAATCCACACAAATATTGGGTTTGTTTAAATTTTTTATTAATTGACCTAGAAATAATTTATTTATTTATTAGTTCAATTACAAATTTCTCAGTTGGCGCATTAAGTTCCCTTAAGTGTAATTGTTTTTTGTTGAAAAAACAATCAACAAACATAATTTCATATCAAAGTAATGCTTATGTAATACTTCGGCAGCCATTTCCCCCAGGCCTCTATGCCTTCTCCCTTGCCCCCCTGACAAACATTCAACTATTAGATATTCATTTGATATGGAGTGAAGGGGCAGGGGAATGACTGGTGGGGCATTGGGGGCCTTCAGCAACAATTTCCCCTGGCCTCAATGTTCTCCTTTGCCCCCTGTCCAAATCTTCATATTGTACAGTTAAATCAGTCCAACTTACTCAATTTAAGTCATCCTTGTTATTATAAAACCAAAAAATTAAGTTGAACTACTACTAAAACTAACATCCTGCTGCAGCACTGTAGTGGCCCCTTCACCCCCGAGAATGTCAATTTTTTCTAAAAGGCTACTGAGAACAAACCTATCTTAAAACTTTCAACTTTGAAGTGCTCCGGTCAGGAATCGAACTCAGGAACATGTGATTGGGAGGCAAGAATGCTTTACAATACACCAACCAACCAAACATGTCAGTGATAGAATTTACATGGCCTTTGAATGAATTACCTCAGCTTGCACATTACTATGGTCCAAATATGGCCAGCACATCTTTTTCCAATTCGCTAACCACTTCTTTCAAAAAGATGACCTTTCAAAAAGTTTTGAACTTACTACATCAGCCACATAAAGTGTTCGTCTTATAAATATGAAAAATTAACCAAAATATATTGAGTGGAACAGTTTCAAATCAGCATTTGAATATCAGTACCGGTGTTGGCAAATTTTTGATGTCGCCATAGATATTGGCAGGAATGCCCTCAGCTAATGTTGCAAAAAAGTAATCCATATGAGGAAAAAAAGATTACAATAAATGCAACAAAGAATACAATCCACACAAATATTGGGTTTGTTTAAATTTTTTATTAATTGACCTAGAACTAATTTATTTTTTTATTAGTTCAATTACAAATTTCTCAGTTGGCGCATTAAGTACCCTAAAGTGTAATTGTTTTTTGTTGAAAAAACAATCAACAAACATAATTTCATATCAAAGTAATGCTTATGTAATACTTCGGCAGCCATTTCCCCCAGGCCTCTATGCCTTCTCCCTTGCCCCCCTGACAAACATTCAACTATTAGATATTCATTTGATATGGAGTGAAGGGGCAGGGGGATGACTGGTGGGGCATTGGGGGCCTTCAAGCAAACATTTCCCCCAGGCCTCAACATTCTCCTTTGCCCCCTGTCCAAATCTTCATATTGTACAGTTAAATCAGCCCAACTTACTCAATTTAAGTCATCCTTGTTATCATAAAACCAAAAAATTAAGTTGAACTACTACTAAAACTAACATCCTGCTGCAGCACTGTAGTGGCCCCTTCACCCCCGAGAATGTCAATTTTTTCTAAAAGGCTACTGAGAACAAACCTATCTTAAAACTTTCAACTTTGAAGTGCTCCGGTCAGGAATCGAACTCAGGAACATGCGATTGGGAGGCAAGAATGCTTTACAATACACCAACCAGCCAAACATGTCAGTGATAGAATTTACATGGCCTTTGAATGAATTACCTCAGCTTGCACATTACTATGGTCCAAATATGGCCAGCACATCTTTTTCCAATTCGCTAACCACTTCTTTCAAAAAGATGACCTTTCAAAAAGTTTTGAACTTACTACATCAGCCACATAAAGTGTTCATCTGATAAATATGAAAAATTAACCAAAATATATTGAGTGGAACAGTTTCAAATCAGCATTTGAATATCAGTACCGGTGTTGGCAAATTTTTGATGTCGCCATAGATATTGGCAGGAATGCCCTCAGCTAATGTTGCAAAAAAGTAATCCATATGAGGAAAAAAAGATTACAATTAATGCAACAAAGAATACAATCCACACAAATATTGGGTTTGTTTAAATTTTTTATTAATTGACCTAGAACTAATTTATTTATTTATTAGTTCAATTACAAATTTCTCAGTTGGCGCATTAAGTACCCTAAAGTGTAATTGTTTTTTGTTGAAAAAACAATCAACAAACATAATTTCATATCAAAGTAATGCTTATGTAATACTTCGGCAGCCATTTCCCCCAGGCCTCTATGCCTTCTCCCTTGCCCCCCTGACAAACATTCAACTATTAGATATTCATTTGATATGGAGTGAAGGGGCAGGGGGACGACTGGTGGGGCATTGGGGGCCTTCAGCAAACATTTCCCCCTGGCCTCAACGTTCTCCTTTGCCCCCTGTCCAAATCTTCATATTGTACAGTTAAATCAGCCCAACTTACTCAATTTAAGTCATCCTTGTTATTATAAAACCAAAAAATTAAGTTGAACTACTACTACAACTAACATCCTGCTGCAGCACTGTAGTGGCCCCTTCACCCCCGAGAATGTCAATTTTTTCTAAAAGGCTACTGAGAACAAACCTATCTTAAAACTTTCAACTTTGAAGTGCTCCGGTCAGGAATCGAACTCAGGAACATGTGATTGGGAGGCAAGAATGCTTTACAATACACCAACCAACCAAACATGTCAGTGATAGAATTTACATGGCCTTTGAATGAATTACCTCAGCTTGCACATTACTATGGTCCAAATATGGCCAGTACATCTTTTTCCAATTCGCTAACCACTTCTTTCAAAAAGATGACCTTTCAAAAAGTTTTGAACTTACTACATCAGCCACATAAAGTGTTCGTCTTATAAATATGAAAAATTAACCAAAATATATTGAGTGGAACAGTTTCAAATCAGCATTTGAATATCAGTACCGGTGTTGGCAAATTTTTGATGTCGCCATAGATATTGGCAGGAATGCCCTCAGCTAATGTTGCAAAAAAGTAATCCATATGAGGAAAAAAAGATTACAATAAATGCAACAAAGAATACAATCCACACAAATATTGGGTTTGTTTAAATTTTTTATTAATTGACCTAGAAATAATTTATTTATTTATTAGTTCAATTACAAATTTCTCAGTTGGCGCATTAAGTTCCCTTAAGTGTAATTGTTTTTTGTTGAAAAAACAATCAACAAACATAATTTCATATCAAAGTAATGCTTATGTAATACTTCGGCAGCCATTTCCCCCAGGCCTCTATGCCTTCTCCCTTGCCCCCCTGACAAACATTCAACTATTAGATATTCATTTGATATGGAGTGAAGGGGCAGGGGAATGACTGGTGGGGCATTGGGGGCCTTCAGCAACAATTTCCCCTGGCCTCAATGTTCTCCTTTGCCCCCTGTCCAAATCTTCATATTGTACAGTTAAATCAGTCCAACTTACTCAATTTAAGTCATCCTTGTTATTATAAAACCAAAAAATTAAGTTGAACTACTACTACAACTAACATCCTGCTGCAGCACTGTAGTGGCCCCTTCACCCCCGAGAATGTCAATTTTTTCTAAAAGGCTACTGAGAACAAACCTATCTTAAAACTTTCAACTTTGAAGTGCTCCGGTCAGGAATCGAACTCAGGAACATGTGATTGGGAGGCAAGAATGCTTTACAATACACCAACCAACCAAACATGTCAGTGATAGAATTTACATGGCCTTTCAATGAATTACCTCAGCTTGCACATTACTATGGTCCAAATATGGCCAGCACATCTTTTTCCAATTCGCTAACCACTTCTTTCAAAAAGATGACCTTTTAAAAAGTTTTGAACTTACTACATCAGCTACATAAAGCGTTCGTCTTACCAATATGAAATGTTAACCAAAATATATTGAGTGGAACAGTTTCAAATCAGCATTTGAATATCATTACCGGTTTTGGCAAATTTTTGATGTCGCCATAGATATTGGCAGGAATGCCCTCAGCTAATGTTGCAAAAAAGTAATCCATATGAGGAAAAAAAGATTACAATAATGCAACAAAGAATACAATCCACACAAATATTGGGTTTGTTTAAATTTTTTATTAATTGACCTAGAACTAATTTATTTATTTATTAGTTCAATTACAAATTTCTCAGTTGGCGCATTAAGTACCCTTAAGTGTAATTGTTTTTTGTTGAAAAAACAATCAACAAACATAATTTCATATCAAAGTAATGCTTATGTAATACTTCGGCAGCCATTTCCCCCAGGCCTCTATGCCTTCTCCCTTGCCCCCCTGACAAACATTCAACTATTAGATATTCATTTGATATGGAGTGAAGGGGCAGGGGGACGACTGGTGGGGCATTGGGGGCCTTCAGCAACAATTTCCCTCTGGCCTCAACGTTCTCCTTTGCCCCCTGTCCAAATCTTCATATTGTACAGTTAAATCAGCCCAACTTACTCAATTTAAGTCATCCTTGTTATTATAAAACCAAAAAATTAAGTTGAACTACTACTACAACTAACATCCTGCTGCAGCACTGTAGTGGCCCCTTCACCCCCGAGAATGTCAATTTTTTCTAAAAGGCTACTGAGAACAAACCTTTCTTAAAACTTACAACTTTGAAGTGCTCCGGTCAGGAATCAAACTCAGGAACATGTTATTGGGAGGCAAGAATGCTTTACAATACACCAACCAACCAAACATGTCAGTGATAGAATTTACATGGCCTTTGAATGAATTACCTCAGCTTGCACATTACTATGGTCCAAATATGGCCAGCACATCTTTTTCCAATTCGCTAACCACTTCTTTCAAAAAGATGACCTTTCAAAAAGTTTTGAACTTACTACATCAGCCACATAAAGTGTTCATCTTATAAATATGAAAAATTAACCAAAATATATTGAGTGGAACAGTTTCAAATCAGCATTTGAATATCAGTACCGGTGTTGGCAAATTTTTGATGTCGCCATAGATATTGGCAGGAATGCCCTCAGTTAATGTTGCAAAAAAGTAATCCATATGAGGAAAAAAAGATTACAATAATGCAACAAAGAATACAATCCACACAAATATTGGGTTTGTTTAAATTTTTTATTAATTGACCTAGAACTAATTTATTTATTTATTAGTTCAATTACAAATTTCTCAGTTGGCGCATTAAGTACCCTAAAGTGTAATTGTTTTTTGTTGAAAAAACAATCAACAAACATAATTTCATATCAAAGTAATGCTTATGTAATACTTCGGCAGCCATTTCCCCCAGGCCTCTATGCCTTCTCCCTTGCCCCCCTGACAAACATTCAACTATTAGATATTCATTTGATATGGAGTGAAGGGGCAGGGGGATGACTGGTGGGGCATTGGGGGCCTTCAAGCAAACATTTCCCCCAGGCCTCAACATTCTCCTTTGCCCCCTGTCCAAATCTTCATATTGTACAGTTAAATCAGCCCAACTTACTCAATTTAAGTCATCCTTGTTATCATAAAACCATAAAATTAAGTTGAACTACTACTAAAACTAACATCCTGCTGCAGCACTGTAGTGGCCCCTTCACCCCCGAGAATGTCAATTTTTTCTAAAAGGCTACTGAGAACAAACCTATCTTAAAACTTTCAACTTTGAAGTGCTCCGGTCAGGAATCGAACTCAGGAACATGCGATTGGGAGGCAAGAATGCTTTACAATACACCAACCAGCCAAACATGTCAGTGATAGAATTTACATGGCCTTTGAATGAATTACCTCAGCTTGCACATTACTATGGTCCAAATATGGCCAGCACATCTTTTTCCAATTCGCTAACCACTTCTTTCAAAAAGATGACCTTTCAAAAAGTTTTGAACTTACTACATCAGCCACATAAAGTGTTCATCTTATAAATATGAAAAATTAACCAAAATATATTGAGTGGAACAGTTTCAAATCAGCATTTGAATATCAGTACCGGTGTTGGCAAATTTTTGATGTCGCCATAGATATTGGCAGGAATGCCCTCAGCTAATGTTGCAAAAAAGTAATCCATATGAGGAAAAAAAGATTACAATTAATGCAACAAAGAATACAATCCACACAAATATTGGGTTTGTTTAAATTTTTTATTAATTGACCTAGAACTAATTTATTTATTTATTAGTTCAATTACAAATTTCTCAGTTGGCGCATTAAGTGCCCTAAAGTGTAATTGTTTTTTGTTGAAAAAACAATCAACAAACATAATTTCATATCAAAGTAATGCTTATGTAATACTTCGGCAGCCATTTCCCCCAGGCCTCTATGCCTTCTCCCTTGCCCCCCTGACAAACATTCAACTATTAGATATTCATTTGATATGGAGTGAAGGGGCAGGGGGACGACTGGTGGGGCATTGGGGGCCTTCAGCAAACATTTCCCCCTGGCCTCAACGTTCTCCTTTGCCCCCTGTCCAAATCTTCATATTGTACAGTTAAATCAGCCCAACTTACTCAATTTAAGTCATCCTTGTTATTATAAAACCAAAAAATTAAGTTGAACTACTACTACAACTAACATCCTGCTGCAGCACTGTAGTGGCCCCTTCACCCCCGAGAATGTCAATTTTTTCTAAAAGGCTACTGAGAACAAACCTATCTTAAAACTTTCAACTTTGAAGTGCTCCGGTCAGGAATCGAACTCAGGAACATGTGATTGGGAGGCAAGAATGCTTTACAATACACCAACCAACCAAACATGTCAGTGATAGAATTTACATGGCCTTTGAATGAATTACCTCAGCTTGCACATTACTATGGTCCAAATATGGCCAGCACATCTTTTTCCAATTCGCTAACCACTTCTTTCAAAAAGATGACCTTTCAAAAAGTTTTGAACTTACTACATCAGCCACATAAAGTGTTCGTCTTATAAATATGAAAAATTAACCAAAATATATTGAGTGGAACAGTTTCAAATCAGCATTTGAATATCAGTACCGGTGTTGGCAAATTTTTGATGTCGCCATAGATATTGGCAGGAATGCCCTCAGCTAATGTTGCAAAAAAGTAATCCATATGAGGAAAAAAAGATTACAATAAATGCAACAAAGAATACAATCCACACAAATATTGGGTTTGTTTAAATTTTTTATTAATTGACCTAGAAATAATTTATTTATTTATTAGTTCAATTACAAATTTCTCAGTTGGCGCATTAAGTTCCCTTAAGTGTAATTGTTTTTTGTTGAAAAAACAATCAACAAACATAATTTCATATCAAAGTAATGCTTATGTAATACTTCGGCAGCCATTTCCCCCAGGCCTCTATGCCTTCTCCCTTGCCCCCCTGACAAACATTCAACTATTAGATATTCATTTGATATGGAGTGAAGGGGCAGGGGAATGACTGGTGGGGCATTGGGGGCCTTCAGCAACAATTTCCCCTGGCCTCAATGTTCTCCTTTGCCCCCTGTCCAAATCTTCATATTGTACAGTTAAATCAGTCCAACTTACTCAATTTAAGTCATCCTTGTTATTATAAAACCAAAAAATTAAGTTGAACTACTACTAAAACTAACATCCTGCTGCAGCACTGTAGTGGCCCCTTCACCCCCGAGAATGTCAATTTTTTCTAAAAGGCTACTGAGAACAAACCTATCTTAAAACTTTCAACTTTGAAGTGCTCCGGTCAGGAATCGAACTCAGGAACATGTGATTGGGAGGCAAGATTGCTTTACAATACACCAACCAACCAAACATGTCAGTGATAGAATTTACATGGCCTTTCAATGAATTACCTCAGCTTGCACATTACTATGGTCCAAATATGGCCAGCACATCTTTTTCCAATTCGCTAACCACTTCTTTCAAAAAGATGACCTTTTAAAAAGTTTTGAACTTACTACATCAGCTACATAAAGCGTTCGTCTTACCAATATGAAATGTTAACCAAAATATATTGAGTGGAACAGTTTCAAATCAGCATTTGAATATCAGTACCGGTGTTGGCAAATTTTTGATGTCGCCATAGATATTGGCAGGAATGCCCTCAGCTAATGTTGCAAAAAAGTAATCCATATGAGGAAAAAAAGATTACAATAAATGCAACAAAGAATACAATCCACACAAATATTGGGTTTGTTTAATTTTTTTATTAATTGACCTAGAAATAATTTATTTATTTATTAGTTCAATTACAAATTTCTCAGTTGGCGCATTAAGTTCCCTTAAGTGTAATTGTTTTTTGTTGAAAAAACAATCAACAAACATAATTTCATATCAAAGTAATGCTTATGTAATACTTCGGCAGCCATTTCCCCCAGGCCTCTATGCCTTCTCCCTTGCCCCCCTGACAAACATTCAACTATTAGATATTCATTTGATATGGAGTGAAGGGGCAGGGGAATGACTGGTGGGGCATTGGGGGCCTTCAGCAACAATTTCCCCTGGCCTCAATGTTCTCCTTTGCCCCCTGTCCAAATCTTCATATTGTACAGTTAAATCAGCCCAACTTACTCAATTTAAGTCATCCTTGTTATTATAAAACCAAAAAATTAGGTTGAACTACTACTACAACTAACATCCTGCTGCAGCACTGTAGTGGCCCCTTCACCCCCGAGAATGTCAATTTTTTCTAAAAGGCTACTGAGAACAAACCTATCTTAAAACTTTCAACTTTGAAGTGCTCCGGTCAGGAATCGAACTCAGGAACATGCGATTGGGAGGCAAGAATGCTTTACAATACACCAACCAGCCAAACATGTCAGTGATAGAATTTACATGGCCTTTGAATGAATTACCTCAGCTTGCACATTACTATGGTCCAAATATGGCCAGCACATCTTTTTCCAATTCGCTAACCACTTCTTTCAAAAAGATGACCTTTCAAAAAGTTTTGAACTTACTACATCAGCCACATAAAGTGTTCATCTTATAAATATGAAAAATTAACCAAGATATATTGAGTGGAACAGTTTCAAATCAGCATTTGAATATCAGTACCGGTGTTGGCAAATTTTTGATGTCGCCATTGATATTGGCAGAAATGCCCTCAGCTAATGTTGCAAAAAAGTAATCCATATGAGGAAAAAAAGATTACAATAATGCAACAAAGAATACAATCCACACAAATATTGGGTTTGTTTAAATTTTTTATTAATTGACCTAGAACTAATTTATTTATTTATTAGTTCAATTACAAATTTCTCAGTTGGCGCATTAAGTACCCTAAAGTGTAATTGTTTTTTGTTGAAAAAACAATCAACAAACATAATTTCATATCAAAGTAATGCTTATGTAATACTTCGGCAGCCATTTCCCCCAGGCCTCTATGCCTTCTCCCTTGCCCCCCTGACAAACATTCAACTATTAGATATTCATTTGATATGGAGTGAAGGGGCAGGGGGACGACTGGTGGGGCATTGGGGGCCTTCAGCAAACATTTCCCCCTGGCCTCAACGTTCTCCTTTGCCCCCTGTCCAAATCTTCATATTGTACAGTTAAATCAGCCCAACTTACTCAATTTAAGTCATCCTTGTTATTATAAAACCAAAAAATTAAGTTGAACTACTACTACAACTAACATCCTGCTGCAGCACTGTAGTGGCCCCTTCACCCCCGAGAATGTCAATTTTTTCTAAAAGGCTACTGAGAACAAACCTATCTTAAAACTTTCAACTTTGAAGTGCTCCGGTCAGGAATCGAACTCAGGAACATGTGATTGGGAGGCAAGAATGCTTTACAATACACCAACCAACCAAACATGTCAGTGATAGAATTTACATGGCCTTTGAATGAATTACCTCAGCTTGCACATTACTATGGTCCAAATATGGCCAGCACATCTTTTTCCAATTCGCTAACCACTTCTTTCAAAAAGATGACCTTTCAAAAAGTTTTGAACTTACTACATCAGCCACATAAAGTGTTCATCTTATAAATATGAAAAATTAACCAAAATATATTGAGTGGAACAGTTTCAAATCAGCATTTGAATATCAGTACCGGTGTTGGCAAATTTTTGATGTTGCCATAGATATTGGCAGGAATGCCCTCAGCTAATGTTGCAAAAAGTAATCCATATGAGGAAAAAAAGATTACAATTAATGCAACAAAGAATACAATCCACACAAATATTGGGTTTGTTTCAATTTTTTTTAATTGACCTAGAACTAATTTCTTAATTTCCTAATTCAATTACAAATTTCTCAGTTGGCGCATTAAGTACCCATAGGTGTAATTGTTTTTTGTTGAAAAAACAATCAACAAACATAATTTCATATCAAAGTAATGCTTATGTACTACTTCGGCAGCCATTTCCCCCAGGCCTCTATGCCTTCTCCCTTGCCCCCCTGACAAACATTCAATTATTAGATATTCATGTTATATTTAGTGAAGGGGCAGGGGGATGACTGGTGGGGCATTGGGGGCCTTCAGCAACAATTTCCCCTGGCCCAAACTCCTTCTCCCTTGCCCCTCTGGTAAACATTCAACAATTAGATATTCATTTGATATTAGGTCAAGGGGGGCATAGGGATGATAGTTAGGCCATTGGGGGGCCATGGTGACCCTCTCCCCCAGGCACTCACCCTTCTCCCTTGCCCCCCTGGCAATCTTCAACCGTTTGATATACATTTCATATTCGGTCAAGGGGGCAGGAGGGGCCACGGTGACCCTTTCCCCCAGGCACTGACCCTTCTCCCTTGCCCCCCCCCCCTGGCGAATATTCAATCATTGAATATTAAATTAACTTTCCTGTTCGTTGAATATTCAACGAATCCAATATCAAATGAACTTGATATTCATTTGATATTTGGTCAAGGGGGGCAGGGGGATGATAGTTAGGCCATTGGGGGGCCGCAGTGACCCTCTCCCCCAGGCACCGACCCTTCTTCATTGCTCCCCTGGTGAATCTTCAATGTTTTCCTCCTGGCCCAAACTCCTTCTCCCTGCCCCTCTGGTAAACATTCAATAATTAGACATTCATTTGATGTTGGGTGAAGGGGGCAGGGGATGACTGGTGGGGCATTGGGGACCTTCGGCAAACATTTCCCCTAGGCCTCAACCTTGTTCTCCTTTGCCCCCTGTCCAAATTTTCATATTCTACAGTTTAAGTCAGCCCAGCTTACTCAAATTAAGTCATCCTTGTTACCATAACACAAAAAAATTAAGTTGAACTACTACCAGAACAAACATCCTGCTGCAGCACTGTAGTGGACCCGTCACCCCTGAGACTGTCAATTTTTTCTAAGAGGCTACTGAGAACAAACCTATCTTAAAACTTTCAACTTTGAAGTGCTCCGGTCAGGAATCGAACTCAGGAACATGTGATTGGGAGGCAAGAATGCTTTACAATACACCAACCAACCAAACATGTCAGTGATAGAATTTACATGGCCTTTGAATGAATTACCTCAGCTTGCACATTACTATGGTCCAAATATGGCCAGCACATCTTTTTCCAATTGGCTAACAACTTCTTTCAAAAAGATGACTTTTCAAAAAGTTTTGAACTTTCTTCATCAGCCACATAAAGCGTTCGTCTTACCAATATGAAAAGTTAACCAAAATATATTGAGTGGAACAGTTTCAAATCAGCATTTGAATATCAGTACCGGTTTTGGCAAATTTTTGATGTTGCCATAGATATTGGCAGGAATGCCCTCAGCTAATGTTGCAAAAAGTAATCCATATGAGGAAAAAAAGATTACAATTAATGCAACAAAGAATACAATCCACACAAATATTGGGTTTGTTTCAATTTTTTTTAATTGACCTAGAACTAATTTCTTAATTTCCTAATTCAATTACAAATTTCTCAGTTGGCGCATTAAGTACCCATAGGTGTAATTGTTTTTTGTTGAAAAAAACATCAACAAACATAATTTCATATCAAAGTAATGCTTATGTACTACTTCGGCAGCCATTTCCCCCAGGCCTCTATGCCTTCTCCCTTGCCCCCCTGAC
The DNA here is from genome assembly GCA_932294295.1 of Alitta virens. Classification (NCBI taxonomy): domain Eukaryota; kingdom Metazoa; phylum Annelida; class Polychaeta; order Phyllodocida; family Nereididae; genus Alitta; species Alitta virens. Next base: position 22,289,910 of record OW028578.1, on the reverse strand, counting down.
AAACATTAAATTATTAGATATTCATTTGATATGGAGTGAAGGGGCAGGGGGATGACTGGTGGGGCATTGGGGGCCTTCAGCAACAATTTTCCCCTGGCCCAAACTCCTTCTCTCTTGCCCCTATGGTAAACATTCAACAATTAGATATTCATTTGATATTAGGTCAAGGGGGGCATAGGGATGATAGTTAGGCCATTGGGGGGCCACGGTGACCCTCTCCCCCAGGCACCGACCCTTCTCCCTTGCCCCCCTGGCAATCTTCAACCGTTTGATATACATTTCATATTCGGTCAAGGGGGCAGGAGGGGCCACGGTGACCCTTTCCCCCAGGCACTGACCCTTCTCCCTTGCCCCCCCCCTGGCGAATATTCAATCATTGAATATTAAATTAACTTTCCTGTTCGTTGAATATTCAACGAATCCAATATCAAATGAACTTGATATTCATTTGATATTTGGTCAAGGGGGGCAGGGGGATGATAGTTAGGCCATTGGGGGGCCGCAGTGACCCTCTCCCCCAGGCACCGACCCTTCTTCATTGCCCCCCTGGTGAATCTTCAATGTTTTCCTCCTGGCCCAAACTCCTTCTCCCTGCCCCTCTGGTAAACATTCAATAATTAGACATTCATTTGATGTTGGGTGAAGGGGGCAGGGGATGACTGGTGGGGCATTGGGGACCTTCGGCAAACATTTCCCCTAGGCCTCAACCTTGTTCTCCTTTGCCCCCTGTCCAAATTTTCATATTCTACAGTTTAAGTCAGCCCAGCTTACTCAAATTAAGTCATCCTTGTTACCATAACACAAAAAAATTAAGTTGAACTACTACCAGAACAAACATCCTGCTGCAGCACTGTAGTGGACCCGTCACCCCTGAGACTGTCAATTTTTTCTAAGAGGCTACTGAGAACAAACCTATCTTAAAACTTTCAACTTTGAAGTGCTCCGGTCAGGAATCGAACTCAGGAACATGTGATTGGGAGGCAAGAATGCTTTACAATACACCAACCAACCAAACATGTCAGTGATAGAATTTACATGGCCTTTGAATGAATTACCTCAGCTTGCACATTACTATGGTCCAAATATGGCCAGCACATCTTTTTCCAATTGGCTAACAACTTCTTTCAAAAAGATGACTTTTCAAAAAGTTTTGAACTTTCTTCATCAGCCACATAAAGCGTTCGTCTTACCAATATGAAAAGTTAACCAAAATATATTGAGTGGAACAGTTTCAAATCAGCATTTGAATATCAGTACCGGTTTTGGCAAATTTTTGATGTTGCCATAGATATTGGCAGGAATGCCCTCAGCTAATGTTGCAAAAAGTAATCCATATGAGGAAAAAAAGATTACAATTAATGCAACAAAGAATACAATCCACACAAATATTGGGTTTGTTTCAATTTTTTTTAATTGACCTAGAACTAATTTCTTAATTTCCTAATTCAATTACAAATTTCTCAGTTGGCGCATTAAGTACCCATAGGTGTAATTGTTTTTTGTTGAAAAAAACATCAACAAACATAATTTCATATCAAAGTAATGCTTATGTACTACTTCGGCAGCCATTTCCCCCAGGCCTCTATGCCTTCTCCCTTGCCCCCCTGACAAACATTAAATTATTAGATATTCATTTGATATGGAGTGAAGGGGCAGGGGGATGACTGGTGGGGCATTGGGGGCCTTCAGCAACAATTTTCCCCTGGCCCAAACTCCTTCTCTCTTGCCCCTATGGTAAACATTCAACAATTAGATATTCATTTGATATTAGGTCAAGGGGGGCATAGGGATGATAGTTAGGCCATTGGGGGGCCACGGTGACCCTCTCCCCCAGGCACCGACCCTTCTCCCTTGCCCCCCTGGCAATCTTCAACCGTTTGATATACATTTCATATTCGGTCAAGGGGGCAGGAGGGGCCACGGTGACCCTTTCCCCCAGGCACTGACCCTTCTCCCTTGCCCCCCCCCCCTGGCGAATATTCAATCATTGAATATTAAATTAACTTTCCTGTTCGTTGAATATTCAACGAATCCAATATCAAATGAACTTGATATTCATTTGATATTTGGTCAAGGGGGGCAGGGGGATGATAGTTAGGCCATTGGGGGGCCGCAGTGACCCTCTCCCCCAGGCACCGACCCTTCTTCATTGCCCCCCTGGTGAATCTTCAATGTTTTCCTCCTGGCCCAAACTCCTTCTCCCTGCCCCTCTGGTAAACATTCAATAATTAGACATTCATTTGATGTTGGGTGAAGGGGGCAGGGGATGACTGGTGGGGCATTGGGGACCTTCGGCAAACATTTCCCCTAGGCCTCAACCTTGTTCTCCTTTGCCCCCTGTCCAAATTTTCATATTCTACAGTTTAAGTCAGCCCAGCTTACTCAAATTAAGTCATCCTTGTTACCATAACACAAAAAAATTAAGTTGAACTACTACCAGAACAAACATCCTGCTGCAGCACTGTAGTGGACCCGTCACCCCTGAGACTGTCAATTTTTTCTAAGAGGCTACTGAGAACAAACCTATCTTAAAACTTTCAACTTTGAAGTGCTCCGGTCAGGAATCGAACTCAGGAACATGTGATTGGGAGGCAAGAATGCTTTACAATACACCAACCAACCAAACATGTCAGTGATAGAATTTACATGGCCTTTGAATGAATTACCTCAGCTTGCACATTACTATGGTCCAAATATGGCCAGCACATCTTTTTCCAATTGGCTAACAACTTCTTTCAAAAAGATGACTTTTCAAAAAGTTTTGAACTTTCTTCATCAGCCACATAAAGCGTTTGTCTTACCAATATGAAAAGTTAACCAAAATCTATTGAGTGGAACAGTTTCAAATCAGCATTTGAATATCAGTACCGGTTTTGGCAAATTTTTGATGTTGCCATAGATATTGGCAGGAATGCCCTCAGCTAATGTTGCAAAAAGTAATCCATATGAGGAAAAAAACATTACAATTAATGCAACAAAGAATACAATCCACACAAATATTGGGTTTGTTTCAATTTTTTTTAATTGACCTAGAACTAATTTCTTAATTTCCTAATTCAATTACAAATTTCTCAGTTGGCGCATTAAGTACCCATAGGTGTAATTGTTTTTTGTTGAAAAAACAATCAACAAACATAATTTCATATCAAAGTAATGCTTATGTACTACTTCGGCAGCCATTTCCCCCAGGCCTCTATGCCTTCTCCCTTGCCCCCCTGACAAACATTCAATTATTAGATATTCATTTGATATGGAGTGAAGGGGCAGGGGGATGACTGGTGGGGCATTGGGGGCCTTCAGCAACAATTTCCCCCTGGCCCAAACTCCTTCTCCCTTGCCCCTCTGGTAAACATTCAACAATTAGATATTCATTTGATATTAGGTCAAGGGGGGCATAGGGATGATAGTTAGGCCATTGGGGGGCCACGGTGACCCTCTCCCCCAGGCACTGACCCTTCTCCCTTGCCCCCCCCCCCTGGCGAATATTCAATCATTGAATATTAAATTAACTTTCCTGTTCGTTGAATATTCAACGAATCCAATATCAAATGAACTTGATATTCATTTGATATTTGGTCAAGGGGGGCAGGGGGATGATAGTTAGGCCATTGGGGGGCCGCAGTGACCCTCTCCCCCAGGCACCGACCCTTCTTCATTGCCCCCATGGTGAATCTTCAATGTTTTCCTCCTGGCCCAAACTCCTTCTCCCTGCCCCTCTGGTAAACATTCAATAATTAGACATTCATTTGATGTTGGGTGAAGGGGGCAGGGGATGACTGGTGGGGCATTGGGGACCTTCGGCAAACATTTCCCCTAGGCCTCAACCTTGTTCTCCTTTGCCCCCTGTCCAAATTTTCATATTCTACAGTTTAAGTCAGCCCAGCTTACTCAAATTAAGTCATCCTTGTTACCATAACACAAAAAAATTAAGTTGAACTACTACCAGAACAAACATCCTGCTGCAGCACTGTAGTGGACCCGTCACCCCTGAGACTGTCAATTTTTTCTAAGAGGCTACTAAGAACAAACCTATCTTAAAACCTTCAACTTTGAAGTGCTCCGGTCAGGAATCGAACTCAGGAACATGTGATTGGGAGGCAAGAATGCTTTACAATACACCAACCAACCAAACATGTCACTGATAGAATTTACATGGCCTTTGAATGAATTACCTCAGCTTGCACATTACTATGGTCCAAATATGGCCAGCACATCTTTTTCCAATTGGCTAACAACTTCTTTCAAAAAGATGACTTTTCAAAAAGTTTTGAACTTTCTTCATCAGCCACATAAAGCGTTTGTCTTACCAATATGAAAAGTTAACCAAAATCTATTGAGTGGAACAGTTTCAAATCAGCATTTGAATATCAGTACCGGTTTTGGCAAATTTTTGATGTTGCCATAGATATTGGCAGGAATGCCCTCAGCTAATGTTGCAAAAAGTAATCCATATGAGGAAAAAAACATTACAATTAATGCAACAAAGAATACAATCCACACAAATATTGGGTTTGTTTCAATTTTTTTTAATTGACCTAGAACTAATTTCTTAATTTCCTAATTCAATTACAAATTTCTCAGTTGGGGCATTAAGTACCCATAGGTGTAATTGTTTTTTGTTGAAAAAACAATCAACAAACATAATTTCATATCAAAGTAATGCTTATGTACTACTTCGGCAGCCATTTCCCCCAGGCCTCTATGCCTTCTCCCTTGCCCCCCTGACAAACATTCAATTATTAGATATTCATTTGATATGGAGTGAAGGGGCAGGGGGATGACTGGTGGGGCATTGGGGGCCTTCAGCAACAATTTCCCCCTGGCCCAAACTCCTTCTCCCTTGCCCCTCTGGTAAACATTCAACAATTAGATATTCATTTGATATTAGGTCAAGGGGGGCATAGGGATGATAGTTAGGCCATTGGGGGGCCACGGTGACCCTCTCCCCCAGGCACTGACCCTTCTCCCTTGCCCCCCCCCCCTGGCGAATATTCAATCATTGAATATTAAATTAACTTTCCTGTTCGTTGAATATTCAACGAATCCAATATCAAATGAACTTGATATTCATTTGATATTTGGTCAAGGGTGGCAGGGGGGTGATAGTTAGGCCATTGGGGGGCCGCAGTGACCCTCTCCCCCAGGCACCGACCCTTCTTCATTGCCCCCATGGTGAATCTTCAATGTTTTCCTCCTGGCCCAAACTCCTTCTCCCTGCCCCTCTGGTAAACATTCAATAATTAGACATTCATTTGATGTTGGGTGAAGGGGGCAGGGGATGACTGGTGGGGCATTGGGGACCTTCGGCAAACATTTCCCCTAGGCCTCAACCTTGTTCTCCTTTGCCCCCTGTCCAAATTTTCATATTCTACAGTTTAAGTCAGCCCAGCTTACTCAAATTAAGTCATCCTTGTTACCATAACACAAAAAAATTAAGTTGAACTACTACCAGAACAAACATCCTGCTGCAGCACTGTAGTGGACCCGTCACCCCTGAGACTGTCAATTTTTTCTAAGAGGCTACTAAGAACAAACCTATCTTAAAACCTTCAACTTTGAAGTGCTCCGGTCAGGAATCGAACTCAGGAACATGTGATTGGGAGGCAAGAATGCTTTACAATACACCAACCAACCAAACATGTCACTGATAGAATTTACATGGCCTTTGAATGAATTACCTCAGCTTGCACATTACTATGGTCCAAATATGGCCAGCACATCTTTTTCCAATTGGCTAACAACTTCTTTCAAAAAGATGACTTTTCAAAAAGTTTTGAACTTTCTTCATCAGCCACATAAAGCGTTTGTCTTACCAATATGAAAAGTTAACCAAAATCTATTGAGTGGAACAGTTTCAAATCAGCATTTGAATATCAGTACCGGTTTTGGCAAATTTTTGATGTTGCCATAGATATTGGCAGGAATGCCCTCAGCTAATGTTGCAAAAAGTAATCCATATGAGGAAAAAAACATTACAATTAATGCAACAAAGAATACAATCCACACAAATATTGGGTTTGTTTCAATTTTTTTTAATTGACCTAGAACTAATTTCTTAATTTCCTAATTCAATTACAAATTTCTCAGTTGGGGCATTAAGTACCCATAGGTGTAATTGTTTTTTGTTGAAAAAACAATCAACAAACATAATTTCATATCAAAGTAATGCTTATGTACTACTTCGGCAGCCATTTCCCCCAGGCCTCTATGCCTTCTCCCTTGCCCCCCTGACAAACATTCAATTATTAGATATTCATTTGATATGGAGTGAAGGGGCAGGGGGATGACTGGTGGGGCATTGGGGGCCTTCAGCAACAATTTCCCCCTGGCCCAAACTCCTTCTCCCTTGCCCCTCTGGTAAACATTCAACAATTAGATATTCATTTGATATTAGGTCAAGGGGGGCATAGGGATGATAGTTAGGCCATTGGGGGGCCACGGTGACCCTCTCCCCCAGGCACTGACCCTTCTCCCTTGCCCCCCCCCCCTGGCGAATATTCAATCATTGAATATTAAATTAACTTTCCTGTTCGTTGAATATTCAACGAATCCAATATCAAATGAACTTGATATTCATTTGATATTTGGTCAAGGGTGGCAGGGGGGTGATAGTTAGGCCATTGGGGGGCCGCAGTGACCCTCTCCCCCAGGCACCGACCCTTCTTCATTGCCCCCATGGTGAATCTTCAATGTTTTCCTCCTGGCCCAAACTCCTTCTCCCTGCCCCTCTGGTAAACATTCAATAATTAGACATTCATTTGATGTTGGGTGAAGGGGGCAGGGGATGACTGGTGGGGCATTGGGGACCTTCGGCAAACATTTCCCCTAGGCCTCAACCTTGTTCTCCTTTGCCCCCTGTCCAAATTTTCATATTCTACAGTTTAAGTCAGCCCAGCTTACTCAAATTAAGTCATCCTTGTTACCATAACACAAAAAAATTAAGTTGAACTACTACCAGAACAAACATCCTGCTGCAGCACTGTAGTGGACCCGTCACCCCTGAGACTGTCAATTTTTTCTAAGAGGCTACTAAGAACAAACCTATCTTAAAACCTTCAACTTTGAAGTGCTCCGGTCAGGAATCGAACTCAGGAACATGTGATTGGGAGGCAAGAATGCTTTACAATACACCAACCAACCAAACATGTCAGTGATAGAATTTACATGGCCTTTGAATGAATTACCTCAGCTTGCACATTACTATGGTCCAAATATGGCCAGCACATCTTTTTCCAATTGGCTAACAACTTCTTTCAAAAAGATGACTTTTCAAAAAGTTTTGAACTTTCTTCATCAGCCACATAAAGCGTTTGTCTTACCAATATGAAAAGTTAACCAAAATCTATTGAGTGGAACAGTTTCAAATCAGCATTTGAATATCAGTACCGGTTTTGGCAAATTTTTGATGTTGCCATAGATATTGGCAGGAATGCCCTCAGCTAATGTTGCAAAAAGTAATCCATATGAGGAAAAAAAGATTACAATTAATGCAACAAAGAATACAATCCACACAAATATTGGGTTTGTTTCAATTTTTTTTAATTGACCTAGAACTAATTTCTTAATTTCCTAATTCAATTACAAATTTCTCAGTTGGCGCATTAAGTACCCATAGGTGTAATTGTTTTTTGTTGAAAAAACAATCAACAAACATAATTTCATATCAAAGTAATGCTTATGTACTACTTCGGCAGCCATTTCCCCCAGGCCTCTATGCCTTCTCCCTTGCCACCCCTGACAAACATTCAATTATTAGATATTCATGTTATATTTAGTGAAGGGGCAGGGGGATGACTGGTGGGGCATTGGGGGCCTTCAGCAACAATTTCCCCCTGGCCCAAACTCCTTCTCCCTTGCCCCTCTGGTAAACATTCAACAATTAGATATTCATTTGATATTAGGTCAAGGGGGGCATAGGGATGATAGTTAGGCCATTGGGGGGCCATGGTGACCCTCTCCCCCAGGCACTCACCCTTCTCCCTTGCCCCCCTGGCAATCTTCAACCGTTTGATATACATTTCATATTCGGTCAAGGGGGCAGGAGGGGCCTGTCCAAATTTTCATATTCTACAGTTTAAGTCAGCCCAGCTTACTCAAATTAAGTCATCCTTGTTACCATAACACAAAAAAATTAAGTTGAACTACTACCAGAACAAACATCCTGCTGCAGCACTGTAGTGGACCCGTCACCCCTGAGACTGTCAATTTTTTCTAAGAGGCTACTGAGAACAAACCTATCTTAAAACTTTCAACTTTGAAGTGCTCCGGTCAGGAATCGAACTCAGGAACATGTGATTGGGAGGCAAGAATGCTTTACAATACACCAACCAACCAAACATGTCAGTGATAGAATTTACATGGCCTTTGAATGAATTACCTCAGCTTGCACATTACTATGGTCCAAATATGGCCAGCACATCTTTTTCCAATTGGCTAACAACTTCTTTCAAAAAGATGACTTTTCAAAAAGTTTTGAACTTTCTTCATCAGCCACATAAAGCGTTTGTCTTACCAATATGAAAAGTTAACCAAAATCTATTGAGTGGAACAGTTTCAAATCAGCATTTGAATATCAGTACCGGTTTTGGCAAATTTTTGATGTTGCCATAGATATTGGCAGGAATGCCCTCAGCTAATGTTGCAAAAAGTAATCCATATGAGGAAAAAAAGATTACAATTAATGCAACAAAGAATACAATCCACACAAATATTGGGTTTGTTTCAATTTTTTTTAATTGACCTAGAACTAATTTCTTAATTTCCTAATTCAATTACAAATTTCTCAGTTGGCGCATTAAGTACCCATAGGTGTAATTGTTTTTTGTTGAAAAAACAATCAACAAACATAATTTCATATCAAAGTAATGCTTATGTACTACTTCGGCAGCCATTTCCCCCAGGCCTCTATGCCTTCTCCCTTGCCCCCCTGACAAACATTCAATTATTAGATATTCATGTTATATTTAGTGAAGGGGCAGGGGGATGACTGGTGGGGCATTGGGGGCCTTCAGCAACAATTTCCCCCTGGCCCAAACTCCTTCTCCCTTGCCCCTCTGGTAAACATTCAACAATTAGATATTCATTTGATATTAGGTCAAGGGGGGCATAGGGATGATAGTTAGGCCATTGGGGGGCCATGGTGACCCTCTCCCCCAGGCACTCACCCTTCTCCCTTGCCCCCCTGGCAATCTTCAACCGTTTGATATACATTTCATATTCGGTCAAGGGGGCAGGAGGGGCCTGTCCAAATTTTCATATTCTACAGTTTAAGTCAGCCCAGCTTACTCAAATTAAGTCATCCTTGTTACCATAACACAAAAAAATTAAGTTGAACTACTACCAGAACAAACATCCTGCTGCAGCACTGTAGTGGACCCGTCACCCCTGAGACTGTCAATTTTTTCTAAGAGGCTACTGAGAACAAACCTATCTTAAAACTTTCAACTTTGAAGTGCTCCGGTCAGGAATCGAACTCAGGAACATGTGATTGGGAGGCAAGAATGCTTTACAATACACCAACCAACCAAACATGTCAGTGATAGAATTTACATGGCCTTTGAATGAATTACCTCAGCTTGCACATTACTATGGTCCAAATATGGCCAGCACATCTTTTTCCAATTGGCTAACAACTTCTTTCAAAAAGATGACTTTTCAAAAAGTTTTGAACTTTCTTCATCAGCCACATAAAGCGTTCGTCTTACCAATATGAAAAGTTAACCAAAATATATTGAGTGGAACAGTTTCAAATCAGCATTTGAATATCAGTACCGGTTTTGGCAAATTTTTGATGTTGCCATAGATATTGGCAGGAATGCCCTCAGCTAATGTTGCAAAAAGTAATCCATATGAGGAAAAAAAGATTACAATTAATGCAACAAAGAATACAATCCACACAAATATTGGGTTTGTTTCAATTTTTTTTAATTGACCTAGAACTAATTTCTTAATTTCCTAATTCAATTACAAATTTCTCAGTTGGCGCATTAAGTACCCATAGGTGTAATTGTTTTTTGTTGAAAAAAACATCAACAAACATAATTTCATATCAAAGTAATGCTTATGTACTACTTCGGCAGCCATTTCCCCCAGGCCTCTATGCCTTCTCCCTTGCCCCCCTGACAAACATTAAATTATTAGATATTCATTTGATATGGAGTGAAGGGGCAGGGGGATGACTGGTGGGGCATTGGGGGCCTTCAGCAACAATTTTCCCCTGGCCCAAACTCCTTCTCTCTTGCCCCTATGGTAAACATTCAACAATTAGATATTCATTTGATATTAGGTCAAGGGGGGCATAGGGATGATAGTTAGGCCATTGGGGGGCCACGGTGACCCTCTCCCCCAGGCACCGACCCTTCTCCCTTGCCCCCCTGGCAATCTTCAACCGTTTGATATACATTTCATATTCGGTCAAGGGGGCAGGAGGGGCCACGGTGACCCTTTCCCCCAGGCACTGACCCTTCTCCCTTGCCCCCCCCCCTGGCGAATATTCAATCATTGAATATTAAATTAACTTTCCTGTTCGTTGAATATTCAACGAATCCAATATCAAATGAACTTGATATTCATTTGATATTTGGTCAAGGGGGGCAGGGGGATGATAGTTAGGCCATTGGGGGGCCGCAGTGACCCTCTCCCCCAGGCACCGACCCTTCTTCATTGCCCCCCTGGTGAATCTTCAATGTTTTCCTCCTGGCCCAAACTCCTTCTCCCTGCCCCTCTGGTAAACATTCAATAATTAGACATTCATTTGATGTTGGGTGAAGGGGGCAGGGGATGACTGGTGGGGCATTGGGGACCTTCGGCAAACATTTCCCCTAGGCCTCAACCTTGTTCTCCTTTGCCCCCTGTCCAAATTTTCATATTCTACAGTTTAAGTCAGCCCAGCTTACTCAAATTAAGTCATCCTTGTTACCATAACACAAAAAAATTAAGTTGAACTACTACCAGAACAAACATCCTGCTGCAGCACTGTAGTGGACCCGTCACCCCTGAGACTGTCAATTTTTTCTAAGAGGCTACTGAGAACAAACCTATCTTAAAACTTTCAACTTTGAAGTGCTCCGGTCAGGAATCGAACTCAGGAACATGTGATTGGGAGGCAAGAATGCTTTACAATACACCAACCAACCAAACATGTCACTGATAGAATTTACATGGCCTTTGAATGAATTACCTCAGCTTGCACATTACTATGGTCCAAATATGGCCAGCACATCTTTTTCCAATTGGCTAACAACTTCTTTCAAAAAGATGACTTTTCAAAAAGTTTTGAACTTTCTTCATCAGCCACATAAAGCGTTCGTCTTACCAATATGAAAAGTTAACCAAAATATATTGAGTGGAACAGTTTCAAATCAGCATTTGAATATCAGTACCGGTTTTGGCAAATTTTTGATGTTGCCATAGATATTGGCAGGAATGCCCTCAGCTAATGTTGCAAAAAGTAATCCATATGAGGAAAAAAAGATTACAATTAATGCAACAAAGAATACAATCCACACAAATATTGGGTTTGTTTCAATTTTTTTTAATTGACCTAGAACTAATTTCTTAATTTCCTAATTCAATTACAAATTTCTCAGTTGGCGCATTAAGTACCCATAGGTGTAATTGTTTTTTGTTGAAAAAAACATCAACAAACATAATTTCATATCAAAGTAATGCTTATGTACTACTTCGGCAGCCATTTCCCCCAGGCCTCTATGCCTTCTCCCTTGCCCCCCTGACAAACATTAAATTATTAGATATTCATTTGATATGGAGTGAAGGGGCAGGGGGATGACTGGTGGGGCATTGGGGGCCTTCAGCAACAATTTTCCCCTGGCCCAAACTCCTTCTCTCTTGCCCCTATGGTAAACATTCAACAATTAGATATTCATTTGATATTAGGTCAAGGGGGGCATAGGGATGATAGTTAGGCCATTGGGGGGCCACGGTGACCCTCTCCCCCAGGCACCGACCCTTCTCCCTTGCCCCCCTGGCAATCTTCAACCGTTTGATATACATTTCATATTCGGTCAAGGGGGCAGGAGGGGCCACGGTGACCCTTTCCCCCAGGCACTGACCCTTCTCCCTTGCCCCCCCCCCCTGGCGAATATTCAATCATTGAATATTAAATTAACTTTCCTGTTCGTTGAATATTCAACGAATCCAATATCAAATGAACTTGATATTCATTTGATATTTGGTCAAGGGGGGCAGGGGGATGATAGTTAGGCCATTGGGGGGCCGCAGTGACCCTCTCCCCCAGGCACCGACCCTTCTTCATTGCCCCCCTGGTGAATCTTCAATGTTTTCCTCCTGGCCCAAACTCCTTCTCCCTGCCCCTCTGGTAAACATTCAATAATTAGACATTCATTTGATGTTGGGTGAAGGGGGCAGGGGATGACTGGTGGGGCATTGGGGACCTTCGGCAAACATTTCCCCTAGGCCTCAACCTTGTTCTCCTTTGCCCCCTGTCCAAATTTTCATATTCTACAGTTTAAGTCAGCCCAGCTTACTCAAATTAAGTCATCCTTGTTACCATAACACAAAAAAATTAAGTTGAACTACTACCAGAACAAACATCCTGCTGCAGCACTGTAGTGGACCCGTCACCCCTGAGACTGTCAATTTTTTCTAAGAGGCTACTGAGAACAAACCTATCTTAAAACTTTCAACTTTGAAGTGCTCCGGTCAGGAATCGAACTCAGGAACATGTGATTGGGAGGCAAGAATGCTTTACAATACACCAACCAACCAAACATGTCACTGATAGAATTTACATGGCCTTTGAATGAATTACCTCAGCTTGCACATTACTATGGTCCAAATATGGCCAGCACATCTTTTTCCAATTGGCTAACAACTTCTTTCAAAAAGATGACTTTTCAAAAAGTTTTGAACTTTCTTCATCAGCCACATAAAGCGTTTGTCTTACCAATATGAAAAGTTAACCAAAATCTATTGAGTGGAACAGTTTCAAATCAGCATTTGAATATCAGTACCGGTTTTGGCAAATTTTTGATGTTGCCATAGATATTGGCAGGAATGCCCTCAGCTAATGTTGCAAAAAGTAATCCATATGAGGAAAAAAACATTACAATTAATGCAACAAAGAATACAATCCACACAAATATTGGGTTTGTTTCAATTTTTTTTAATTGACCTAGAACTAATTTCTTAATTTCCTAATTCAATTACAAATTTCTCAGTTGGCGCATTAAGTACCCATAGGTGTAATTTTTTTTTGTTGAAAAAACAATCAACAAACATAATTTCATATCAAAGTAATGCTTATGTACTACTTCGGCAGCCATTTCCCCCAGGCCTCTATGCCTTCTCCCTTGCCCCCCTGACAAACATTCAATTATTAGATATTCATTTGATATGGAGTGAAGGGGCAGGGGGATGACTGGTGGGGCATTGGGGGCCTTCAGCAACAATTTCCCCCTGGCCCAAACTCCTTCTCCCTTGCCCCTCTGGTAAACATTCAACAATTAGATATTCATTTGATATTAGGTCAAGGGGGGCATAGGGATGATAGTTAGGCCATTGGGGGGCCACGGTGACCCTCTCCCCCAGGCACTGACCCTTCTCCCTTGCCCCCCCCCCCTGGCGAATATTCAATCATTGAATATTAAATTAACTTTCCTGTTCGTTGAATATTCAACGAATCCAATATCAAATGAACTTGATATTCATTTGATATTTGGTCAAGGGGGGCAGGGGGATGATAGTTAGGCCATTGGGGGGCCGCAGTGACCCTCTCCCCCAGGCACCGACCCTTCTTCATTGCCCCCATGGTGAATCTTCAATGTTTTCCTCCTGGCCCAAACTCCTTCTCCCTGCCCCTCTGGTAAACATTCAATAATTAGACATTCATTTGATGTTGGGTGAAGGGGGCAGGGGATGACTGGTGGGGCATTGGGGACCTTCGGCAAACATTTCCCCTAGGCCTCAACCTTGTTCTCCTTTGCCCCCTGTCCAAATTTTCATATTCTACAGTTTAAGTCAGCCCAGCTTACTCAAATTAAGTCATCCTTGTTACCATAACACAAAAAAATTAAGTTGAACTACTACCAGAACAAACATCCTGCTGCAGCACTGTAGTGGACCCGTCACCCCTGAGACTGTCAATTTTTTCTAAGAGGCTACTAAGAACAAACCTATCTTAAAACTTTCAACTTTGAAGTGCTCCGGTCAGGAATCGAACTCAGGAACATGTGATTGGGAGGCAAGAATGCTTTACAATACACCAACCAACCAAACATGTCACTGATAGAATTTACATGGCCTTTGAATGAATTACCTCAGCTTGCACATTACTATGGTCCAAATATGGCCAGCACATCTTTTTCCAATTGGCTAACAACTTCTTTCAAAAAGATGACTTTTCAAAAAGTTTTGAACTTTCTTCATCAGCCACATAAAGCGTTTGTCTTACCAATATGAAAAGTTAACCAAAATCTATTGAGTGGAACAGTTTCAAATCAGCATTTGAATATCAGTACCGGTTTTGGCAAATTTTTGATGTTGCCATAGATATTGGCAGGAATGCCCTCAGCTAATGTTGCAAAAAGTAATCCATATGAGGAAAAAAAGATTACAATTAATGCAACAAAGAATACAATCCACACAAATATTGGGTTTGTTTCAATTTTTTTTAATTGACCTAGAACTAATTTCTTAATTTCCTAATTCAATTACAAATTTCTCAGTTGGCGCATTAAGTACCCATAGGTGTAATTGTTTTTTGTTGAAAAAACAATCAACAAACATAATTTCATATCAAAGTAATGCTTATGTACTACTTCGGCAGCCATTTCCCCCAGGCCTCCATGCCTTCTCCCTTGCCCCCCTGACAAACATTCAATTATTAGATATTCATGTTATATTTAATGAAGGGGCAGGGGGATGACTGGTGGGGCATTGGGGGCCTTCAGCAACAATTTCCCCCTGGCCCAAACTCCTTCTCCCTTGCCCCTCTGGTAAACATTCAACAATTAGATATTCATTTGATATTAGGTCAAGGGGGGCATAGGGATGATAGTTAGGCCATTGGGGGGCCATGGTGACCCTCTCCCCCAGGCACTCACCCTTCTCCCTTGCCCCCCTGGCAATCTTCAACCGTTTGATATACATTTCATATTCGGTCAAGGGGGCAGGAGGGGCCTGTCCAAATTTTCATATTCTACAGTTTAAGTCAGCCCAGCTTACTCAAATTAAGTCATCCTTGTTACCATAACACAAAAAAATTAAGTTGAACTACTACCAGAACAAACATCCTGCTGCAGCACTGTAGTGGACCCGTCACCCCTGAGACTGTCAATTTTTTCTAAGAGGCTACTGAGAACAAACCTATCTTAAAACTTTCAACTTTGAAGTGCTCCGGTCAGGAATCGAACTCAGGAACATGTGATTGGGAGGCAAGAATGCTTTACAATACACCAACCAACCAAACATGTCAGTGATAGAATTTACATGGCCTTTGAATGAATTACCTCAGCTTGCACATTACTATGGTCCAAATATGACCAGCACATCTTTTTCCAATTGGCTAACAACTTCTTTCAAAAAGATGACTTTTCAAAAAGTTTTGAACTTTCTTCATCAGCCACATAAAGCGTTTGTCTTACCAATATGAAAAGTTAACCAAAATCTATTGAGTGGAACAGTTTCAAATCAGCATTTGAATATCAGTACCGGTTTTGGCAAATTTTTGATGTTGCCATAGATATTGGCAGGAATGCCCTCAGCTAATGTTGCAAAAAGTAATCCATATGAGGAAAAAAAGATTACAATTAATGCAACAAAGAATACAATCCACACAAATATTGGGTTTGTTTCAATTTTTTTTAATTGACCTAGAACTAATTTCTTAATTTCCTAATTCAATTACAAATTTCTCAGTTGGCGCATTAAGTACCCATAGGTGTAATTGTTTTTTGTTGAAAAAACAATCAACAAACATAATTTCATATCAAAGTAATGCTTATGTACTACTTCGGCAGCCATTTCCCCCAGGCCTCTATGCCTTCTCCCTTGCCCCCCTGACAAACATTCAATTATTAGATATTCATGTTATATTTAGTGAAGGGGCAGGGGGATGACTGGTGGGGCATTGGGGGCCTTCAGCAACAATTTCCCCCTGGCCCAAACTCCTTCTCCCTTGCCCCTCTGGTAAACATTCAACAATTAGATATTCATTTGATATTAGGTCAAGGGGGGCATAGGGATGATAGTTAGGCCATTGGGGGGCCATGGTGACCCTCTCCCCCAGGCACTCACCCTTCTCCCTTGCCCCCCTGGCAATCTTCAACCGTTTGATATACATTTCATATTCGGTCAAGGGGGCAGGAGGGGCCTGTCCAAATTTTCATATTCTACAGTTTAAGTCAGCCCAGCTTACTCAAATTAAGTCATCCTTGTTACCATAACACAAAAAAATTAAGTTGAACTACTACCAGAACAAACATCCTGCTGCAGCACTGTAGTGGACCCGTCACCCCTGAGACTGTCAATTTTTTCTAAGAGGCTACTGAGAACAAACCTATCTTAAAACTTTCAACTTTGAAGTGCTCCGGTCAGGAATCGAACTCAGGAACATGTGATTGGGAGGCAAGAATGCTTTACAATACACCAACCAACCAAACATGTCAGTGATAGAATTTACATGGCCTTTGAATGAATTACCTCAGCTTGCACATTACTATGGTCCAAATATGGCCAGCACATCTTTTTCCAATTGGCTAACAACTTCTTTCAAAAAGATGACTTTTCAAAAAGTTTTGAACTTTCTTCATCAGCCACATAAAGCGTTCGTCTTACCAATATGAAAAGTTAACCAAAATATATTGAGTGGAACAGTTTCAAATCAGCATTTGAATATCAGTACCGGTTTTGGCAAATTTTTGATGTTGCCATAGATATTGGCAGGAATGCCCTCAGCTAATGTTGCAAAAAGTAATCCATATGAGGAAAAAAAGATTACAATTAATGCAACAAAGAATACAATCCACACAAATATTGGGTTTGTTTCAATTTTTTTTAATTGACCTAGAACTAATTTCTTAATTACCTAATTCAATTACAAATTTCTCAGTTGGCGCATTAAGTACCCATAGGTGTAATTGTTTTTTGTTGAAAAAAACATCAACAAACATAATTTCGTATCAAAGTAATGCTTATGTACTACTTCGGCAGCCATTTCCCCCAGGCCTCTATGCCTTCTCCCTTGCCCCCCTGACAAACATTAAATTATTAGATATTCATTTGATATGGAGTGAAGGGGCAGGGGGATGACTGGTGGGGCATTGGGGGCCTTCAGCAACAATTTTCCCCTGGCCCAAACTCCTTCTCTCTTGCCCCTATGGTAAACATTCAACAATTAGATATTCATTTGATATTAGGTCAAGGGGGGCATAGGGATGATAGTTAGGCCATTGGGGGGCCACGGTGACCCTCTCCCCCAGGCACCGACCCTTCTCCCTTGCCCCCCTGGCAATCTTCAACCGTTTGATATACATTTCATATTCGGTCAAGGGGGCAGGAGGGGCCACGGTGACCCTTTCCCCCAGGCACTGACCCTTCTCCCTTGCCCCCCCCCCTGGCGAATATTCAATCATTGAATATTAAATTAACTTTCCTGTTCGTTGAATATTCAACGAATCCAATATCAAATGAACTTGATATTCATTTGATATTTGGTCAAGGGGGGCAGGGGGATGATAGTTAGGCCATTGGGGGGCCGCAGTGACCCTCTCCCCCAGGCACCGACCCTTCTTCATTGCCCCCCTGGTGAATCTTCAATGTTTTCCTCCTGGCCCAAACTCCTTCTCCCTGCCCCTCTGGTAAACATTCAATAATTAGACATTCATTTGATGTTGGGTGAAGGGGGCAGGGGATGACTGGTGGGGCATTGGGGACCTTCGGCAAACATTTCCCCTAGGCCTCAACCTTGTTCTCCTTTGCCCCCTGTCCAAATTTTCATATTCTACAGTTTAAGTCAGCCCAGCTTACTCAAATTAAGTCATCCTTGTTACCATAACACAAAAAAATTAAGTTGAACTACTACCAGAACAAACATCCTGCTGCAGCACTGTAGTGGACCCGTCACCCCTGAGACTGTCAATTTTTTCTAAGAGGCTACTGAGAACAAACCTATCTTAAAACTTTCAACTTTGAAGTGCTCCGGTCAGGAATCGAACTCAGGAACATGTGATTGGGAGGCAAGAATGCTTTACAATACACCAACCAACCAAACATGTCACTGATAGAATTTACATGGCCTTTGAATGAATTACCTCAGCTTGCACATTACTATGGTCCAAATATGGCCAGCACATCTTTTTCCAATTGGCTAACAACTTCTTTCAAAAAGATGACTTTTCAAAAAGTTTTGAACTTTCTTCATCAGCCACATAAAGCGTTTGTCTTACCAATATGAAAAGTTAACCAAAATCTATTGAGTGGAACAGTTTCAAATCAGCATTTGAATATCAGTACCGGTTTTGGCAAATTTTTGATGTTGCCATAGATATTGGCAGGAATGCCCTCAGCTAATGTTGCAAAAAGTAATCCATATGAGGAAAAAAAGATTACAATTAATGCAACAAAGAATACAATCCACACAAATATTGGGTTTGTTTCAATTTTTTTTAATTGACCTAGAACTAATTTCTTAATTTCCTAATTCAATTACAAATTTCTCAGTTGGCGCATTAAGTACCCATAGGTGTAATTGTTTTTTGTTGAAAAAACAATCAACAAACATAATTTCATATCAAAGTAATGCTTATGTAATACTTCGGCAGCCATTTCCCCCAGGCCTCTATGCCTTCTCCCTTGCCCCCCTGACAAACATTCAATTATTAGATATTCATTTTATATGGAGTGAAGGGGCAGGGGGATGACTGGTGGGGCATTGGGGGCCTTCAGCAACAATTTCCCCCTGGCCCAAACTCCTTCTCCCTTGCCCCTCTGGTAAACATTCAACAATTAGATATTCATTTGATATTAGGTCAAGGGGGGCATAGGGATGATAGTTAGGCCATTGGGGGGCCATGGTGACCCTCTCCCCCAGGCACCCACCCTTCTCCCTTGCCCCCCTGGCAATCTTCAACCGTTTGATATACATTTCATATTCGGTCAAGGGGGCAGGGGGGCCACGGTGACCCTTTCCACCAGGCACTGACCCTTCTCCCTTGCCCCCCCCCCTGGCGAATATTCAATCATTGAATATTAAATTAACTTTCCAGTTCGTTGAATATTCAACAAATCCAATATCAAATGAACTTGATATTCATTTGATATTTGGTCAAGGGGGGCAGGGGGATGATAGTTAGGCCATTGGGGGGCCGCAGTGACCCTCTCCCCCAGGCACCGACCCTTCTTCATTGCCCCCCTGGTGAATCTTCAATGTTTTCCTCCTGGCCCAAACTCCTTCTCCCTGCCCCTCTGGTAAACATTCAATAATTAGACATTCATTTGATGTTGGGTGAAGGGGGCAGGGGATGACTGGTGGGGCATTGGGGACCTTCGGCAAACATTTCCCCTAGGCCTCAACCTTGTTCTCCTTTGCCCCCTGTCCAAATTTTCATATTCTCCAGTTTAAGTCAGCCCAGCTTACTCAAATTAAGTCATCCTTGTTACCATAACACAAAAAAATTAAGTTGAACTACTACCAGAACAAACATCCTGCTGCAGCACTGTAGTGGACCCGTCACCCCTGAGACTGTCAATTTTTTCTAAGAGGCTACTGAGAACAAACCTATCTTAAAACTTTCAACTTTGAAGTGCTCCGGTCAGGAATCGAACTCAGGAACATGTGATTGGGAGGCAAGAATGCTTTACAATACACCAACCAACCAAACATGTCAGTGATAGAATTTACATGGCCTTTGAATGAATTACCTCAGCTTGCACATTACTATGGTCCAAATATGGCCAGCACATCTTTTTCCAATTGGCTAACAACTTCTTTCAAAAAGATGACTTTTCAAAAAGTTTTGAACTTTCTTCATCAGCCACATAAAGCGTTCGTCTTACCAATATGAAAAGTTAACCAAAATATATTGAGTGGAACAGTTT
Organism: Alitta virens; assembly: GCA_932294295.1. NCBI lineage: Eukaryota > Metazoa > Annelida > Polychaeta > Phyllodocida > Nereididae > Alitta > Alitta virens. The sequence goes on along the minus strand of OW028578.1, from coordinate 22,269,834 downwards.
CAAATCAGCATTTGAATATCAGTACCGGTTTTGGCAAATTTTTGATGTTGCCATAGATATTGGCAGGAATGCCCTCAGCTAATGTTGCAAAAAGTAATCCATATGAGGAAAAAAGGATTACAATTAATGCAACAAAGAATACAATCCACACAAATATTGGGTTTGTTTCAATTTTTTTTAATTGACCTAGAACTAATTTCTTAATTTCCTAATTCAATTACAAATTTCTCAGTTGGCGCATTAAGTACCCATAGGTGTAATTGTTTTTTAATGAAAAAACAATCAACAACGATAATTTCATATCAAAGTATAGCTTATGTACTACTTCGGCAGCCATTTCCCCCAGGCCTCTATGCCTTCTCCCTTGCCCCCCTGACAAACATTCAATTATTAGATATTCATTTTATATGGAGTGAAGGGGCAGGGGGATGACTGGTGGGGCATTGGGGGCCTTCAGCAACAATTTCCCCCTGGCCCAAACTCCTTCTCCCTTGCCCCTCTGGTAAACATTCAACAATTAGATATTCATTTGATATTAGGTCAAGGGGGGCATAGGGATGATAGTTAGGCCATTGGGGGGCCACGGTGACCCTCTCTTCCAGGCACTGACCCTTCTCCCTTGCCCCCCTGGCAATCTTCAACCGTTTGATATACATTTCATATTCGGTCAAGGGGGCAGGAGGGGACACGGTGACCCTTTCCCCAGGCGCTGACCCTTCTCCCTTGCCCCACCCCCTGGCGAATATTCAATCATTGAATATTAAATTAACTTTCCTGTTCGTTGAATATTCAACGAATCCAATATCAAATGAACTTGATATTCATTTGATATTTGGTCAAGGGGGGCAGGGGGATGATAGTTAGGCCATTGGGGGGCCGCAGTGACCCTCTCCCCCAGGCACCGACCCTTCTTCATTGCCCCCCTGGTGAATCTTCAATGTTTTCCTCCTGGCCCAAACTCCTTCTCCCTGCCCCTCTGGTAAACATTCAATAATTAGACATTCATTTGATGTTGGGTGAAGGGGGCAGGGGATGACTGGTGGGGCATTGGGGACCTTCGGCAAACATTTCCCCTAGGCCTCAACCTTGTTCTCCTTTGCCCCCTGTCCAAATTTTCATATTCTACAGTTTAAGTCAGCCCAGCTTACTCAAATTAAGTCATCCTTGTTACCATAACACAAAAAAATTAAGTTGAACTACTACCAGAACAAACATCCTGCTGCAGCACTGTAGTGGACCCGTCACCCCTGAGACTGTCAATTTTTTCTAAGAGGCTACTAAGAACAAACCTATCTTAAAACTTTCAACTTTGAAGTGCTCCGGTCAGGAATCGAACTCAGGAACATGTGATTGGGAGGCAAGAATGCTTTACAATACACCAACCAACCAAACATGTCAGTGATAGATTTACATGGCCTTTGAATGAATTACCTCAGCTTGCACATTACTATGGTCCAAATATGGCCAGCACATCTTTTTCCAATTGGCTAACAACTTCTTTCAAAAAGATGACTTTTCAAAAAGTTTTGAACTTTCTTCATCAGCCACATAAAGCGTTCGTCTTACCAATATGAAAAGTTAACCAAAATATATTGAGTGGAACAGTTTCAAATCAGCATTTGAATATCAGTACCGGTTTTGGCAAATTTTTGATGTTGCCATAGATATTGGCAGGAATGCCCTCAGCTAATGTTGCAAAAAGTAATCCATATGAGGAAAAAAAGATTACAATTAATGCAACAAAGAATACAATCCACACAAATATTGGGTTTGTTTCAATTTTTTTTAATTGACCTAGAACTAATTTCTTAATTTCCTAATTCAATTACAAATTTCTCAGTTGGCGCATTAAGTACCCATAGGTGTAATTGTTTTTTGTTGAAAAAACAATCAACAAACATAATTTCATATCAAAGTAATGCTTATGTACTACTTCGGCAGCCATTTCCCCCAGGCCTCTATGCCTTCTCCCTTGCCCCCCTGACAAACATTCAATTATTAGATATTCATTTTATATGGAGTGAAGGGGCAGGGGGATGACTGGTGGGGCATTGGGGGCCTTCAGCAACAATTTCCCCCTGGCCCAAACTCCTTCTCCCTTGCCCCTCTGGTAAACATTCAACAATTAGATATTCATTTGATATTAGGTCAAGGGGGGCATAGGGATGATAGTTAGGCCATTGGGGGGCCATGGTGACCCTCTCCCCCAGGCACCCACCCTTCTCCCTTGCCCCCCTGGCAATCTTCAACCGTTTGATATACATTTCATATTCGGTCAAGGGGGCAGGAGGGGCCACGGTGACCCTTTCCCCCAGGCACTGACCCTTCTCCCTTGCCCCCCCCCCCCCCCCCGGCGAATATTCAATCATTGAATATTAAATTAACTTTCCTGTTCGTTGAATATTCAACGAATCCAATATCAAATGAACTTGATATTCATTTGATATTTGGTCAAGGGGGGCAGGGGGATGATAGTTAGGCCATTGGGGGGCCGCAGTGACCCTCTCCCCCAGGCACCGACCCTTCTTCATTGCCCCCCTGGTGAATCTTCAATGTTTTCCTCCTGGCCCAAACTCCTTCTCCCTGCCCCTCTGGTAAACATTCAATAATTAGACATTCATTTGATGTTGGGTGAAGGGGGCAGGGGATGACTGGTGGGGCATTGGGGACCTTCGGCAAACATTTCCCCTAGGCCTCAACCTTGTTCTCCTTTGCCCCCTGTCCAAATTTTCATATTCTACAGTTTAAGTCAGCCCAGCTTACTCAAATTAAGTCATCCTTGTTACCATAACACAAAAAAATTAAGTTGAACTACTACCAGAACAAACATCCTGCTGCAGCACTGTAGTGGACCCGTCACCCCTGAGACTGTCAATTTTTTCTAAGAGGCTACTGAGAACAAACCTATCTTAAAACTTTCAACTTTGAAGTGCTCCGGTCAGGAATCGAACTCAGGAACATGTGATTGGGAGGCAAGAATGCCTTACAATACACCAACCAACCAAACATGTCAGTGATAGAATTTACATGGCCTTTGAATGAATTACCTCAGCTTGCACATTACTATGGTCCAAATATGGCCAGCACATCTTTTTCCAATTGGCTAACAACTTCTTTCAAAAAGATGACTTTTCAAAAAGTTTTGAACTTTCTTCATCAGCCACGTAAAGCGTTCGTCTTACCAATATGAAAAGTTAACCAAAATATATTGAGTGGAACAGTTTCAAATCAGCATTTGAATATCAGTACCGGTTTTGGCAAATTTTTGATGTTGCCATAGATATTGGCAGGAATGCCCTCAGCTAATGTTGCAAAAAGTAATCCATATGAGGAAAAAAAGATTACAATTAATGCAACAAAGAATACAATCCACACAAATATTGGGTTTGTTTCAATTTTTTTTAATTGACCTAGATCTAATTTCTTAATTTCCTAATTCAATTACAAATTTCTCAGTTGGCGCATTAAGTACCCATAGGTGTAATTGTTTTTTGTTGAAAAAACAATCAACAAACATAATTTCATATCAAAGTATAGCTTATGTACTACTTCGGCAGCCATTTCCCCCAGGCCTCTATGCCTTCCCCCTTGCCCCCCTGAAAAACATTCAATTATTAGATATTCATTTTATATGGAGTGAAGGGGCAGGGGGATGACTGGTGGGGCATTGGGGGCCTTCAGCAACAATTTCCCCCTGGCCCAAACTCCTTCTCCCTTGCCCCTCTGGTAAACATTCAACAATTAGATATTCATTTGATATTAGGTCAAGGGGGGCATAGGGATGATAGTTAGGCCATTGGGGGGCCACGGTGACCCTCTCCCCCAGGCACCGACCCTTCTCCCTTGCCCCCCTGGCAATCTTCAACCGTTTGATATACATTTCATATTCGGTCAAGGGGGCAGGAGGGGCCACGGTGACCCTTTCCCCCAGGCACTGACCCTTCTCCCTTGCCCCCCCCCCCCCCTGGCGAATATTCAATCATTGAATATTAAATTAACTTTCCTGTTCGTTGAATATTCAACGAATCCAATATCAAATGAACTTGATATTCATTTGATATTTGGTCAAGGGGGGCATGGGGATGATAGTTAGGCCATTGGGGGGCCGCAGTGACCCTCTCCCCCAGGCACCGACCCTTCTTCATTGCCCCCCTGGTGAATCTTCAATGTTTTCCTCCTGGCCCAAACTCCTTCTCCCTGCCCCTCTGGTAAACATTCAATAATTAGACATTCATTTGATGTTGGGTGAAGGGGGCAGGGGATGGCTGGTGGGGCATTGGGGACCTTCGACAAACATTTCCCCTAGGCCTCAACCTTGTTCTCCTTTGCCCCCTGTCCAAATTTTCATATTCTACAGTTTAAGTCAGCCCAGCTTACTCAAATTAAGTCATCCTTGTTACCATTACTCAAAAAAATTAAGTTGAACTACTACCAGAACAAACATCCTGCTGCAGCACTGTAGTGGACCCGTCACCCCTGAGACTGTCAATTTTTTCTAAGAGGCTACTGAGAACAAACCTATCTTAAAACTTTCAACTTTGAAGTGCTCCGGTCAGGAACCGAACTCAGGAACATGTGATTGGGAGGCAAGAATGCTTTACAATACACCAACCAACCAAACACGTCAGTGATAGAATTTACATGGCCTTTGAATGAATTACCTCAGCTTGCACATTATATGGCCAGCACATCTTTTTCCAATTGGCTAACAACTTCTTTCAAAAAGATGACTTTTCAAAAAGTTTTGAACTTTCTTCATCAGCCACATAAAGCGTTCGTCTTACCAATATGAAAAGTTAACCAAAATATATTGAGTGGAACAGTTTCAAATCAGCATTTGAATATCAGTACCGGTTTTGGCAAATTTTTGATGTTGCCATAGATATTGGCAGGAATGCCCTCAGCTAATGTTGCAAAAAGTAATCCATATGAGGAAAAAAAGATTACAATTAATGCAACAAAGAATACAATCCACACAAATATTGGGTTTGTTTCAATTTATTTTAATTGACCTAGAACTAATTTCTTAATTTCCTAATTCAATTACAAATTTCTCAGTTGGCGCATTAAGTACCCATAGGTGTAATTGTTTTTTGTTGAAAAAACAATCAACAAACATAATTTCATATCAAAGTAATGCTTATGTACTACTTCGGCAGCCATTTCCCCCAGGCCTCTATGCCTTCTCCCTTGCCCCCCTGACAAACATTCAATTATTAGATATTCATTTGATATGGAGTGAAGGGGCAGGGGGATGACTGGTGGGGCATTGGGGGCCTTCAGCAACAATTTCCCCCTGGCCCAAACTCCTTCTCCCTTGCCCCTCTGGTAAACATTCAAGAATTAGATATTCATTTGATATTAGGTCAAGAGGGGCATAGGGATGATAGTTAGGCCATTGGGGGGCCACGGTGACCCTCTCCCCCAGGCACTGACCCTTCTCCCTTGCCCCCCTGGCAATCTTCAACCGTTTGATATACATTTCATATTCGGTCAAGGGGGCAGGAGGGGACACGGTGACCCTTTCCCCCAGGCACTGACCCTTCTCCCTTGCCCCCCCCCCCCCCCTGGCGAATATTCAATCATTGAATATTAAATTAACTTTCCTGTTCGTTGAATATTCAACGAATCCAATATCAAATGAACTTGATATTCATTTGATATTTGGTCAAGGGGGCAGGGGGATGATAGTTAGGCCATTGGGGGGCCGCAGTGACCCTCTCCCCCAGGCACCGACCCTTCTTCATTGCCCCCCTGGTGAATCTTCAATGTTTTCCTCCTGGCCCAAACTCCTTCTCCCTGCCCCTCTGGTAAACATTCAATAATTAGACATTCATTTGATGTTGGGTGAAGGGGGCAGGGGATGACTGGTGGGGCATTGGGGACCTTCGGCAAACATTTCCCCTAGGCCTCAACCTTGTTCTCCTTTGCCCCCTGTCCAAATTTTCATATTCTACAGTTTAAGTCAGCCCAGCTTACTCAAATTAAATCATCCTTGTTACCATAACACAAAAAAATTAAGTTGAACTACTACCAGAACAAACATCCTGCTGCAGCACTGTAGTGGACCCGTCACCCCTGAGACTGTCAATTTTTTCTAAGAGGCTACTGAGAACAAACCTATCTTAAAACTTTCAACTTTGAAGTGCTCCGGTCAGGAATCGAACTCAGGAACATGTGATTGGGAGGCAAGAATGCTTTAAAATACACCAACCAACCAAACATGTCAGTGATAGAATTTACATGGCCTTTGAATGAATTACCTCAGCTTGCACATTACTATGGTCCAAATATGGCCAGCACATCTTTTTCCAATTGGCTAACAACTTCTTTCAAAAAGATGACTTTTCAAAAAGTTTTGAACTTTCTTCATCAGCCACATAAAGCGTTCGTCTTACCAATATGAAAAGTTAACCAAAATATATTGAGTGGAACAGTTTCAAATCAGCATTTGAATATCAGTACCGGTTTTGGCAAATTTTTGATGTTGCCATAGATATTGGCAGGAATGCCCTCAGCTAATGTTGCAAAAAGTAATCCATATGAGGAAAAAAAGATTACAATTAATGCAACAAAGAATACAATCCACACAAATATTGGGTTTGTTTCAATTTTTTTTAATTGACCTAGAACTAATTTCTTAATTTCCTAATTCAATTACAAATTTCTCAGTTGGCGCATTAAGTACCCATAGGTGTAATTGTTTTTTGTTGAAAAAACAATCAACAAACATAATTTCATATCAAAGTAATGCTTATGTACTACTTCGGCAGCCATTTCCCCCAGGCCTCTATGCCTTCTCCCTTGCCCCCCTGACAAACATTCAATTATTAGATATTCATTTTATATGGAGTGAAGGGGCAGGGGGATGACTGGTGGGGCATTGGGGGCCTTCAGCAACAATTTCCCCCTGGCCCAAACTCCTTCTCCCTTGCCCCTCTGGTAAACATTCAACAATTAGATATTCATTTGATATTAGGTCAAGGGGGGCATAGGGATGATAGTTAGGCCATTGGGGGGCCATGGTGACCCTCTCCCCCAGGCACCCACCCTTCTCCCTTGCCCCCCTGGCAATCTTCAACCGTTTGATATACATTTCATATTCGGTCAAGGGGGCAGGAGGGGACACGGTGACCCTTTCCCCCAGGCACTGACCCTTCTCCCTTGCCCCCCCCTGGCGAATATTCAATCATTGAATATTAAATTAACTTTCCTGTTCGTTGAATATTCAACGAATCCAATATCAAATGAACTTGATATTCATTTGATATTTGGTCAAGGGGGGCAGGGGGATGATAGTTAGGCCATTGGGGGGCCGAAGTGACCCTCTCCCCCAGGCACCGACCCTTCTTCATTGCCCCCCTGGTGAATCTTCAATGTTTTCCTCCTGGCCCAAACTCCTTCTCCCTGCCCCTCTGGTAAACATTCAATAATTAGACATTCATTTGATGTTGGGTGAAGGGGGCAGGGGATGACTGGTGGGGCATTGGGGACCTTCGGCAAACATTTCCCCTAGGCCTCAACCTTGTTCTCCTTTGCCCCCTGTCCAAATTTTCATATTCTACAGTTTAAGTCAGCCCAGCTTACTCAAATTAAATCATCCCATAACACAAAAAAATTAAGTTGAACTACTACCAGAACAAACATCCTGCTGCAGCACTGTAGTGGACCCGTCACCCCTGAGACTGTCAATTTTTTCTAAGAGGCTACTGAGAACAAACCTATCTTAAAACTTTCAACTTTGAAGTGCTCCGGTCAGGAATCGAACTCAGGAACATGTGATTGGGAGGCAAGAATGCTTTACAATACACCAACCAACCAAACATGTCAGTGATAGAATTTACATGGCCTTTGAATGAATTACCTCAGCTTGCACATTACTATGGTCCAAATATGGCCAGCACATCTTTTTCCAATTGGCTAACAACTTCTTTCAAAAAGATGACTTTTCAAAAAGTTTTGAACTTTCTTCATCAGCCACATAAAGCGTTCGTCTTACCAATATGAAAAGTTAACCAAAATATATTGAGTGGAACAGTTTCAAATCAGCATTTGAATATCAGTACCGGTTTTGGCAAATTTTTGATGTTGCCATAGATATTGGCAGGAATGCCCTCAGCTAATGTTGCAAAAAGTAATCCATATGAGGAAAAAAAGATTACAATTAATGCAACAAAGAATACAATCCACACAAATATTGGGTTTGTTTCAATTTTTTTTAATTGACCTAGAACTAATTTCTTAATTTCCTAATTCAATTACAAATTTCTCAGTTGGCGCATTAAGTACCCATAGGTGTAATTGTTTTTTGTTGAAAAAACAATCAACAAACATAATTTCATATCAAAGTAATGCTTATGTACTACTTCGGCAGCCATTTCCCCCAGGCCTCTATGCCTTCTCCCTTGCCCCCCTGAAAAACATTCAATTATTAGATATTCATTTGATATGGAGTGAAGGGGCAGGGGGATGACTGGTGGGGCATTGGGGGCCTTCAGCAACAATTTCCCCCTGGCCCAAACTCCTTCTCCCTTGCCCCTCTGGTAAACATTCAAGAATTAGATATTCATTTGATATTAGGTCAAGGGGGGCATAGGGATGATAGTTAGGCCATTGGGGGGCCACGGTGACCCTCTCCCCCAGGCACTGACCCTTCTCCCTTGCCCCCCTGGCAATCTTCAACCGTTTGATATACATTTCATATTCGATCAAGGGGGCAGGAGGGGACACGGTGACCCTTTCCCCCAGGCACTGACCCTTCTCCCTTGCCCCCCCCCCCTGGCGAATATTCAATCATTGAATATTAAATTAACTTTCCTGTTCGTTGAATATTCAACGAATCCAATATCAAATGAACTTGATATTCATTTGATATTTGGTCAAGGGGGGCAGGGGGATGATAGTTAGGCCATTGGGGGGCCGCAGTGACCCTCTCCCCCAGGCACCGACCCTTCTTCATTGCCCCCCTGGTGAATCTTCAATGTTTTCCTCCTGGCCCAAACTCCTTCTCCCTGCCCCTCTGGTAAACATTCAATAATTAGACATTCATTTGATGTTGGGTGAAGGGGGCAGGGGATGACTGGTGGGGCATTGGGGACCTTCGGCAAACATTTCCCCTAGGCCTCAACCTTGTTCTCCTTTGCCCCCTGTCCAAATTTTCATATTCTACAGTTTAAGTCAGCCCAGCTTACTCAAATTAAGTCATCCTTGTTACCATAACACAAAAAAATTAAGTTGAACTACTACCAGAACAAACATCCTGCTGCAGCACTGTAGTGGACCCGTCACCCCTGAGACTGTCAATTTTTTCTAAGAGGCTACTAAGAACAAACCTATCTTAAAACTTTCAACTTTGAAGTCCTCCGGTCAGGAATCGAACTCAGGAACATGTGATTGGGAGGCAAGAATGCTTTACAATACACCAACCAACCAAACATGTCAGTGATAGAATTTACATGGCCTTTGAATGACTTACCTCAGCTTGCACATTACTATGGTCCAAATATGGCCAGCACATCTTTTTCCAATTGGCTAACAACTTCTTTCAAAAAGATGACTTTTCAAAAAGTTTTGAACTTTCTTCATCAGCCACATAAAGCGTTCGTCTTACCAATATGAAAAGTTAACCAAAATATATTGAGTGGAACAGTTTCAAATCAGCATTTGAATATCAGTACCGGTTTTGGCAAATTTTTGATGTTGCCATAGATATTGGCAGGAATGCCCTCAGCTAATGTTGCAAAAAGTAATCCATATGAGGAAAAAAAGATTACAATTAATGCAACAAAGAATACAATCCACACAAATATTGGGTTTGTTTCAATTTTTTTTAATTGACCTAGAACTAATTTCTTAATTTCCTAATTCAATTACAAATTTCTCAGTTGGCGCATTAAGTACCCATAGGTGTAATTGTTTTTTGTTGAAAAAACAATCAACAAACATAATTTCATATCAAAGTAATGCTTATGTACTACTTCGGCAGCCATTTCCCCCAGGCCTCTATGCCTTCTCCCTTGCCCCCCTGACAAACATTCAATTATTAGATATTCATTTTATATGGAGTGAAGGGGCAGGGGGATGACTGGTGGGGCATTGGGGGCCTTCAGCAACAATTTCCCCCTGGCCCAAACTCCTTCTCCCTTGCCCCTCTGGTAAACATTCAACAATTAGATATTCATTTGATATTAGGTCAAGGGGGGCATAGGGATGATAGTTAGGCCATTGGGGGGCCACGGTGACCCTCTCCCCCAGGCACTGACCCTTCTCCCTTGCCCCCCTGGCAATCTTCAACCGTTTGATATACATTTCATATTCGGTCAAGGGGGCAGGAGGGGACACGGTGACCCTTTCCCCCAGGCACTGACCCTTCTCCCTTGCCCCCCCCCCTGGCGAATATTCAATCATTGAATATTAAATTAACTTTCCTGTTCGTTGAATATTCAACGAATCCAATATCAAATGAACTTGATATTCATTTGATATTTGGTCAAGGGGGCAGGGGGATGATAGTTAGGCCATTGGGGGGCCGCAGTGACCCTCTCCCCCAGGCACCGACCCTTCTTCATTGCCCCCCTGGTGAATCTTCAATGTTTTCCTCCTGGCCCAAACTCCTTCTCCCTGCCCCTCTGGTAAACATTCAATAATTAGACATTCATTTGATGTTGGGTGAAGGGGGCAGGGGATGACTGGTGGGGCATTGGGGACCTTCGGCAAACATTTCCCCTAGGCCTCAACCTTGTTCTCCTTTGCCCCCTGTCCAAATTTTCATATTCTACAGTTTAAGTCAGCCCAGCTTACTCAAATTAAATCATCCTTGTTACCATAACACAAAAAAATTAAGTTGAACTACTACCAGAACAAACATCCTGCTGCAGCACTGTAGTGGACCCGTCACCCCTGAGACTGTCAATTTTTTCTAAGAGGCTACTGAGAACAAACCTATCTTAAAACTTTCAACTTTGAAGTGCTCCGGTCAGGAATCGAACTCAGGAACATGTGATTGGGAGGCAAGAATGCTTTACAATACACCAACCAACCAAACATGTCAGTGATAGAATTTACATGGCCTTTGAATGAATTACCTCAGCTTGCACATTACTATGGTCCAAATATGGCCAGCACATCTTTTTCCAATTGGCTAACAACTTCTTTCAAAAAGATGACTTTTCAAAAAGTTTTGAACTTTCTTCATCAGCCACATAAAGCGTTCGTCTTACCAATATGAAAAGTTAACCAAAATATATTGAGTGGAACAGTTTCAAATCAGCATTTGAATATCAGTACCGGTTTTGGCAAATTTTTGATGTTGCCATAGCTATTGGCAGGAATGCCCTCAGCTAATGTTGCAAAAAGTAATCCATATGAGGAAAAAAAGATTACAATTAATGCAACAAAGAATACAATCCACACAAATATTGGGTTTGTTTCAATTTTTTTTAATTGACCTAGAACTAATTTCTTAATTTCCTAATTCAATTACAAATTTCTCAGTTGGCGCATTAAGTACCCATAGGTGTAATTGTTTTTTGTTGAAAAAACAATCAACAAACATAATTTCATATCAAAGTAATGCTTATGTACTACTTCGGCAGCCATTTCCCCCAGGCCTCTATGCCTTCTCCCTTGCCCCCCTGACAAACATTCAATTATTAGATATTCATTTTATATGGAGTGAAGGGGCAGGGGGATGACTGGTGGGGCATTGGGGGCCTTCAGCAACAATTTCCCCCTGGCCCAAACTCCTTCTCCCTTGCCCCTCTGGTAAACATTCAAGAATTAGATATTCATTTGATATTAGGTCAAGGGGGGCATAGGGATGATAGTTAGGCCATTGGGGGGCCATGGTGACCCTCTCCCCCAGGCACCCACCCTTCTCCCTTGCCCCCCTGGCAATCTTCAACCGTTTGATATACATTTCATATTCGGTCAAGGGGGCAGGAGGGGACACGGTGACCCTTTCCCCCAGGCACTGACCCTTCTCCCTTGCCCCCCCCCCCTGGCGAATATTCAATCATTGAATATTAAATTAACTTTCCTGTTCGTTGAATATTCAACGAATCCAATATCAAATGAACTTGATATTCATTTGATATTTGGTCAAGGGGGGCAGGGGGATGATAGTTAGGCCATTGGGGGGCCGCAGTGACCCTCTCCCCCAGGCACCGACCCTTCTTCATTGCCCCCCTGGTGAATCTTCAATGTTTTCCTCCTGGCCCAAACTCCTTCTCCCTGCCCCTCTGGTAAACATTCAATAATTAGACATTCATTTGATGTTGGGTGAAGGGGGCAGGGGATGACTGGTGGGGCATTGGGGACCTTCGGCAAACATTTCCCCTAGGCCTCAACCTTGTTCTCCTTTGCCCCCTGTCCAAATTTTCATATTCTACAGTTTAAGTCAGCCCAGCTTACTCAAATTAAGTCATCCTTGTTACCATAACACAAAAAAATTAAGTTGAACTACTACCAGAACAAACATCCTGCTGCAGCACTGTAGTGGACCCGTCACCCCTGAGACTGTCAATTTTTTCTAAGAGGCTACTGAGAACAAACCTATCTTAAAACTTTCAACTTTGAAGTGCTCCGGTCAGGAATCGAACTCAGGAACATGTGATTGGGAGGCAAGAATGCTTTACAATACACCAACCAACCAAACATGTCAGTGATAGAATTTACATGGCCTTTGAATGAATTACCTCAGCTTGCACATTACTATGGTCCAAATATGGCCAGCACATCTTTTTCCAATTGGCTAACAACTTCTTTCAAAAAGATGACTTTTCAAAAAGTTTTGAACTTTCTTCATCAGCCACATAAAGCGTTCGTCTTACCAATATGAAAAGTTAACCAAAATATATTGAGTGGAACAGTTTCAAATCAGCATTTGAATATCAGTACCGGTTTTGGCAAATTTTTGATGTTGCCATAGATATTGGCAGGAATGCCCTCAGCTAATGTTGCAAAAAGTAATCCATATGAGGAAAAAAAGATTACAATTAATGCAACAAAGAATACAATCCACACAAATATTGGGTTTGTTTCAATTTATTTTAATTGACCTAGAACTAATTTCTTAATTTCCTAATTCAATTACAAATTTCTCAGTTGGCGCATTAAGTACCCATAGGTGTAATTGTTTTTTGTTGAAAAAACAATCAACAAACATAATTTCATATCAAAGTAATGCTTATGTACTACTTCGGCAGCCATTTCCCCCAGGCCTCTATGCCTTCTCCCTTGCCCCCCTGAAAAACATTCAATTATTAGATATTCATTTGATATGGAGTGAAGGGGCAGGGGGATGACTGGTGGGGCATTGGGGGCCTTCAGCAACAATTTCCCCCTGGCCCAAACTCCTTCTCCCTTGCCCCTCTGGTAAAAATTCAAGAATTAGATATTCATTTGATATTAGGTCAAGGGGGGCATAGGGATGATAGTTAGGCCATTGGGGGGCCACGGTGACCCTCTCCCCCAGGCACTGACCCTTCTCCCTTGCCCCCCTGGCAATCTTCAACCGTTTGATATACATTTCATATTCGGTCAAGGGGGCAGGAGGGGACACGGTGACCCTTTCCCCCAGGCACTGACCCTTCTCCCTTGCCCCCCCCCTGGCGAATATTCAATCATTGAATATTAAATTAACTTTCCTGTTCGTTGAATATTCAACGAATCCAATATCAAATGAACTTGATATTCATTTGATATTTGGTCAAGGGGGGCAGGGGGATGATAGTTAGGCCATTGGGGGGCCGCAGTGACCCTCTCCCCCAGGCACCGACCCTTCTTCATTGCCCCCCTGGTGAATCTTCAATGTTTTCCTCCTGGCCCAAACTCCTTCTCCCTGCCCCTCTGGTAAACATTCAATAATTAGACATTCATTTGATGTTGGGTGAAGGGGGCAGGGGATGACTGGTGGGGCATTGGGGACCTTCGGCAAACATTTCTCCTAGGCCTCAACCTTGTTCTCCTTTGCCCCCTGTCCAAATTTTCATATTCTACAGTTTAAGTCAGCCCAGCTTACTCAAATTAAGTCATCCTTGTTACCATAACACAAAAAAATTAAGTTGAACTACTACCAGAACAAACATCCTGCTGCAGCACTGTAGGGGACCCGTCACCCCTGAGACTGTCAATTTTTTCTAAGAGGCTACTAAGAACAAACCTATCTTAAAACTTTAAACTTTGAAGTGCTCCGGTCAGGAATCGAACTCAGGAACATGTGATTGGGAGGCAAGAATGCTTTACAATACACCAACCAACCAAACATGTCAGTGATAGAATTTACATGGCCTTTGAATGAATTACCTCAGCTTGCACATTACTATGGTCCAAATATGGCCAGCACATCTTTTTCCAATTGGCTAACAACTTCTTTCAAAAAGATGACTTTTCAAAAAGTTTTGAACTTTCTTCATCAGCCACATAAAGCGTTCGTCTTACCAATATGAAAAGTTAACCAAAATATATTGAGTGGAACAGTTTCAAATCAGCATTTGAATATCAGTACCGGTTTTGGCAAATTTTTGATGTTGCCATAGATATTGGCAGGAATGCCCTCAGCTAATGTTGCAAAAAGTAATCCATATGAGGAAAAAAAGATTACAATTAATGCAACAAAGAATACAATCCACACAAATATTGGGTTTGTTTCAATTTTTTTTAATTGACCTAGAACTAATTTCTTAATTTCCTAATTCAATTACAAATTTCTCAGTTGGCGCATTAAGTACCCATAGGTGTAATTGTTTTTTGTTGAAAAAACAATCAACAAACATAATTTCATATCAAAGTAATGCTTATGTACTACTTCGGCAGCCATTTCCCCCAGGCCTCTATGCCTTCTCCCTTGCCCCCCTGACAAACATTCAATTATTAGATATTCATTTTATATGGAGTGAAGGGGCAGGGGGATGACTGGTGGGGCATTGGGGGCCTTCAGCAACAATTTCCCCCTGGCCCAAACTCCTTCTCCCTTGCCCCTCTGGTAAACATTCAACAATTAGATATTCATTTGATATTAGGTCAAGGGGGGCATAGGGATGATAGTTAGGCCATTGGGGGGCCATGGTGACCCTCTCCCCCAGGCACCCACCCTTCTCCCTTGCCCCCCTGGCAATCTTCAACCGTTTGATATACATTTCATATTCGGTCAAGGGGGCAGGAGGGGCCACGGTGACCCTTTCCCCCAGGCACTGACCCTTCTCCCTTGCTCCCCCCCCCCCCCCTGGCGAATATTCAATCATTGAATATTAAATTAACTTTCCAGTTCGTTGAATATTCAACGAATCCAATATCAAATGAACTTGATATTCATTTGATATTTGGTCAAGGGGGGCAGGGGGATGATAGTTAGGCCATTGGGGGGCCGCAGTGACCCTCTCCCCCAGGCACCGACCCTTCTTCATTGCCCCCCTGGTGAATCTTCAATGTTTTCCTCCTGGCCCAAACTCCTTCTCCCTGCCCCTCTGGTAAACATTCAATAATTAGACATTCATTTGATGTTGGGTGAAGGGGGCAGGGGATGACTGGTGGGGCATTGGGGACCTTCGGCAAACATTTCCCCTAGGCCTCAACCTTGTTCTCCTTTGCCCCCTGTCCAAATTTTCATATTCTACAGTTTAAGTCAGCCCAGCTTACTCAAATTAAGTCATCCTTGTTACCATAACACAAAAAAATTAAGTTGAACTACTACCAGAACAAACATCCTGCTGCAGCACTGTAGTGGACCCGTCACCCCTGAGACTGTCAATTTTTTCTAAGAGGCTACTGAGAACAAACCTATCTTAAAACTTTCAACTTTGAAGTGCTCCGGTCAGGAATCGAACTCAGGAACATGTGATTGGGAGGCAAGAATGCTTTACAATACACCAACCAACCAAACATGTCAGTGATAGAATTTACATGGCCTTTGAATGAATTACCTCAGCTTGCACATTACTATGGTCCAAATATGGCCAGCACATCTTTTTCCAATTGGCTAACAACTTCTTTCAAAAAGATGACTTTTCAAAAAGTTTTGAACTTTCTTCATCAGCCACATAAAGCGTTCGTCTTACCAATATGAAAAGTTAACCAAAATATATTGAGTGGAACAGTTTCAAATCAGCATTTGAATATCAGTACCGGTTTTGGCAAATTTTTGATGTTGCCATAGATATTGGCAGGAATGCCCTCAGCTAATGTTGCAAAAAGTAATCCATATGAGGAAAAAAGGATTACAATTAATGCAACAAAGAATACAATCCACACAAATATTGGGTTTGTTTCAATATTTTTTAATTGACCTAGAACTAATTTCTTAATTTCCTAATTCAATTACAAATTTCTCAGTTGGCGCATTAAGTACCCATAGGTGTAATTGTTTTTTGTTGAAAAAACAATCAACAAACATAATTTCATATCAAAGTATAGCTTATGTACTACTTCGGCAGCCATTTCCCCCAGGCCTCTATGCCTTCTCCCTTGCCCCCCTGACAAACATTCAATTATTAGATATTCATTTTATATGGAGTGAAGGGGCAGGGGGATGACTGGTGGGGCATTGGGGGCCTTCAGCAACAATTTCCCCCTGGCCCAAACTCCTTCTCCCTTGCCCCTCTGGTAAACATTCAACAATTAGATATTCATTTGATATTAGGTCAAGGGGGGCATAGGGATGATAGTTAGGCCATTGGGGGGCCACGGTGACCCTCTCCCCGAGGCACCGACCCTTCTCCCTTGCCCCCCTGGCAATCTTCAACCGTTTGATATACATTTCATATTCGGTCAAGGGGGCAGGAGGGGCCACGGTGACCCTTTCCCCCAGGCACTGACCCTTCTCCCTTGCCCCCCCCCCTCTGGCGAATATTCAATCATTGAATATTAAATTAACTTTCCTGTTCGTTGAATATTCAACGAATCCAATATCAAATGAACTTGATATTCATTTGATATTTGGTCAAGGGGGGCATGGGGATGATAGTTAGGCCATTGGGGGGCCGCAGTGACCCTCTCCCCCAGGCACCGACCCTTCTTCATTGCCCCCCTGGTGAATCTTCAATGTTTTCCTCCTGGCCCAAACTCCTTCTCCCTGCCCCTCTGGTAAACATTCAATAATTAGACATTCATTTGATGTTGGGTGAAGGGGGCAGGGGATGACTGGTGGGGCATTGGGGACCTTCGGCAAACATTTCCCCTAGGCCTCAACCTTGTTCTCCTTTGCCCCCTGTCCAAATTTTCATATTCTACAGTTTAAGTCAGCCCAGC
Source organism: Alitta virens (assembly GCA_932294295.1). Classification (NCBI taxonomy): domain Eukaryota; kingdom Metazoa; phylum Annelida; class Polychaeta; order Phyllodocida; family Nereididae; genus Alitta; species Alitta virens. Next base: position 22,252,590 of record OW028578.1, on the reverse strand, counting down.
TTACTCAAATTAAGTCATCCTTGTTACCATAACACAAAAAAATTAAGTTGAACTACTACCAGAACAAACATCCTGCTGCAGCACTGTAGTGGACCCGTCACCCCTGAGACTGTCAATTTTTTCTAAGAGGCTACTGAGAACAAACCTATCTTAAAACTTTCAACTTTGAAGTGCTCCGGTCAGGAATCGAACTCAGGAACATGTGATTGGGAGGCAAGAATGCCTTACAATACACCAACCAACCAAACATGTCAGTGATAGAATTTACATGGCCTTTGAATGAATTACCTCAGCTTGCACATTACTATGGTCCAAATATGGCCAGCACATCTTTTTCCAATTGGCTAACAACTTCTTTCAAAAAGATGACTTTTCAAAAAGTTTTGAACTTTCTTCATCAGCCACATAAAGCGTTCGTCTTACCAATATGAAAAGTTAACCAAAATATATTGAGTGGAACAGTTTCAAATCAGCATTTGAATATCAGTACCGGTTTTGGCAAATTTTTGATGTTGCCATAGATATTGGCAGGAATGCCCTCAGCTAATGTTGCAAAAAGTAATCCATATGAGGAAAAAAAGATTACAATTAATGCAACAAAGAATACAATCCACACAAATATTGGGTTTGTTTCAATTTTTTTTAATTGACCTAGAACTAATTTCTTAATTTCCTAATTCAATTACAAATTTCTCAGTTGGCGCATTAAGTACCCATAGGTGTAATTGTTTTTTGTTGAAAAAACAATCAACAAACATAATTTCATATCAAAGTATAGCTTATGTACTACTTCGGCAGCCATTTCCCCCAGGCCTCTATGCCTTCTCCCTTGCCCCCCTGAAAAACATTCAATTATTAGATATTCATTTTATATGGAGTGAAGGGGCAGGGGGATGACTGGTGGGGCATTGGGGGCCTTCAGCAACAATTTCCCCCTGGCCCAAACTCCTTCTCCCTTGCCCCTCTGGTAAACATTCAACAATTAGATATTCATTTGATATTAGGTCAAGGGGGGCATAGGGATGATAGTTAGGCCATTGGGGGGCCACGGTGACCCTCTCCCCCAGGCACCGACCCTTCTCCCTTGCCCCCCTGGCAATCTTCAACCGTTTGATATACATTTCATATTCGGTCAAGGGGGCAGGAGGGGCCACGGTGACCCTTTCCCCCAGGCACTGACCCTTCTCCCTTGCCCCCCCCCTGGCGAATATTCAATCATTGAATATTAAATTAACTTTCCTGTTCGTTGAATATTCAACGAATCCAATATCAAATGAACTTGATATTCATTTGATATTTGGTCAAGGGGGGCATGGGGATGATAGTTAGGCCATTGGGGGGCCGCAGTGACCCTCTCCCCCAGGCACCGACCCTTCTTCATTGCCCCGCTGGTGAATCTTCAATGTTTTCCTCCTGGCCCAAACTCCTTCTCCCTGCCCCTCTGGTAAACATTCAATAATTAGACATTCATTTGATGTTGGGTGAAGGGGGCAGGGGATGGCTGGTGGGGCATTGGGGACCTTCGACAAACATTTCCCCTAGGCCTCAACCTTGTTCTCCTTTGCCCCCTGTCCAAATTTTCATATTCTACAGTTTAAGTCAGCCCAGCTTACTCAAATTAAGTCATCCTTGTTACCATAACACAAAAAAAATTAAGTTGAACTACTACCAGAACAAACATCCTGCTGCAGCACTGTAGTGGACCCGTCACCCCTGAGACTGTCAATTTTTTCTAAGAGGCTACTGAGAACAAACCTATCTTAAAACTTTCAACTTTGAAGTGCTCCGGTCAGGAATCGAACTCAGGAACATGTGATTGGGAGGCAAGAATGCTTTACAATACACCAACCAACCAAACATGTCAGTGATAGAATTTACATGGCCTTTGAATGAATTACCTCAGCTTGCACATTACTATGGTCCAAATATGGCCAGCACATCTTTTTCCAATTGGCTAACAACTTCTTTCAAAAAGATGACTTTTCAAAAAGTTTTGAACTTTCTTCATCAGCCACATAAAGCGTTCGTCTTACCAATATGAAAAGTTAACCAAAATATATTGAGTGGAACAGTTTCAAATCAGCATTTGAATATCAGTACCGGTTTTGGCAAATTTTTGATGTTGCCATAGATATTGGCAGGAATGCCCTCAGCTAATGTTGCAAAAAGTAATCCATATGAGGAAAAAAAGATTACAATTAATGCAACAAAGAATACAATCCACACAAATATTGGGTTTGTTTCAATTTTTTTTAATTGACCTAGAACTAATTTCTTAATTTCCTAATTCAATTACAAATTTCTCAGTTGGCGCATTAAGTACCCATAGGTGTAATTGTTTTTTGTTGAAAAAACAATCAACAAACATAATTTCATATCAAAGTAATGCTTATGTACTACTTCGGCAGCCATTTCCCCCAGGCCTCTATGCCTTCTCCCTTGCCCCCCTGACAAACATTCAATTATTAGATATTCATTTTATATGGAGTGAAGGGGCAGGGGGATGACTGGTGGGGCATTGGGGGCCTTCAGCAACAATTTCCCCCTGGCCCAAACTCCTTCTCCCTTGCCCCTCTGGTAAACATTCAACAATTAGATATTCATTTGATATTAGGTCAAGGGGGGCATAGGGATGATAGTTAGGCCATTGGGGGGCCATGGTGACCCTCTCCCCCAGGCACCCACCCTTCTCCCTTGCCCCCCTGGCAATCTTCAACCGTTTGATATACATTTCATATTCGGTCAAGGGGGCAGGAGGGGCCACGGTGACCCTTTCCCCCAGACACTGACCCTTCTCCCTTGCCCCCCCCCCTGGCGAATATTCAATCATTGAATATTAAATTGAATTTGGACAGGGGGCAAAGGAGAACAAGGTTGAGGCCTAGGGGAAATGTTTGCCGAAGGTCCCCAATGCCCCACCAGTCATCCCCTGCCCCCTTCACCCAACATCAAATGAATGTCTAATTATTGAATGTTTACCAGAGGGGCAGGGAGAAGGAGTTTGGGCCAGGAGGAAAACATTGAAGATTCACCAGGGGGGCAATGAAGAAGGGTCGGTGCCTGGGGGAGAGGGTCACTGCGGCCCCCCAATGGCCTAACTATCATCCCCCTGCCCCCCTTGACCAAATATCAAATGAATATCAAGTTCATTTGATATTGGATTCGTTGAATATTCAACGAACAGGAAAGTCAATTTAATATTCAATGATTGAATATTCGCCAGGGGGGGGGGCAAGGGAGAAGGGTCAGTGCCTGGGGGAAAGGGTCACCGTGGCCCCTCCTGCCCCCTTGACCGAATATGAAATGTATATCAAACGGTTGAAGATTGCCAGGGGGGCAAGGGAGAAGGGTCGCTGCCTGGGGGAGAGGGTCACCGTGGCCCCCCAATGGCCTAACTATCATCCCTATGCCCCCCTTGACCTAATATCAAATGAATATCTAATTGTTGAATGTTTACCAGAGGGTCAAGGGAGAAGGAGTTTGGGCCAGGGGGAAATTGTTGCTGAAGGCCCCCAATGCCCCACCAGTCATCCCCCTGCCCCTTCACTCCATATCAAATGAATATCTAATAATTGAATGTTTGTCAGGGGGGCAAGGGAGAAGGCATAGAGGCCTGGGGGAAATGGCTGCCGAAGTAGTACATAAGCATTACTTTGATATGAAATTATGTTTGTTGATTGTTTTTTCAACAAAAAACAATTACACCTATGGGTACTTAATGCGCCAACTGAGAAATTTGTAATTGAATTAGGAAATTAAGAAATTAGTTCTAGGTCAATTAAAAAAAATTGAAACAAACCCAATATTTGTGTGGATTGTATTCTTTGTTGCATTAATTGTAATCTTTTTTTCCTCATATGGATTACTTTTTGCAACATTAGCTGAGGGCATTCCTGCCAATTTCTATGGCAACATCAAAAATTTGCCAAAACCGGTACTGATATTCAAATGCTGATTTGAAACTGTTCCACTCAATATATTTTGGTTAACTTTTCATATTGGTAGGACGAACGCTTTATGTGGCTGATGAAGAAAGTTCAAAACTTTTTGAAAAGTCATCTTTTTGAAAGAAGTTGTTAGCCAATTGGAAAAAGATGTGCTGGCCATATTTGGACCATAGTAATGTGCAAGCTGAGGTAATTCATTCAAAGGCCATGTAAATTCTATCACTGACATGTTTGGTTGGTTGGTGTATTGTAAAGCATTCTTGCCTCCCAATCACATGTTCCTGAGTTCGATTCCTGACCGGAGCACTTCAAAGTTGAAAGTTTTAAGATAGGTTTGTTCTTAGTAGCCTCTTAGAAAAAATTGACAGTCTCAGGGGTGACGGGTCCACTACAGTGCTGCAGCAGGATGTTTGTTCTGGTAGTAGTTCAACTTAATTTTTTTGTGTTATGGTAACAAGGATGACTTAATTTGAGTAAGCTGGGCTGACTTAAACTGTAGAATATGAAAATTTGGACAGGGGGCAAAGGAGAACAAGGTTGAGGCCTAGGGGAAATGTTTGCCGAAGGTCCCCAATGCCCCACCAGTCATCCCCTGCCCCCTTCACCCAACATCAAATGAATGTCTAATTATTGAATGTTTACCAGAGGGGCAGGGAGAAGGAGTTTGGGCCAGGAGGAAAACATTGAAGATTCACCAGGGGGGCAATGAAGAAGGGTCGGTGCCTGGGGGAGAGGGTCACTGCGGCCCCCCAATGGCCTAACTATCATCCCCCTGCCCCCCTTGACCAAATATCAAATGAATATCAAGTTCATTTGATATTGGATTCGTTGAATATTCAACGAACAGGAAAGTTAATTTAATATTCAATGATTGAATATTCGCCAGGGGGGGGGCAAGGGAGAAGGGTCAGTGCCTGGGGGAAAGGGTCACCATGGCCCCTCCTGCCCCCTTGACCGAATATGAAATGTATATCAAACGGTTGAAGATTGCCAGGGGGGCAAGGGAGAAGGGTCGGTGCCTGGGGGAGAGGGTCACCGTGGCCCCCCAATGGCCTAACTATCATCCCTATGCCCCCCTTGACCTAATATCAAATGAATATCTAATTGTTGAATGTTTACCAGAGGGGCAAGGGAGAAGGAGTTTGGGCCAGGGGGAAATTGTTGCTGAAGGCCCCCAATGCCCCACCAGTCATCCCCCTGCCCCTTCACTCCATATAAAATGAATATCTAATAATTGAATGTTTGTCAGGGGGGCAAGGGAGAAGGCATAGAGGCCTGGGGGAAATGGCTGCCGAAGTAGTACATAAGCATTACTTTGATATGAAATTATGTTTGTTGATTGTTTTTTCAACAAAAAACAATTACACCTATAGGTACTTAATGCGCCAACTGAGAAATTTGTAATTGAATTAGGAAATTAAGAAATTAGTTCTAGGTCAATTAAAAAAAATTGAAACAAACCCAATATTTGTGTGGATTGTATTCTTTGTTGCATTAATTGTAATCTTTTTTTCCTCATATGGATTACTTTTTGCAACATTAGCTGAGGGCATTCCTGCCAATTTCTATGGCAACATCAAAAATTTGCCAAAACCGGTACTGATATTCAAATGCTGATTTGAAACTGTTCCACTCAATATATTTTGGTTAACTTTTCATATTGGTAAGACGAATGCTTTATGTGGCTGATGAAGAAAGTTCAAAACTTTTTGAAAAGTCATCTTTTTGAAAGAAGTTGTTAGCCAATTGGAAAAAGATGTGCTGGCCATATTTGGACCATAGTAATGTGCAAGCTGAGGTAATTCATTCAAAGGCCATTTAAATTCTATCACTGACATGTTTGGTTGGTTGGTGTATTGTAAAGCATTCTTGCCTCCCAATCACATGTTCCTGAGTTCAAATTCCTGACCGGAGCACTTCAAAGTTGAAAGTTTTAAGATAGGTTTGTTCTTAGTAGCCTCTTAGAAAAAATTGACAGTCTCAGGGGTGACGGGTCCACTACAGTGCTGCAGCAGGATGTTTGTTCTGGTAGTAGTTCAACTTAATTTTTTTGTGTTATGGTAACAAGGATGACTTAATTTGAGTAAGCTGGGCTGACTTAAACTGTAGAATATGAAAATTTGGACAGGGGGCAAAGGAGAACAAGGTTGAGGCCTAGGGGAAATGTTTGCCGAAGGTCCCCAATGCCCCACCAGTCATCCCCTGCCCCCTTCACCCAACATCAAATGAATGTCTAATTATTGAATGTTTACCAGAGGGGCAGGGAGAAGGAGTTTGGGCCAGGAGGAAAACATTGAAGATTCACCAGGGGGGCAATGAAGAAGGGTCGGTGCCTGGGGGAGAGGGTCACTGCGGCCCCCCAATGGCCTAACTATCATCCCCCTGCCCCCCTTGACCAAATATCAAATGAATATCAAGTTCATTTGATATTGGATTCGTTGAATATTCAACGAACAGGAAAGTTAATTTAATATTCAATGATTGAATATTCGCCAGGGGGGGGGCAAGGGAGAAGGGTCAGTGCCTGGGGGAAAGGGTCACCGTGGCCCCTCCTGCCCCCTTGACCGAATATGAAATGTATATCAAACGGTTGAAGATTGCCAGGGGGGCAAGGGAGAAGGGTCGGTGCCTGGGGGAGAGGGTCACCGTGGCCCCCCAATGGCCTAACTATCATCCCTATGCCCCCCTTGACCTAATATCAAATGAATATCTAATTGTTGAATGTTTACCAGAGGGGCAAGGGAGAAGGAGTTTGGGCCAGGGGGAAATTGTTGCTGAAGGCCCCCAATGCCCCACCAGTCATCCCCCTGCCCCTTCACTCCATATAAAATGAATATCTAATAATTGAATGTTTGTCAGGGGGGCAAGGGAGAAGGCATAGAGGCCTGGGGGAAATGGCTGCCGAAGTAGTACATAAGCATTACTTTGATATGAAATTATGTTTGTTGATTGTTTTTTCAACAAAAAACAATTACACCTATAGGTACTTAATGCGCCAACTGAGAAATTTGTAATTGAATTAGGAAATTAAGAAATTAGTTCTAGGTCAATTAAAAAAAATTGAAACAAACCCAATATTTGTGTGGATTGTATTCTTTGTTGCATTAATTGTAATCTTTTTTTCCTCATATGGATTACTTTTTGCAACATTAGCTGAGGGCATTCCTGCCAATTTCTATGGCAACATCAAAAATTTGCCAAAACCGGTACTGATATTCAAATGCTGATTTGAAACTGTTCCACTCAATATATTTTGGTTAACTTTTCATATTGGTAAGACGAACGCTTTATGTGGCTGATGAAGAAAGTTCAAAACTTTTTGAAAAGTCATCTTTTTGAAAGAAGTTGTTAGCCAATTGGAAAAAGATGTGCTGGCCATATTTGGACCATAGTAATGTGCAAGCTGAGGTAATTCATTCAAACGCCATGTAAATTCTATCACTGACATGTTTGGTTGGTTGGTGTATTGTAAAGCATTCTTGCCTCCCAATCACATGTTCCTGAGTTCGATTCCTGACCGGAGCACTTCAAAGTTGAAAGTTTTAAGATAGGTTTGTTCTTAGTAGCCTCTTAGAAAAAATTGACAGTCTCAGGGGTGACGGGTCCACTACAGTGCTGCAGCAGGATGTTTGTTCTGGTAGTAGTTCAACTTAATTTTTTTGTGTTATGGTAACAAGGATGACTTAATTTGAGTAAGCTGGGCTGACTTAAACTGTAGAATATGAAAATTTGGACAGGGGGCAAAGGAGAACAAGGTTGAGGCCTAGGGGAAATGTTTGCCGAAGATCCCCAATGCCCCACCAGTCATCCCCTGCCCCCTTCACCCAACATCAAATGAATGTCTAATTATTGAATGTTTACCAGAGGGGCAGGGAGAAGGAGTTTGGGCCAGGAGGAAAACATTGAAGATTCACCAGGGGGGCAATGAAGAAGGGTCGGTGCCTGGGGGAGAGGGTCACTGCGGCCCCCCAATGGCCTAACTATCATCCCCCTACCCCCTTGACCAAATATCAAATGAATATCAAGTTCATTTGATATGGAGATTCGTTGAATATTCAACGAACAGGAAAGTTAATTTAATATTCAATGATTGAATATTCGCCGGGGGGGGCAAGGGAGAAGGGTCAGTGCCTGGGGGAAAGGGTCACCGTGGCCCCTCCTGCCCCCTTGACCGAATATGAAATGTATATCAAACGGTTGAAGATTGCCAGGGGGGCAAGGGAGAAGGGTCGGTGCCTGGGGGAAAGGGTCACCGTGGCCCCCCAATGGCCAAACAATCATCCTCCTGCCCCCTTGACCGAATATGAAATGAATATCAAATGGTTGAAGATTCGCCAGGGGGGCAAGGGAGAAGGGTCGGTGCCTAGGGGAGAGGGTCACTGTGCCCCCCCCCCAATGGCCTAGCAATCATCCTCCTGCCCCCTTGACCGAATATGAAATGTATATCAAACGGTTGAAGATTGCCAGGGGGGCAAGGGAGAAGGGTCGGTGCCTGGGGGAGAGGGTCACCGTGGCCCCCAATGGCCTAACTATCATCCCCATGCCCCCCTTGACCTAATATCAAATGAATATCTAATTGTTGAATGTTTACCAGAGGGGCAAGGGAGAAGGAGTTTGGGCCAGGGGGAAATTGTTGCTGAAGGCCCCCAATGCCCCACCAGTCATCCCCCTGCCCCTTCACTCCATATCAAATGAATATCTAATAATTGAATGTTTGTCAGGGGGGCAAGGGAGAAGGCATAGAGGCCTGGGGGAAATGGCTGCCGAAGTAGTACATAAGCATTACTTTGATATGAAATTATGTTTGTTGATTGTTTTTTCAACAAAAAACAATTACACCTATGGGTACTTAATGCGCCAACTGAGAAATTTGTAATTGAATTAGGAAATTAAGAAATTAGTTCTAGGTCAATTAAAAAAAATTGAAACAAACCCAATATTTGTGTGGATTGTATTCTTTGTTGCATTACTTGTAATCTTTTTTTCCTCATATGGATTACTTTTTGCAACATTAGCTGAGGGCATTCCTGCCAATATCTATGGCGACATCAAAAATTTGCCAAAACCGGTACTGATATTCAAATGCTGATTTGAAACTGTTCCACTCAATATATTTTGGTTAACTTTTCATATTGGTAAGACGAACGCTTTATGTGGCTGATGTAGAAAGTTCAAAACTTTTTGAAAAGTCATCTTTTTGAAAGAAGTTGTTAGCCAATTGGAAAAAGATGTGCTGGCCATATTTGGACCATAGTAATGTGCAAGCTGAGGTAATTCATTCAAAGGCCATGTAAACTCTATCACTGACATGTTTGGTTGGTTGGTGTATTGTAAAGCATTCTTGCCTCCCAATCACATGTTCCTGAGTTCGATTCCTGACCGGAGCACTTCAAAGTTGAAAGTTTTAAGATAGGTTTGTTCTCAGTAGCCTCTTAGAAAAAATTGACAGTCTCAGGGGTGACGGGTCCACTACAGTGCTGCAGCAGGATGTTTGTTCTGGTAGTAGTTCAACTAAATTTTTTTGTGTTATGGTAACAAGGATGACTTAATTTGAGTAAGTTGGGCTGACTTAAACTGTAGAATATGAAAATTTGGACAGGGGGCAAAGGAGAACAAGGTTGAGGCCTAAGGGAAATGTTTGCCAAAGGTCCCCAATGCCCCACCAGTCATCCCCTGCCCCCTTCACCCAACATCAAATGAATGTCTAATTATTGAATGTTTACCAGAGGGGCAGGGAGAAGGAGTTTGGGCCAGGAGGAAAACATTGAAGATTCACCAGGGGGGCAATGAAGAAGGGTCGGTGCCTGGGGGAGAGGGTCACTGCGGCCCCCCAATGGCCTAACTATCATTCCCCTGCCCCGCTTGACCAAATATCAAATGAATATCAAGTTCATTTGATATTGGAGATTCGTTGAATATTCAACGAACAGGAAAGTTAATTTAATATTCAATGATTGAATATTTGCCGGGGGGGGGGGGCAAGGGGGAAGGGTCAGTGCCTGGGGGAAAGGGTCACCGTGGCCCCCCAATGGCCAAACAATCATCCTCCTGCCCCCTTGACCGAATATGAAATGAATATCAAATGGTTGAAGATTCGCCAGGGGGGCAAGGGAGAAGGGTCGGTGCCTAGGGGAGAGGGTCACTGTGCCCCCCCCCAATGGCCTAGCAATCATCCTCCTGCCCCCTTGACCGAATATGAAATGTATATCAAACGGTTGAAGATTGCCAGGGGGGCAAGGGAGAAGGGTCGGTGCCTGGGGGAGAGGGTCACCGTGGCCCCCAATGGCCTAACTATCATCCCCATGCCCCCCTTGACCTAATATCAAATGAATATCTAATTGTTGAATGTTTACCAGAGGGGCAAGGGAGAAGGAGTTTGGGCCAGGGGGAAATTGTTGCTGAAGGCCCCCAATGCCCCACCAGTCATCCCCCTGCCCCTTCACTCCATATCAAATGAATATCTAATAATTGAATGTTTGTCAGGGGGGCAAGGGAGAAGGCATAGAGGCCTGGGGGAAATGGCTGCCGAAGTAGTACATAAGCATTACTTTGATATGAAATTATGTTTGTTGATTGTTTTTTCAACAAAAAACAATTACACCTATGGGTACTTAATGCGCCAACTGAGAAATTTGTAATTGAATTAGGAAATTAAGAAATTAGTTCTAGGTCAATTAAAAAAAATTGAAACAAACCCAATATTTGTGTGGATTGTATTCTTTGTTGCATTACTTGTAATCTTTTTTTCCTCATATGGATTACTTTTTGCAACATTAGCTGAGGGCATTCCTGCCAATATCTATGGCGACATCAAAAATTTGCCAAAACCGGTACTGATATTCAAATGCTGATTTGAAACTGTTCCACTCAATATATTTTGGTTAACTTTTCATATTGGTAAGACGAACGCTTTATGTGGCTGATGTAGAAAGTTCAAAACTTTTTGAAAAGTCATCTTTTTGAAAGAAGTTGTTAGCCAATTGGAAAAAGATGTGCTGGCCATATTTGGACCATAGTAATGTGCAAGCTGAGGTAATTCATTCAAAGGCCATGTAAATTCTATCACTGACATGTTTGGTTGGTTGGTGTATTGTAAAGCATTCTTGCCTCCCAATCACATGTTCCTGAGTTCGATTCCTGACCGGAGCACTTCAAAGTTGAAAGTTTTAAAATAAATTTGTTCTCAGTAGCCTTTTAGAAAAAATTGACATTCTCGGGGGTGAAGGGGCCACTACAGTGCTGCAGCAGGATGTTAGTTGTAGTAGTTCAACTTAATTTTTTTGTTTTATGATAACAAGGATGACTCAATTTGAGTAAGTTGGGCTGATTTAACTATACAATATAAAGATTTGGACAGGGGGCAAAGGAGAACGTTGAGGCCTGGGGGAAATGTTTGCCGAAGGTCCCCAATGCCCCACCAGTCCCCTTCACCCAACATCAAATGAATATCTAATTGTTGAATGTTTACCAGAGGGGCAAGGGAGAAGGAGTTTGGGCCAGGGGGAAATTGTTGCTGAAGGCCCCCAATGCCCCACCAGTCATCCCCCTGCCCCTTCACTCCAGGGGGCAAAGGAGAACGTTGAGGCCTAGGGGAAATGTTTGCCGAAGGTCCCCAATGCCCCACCAGTCATCCCCTGCCCCCTTCACCCAACATCAAATGAATGTCTAATTATTGAATGTTTACCAGAGGGGCAGGGAGAAGGAGTTTGGGCCAGGAGGAAAACATTGAAGATTCACCAGGGGGGCAATGAAGAAGGGTCGGTGCCTGGGGGAGAGGGTCACTGCGGCCCCCCAATGGCCTAACTATCATCCCCCTGCCCCCCTTGACCAAATATCAAATGAATATCAAGTTCATTTGATATTGGAGATTCGTTGAATATTCAACGAACAGGAAAGTTAATTTAATATTCAATGATTGAATATTCGCCAGGGGGGGGGCAAGGGAGAAGGGTCAGTGCCTGGGGGAAAGGGTCACCGTGGCCCCTCCTGCCCCCTTGACCGAATATGAAATGTATATCAAACGGTTGAAGATTGCCAGGGGGGCAAGGGAGAAGGGTCGGTGCCTGGGGGAGAGGGTCACCGTGGCCCCCCAATGGCCTTACTATCATCCCCATGCCCCCCTTGACCTAATATCAAATGAATATCTAATTGTTGAATGTTTACAAGAGGGGCAAGGGAGAAGGAGTTTGGGCCAGGGGGAAATTGTTGCTGAAGGCCCCCAATGCCCCACCAGTCATCCCCCTGCCCCTTCACTCCATATCAAATGAATATCTAATAATTGAATGTTTGTCAGGGGGGCAAGGGAGAAGGCATAGAGGCCTGGGGGAAATGGCTGCCGAAGTAGTACATAAGCATTACTTTGATATGAAATTATGTTTGTTGATTGTTTTTTCAACAAAAAACAATTACACCTATGGGTACTTAATGCGCCAACTGAGAAATTTGTAATTGAATTAGGAAATTAAGAAATTAGTTCTAGGTCAATTAAATAAATTGAAACAAACCCAATATTTGTGTGGATTGTATTCTTTGTTGCATTAATTGTAATCTTTTTTTCCTCATATGGATTACTTTTTGCAACATTAGCTGAGGGCATTCCTGCCAATATCTATGGCGACATCAAAAATTAGCCAAAACCGGTACTGATATTCAAATGCTGATTTGAAACTGTTCCACTCAATATATTTTGGTTAACTTTTCATATTGGTAAGACGAACGCTTTATGTGGCTAATGAAGAGAGTTCAAAACTTTTTGAAAGGTCATCTTTTTGAAAGAAGTTGTTAGCCAATTGGAAAAAGATGTGCTGGCCATATTTGGACCATAGTAATGTGCAAGCTGAGGTAATTCATTCAAACGCCATGTAAATTCTATCACTGACATGTTTGGTTGGTTGGTGTATTGTAAAGCATTCTTGCCTCCCAATCACATGTTCCTGAGTTCGATTCCTGACCGGAGCACTTCAAAGTTGAAAGTTTTAAGATAGGTTTGTTCTTAGTAGCCTCTTAGAAAAAATTGACAGTCTCAGGGGTGACAGGTCCACTACAGTGCTGCAGCAGGATGTTTGTTCTGGTAGTAGTTCAACTTAATTTTTTTGTGTTATGGTAACAAGGATGACTTAATTTGAGTAAGCTGGGCTGACTTAAACTGTAGAATATGAAAATTTGGACAGGGGGCAAAGGAGAACAAGGTTGAGGCCTAGGGGAAATGTTTGCCGAAGGTCCCCAATGCCCCACCAGTCATCCCCTGCCCCCTTCACCCAACATCAAATGAATGTCTAATTATTGAATGTTTACCAGAGGGGCAGGGAGAAGGAGTTTGGGCCAGGAGGAAAACATTGAAGATTCACCAGGGGGGCAATGAAGAAGGGTCGGTGCCTGGGGGAGAGGGTCACTGCGGCCCCCCAATGGCCTAACTATCATCCCCCTACCCCCTTGACCAAATATCAAATGAATATCAAGTTCATTTGATATGGAGATTCGTTGAATATTCAACGAACAGGAAAGTTAATTTAATATTCAATGATTGAATATTCGCCGGGGGGGGGCAAGGGAGAAGGGTCAGTGCCTGGGGGAAAGGGTCACCGTGGCCCCTCCTGCCCCCTTGACCGAATATGAAATGTATATCAAACGGTTGAAGATTGCCAGGGGGGCAAGGGAGAAGGGTCGGTGCCTGGGGGAAAGGGTCACCGTGGCCCCCCAATGGCCAAACAATCATCCTCCTGCCCCCTTGACCAAATATGAAATGAATATCAAATGGTTGAAGATTCGCCAGGGGGGCAAGGGAGAAGGGTCGGTGCCTAGGGGAGAGGGTCACTGTGCCCCCCCCCCCCCCAATGGCCTAGCAATCATCCTCCTGCCCCCTTGACCGAATATGAAATGTATATCAAACGGTTGAAGATTGCCAGGGGGGCAAGGGAGAAGGGTCGGTGCCTGGGGGAGAGGGTCACCGTGGCCCCCAATGGCCTAACTATCATCCCCATGCCCCCCTTGACCTAATATCAAATGAATATCTAATTGTTGAATGTTTACCAGAGGGGCAAGGGAGAAGGAGTTTGGGCCAGGGGGAAATTGTTGCTGAAGGCCCCCAATGCCCCACCAGTCATCCCCCTGCCCCTTCACTCCATATCAAATGAATATCTAATAATTGAATGTTTGTCAGGGGGGCAAGGGAGAAGGCATAGAGGCCTGGGGGAAATGGCTGCCGAAGTAGTACATAAGCATTACTTTGATATGAAATTATGTTTGTTGATTGTTTTTTCAACAAAAAACAATTACACCTATGGGTACTTAATGTGCCAACTGAGAAATTTGTAATTGAATTAGGAAATTAAGAAATTAGTTCTAGGTCAATTAAAAAAAATTGAAACAAACCCAATATTTGTGTGGATTGTATTCTTTGTTGCATTACTTGTAATCTTTTTTTCCTCATATGGATTACTTTTTGCAACATTAGCTGAGGGCATTCCTGCCAATATCTATGGCGACATCAAAAATTTGCCAAAACCGGTACTGATATTCAAATGCTGATTTGAAACTGTTCCACTCAATATATTTTGGTTAACTTTTCATATTGGTAAGACGAACGCTTTATGTGGCTGATGTAGAAAGTTCAAAACTTTTTGAAAAGTCATCTTTTTGAAAGAAGTTGTTAGCCAATTGGAAAAAGATGTGCTGGCCATATTTGGACCATAGTAATGTGCAAGCTGAGGTAATTCATTCAAAGGCCATGTAAACTCTATCACTGACATGTTTGGTTGGTTGGTGTATTGTAAAGCATTCTTGCCTCCCAATCACATGTTCCTGAGTTCGATTCCTGACCGGAGCACTTCAAAGTTGAAAGTTTTAAGATAGGTTTGTTCTCAGTAGCCTCTTAGAAAAAATTGACAGTCTCAGGGGTGACGGGTCCACTACAGTGCTGCAGCAGGATGTTTGTTCTGGTAGTAGTTCAACTAAATTTTTTTGTGTTATGGTAACAAGGATGACTTAATTTGAGTAAGTTGGGCTGACTTAAACTGTAGAATATGAAAATTTGGACAGGGGGCAAAGGAGAACAAGGTTGAGGCCTAAGGGAAATGTTTGCCAAAGGTCCCCAATGCCCCACCAGTCATCCCCTGCCCCCTTCACCCAACATCAAATGAATGTCTAATTATTGAATGTTTACCAGAGGGGCAGGGAGAAGGAGTTTGGGCCAGGAGGAAAACATTGAAGATTCACCAGGGGGGCAATGAAGAAGGGTCGGTGCCTGGGGGAGAGGGTCACTGCGGCCCCCCAATGGCCTAACTATCATTCCCCTGCCCCGCTTGACCAAATATCAAATGAATATCAAGTTCATTTGATATTGGAGATTCGTTGAATATTCAACGAACAGGAAAGTTAATTTAATATTCAATGATTGAATATTTGCCGGGGGGGGGGGGGGCAAGGGAGAAGGGTCAGTGCCTGGGGGAAAGGGTCACCGTGGCCCCCCAATGGCCAAACAATCATCCTCCTGCCCCCTTGACCGAATATGAAATGAATATCAAATGGTTGAAGATTCGCCAGGGGGGCAAGGGAGAAGGGTCGGTGCCTAGGGGAGAGGGTCACTGTGCCCCCCCCCCAATGGCCTAGCAATCATCCTCCTGCCCCCTTGACCGAATATGAAATGTATATCAAACGGTTGAAGATTGCCAGGGGGGCAAGGGAGAAGGGTCGGTGCCTGGGGGAGAGGGTCACCGTGGCCCCCCAATGGCCTTACTATCATCCCCATGCCCCCCTTGACCTAATATCAAATGAATATCTAATTGTTGAATGTTTACAAGAGGGGCAAGGGAGAAGGAGTTTGGGCCAGGGGGAAATTGTTGCTGAAGGCCCCCAATGCCCCACCAGTCATCCCCCTGCCCCTTCACTCCATATCAAATGAATATCTAATAATTGAATGTTTGTCAGGGGGGCAAGGGAGAAGGCATAGAGGCCTGGGGGAAATGGCTGCCGAAGTAGTACATAAGCATTACTTTGATATGAAATTATGTTTGTTGATTGTTTTTTCAACAAAAAACAATTACACCTATGGGTACTTAATGCGCCAACTGAGAAATTTGTAATTGAATTAGGAAATTAAGAAATTAGTTCTAGGTCAATTAAATAAATTGAAACAAACCCAATATTTGTGTGGATTGTATTCTTTGTTGCATTAATTGTAATCTTTTTTTCCTCATATGGATTACTTTTTGCAACATTAGCTGAGGGCATTCCTGCCAATATCTATGGCGACATCAAAAATTAGCCAAAACCGGTACTGATATTCAAATGCTGATTTGAAACTGTTCCACTCAATATATTTTGGTTAACTTTTCATATTGGTAAGACGAACGCTTTATGTGGCTAATGAAGAGAGTTCAAAACTTTTTGAAAGGTCATCTTTTTGAAAGAAGTTGTTAGCCAATTGGAAAAAGATGTGCTGGCCATATTTGGACCATAGTAATGTGCAAGCTGAGGTAAATCATTCAAAGGCCATGTAAATTCTATCACTGACATGTTTGGTTGGTTGGTGTATTGTAAAGCATTCTTGCCTCCCAATCACATGTTCCTGAGTTCGATTCCTGACCGGAGCACTTCAAAGTTGAAAGTTTTAAAATAAATTTGTTGTCAGTAGCCTTTTAGAAAAATTGACATTCTCGGGGGTGAAGGGGCCACTACAGTGCTGCAGCAGGATGTTAGTTGCAGTAGTAGTTCAACTTAATTTTTTTGTTTTATGATATCAAGGATGACTTAATTTTAGTAAGTTGGGCTGATTTAACTGTACAATATGAAGGTTTGGACAGGGGGCAAAGGAGAACGTTGAGGCCTGGGGGAAATGTTTGCCGAAGGTCCCCAATGCCCCACCAGTCCCCTTCACCCAACATCAAATGAATATCTAATTGTTGAATGTTTACCAGAGGGGCAGGGAGAAGGAGTTTGGGCCAGGGGGAAATTGTTGCTGATGGCCCCCAATGCCCCACCAGTCATCCCCCTGCCCCTTCACTCCATATCAAATGAATATCTAATAGCTGAATGTTTGGCAGGCGGGCAAGGGAGAAGGCATAGAGGCCTGGGGGAAATGGCTGCCGAAGTAGTACATAAGCATTACTTTGATATGAAATTATGTTTGTTAATTGTTTTTTTCAACAAAAAACAATTACACCTATGGGTACTTAATGCGCCAACTGAGAAATTTGTAATTGAATTAATAAATTAAGAAATTAGTTCTTGGTCAATTAAAAAAAAATTGAAACAAACCCAATATTTGTGTGGATTGTATTCTTTGTTGCATTAATAGTAATCTTTTTTTCCTCATATGGATTACTTTTTTGCAACATTAGCTGAGGGCATTCCTGCCAATATCTATGGCGACATCAAAAATTAGCCAAAACCGGTACTGATATTCAAATGCTGATTTGAAACTGTTCCACTCAATATATTTTGGTTAACTTTTCATATTGGTAAGACGAACGCTTTATGTGGCTGATGTAGTAAGTTCAAAACTTTTTGAAAGGTCATCTTTTTGAAAGAAGTGGTTAGCAAATTGGAAAAAGATGTGCTGGCCATATTTGGACCATAGTAATGTGCAAGCTGAGGTAATTCATTCAAAGGCCATGTAAATTCTATCACTGACATGTTTGGTTGGCTGGTGTATTGTAAAGCATTCTTGCCTCCCAATCACATGTTCCTGAGTTCGATTCCTGACCGGAGCACTTCAAAGTTGAAAGTTTTAAAATAAATTTGTTCTCAGTAGCCTTTTAGAAAAAATTGACATTCTCGGGGGTGAAGGGGCCACTACAGTGCTGCAGCAGGATGTTAGTTGTAGTAGTAGTTCAACTTAATTTTTTTGTTTTATGATAACAAGGATGACTTAATTTGAGTAAGTTGGGCTGATTTAACTGTACAATATGAAGATTTGGACAGGGGACAAAGGAGAACGTTGAGGCCAGGGGGAAATGTTTGCCGAAGGTCCCCAATGCCCCACCAGTCCCCTTCACCCAACATCAAATGAATATCTAATTGTTGAATGTTTACCAGAGGGGCAAGGGAGAAGGAGTTTGGGCCAGGGGGAAATTGTTGCTGAAGGCCCCCAATGCCCCACCAGTCATCCCCCTGCCCCTTCACTCCATATCAAATGAATATCTAATAGCTGAATGTTTGGCAGGAGGGCAAGGGAGAAGGCATAGAGGCCTGGGGGAAATGGCTGCCGAAGTAGTACATAAGCATTACTTTGATATGAAATTATGTTTGTTAATTGTTTTTTTCAACAAAAAACAATTACACCTATGGGTACTTAATGCGCCAACTGAGAAATTTGTAATTGAATTAATAAATTAAGAAATTAGTTCTTGGTCAATTAAAAAAAAATTGAAACAAACCCAATATTTGTGTGGATTGTATTCTTTGTTGCATTAATAGTAATCTTTTTTTCCTCATATGGATTACTTTTTTGCAACATTAGCTGAGGGCATTCCTGCCAATATCTATGGCGACATCAAAAATTAGCCAAAACCGGTACTGATATTCAAATGCTGATTTGAAACTGTTCCACTCAATATATTTTGGTTAACTTTTCATATTGGTAAGACGAACGCTTTATGTGGCTGATGTAGTAAGTTCAAAACTTTTTGAAAGGTCATCTTTTTGAAAGAAGTGGTTAGCAAATTGGAAAAAGATGTGCTGGCCATATTTGGACCATAGTAATGTGCAAGCTGAGGTAATTCATTCAAAGGCCATGTAAATTCTATCACTGACATGTTTGGTTGGTTGGTGTATTGTAAAGCATTCTTGCCTCCCAATCACATGTTCCTGAGTTCGATTCCTGACCGGAGCACTTCAAAGTTGAAAGTTTTAAAATAAATTTGTTGTCAGTAGCCTTTTAGAAAAAATTGACATTCTCGGGGGTGAAGGGGCCACTACAGTGCTGCAGCAGGATGTTAGTTGCAGTAGTAGTTCAACTTAATTTTTTTGTTTTATGATAACAAGGATGACTTAATTTTAGTAAGTTGGGCTGATTTAACTGTACAATATGAAGATTTGGACAGGGGGCAAAGGAGAACGTTGAGGCCTGGGGGAAATGTTTGCCGAAGGTCCCCAATGCCCCACCAGTCCCCTTCACCCAACATCAAATGAATATCTAATTGTTGAATGTTTACCAGAGGGGCAGGGAGAAGGAGTTTGGGCCAGGGGGAAATTGTTGCTGAAGGCCCCCAATGCCCCACCAGTCATCCCCCTGCCCCTTCACTCCATATCAAATGAATATCTAATAGCTGAATGTTTGGCAGGCGGGCAAGGGAGAAGGCATAGAGGCCTGGGGGAAATGGCTGCCGAAGTAGTACATAAGCATTACTTTGATATGAAATTACGTTTGTTAATTGTTTTTTTCAACAAAAAACAATTACACCTATGGGTACTTAATGCGCCAACTGAGAAATTTGTAATTGAATTAATAAATTAAGAAATTAGTTCTTGGTCAATTAAAAAAAAATTGAAACAAACCCAATATTTGTGTGGATTGTATTCTTTGTTGCATTAATAGTAATCTTTTTTTCCTCATATGGATTACTTTTTTGCAACATTAGCTGAGGGCATTCCTACCAATATCTATGGCGACATCAAAAATTAGCCAAAACCGGTACTGATATTCAAATGCTGATTTGAAACTGTTCCACTCAATATATTTTGGTTAACTTTTCATATTGGTAAGACGAACGCTTTATGTGGCTGATGTAGTAAGTTCAAAACTTTTTGAAAGGTCATCTTTTTGAAAGAAGTGGTTAGCAAATTGGAAAAAGATGTGCTGGCCATATTTGGACCATAGTAATGTGCAAGCTGAGGTAATTCATTCAAAGGCCATGTAAATTCTATCACTGACATGTTTGGTTGGTTGGTGTATTGTAAAGCATTCTTGCCTCCCAATCACATGTTCCTGAGTTCGATTCCTGACCGGAGCACTTCAAAGTTGAAAGTTTTAAAATAAATTTGTTGTCAGTAGCCTTTTAGAAAAAATTGACATTCTCGGGGGTGAAGGGGCCACTACAGTGCTGCAGCAGGATGTTAGTTGCAGTAGTAGTTCAACTTAATTTTTTTGTTTTATGATAACAAGGATGACTTAAATTTAGTAAGTTGGGCTGATTTAACTGTACAATATGAAGATTTGGACAGGGGGCAAAGGAGAACGTTGAGGCCTGGGGGAAATGTTTGCCGAAGGTCCCCAATGCCCCACCAGTCCCCTTCACCCAACATCAAATGAATATCTAATTGTTGAATGTTTACCAGAGGGGCAGGGAGAAGGAGTTTGGGCCAGGGGGAAATTGTTGCTGAAGGCCCCCAATGCCCCACCAGTCATCCCCCTGCCCCTTCACTCCATATCAAATGAATATCTAATAGCTGAATGTTTGGCAGGCGGGCAAGGGAGAAGGCATAGAGGCCTGGGGGAAATGGCTGCCGAAGTAGTACATAAGCATTACTTTGATATGAAATTATGTTTGTTAATTGTTTTTTTCAACAAAAAACAATTACACCTATGGGTACTTAATGCGCCAACTGAGAAATTTGTAATTGAATTAATAAATTAAGAAATTAGTTCTTGGTCAATTAAAAAAAAATTGAAACAAACCCAATATTTGTGTGGATTGTATTCTTTGTTGCATTAATAGTAATCTTTTTTTCCTCATATGGATTACTTTTTTGCAACATTAGCTGAGGGCATTCCTGCCAATATCTATGGCGACATCAAAAATTAGCCAAAACCGGTACTGATATTCAAATGCTGATTTGAAACTGTTCCACTCAATATATTTTGGTTAACTTTTCATATTGGTAAGACGAACGCTTTATGTGGCTGATGTAGTAAGTTCAAAACTTTTTGAAAGGTCATCTTTTTGAAAGAAGTGGTTAGCAAATTGGAAAAAGATGTGCTGGCCATATTTGGACCATAGTAATGTGCAAGCTGAGGTAATTCATTCAAAGGCCATGTAAATTCTATCACTGACATGTTTGGTTGGTTGGTGTATTGTAAAGCATTCTTGCCTCCCAATCACATGTTCCTGAGTTCGATTCCTGACCGGAGCACTTCAAAGTTGAAAGTTTTAAAATAAATTTGTTCTCAGTAGCCTTTTAGAAAAAATTGACATTCTCGGGGGTGAAGGGGCCACTACAGTGCTGCAGCAGGATGTTAGTTGCAGTAGTAGTTCAACTTAATTTTTTTGTTTTATGATAACAAGGATGACTTAATTTTAGTAAGTTGGGCTGATTTAACTGTACAATATGAAGATTTGGACAGGGGGCAAAGGAGAACGTTGAGGCCTGGGGGAAATGTTTGCCGAAGGTCCCCAATGCCCCACCAGTCCCCTTCACCCAACATCAAATGAATATCTAATTGTTGAATGTTTACCAGAGGGGCAGGGAGAAGGAGTTTGGGCCAGGGGGAAATTGTTGCTGAAGGCCCCCAATGCCCCACCAGTCATCCCCCTGCCCCTTCACTCCATATCAAATGAATATCTAATAGCTGAATGTTTGGCAGGCGGGCAAGGGAGAAGGCATAGAGGCCTGGGGGAAATGGCTACCGAAGTAGTACATAAGCATTACTTTGATATGAAATTATGTTTGTTAATTGTTTTTTTTCAACAAAAAACAATTACACCAATGGGTACTTAATGCGCCAACTGAGAAATTTGTAATTGAATTAGGAAATTAAGAAATTAGTTCTAGGTCAATTAAATAAATTGAAACAAACCCAATATTTGTGTGGATTGTATTCTTTGTTGCATTAATTGTAATCTTTTTTTCCTCATATGGATTACTTTTTGCAACATTAGCTGAAGGCATTCCTGCCAATATCTATGGCGACATCAAAAATTAGCCAAAACCGGTACTGATATTCAAATGCTGATTTGAAACTGTTCCACTCAATATATTTTGGTTAACTTTTCATATTGGTAAGACGAACGCTTTATGTGGCTAATGAAGAGAGTTCAAAACTTTTTGAAAGGTCATCTTTTTGAAAGAAGTTGTTAGCCAATTGGAAAAAGATGTGCTGGCCATATTTGGACCATAGTAATGTGCAAGCTGAGGTAAATCATTCAAAGGCCATGTAAATTCTATCACTGACATGTTTGGTTGGTTGGTGTATTGTAAAGCATTCTTGCCTCCCAATCACATGTTCCTGAGTTCGATTCCTGACCGGAGCACTTCAAAGTTGAAAGTTTTAAAATAAATTTGTTGTCAGTAGCCTTTTAGAAAAATTGACATTCTCGGGGGTGAAGGGGCCACTACAGTGCTGCAGCAGGATGTTAGTTGCAGTAGTAGTTCAACTTAATTTTTTTGTTTTATGATATCAAGGATGACTTAATTTTAGTAAGTTGGGCTGATTTAACTGTACAATATGAAGGTTTGGACAGGGGGCAAAGGAGAACGTTGAGGCCTGGGGGAAATGTTTGCCGAAGGTCCCCAATGCCCCACCAGTCCCCTTCACCCAACATCAAATGAATATCTAATTGTTGAATGTTTACCAGAGGGGCAGGGAGAAGGAGTTTGGGCCAGGGGGAAATTGTTGCTGATGGCCCCCAATGCCCCACCAGTCATCCCCCTGCCCCTTCACTCCATATCAAATGAATATCTAATAGCTGAATGTTTGGCAGGAGGGCAAGGGAGAAGGCATAGAGGCCTGGGGGGAAATGGCTGCCGAAGTAGTACATAAGCATTACTTTGATATGAAATTATGTTTGTTAATTGTTTTTTTCAACAAAAAACAATTACACCTATGGGTACTTAATGCGCCAACTGAGAAATTTGTAATTGAATTAATAAATTAAGAAATTAGTTCTTGGTCAATTAAAAAAAAATTGAAACAAACCCAATATTTGTGTGGATTGTATTCTTTGTTGCATTAATAGTAATCTTTTTTTCCTCATATGGATTACTTTTTTGCAACATTAGCTGAGGGCATTCCTGCCAATATCTATGGCGACATCAAAAATTAGCCAAAACCGGTACTGATATTCAAATGCTGATTTGAAACTGTTCCACTCAATATATTTTGGTTAACTTTTCATATTGGTAAGACGAACGCTTTATGTGGCTGATGTAGTAAGTTCAAAACTTTTTGAAAGGTCATCTTTTTGAAAGAAGTGGTTAGCAAATTGGAAAAAGATGTGCTGGCCATATTTGGACCATAGTAATGTGCAAGCTGAGGTAATTCATTCAAAGGCCATGTAAATTCTATCACTGACATGTTTGGTTGGCTGGTGTATTGTAAAGCATTCTTGCCTCCCAATCACATGTTCCTGAGTTCGATTCCTGACCGGAGCACTTCTAAGTTGAAAGTTTTAAAATAAATTTGTTCTCAGTAGCCTTTTAGAAAAAATTGACATTCTCGGGGGTGAAGGGGCCACTACAGTGCTGCAGCAGGATGTTAGTTGCAGTAGTAGTTCAACTTAATTTTTTTGTTTTATGATAACTAGGATGACTTAATTTTAGTAAGTTGGGCTGATTTAACTGTACAATATGAAGATTTGGACAGGGGGCAAAGGAGAACGTTGAGGCCTGGGGGAAATGTTTGCCGAAGGTCCCCAATGCCCCACCAGTCCCCTTCACCCAACATCAAATGAATATCTAATTGTTGAATGTTTACCAGAGGGGCAGGGAGAAGGAGTTTGGGCCAGGGGGAAATTGTTGCTGAAGGCCCCCAATGCCCCACCAGTCATCCCCCTGCCCCTTCACTCCATATCAAATGAATATCTAATAGCTGAATGTTTGGCAGGCGGGCAAGGGAGAAGGCATAGAGGCCTGGGGGAAATGGCTGCCGAAGTAGTACATAAGCATTACTTTGATATGAAATTATGTTTGTTAATTGTTTTTTTCAACAAAAAACAATTACACCTATGGGTACTTAATGCGCCAACTGAGAAATTTGTAATTGAATTAATAAATTAAGAAATTAGTTCTAGGTCAATTAAAAAAAAATTGAAACAAACCCAATATTTGTGTGGATTGTATTCTTTGTTGCATTAATAGTAATCTTTTTTTCCTCATATGGATTACTTTTTTGCAACATTAGCTGAGGGCATTCCTACCAATATCTATGGCGACATCAAAAATTAGCCAAAACCGGTACTGATATTCAAATGCTGATTTGAAACTGTTCCACTCAATATATTTTGGTTAACTTTTCATATTGGTAAGACGAACGCTTTATGTGGCTGATGTAGTAAGTTCAAAACTTTTTGAAAGGTCATCTTTTTGAAAGAAGTGGTTAGCAAATTGGAAAAAGATGTGCTGGCCATATTTGGACCATAGTAATGTGCAAGCTGAGGTAATTCATTCAAAGGCCATGTAAATTCTATCACTGACATGTTTGGTTGGTTGGTGTATTGTAAAGCATTCTTGCCTCCCAATCACATGTTCCTGAGTTCGATTCCTGACCGGAGCACTTCAAAGTTGAAAGTTTTAAAATAAATTTGTTGTCAGTAGCCTTTTAGAAAAAATTGACATTCTCGGGGGTGAAGGGGCCACTACAGTGCTGCAGCAGGATGTTAGTTGCAGTAGTAGTTCAACTTAATTTTTTTGTTTTATGATAACTAGGATGACTTAATTTTAGTAAGTTGGGCTGATTTAACTGTACAATATGAAGATTTGGACAGGGGGCAAAGGAGAACGTTGAGGCCTGGGGGAAATGTTTGCCGAAGGTCCCCAATGCCCCACCAGTCCCCTTCACCCAACATCAAATGAATATCTAATTGTTGAATGTTTACCAGAGGGGCAGGGAGAAGGAGTTTGGGCCAGGGGGAAATTGTTGCTGAAGGCCCCCAATGCCCCACCAGTCATCCCCCTGCCCCTTCACTCCATATCAAATGAATATCTAATAGCTGAATGTTTGGCAGGCGGGCAAGGGAGAAGGCATAGAGGCCTGGGGGAAATGGCTGCCGAAGTAGTACATAAGCATTACTTTGATATGAAATTATGTTTGTTAATTGTTTTTTTCAACAAAAAACAATTACACCTATGGGTACTTAATGCGCCAACTGAGAAATTTGTAATTGAATTAATAAATTAAGAAATTAGTTCTTGGTCAATTAAAAAAAAATTGAAACAAACCCAATATTTGTGTGGATTGTATTCTTTGTTGCATTAATAGTAATCTTTTTTTCCTCATATGGATTACTTTTTTGCAACATTAGCTGAGGGCATTCCAGCCAATATCTATGGCGACATCAAAAATTAGCCAAAACCGGTACTGATATTCAAATGCTGATTTGAAACTGTTCCACTCAATATATTTTGGTTAACTTTTCATATTGGTAAGACGAACGCTTTATGTGGCTGATGTAGTAAGTTCAAGACTTTTTGAAAGGTCATCTTTTTGAAAGAAGTGGTTAGCAAATTGGAAAAAGATGTGCTGGCCATATTTGGACCATAGTAATGTGCAAGCTGAGGTAATTCATTCAAAGGCCATGTAAATTCTATCACTGACATGTTTGTTTGGTTGGTGTATTGTAAAGCATTCTTGCCTCCCCATCACATGTTCCTGAGTTCGATTCCTGACCGGAGCACTTCAAAGTTGAAAGTTTTAAAATAAATTTGTTGTCAGTAGCCTTTTAGAAAAAATTGACATTCTCGGGGGTGAAGGGGCCACTACAGTGCTGCAGCAGGATGTTAGTTGCAGTAGTAGTTCAACTTAATTTTTTTGTTTTATGATAACAAGGATGACTTAATTTTAGTAAGTTGGGCTGATTTAACTGTACAATATGAAGATTTGGACAGGGGGCAAAGGAGAACGTTGAGGCCTGGGGGAAATGTTTGCCGAAGGTCCCCAATGCCCCACCAGTCCCCTTCACCCAACATCAAATGAATATCTAATTGTTGAATGTTTACCAGAGGGGCAGGGAGAAGGAGTTTGGGCCAGGGGGAAATTGTTGCTGAAGGCCCCCAATGCCCCACCAGTCATCCCTCTGCCCCTTCACTCCATATCAAATGAATATCTAATAGCTGAATGTTTGGCAGGCGGGCAAGGGAGAAGGCATAGAGGCCTGGGGGAAATGGCTGCCGAAGTAGTACATAAGCATTACTTTGATATGAAATTATGTTTGTTAATTGTTTTTTTCAACAAAAAACAATTACACCTATGGGTACTTAATGCGCCAACTGAGAAATTTGTAATTGAATTAATAAATTAAGAAATTAGTTCTTGGTCAATTAAAAAAAAATTGAAACAAACCCAATATTTGTGTGGATTGTATTCTTTGTTGCATTAATAGTAATCTTTTTTTCCTCATATGGATTACTTTTTTGCAACATTAGCTGAGGGCATTCCTGCCAATATCTATGGCGACATCAAAAATTAACCAAAACCGGTACTGATATTCAAATGCTGATTTGAAACTGTTCCACTCAATATATTTTGGTTAACTTTTCATATTGGTAAGACGGACGCTTTATGTGGCTGATGTAGTAAGTTCAAAACTTTTTGAAAGGTCATCTTTTTGAAAGAAGTGGTTAGCAAATTGGAAAAAGATGTGCTGGCCATATTTGGACCATAGTAATGTGCAAGCTGAGGTAATTCATTCAAAGGCCATGTAAATTCTATCACTGACATGTTTGGTTGGTTGGTGTATTGTAAAGCATTCTTGCCTCCCAATCACATGTTCCTGAGTTCGATTCCTGACCGGAGCACTTCAAAGTTGAAAGTTTTAAAATAAATTTGTTGTCAGTAGCCTTTTAGAAAAATTGACATTCTCGGGGGTGAAGGGGCCACTACAGTGCTGCAGCAGGATGTTAGTTGCAGTAGTAGTTCAACTTAATTTTTTTGTTTTATGATATCAAGGATGACTTAATTTTAGTAAGTTGGGCTGATTTAACTGTACAATATGAAGGTTTGGACAGGGGGCAAAGGAGAACGTTGAGGCCTGGGGGAAATGTTTGCCGAAGGTCCCCAATGCCCCACCAGTCCCCTTCACCCAACATCAAATGAATATCTAATTGTTGAATGTTTACCAGAGGGGCAGGGAGAAGGAGTTTGGGCCAGGGGGAAATTGTTGCTGATGGCCCCCAATGCCCCACCAGTCATCCCCCTGCCCCTTCACTCCATATCAAATGAATATCTAATAGCTGAATGTTTGGCAGGCGGGCAAGGGAGAAGGCATAGAGGCCTGGGGGAAATGGCTGCCGAAGTAGTACATAAGCATTACTTTGATATGAAATTATGTTTGTTAATTGTTTTTTTCAACAAAAAACAATTACACCTATGGGTACTTAATGCGCCAACTGAGAAATTTGTAATTGAATTAATAAATTAAGAAATTAGTTCTTGGTCAATTAAAAAAAAATTGAAACAAACCCAATATTTGTGTGGATTGTATTCTTTGTTGCATTAATAGTAATCTTTTTTTCCTCATATGGATTACTTTTTTGCAACATTAGCTGAGGGCATTCCTGCCAATATCTATGGCGACATCAAAAATTAGCCAAAACCGGTACTGATATTCAAATGCTGATTTGAAACTGTTCCACTCAATATATTTTGGTTAACTTTTCATATTGGTAAGACGAACGCTTTATGTGGCTGATGTAGTAAGTTCAAAACTTTTTGAAAGGTCATCTTTTTGAAAGAAGTGGTTAGCAAATTGGAAAAAGATGTGCTGGCCATATTTGGACCATAGTAATGTGCAAGCTGAGGTAATTCATTCAAAGGCCATGTAAATTCTATCACTGACATGTTTGGTTGGCTGGTGTATTGTAAAGCATTCTTGCCTCCCAATCACATGTTCCTGAGTTCGATTCCTGACCGGAGCACTTCTAAGTTGAAAGTTTTAAAATAAATTTGTTGTCAGTAGCCTTTTAGAAAAAATTGACATTCTCGGGGGTGAAGGGGCCACTACAGTGCTGCAGCAGGATGTTAGTTGCAGTAGTAGTTCAACTTAATTTTTTTGTTTTATGATAACTAGGATGACTTAATTTTAGTAAGTTGGGCTGATTTAACTGTACAATATGAAGATTTGGACAGGGGGCAAAGGAGAACGTTGAGGCCTGGGGGAAATGTTTGCCGAAGGTCCCCAATGCCCCACCAGTCCCCTTCACCCAACATCAAATGAATATCTAATTGTTGAATGTTTACCAGAGGGGCAGGGAGAAGGAGTTTGGGCCAGGGGGAAATTGTTGCTGAAGGCCCCCAATGCCCCACCAGTCATCCCCCTGCCCCTTCACTCCATATCAAATGAATATCTAATAGCTGAATGTTTGGCAGGCGGGCAAGGGAGAAGGCATAGAGGCCTGGGGGAAATGGCTGCCGAAGTAGTACATAAGCATTACTTTGATATGAAATTATGTTTGTTAATTGTTTTTTTCAACAAAAAACAATTACACCTATGGGTACTTAATGCGCCAACTGAGAAATTTGTAATTGAATTAATAAATTAAGAAATTAGTTCTAGGTCAATTAAAAAAAAATTGAAACAAACCCAATATTTGTGTGGATTGTATTCTTTGTTGCATTAATAGTAATCTTTTTTTCCTCATATGGATTACTTTTTTGCAACATTAGCTGAGGGCATTCCTACCAATATCTATGGCGACATCAAAAATTAGCCAAAACCGGTACTGATATTCAAATGCTGATTTGAAACTGTTC
This sequence comes from Alitta virens, assembly GCA_932294295.1. NCBI lineage: Eukaryota > Metazoa > Annelida > Polychaeta > Phyllodocida > Nereididae > Alitta > Alitta virens. Next base: position 22,224,021 of record OW028578.1, on the reverse strand, counting down.
CACTCAATATATTTTGGTTAACTTTTCATATTGGTAAGACGAACGCTTTATGTGGCTGATGTAGTAAGTTCAAAACTTTTTGAAAGGTCATCTTTTTGAAAGAAGTGGTTAGCAAATTGGAAAAAGATGTGCTGGCCATATTTGGACCATAGTAATGTGCAAGCTGAGGTAATTCATTCAAAGGCCATGTAAATTCTATCACTGACATGTTTGGTTGGTTGGTGTATTGTAAAGCATTCTTGCCTCCCAATCACATGTTCCTGAGTTCGATTCCTGACCGGAGCACTTCAAAGTTGAAAGTTTTAAAATAAATTTGTTGTCAGTAGCCTTTTAGAAAAAATTGACATTCTCGGGGGTGAAGGGGCCACTACAGTGCTGCAGCAGGATGTTAGTTGCAGTAGTAGTTCAACTTAATTTTTTTGTTTTATGATAACTAGGATGACTTAATTTTAGTAAGTTGGGCTGATTTAACTGTACAATATGAAGATTTGGACAGGGGGCAAAGGAGAACGTTGAGGCCTGGGGGAAATGTTTGCCGAAGGTCCCCAATGCCCCACCAGTCCCCTTCACCCAACATCAAATGAATATCTAATTGTTGAATGTTTACCAGAGGGGCAGGGAGAAGGAGTTTGGGCCAGGGGGAAATTGTTGCTGAAGGCCCCCAATGCCCCACCAGTCATCCCCCTGCCCCTTCACTCCATATCAAATGAATATCTAATAGCTGAATGTTTGGCAGGCGGGCAAGGGAGAAGGCATAGAGGCCTGGGGGAAATGGCTGCCGAAGTAGTACATAAGCATTACTTTGATATGAAATTATGTTTGTTAATTGTTTTTTTCAACAAAAAACAATTACACCTATGGGTACTTAATGCGCCAACTGAGAAATTTGTAATTGAATTAATAAATTAAGAAATTAGTTCTTGGTCAATTAAAAAAAAATTGAAACAAACCCAATATTTGTGTGGATTGTATTCTTTGTTGCATTAATAGTAATCTTTTTTTCCTCATATGGATTACTTTTTTGCAACATTAGCTGAGGGCATTCCAGCCAATATCTATGGCGACATCAAAAATTAGCCAAAACCGGTACTGATATTCAAATGCTGATTTGAAACTGTTCCACTCAATATATTTTGGTTAACTTTTCATATTGGTAAGACGAACGCTTTATGTGGCTGATGTAGTAAGTTCAAAACTTTTTGAAAGGTCATCTTTTTGAAAGAAGTGGTTAGCAAATTGGAAAAAGATGTGCTGGCCATATTTGGACCATAGTAATGTGCAAGCTGAGGTAATTCATTCAAAGGCCATGTAAATTCTATCACTGACATGTTTGGTTGGTTGGTGTATTGTAAAGCATTCTTGCCTCCCCATCACATGTTCCTGAGTTCGATTCCTGACCGGAGCACTTCAAAGTTGAAAGTTTTAAAATAAATTTGTTGTCAGTAGCCTTTTAGAAAAAATTGACATTCTCGGGGGTGAAGGGGCCACTACAGTGCTGCAGCAGGATGTTAGTTGCAGTAGTAGTTCAACTTAATTTTTTTGTTTTATGATAACAAGGATGACTTAATTTTAGTAAGTTGGGCTGATTTAACTGTACAATATGAAGATTTGGACAGGGGGCAAAGGAGAACGTTGAGGCCTGGGGGAAATGTTTGCCGAAGGTCCCCAATGCCCCACCAGTCCCCTTCACCCAACATCAAATGAATATCTAATTGTTGAATGTTTACCAGAGGGGCAGGGAGAAGGAGTTTGGGCCAGGGGGAAATTGTTGCTGAAGGCCCCCAATGCCCCACCAGTCATCCCCCTGCCCCTTCACTCCATATCAAATGAATATCTAATAGCTGAATGTTTGGCAGGCGGGCAAGGGAGAAGGCATAGAGGCCTGGGGGAAATGGCTGCCGAAGTAGTACATAAGCATTACTTTGATATGAAATTATGTTTGTTAATTGTTTTTTTCAACAAAAAACAATTACACCTATGGGTACTTAATGCGCCAACTGAGAAATTTGTAATTGAATTAATAAATTAAGAAATTAGTTCTTGGTCAATTAAAAAAAAATTGAAACAAACCCAATATTTGTGTGGATTGTATTCTTTGTTGCATTAATAGTAATCTTTTTTTCCTCATATGGATTACTTTTTTGCAACATTAGCTGAGGGCATTCCTGCCAATATCTATGGCGACATCAAAAATTAACCAAAACCGGTACTGATATTCAAATGCTGATTTGAAACTGTTCCACTCAATATATTTTGGTTAACTTTTCATATTGGTAAGACGGACGCTTTATGTGGCTGATGTAGTAAGTTCAAAACTTTTTGAAAGGTCATCTTTTTGAAAGAAGTGGTTAGCAAATTGGAAAAAGATGTGCTGGCCATATTTGGACCATAGTAATGTGCAAGCTGAGGTAATTCATTCAAAGGCCATGTAAATTCTATCACTGACATGTTTGGTTGGTTGGTGTATTGTAAAGCATTCTTGCCTCCCAATCACATGTTCCTGAGTTCGATTCCTGACCGGAGCACTTCAAAGTTGAAAGTTTTAAAATAAATTTGTTGTCAGTAGCCTTTTAGAAAAAATTGACATTCTCGGGGGTGAAGGGGCCACTACAGTGCTGCAGCAGGATGTTAGTTGCAGTAGTAGTTCAACTTAATTTTTTTGTTTTATGATAACAAGGATGACTTAATTTTAGTAAGTTGGGCTGATTTAACTGTACAATATGAAGATTTGGACAGGGGGCAAAGGAGAACGTTGAGGCCTGGGGGAAATGTTTGCCGAAGGTCCCCAATGCCCCACCAGTCCCCTTCACCCAACATCAAATGAATATCTAATTGTTGAATGTTTACCAGAGGGGCAGGGAGAAGGAGTTTGGGCCAGGGGGAAATTGTTGCTGAAGGCCCCCAATGCCCCACCAGTCATCCCCCTGCCCCTTCACTCCATATCAAATGAATATCTAATAGCTGAATGTTTGGCAGGCGGGCAAGGGAGAAGGCATAGAGGCCTGGGGGAAATGGCTGCCGAAGTAGTACATAAGCATTACTTTGATATGAAATTATGTTTGTTAATTGTTTTTTTTCAACAAAAAACAATTACACCTATGGGTACTTAATGCGCCAACTGAGAAATTTGTAATTGAATTAATAAATTAAGAAATTAGTTCTTGGTCAATTAAAAAAAAATTGAAACAAACCCAATATTTGTGTGGATTGTATTCTTTGTTGCATTAATAGTAATCTTTTTTTCCTCATATGGATTACTTTTTTGCAACATTAGCTGAGGGCATTCCAGCCAATATCTATGGCGACATCAAAAATTAGCCAAAACCGGTACTGATATTCAAATGCTGATTTGAAACTGTTCCACTCAATATATTTTGGTTAACTTTTCATATTGGTAAGACGAACGCTTTATGTGGCTGATGTAGTAAGTTCAAAACTTTTTGAAAGGTCATCTTTTTGAAAGAAGTGGTTAGCAAATTGGAAAAAGATGTGCTGGCCATATTTGGACCATAGTAATGTGCAAGCTGAGGTAATTCATTCAAAGGCCATGTAAATTCTATCACTGACATGTTTGGTTGGTTGGTGTATTGTAAAGCATTCTTGCCTCCCCATCACATGTTCCTGAGTTCGATTCCTGACCGGAGCACTTCAAAGTTGAAAGTTTTAAAATAAATTTGTTGTCAGTAGCCTTTTAGAAAAAATTGACATTCTCGGGGGTGAAGGGGCCACTACAGTGCTGCAGCAGGATGTTAGTTGCAGTAGTAGTTCAACTTAATTTTTTTGTTTTATGATAACAAGGATGACTTAATTTTAGTAAGTTGGGCTGATTTAACTGTACAATATGAAGATTTGGACAGGGGGCAAAGGAGAACGTTGAGGCCTGGGGGAAATGTTTGCCGAAGGTCCCCAATGCCCCACCAGTCCCCTTCACCCAACATCAAATGAATATCTAATTGTTGAATGTTTACCAGAGGGGCAGGGAGAAGGAGTTTGGGCCAGGGGGAAATTGTTGCTGAAGGCCCCCAATGCCCCACCAGTCATCCCCCTGCCCCTTCACTCCATATCAAATGAATATCTAATAGCTGAATGTTTGGCAGGCGGGCAAGGGAGAAGGCATAGAGGCCTGGGGGAAATGGCTACCGAAGTAGTACATAAGCATTACTTTGATATGAAATTATGTTTGTTAATTGTTTTTTTTCAACAAAAAACAATTACACCTATGGGTACTTAATGCGCCAACTAAGAAATTTGTAATTGAATTAATAAATTAAGAAATTAGTTCTTGGTCAATTAAAAAAATTGAAACAAACCCAATATTTGTGTGGATTGTATTCTTTGTTGCATTAATAGTAATCTTTTTTTCCTCATATGGATTACTTTTTTGCAACATTAGCTGAGGGCATTCCAGCCAATATCTATGGCGACATCAAAAATTAGCCAAAACCGGTACTGATATTCAAATGCTGATTTGAAACTGTTCCACTCAATATATTTTGGTTAACTTTTCATATTGGTAAGACGAACGCTTTATGTGGCTGATGTAGTAAGTTCAAAACTTTTTGAAAGGTCATCTTTTTGAAAGAAGTGGTTAGCAAATTGGAAAAAGATGTGCTGGCCATATTTGGACCATAGTAATGTGCAAGCTGAGGTAATTCATTCAAAGGCCATGTAAATTCTATCACTGACATGTTTGGTTGGTTGGTGTATTGTAAAGCATTCTTGCCTCCCCATCACATGTTCCTGAGTTCGATTCCTGACCGGAGCACTTCAAAGTTGAAAGTTTTAAAATAAATTTGTTGTCAGTAGCCTTTTAGAAAAAATTGACATTCTCGGGGGTGAAGGGGCCACTACAGTGCTGCAGCAGGATGTTAGTTGCAGTAGTAGTTCAACTTAATTTTTTTGTTTTATGATAACAAGGATGACTTAATTTTAGTAAGTTGGGCTGATTTAACTGTACAATATGAAGATTTGGACAGGGGGCAAAGGAGAACGTTGAGGCCTGGGGGAAATGTTTGCCGAAGGTCCCCAATGCCCCACCAGTCCCCTTCACCCAACATCAAATGAATATCTAATTGTTGAATGTTTACCAGAGGGGCAGGGAGAAGGAGTTTGGGCCAGGGGGAAATTGTTGCTGAAGGCCCCCAATGCCCCACCAGTCATCCCCCTGCCCCTTCACTCCATATCAAATGAATATCTAATAGCTGAATGTTTGGCAGGCGGGCAAGGGAGAAGGCATAGAGGCCTGGGGGAAATGGCTGCCGAAGTAGTACATAAGCATTACTTTGATATGAAATTATGTTTGTTAATTGTTTTTTTCAACAAAAAACAATTACACCTATGGGTACTTAATGCGCCAACTGAGAAATTTGTAATTGAATTAATAAATTAAGAAATTAGTTCTTGGTCAATTTAAAAAAAATTGAAACAAACCCAATATTTGTGTGGATTGTATTCTTTGTTGCATTAATAGTAATCTTTTTTTCCTCATATGGATTACTTTTTTGCAACATTAGCTGAGGGCATTCCTGCCAATATCTATGGCGACATCAAAAATTTGCCAAAACCGGTACTGATATTCAAATGCTGATTTGAAACTGTTCCACTCAATATATTTTGGTTAACTTTTCATATTGGTAAGACGAACGCTTTATGTGGCTGATGTAGTAAGTTCAAAACTTTTTGAAAGGTCATCTTTTTGAAAGAAGTGGTTAGCAAATTGGAAAAAGATGTGCTGGCCATATTTGGACCATAGTAATGTGCAAGCTGAGGTAATTCATTCAAAGGCCATGTAAATTCTATCACTGACATGTTTGGTTGGTTGGTGTATTGTAAAGCATTCTTGCCTCCCCATCACATGTTCCTGAGTTCGATTCCTGACCGGAGCACTTCAAAGTTGAAAGTTTTAAAATAAATTTGTTGTCAGTAGCCTTTTAGAAAAAATTGACATTCTCGGGGGTGAAGGGGCCACTACAGTGCTGCAGCAGGATGTTAGTTGCAGTAGTAGTTCAACTTAATTTTTTTGTTTTATGATAACAAGGATGACTTAATTTTAGTAAGTTGGGCTGATTTAACTGTACAATATGAAGATTTGGACAGGGGGCAAAGGAGAACGTTGAGGCCTGGGGGAAATGTTTGCCGAAGGTCCCCAATGCCCCACCAGTCCCCTTCACCCAACATCAAATGAATATCTAATTGTTGAATGTTTACCAGAGGGGCAGGGAGAAGGAGTTTGGGCCAGGGGGAAATTGTTGCTGAAGGCCCCCAATGCCCCACCAGTCATCCCCCTGCCCCTTCACTCCATATCAAATGAATATCTAATAGCTGAATGTTTGGCAGGCGGGCAAGGGAGAAGGCATAGAGGCCTGGGGGAAATGGCTGCCGAAGTAGTACATAAGCATTACTTTGATATGAAATTATGTTTGTTAATTGTTTTTTTCAACAAAAAACAATTACACCTATGGGTACTTAATGCGCCAACTGAGAAATTTGTAATTGAATTAATAAATTAAGAAATTAGTTCTTGGTCAATTAAAAAAAAATTGAAACAAACCCAATATTTGTGTGGATTGTATTCTTTGTTGCATTAATAGTGATCTTTTTTTCCTCATATGGATTACTTTTTTGCAACATTAGCTGAGGGCATTCCTGCCAATATCTATGGCGACATCAAAAATTAGCCAAAACCGGTACTGATATTCAAATGCTGATTTGAAACTGTTCCACTCAATATATTTTGGTTAACTTTTCATATTGGTAAGACGAACGCTTTATGTGGCTGATGTAGTAAGTTCAAAACTTTTTGAAAGGTCATCTTTTTGAAAGAAGTGGTTAGCAAATTGGAAAAAGATGTGCTGGCCATATTTGGACCATAGTAATGTGCAAGCTGAGGTAATTCATTCAAAGACCATGTAAATTCTATCACTGACATGTTTGGTTGGTTGGTGTATTGTAAAGCATTCTTGCCTCCCAATCACATGTTCCTGAGTTCGATTCCTGACCGGAGCACTTCAAAGTTGAAAGTTTTAAAATAAATTTGTTGTCAGTAGCCTTTTAGAAAAAATTGACATTCTCGGGGGTGAAGGGGCCACTACAGTGCTGCAGCAGGATGTTAGTTGCAGTAGTAGTTCAACTTAATTTTTTTGTTTTATGATAACAAGGATGACTTAATTTTAGTAAGTTGGGCTGATTTAACTGTACAATATGAAGATTTGGACAGGGGGCAAAGGAGAACGTTGAGGCCTGGGGGAAATGTTTGCCGAAGGTCCCCAATGCCCCACCAGTCCCCTTCACCCAACATCAAATGAATATCTAATTGTTGAATGTTTACCAGAGGGGCAAGGGAGAAGGAGTTTGGGCCAGGGGGAAATTGTTGCTGAAGGCCCCCAATGCCCCACCAGTCATCCCCCTGCCCCTTCACTCCATATCAAATGAATATCTAATAGCTGAATGTTTGGCAGGAGGGCAAGGGAGAAGGCATAGAGGCCTGGGGGAAATGGCTGCCGAAGTAGTACATAAGCATTACTTTGATATGAAATTATGTTTATTAATTGTTTTTTTCAACAAAAAACAATTACACCTATGGGTACTTAATGTGCCAACTGAGAAATTTGTAATTGAATTAATAAATTAAGAAATTAGTTCTAGGTCAATTAAAAAAAAATTGAAACAAACCCAATATTTGTGTGGATTGTATTCTTTGTTGCATTAATAGTAATCTTTTTTTCCTCATATGGATTACTTTTTTGCAACATTAGCTGAGGGCATTCCTGCCAATATCTATGGCGACATCAAAAATTAGCCAAAACCGGTACTGATATTCAAATGCTGATTTGAAACTGTTCCACTCGATATATTTGGGTTAACTTTTCATATTGGTAAGACGAACGCTTTATGTGGCTGATGTAGTATGTTCAAAACTTTTTGAAAGGTCATCTTTTTGAAAGAAGTGGTTAGCGAATTGGAAAAAGATGTGCTGGCCATTTTTGGACTATAGTAATGTGCAAGCTGAGGTAATTCATTCAAAGGCCATGTAAATTCTATCACTGACATGTTTGGTTGGTTGGTGTATTGTAAAGCATTCTTGCCTCCCAATCACATGTTCCTGAGTTCAATTCCTGACCGGAGCACTTCAAAGTTGAAAGTTTTAAGATAAATTTGTTCTCAGTAGCCTTTTAGAAAAAATAGACATTCTCGGGGGTGAAGGGGCCACTACAGTGCTGCAGCAGGATGTTAGTTGTAGTAGTAGTTCAACTTAATTTTTTTGTTTTATGATAACAAGGATGACTTAATTTGAGTAAGTTGGGCTGATTTAACTGTACAATATGAAGATTTGGACAGGGGGCAAAGAAGAACGTTGAGGCCTGGGGGAAATGTTTGCCGAAGGTCCCCAATGCCCCACCAGTCATCCCCTGCCCCCTTCACCCAACATCAAATGAATGTCTAATTATTGAATGTTTACCAGAGGGGCAGGGAGAAGGAGTTTGGGCCAGGAGGAAAACATTGAAGATTCACCAGGGGGGCAATGAAGAAGGGTCGGTGCCTGGGGGAGAGGGTCACTGCAGCCCCCCAATGGCCTATTTATCATCCCCCTGCCCCCCTTGACCAAATATCAAATGAATATCAAGTTCATTTGATATTGGAGATTCATTGAATATTCAACGAACAGGAAAGTTAATTTAATATTCAATGATTGAATATTCGCCAGGGGGGGGGGCAAGGCAGAAGGGTCAGTGCCTGGGGGAAAGGGTCACCGTGGCCCCCCAATGGCCAAACAATCATCCTCCTGCCCCCTTGACCGAATATGAAATGAATATCAAATGGTTGAAGATTCGCCAGGGGGGCAAGGGAGAAGGGTCGGTGCCTAGGGGAGAGGATCACCGTGGCCCCCCAATGGCCTAACTATCATCCCCCTGCCCCCCTTGACCTAATATCAAATGAATATCTAATTGTTGAATGTTTACCAGAGGGGCAACGGAGAAGGAGTTTGGGCCAGGGGGAAATTGTTGCTGAAGGCCCCCAATGCCCCACCAGTCATCCCCCTGCCCCTTCACTCCATATCAAATGAATATCTAATAGCTGAATGTTTGGCAGGAGGGCAAGGGAGAAGGCATAGAGGCCTGGGGGAAATGGCTGCCGAAGTAGTACATAAGCATTACTTTGATATGAAATTATGTTTGTTGATTGTTTTTTCAACAAAAAACAATTACACCTATGGGTACCTAATGCGCCAACTGAGAAATTTGTAATTGAATTAATAAATTAATAAATTAGTTCTAGGTCAATTAATAAAAAATTGAAACAAACCCAATATTTGTGTGGATTGTATTCTTTGTTGCATTAATAGTAATCTTTTTTTCCTCATATGGATTCCTTTTTTGCAACATTAGGTGAGGGCATTCCTTTGCCAATATCTATGGCGACATCAAAAATTTGCCAAAACCGGTACTGATATTCAAATGCTGATTTGAAACTGTTCCACTCAATATATTTTGGTTAACTTTTCATATTGGTAAGACGAACGCTTTATGTGGCTGATGTAGTAAGTTCAAAACTTTTTGAAAGGTCATCTTTTTAAAAGAAGTGGTTAGCGAACCCTGACCGCAGTGACCCTCTTCCTCAAGCATCAACCCCTTCTCCCTTGCCCCCCTGGCGAATATTCAATTATTGAATATTAAATTAACTTTACTGTTTCGTTGAATATTCAACGAATCTCCAATATCAAATGAACTTGACATTCATTTGATATTCGGTGAAGGGGGATGATAGTTAGGCCATTGGGGGGCTGCGTTGACCCTCTACCCCAGGCACCGACCCTTCTCCCTTGCCCCCCAGGTGAATCTTCAACCGTTTGATATTCATTTGATATTCGGTCAAGGGGGGCAGGGGATGATTGGGGTCCACGGTGGACCCTCTCCCCCAGGCACCAACCCTTCTCCCTTGCCCCCCTGGCGAATCTTCAATCATTGAGTATTAAATGAACTTTACTGTTCGTTGAATATTCAACGAAATCTCCAATATCAAATGAACTTGATATTCATTTGATATTAGGTCAAGGGGGGCAGGGGGATGATAGTTAGGCCATTGGGGGACTGCGGTGACCTACTCCCCCAGGCACCGACCCTCCCCCAAGACACTGACCCTTCTCCCTTGCCCCCCTGGCAAATATTCAATCATTGAATATTAAATGAACTTTACTGTTTGTTGCATATTCAACGAATCTCCAATATCAAATGAACTTGATATTCATTTGATATTCGATCAAGGGGGGCAGGGGGATGATAGTTAGGCCATTGGGGGGCTGCGGTGACCCTCTCCCCCAAGTATCAACCGCTTCTCCCTTGCCTCTCTGGCGACTATTCAATCATTGAATATTAAATGAACTTTACTGTTCGTTGAATATTCAACAAATCTCCAATATCAAATGAACTTGATATTCATTTGATATTTGGGCAAGGGGGGCAGGGGGATGGTTGTAGGCCATTGGGGGGGGGGCCGCGGTGACCCTCTTCCCCTGGCACCGACCCTTCTCCCTTGTCCCCCTGGCGAATCTTCAACCATATGATATTCATTTGATATTTGGTCAAGGGGGGCAGGAGATGATTGGGGGTCCGCAGTGACCCTCTCCCCCAGGCACCGACCCTTCTCCCTTGCACCCCTGGCGAATCTTCAACCATTTGATATTCATTTCATATTCGGTCAAGGGGCAAGATGATTGTTAGACCTTTGGGGGGCCACGGTGACCCTCTCCCCCAGGCACCGACCCTTCTCCCTTGCCCCCTGGCGAATCTTCAAGGGGTCAGGGGGATGATAGTTAGGCCATTGGGGGGCCGCGGTGACCCTCTCCCCCAGGCATCAACCAATCATTGAATATACTTGATATTCATTTGATATTCAGTCGGGGGGGGGGGCAGGGGGATGATTGTTAGGGCATTTGGGGGCCGCGGTGGCCCTCTCCCCAGGCACCGACCCTTTCCCTTGCCCCCCTGGTGAATCTTCAACCGTTTGATATTCATTTGATATTCGGTCTAGGGGGGGGGCAGCTTTGTCCTCCTGATGCCAACTGGCCCACCTAAAACTTCCATCAGCAAATGCAAAATGGCAAAATGACTAGTTACATTTAGCTGTAAAAGTGTCTCTTGAGTTATCAAGTATCCATGGCAATTTTTAAGTGCTGTTTTTCATTATGAGAGAGAAGCAAATTGAAAACATCAAATTTTATGTATGTTTGTGACATACATAAAACAAAACATACATAAAACATGAAAAAAAAAAAAGAGGTTTCAATATTGACCAGGTAACAAATAACGCTGCAAACATGATCAGCTGTGTTTGCAGGTAACAGTGTCCACCTCGTGAATAACTATCCAGTTCCTAGACATTGGCATGCCAGAGAATATTTTTCTATAAGGGAAAATATTACATAAATGTCTAGAAACTGGGTATATAGAATACTAGCATAGATGATAGTCTATTGATTGGATAGCCTTTTCCCTTACCTATATATTTCTACCAAACATTGGTTGCTTCTGCGTATATAACTATCCAGTTCTTAGAAATGTGTATGTCAGAGAATGTTCTTTTATGAAGTAAAATTTGTCATAAATGTCTAGGAACTGGGTATATAGAGCAGTAGCATATTGAAGATAGTCTATTTATTGGATAGCCTATTCCCTCAGCTATTGATTCCTACCAAACATTGGTTTTTACTGCATAGAAAACTATTCAGTTCCTAGGCATTTGTATGTCAGAGAATGTTCTTTTATGATGGAATATATAGAAGAAATCAAATAGAATAAGATAAATTATTTCATTTGCTGTAAAAAAATTACAGCTTTATCAGGCAAACCTTAAGATTTTGATGCCCTCGGAAATAAATATTTTATTCAACTAACAAGCTTCTTGAAAACACCGTGAATCGATAAAGAAGTTAAACTTAAAGCGGGATCACATGATTACTTTACTTGAACATGTCATGAATGTATTTTCACTTTTTTATTTATATTTACAATAAATTTGTGAAACTAACCACTGTGTATTTCTTTCAAAATATGGTTTATATGTAGGAAATTGATTAAATTTCCTATTTATTTCTAACACCATATATATATATCTTAAAAGTATTGACTTTTGAGCGGTATCAAGGGGACTAATTATAAATTAAAGAAGTGTCTAGGAACTGTCTAGGAAGTAGTGAGAAACTGTGTAGGAACTAAGAACTATGGCTAGGAACTAAGAACTAAGTACATGAACTAAGTACATGAACTAAGTACATGAACTATGTAGGAACTATGTAGGAACTATGAAGCAACTATCTATAGGAACTATCTATAGGAACTATCTATAGGAACTATCTATAGTCTATAGGAACTATCTATAGGAACTATCCAGGAACTAGGTTGAAAACATGTAGGAACTAACTAGGAACCTGGAACCTAGGAACTGATTTCAGACATCTATTGAGAAACTCTTCTCAATGCATGGTTATAAGACACAAAGCCATGCAATACCACAACCATCATCAAATTTTGCAAGGCACTTTCCATGTTGTACTTATGTTGCGTCCATAACATCATCCTGACATGATTTGCAACAGAACAGCTGGGAGTAGTACGTCACTTAAAAGTGCTATGACAGACAGACAGGCAGATTGACAGACACTCTCTAATTGCAATACAGATAAGAGCAATGTTACCCCACTCATACCAACGCATTGCTGTCAATGGATTTATTGTTACTTTGCCCATAATCTCCCATTCAAGCAATTTACTGTCAAGACAAAAAGGTGGGGGAGGGGGGAATTAGAAGATAGAAAACATAAAAAAAGGCTTCCTTGCACAAACTTCACTTTGTCCAAACACTAGCAGGATGCAACTGCACTGCTTCACATTGAAAGGTATTGTAAACTAGTCGTCATATTAATAATTATTGTAGTACTAATAGTTGGTTATTATGCAAATAATGAGGAGCATAAAATGGACAGAGTTCTCTTCAATAATTCAAACCCGAAGTATTTAACTGATAATAAATCTGTAAATTAACTTGTGGTACAGCTGTTGTATGACATCGAAAACATGAAAATCACAAAACGCTGAGGAAATGACATTTAGAAAAGCTTTTTCAAAAATCAAATTATTCTAGATGTTGATCGAAGAAATGATGATCTCAGAAATTGATGTGATAAATCATTTGATTATTCAGTTACACAGTTACATATATGATTTAACCTTAGAGAGATGCCATAAAAAAGGGTGCTTATTACAGTTAGGTGTTAATGTGTGAACCACATTAATTCAGGGCTTTCAAAAGCTTAATCTGTCAGAAAAAAGTTTATGCATTTAACTTGAATAATAAGATGATTGTTAATTGTAATCTAATACAACCACAGCCAAATTGAAACAAAAGTAGAGACAGAGAAGTTCCCCAGATGGAGCCTTGCGTTACGTCTCAGCAGCCTGCTTATTAGCATAACGCGTACGGTCATCCTATGAGATCTGTCAGCTTTGTGAAGGTCACCAAATACAAAACCGCCTGGTAAGTAGGTCATCACTCAATAAGTGGGTCAAGGTCATTCCGAAGGATTTGGACAATGCCCAATAAAGGCATTAAAAACATTTCATTTGGGCAGGGCCATTCATTGTTTACTTAATAACTAAACTGACTTCATAATTTGTTTGGAACCCAAGCTGACAAATTGATCTAGTTGCTGACAAATGGACAATCAAACAATTATTTGTAGTCTTTTTTTTCTTCAGGAATTATAATTTATCAAACCAACAATAGCTTTGTTGCTTGTGGACATTATTTCAACAACATTTTTGGCTCCAAAGGTAATCCTTTCTTTCTTGAAACAAACCCCATTTTTACCATTGAAGCAATGACCTACGTTGACCCCATTGACAAGGTGACCTTGAGAAATTCCCTTGTCTTCAAGGGACCCAGGAAGGTCTAAGACGTGGAGGCCCTTTTTGTGCACCTCCAGGGAGCAAGTCAAGGGAGGGATTTTGTCACTGTCAGTTATTTTGTCATATATTTTTAGCCAAGAGACAAACAGAGTATATGGGTATAGGGTAGTTGAAGTTAATGACGGATTAACCTGTAAGGTCATTAACGTCTAACTGAGAGAGTCATACATAATCAGCTATACAAATATTTTATTGAACAAAATCTGTTTTTTGATAGTCAGTATGGTTTTAGGTGTAACCATTCAACTGAATTAGCAGCATTGGAAATTGTAGATAGATTAATAGTCGCAATGGATAATAAGGAAATTCCTCTGAATGTTTATCTAGATCTCTCAAAGGCTTTTGATACACTGGACCATCAAATCCTTCTGAAAAAGCTAGAATATTATGGATTAAGGGGAATGCAAAATTACCTTCATGGCAGAAAACAATATGTTCTGTTTAATGAAATTACCTCGGATTTACTTCCCATTAAAACTGGAGTGCCTCAAGGCTCTATTCTGGGGCCTTTACTTTTTGTAATTTATATGAACGATATCATAAATGCCTGCATTATGTTTAAGCCAGTTATCTATGCAGATGATACTGCTCTCTGTGCAGTTTTAGAAGCTTTTGGAAGTGAAAAACAAGTATTATAAACAAACATTAATAGAGAACTTAACTTGATAAATGAATGGTTCAAAATCAATAGATTATCACTCAATAGTAGCAAAACTAAGGCTATGATTTTTCATACACCACAAAAGAAAGTTAATAAGATTAAGCTACAAATAAATGACGCTGAAATAGAATATGTTGATCAATTTGATTATTTAGGCATCATTTTTTATTCAAATATGACTTGGAAACCTCATTTGAATAAAGTATCCAACAAAATTTCCAGGTCAATTGGTGTCTTGAACAGACTTAAGCATTTTTTACCGGGCGTTATATTAAAGACTCTTTATAATTCTCTTATTGATCCTTATTTGAAGTATGGTATCATGGTATGGGGAATGAGAGCTACACGCTTGTTAAAATTACAAAAAAAAGGCAATCCGAATAATTTCAAATGCAAAATATAATGCCCATACTGAGCCATTATTTAAAAATTTAGAAATTCTAAACATTAATGATATACTGAAATCACAAGAGTGGAAATTTTTATATAAAATGGAAAATCATAATTTACCCATATACTTTTTGACAGGCATGTTTACCAGACAGTCAGATATACATAACTATGATACCAGATATTCTGATGAATTAAGAAATCCTCAGAGTAAACATCAATTTGTTGTAAATAGTGTGAGATATAGACTACCTCTGGTATACAATAGCTGCCCACATAGCATAAAAAGCAAAATTTCTACACATAGTTACCCAGGATACAGTAAATACATAAAGAAACATATTCTAATCAATTATGATACCTTATGTTTAATTCAAAATTGTTATGTCTGTCGAGCTACTGCTGGAATGCAGTAATTATTACTTTTGATATGTATGACTAATCGGACATTTTGTTCATCTATGCAGGAAAATGCTTAGTATACATGGCATGTGAATTTCATACAAGAGTTTTGGTGATTTTGCCTCTCCATAGAAGTGCAACTGTGTGTTCAATTTCTGTGATGAAATATGCTGTCTAAGTTCTTTGCAGGAAAATGCTTGGTATATATAGCATGTGACTTTCATACTACAGTTCTTGGTGATCTTATTTGAAATGTTTTTTCAATTTTTTGCCAGGAAAATGCTTAGTATACATATTATGCCTAGCATGTGACTTTCATACTTAAATATTCTTACCTTAAAATAACAATACAAATGTTGCTGAGGCATTATAACTATCATCATTGTCTTCAATAGTTCATTAGAAAGGGTTTATCATACCTAAAATAACTTATCATTACCATGATCACATAATCATTTACTGAGGTCTCTCTGGAACCCAGGTGGGCACTCGCTAGCGTTACCCTCCGGTTTCTTAGAGTGCTCTCCTGATCTGCCCATACATAATATGTACATTTGTGAATTATTATTTTTTTCTTATAATAGATCGATATGTTTGTTGAATAATATTAATTGTTTATGAAATATGTATTGTGCAGGAAATAAAGTGTCTTGAGTCTTGAGTCTAACCATGGTATGGATATATGGTCAGCGTACCTATGAATCACGGAGTCCATAGTTTGTGCAAGCTTTGAAGCAACAGAATGTCATGTAGGATGAGATGTATCAATACAAAATACAACAAAATAAAAATATGTTAACCTCTGATTCCTACCCGCGTATCTGTTCAAAATAAAAGGCAAAATTTACTATTCCAGTCCAGACCACAGCAGGTTTCTGCAAGACCTGCATGGAGCAGTGCCAACCTTTGTCATCTCATCTGGTCTTAGAACTTGGGTCAAGCTGTCCCTGAGAGAAGTCTACTTCATTGGAGCACCCCAACCAACTCAGAACTTCCTTATTGAGGTATGAGATCACCTTCAAGATCGAATTTTACAGTCCATTCTTGGTCATTCAGAACATCCTTGGCATGTTATATGTTAAAGCCAAGGTGGGACACAACGTGTGATCCAGTATTTAATAAATTTTTAAATACTTAAAAACTTTTTTATCTCAGGTACCGATGCCAAAATTGCTGTTATCAATCAAAAACCCTGACGGATTACCAAAGGGACCCTGACAAACTCAATTTTAAGATCTGTACTTGGCGAATAGCTTTGAAAACTATAGCGATATTTGAGTTTTTAAAAATCATAATTAAAATTACTAGAACTTTGAAACATCGAATCCCACAGGCATCATAAGAATTGTTCAGTCCCAGAAAACCTTCCAAATCATATCGGCGTTGGTGCGATGTCAGCGACGTCCAAACGATGTAGAAACGATGCCTGCCTGATTTTGGAATGCTATCTGGGGTGTCCGGCAGGCAGGGGGGCAGCTGTTACACTTTTGTTTCTGGAGCAGAACTCTAACACTAATGCCCTCATGAAATTTAATACAGTAACACTCTGTATGGCCCAATGATGCCTTTTGATAGTCACACTGACATACTTCTGCATTTAATTGAAAAGAAAATTTCCAAAAACAATACGCTTCACTTATGGTTAGACTAATAGGTGAAGCCTACGAAAGTGAGAATTTCAAATCTATTGGAGAGGATGGTTGTAGTTGTTTATGCCAATCTCTTTCACAGGTCAGTATTGTGAAGTACGTTGGGTTGAACAGCACAGGGCCTGTGAAACAATTCTTCATCTTCTTCGAATGGAAAAACAACCTGATTGAACGTTCTAGAGAACTTAGGAGTATGACTCCATGGAGTGTTGCCTTGTAACTCCATGGTCTTGTCTTGGCAATGTACAAAGCATCCCAAAGTGCATTCAAGTTGATTAAGACAAGGTTAAAAGATTTAAAGAAAGAAGTGGATGGTAAAAGTGTCGAGACAGGCGAGGTGTCCATAGAGATTGCCGCATATTCTGTGTTGTCGGTTCTAACACCTTGTAAATTTCTTACCACAAAATAGAATTTTGAAACATCTGGCCTGTTGTGAATTTTGTTCTTACTTGTCCAACGTGGCAATTTTTCTTGTTTGTGTATTTCGCTAAATCACTTGCATTTTTTTAAAAAAAATTTTCTAAACAACAACATGACATTGTTGTTACTGGGGCAGCTGGATGGTCTACTGGTAAGACTCTCATCTGCTCCTCTGAAGGATCCGGGTTTAATCCCAGGCCATGGCACCTTTCATAAGCAACATTCCAGCTGGATGTTGTTTGGATGAGATGTTTAGTTGGCGGTCCCTTATGCTTGGTGTCTATGTTGAGGCAAGTAAAAGATCCACCCCATGGGGTAACTTTGTTAATTAACCCTCGATATCGACAAGAACTTGCCTTAGAGGGTTGCACTTTTCACATCCATCTGTCTTATCTATTCTCTCAATCTGTTGCATTATTCTACAATATATATTTTTCAGGAAAAACACAATTTCAGACAAAGCTGTTTCACAAATTGGTCCTAAGACAAACGCCGTCCAGATATAAATCTCTTTTTTCTTCATCTAGTAAAAACGGCATTGCAAGCAAGTTTTTGGTCTGCAATTTCTTAACTTTTGCACAAAGAAAATGAACTTTTTCTTTGAACTTAAGTACCATGCATCCATGCTTTGACCAATATAACACACAGGCATTATAACATTGGAAGAACATTGTTACATACATGTAGCTTCAATAGCATTTGTAGACCGGTTCCATGTAAACTACTACTACAACAGCGGTTGCCACCCTTTTCAAGAGTTCCTAATTAACTTTGAGTCTTTCTATGCGAAAATAATTGTATTAAATACAAGAAAGTAATGATATTATATATTATGGAATATATCAAACAGTATTTTGTATATTGAACTCTAAACCGATGCAGATATCATATCAGATTATTTATGTGCATTTAGGTTTTCATGGACTAATTGCTTAGTCCATGAAAACCTAAATGTTAAACCCCCCACCTGTTGGTTAGTACAGTTTAAGTATAGAATTAGTGGTCCCTAGCTATCACCCCCTGCAATATGTTTTAATTTGGCAACCCCTGCAATATGTTTTAATTTGGCAAATCCTGCATTTTTCCTCTGGATCCTACCATGCACATTACCAGATTTATCACAATGTAGCTCTAATGGATCATGTTATGTACAGACTTATCAAACAATACTTAACAGACGTTGAGTTACAGTTAGTTCTTGGGAGACCATTAGGCTTCTTTGAACATTTTATTTGTTTATATATGATTGTTTTTTAGGAGAACAGTGTTGTCAATGCAATATAGTTTAAAACACAAGAGCACATGGGTGCTATTCATAGAATTCCCTAAATTACTTGGCCAATCAGCACACAGAACATCAGTGGTTTAAAACCCCAGGAATGTTTATCAGCTGGGGTCATAAGACAGCACCAGCTTCCCTGCCCATCATTAAAAGAACATCACGACATACATAGAACGCAATAATTCTGGAGCTTTCCCCTCCCTCTTTTGTGACTCCATGGTGTGTCAAACTACATGCTGCCAGTAGCATTTATATAAAAACAGTAGCTTAGTTACTGGTTTGAAATGAAAGAAGGGTGAGAGTTCCTATTAACTTTGAGTCTCTGTGTGCAAGAAAATAATGGTATTAAATGCAAGAAAATAATGGTATTAAATGCAGGACTAGAATATATCAAACTGTACTTTGTACTGAACTCTAAACCAATGCAGATTTTATATCAGATTGTTTATGTGCACTTAAGTTTTCATGGACTAAGCAATGCAAGTCATTCAAGTGTACTTGTGGCTCCCCCTATAATTAAAGCAGATGCATTACTTCAGAAAATATGTTTTCTGTACATTAACTATAGTTATTATGGGTAATATTTATTGCATTTTTATATAAAAATAGTGATTTATTCTGCAGTACAACTGGTGCTAGTCTGGTCAAATGGTCCGCCACCTGTGGTCAACTGGTAAGCTACTAAGAGTCAAGTGGTCCGCCAGAAAACCAACTGGTCCTCTGCAGAAAAAGTCAACTGGTCCGCCATTTTTAGGGAAGGATAGCTGCCCTCTCCCCGGCAGTAAGATTTAAAGTCAACTATTGGATGATGCATAACATACAGAAATCTTTTATATAAGTATGTACTTATGCAGAAATGAATTGATCTTCTATATAGCTTAATCTTCCACTGCCAATTGTGATAACATGCAATACAAGGATGACAACATGACAAAGCACGAGTCTGGCAATCACATGTTCATGACACACCCACTAGAGCACCATCAGGGAAACAAAAGGTAGTCTGTGTTCAGAGAAGGTTGGGAAAATTGTGACACAAACGTAAAAGAAAACCAGCAGAAAAAACGACAGCTTTATCATGGACCAAAGCAGTATGTATTTTATTACGCTCTGGATCCCACTACGTTATAAATAATCCATGTTTTGGCAATTCCAAGTCACTAGAATGTGAATAACCTGGTTTTCTGAAACTAAGTAGATACTGTTACACATGATTTAATTATCATAACTATCTCTAGAGCAGCATAAACTGCATTAATGCTCATATTCTTTTTAGGGTAGTAATAGTTAAAGATCTTGTTCATGCAAAAGTAAGTTGCCGCCTACATTGTGCCTTTTTTTCATATAGGCAGCCAAAGTTATCCTGAGGGGGCCAAAGATACTCTGGTTTGCGATATTAGAGTCAGTCATTAAAACGCATTTATATGAATATAATTTTCATAAATAGTGAAAAAAACAAAAAAACATATTAAACATTCATAGTAAATATTACATAGAAATTGGTCATGAAGGATTTATCAAGAATTTACCAAGAGAATTTTTACTGCATAAACGTTTCTTTTGTCGACAGTTTGTCATTTATGGCCATTTCCATTGTTACATAGTCATTAACTGTCGGAAAAAGTTTCTCCAGAAGATTTCCAATGTAAAACACAACTAGAACAGCACACACAGTACTACTCAGGATTGCTATGTTGGGCAGGTCTTTATCAGCATAATTATAATTTAGAGCAACTTCATCAATTGTGTAATAACATTGCACGGTTTGGTTTCGCAAATTTTTATAAACCTGAGTTTTAAAGTCGCACATAAAGACTCCATCTTGCCGTTCAAATTGAGAACCCACAACCATTGCAGAAATGAGAATGTGGGGGATTACAGCATGGACAAAAAGTGTGACGATGGCGACAACATCCGTCACAAGCAGAATCTTTGAGTATCTTCGGAGAGCCTCGATACTTCCAACAACGAAGTGCAGAGATACGACAACCATACTAGCCACCAGGAAAGCAGTCAGTCTTCCTCTTTGAGATGGACGATTCAACATATCATTGCTCTCATTCTTCTTATCCATTGGAGCGACAGTCTGATTTTCATGCATTGGACGGACATCACCATTGAGGAACTTCCTTCTGCAATGAAAGTCCACGTATCTCGACCACATTTCTGGGTGCTGAGGAGGGGGCCAACACCGAACTTCTGCAGACAAAATTAAAAAATAAATGACAAAGCTTTATATATTGATATTTATTCTAAGGAAAAAGTGGTGTAGGTTTACCTTACACATGGAGCAGAATTGTGTTAAAAATCACTCCAATAAAAGAATTAAGAGTAAAATGTACTACTGCTCTTCAAAAGAGTAAATTATCTAATTTACTACCAACATCGCTATTTTTTTAGAGTGCCCCTCACATCGAACTGATTACGCAATACTAATTAACATTAAAGTTTAAAGTAGCTTATGTCAACATTATTCTAGATACCACGAAAAAGCAAAGATGTTGTATCAACAGATACAGGACACTTGATTGTATAGTTTAAATTTGGCCAAGGTCCATTTATTCATACTGTTACATCATCATTGGCCACTCACAATGACATCTTGAGCAACTTCTATAGAGACTAACTCTCAACTCATTTTAAAGTACTTCTCTGTGAAAAACTAATGAAACTCAATCTTAGATCTTGGGTTCTTTTTATATGGAGCAGGGAATGCCCCCCTTGTTAAAGTCCAGAATAACAATTTATCATGTTAATATCAAATTATGACACTTAGGTCGTATTCCACAGAATGATGAATAAACAAGTAATGTATATCTCAAGGTGGATGGCCAGTCATGTCATTGTATGTGGCCTACATTAATAAATGAAAGTTTGCATCATTAAATATTACAATATGTAGAATACAGTGTATTAAGACCTTGAAGTTGTCACTATACCTTAAATATTACAATAGTGGATGGTAAGGGTGGGTGGGTGGATTAGGGACAGGCAGGGACTTTGGCAATGAGAGGATGGATGAAACAGCCGTACAACTTAGGTTTGACCGAGAATTTAACCCAGTGGTTGGAAGCCCAGCATGCTACTACTGAGCTAGGCCCCCACCCAAGTGGATGGTAAAGAGTCCAACATAGAATTCTGTGGGATTAAGGAAATTAAGAAAATCATATGGGCAGAGGTGAAGCCGAGGCCAGTACACTTCTTCCGAATCCCACAAAATTATGTTGAACGACACGTCATCCATAAATCTTAAATCAGTAATCTTTATTTCATTATAGTCATATCTCCACCAAACATAGTTTGAATTTTACAGGAGAAGTTTCTAATTGTAGACCACAAAACTGGCTTTTACATGGGCATAATATAAATACATTAAATTGTGTTAATATTTATATAAGAGCGTTTCTGCCTAGGCGAGTTCCTTTTAATGAGCAAGAGATTCAACTTCTAGGTCCAATGCCTGCCCCCAGTCAGCGAGACGCTGATTGTACATGAAATAACTTTTATTGTCGTTTAATTGCTTAATAAGACGATTTCAAAGTCAAACTCCGCGAAAACCTGTGAAATCTGAATAAATACAGACTTTCATTAATAGCATGCTCATGTTGCAAATTCCGAGTGTTCCCTTCTGGTCTAATTTCTTCTAGGTACAACATACAATGCAGCCATCCAACATACTGCAGCTGCCCAAGATACATTTAGTTTCATAAAATATGGTTGACTCTGGACAGCTGCATCAACCAATTCATGGCCTAGCTATAACTGGCCAAAGCCGTCCTCTTCTGTCTACTCCTAGCTTATAGTCAGACTACATCCACCACCACTTAAAAAATATAAACCTTGATGAACGCAATACATTTATCTAATATATCATAAATATTTATGTACTAGACTAGCATCTTTTCAACAAAATATGAAATATGCCTTACTCTCTACATTCACCAAGTGGTGCTTACTTTTAGTTCCGGGGTTTAATTTGACAGGCTGTTTTTAATAAACTAGCTGTACATTGCAACATACAGTGCATTAATACTAATTTACGACCCACACTGGGCACAATACTCAATGATTGTGAAAGTGACATCATCTGTTTGCAAGAAACATGGTTGACCCAGCAAGATCTTGGTCAATTAAATACGCAGTGATTTCCATGGGACTGGCAGGTCCACGACGAACATCACGGATGGTCCAGTCACTGGCCCTCCGCCTGGTGGTGTAGCCATCATCTTAAAGGGCATCTTCGTCTGCTAAGATAGAAGTTCGCGACATTGACCAATGACCCTGACTGGCTATGTGGCATACACATAGAATCTCTGTCAAAAACTTTTGCCATCATTTGTGTAATTTTACACCTACCACCACTGAAAAAGTATATTTTCAAGGAAATTTAGAAGCCTGTATAAAATTATTTTGATCACGAGTGTCAAATATGTTCCTGCCTTATTTTTTAAGGTGTTTGGAAAAGACAGAGGATAAAATCGTTATCACATGTTGATATTTTGAGAATATAGGAATTTATTCAACTCAGTTGTCATATTTCACTCTTCGTGAAATATGACAACTTCGTGGAATAAATTCCTGTTTTATATTAACCTGATAATTTGTTATATATATCAACTGATAATTTGCTATATATATATCAACTGATAATTTGTTATATATCAACTGATAATTTGCCATGTTCTCTAGCTGTTGGTGCTGAATGATATATCATGTTTTACAATCTTTTCTTTTATTACAGCATTAGTCTGGTCATAGTTAGGGCTCTACACCTTTATCTTTAAAATGATACAGTATGTGTCACGATGCAGTAAAACCGATATGATACGCATCATGATACGTAGCATTAATCTTTACCGATAGGAGAATTGTTGTGTTCAGTTGTTCACACAACAGAGTCAACATTTCAGTGGTGTTTGTTTGGTGTCATTTTAGTAATTTGATAATTCAGGAGAAAAGATGTCATTTTAATATTTGTAAGTACACTTCATTGTATGCTGAATGGCCTATCAAGTCAAGTCCAATGTCACACACACAGCAACAAGAATTAAAGCCTACAGTAATGATAATTAACAATATAATATCAGGATGATGTTGCAATGAAAGTGGGCTGAACAAGCAGGTGTCCTATTAGCTCAAAAACGCCGATCTGATACCGTTTTATTGTACCGTTATTATAATTGATTGACTGATTTTTTATTTCCAACATTCAAAGTACATTTTTTTACAATAATAGAACACATATACATAGATTTATACTCAGGGTATGTTGGGGGAAGACACCCGAGTATATACATACTTTACCACAAGGGGGGTGACTCCCCATGAGATTAATTATAAATTATTAATCATATGTATATTAATTGGGAAAAACAAGAAATGATGAAAGTAAAAAAATGATATGTGAAAAAAAAAGAAAAAGAAAAAATAAATAAATACCAATTATCAATACTCGTATCGTTATCCTTCAACCTGTACAAACGGTATATCCATAAGCGATGTACAGCCCTAGTAATAGTGTACTCTTTCATATGGACCCATGATTTGTATGTTGTCATAAAAGTTTGAATTGAATCCGCTGCATTCAACATACACTGGATCTGTCCAATATACTCTGCTGCTGTACAACATATACTGATGTCGGATGAAAAAGAAGCATTCTGAGTGGATAATATGTATATATATATATACAACTATACATACCTAATTGCATTAATTCTTCAGGGGTTTTCACTTCTCTGAACATCGGAGGAACCAAATTCAACATAATCATGAAAGTGAACCCTGATATTCCAAGATAGAAGGCCAAATTATGAAAAGAATGAGCCACCATTTCAACTGGTTAGTCTTAGTGAGGAATACAGTGAGTATGTACTGCGTAATACACACTGGAGTGAATGTATTAACAACAGCAAATTGCAGCATTTATCGCAGGTTAGCTGCCCCTAGCTGGCCTACTTGGCAGTGCACTTCATGTTTTTTATTATTATCTTTTTACAGATGCTGTGAACTATGACCCCGTATCTGTCCCAATATCAGTATTCAAATCAATTAAGGTTTAGCTACTGCCGAAAGATTGCATGCCAATATCCATATGGTCCAAATATCCCCAACATAGGTGTCTGAGCAAGAAAGAAGAAATAGACTACAAAATTAGCCAAATGTCTATCCAAAATCAACTCGCCAGCTATTTTTTTAGTTCTTCTCTATCCTGTGAGAGGTTGCTGAAATACTGGCCTTTAACAGCATGTTACCAGTTGCAGGTAGGACGATTTCAACCCACAATAGTGATTTGTATGATTTCAATGGTTTAAAGAATAAAGAAATAAGAAGAAAAAGTGTGCTGTGATAAATCTGTGAAATGCATAAATTCAATAGAATCATTGCAACGTTTTCAATAAATAACAAAATGTTGCTTTTTTATTGTGTACCTTTTTAAAATTATTTTTAAACAGCTAAATGTAGGTACATGGATACAAACAAACCATGTCTCAGTGAGGTTGTTTGTATCTAGTGAGTGTGTCAGACCGGATGTAAGGACTGCAGAAAGGGTATTGCGTAATACCACACTGCAGTAAATGTAGTTTAAAACAACATAGCAAATTGCAGCATTAATTGCAGCATTAATCGCAGCATTAATCGCAGGTTTGCTGCAGAATTTATACACTCCACGTCATGTGAATCCAGGATTTCCATTGGTTAGGGCAGTCCCTCAACCAAGAAGAGACCTGGACTCACATGACGGCCTCTAAGACTGGTTTCCAAGTCTATGAAATCGGCTGTAATTGATATTCAATCTGCATTTATTGCATTGAATGGTACTTTGTAGGTACAGTTTAACCAGTTTTCCTCACTTAACTACAAAATGGTATCTTTTTGCTTGCTTGAGTGCACTGTTCAAGTTTTGGCATCCAACAAGGCAACTTCACAAATTTCAATGTCCTCAGCTTCAGGCATCTGACTCAACACCCTATCAAACATGACTAAATACTGTAGAGCAGGAAAACATGTGTATCTGCACCATCTGAATGATCCATGACCTTCTTCCAAATCAAAGAAACATTCCTGATAGACTTCTGAATTCAATTTACGACCAACTGTGAAGGGACTGCAGATTTGTGCACCTTTGGAAACTACAACGACATAAACTGCTGACATCACATTGTCTTGTGCACTGATTTCCACCATAGCTTTAACAATATTTGCAGGTACGACAACACACGTGGGTTTTTCATCATTCAACCTGCCACTGTTGTCAACCTGCCACGCGTTATCATCGTCACTTTTCAGTCTCATGGAAAACGGCAACATCTTCATGATGACCTCAATACCTGAAACATATATGAAAAAGTCCTCCATACCATAAAATGCAGCAGAACTCAATTGACTTGGAAACTAAACTGCCATTGGCTGAGACAGTATCTAGCTAAGCCAATGGGAGTGTATTCTCATGAGTTTAGTTTCTAAGTCTATATGAAATCTGCTGCAAAGAATCTTCCCATAAAAATTGGTGCTGGATGGTGCAATGACATTGGGTGCTAAATTAGCCTTTGCAACCATTTTTACTTTTTGTAGAATAGGCACACAAACATTAACAAATGCAGTGAATTTTTAATTATAATCATTGAGACCAATTTTTATTAATTTATTTTTAAATTACACAGCATTTCGGTAAATTTATGGGGCGTAATAAATTTGATTGGATGCAATAATAAAGACACTTTTATTAGAAATAATAACCATAGCTAAAAGCTGATAGCTTTCAAAGGGCAATACAGTTATTAGATATAATTCAAACACTGCACTTTCTGAGTCACAATTCTATTTACCAATGGCAAATATATAAAGTAATGCTAACACAATACTAAGACCTCAGCAATCAATGAACATTATGAGAGTTGGCATTTTTGAAATACAAACATAGCGCTGCCTATGCAGCAAACCCCCATCAAAAAAAATGGAAACAGCCATCATCAAACTTATTGAGTCAGTCACATATAAGAACACACATTAGTTTTCCTGGCCACATTCTATGCACTCAGCCAGATTAGGAAAAATGCACACCAGTGGTCTACCAAAAGCAAAATACAACTTTAAAAAACTAAGTATTATATACTGTAGCACACCAAAACTAGGTTCACGCAAGTGTTAGATATGAGTAAACAAAATGTATGGATATTTCAGTTTATGAAATTTTAAATATGGTAAAAACACGTGGCATGCAATAAAACGAAGATATCAGATTTGCCCAATGAACGTATTACATATTTTCAAGCGAATTTCCTATATAAATTACAAATATAAGTAGATGCAAATATGTCAGACTATTTCAAACATACAATGAGAATATTTTGTAAGAACAATACGTCACAACCCAAGTTGCATTTCTGAAATCAAGGAACGTTGACTTTTGTTTTCCTTTTGTTTTGCCCCCATATATCTGTTTTCACTGATCTTGCAAGAGCTGCTTCAGCATTAAATCAAAACCTTGTCCAAACTGGTGTGACCATTCTGATACATGCAGTTTGGGCCAATGTTCCTTGTTTTTGACAGTTTTGATTATTCGTATTTTCCTCTCACATGCTGTGACTTTGGTGTGACTATTATATTACTAAACGTTCGCACTATTCCTTTTTATTGACTAATCCATAATGCTGATTTGTACGTTTCGTTTGTCAAATTAAATACACGTATTTTTTAAACATTCTCATCGTGTGTTGGGTTGCAAATTAACCTTAAGAGCTTAAAACAACAGCACACTGCTACAAAACTTCAGAAACGTTTCTTTGATGCTTAGTTTTTATTATTTCCAATCAATACTTACCAATAACTTACCATATTTTTTACAAGTGAAAAGAATCCCATGAAGAGAGTGGCTTGAAATTTTCAACTGATAACTTGCTCTGGTCCGATAAAGGCCAAAATCTGTCGAGAAAGCTGTGCTGCTCCTCCACTCAGAACCACACTGCCCTCCTGACTTTAGCTGACAACTCAAGGACCCTTTAGACGTCACACTGACCACAGATTGACCAATAGTCATGTTAAATGGTTGCATGTTATCCAACCACATGCCTGCTATCCACGATGGATTTGCACCATCGATATCAATTGACAAATATAGATCTCCTCTGATATATTTTTCAGCAGCATGGGAGAAGATACCAATTTGGTTGGCATTTAAAGACATAAGCTGCCTCAAATATTGTAAATGCGACACAGAACTGACATCTATAGTGTCTCCCTTATACACAGATCTGTGCTCGACATCGTTTCCTTTAATAATCCAAATTGAGACTCTGCGAAAAACTTCCCCAGAAGTTGCCTTCAGGTCATAAGATCCCCTCATCACACACACCATGTATGGCTGGTCATCAACATCAAAGAGACCTGCAAAACAAAAACATGTAATGCACGAATTATGCCATTTTCATTAAGTATAATCAGACGGTCTTCAAGGGAACCATCATTCAACGCCCCGATACTCTTGAGACCAACTTGTCACTAAGGCCACCCATTTTTGGACCTAAACATTTCTTCTTTTTTACCTCTATATTAGGACAAATAAAAAGTGCACAAACAATTTATATAAACTGTATTTCAGCCCAAACAGCACAAAAATGAAAAACATCTGTCTTTTCATAAATGTTTTGAGTTTTTCCCAAGATTTCATACATAAGAAAAAACTCACTTATCTTATCTTATCTTACTTTGTCTCAACTTCAACTCTACAAGCAAACCAGGCGGAATTTACATACTCTCAACTATTCACTTCAGTAACCTTACCACTGGTAAAGGTATTAGTTCAATTTAGGCTAAACTTCACAGAGACAAAACATGATCTCGAATACCCAAAATGTCTACATGATATCAAAGTTCTTGCTAGAATTGTGAAATTGTTCATAGTAAACTGTTACTATTTATAACGTTTACGCTTATTTTCTTAGTTAAAACTCCCCCCACTTAATTTGTATCATTTTAACCATGCATGATATTTAATTTGTACTTACCTGCATTTAAATTAATCAAAGAGACCAACACTACACTGAAGAGCATCATACTTGCAATTATTGCTGAAATATGATGCTGCTCGAAATATCTTGCGTTGGACCTGATGAATATTTAAGTAAGCAATGGCTTCATTTATTGATTAAGCCCTCTACACCCCTGCTTTCAGTCAAACAACGCTGTGTCTCTGACATTTACTGTTCGTGTCGCCGTCCTTGGCTCTGTGCCTTTTTTATTAGTGCAATAAAAATGTGGACATTTTCATTGTAAAAGGTTGACAATGTGTAGTTTGAAGGTATGGTCACTAAGGCAATGTACTCTATAATTATTCTAGTTGATGTGACATAAGGCACCTGTATATATTCAAATATGACCTTATTTTTGGAAAGTGCACCCCTGTAAGGCAAGCTCTTGTCGCTCACGAGGATTGACTGATTAGGTGAGAAACAAAAGGGCAGGCGGTTCAATCCATGGGTAAGGTATTTTACTGACAAAGTCTATATAAATCACCAGTGGTGTAAATTCACTGCTATGTGAATCACCATGACAAGAATTGAAATTGGTAAACAGTTACGACACAGGATCATAAAGCAGGTTTCATCAAATACAAACTATGATGGTAGGCCAAACACAGTCCCAAAAAGGAAGGAGTTAACTAACATTTTGTTAATTATACCCCGACGCCAAACTTACTTATACTCCACTAGACATATTTACTAATTTATTTGATTGTTTTTGCACTCAGAAGGGAGTTAATGAACATTTTTGTTGGTTATATCCACCCCAGAACAATAGGAAAACAGTTTAAGTTGAGTATAACCATATTCATACTCCACCACGTGACGTAATTCAGATAAACCTGTTTTCTGACTACCATCATGCATGTCTCTTTTATGTTAAACCACATGGATGCTACCAGCATGCAGTTGTCATAAAATTATGCTATATAAACCAAATGAAGATATCTGCAATCAACTGTTTACTCCACACTGTGCCTGATATACCACCATGACGGACTTCACTTGCTTTAAGAATAAAGTGGCACTCATTACTGGTAAGAAATTCAGTTTTTTCTTTGAATGAGCATTTTATGTAGAATTAGGTAATAGTTAAACTCCCGACTATGAGGGATATAACTAAAGTATACTCCATTACGTATATTTACTAATTGCTTTGTTGATTTCTTTTACTGTTCTTATTACACAATTAAATTACAGTTCCCACTTCGGCTATATCCCTCTCAGAACAATACAAAAGAAAACATGGTGGAGTATGAAAATTACACCATGAGTAAATTATTAATGGTACAGCCTTCGGATGATCAACTGAACATTTCGCTATCTGGCTTACATAAGCTGATAAACCTCCGCAAAGCTACGAATTTCCCTTTTGGTTCACGTGTGGTAGAATTTTGCCATTAGGACTTCCCTTGGTACATAGACCTATTTCATTATTCTTAATTATCCACGATTCAGTTTTTTTTTTCTTCTTTTAATCTGGTCCAAAAATGATGTTCATGTTGGGATGGTCCTGCGTGTTTTCAGACAATACTGGAGGGGTAGCCTTCTCAGTGAGGTTTCTTTTTGTCTCTCAAAGCATACATGAGCAATAATATGAAGTAAAAAAAACATGTTTTTTAGTTTAAAAAATCCCCTAAGTCAATCCGTCTCCCCCATACGCATTTCTGGTTACTCCCATGGCTGAGGTACGAGAATATTACAAAGTGCATTTACACTATAACTGTCATTGCTATTTTAAACATCCACATTTTACGACGTTGCTTCATTGTATTTGGTCAGCAAGTGAAATGGCGTCATTATTAATACACCTTAATCCTCAAACTGAAGAGTAAACATGACATGTGCAGTGTTGGTCAAACAATGAGCAATATTAATCACGATCAATCATAACAATTTCCATACATGTAGTCCAAAACAATGCACAACAAAAATAACATCGAACAAAAGCTCCGAATTTGGAAAGGTCGGCTCACAGAAACCGGTATCATAAACAGCAACACAGCAAAAGGGCATAGCAGGGAAACAAACAGATGTAAACAAATAAATATATATATATGTAAAATTATAAATAATACGATAATTATCATGTGTAATTTTAGTTAGCCTATACACTATATAATCACGTCTGGTTTCCAATAATTTTCTTTTTTTATCTGTTAAATCTACAATATTTGTAGGCTTCTTTTATTTTATTTTAACCGATCAGAAAGACAAATTCAATGTTAACATATGTTTACAGCTATTTCAATACTGAAAAGTATGATCAAACAAATCAATTTTTTTATACATATTGCCCCTGGCAATTTTTCACATGACTGCTGCTATAATTTATCATAATTAATCGCTCAGACTATATTTGAGGGCGTCTGTTTACACATTGTTACATCAGTGCGCCATTAATTAAGAAACTGTACACATGCCAAGGTTGCCTTAAACAACTGCTGCCAGAGAGTTTACTCCATTGTTTAATATAAAAAAAGAAATTGAAAAATTCTGCGTTAAGTTGTCGGAAAGACAATGCTGACCAAAGCTATCAGAACACACTGACAATACTGACCTACAAGCAGTATTTGAAAATCAGTAATTTCTAGATCACTTACTGAACTGAAGTGGAAATGTCAGATCACATCACCCTGGATACAAATGTTATAATTGTACATTTCGAAAAATATTAGTGAAGCATTCTAGACCACAATCATGTTTAAAAATTTTGAGTGAGGTTGGTGGCGAAATGTCATATTTTGACAATTAAATTAACTGTCTAAAAATCTAATATTAATTGAAAAACTGAATCTGCTATATGTTCTTCAACAGGAGGAGGTGGGACCCTGGGCGGAGACACAGCCCTTCAGTTTGTGCAATACGGAGCCAAAGTGGCCCTTGTGGACATTGAAGAGGAGAGACTGGAGAAGACTGTGGACGCATTAAGAAGGGAGGGAGCCGAGCAAGGCCAGGTATTGTCAAAACTAATCACTAATGTGTGCATTAAAATGCATTCAGACCGTATTATTTGCTAGATTCACACAATACAAAGCAGTGTCTCAATGATATTTGTCGACTTCCTGTTAGCCTACATGTGTTTTTCCCTTTTGTCTACCTGCAAGGAGTAATTATTTTTTCCAACAGAGTAGGTTTAGAAAGCAGAAAATTCGGTATATATATTTCCTATCTAACCAGTAGCAATAATCTTCAATGAATATTTTCCTGTCTGGAATCTACATATCCGTTTTGCCTTGGAAAACTGAAGCTAAAACTAAAACTTAGCATGTACTCGTTCCTGTATTGCCTGGTCTGTTGGATATGAATAAGTCCGATCTACTTCAGATATTTTTCCAAGTGGGAGATGTAACAAAGGAAGAAGATGTGAAGAGGTTTGTTGATGAAGCAGTGAATCAGTTTGGAAGCATTGACTATGTGGTGAGTTACATATCAATTACTCCACACTAACCTAAGTATGATGAGGTTTGTAGGATATCCCCGCAGTCATTGCACCAGGAATCTCTCCTAAAATCCTGAGCAAGCGAAAAACCATTGCACATTTCCTGGCATAATGGTAATATAGGAAAACCACACGAGTCATTGATCTGTTTGACAGATCAGAAACGAGTTTTCCTTTTATTCCCCAATTAATTTCAGCCATGCGGAACTTAATCTTTTTTAAATGGCGTTAAAAGAGACGAATTTATCGAAAAAAACGTACACAAAGCCAGTCTATATTTCGAATGAGAACAAGCTGAAGCAGCGTCACCAGCGTCATGAAATCAAATTTCTTAGAATATCAGACTGCCATCAATCTGTCACATCAACATTAGTCGCGCAGGATTTTCACGGCTGTACTCATTTTGTCCTTATTTGGAAATAATGTATTGGGTTTCCTCATTTAGGCAATGCATGAACGTCATTCTGTGTGGTACGAAAAGCAGATCACCCGGCCCGTATCACCCACTATTTCATGTGGTAGGCCTATGACTGCAATTGGGGAACATAGATTCACTTAACCGTGTTAACCCATTTGAAATATTATGAAATAGATTAATGTCTATATGCAGAAGCGCTCTCAACACAGGTCCTTGTTGCATTCCAGGTGAACATTGTAGGTTTGAAGAGGATGGGGGACATTTTGACTTTGACCTTGGATGACCTTGACACTTGTTTGACAAGCACAGTCAGGTCAGCCTTTCTTGTAAGCAAAGCAGCTCTGCCTCATCTGACTGAAACACAAGGTCAGTCTATTGATCTATTACAACTGTTTCCATTGATTTTGAGAGACGTCAAAACTATTCAAATTATAAAGAAACATAAAAGAGCTCAACATTCACAATAAACGTTTAAAATTCAATATCTAGATATCATCGAGATTTTGTTAAATGTATTCATAAACATACATTGTCAAAAAACTTAAATATTTCTTGAGAGGTTCTTAGTATTGTGGTGGTCTTAAGATATTTTTTCTTTTAAAACAAAATTGCCGTCATTACCAGAGCAATGAACACCATCACAAAAAAAAAAAAAATAATAATATAACTTTTTTTCATTTGTTTGCATGTTATATTTCAACATTTATTTTCAGGGTGCATCGTAAACATGTCCAGCGTGTCTGGTATCAGAGCTGTAAGTAGCTGGGTATTCAACAAAATATTTCCTAAATATTCATTTAATTGATTTATTACATGGTTTTTAGTTGAAAACTATTGATCACCGCTGCAATTAGATAAGACTTAAATTAATGGGAAATTTCCATTTACAGCACTACAATGCCCTTCCGTACGGCACAAGTAAAGCTGCCTTGAACCACATGACAAGAATCATGGCATCTGGGCTTGCCAAACACCGGGTCAGGGTCAACGCTGTCTGGTAAGAATACATTAATTTGGAATGTATCTAACCCAGATAGCATTCCAAATCATATCGACTTTGATGCGATATCGGTGACGTCAAAGTGATGTACAAACGACACATGCCCAATTTGGAATGCTATCTGGGAAGTACAAGATGATTCTCTTGTATAATTAATCATATTCATTCATTATGAGCATTAATTCTTTGTAAAAATTGATTCAGTTATAATTCAATAATGAGTGGTTTTGTGTAGAGCTACTGATTTACAAACTGTACTTTGATGTTTTAGCAAATCAAATGACCTAACATTCTCTTGCCTTATACTTTAGCCCAGCCACCTGCTACTCAGAGTTCAATTTGATCAGTGGGCACACCAAGTCAAAAGAGGAGCTGGAAAAGGTAAAACAGAAAATATAAAAATCATAAAAACTATTGCAAACTGGCACCAGAATAACTCTCTTAATAAATATAATGTAAGCTGGTGTAATGATCGATATGCTAGGTGAAACTGCAACCAATGCTAAAGTTATAGTATTTTTACATAATACAACAAAGGCCAATTGTGCGGCTTTTCACCATGCAAAACTGCAAAATGTTATTGTGGTTATCTTGCTTTCCTAAAAAATGTTCATTTACTAAAGATACAAAGGTCCCATTAAGAATTCTTGAGGTCATAGAACAAACTTTATCCAAAGACACACGGGATATCACTAATTCCAAGATGGCTGCTGGTGGCCATATTGGATTTTGTGGACGAGTCATAATTCCAGAACTATTAGTCAAAGTAAATATTGTGCCACCACTTTTTCAGCTAATTTGAGGTTGCTGAGTCCATTTCTAAACTTAAAAATGCATTGTAGGTGAGATAAAGGATTTTTTAAAGTTCATTTTAGAAAAATAATAACCTTTTCCAGTTTCCATAATCCACCCACAAATAATTGGATACTAAAATCCATTGCTGTGGTGTCAGTATTTATGGATGCTAAAATTGATTTATTTTCAACATGTGGTGGAACTGAAGTTGATAATTAATTAAAGAATTTGGTATTATGGCTTCCTGTAACTGGCATGTGCAACTGGTTGGGACAAATGAATAATGTTGTCCAGTATCAGTTTTGCCCGACTCATTTCTACAGATTAAGAAGTAGGTCTTTCTAATGCTCATATGACTCATGAGTGAAAACTCGCTGATAATCCCAGAGACAGTGACAGGAGCTCCAGTAATGTCCAGTAATGAAAATCCACAAGTCACGGTCGAGTCTATAATCGGTTTGAGCTACTGATGCGCCGCTCCATTTGGTCTCTCTACATGAGGGTATTTCTTCACTATCTCCAACACGTGATGAGCTCAGCCCATGGTGGTGATAGATCACACAAACTATGCAAGTTGGCTGCCTTTTCATGTGTGGGATATGGCTGAGCTATCACCCCAATATATATGCTGCATTGCTCAAAGGAAGTCGTTGTTCAAAAGTAACTATCAGTCACATAAGTCTAGTGAGTCTTCAGGCACTTGGTGGAGCATTTGGATAGCATGAAAACACTCTTCATGTTAGCAGGTCCAGACTGCTCAGGCGTGTTGAAGAGTTTGAAGGTGTCTGAGACTACCAAGCTCAAGCAATACTCATCATGCAGAAGAACACAGATTGCAACTTAGGTACAGGAAGGATGTTTTGTCATTTTTATGACTCATATTAACTGTTGAAAGTCTTCAGCACAGACTATGCAAATTCTGTCACCTAGACTGCCCATCGGGAGGCACTTAGAGTTGGTCTAAATCTTTACGTGGTATTGTAATGTCAGGGTCAACAATTGTATTGAAGCTTGGCAATGGTCAGACAACTTTTCTTTTCCATCTTTGTTGGATTTAGAATGTGACTTAACCTCATCCATAGGAAAGGAAAAGTGACTGATACATGAACTCCCTTAGGGGTTGTGTAGGACAGATTATGACATCCAGTTCTAAAACATTCTGCTTATCGAGGCATAAAATATGTTAATGAGCATATACAGCGGAGCTGTTTTCCTGAATATGGTAAGGAGTGTTTGGTTTTTCAGATCTGCGTCCAACTGATAGAGAAATAATTCGCTTTGTAATTGAAGATGTCACTGCAATGAGATCTGTTAGGTCAGTGAATAAAGCACCAGAGCAATGTCTTTCTTTTATGGAACTGACTAGTTCACTTAGAACATATATCATTGCATCTAGTCACTACTGCTTTTCATTTTAGAATTAAGTCCAGGAAGCATGACAATAAGCAGCATCAATAGCAATGTTATCTTGGAGAATAGTTTCCTATGGTGCAGCAGTTTTGAACACTCTTTGACTTGTTCCAATCCCTCCAATGGGACTGACTGGTAATTTACAACAGCAGTTGATGTTGTTGCAGCTCAGCCTCTGGTTCCACTGTCCATATGTCTCAGAACCATGGGACTTGTTGACTCTTCTACAACTTTTATGCCATACAACATTTAGTATTTTTCAATCTGGTATATGCAGAGGGACTTAATATTTGTTTGTTGCTTGTGCAAAAAAATTAAGCATAATGTACCAGTTACAGGAAGTACATGGCCCAATGTGCCACGTGCATTTTCCATGAGTTAGATAAACACATGGAAAATGCACGTTGCACATTTGGCCATGAAATTCTAGTTAAGCTAAATCGGGGTTTCTAGCCCTTCAATGAAACTATTTCCCCTGGGTTTCACCATATATCTCCCTGAAACATCCATTAAAGTCTGTGGGAAATACTTGGACATTTTGACAATCTTCCAGCCACAAAGCAGGTACATATATTAAAACAGCAGCAAATCTATCAAAAGTAGTCAGCGATCTTCACTAATGATCAATGGCCTCTCTCTTCCTCCATCTGCCAGATTTTCCTCATTACATTCAACATTTTCCAACTGCAGAATGATTCTAGACTACGATATCATACAAGATTTTCTGGTGTTAAAATAATTCCTGTTTTTTTGTTTTCAGATTTGAGAAGTTTCTGTGGTAAATTACCTTTGTTTCTGTTTCCAGTACCTGGCAGTGTCCTCAAGGGCCATTCCCTTTGGTCGTTTATGCAAAGTGCAAGAGGCAACCAAAACAGTCCTGTACTTATGTTCCACCTCAGCAGGGTTCACCACAGGAGCAGTCCTTCCGATAGATGGCGCTTATGGCCAGACTCTGTATGAGCCACCAAACTGAAAAATAAAATATCTGCTTGGATTTCTCATTGTGTTGTCTTACACCTTAAATAAGCCTCACATGGTGTGGTTTTTCTAACGATGCCCATGGACTATCTCACAATGCCTGAAGAACACCACAAATTCTAATCCACTTCCAAAGTGCAGTGTTTCACAGATTCTCTTAATAATAGTTAAAGTTATTAACAGCAATTTGTAGTGTATAATGAAAATCTTCCTAAAGCAAGTCCTACTTCAGCACGGCTCCATGTGGCCTTGCTGGTTTATGCATATCAGTGTGATTGGCTGTGAAGATCTGTGGAGCACCAAATCAGCGTTAGTGGTCACGAAATGAGTGCTTTGAGATGCTAGTGCGTTGCTTGCATTGGCTGACCTAATTAGTGATACGCAGATTGACGCTAGAGGGCTACGGCGTCAAAAACCGTGGAAATGTAGTGAAAAATGGCAAGGGAAACGCTATGCTCCCAAAATGATAAATTCTTTTTTTTTTCTAAATATTGTAACACACAATATTCATACCATATGAAATTTTGTTAGGGTAGAGGTCTGCTCCAGAAACACAATGTGAAGCACTTTTTTTTCACGATTTTCAATTATTATGAATTATGACAATGTTTTAATCATGTGGGTGCAGTAATGTCAAGAGTTCTGCCTGGAAATGACAAACAAAAATTTTTTTTTCTACTTTCTTTTTTTTAAATTTTGTGAACACTTAGCCGACATATGTCAATGTGAATATCAAAAGGCACCACTAGGCAATAAAGAGTAATACTGTACACATTTTTATTAAGTGCCTTAGTATTAGAGTTCTGCTCCCAGAAGTGGAAGTATTGGATGGAGACTGATGGTAACAATAACCCTCTTCGAACATCGTTCACTGCAGGTTAAAAAGGCATATGACAATTTGTTCCTATTTAATAGGGCCAAGTTAATATCAAGCCATACACAGGCCTATTTACTTGAGCAAAGTGTCAGGAAGAATATGCAGAAGCATTAACAAAACGTTTATAATAAGTTTCATTGCTTTTTTTTTGTACACATTCCTATTTGTTTTTATTTTCTGGCCATGTAAAGTTGGATATTAACCAACATGGAAAATTAAGGATCCAAGAAACAATCATCAAGTCAAGCATTTAAAGTAAGTTTAATTGTTTCAGCTC
This sequence comes from Alitta virens, assembly GCA_932294295.1. Lineage (NCBI taxonomy): Eukaryota > Metazoa > Annelida > Polychaeta > Phyllodocida > Nereididae > Alitta > Alitta virens. Next base: position 22,186,037 of record OW028578.1, on the reverse strand, counting down.
TGCAAACGAGCTCAATTAGTGACCCTGTCCCTTTTGATGGACGAAAAGAAACAAAAAAAATATAACAAATACGTAAATCAAAGACAAGATTTTATTAGACAAAATATTTATATTATTGATCACTTTGTTCATGATGACAAACGTGGCAAAACAGAAGAATGAAATAAATAAGACATAAAATAATTATACATAATAAAATATAAATATAGAATAATATAGAATAAAAAAGACCAAGAGAAAATAAAAGAAAAAACAACAGATGACAATTCATGGTACTTAGATAAGTAGAACACAAAAATATCATTAAAAGATGAATTATTAAAAAAATAATTATAGTTTAACGAGCACAATTCATAAAACACTCAATTTGACATATCAATTTATCCAATATTTAGAATTTTTTTTCTTATATTTACAGAATTACAATAAAAAAACAATGTATATACATGTGAATTTATAACAAAAATATTTTTCCCAATATATTTGTAGTTAGACAATTACAATAAAAATTAAGTCCTAGATATTAAAAATCTACTGCAAAATTAATGACTGACATAAATAAAACAAAATAATCATAAAAAATAAATTATGTAACAATATTCACGAACATGTTAGAGAATGCATATATATAGATAAATATTTAATGACACTACAAAAAGGTAACTCAAGATAACAAACAATTGAATTTTTCAGAATTAATAACAAATATGCAGCATAAAAAAAAAAAAGTACTTAAAATAAGTACTATGATACAATTAACTTATTACAATAATCATTGTGACCTGGCAGCTCTGACATCATGCAAAGATTACATTAATGGAAACCAGAAATTTGAAATAGCATATTTTAAACAATCACAATACAGTTTGGAATACAATTGGTAATATTTCATGAATTTTTGTGATTTGATAATGTATAAATGTTAAATGAAAATAATATAGCACCATTAATCTCTACATTACACTTTTTAAATTGCAATACAACAACTATACATCATTTCTGGGTTTCTCTTCTTTTTACAAAATGGTGTACTATAAATCTTAACGGATGAAGCAGTTAATGAATAAATTATTATATCTTACAATTAAGTAAATGTTTGTGCAAGCTCTGGAATGAATGAATCAAATGAATGAATGAATGAATGAATGAATGAATATGTCTCAGTGTAAGCAAGTTTCTATGTTTGTGCATAACCCGGGTTAAATGACTGAATTAATCAATTATTAAAAAAAAAAAAAAGTTATTTTACTATATTTGTATTTTCTAGGTGCCTGAAAATTACACAGCTTCAAATGTGAACTTGGTGTAGTGTCCTTATATCATGACATCATGACAATAGACATTCCTTCATATTTAATTAGGAAAACTGTAGCTTGTGAATACCCAGAAGGTATTTTTGAAAAAAGCGGTATCCTTTTTGTTTTCCTGGATACTATTCTTAGTAAATATCTACCTTGAAAACTTATAAATACATGGAAAGCGTACATACAGCTAATGCTGCCGCCTCTGAGCAAACACTGTTTCCATGTTTTTCATCTGTAGGCCACTGTAGGCCACACTGCTAAAGAATAATTTGCTTTGAAGGTATTGCAAAGAAATCAAAATTAACAAAATATAATAGATAAAATTTGCCAGACATATTTGCGTATGTCAGAGAAATCATTTAAAATCTTCAGTGCTGTACATTTTGCTAATTTCCGAACACTTACATAGCCTGTGGGTTGAAAACACTTCTAGGATAAAAATCGTTATCATAGGAAAAGCTTTGTCATCCGAGGCGACCATCAGTTCATCTGACATTATTAGGATCACAAGAGACCGAGCCATTGAATGTTACACCAGCCGAACGATCTCACTTGTCAAACGGCTGTGCAGAAACATTGGCATTTGTTTGTAGGGCTGTCAATACATAAAGACACTCAGCCGAAAGATCTCTTCATTAACAGCATGCCTATGACAGGCTAAATTGAAATACTATCTTGGCTAGTAGGTTTATTAAAATTAAAATGCACCCGCAGAAACGCTGGAGGCAGCCATTATTGCACATGGCACGCATGCCTTGTGACGTCACTTAGATTCTATGTCGTAAAGGAAGGTGTGAAAGGTTCAATGAAAATTTACTTATAGCTACTTATGCACAAATTGCAATCCGTTTCATGACAAGATATAAAATGTAGACAGTATGTCATGTATTGACAAGCAAGTTTATACCTAATTGCTTTAAACCCAGCAAACATGCAATGACAGGTGAGTTATCTCAACTGAGCGTAACTGCAAATGCATTACTTTAATTATTTCCATATCTGGTACTTATTAAATATTAAATTTGGTAAATAAATTCTTTCGATGCATGAAATGAAATTATAATGTTAAAGGGGTAGCCTAGAATCTGTTATCTCTTTCTATAACTTGGGTACTTGAAACCTAAGTACTATATATTTGTGCAATCCTTTAAAATTGATCTCATAATAGCATCAATTATTGCCTTGTTATATAATTTATAAAGTAACAGTTGGAGAAAAAAAATTGGGAGAATGGTAATAAGAAAGTAAAAAGTATTTGCAACAATTGAAATATAATAATTTTTTAAGAACATCAATATAGTAATAAAGTATGAATAGAAAAATTTAATACAACTTTGGTAAATGACATTTTAAATCTTATGATTAATACATCTCACAATATCATATTTGACAAGTGGATTTTCCAAAAGTATATTTAACATATTTATTTTGCCACATAATTTAATGATTTTCTATGACTTGTTCTGGAGACAGTAAATTTTTAGACCGCAACTTTTTTTGTCACATTTGGAAGCCTCATATCCTAAGGTAAATGGGGAGCATTTCAGACTTCTGTGGTCAGCTTATATTTATTATTGTACAATGTACACCAGACTAGTCCTTGCCCAATGTCCTTAATACACCAAAATATGGCTTATTATATATCATCTTATTGACATGTTTTTTTTTCAAAAATTAGGTGTCAATACCTACTTCTGAGAACATGATGTTAACTGAAACATGCACATAAGGTAAAATTTAGAACAGGGGCAGCAGATCACATAATTCATGTTGTATATAGGCCTATTGAAATGAATACTTTGGATTCAGCTCATCTTTCGTTCTTGGGCAATTAGGCTACATTCCATGACAATTTATCCTTGACACTTTGTGATGTGCTCTAAACAAAGCTGAAATGCAATTAGGGACCATTTGACTACCAGAGCCTAATCATTGATTTTTAATTGATTCAAACCTTCACTAATAAGTGGACAATGACTTTTAATAAGTTTAAAATTTTTCAGCAGTTATTCAGTGGAAAACACCTAAAATAGTCAAATGTGGCGGCCTCTGTAGTTCACAACATGGGGCCAATAAATGCAGGATATTTCATTACAAATGCGTGTATACAAGTTATTAATAGCGTGGATGTGTTTCAATTGATCCAAGCTAAAATTCGAGAGGTAAAGTGCTGAAGGGTTGACTGTTGTGCCATACCCAGTCAGTCAATCCATATGAAAACTACCAGGGACAAATGTTTATGTGACCATAAGAACTTATGTGTGGCCATTTCAGCAATGAATAAGGCTTAAACTTCAATGTCGGTTTCTGACACCAGAAACATTCTACATAGGGGTAGATTTGTAACATGGTGCGTCCTCCAATACTAAATCACATGTGTGGGCAAGCCATGTAATTTCAAAGCCTTCAGAGAAATTAATTCAAGGCCACAGTTGAACAGGCAAGCCCTCAATCAAATGTGTGTTGCCAGTTGCAGTTTCTTCCAATTTCTATTTCTTTCCATTTCCTCTGTTTTTTAACCTATTTTTCCAATTTTATTTCTCTCCTCTTTTCTGCTTTATCTATTTTTCTAATTTCCTTTTAAAGTATCATTACCTCAGTATCTCTCAAATCTATATGTGGCTGATTCTATGGCTGATTCATTGAAATATAATAGGCTATCTATCTGATGGCTGTACAATTTTACCTAAAGGGACTTTTGAAAGTGTTGGAACACGATGGCAGTGTCCCAAAGTATATACAAATAAAATTTGGTAAACCTCCCGTCATTGAAATTTAAGTATAAATAACCCCTTGTGTTATAGATACTGAATACAATGAAATTACTAAGAAACCGTTTTCTGCGAGAAACTGCATAAAAACTACAAAATTTCTATTTTTTATTTGATATTGACCTTATTACTCTCCCCGACCTTAATCCAATATAAAATCTATGAGATCAATTCATTGATTACATTAACGGTTATCATGCAGCATCTGTGACCTTAACAACCACAAAATAATCCTACACAAAGAATGCACTGGCACGCTGAATGGACAGGTGAACAGTACGAGACATCATTGTTAATCTTTGATTGATGCTCGGGGGACATATCACATTCCTGCCCATAAATCAATAAAAACAACTTTGACTAGATATGTCTCCCAGCTATCTGTAAAACATCTCCTACAGTGGCTCTTAAATCTTTTTGACGGGATGTACTACCTAAAAATGGAGTTAGGATCAGTGAAAATAAAATCCAAAGTTACTGGACTTCATTTCAGGACAATTATTGTACGCCTATGTGTTAATACAAAGGAAATCAGATTGCATTTTTAGGTGCATAGAAGTTTCTGCTGTTGGCCTAAATCTAAATAGACAAAGGCATACAATTATTAGATAAATGTATTTGTTAAAATCACAAAAATTTTAAACCTAAAGCATTAAATATACCAAAATTCAAATACTTAACTAACATCCATTTGATGGCTATACTGTCATTGCTCTGCTCAATACAGAAAAGGTTACCCCCTACTCTTTGGCAAATATCAAGTTATCCCAAGCTCATCTATTGTCCTGCCAAAGGTATTCTGTAACTAGTTTGACTTGGCATTGGCTATTAAGACTGACATGACTATTAGTTCATGCTTCCTATGTATTTATTTGATAGTAAACATCAGCAACATGTTAATCGTAAATAATATAATTTGATATTATTTGGCCAAAATACTACAAACTAAAAGTCTAAGCACTAAAAACCACAATAAAAGCATGATAACCTGTTAGAATTATCAAAGCTCAAACAAATATTTCTTTGTGTGCAGGCACAAGAGAGCCCTCGAATGTCCTGGGCCTCCAACGCAGACAATTATTGATTTTTTACATGCTTCTGGTTTCTACTACCAACTATAGATAATCAATCTTACCCTAGAGAGCCTCTATATAGCCCACTCAGGTGCTGCTGAGGCATTAAACAATAACACTAACTAACTAACAGGCACAAGAGCCAAGATTGCACTTGTCCATATATGTATTTTTCTACAAGGTCTTTCCACCGTTAATAACATTTTTCTTTACATATATCAGGTAAAATGTCTGACATTAAATGCAACAGATGTCTCATGTTTCTTAAAATTTCAATTTTCCAGACATGAATGGTTCTTTCCAGTAGTTCAGTGCAGTTCTCCACCTTTTTTTTCTTCCAATTTCTGTTTTTACATATTTTTCTTTCTATTTCCTAAATTTTTCCATATATTTTTCAAATTTTCTTTTTCTCGTCTCTTTCACAGGAAAAACAAATAGGTCTGAAATATCTAACATTGAAAATGCCATTCTCCTTTGGGCACACCATGCCATAACATGCCCTATGCGCTATGCAGAGTTACAGTGCATATCTAACGGACCATATTTTCTTTCAAATCACTTCCCTCTCAAAAGAATGTAAAACATTTCTATTTGAAAAATCCACAACTAACTCATAGTTCAACTTTTCACAACTGTGCAGGAGAGCTTTCATTTACATTAGCCAGAATTAAAAATACATTTTTTAACATATACAAGTGAGATAGGACTCATTTTATAGTGCAGAATGACCTATTTTATAGTGCAGAATTGCCAGCCTGTCAGACTTCTCAGGAAAATACAAAAATTAAAATTCCAGTTTAAGACAGCCGTGTTTTCATGTCTTAATAATAAATCAATAATATCACAAGACTATGCAGGATGTTTTGCCTTGTGTGTCACCCATGTCAAATCGCAATTGTTTTTGTATCACTTTTCAGCAATGCATGAAGTCCAATATGCATGTCCAAGCACACATTATGAAAAATGGTATTTTCTGATGATTCAAATAGAAGTTTAGAATTATTTTGATATGTCAAACTGCATTGCTTTTGCACATGCTTACAGCAATATATATAACTGAAATGACATGGGTGAGAAGCTCAATTAGATGTAAATTCATAAGCTTTAATTCCTGGAGCAACAAGGCATTTTCAAAGCCCCAATTTCAATTTTGTACGTACTATATTTAAGAGCCAAATAACATTTGCTTGTGTGTAAGCCTTACAGCAAAATAAATGGCTAAGATTGCAAATTTACACGACACACATTTATTATAATTTCTCATGAAGAAAAAAAGGCTGAAGCACTGAACGTGTAACCAAATCTTACACATGAAATATCTAAATGCTCACAGCTGTCATGAACTTTCGTTACGGTGCTAACCAAGTAAAAATACACACATTGCTACACAGAATTTGTTTGTGTGTGGAGCTGTCTGTACTTGCATTGCGCAGAGCCTCAGGTTGGCCACTGGGGTTCAAGGTCTTCACCACAAGTGTAACTGCCTTTGTCACGTTGTGGCCCAGGGCTTTCAAGGGCTGCTTTTAAACTACCTACTATAATAAAGGTTGAACGTTGAATTTACAATAGAAGGTTTGACACATAGCTGTGCAGAACAGTGTCAATTGCACTTATTTTACTTATTTTTGTGAGGAAGTGAAAACGTCTACACATGACTGGCAGAACATTTTACAGATTAGTCATCTGTCATGTTAACCATGGCCAAATTCACACTATGCCAATTTTTTTAGCTGTAGGCCTTTAAGTGGTATATAAGGCCAAAATGCATTTCCACAGGTATACGTTATTAGATTCATTTGCTTTAAAAGTACCTCCCACAAAAGGGGCTGAAGCAATGAAATGGAGGAATCAAATATATCATGCTAGACACAATGCACTGTTCCCTTTTGTTAGCCATGTCAAACATTTTGCAGACTTATAAACATTTTTATGCCAAGACAAATGCCTGACATACCACATTGCTATGTTTGTTTATATTTCCTTATGGCCCACTCACAGTCCCTAAGGTATCTATATATGGAACAAAACTTATTTTAAGGAAATTACTATAGATCTAAACCCCATATAAATAACTATCTTTATCTCACAGGGTCACAGGAGAATGCTAGCCACTCCATCTGAGGTATTCCAGCCTTGCTGTGACAATTTTATCCAAAAAAATGAAGTATGACTTGTATTGTTCATAGAGGTGCGATGCCTAGATCAATGACATTTCTGAGGTAGTACTAACTTGTCCCAATACCATTCTCAAGACTGAGTTCAATTCGGTAGTGCATTTGTCCCAGTGTTTGTTTTTTAAACAATACTTATTGCACAAAAGAGTAGACATCAGTAAAAGTCAAGACAGGCACCTATGCTATTAACAGTTCCAGAAATGTTCTGGTTCATTGACCGCATGAATTTAGATAGTCACCTGTAATATCCCATGTGAATTTTGACATCATGAGTGAAACATGGCGTGTGACAATTGAGCAACATTGTCTAGTCATTGCAACGCTTCAAACAGGAAGCATGCCAACTGAAATTGCCGATGAGTTTGGAATGTTTTAGAGTGTCATTAGCAGGTTGCAGCAGAGACACCAAGTGCCTGGAGGGGTCACTGAATGGCCTTGGAGTGTAAGCCCTTATTCTGCCTCTGTGATGATGACGGTTTTATTGTGAAGTGTCTTGCACAATATGATCATCAAGGTGAGAGGTACTCAGGTGCCATGTTAGACCATTCGGGACTGCTTATTTCAAACAGAGCTACATGCTGCTTTCCCTTTTTTTCTAATTTTTCTTTCAAATAATTTTTACCTTAGTATCTCTCAAACCTATCAATGGCTGATTCATTGAAATAAATAGGCAAAGACTTTTGAAAGTGTTGGAACATGATGGCAGTGCCCAAAATCTATACAAATCAAATTTAGCGAACCTCTCGTCATTCACACTTAAGTACAAATAACCCCCTGTAACTGAATACAATGATATTGCCTAAGAAAATTTCCTGCAAGAAACTGCATAAAAACTATAAAATTACTATTTTGATTTGATCCTGACCTAATTAACCCCGGGGAAAATACTATGTAATATCTCAAAACTCCTTCCTAGTACCTACATTTGATATATTGTTTAAGCTCTTCCATTAATATTAAACGAGATATAACCTTTTAAGCAACACAGGCTCAATATTGCCTAAATCTGACAAACTTGAGCGCAAAGTTGGTCTAACAGTGACAACAGCATGCCTATGACAAGTTGAAAAGATCTTTTATCTGGGCTGGTAGACTTATTATTTGTTTTCAAAGCACATAGTTTTTTGAAAGGGATTATTATCATAATATATTGCAGTCTGAAGTAAGGACCTTTTTGCATAAGTAGATATTGCTGCTTTTATAACTTTTCTGAAGGCTGTCAACATTTTCTATAATATTTATGAGAAAATGTTTTTTAATGGGATTATCATCATAATATAATACATTGCAACACGGAAGTCTGAAGTAAAAGTTGCGATGAATGTTTGCGCTGTTTATTGTCCCTTTAATATTCTGGTTCATTCACCAAATACACTTAAACAGTTTTTGAGCCAAAAATTGAATTATCAAAGAACTCCCAAACTCATTTGAAAAACCTTTCATTAAATAAAGTTATCACCCAATTAGGGTAGTAAATAGCAACACAGACTCAATATTGCCAAAGTCAGACAAGCCAATTTGAAGGCTTATAATTTTTTTCATAGCACTAGTTATACGAATACAACCCAGTAAGGATCTTTTGGCGTAAGTAGATATTGCTGCTTTTAAACATTTTCTAAAATATTTATGTGAAATATCTTTTATTGGGATTATCATCATAATAAAATGAATTGCAACAACGGAGTCTGAAGTAAAAGTTGCGATGAATGTTTGTGCTGTTTATTGTCCCTTTAATATTCTGGTTCATTCACCAAATAACAGTTTTTGAGCCAAAATTGAATTATGAAAGAATTCCCAAACTTATTTGAAATACCTTTAATTAAATACAGTTATCACCCAATTAGGGTAGTAAATAGCAACACAGGCTCGATATTGCCAAAGTCAGACAAGCTAATTTGAAGGCTTATTATTTCTTTTTATAGCACTAGTAATAAGTATGCAACCCAGTAAGGGATTTTTCGTGCAAGTAGATATTGCTGCTTTTTAATTTTCTAAAAGCTGTTAATATTTTTTTTTAAATTTATGTGAAATACTTTTTTTAATGGGATTATCATGGGCGGGGGCCTAGCTCAGAGGTAGCACTCTGGGCTTCCAACCGCTGGGTCCCGGGTTCAATTCCCGGTCAAGCCTAAGTTGGATGGTTGTTTCATCCTTCGTCTCATTGCCATGGTCTCTGCCTGTCCTAATTAGCCCATCAGGTGCAGAAATACAGGACGTAAAGCCCTAATCACCCACCCCAACCCCAATGGGATTATCATCATAATATAATGCATTGCAACAAGGGAGTCTGAAATAAAAGCTGTGATAAATGCTGCTTATTGTCCCTTTAATATTCTGGTTCATTCACCAAATACACTTCAACAGTTTCTGAGCCAAAATTGAATTATTAAAGAATTCCCAAACTTATTTAAAATACCTTTAATTAAGTTATCACCCAATTGGTGTAGTAATAGCAGCAGCGGCTCAATATTGCCAAAGTCAGACAAGCTAATTTGAAGGATTATTATTTTTTTCATAGCACTAGTTATACGTATGCAACCCAGTAAGGACCTTTTTTGCGTAAGCAGAAATTTGATGCTTTTATAACTTTTCTGAAAGCTGTCAAATTTTTTTCAAATATTGATGTGAAATATTTTTTTAATGGGATTCTCATTATAATATAATGCATTGAAACAAGGGGATCTGAAGTAAAAGTTGCGATAAATGTTTGCGCTGCTTATTTTCCCTTTAATATTCTGGGTCATTCACCAAATACACTTAAAACAGTTTCTTGGCCAAAATTGAATTATGAAAGATTTCACAGACTTATTTGAAATACCTTTAATTAAAAACAGTTATCACCCAATTAGGGTAGTAAATAGCAACACAGGCTCAATATTGCCAAAGTCAGACAAACTTGGACGCAAAGTTGGTCTGACAGTGACAACAGCATGCCTATGACAAGCTAATTTGACAAACTATCTGGGCTGGGAGGCTTATTATTTGTTTTCATAGCACTAGTAATAGGTATGCAACCCAGTAAGGACTTTTTGCAAGTAGATATTGCCGCTTTTGTAACTTTTCTGAAAGCTGTCAACATTTTCTAAAATATTTGTGAAATATTTTTTTAATGGGATTATCATCATAATATAATGCATTGAAACAAGGAAGTCTGAAGTAAAAGTTGCGATAAATGTTTGCGCTGCTTATTGTCCCTTTAATATTCTGGGTCATTCACCAAATACACTTAAACAGTTTCTGGGCCAAAATTGAATTATGAATCATTTCACAAACTTATTTGAAATACCTTTAATTAAATACAGTTATCACCCAATTAGGGTAGTAAATAGCAACACAGGCTCAATATTGCCAAAGTCAGACAAACTTGGACGCAAAGTTGGTCTGACAGTGACAACAGCATGCCTATCAAAAGCTAATTTGACAAACTATCTGGGCTGGAAGGCTTATTATTTGTTTTCATAGCACTAGTAATAGGTATGCAACCCAGTAAGGACTTTTTGCAAGTAGATATTGCCACTTTTGTAACTTTTCTGAAAGCTGTCAACATTTTCTAAAATATTTATGTGAAATATTTTTTTAATGGGATTATCATCATAATATAATGCATTGAAACAAGGGAGTCTGAAGTAAAAGTTGCGATAAATTTTTGAGCTGCTTATTGTCCCTTTAATATTCTGGGTCATTCACCGAATACCCTTAAACAGTTTCTTGGCCAAAATTGAATTATGAAAGATTTCACAAACTTATTTGAAATACCTTTAATTAAATACAGTTATCACCCAATTAGGGTAGTAAATAGCAACACAGGCTCAATATTGCCAAAGTCAGACAAACTTGGACGCAAAGTTGGTCTGACAGTGACAACAGCATGCCTATGACAAGCTAATTTGACAAACTATCTGGGCTGGGAGGCTTATTATTTGTTTTCATAGCACTAGTAATAGGTATGCAACCCAGTAAGGACTTTTTGCATAAGTAGATATTGCTGCTTTTGTAACTTTTCTGAAAGCTGTCAACATTTTCTAAAATATTTATGTGAAATATTTTTTTAATGAGATTATTATCATTATATAATGCATTGCAACAAGGGAGTCTGACGTAAAAGTTGTGATAAATGTTTGCGCTGCTTATTGTCCCTTTAATATTCTGGTTCATTCACCAAATACATGTAAACAGTTTCTGAGCCAAAATTGAATTATTAAAGATGGTGGGTGGGATTAGGGCTCTACGTCCTGTATTTCTGCACCAGTCGGGCTAATTAGGACAGGCAGAGCCCATGGCAATGAGACAGGATGGAATCATTAAAGAATTCCCAAACTTATTTGAAATACCTTTAATTAAATAAAGTTATCACCCAATTAGGGTAGTAAATAGCAACACAGGCTCAATATTGCCAAAGTCAGACAAGCTAATTTGAAGGCTTATAATTTTTTTCATAGCACTAGTTATATGTATGCAACCCAGTAAGGACCTTTTCGCATAAGTAGATATTGCTGCTTATAAAACTTTTCTGAAAGCTGTCAACATAATAAGTTGTTATAAATGTTTGCACTGCTTATTGTCCCTTTAATATTCTGGGTCATTCACCAAATACACTTCAACAGTTTCTGAGCCAAAATTGAATTATGAAAGAATTCCCAAACTTATTTGAAATACCTTTAATTAAATCAAGTTATTACCCAATTGGTCTAGTTATAGCAGCAGCAACTCAATATTGCCAAATTCAGACAAGCTAATTTGAAGGCTTATTATTTTTTTTATAGCACTTTTCGCATAAGTAGATATTGCTGCTTTTAAAACATTTCTGAAAGCTGTCAACATTTTCTAAAATATTTATGCGAAATATCTTTTATTGGGACTATCATCATAATAAAATGAATTGCAACGAGGGAGTCTGAAGTAAAAGTTGCGATGAATGTTTGTGCTGTTTATTAACCCTTTAATATTCTGGTTCATTCACCAAATACACTTCAACAGTTTCTGAGCCAAAATTGAATTATCAAAGAATTCCAAACGTATTTGAAATAACTTTAATTAAATAAATTATCAGCCAATTGGTGTAGTTATAGCAGCAGCGGCTCACTATTGCCAAAGTCAGATAAGCTAATTTGAAGGCTTATTATTTTTTTCATAGCACTAGTTATACGTATGCAACCCAGTAAGGACCTTTTCGCATAAGTAGATATTGCTGCTTTTAAAACTTTTCTGAAAGCTGTCAACATTTTCTAAAATATTTATGCGAAGTATCTTTTATTGGGACTATCATCATAATAAAATGAATTGCAACAAGGGAGTCTGACGTAAAAGTTGTTATAAATGTTTGCACTGCTTATTGTCCCTTTAGTATTCTGGGTCATTCACCAAATACACTTCAACAGTTTCTGAGCCAAATTTGAATTATCAAAGAATTCCCAAACTTATTTGAAATACCTTTAATTAAATAAAGTTATCACACAATTGGTGTAGTTATAGCAGCAGCAGCTCAATATTGCCAAAGTCAGACAAGCTAATTTGAAGGCTTATTATTTTTTTCATAGCACTAGTTATACGTATGCAACCCAGTAAGGACCTTTTCGCATAAGTAGATATTGCTGCTTATATAACTTCTCTGAAAGCTGTCAAATTTTTTTTAAAATTGATCTGAAATATTTTTTTAATGGGATTCTCATTATAATATAATGCATTGAAACAAGGGAGTCTGAAGTAAAAGTTGCGATAAATGTTTGCGCTGCTTATTGTCCCTTTAATATTCTGGGTCATTCACCAAATACACTTAAACAGTTTCTGGGACAAAATTGAATTATGAAAGATTTCGCAAACTTATTGAAATATCTTTAATTAAATAAAGTTATCACCCAATTGGTGTAGTTATAGCAGCAGCGGCTCAATATTGCCAAAGTCAGACAAGCTAATTTGAAGGCGTATTATTTTTTTCATAGCACTAGTTTACGTATGCAACCCAGTAAGGACCTTTTCGCATAAATAGATATTGCTGCTTATATAACTTCTCTGAAAGCTGTCAAATTTTTTTAAATATTGATCTGAAATATTTTTTTAATGGGATTCTTTTTATAATATAATGCATTGAAACAAGGGAGTCTGAAGTAAAAATTGCGATAAATGTTTGCGCTGCTTATTGTCCCTTTAATATTCTGGGTCATTCACCAAATACACTTAAACAGTTTCTGGGACAAAATTTAATTATGAAAGATTTCGCAAACTTATTTGAAATATCTTTAATTAAATACAGTTATCACCCAATTAGGGTAGTAAATAGCAACACAGGCTCAATATTACCAAAGTCAGACAAACTTGGACGCAAAGTTGGTCTGACAGTGACAACAGCATGCCTATGACAAGCTAATTTGACAAACTATCTGGGCTGGAAGGCTTATTATTTGTTTTCATAGCACTAGTAATAGGTATGCAACCCAGTAAGGACTTTTTGCATAAGTAGATATTGCCGCTTTTGTAACTTTTCTGAAAGCTGTCAACATTTTCTAAAATATTGATGTGAAATATTTTTTTAATAGAATTCTCATTATAATATAATGCATTGCAACAAAGGAGTCTGAAGTAAAAGTTGCGATAAATGTTTGCACTGCTTATTGTCCCTTTAATATTCTGGGTCATTCACCAAGTACACTTAAACAGTTTCTGGGCCAAAATTGAATTATGAAAGATTTCACAAACTTATTTGAAATACCTTTAATTAAATAAAGTTATCACCCAATTGGTGTAGTTATAGCAGCAGCGGCTCAATATTGCCAAAGTCAGACAAGCTAATTTGAAGGCTTATTATTTTTTTCATAGCACTAGTTATACGTATGCAACCCAGTAAGAACCTTTTCGCATAAGTAGATATTGCTGCTTATATAACTTCTCTGAAAGCTGTCAAATTTTTTTTAAATATTTATCTGAAATATTTTTTTTATGGGATTCTCATTATAATATAATGCATTGAAACAAGGGAGTCTGAAGTAAAAGTTGTGATAAATGTTTGCGCTGCTTATTGTCCCTTTAATATTCTGGTTCCTTCACCAAATACACTTGAACAGTTTTTGAGTCAAAATTCAATTATGAAAGGACTCCCAAATTTATTTGAAATGCCTTTAATTAAATAAAGTTATCACCCAATTAGGGTGTTAAATAGCAACACAGGCTAAATATTGCCAAAGTCAGACAAACTTGGACGCAAAGTTGGTCTGACAGTGGCAACAGAATGCCTATGACAAGCTTAATTGACATACTATCGGGGCTGGAAGGCTTATTTGTTTTCATAGCACTAGTAATAGGTATGCAACCCAGTAAGGACTTTTTGCATAAGTAGATATTGCCACTTTTGTAACTTTTCTGAAAGCTGTCAACATTTTCTGAAATATTTATGTGAAATATTTTTTTAATGGGATTATCATCATTACATAATGCATTGAAACAAGGGAGTCTGAAGTAAAAGTTGCGATAAATGTTTGAGCTGCTTATTGTCCATTTAATATTCTGGGTCATACACAAAATACACTTAAAACAGTTTCTGAGCCAAAATTGAATTATGAAAGATTTCAAAATCTTATTTGAAATACCTTTTATTAAATACAGTTATCACTCAATTAGGGTAGTAAATAGCAACACAGGCTCAATATTGCCAAAGTCAGACAAACTTGGACGCAAAGTTGGTCTGACAGTGACAACAGCATGCCTATGACAAGCTAATTTGACAAACTATCTGGGCTGGGAGGCTTATTATTTGTTTTCATAGCACTAGTAATAGGTATGCGACCCAGTAAGGACTTTTTGCGTAAGTAGATATTGCTGCTTTTGTAACTTTTCTGAAAGCTGTCAACATTTTCTAAAATATTTTTTTAATGGGAATATCATCATTATATAATGCATTGCAACAAGGGAGTCTGACGTAAAAGTTGCGATGAATGTTTGCGCTGCTTATTGTCCCTTTAATATTCTGGTTCCTTCTCTTAAGTCAAAATTCAATTATGAAAGGATTCCCAAACTTATTTGAAATACCTTTAATTAAATAAAGTTATCACCCAATTAGGGTCGTAAATAGCAACACAGGCTCAATATTGCCAAAGTCAGACAAACTTGGACGCAAAGTTGGTCTGACAGTGACAACAGCATGCCTATCAAAAGCTAATTTCACAAACTATCTGGGCTGGAAGGCTTACTTTGTTTTAATAGCACTAGTAATAGGTATGCAACCCAGTATGGACCTTTTTGCGTAAGTAGATATTGCTGCTGCTATAACTTTTTTGAAAGCTGTCAAAATTATTTTAAATATTAATGCAAACTATTTTTATAATGGGATTATCATCATAAGTTGCGGAATGTTTGCGCTGCTTATTGTCCCTGTAATATTCTGGTTCCTTCACCAAATACATTTAAACAGTTCTTGAGTCAAATTCAATTATGAAAGGATTCCCAAACTTATTAGCACTAGTAATTAGAATACAATCCAGTAAGGACCTTTTTTGCATAAGTAGTTATTGCTGCTGTTATAACTTTTCTGAAAGCTATCAACATTTTCTAAAATATTTATGTGAAATTTGCCTTCAATGGGATTATCATCATAATATAATGCATTGCAACAAGGGAGTCTGACGTAAAAGTTATGATGAATGTTTGCGCAGTTTATTCTGGTTCATTCACCAAATATACCTGAACAGTTTTTGAGCCAAAATTGATTTATGAAAAGTTTCCCAAACTTATTAGCACTAGTAATTAGTATGCAACCCAGTAAGAATCTTTTTGCATAAGTAGATATTGCTGCTGCTATAACTTTTCTGAAAGCTGTCAACATTTTCTAAAATATTGATATGAAAAATTTTTTTATTGGGATTATCATCATAATATAATGCATTGCAACAAGGGAGTCTGAAGTAAAAGTTATGATGAATGTTTGCGCAGTTTATTCTGGTTCATTCACCAAATATACCTGAACAGTTTTTGAGCCAAAATTGAATTATGAAAGGTTTCCCAAACTTATTACCACTAGTAATTAGTATGCAACCCAGCAAGGACCTTTTTGCGTAAGTAGATATTGCTGCTGCTATAACTTTTCTGAAAGCTGTCAACATTTTCTGAAATATTGATGTGAAATATTTTTTTATTGGGATTATCATCATAATATAATGCATTGCAACAAGGGAGTCTGAAGTAAAAGTTATGATGAATGTTTGGGCAGTTTATTCTGGTTCATTCACCAAATATACCTCAACAGTTTTTGAGCCAAAATTGAATTATGAAAGGTTTCCCAAACTTATTACCACTAGTAATTAGTATGCAACCCAGTAAGGACCTTTTTGCATAAGTAGATATTGCTGCTGCTATAACTTTTCTGAAAGCTGTCAACATTTTCTGAAATATTGATGTGAAATATTTTTTTATTGGGATTATCATCATAATATAATGCATTGCAACAAGGGAGTCTGAAGTAAAGGTTATGATGAATGTTTGCGCAGTTTATTCTGGTTCATTCACCAAATATACCTGAACAGTTTTTGAGCCAAAATTGAATTATGAAAGGTTTCCCAAACTTATTAGGACTAGTAATTAGTATGCAACCCAGTAAGGACCTTTTTGCATAAGTAGATATTGCTGCTGCTATAACTTTTCTGAAAGCTGTCAACATTTTCTGAAATATTGATGTGAAATATTTTTTTATTGGGATTATCATCATAATATAATGCATTGCAACAAGGGAGTCTGAAGTAAAAGTTATGATGAATGTTTGGGCAGTTTATTCTGGTTCATTCACCAAATATACCTGAACAGTTTTTGAGCCAAAATTGAATTATGAAAGGTTTCCCAAACTTATTACCACTAGTAATTAGTATGCAACCCAGCAAGGACCTTTTTGCGTAAGTAGATATTGCTGCTGCTATAACTTTTCTGAAAGCTGTCAACATTTTCTGAAATATTGATGTGAAATATTTTTTTATTGGGATTATCATCATAATATAATGCATTGCAACAAGGGAGTCTGAAGTAAAAGTTATGATGAATGTTTGGGCAGTTTATTCTGGTTCATTCACCAAATATACCTCAACAGTTTTTGAGCCAAAATTGAATTATGAAAGGTTTCCCAAACTTATTACCACTAGTAATTAGTATGCAACCCAGTAAGGACCTTTTTGCATAAGTAGATATTGCTGCTGCTATAACTTTTCTGAAAGCTGTCAACATTTTCTGAAATATTGATGTGAAATATTTTTTTATTGGGATTATCATCATAATATAATGCATTGCAACAAGTGAGTCTGAAGTAAGAGTTGCAATGAATGTTTCTGTTTTTTATTCTACCTTTAATATTCTGGTTCTTTCACCAATACACTTGAACAGTTATTCAGCCAAAATTGAATTATAAAAGAATTCCCAAACTTATTTGAAATACCTTAAATTAGTGTAGTAAATAGCAACACAGGCTCAATATTGCCAAAATCAGACAAACTGGGGCCCGAATTGGTCTGACAGTGACAACATCATGCCTATAACAAGCTAATTTGACATGCTGGAAGGCTTATTTTTCATTTTCATAGCACTAGTAATAAGTATGCAACCCAGTCAGGACCATTTTGCACAAGTGGGTATTGCTGCTTTTGTAACCTTTCAGAAAGCTGTCAATATTTTCTAAAATATTGATGTGAAATATTTTTTTAATGGGATTATCATTATAATATAATGCATTGCAACAAGGGAGTATGAAGTAAAAGTTGCGATGAATCTTTCTGCTGTTTATTGTCCCTTTATTATTCTGGTTCATTCACCAAATACACAAAAACAGTTTTTGAGGCAAAATTGAATTATTAAAGAATTCCCAAACTTTTTTGAAACACCTTTAAATAAGTAGAGTTATCACCCAATTAGGGTAATAAATAGCAACACAGGCTCAATATTGCCAAAGTCAGACAAGCTTATTATTTGTTTTCATAGCACTAGTAATAAGTATGCAACCCAGTAAGGACCTTTTTGCATAAGTAGATATTGCTGCTGCTATAACTTTTCTGAAAGCTGTCAATATTTTCTAAAATATTGATGTGAAATATTTTTTTAATGGGATTATCATTATAATATAATGCATTGCAACAAGGGAGTATGAAGTAAAAGTTGCGATGAATCTTTCTGCTGTTTATTGTCCCTTTATTATTCTGGTTCATTCACCAAATACACAAAAACAGTTTTTGAGGCAAAATTGAATTATTAAAGAATTCCCAAACTTTTTTGAAACACCTTTAAATAAGTAGAGTTATCACCCAATTAGGGTAATAAATAGCAACACAGGCTCAATATTGCCAAAGTCAGACAAGCTTATTATTTGTTTTCATAGCACTAGTAATAAGTATGCAACCCAGTAAGGACCTTTTTGCATAAGTAGATATTGCTGCTGCTATAACTTTTCTGAAAGCTGTCAACATTTTCTAAAATATTTATGTGAAATTTGCCATCAATGGGATTATCATCATAATATAATGCATTGCAACAAGGGAGTCTGAAGTAAAAGTTATGATGAATGTTTGCGCAGTTTATTCTGGTTCATTCACCAAATATACCTGAACAGTTTTTGAGCCAAAATTGAATTATGAAAGGTTTCCCAAACTTATTACCACTAGTAATTAGTATGCAACCCAGTAAGGACCTTTTTGCGTAAGTAGATATTGCTGCTGCTATAACTTTTCTGAAAGCTGTCAACATTTTCTGAAATATTGATGTGAAATATTTTTTTATTGGGATTATCATCATAATATAATGCATTGCAACAAGGGAGTCTGAAGTAAAAGTTATGATGAATGTTTGCGCAGTTTATTCTGGTTCATTCACCAAATATACCTGAACAGTTTTTGAGCCAAAATTGATTAATGAAAAGTTTCCCAAACTTATTAGCACTAGTAATTAGTATGCAACCCAGTAAGGATCTTTTTGCGTGAGTAGATATTGCTGCTGCTATAACTTTTCTAAAACTAAATATTTTCTAAAATATTTTTGTGAAATATTTTTTTAATGGGATTATCATCATAATATAATGCATTGCAACAAGGTAGTCTGAAGTAAAAGTTGCGGAATGTTTGCCCTGCTTATTGTCCATTTAATATTCTGGTTCCTTCACCAAATACACTTAAACAGTTTTTGAGTCAAAATTCAATTATGAAAGGACTCCCAAATTTATTTGAAATGCCTTCAATTAAATAAAGTTATCACCCAATTAGGGTGTTAAATAGCAACACAGGCTCAATATTGCCAAAGTCAGACAAACTTGGACGCAAAGTTGGTCTGACAGTGGCAACAGAATGCCTATGACAAGCGTAATTGACATACTATCGGGGCTGGAAGGCTTATTTGTTTTCATAGCACTAGTAATAGGTATGCAACCCAGTAAGGACCTTTTTGCGTAAGTAGATATTGCTGCTGCTATAACTTTTCTGAAAACCGTCAACATTTTCTAAAATATTGATGTGAAATATTTTTTTATTGGGATTATCATCATAATATAATGCATTGCAACAAGGGAGTATGAAGTAAAAGTTGCGATGAATCTTTCTGCTGTTTATTGTCCCATTATCATTTTGGTTCATTCACCAAATACACCTAAACAGTTTTTGACCCAAACTTGAATTATGAAAGGTTTCCCAAACTTATTAGCACTAGTAATTAGTATGCAACCCAGTAAGGATCTTTTTGCGTAGGTAGATATTGCTGCTGCTATAACTTTTCTGAAACCTGTCAAAATTTTCTAAAATATTTATGTGAAATATTTTTTATTGGGATTATCATCATAATATAATGCATTGCAACAAGGGAGTCTGACGTAAAAGTTGTTATAAATGTTTGCACTGCTTATTGTCCTTTTAATATTCTGGGTCATTCACCAAATACACTTAAACAGTTTCTGGGCCAAAATTGAATTATGAAAGATTTCACAAATTTATTTGAAATACCTTTAATTAAATAAAGTTATCACCCAATTAGGGTAGTAAATAGCAACACAGGCTCAATATTGCCAAAGTCAGACAAACTTGGACGCAAAGTTGGTCTGACAGTGACAACAGCATGCCTATCAAAAGCTAATTTGACAAACTATCTGGGCTGGAAGGCTTGTTATTTGTTTTCATAGCACTAGTAATAGGTATGCAACCCAGTAAGGACTTTTTGCGTAAGTAGATATTGCTGCTTTTGTAACTTTTCTGAAAGCTGTCAACATTTTCTAAAATATTTATGTGAAATATTTTTTATTGGGATTATCATCATAATATAATGCATTGCAACAAGGGAGTCTGACGTAAAAGTTGTTATAAATGTTTGCTCTGCTTATTGTCCTTTTAATATTCTGGGTCATTCACCAAATACACTTAAACAGTTTCTGGGCCAAAATTGAATTATGAAAGATTTCACAAATTTATTTGAAATACCTTTAATTAAATAAAGTTATCACCCAATTAGGGTAGTAAATAGCAACACAGGCTCAATATTGCCAAAGTCAGACAAACTTGGACGCAAAGTTGGTCTGACAGTGACAACAGCATGCCTATCAAAAGCTAATTTGACAAACTATCTGGGCTGGAAGGCTTGTTATTTGTTTTCATAGCACTAGTAATAGGTATGCAACCCAGTAAGGACTTTTTGCGTAAGTAGATATTGCTGCTTTTGTAACTTTTCTGAAAGCTGTCAACATTTTCTAAAATATTTTTATGAAAGTTTTTCTTAATGGGATATTCATCATAATATAATGCATTGCAACAAGGTAGTCTGAAGTAAAAGTTGCGATAAATGTTCCCAAACTTATTAGCACTAGTAATTAGTATGCAACCCAGTAAGGATCTTTTTGCGTAGGTAGATATTGCTGCTGCTATAACTTTTCTGAAACCTGTCAAAATTTTCTAAAATATTTATGTGAAATATTTTTTATTGGGATTATCATCATAATATAATGCATTGCAACAAGGGAGTCTGACGTAAAGGTTGTTATAAATGTTTGCGCTGCTTATTGTCCCTATAATATTCTGGGTCATTCACCAAATACACTTAAACAGTTTCTGAGCCTAAATTGAATTATGAAAGATTTCACAAATTTATTTGAAATACCTTTAATTAAATAAAGTTATCACCCAATTAGGGTAGTAAATAGCAACACAGGCTCAATATTGCCAAAGTCAGACAAACTTGGACGCAAAGTTGGTCTGACAGTGACAACAGCATGCCTATGACAAGCTAATTTGACAAACTATCTGGGCTGGAAGGCTTATTATTTGTTTTCATAGCACTAGTAATAGGTATGCAACCCAGTAAGGACTTTTTGCAAGTAGATATTGCTGCTTTTGTAACTTTTCTGAAAGCTGTCAACATTTTCTAAAATATTTGTGAAATATTTTTTTAATGGGATTATCATCATAATATAATGCATTGAAACAAGGGAGTCTGAAGTAAAAGTTGCGATAAATGTTTGCGCTGCTTATTGTCCCTTTAATATTCTGGGTCATTCACCAAATACACTTAAACAGTTTTTGAGCCTAAATTGAATTATGAAAGATTTCACAACCTTATTTGAAATACCTTTAATTAAATACAGTTATCACCCAATTAGGGTAGTAAATAGCAACACAGGCTCAATATTGCCAAAGTCAGACAAACTTGGACGCAAAGTTGGTCTGACAGTGACAACAGCATGCCTATGACAAGCTAATTTGACAAACTATCTGGGCTGGGAGGCTTATTATTTGTTTTCATAGCACTAGTAATAGGTATGCAACCCAGTAAGGACTTTTTGCGTAAGTAGATATTGCTGCTTTTGTAACTTTTCTGAAAGCTGTCAACATTTTCTAAAATATTTATGTGAACAATTTTTTTATTGGGATTATCATCATAATAAAATGAATTGAAACAACGGAGTCTCAAGTAAAAGTTGCGATGAATGTTTGTGCTGTTTATTGTCCCTTTAATATTCTGGTTCATTCACCAAATACACTTCAACAGTTTCTCAGCCAAAATTGAATTATCAAAGAATTCCCAAACTTACTTGAAATACCTTTAATTAAATAAAGTTATCACCCAATTGGTGTAGTTATAGCAGCAGCGGCTCAATATTGCCAAAGTCAGACAAGCCAATTTGAAGGCTTATTATTTTTTTCATAGCACTAGTTCTACGTATGCAACCCAGTAAGGACCTTTTCGCATAAGTAGATATTGCTGCTTTTGTAACTTTTCTGAAAGCTGTCAACATTTTCTAAAATATTTATGTGAACAATTTTTTTAATGGGATTATCATCATTATATAATGCATTGCAACAAGGGAGTCTGACGTAAAAGTTGTTATAAATGTTTGCACTGCTTATTGTCCCTTTAATATTCTGGGTCATTCACCAAATACACTTCAACAGTTTCTGAGACAAAATTGAATTATCAAAGAATTCCAAAACTTATTTGAAATACCTTTAATTAAATCAAGTTATTACCCAATTGGTCTAGTTATAGCAGCAGCGGCTCAATATTGCCAAATTCAGACAAGCTAATTTGAAGGCTTATTATTTTTTTTATAGCACTTTTCGCATAAGTAGATATTGCTGCTTTTATAACATTTCTGAAAGCTGTCAACATTTTCTAAAATATTTATGCGAAATATCTTTAATTGGGACTATCATCATAATAAAATGAATTGCAACAAGGGAGTCTGAAGTAAAAGTTGCAATGAATGTTTGTGCTGTTTATTAACCCTTTAATATTCTGGTTCATTCACCAAATACACTTCAACAGTTTCTGAGCCAAAATTGAATTATCAAAGAATTCCAAAACTTATTTGAAATACCTTTAATTAAATCAAGTTATTACCCAATTGGTCTAGTTATAGCAGCAGCGGCTCAATATTGCCAAATTCAGACAAGCTAATTTGAAGGCTTATTATTTTTTTATAGCACTTTTCGCATAAGTAGATATTGCTGCTTTTAAAACATTTCTGAAAGCTGTCAACATTTTCTAAAATATTTATGCGAAATATCTTTTATTGGGACTATCATCATAATAAAATGAATTGCAACAAGGGAGTCTGAAGTAAAAGTTGGGATGAATGTTTGTGCTGTTTATTGTCCCTTTAATATTCTGGGTCATTCACCAAATACACTTAAACAGTTTCTGAGCCAAAATTGAATTATCAAAGAATTCCCAAACTTATTTGAAATACCTTTAAATAAATCA
Organism: Alitta virens; assembly: GCA_932294295.1. NCBI lineage: Eukaryota > Metazoa > Annelida > Polychaeta > Phyllodocida > Nereididae > Alitta > Alitta virens. The sequence goes on along the minus strand of OW028578.1, from coordinate 22,162,524 downwards.
AGTTATCACCCAATTGGTGTAGTTATAGCAGCAGCGGCTCAATATTGCCAAATTCAGACAAGCTAATTTGAAGGCTTATTATTTTTTTCATAGCACTAGTTATACGTATGCAACCCAGTAAGGACCTTTTCGCATAAGTAGATATTGCTGCTTTTGTAACTTTTCTGAAAGCTGTCAACATTTTCTAAAATATTTATGTGAACAATTTTTTTAATGGGATTATCATCATTATATAATGCATTGCAACAAGGGAGTCTGACGTAAAAGTTGTTATAAATGTTTGCACTGCTTATTGTCCCTTTAATATTCTGGGTCATTCACCAAATACACTTCAACAGTTTCTGAGACAAAATTGAATTATCAAAGAATTCCAAAACTTATTTGAAATACCTTTAATTAAATCAAGTTATTACCCAATTGGTCTAGTTATAGCAGCAGCGGCTCAATATTGCCAAATTCAGACAAGCTAATTTGAAGGCTTATTATTTTTTTTATAGCACTTTTCGCATAAGTAGATATTGCTGCTTTTATAACATTTCTGAAAGCTGTCAACATTTTCTAAAATATTTATGCGAAATATCTTTTATTGGGACTATCATCATAATAAAATGAATTGCAACAAGGGAGTCTGAAGTAAAAGTTGCAATGAATGTTTGTGCTGTTTATTAACCCTTTAATATTCTGGTTCATTCACCAAATACACTTCAACAGTTTCTGAGCCAAAATTGAATTATCAAAGAATTCCAAAACTTATTTGAAATACCTTTAATTAAATCAAGTTATTACCCAATTGGTCTAGTTATAGCAGCAGCGGCTCAATATTGCCAAATTCAGACAAGCTAATTTGAAGGCTTATTATTTTTTTATAGCACTTTTTCGCATAAGTAGATATTGCTGCTTTTAAAACATTTCTGAAAGCTGTCAACATTTTCTAAAATATTTATGCGAAATATCTTTTATTGGGACTATCATCATAATAAAATGAATTGCAACAAGGGAGTCTGAAGTAAAAGTTGTGATGAATGTTTGTGCTGTTTATTAACCCTTTAATATTCTGGTTCATTCACCAAATACACTTCAACAGTTTCTGAGCCAAAATTGAATTATAAAAGAATTCCAAAACCTATTTGAAATAACTTTAATTAAATAAAGTTATCACCCAATTGGTGTAGTTATAGCAGCAGCGGCTCACTATTGCCAAAGTCAGACAAGCTAATTTGAAGGCTTATTATTTTTTTATAGCACTTTTCGCATAAGTAGATATTGCTGCTTTTAAAACATTTCTGAAAGCTGTCAACATTTTCTAAAATATTTATGCGAAATATCTTTTATTGGGACTATCATCATAATAAAATGAATTGCAACAAGGGAGTCTGAAGTAAAAGTTGGGATGAATGTTTGTGCTGTTTATTAACCCTTTAATATTCTGGTTCATTCACCAAATACACTTCAACAGTTTCTGAGCCAAAATTGAATTATAAAAGAATTCCAAAACCTATTTGAAATAACTTTAATTAAATAAAGTTATCACCCAATTGGTGTAGTTATAGCAGCAGCGGCTCAATATTGCCAAATTCAGACAAGCTAATTTGAAGGCTTATTATTTTTTTTATAGCACTTTTCGCATAAGTAGATATTGCTGCTTTTATAACATTTCTGAAAGCTGTCAACATTTTCTAAAATATTTATGCGAAATATCTTTTATTGGGACTATCATCATAATAAAATGAATTGCAACAAGGGAGTCTGAAGTAAAAGTTGCAATGAATGTTTGTGCTGTTTATTAACCCTTTAATATTCTGGTTCATTCACCAAATACACTTCAACAGTTTCTGAGCCAAAATTGAATTATCAAAGAATTCCAAAACTTATTTGAAATACCTTTAATTAAATCAAGTTATTACCCAATTGGTCTAGTTATAGCAGCAGCGGCTCAATATTGCCAAATTCAGACAAGCTAATTTGAAGGCTTATTATTTTTTTATAGCACTTTTTCGCATAAGTAGATATTGCTGCTTTTAAAACATTTCTGAAAGCTGTCAACATTTTCTAAAATATTTATGCGAAATATCTTTTATTGGGACTATCATCATAATAAAATGAATTGCAACAAGGGAGTCTGAAGTAAAAGTTGTGATGAATGTTTGTGCTGTTTATTAACCCTTTAATATTCTGGTTCATTCACCAAATACACTTCAACAGTTTCTGAGCCAAAATTGAATTATAAAAGAATTCCAAAACCTATTTGAAATAACTTTAATTAAATAAAGTTATCACCCAATTGGTGTAGTTATAGCAGCAGCGGCTCACTATTGCCAAAGTCAGACAAGCTAATTTGAAGGCTTATTATTTTTTTATAGCACTTTTCGCATAAGTAGATATTGCTGCTTTTAAAACATTTCTGAAAGCTGTCAACATTTTCTAAAATATTTATGCGAAATATCTTTTATTGGGACTATCATCATAATAAAATGAATTGCAACAAGGGAGTCTGAAGTAAAAGTTGGGATGAATGTTTGTGCTGTTTATTAACCCTTTAATATTCTGGTTCATTCACCAAATACACTTCAACAGTTTCTGAGCCAAAATTGAATTATAAAAGAATTCCAAAACCTATTTGAAATAACTTTAATTAAATAAAGTTATCACCCAATTGGTGTAGTTATAGCAGCAGCGGCTCAATATTGCCAAATTCAGACAAGCTAATTGGAAGGCTTATTATTTTTTTATAGCACTTTTCGCATAAGTAGATATTGCTGCTTTTAAAACATTTCTGAAAGCTGTCAACATTTTCTAAAATATTTATGCGAAATATCTTTTATTGGGACTATCATCATAATCAAATGAATTGCAACGAGGGAGTCTGAAGTAAAAGTTGCGATGAATGTTTGTGCTGTTTATTAACCCTTTAATATTCTGGTTCATTCACCAAATACACTTCAACAGTTTCTAAGCCAAAATTGAATTATCAAAGAATTCCTAAACTTATTTGAAATACCTTTAATTAAATAAAATTATAACCCAATTGGTGTAGTTATAGCAGCAGCGGCTCAATATTGCCAAAGTCAGACAATCTAATTTGAAGGCTTATTATTTTTTTCATAGCACTAGTTATACGTATGCAAACCAGTAAGGACCTTTTCGCATAAGTAGATATTGCTGCATATATAACTTCTCCGAAAGCTGTCAAATTTTTTTTAAATATTGATCTGAAATATTTTTTTAATGGGATTCTCATTATAATATAATGCATTGAAACTAGGGAGTCTGAACCAAAAGTTGCGATAAATGTTTGCGCTGCTTATTGTCCCTTTAATATTCTGGTTCCTTCACCAAATACTCTTAAACAGTTTTTGAGTCAAAATTCAATTATGAAAAGACTCCCAAATTTATTTGAAATGCCTTTAATTAAATAAAGTTATCACCCAATTAGGGTAGTAAATAGCAACACAGGCTCAATATTGCCAAAGTCAGACAAACTTGGACGCAAAGTTGGTCTGACAGTGACAACAGCATGCCTATGACAAGCTAATTTGACAAACTATCTGGGCTGGGAGGCTTATTATTTGTTTTCATAGCACTAGTAATAGGTATGCAACCCAGTAAGGACTTTTTGCTTTTGTAACTTTTCTGAAAGCTGTCAACATTTTCTAAAATATTTATGTGAAATATTTTTTTAATGGAATTCTCATTATAATATAATGCATTGCAACAAAGGAGTCTGAAGTAAAAGTTGCGATAAATGTTTGCACTGCTTATTGTCGCTTTAATATTCTGGGTCATTCACCAAGTACACTTAAACAGTTTCTGGGCCAAAATTGAATTATGAAAGATTTCACAAACTTATTTGAAATACCTTTAATTAAAGTTATCACCCAATTGGTGTAGTTATAGCAGCAGCGGCTCAATATTGCTAAAGTCAGACAATCTAATTTGAAGGCTTATTATTTTTTTCATAGCACTAGTTATACGTATGCAACCCAGAAAGGACCTTTTCGCATAAGTAGATATTGCTGCTTATATAACTTCTCTGAAAACTGTCAAATTTTTTTTAAATATTGATCTTAAATATTTTTTTAATGGGAATCTCATTATAATATAATGCATTGAAACAAGGGAGTCTGAAGTAAAAGTCGCGATAAATGTTTGCGCTGCTTATTGTCCCTTTAATATTCTGGTTCCTTCACCAAATACTCTAAGACAGTTTTTGAGTCAAAATTCAATTATGAAAAGACTCCCAAATTTATTTGAAATGCCTTTAATTAAATAAAGTTATCACCCAATTAGGGTGTTAAATAGCAACACAGGCTCAATATTGCCAAAGTCAGACAAACTTGGACGCAAAGTTGGTCTGACAGTGGCAACAGAATGCCTATGACAAGCTTAATTGACATACTATCGGGGCTGGAAGGCTTATTTGTTTTCATAGCACTAGTAATAGGTATGCAACCCAGTAAGGACTTTTTGCATAAGTAGATATTGCCGCTTTTGTAACTTTTCTGAAAGCTGTCAACATTTTCTGAAATATTTATGTGAAATATTTTTTCAATGGGATTATTATCATTACATAATGCATTGAAACAAGGGAGTCTGAAGTAAAAGTTGCGATAAATGTTTGAGCTGCTTATTGTCCATTTAATATCCTGGGTCATTCACCAAATACACTTAAAACAGTTTCTGAGCCAAAATTGAATTATGAAAGATTTCAAAAACTTATTTGAAATACCTTTAATTAAATACAGTTAACACTCAATTAGGGTAGTAAATAGCAACACAGGCTCAATATTGCCAAAGTCAGACAAACTTGGACGCAAAGTTGGTCTGACAGTGACAACAGCATGCCTATGACAAGCTAATTTGACAAACTATCTGGGCTGGGAGGCTTATTATTTGTTTTCATAGCACTAGTAATAGGTATGCGACCCAGTAAGGATTTTTTGCGTAAGTAGATATTGCTGCTTTTGTAACTTTTCTGAAAGCTGTCAACATTTTCTAAAATATTTTTTTAATGGGATTATCATCATTATATAATGCATTGCAACAAGGGAGTCTGAAGTAAAAGTTGCGATGAATGTTTGCGCTGCTTATTGTCCCTTTAATATTCTGGTTCCTTCTCTTAAGTCAAAATTCAATTATGAAAGGATTCCCAAACTTATTTGAAATACCTTTAATTAAATAAAGTTATCACCCAATTAGGGTAGTAAATAGCAACACAGGCTCAATATTGCCAAAGTCAGACAAACTTGGACGCAAAGTTGGTCTGACAGTGACAACAGCATGCCTATGACAAGCTAATTTGACAAACTATCTGGGCTGGAAGGCTTACTTTTTGTTTTAATAGCACTAGTAATAGGTATGCAACCCAGTATGGACCTTTTTGCGTAAGTAGATATTGCTGCTGCTATAACTTTTTTGAAAGCTGTCAAAATTATTTTAAATATTAATGCAAACTATTTTTATAATGGGATTATCATCATAAGTTGCGAAATGTTTGCGCTGCTTATTGTCCCTGTAATATTCTGGTTCCTTCACCAAATACATTTAAACAGTTCTTGAGTCAAAATTCAATTATGAAAGGATTCCCAAACTTATTAGCACTAGTAATTAGTATGCAACCCAGTAAGGACCTTTTTTGCATAAGTAGATATTGCTGCTGCTATAACTTTTCTGAAAGCTGTCAACATTTTCTAAAATATTGATATGAAAAATTTTTTTATTGGTATTATCATCATAATATAATGCATTGCAACAAGGGAGTCTGAAGTAAAAGTTGCGATAAATGTTTGCGCTGCTTATTGTCCATTTAATATCCTGGGTCATTCACCAAATACACTTAAACAGTTTTTGAGTCAAAATTCAATTATGAAAGGATTCCCAAACTTATTAGCACTAGTAATTAGAATGCAACCAAGTAAGGACCTTTTTTGCATAAGTAGTTATTGCTGCTGTTATAAATTTTCTGAAAGCTATCAACATTTTCTAAAATATTTATGTGAAATTTGCCTTCAATGGGATTATCATCATAATATAATGCATTGCAACAAGGGAGTCTGACGTAAAAGTTATGATGAATGTTTGCGCAGTTTATTCTGGTTCATTCACCAAATATACCTGAACAGTTTTTGAGCCAAAATTGAATTATGAAAGGTTTCCCAAACTTATTAGCACTAGTAATTAGTATGCAACCCAGCAAGGATCTTTTTGCATAAGTAGATATTGCTGCTGCTATAACTTTTCTGAAAGCTGTCAACATTTTCTGAAATATTGATGTGAAATATTTTTTTATTGGGATTATCATCATAATATAATGCATTGCAACAAGGGAGTCTGAAGTAAAAGTTATGATGAATGTTTGCGCAGTTTATTCTGGTTCATTCACCAAATATACCTGAACAGTTTTTGAGCCAAAATTGAATTATGAAAGGTTTCCCAAACTTATTAGGACTAGTAATTAGTATGCAACCCAGTAAGGACCTTTTTGCATAAGTAGATATTGCTGCTGCTATAACTTTTCTGAAAGCTGTCAACATTTTCTGAAATATTGATGTGAAATATTTTTTTATTGGGATTATCATCATAATATAACGCATTGCAACAAGGGAGTCTGAAGTAAAAGTTATGATGAATGTTTGCGCAGTTTATTCTGGTTCATTCACCAAATATACCTGAACAGTTTTTGAGCCAAAATTGAATTATGAAAGGTTTCCCAAACTTATTAGCACTAGTAATTAGTATGCAACCCAGTAAGAATCTTTTTGCATAAGTAGATATTGCTGCTGCTATAACTTTTCTGAAAGCTGTCAACATTTTCTAAAATATTGATATGAAAATATTTTTTATTGGGATTATCATCATAATATAATGCATTGCAACAAGGGAGTCTGAAGTAAAAGTTATGATGAATGTTTGCGCAGTTTATTCTGGTTCATTCACCAAATATACCTGAACAGTTTTTGAGCCAAAATTGAATTATGAAAGGTTTCCCAAACTTATTAGGACTAGTAATTAGTATGCAACCCAGTAAGGACCTTTTTGCATAAGTAGATATTGCTGCTGCTATAACTTTTCTGAAAGCTGTCAACATTTTCTGAAATATTGATGTGAAATATTTTTTTATTGGGATTATCATCATAATATAATGCATTGCAACAAGGGAGTCTGAAGTAAAAGTTATGATGAATGTTTGCGCAGTTTATTCTGGTTCATTCACCAAATATACCTGAACAGTTTTTGAGCCAAAATTGAATTATGAAAGGTTTGCCAAACTTATTAGGACTAGTAATTATTATGCAACCCAGTAAGGACCTTTTTGCATAAGTAGATATTGCTGCTGCTATAACTTTTCTGAAAGCTGTCAACATTTTCTGAAATATTGATGTGAAATATTTTTTTATTGGGATTATCATCATAATATAATGCATTGCAACAAGGGAGTCTGAAGTAAAAGTTATGATGAATGTTTGCGCAGTTTATTCTGGTTCATTCACCAAATATACCTCAACAGTTTTTGAGCCAAAATTGAATTATGAAAGGTTTCCCAAACTTATTACCACTAGTAATTAGTATGCAACCCAGTAAGGACCTTTTTGCATAAGTAGATATTGCTGCTGCTATAACTTTTCTGAAAGCTGTCAACATTTTCTAAAATATTGATATGAAAAATTTTTTTATTGGGATTATCATCATAATATAATGCATTGCAACAAGGGAGTCTGAAGTAAAAGTTATGATGAATGTTTGCGCAGTTTATTCTGGTTCATTCACCAAATATACCTGAACAGTTTTTGAGCCAAAATTAAATTATGAAAGGTTTCCCAAACTTATTAGCACTAGTAATTAGTATGCAACCCAGCAAGGATCTTTTTGCATAAGTAGATATTGCTGCTGCTATAACTTTTCTGAAAGCTGTCAACATTTTCTAAAATATTGATGTGAAATTTCTTTTAAATGGGATTTTCATCATAATTTAATGCATTGCAACAAGGGAGTCTGAAGTAAAAGTTGCGATGAATTTTTGTGCTGTTTATTGTCCCTTTAATATTCTGGTTCCTTGACCAAATACAATGAAACAGTTTTTGAGCCAAAATTGAATTATGAAAGAATTCCCAAACTTATTTGAAATACCTTTAATTAGTGTAGTAAAAGCAACACAGGCTCAATATTGCCAAAATCAGACAAACTTGGACCCAAAGTTGGTCTGACAGTGACAACAGCATGCCATACTATTTGGGTTGGTGGGACTAATTATTTGTTTTCATAGCACGAGTAATAAGTACACAACCCAGTGTAAGGACCTTTTCGCTTAAATAGACATTTCTGCTGTTATATAACTTTTCTGAAAGCTGTCAACATTTTCTATAGGTTTAAACTGCAATGTCTGTTTCTGACACCAATAACATTCTATATAGGGGTAGATTTGTAACATGGTGTGTCCTCCAAGCCTTCTGGTGTTTTAGCCATGTCAAATTACCCACTATACTAAATCACATTTGTGGGCAAGCCTTTCAGCAATGTAATTTCAAAGCCTTCAGAGAAATTAATTCAAGGCCACAGTTGAACAGGCAAGCCCTCAATCAAATGTGTGTTGCCAGTTGCAGTTTCATCCAATTTCTGTTCTTAAACTTTTTATTTTTCCATTTTTTTCTTTTTTTTTTTCTTTACCTATTTCTCTAATTTTCTTTCACTTCTCTGTTCTTATAGTTTTATTTGATTTCATACCTCTTCTTCTTTCTATTTATATTTCTAATTGTCCCTCTTTCATTTTTCTAATTTTCTTCCCTTTTCTGCTAACTCCATTTTCCTAATTTGTTTTCTCAAAGTATGATTACCTTGGTATCTCTCAAATCTATAAGTGGCTGATTCTATGGCTGATTCATTGAAATATAATAGGCTATGTATCTGATTGCTGTACAAGTTTACCTACAGGGATTTTTGAAAGTGTTGGAACACGATGGCAGTGTCCCAAAGTATATACAAATAAAATTTGGTGAACCTCTCATCACTCACACTTAAGTATAAATAACTTTCTGCAACAGAATACAATGAAATTGCCTAAGAAACAGTTTTCTGCGAGAAACTGCATAAAAACTAGAAAATTACTATTTTGATTTGATCTTGACCTAATTACCCCCGGGGTAAATACTATGTTATATCATAAAACTCCTTCCCAGTAATTACATTTTTATTACATCTTTGTAAAATGAAAATGAACTCAATTCGAGTGCAAAATGTTGTAATCAACACAAATGATAGAGTTAAAAAATCTGTGAGTCATATTTGACAAATCGATGTCGATCGAATCACATGTGAATCAAATGTGCAAAAGGGCATTCCTAAATATTAGAAATATTGCAATGATAAGAAAAAGCTTGAATCAAGAAGAAACCAAAACTACAGTACACTCACTGGTAACACTGCATCTTGACTATGGAAATGCTCTCTTCTCTGGTATCAACCAGAAATATTTGAATAAATTACAAGTAGCCCAAAATTCTGCAGCTATTCTGATAGAGAGACTGAGAAAACATGATCGAATTACAAACATAAGGAAAAAGCTACACTGGTTGCCCATTAACTCGAGAATCAATTATAAACTTCTGAGCATGACTTGGAAAGTGCTTAATGAGGCGGCACCATCTTCTGAACAAACAGCCCCTGCAAGTCCTGAATCTCAGAAGCAATGACAGAGATCTGCTGCAGAAGACATCAAACTGAGCCAAACCAGTGACAATTTTAAAAGAAACTAAAAACTCATTTGTTCAGAATTTGCTATTAATAATAGCTCTCTATATCAAGCGCCAGTGAGCAGATTTCAATCTGAAACAAGTGCTATACAAGTTTATTTATTATCATATATTATTATCTTTCCAGTAGTTCAGTGCAGTTTTCCAGCTTTTTTATTCTTTCAATTTGTTTCTACATATTTTTATTTTTATTTACCTTTTTTTTTAAATATATTATTCAAATTTGACTATCTCTTCTCTGTTTCACAGTAAAAACATATAGGTCTGAAATATCAAAAATTTGAGTATGACTACCAGTAGTTCAGTGCAGTTCTCCAGCTTTTTTTCTTCCAATTTCTGTTTTTACATATTTTTCTTTCTATTTCCTAAATTTTTCCATATATTTTTCAAATTTTCTTTTTCTCGTCTCTTTCACAAGAAAAACAAATAGGTCTGAAATATCAAACATTGAAAATGCCATTCTCCTTTGGGCACACCATGCCATAACATGCCCTATGCGCTATGCAGAGTTACAGTGCATATCTAACGGACCATATTTTCTTTCAAATCACTTCCCTCTCAAAAGAATGTAAACATTTCTATTTGAAACTTTCACTGCTAACTCATGGTTCAACTTTTCACAGCTGTGCAGGAGAACTATTAATTACATAAGCCATAATTAAAATACTGTTTCTGACATATACAAGTGAGGTAAGACTTTGACAGGCTGGCCATTCTGCACTATAAAAAAGGCAGACTTCTCAGGAAAATACAAAACGGAAATTGTAGTTTAAGACAGCCGTGTTTTCATGTTTTAATAATAAATCAATAATATCACAAGACTATGCAGGATGTTTTGCCTTGTGTGTCACCCATGTCAAATCGCAATTGTTTTTGTATCACTTTTCAGCAATGCATGAAGTCCAATATGCATGTCCAAGCACACATTATGAAAAATGGTATTTTCTGATGATTCAAATAGAAGTTTAGAATTATTTTGATATGTCAAACTGCATTGCTTGTGCACATGCTTACAGCAATATATATAACTGAAATGACATGGGTGAGAAGCTCAATTAGATGTAAATTCATAAGCTTTAATCCTGGAGCAACAAGGCATTTTCAAACAGATGCAAAGCCCAAATTTCAATTTTGTACGTACTATATTTAAGAGCCAAACTACATTTGCTTGTGTGTAAGCCTAACAGCAAAATAAATGGCTAAGATTGCAAATTTACACGACACACATTTATTATAATTTCTCATGAAGAAAAAAAGGCTGAAGCACTGAATGTGTCACCAAATCTTACACAAAATATTTAAACACTCACAGCCGTCATGAACTTTCGGTACGGTGCTAACCAAGTAGGTAGGTAGGTAGTGTTATTGTTTAACGCCTCATCAGCACCTAAGTGGGCTATGTAGAGGCTCTCTAGGGTAAGATTGATCATCCACAGTTGGTAGTAGAAACCAGCAGCATGCAAAAAATCAATAAGTGTCTGCGTTGGATAGCTGGAGCAGCTTGTGCAATGCGCACTGTCCTGTTTTAGCCACTAGGGATAGAGAACTTCACCCCAAGTGTTCCCACCCTCGCCGCGTGGAGGCCCAGGACCTTCAAGGGAGTTGCTAACCAAGTAAAAATACACACATTGCTATACAGAATTTCTGTACTTGCATTGCGCAGAGCCTCAGGTTGGCCACTGGGGTTCAAGGTCTTCCCCACCAGTGTAACTGCCCTTATCACGTTGTGGCCCAGGGCCTTAAAGGGCTGCTTTTAAACTACCTACTATAATAAAGGTTGAACGTTAAATTTACAATAGAAGGTTTGACACATAGCTGTGCAGAAGAGTGTCAATTGCATAAGCCATTTCACACATACTTATTTTTGTGAGGAAGTGAAAACGTCTACACATGACTGGCAGAACATTTTACAGATTAGTCATCTGTCATGTTAACCATGGCCAAATTCACACTATGCCAATTTTTTTAGCTGTAGGCCTTTAAGTGGTATATAAGGCCAAAATGCATTTCCACAGGTATACGTTATTAGATTCATTTGCTTTAAAAGTACCTCCCACAAAAGTGGCTGAAGCAATGAAACGGAGGAATCAAATGTATCATGCTAGACACAATGCACTGTTCCCTTTTGTTAGCCATGTCAAACATTTTGCAGACTTATGAACATTTTTATGCCAAGACAAATGCCTGACATACCACATTCTATTTCTATATCTAGTATTCTCCTGTACACTAGCTAACATTACTTCCTAAGTGGTTAAAAATCATTAACTTCAGATACCCTATGCCACCCCAACCCTTTTATGGCCCACTCACAGTCCCTAAGGTATCTATATATGGAACAAAACTTATTTTAAGGAAATAACTACAGATCTAAACCCCATATAAATAACTATCTTTATCTCACAGAGTCACAGGAGAATGCTAGCCACTCCATCTGAGGTATTCCAGCCTTGCTGTGACAATTTCATCCAAGAAACTGAAGTACGACTTGTATTGTTCATAGAGGTGCGATGCCTAAATCAATGACATTGCTGAGGTAGTACCGACTTGTCCCAATACCATTCTCAAGACTGAGTTCAATTCGGTAGTGCATTTGTCCCAGTGTTTGTTTTTTAAACAATACCTATTGCACAAAAGAGTGGACTTTAACTTGGGAAACATCAGTGAAAGTCACGACAGGTTCCTATGCTATTCAGGGGGAACTAACCCACTAAGCACTTTACCTCTCAGAAATTATCTTGGGTCTAGAAACACATCCCCGATATTCATAGTTCTTACCAAGTGTCAAGTAAATTGGGATTGAACAATTTGAGCCAATGCAATTAAAAATTATCCATGCATAAATGACGGCCTCTTCACCACTTGATCTAATGCTGAGTAAAAAGTGACTTTGAAAGCTCAAAAATTTAGTGCTACATTAATATATTTTTTGGATATTTTAGAGTGGCAGGTACAGATTCATAAAAACCATGTTTTTATTTTTTCATTTCAACCCCCATGGTAGCATACAATGACATTAATAATATATAAAATCACACGCAGAGTATGTCATAAAAACACAAAAGAAAAATATGGCAAGAGGCTTAGGCCTACATTAGTAAGTAATTTCGTAAACAAATAGTCATCAGACCATGGCTTTATATAAGTATCATGAAAGATTGTCCATTAGAATTGGTATATTCTTTTATTCAGTGAATTTAAATTGCGAAAAAAAAAGCCTTTACTGTAATGTAATTTACAACTAGGCCTTCTATTTGAATTTGCAAATTCTTTGGGTGTATCAGATTTAAATATGTTTAATAGGGTAAATTCGGGTATATTGTCACGCATTTAGTATATGCATGGCTAGATTCGTGACTTTTATGCCTAATTTCTTTCATGATTAAGAATTCATATCTCAGCAACTACAAGTCATAGAAAATTCAATTTTACACTGACTATTAGAGCTGGAAATTTCCTTTATTTTGGTGTCAACCCGTCTTTCTAGGAGGATTTTGTATTAGCCTTCTGCACAGAAGAGCACTGATTGCACTTAGCGAAAGGTGTCAGGCTGAATTGCTTTTATGTCAATGTGACACCGATGGAGAATAACATATTATTTTTATCGTATTCTAGGACTTTCCAAGTCTTCTGTGTGCGAATCAGACTTTAGCGATGTCAAAAAAAAATAGTGGGATCCCAGACACTGCCCTTTAATACATGTAGGATTTAATGAATGAGATGATGTTGTTTTGAAATAGCATAGGCCTACTTTGTACGAGACCAAATATTTCTAATTGGTGTATAACAAGCAATTATTAAATTATAAAAATGCAACTTACTGGAGAGAAAACTCCTTTGGTTGGGAAAACGATTTGGGACCTAGAGTATAATTCAAATATTATACATTTGCATAAAAAAAAAAAAAAATTTAATAGTTCTAAAAAACCATATGGTTTTGCATTCTTGTATTATATACCCTTTTGATTTTACTGCTACCTATATATTTCATTATACATATATATGATAAATAATTTGTAAATTCTCTGATGTTGAGGCAATCAGACCAAAATAAGCACAATTAACGCAGAAGTACAATCTGCATGTTCAGACTGGGCTATTCATTAAATTGCGATGAACGATGAAACAGATTAATTGCAATCTTTGCAGAAATAGGTGTTAATTTTGAAGGGCTGCCAGAGCTGTATTCTGTACTTAGGACATAAGTGACGTCATGAGTCTTGCATGCCTTGTGCAATAATGGCCGCCTCCCAGCGTTTCGGCAGGTGGTGAAAATTGCACTTTGAATCGGCTTAAACTCAAACTAAACTTGACTAATAAATCTTTAAAATTAACATGCTAATATCCATGTGTTCCCCTTTAACAGTCCCAGAAATGTTCTGGTTCATTGACCGCATGAATTTAGATAGTCACCTGTAATATCCCATGTGAATTTTGACATCATGAGTGAAACATGGCGTGTGACAATTGAGCAACATTGTCTAGTCATTGCAACGCTTCAAACAGGAAGCATGCCAACTGAAATTGCCGATGAGTTTGGAATGTTTTAGAGTGTCATTAGCAGGTTGCAGCAGAGACACCCAAGTGCCTGGAGGGGTCACTGAATGGCCTTGGAGTGTAAGCCCTTATTCTGCCTCTGTGATGATGACGGTTTTATTGTGAAGTGTCTTGCACAATATGATCATCAAGGTGAGAGGTACTCAGGTGCCATGTTAGACCATTCAGAACTGCTTATTTCAAACAGAGCTACATGCTCGACAACCTGTAAGGGTACCAGATTGTAATGCCAGAGACAGTCGGGCTTGAGACCATACATACTAGAAGAGGAACCAGTAGGCACTGGTATTATTCTCAGGTACAGTCGATTCCCCCTGAGCAGAAACAACGGGCAGTATAACACTGCTGGTGAATTCAAGGGATTACTATGCTCATGCATAGTTCAAGAAGGCCATTTGGAGATGCTGGTGTTCTCATACGGGCTGGTAAGTCAGATAACTAAGTTATAGGTCATTTTCAGTTCACCTATACAGACACTCTTCTCTCTTGGGCATGGGGTAAAGGTCACAGGTTGCGTAATTTTCAGGCAATTAGTACACTTGTCATTTGGGCATATGCTCTAGAATTTATAACTTGTGGTCTTTAATAATGTGGCTAAGCTTAATATCAATGAATGAATGAATGAATGTGGCTAAGAGTAAAGAGAATCGTCCAGCTAAATTTCAGGGTCTGATTTTGGCTAAAACACACATCTCATTGTAAAGTTCTGTGGAGTTTGAAGCTTTACAGATTGTTTATCATTGCAATGCGGGTGTTTAAGCCATTAATCCACAGATTTTGACCACAATTCATTTAAAATAAATCATTGGTCATTATTACCTTGAAGATACTGGAAATTAAATATTTCATAATTTCTCAGAAACTAATTATGTATTTCTTTTATTGCTACATTCAGTTGACTATGTATGTTCATTTGGCCAATTTACATCAAAATCTAAGAGGGGCATTTAGCAGGAAGATTCTCTTTAATTTCAAGGAGTGAATGCATGAATAATTCTGTTGATGGTTACCGATTTAGTTATGTCTACAACATTCATTTTGAGTGTGGTAACGAAGGACTTTATTCCAAAATTGAAAGCTATGAGCTGTACAATGAAAATTATCATGATTTTGTAATTGTCAGGATAGTAGAAATTTGTACAAAATATCTTTTTTCATCTGACATTATTTACAAAATAATTACATAATATATGCAGTCTTAAGATTTCATATAAATCTTTTAAAGAGATTATTTTTTGTTCACCAAAGCAAACTATTTAAACATTTCTGTATGTTACAGATCACAATCTCCTATCAGTCTCGCATTTGACCTAATCTCTCCCACATTTCAGAGAGACTGCTCGCAATAAATACCTGGCATTGAAAAAGCTAATATTAATCAGTTATATTGTGTGATAGGTCTAGACGCCAGATATAAAAATAAGTGAAATCCTGAAACTGCATTTGCAGCTTCATATATAAAGTTATGATTTCAGAAACTTAACAAAGCCTATCTGTCTTTTTAAGTGATTTGACCAATTATGATTGGTCAATTATGATTTAGACATGGAACATATATATTGACAATATGTAGCGACTGATGGCACCTTGGCTGTGCAGTCTACATTTGTATATGCTGTGACAAGTGTTGTACAGAAGGAAACACTTATTACAATACAAAATAAATTTCTTGCCTGTGATACTTTTGGGGCTAAGTAGCTTAAGATGTTTTGCTGTTTGAGGTTTCAAGAAGGCTTGCACTGCAGGATGAGGTATGTTGCGGTAAATTATGTTCTGCCATCACCAGCTGTTGCAGCACTGAAGTACATGCTTGTTGCCAGCACACGATGGAAACATGAATTTTGATGGGTCGATACTCTCGTGTTCATCGAATGGAGGAGCTTCCAGTATGGAATGTGTTGATTCTGTGAAGATAAAGATGTTAGAAATTTAGTGTGATTCAAACAGGAAGTTAACTTTTTTGTGTGTTTATCAAGCTGATGGGTCACTGTTGCGTGAACATCTATTGCAATCAAATCTCAGATGTTTCAACAAATCACCTTATTGGGCTTCTCTATATATTTTTCTATTTTTACTTTTCAGTTACACAAAGCAAGTATCAATGGCTTAACCCTGATTTACTCGGTATCATTTACATCGCAAAGAATGGAAACTCTGTAA
Source organism: Alitta virens (assembly GCA_932294295.1). Lineage (NCBI taxonomy): Eukaryota > Metazoa > Annelida > Polychaeta > Phyllodocida > Nereididae > Alitta > Alitta virens. Next base: position 22,146,064 of record OW028578.1, on the reverse strand, counting down.
TGAAGAATATCAAAGAATGCCTCACCTGACATGGCTTGTTGTCCTGTTCAAGTTGTGAAATTTGAGGTATCCAAACACCAGTCTTGGTTGAATAAAGAAGGTGCTTCCTGAGGACTGCATTGGTTGTGAAGAAAAATATTATTATTTTAAATAACTTTACATATAAAGTTTACTGAACAAAACCTATAACGATATATAGTTATCAATTCTGAAATGTTACAAAATCTGTCTCTTTAATTTTCTTATGATTTGACCAATTTTGATTTCAACTTGGAACTGACCATCTATCCAAAATTGAATTTTGATTGGCGATATTCTTGTCTTCATCGAATGGAGGAACTTCCAGAGAGAAATGTGTTGATTCTGTGAAGATAAAGATAGAAATTTAGAGTGATTCAAACAGATCAAATTTTTACTTTTTGCATTTATCATTTTAGGTAACAAGCTGATGAGTCACTTTGGCTTGAATATCTAATGTTATCCTAGATGTGACAACGAATTACCTTATCCCTTGTCTCTATACAAGATTATTTCTGCGCCAAATCATATTCTTCAGTTACGCAAAACAAGTATAAAACCTTTCACTTTGATTTAACCTGTTTTGTGTCCATTGTGTGGAGAAGAATGCTATCTCATATTTTCTAGTGATCTGACCAGTTTTGACTTGGAAATCGTAGAACTAACCATCTATTTTAACAAATTTATATAGTAACTGATGATATCTTGGCTGTGTAGTCAATATTCATATTTGTTGCTTCACTGGTCATAAATAGTGAGCACTTGTGCTGTACAGACGGTAACTCTATTTTGTTCTGTCATCACCAGCTGTTGCAGCACTGAAGTAGACGATGTAATGGTGAATGGTCAATACTCTCGTCTTCCTTGAATGGAGGAGGTTCCAGAGAGGAACGTGTTGATTCTGTGAAGGTAAAAAGATGGAAATATAGAGTATGATCAAACTAAATGTTCACAAGCTGATGTGTCACTTTGGCTTGAATATCTAACGTTATCCTAGATGTGACAATAAAACCTTTCACTTTGATTTAACCTGTTTTGTGTCCATTGTGTGGAGAAGAATGCTATCTCATTTATTTTCTAGTGATCTGACCAGTTTTGACTTGGAAATGATAGAACTAACCATCTATTTTAACAAATTTATATAGTAACTGATGATATCTTGGCTGTGTAGTCAATATTCATATTTGTTGCATCACTGGTCATAAATAGCTGTTGCAGCACTGAAGTAGACGATGTAAAGGTGAATGGTCAATACTCTCGTCTTCCTTGAATGGAGGAGGTTCCAGAGAGGAACGTGTTGATTCTGTGAAGGTAAAAAGATGGAAATATAGAGTATGATCAAACTAAATGTTCACAAGCTGATGTGTCACTTAGGCTTGAATATCTAACGTTATCCTAGATGTGACAACGAATTACCTTATCCCTTGTCTCTATACAAGATTATTTCTGCGCCAAATCATATTCTTCAGTTACGCAAAACAAGTATAAAACCTTTCACTTTGATTTAACCTGTTTTGTGTCCATTGTGTGGAGAAGAATGCTATCTCATTTATTTTCTAGTGATCTGACCAGTTTTGACTTGGAAATTATAGAACTAACCATCTATTTTAACAAATTTATATAGTAACTGATGATATCTTGGCTGTGTAGTCAATATTCATATTTGTTGCATCACTGGTCATAAATAGCTGTTGCAGCACTGAAGTAGACGATGTAATGGTGAATGGTCAATACTCTCGTCTTCCTTGAATGGAGGAGGTTCCAGAGAGGAACGTGTTGATTCTGTGAAGGTAAAAAGATGGAAATATAGAGTATGATCAAACTAAATGTTCACAAGCTGATGTGTCACTTTGGCTTGAATATCTAACGTTATCCTAGATGTGACAACGAATTACCTTATCCCTTGTCTCTATACAAGATTATTTCTGCGCCAAATCATATTCTTCAGTTACTCAAAACAAGTATAAAACCTTTCACTTTGATTTAACCTGTTTTGTGTCCATTGTGTGGAGGAGAATGCTATCTCATTTATTTTCTAGTGATCTGACCAGTTTTGACTTGGAAATGATAGAACTAACCATCTATTTTAACAAATTTATATAGTAACTGATGATATCTTGGCTGTGTAGTCAATATTCATATTTGTTGCATCACTGGTCATAAATAGCTGTTGCAGCACTGAAGTAGACGATGTAATGGTGAATGGTCAATACTCTCGTCTTCCTTGAATGGAGGAGGTTCCAGAAAGGAACGTGTTGATTCTGTGAAGGTAAAAAGATGGAAATATAGAGTATGATCAAACTAAATGTTCACAAGCTGATGTGTCACTTTGGCTTGAATATCTAACGTTATCCTAGATGTGACAACGAATTACCTTATCCCTTGTCTCTATACAAGATTATTTCTGCGCCAAATCATATTCTTCAGTTACTCAAAACAAGTATAAAACCTTTCACTTTGATTTAACCTGTTTTGTGTCCATTGTGTGGAGAAGAATGCTATCTCATTTATTTTCTAGTGATCTGACCAGTTTTGACTTGGAAATGATAGAACTAACCATATATTTTAACAAATTTATATAGTAACTGATGATATCTTGGCTGTGTAGTCAATATTCGTATTTGTTGCATCACTGGTCATAAATAGCTGTTGCAGCACTGAAGTAGACGATGTAATGATGAATGGTCAACACTCTCGTCTTCCTTGAATGGAGGAGGTTCCAGAGAGGAACGTGTTGATTCTGTGAAGGTAAAAAGATGGAAATATAGAGTATGATCAAACTAAATGTTCACAAGCTGATGTGTCACTTTGGCTTGAATATCTAACGTTATCCTAGATGTGACAACGAATTACCTTATCCCTTGTCTCTATACAAGATTATTTCTGCGCCAAATCATATTCTTCAGTTAGGCAAAACAAGTATAAAACCTTTCACTTTGATTTAACCTGTTTTGTGTCCATTGTGTGGAGAAGAATGCTATCTCATTTATTTTCTAGTGATATGACCAGTTTTGACTTGGAAATGATAGAACTAACCATCTATTTTAACAAATTTATATAGTAACTGATGATATCTTGGCTGTGTAGTCAATATTCATATTTGTTGCATCACTGGTCATAAATAGCTGTTGCAGCACTGAAGTAGACGATGTAATGGTGAATGGTCAATACTCTCGTCTTCCTTGAATGGATGAGGTTCCAGAGAGGAACGTGTTGATTCTGTGAAGGTAAAAGGATGGAAATATAGAGTATGATCAAACTAAATGTTCACAAGCTGATGTGTCACTTTGGCTTGAATATCTAACGTTATCCTAGATGTGACAACGAATTACCTTATCCCTTGTCTCTATACAAGATTATTTCTGCGCCAAATCATATTCTTCAGTTACGCAAAACAAGTATAAAACCTTTCACTTTGATTTAACCTGTTTTGTGTCCAATGTGTGGAGAAGAATGCTATCTCATTTATTTTCTAGTGATCTGACCAGTTTTGACGTGGAAATGATAGAACTAACCATCTATTTTAACAAATTTATATAGTAACTGATGATATCTTGGCTGTGTAGTCAATATTCATATTTGTTGCATCACTGGTCATAAATAGTGAGCACTTGTGCTGTACAGACGGTAACTCCATTTTGTTCTGTCATCATCAGCTGTTGCAGCACTGAAGTAGACGATATAATGGTGAATGGTCAATACTCTCGTCTTCCTTGAATGGAGGAGGTTCCAGAGAGGAACGTGTTGATTCTGTGAAGGTAAAAAGATGGAAATATAGAGTATGATCCAACTAAATGTTCACTTTCATATTTTTCATCAAGATATTGGGTCACTGTTGGTTGAACATCCCAGGTGTGTCAAGAATTTACCTTAGCCTGTGTCTCTATTGGAGAAATGCCACAAACCATAGCCCCCTGTATGACACATTATCTACTGCAAATTTTTGAACCAGCTCAACTGCTACATCAGCAATGACAAAACACTGATCTGTTGTTTTCAGAAATAGATCAAGAAAAATGAGAGGTTGATAAGGGAAATTTACAAGCCTTCCTGAAGACAAGATTCTAGTAATTTTTGTTCCAAATCATACTTTCCAGTTATATAAAACTAGTGTCCACCCAGTAACTCTTGATTTATGTTGTATTTTTATTTTAACTTATATTGCAGAAAGCATAGCCATGAAGAATGTTAATGCCTACCTGACATGGCTTGTTGTCTTGTGCAAGATAGGAAATTTCAAACTCTTGGTCGACTAATGAAGGTGCTTCTTCTGCACTGGGTTTGATTCTGTGAAGAAAAAGATCGAATTATTATTGGATCAAAAATGACTGGTTATACTGAAGAATAAATAGGAGAGTTTCAGAATTTTCTCTTCTCATCTTAATTTCAGGCCTTCTATAGCTCTTGTTCTTAACAAAACCAATAATATACAATTTCAGATCAGAAAATTAATAAATTATATCCCTTCCATTTTCTAGCGATCTAACCAATTTTGAATTAGTCATGGAAATAGCCACTTGCAGTGACCACTACAAGACCACACATATGAATGTTTACAGAACTATGCTGTCACTAATAACTTGGCTCTGCAGTAGATATTCATATTAGATGCATATCACTAGTCATGAATAGTGGGCACAAATGTTGTATAGAGGGAAACACACTTCTTCCAATACTCACAAACGCTATTTCTTCGCCTGGGGTTATTACTGGGGCTAGCCAGCTTCTGTACATCTTTTGCCATTGGAGGTTTCAAGAAGGCTTGCATTGCAGGATGAGGTACGCTGGGCTACATTCCGTTCAGCCATCGCCAGTTTTTGCAGCACTAAAGAAGACGGCACTTGTTGCCCCGTACAAGACGTGCAATACTGTTGTCTTCATATACTGAAGGAGGATCTTCCAGAGATGCATGTGTGTTGATTCTGTGAAGATTAAGATAGAAATATAGTGACCAAAAGTGATTCATTTATTCTTTTAATCAAGCTGACAGGTCACAGTTGGTTGAACATCCCAGATTTGCCAAGAATTTACCTTATCCTGTGTCTTTACAGGAGAAATCGGCCAGACATCTGCCTCATAATTATGATACGTTTTATATACTGCACATTTTCAGGATCCAGCTCAGCTGGGACATTGGTAATGACAAAATACTGATCTTTGATTTTCAGAAGTAGACTAATAGAAATCTTTTTATTTTTGTGCTAAAAATATACTTTTTCAGTTACACAAGTGTCAACCCTTTCACTTTAATTTAAACTTTAATTTAAACTATATTGTACAAACTTTGCCATGAAGACTTACTTGACATGGTTTTGTGTCCTGTACAAGATAGAAATTCCATGTGTCCTAACTCTTGTTTTGGTCAACATAAGAAGGTGCTTCCTGGGGACTGCATTGGTTCTGTGTAAGAAAACGCCAACGTTATATAATTGCATTAAAAATGATATGTATATCAATACACTCATCAAGTTTTTTTCATACCAAGCATGAAAAGTCATAAATGTTGGCAATGAGTCAAACCACAACTTTATTCCTACAGCGAGGTGATAGAAAGTTAGGTTTGACTTAGCGTGTTCTGCTGATCCATGCATGGCATGAGAATTTATTACCGATAAAAATTAAAACAAAACATAGGCTGCGCTGCAGCAAAACCTTCAGAAAATCCCACATAGCACAGCGGTAATAAAGGCATCATAATAATTTTTTAGCATCCATCCAACAGGAGGGCGGGCGGAACACTTTCCTTTCCAGATCAGAACTCCCAATACCACTGTCTAATGTTTAATGTCTCTATGCTAATGGGTCTGAAGCTAAGTCAGCTTATATGACCAGCTGCCAGAGGCAGATATAATGAGGAGATGATGAGGCTTGGAGTCCACACCATGTTACACATTTACCCCATGGGTAGGGTCTTTTACTTGCCTCAGCATAGACACCTAGTACAAAGCACCTCCAATTTAACTTGTGCGATCGGACATCCATCTGAGATGTAGCTCATGAAAAGCGCCCAGGCCAGGGTTTGAACCCGGGTCCCAGGACCTTCAGCAGAGCTGGCCAATGTGTAATTGGCGGATGCCTTAACCATTAGGCCACCCACCTGCACTTACCCTAACACAATTGCAAACATTAATACTCTACATGGCCTCGTGGTTCCTTGATGTGTGTGTGTGTGTGTGTGTGATTGAAAGCCCATAGCGCTACCTCTGAGCTAGGCCCCCGCCCCCATGGTTCCTTGATAGTTACAGTTATACTATATATGGCAAAGTGGTACCTTTTGATAGTCATATTGACATATGTCGGCTATGTTTTACTAAATTGGAAATATCTTTTTATTTTTATTTTGTCTCCGAAGCCTAACTCAGACACTGAGAGCTCGAAATAAGCAGTACCCAGTTCTCCTGGACAACCATTTTCGGCTAAGGATGATCAATTATATAACAATTTATTCAGTGCTTAAAATATTGCTACAATGTAACCGATTTTTAATTAAGTGAAGACTTTGCTACTGTGGCTCTGTTTAGATACACAGTAACTTATTTGTAACTACTGGACAAAAAGGTAACGATTATCTGATTACTGCACAATTTCTAGTTTTGTACTTGTTTACCATAAAAAAATAATATTACGTAACACATGTTCCTAAAGCTTTACTCCCAACACTGAAAGTCAGCCACTACTGTCTACTTCTCGCTTACAGTCGGCTTACACCTACCACCGTCAACTGGCACCCGCAGTTAAAGCAGACTGACTTCACAGTGCACCTGAACCATTTTACTTCAGAATGATTTATCTAATATGTACCCTGGAGAGTATACAGCCAGTTACACAGAATTACATGCAGGGGCTAAATACTTACAATTGCCATCAATGCCTATACACCTGGGTGGAGTAGAGCAAGAGACTTGAAGGCGAGCACATTAACCACTACACCATGCACCTCTACGGCATGAAGGTGCAGTGGTGTGAGTTACTAGTTTTTGTGTTACGCCCACCTGCCTGCTCGCCAGATGGACACTTTTAATAACAAAAACCCTTTCGAACACGTACAGCTTAGTGATATACCTGTAGACGGCTAGATGCAGTTGCAAATACAGTTCTCAAACGAAGGAGTCATCTGATTCTCAAATGAATCCCTGAAAAAAAAGTATATCATTAAGGATGATGCAATAGTCACCAAATGCACAATATCTGTAGTGCACTTTCAACCCTATCAAAGTAAGATGGACAGGGTGTACCTACAACTTTTGTATGACATGGTGGACTAGAATAAAACAATTACGTATTATCATTTCAATAAAAATAAAAATTATCTACAAACTAAAAATTATCAACAAATCATGTCAATTGTACTTCATAATAACAATTTATTTTGTATACCATAAAATATCTGCTTCTAAAATAAATGATTACAATTACGAACGTTATGCAAAAATTCGCATTTGTATCTTTTGTAAAAAGGGAATTTTTCAATTGCTGATTGCAATCACGCATTCCCACAACAGTTTATTGCAATCACACATGCTAATCCTTATGAGTAGCAAAACTGAACAATACTCTTTTTATCCTGACAAAATTAGCTGTGAGATGACAGCGTTAATTATTAAAAATTCGCCATTTTCACAGAGACTAAACATCTGATTTTTTGTTGTTGTTCTATTTGAATAAATGGGGTTAATTTATTTCAGTTTATGAAAGAATACTGGTCAAATACGGTCGGCCATATACCTCACTATTACGAATTATATCATTACTTTTGTAATATAGCAAGAGTAGGCTAAAAAAGTATCCTATCAGGTTATATATGAACGTTCGTGAATTATAATAGCAGTTGGGAGAAAAATTAATTACCGGTCATGAAGGATTAAGTGTTACAACTGATTTGGCTAGTTCAGTTCAACGGTTTCATGGCATTCTTGCGCCGTCAATAATCCAAGTGATATCTGAGGAGGCCGGCGTAATTTCAATAGGGCCGCCAAGCAAAAAACCGTTAAGATACGCGTGCGCAATTGAGGTTGCTAAAAATTGGCCAAACAGCGCCCTCACTCGGATTCTTATAATTACACTGAAGCAGGCACGCCCCCTAGCCAGTTCCGCCGGCCACTGCGTCTAGCTGACGCAGATTCGAGTTTACCGCTTAGGCAGTAGCTAGTAAAATCCATATATGCATTTAAGACCGCTTTCCTATTTACCACTAATATAAATCGCAAACTAAATTAGTTCGTTTGCAAATGCAGAGTAACCTAACCTACCTAAAATAACAAAAGTAGAAACTTGTCACACAATCATTTAAATAGGTGTAAGATATTTTAGTCACGAGGAACAAAATAAAAATTCTAACTATGAATTTCTCATAAAGAACACAAAAAATAAATCTATTATTATTTTTGAAATCATAAATAGATATTAATATATATACAGAATGACCTAAAAGGTGGGACCAGCCGCGGGGACTGGGTGCATGGGAGCCGGCCGGGACAACAACGCAAAATGATTGTAAACTTAAGGGAAATTTCCACAAAAATAAAATAGAATAAACCCAATTTCCAGAATTGTGCACCTGGTACAATGTAGTAGGTTTGTGTTCTACAGATCTTCACTTAATCTTCTGTCAGAAACTGAATATAGAAATTAATGACAACTGGCGCCCTCTATATATCAGTGAATGAGGTGGAATACATGTTTTTTATTTCTGTAAATTTAATATACATTCTTCTATTTTCTTTATTTATCTTTAATTTTTATATTTTTCTGTTATTATATCTTTCCACTTTGTTAGGTAAATTTACAATCCATTGGCTTAATGCATAAGAAAAACTCTGATCTTGGCAATGTTATTATATTATATATCATAGTGAGTCAAAACTCACAACCATCAGAACTTATAAAATTACCTTTATATTTTACATTTAATTCATTACACATAATTAATCAATTTATATCTGCAATCAAAAGAATTATACAATTTACCATGGGCCCTGCTTAATGCCTCTATAAAGCTGTGAAATTTGCGAGGTAAATAGCTCTAACGCATAAAGACTTTGTCGGTCCATGCTCATCAGAGTATAAATAGGGTACAGGTCTACGTCAAAATTAATTCTGTCTGAAATATATATAACTTGATTGTTAGTTTGTATCCTAATCGGTCTCAGTTTGGTGACCAACCACACCGGGGATTTTCCACAAGCTCCAATCAAATTATATACATAATATAACAAGGGGTTTCTCTCTGCTAATTTAACTTATGTATGACGTATTAAAATATTTAAAATCACTGAGACCACTTGTGATTCAGATATGTTGAATGCATACCCAACATTGTACTGAATTAATTTAGGTAAACACGTATATTCAGACTTGACAGTACCATGGTAAAAATCCCGAGATGTACGCTAGCTAGCAAATCCCTCGAGGGACATGGACTCCATATAGTATCACACTTTAATTCGATTTTGTTCAACCCAAATCAACTAAAACCAATATTTATATGACTTCACTAAGACCCATTTTTGTCCTTTTGGTATTCGGCTAATGGCCTTTTCCTGGAATGTGAAATTTCAACCGATTTTTATAAGGAAATAGTATTTCCGTGGGACTCCATGCAGTCAGTGGTATTTTGAGGCAGTATAACCATGAGAGTCACTATAGAGTGACTCCATGGTATAAGAGCCCTTTCGTAAGTTTCATGCATTCTGTTGCCAAATTGTTAAATTACAAATTTAATGTATGCAACTTGGACACAGAATGCAAGAGTGTGTATGTGTGTGTGTGTGTGATTAGGGCTTTACGTCCTGTATTTCTGCACCAGTTGGGCGAATTAGGACAGGCAGAGACCATGGCAATGAGACGAAGGAGGAAACAGCCATCCAACTTAGGCTCAACCGGGAATTAAACCCAGGACCCAGCGGTTGGAAGCCCAGAGCGCTACCTCTGAGCTAGGCCCCCGCCCTCACAGAATGCACAAAACCAAAGCTTCAGATGCTGATTCCAAGTTAGTTATGCCATATTTTTCAATGATGTGTAAAACACTTGTAAAGTAATTTACTGTGTCCACTTTTTGTGGACATATATATAGATGTGATACTATATTAATTATACCTTCGTTTTTCAAATTTGAACAGACGTCTTCGTTTACATCCGGAGTCAGTTAAAACCAGCTATTCAATAGTAGTAGTACAGTGCACTCTAAAAGCCAAAGGGGCTATATAGGGAACTGTGAACAACTGAAGAGTTGCATGCTTGCTGAAATTGAGCTCCCATAGATACTAGATTTTGTGTCTATTTGCACAAACTTTGAACACTGTAAAGCTGCAGGATAGTTTATGAGAGTGTCTGGAGTACATTTGGACCCATAACAATGACAGACTGTGTTGTGTAAAAGTTACTTTTCCTAACAATTTGGTTGCTCTGCTCATCATCACGTATATGCCCTGTGATGAGAGATATGCTGAACCAAACCATGATGTGCTTATGACACTACTAAATGATATTACATGCATTTTGCAGGATTGCAGTAATGATATTGTTCTTATTGGTGACTTGAATGCAGATTTGAGTAGGCAATCACCACATGTTAATGCTGTGAAAAACATGCTGCAAATTGTCGGTCTAACAAGTGGTCTGGAACATGTATTGTCACAAGTGGATAACACTTTTGAGAGCAAAGGATCAGGTGTTAGATCAGTGATAGATCATTTGTGTTTTAGTGACAATTTATTTCACAGCTTGATGGAGTACTCAACGCTTCAATCTGTAACAAACTTATCAGATCATGATGCTCTCATTTGTTCTGTTGATGTAGACATTTCAACTATAATCAAGGATTCTAGGAGATTTATTCCGCGTAGTGCATGGTACAAAGCAAGTGCATTGGATATTCAAAATTACAAGCATAAATTGGATATATACCTTGACAATGTTTTAATTCCTGATGATACTTTACACTGCACGGATGTCAAATGCCAAACACATGTGCCTAATATAGAATCTTTCTATAATGACATTATACATGCTTGTCTTGCAGCTGAAAAGGATTGTATTCCTAAAACTTGATTAAATGTAGTCAAAAGAATTCCTGGATGGAATGAATTTGTGCGCACAAAGCATGAAATTGCCTTGCATTTTCACAATTTATGGAAAAATGCAGGGAGGCCCTCTCAAGGTGACTTGGCCTCAAACATGCGGCAGTACGCTTTTGCAAGAAAGAAAGTTCCCAGATACAGTCCAGGAGAATGGCAGAGGCTCTCACTAAAAAAAAGACAATCGTAACTTTTGGAAGGAAGCCAAAAGCTTTCAGAGAGCATCAAAGACTGTGCCTATCAGGATTGACAATGCAGACAATCCCCAAGCCATTACTAATTTGTTCCATGATAAATTCAAGCAGATTTATACCAGCGTTCAATATGATCACAGTGAAATGGAGGCCATTGAATGTGAAATCAATAATAACCTGAACAGAGACTTGTTGAAGTTCATATGTACAGACTGTGAATGCTTATCAGTGAGTAGTATTCATAAACTAGTGAATAAAGTGAAAGCTGGTAAGCATGATGGCAATGGGGGTATTGTTTCTGACTGTTTGCTACATGGATCAAACAAAATCTTCGTCTTCATAGCCCTATTGTTCAAGATGATCATTGTGCACAGTTATGTTCACAATGATCTGTTGATTGGCACAATGTTTCCACTGCCTAAGGTTAGAGGATTAACAACTGTTTCTGACAAATACAGGGCAATAACACTGAGTGGCTGTGTTTTGAAATTACTGGATTATTGATACTTAGAGATGATGCAGAATACATGAAGACAGATAAACTGCAGTTTGGTTTCAAGGAGCACAGCTCCACAACACTATGTACTTTTACTTTACTTGAAATATGTGAACTTTTTACACAAAAGAAGAGTCAAGTCTACAGCCTACTGTTAGATGCAAGTGAAGAATTTTCCAGGGACTATGATTTAACTTTCAATGGATCAAAGAATCAGTATTGTGTGTTCCGAAGAAATCGCAATGTAGGTGAAACAACTTTTAATTTCTGCAATGTTGAATTGAAGGAATGTGCATCAATAGTTCATCTTGGTCATAGACTCTTTAGCAACCTCAAAGGACACAATACCGATGGGGTTATTGCTTCTTTTTATAGGCAGTATAATATGTTCAAGAGCAAATTTGGTGGATTGGCTTCAAGTGTCAAAGCTGAGCTGTTCCATAAATACTGTGCTTCGTTTTATGGATGTTTATTGCTGCCTTTTCATTCATGTTTGGATAAACTGCAGGTTGTCTGGCGCAAGGCTCTAAGACAGATATGGAGATTACCAAATAGAGCTCATTGTACCATCCTGAGGGGATTACATGCTGGCCTCTGTGACAGGCATATGTTTGTCAGTCGTTTCCTGAAATTTGTGGCAAATACATTAAAAGCAGGAGCATCATGTATCCGTTACATTTTTCAACTAGCTCTGCAAATGCCAAATTCCCTGCTGGCTAGAAACATGAACTATTGCCGCCTGCTGCTCAATTGCGATGTTCAGCTCTCAACCTCTGAAATGTCTAGTGTAACCTCGATCTCTAAGACAAAATGCTATAATGACTGCAAATTGCACCAGCAAATCAATGCAAGAACTTTGATTGAGTTATGTGATGTAAGAGACAATGTATCAGACTGTGTGTTGGACAATAATGAAATAGTTACACTTATTAATGATCTCTGCTTGAACTAGTAGTATAATTTATATTTAATAATATTCATTGTATACCTTGTGTATGAATAAAGATGATACATATATATATGAAACCTTTGAAGGTTCTTTGGCCTGGTATAGATTTGAAACCTTGAATAGTTCCTTTTGGAACCTCTCCAATGGTTCTTTAAAATAACTACTGAAAGTTGCATATTAAGGTTCTTGATGAAACTCAATGGTTCTTGAACGAAAGTTCTGTATGATATCCCACACTTGGCTGTGTTCCTCATAGAAAACCTATTAGGAACAACCCCATGTGGTATTGATTGTGATCCACCATCCCTAATTATAATAAAATGTGATCCACTATCCCTAATTTAAATATGTACGGACTACTTCTGGCTGAGCAATTTTACTTTCACTTGGCACACTAGGACCACAGCTTCGCCAATGATACACTATTCACAAAAAAACAACTGGGTTTTAACTAAATATGATATGGAAAGGTAATTTTGAAAAATAAAAGTTGTCCATAATGGTCATTGGTCATATCAGAACGTGCAGTCACTTCAAAGCACTTTCACTTTCTATTTCCCCATTCAAACGGGAATATGGCCACAATTCGTTAATTCTTGACCGATTTTGACCAAATAAAGACTGGATTGAAGCTGAATTATTCCTCTGTTCTAATCGGCTAACAGTTGCTTTCTACATCTCATTGTTTTTCCGTATCAGCAATTCGTTTTTACCGACGAACAAATCTGTTGATCTCTAACAGTCAGACATCCACAACATTGAACATGCCATGGCCACAACTTCGCCAATTCTTGTCCGATTTTGACCAAATTAAGAATGGCATGAAGCTGAATCTCTCCTCGTCTCAAATCTACTGACATTACATATATATAATTCGTTGTTTATCCGTACCGGCGATTAGTTTTTACCGACGACACTGTCTGTTAAACTCGAACAGATAGGCATTCAGCATTGTTGCCATGGAGACCAAATGCACAGTGCCGTCACTGAGGAATTTGGTCGCACTGAGGTGTGATTTCTGACTGAAATATTAGCTTTTTTCACACCAAATAACGCAAAACGTCTTTCTACATGCATAAAACCAACGTTTTTAATGAAAAATAGTCTAGCAAAGGTTTGTTTTTCTGCTAAAAGCCTTCAAAGTTGTGAATGGGAGGACGTTGTGACGTCTGTCTGTTTGCTTGGTTCTCTTCTGTGATTGGCTGCTGAGTTCAGCATGAATATTAATGAGATTTTTGATCCTCACTGTTTGTGTAGGAATATCAATATGAAAAGTACAAGAATTTGGTCAAAACAATTCTTAATTTCTTAGTTTTCTCAACTAAAAATACAGAAAATATCTGTTAAAGTGTGGGATATAAATAAAACCCAACCACAGTTGTGGTTCAGCTCATTGAAACCCATTCATGAGCTGTCCGCCAGACATCTCACTCATGGGTTTCATTGAGCTGATCCACCACTGTGGTTGGGTTTTATTATAGAACCCAATGGTTCATGAACAAACCCATCAAATGTTTCTGTATACCGTGAACAATACAACTAGCCAACCCAAATACTTTGTATGGACGGTTCCCTGTAAACTTTATGGTCTGTCACTCCAGGGTGGGTGGGTGGGTGATTAGGGCTTTACGTCCTGTATTTCTGCACCAATTGGGCTAATTAGGACAGGCAGAGACCATGGCAATGAGACGAAGGATGAAACAGCCATCCAACTTACGCTCGACCGGGAATCGAACCCGGGACCCAGCGGTTGGAAGCCCAGAGCGCTACCTCTGAGCTAGGCCTCGGCCCCTGTCACTGCATTCCCTCACTGCCTCAGGCCTTGGCATAGCTGCATAGTGTAATGTCACTATTAAAAATATAAATAAAATATCAGAGATCTATTAGAGGGAATTATAGAGCATCCATATTAAATAGTTCTCAGCATCCATCTTTTATATATTTGTAATAAAAAAAGCGTTATGTAATATATGTCATATTTATTACCAAGAAACAGATAATAAAAATTACTGTTACACATATATATGAAATTACTGACCAAACAGGTTGTATAATAATTTAACAATTATTTCATAAGTAAATTGCTGTACAAAATACAATGAACAATATATAAAACAACAAGGTATATATGCATTAAACATGTTGACCATCATTCTGAGAGTCTCTCCATTATAAACATTTGTACACCATATCTTTGATCTTGTATATTTTTACATACATGTATATATGTTCCTTTTAATTACCTATGTGTTAGATCATTTGTTATGGATAATGCTGTTTGATGTATATATATAGATATAACAAGATTGAACTTCACATTGAAAACTGTACATTATTATGTTGCTATTGTATTGTAACAAATCTTTATCATAGCTGGAACCTAGTTTTATTTACTACTTTTCTATTATTCTTTAATTGTTATTGTATGTCATTTACTTTGTATTTTCTGTTTACATTGTGACAAATATGTCATGAATGACATGAAGTTGTCCAATAAAAGATATATATAATAAAAAAAAAATGTGTATAATATGACAATTAATACCAAACAGGTTGGATAATAATTTAACAATTAATTCATAGGTAAATTGCTGTACAAAATACAATGAAAAATATATAAATCAACAAGGTATACATGCAATTTAAAAAAATTTGTATAAGTATAATATGACAATTAATACCAAACAGGTTGGATAATAATTTAACAATTATTTCATAGGTTTAAATTGCTGTACAAAATACAATGAACAATATATAAATCAACAAGGTATACATGCAATAAAAACAATTTGTATAAAAAATGTGTATAAGTATATAAATGTATATAATAATCAATAATCACACCAATTATTCTTCTTAAACTCAATTATATTGTAAAGGTTCCTCCTCTTGGACTCTGGCAAGAGGCAAGTAACAGATTTCTCTGAATTGCTGAGGCAACTTCAGGCATATAAAGACAAGTTCCAAGGCTTGTGCTGATCTGTCATGTAACCTTCAGGTAGCTTGGCTTGGGGTGCAGTTAAGTGCAATTAAGGAGGCTGTACCGCTCCAGATCAAAGGCCTGCCTGGACTTAGTGTAGAGGCATCCTTAATGGGAAAGTACCATCAACACAGAACAATGCAAGGTGTAAATATGCTGGCATTTTGACATACATTCATACATTTAACATTTAACATTTTTTTCTCTCCTATCAGTGCAATAATGATTATGCAAGACATGAACATAATGGACATAATATCAGGAAAGTGCATGTACATACTAACAATGTGTTTCAACAACTAACATAATAGTCAATGGATTTCAAACCTCATGCATGACCAACTATATTAAACAATGCATTCAATAACTAGGATATTAGTCAATGCACTTCAAACCTGATGCAAGACTAACTATATCAAACAATGTATTTAATAACTAACATAATAGTCAATCCACTTCAAACAAAAGTCTCTGGGACTGTAGTTATTAATATCTATATATCAGATATGTAGAAAGCGAGTGAATACAGCGTAGTGAACTTTACAATATGTACAGCAGACATTAAATTCAAACATGGGAAATCTTCATCAATTTGCATGACTTATTATTACTACACTTCTTGTCTTTCAATGATCTATTTTGCAATTTGATGTAGTAATTTAATCTCATCATGACATACAATTCTTTCATGTAATTTATTACTGCTAAGCATTTCATAGAGCACACCACATTCTCAAAATGAACCCTTCCATCTATAGCAGCAACAAGCTGCCTCTTAACATCAGTTCCTTACATGCAACATTAATTTGTTTGGTGGAAAGAGTTGACTTTCCCCAGTGTACTTCTTGTGGTTGAAAAACACGAACTTTGCAGCTTGCCAGATATTCCGACATGAGTCACATTTAAATTTTGCCATGGCCCGGAAACATATATAGCCTGCGAGGTACACTGCTACATTGTCCTCAATTTCACCAAGGTCTGGCAGTGTTAACGTCAACTGGTCAAATGTCTGCTGATTTAAAGTTGCTGCTGATACTGTTCGAAGTATCTGTCCTTCATTCGTGTTCTGTACATACATTTTGTTCACCTGGAAAGCCAGTGAATGTGACATAAATATAAAAAAAATATTTGTCAAAGAAGTAAATTGTATGAATAGTACTGATACAGTAGCATCTATCCTTTATTTAGCTCTATCTATTGATTCAACACTTTCAGACTGCTAAAGAAATAGCTGAACTCTCAGTAAATTACTAATGACAGTACAGATGGTTTTTGTGCAGTTAAGATGAAATTACACCAAATTTCAACACTCTTTCAAATATACAATAGCTTAGTAAGTTACAAAAATTCAAAATTTGTGACCCATAGCATCTTCAATGCCAGTGTCATAGAATATTGGTTTTGTTTAATATTTCAAGAAAAGGTTAACTATGGACATTTTGGGACTACGTTCCCTACAAAACAATACTTACTGTGCTAGATGCAGTACATGAAGCTTCATTTTCATATGAATAGCAGTAGTCATGGTCATCTGAAATGTGCAATACCTGGTTAATGTAGGTCAGCCAACAGTTATCTTATTACTTTCGAAAAATAAAGTATTTCATAAGTCCAATAATTTATACATTTCAAGCTGTTCAAGGACTAAGGCAAACTTCCCATCTGAAATAATGCAATGTAATTATCTGAATGCCTAACTGGATAATTTGGTTTATCAGATGAAGCGGGGGATTTTTCTTCCTGGAAAGGAAATGTTTTGTTTTGAAATAAAAAATGTATATGCTGTACAAAATCTGGAGTCTAGAAAATGATGTGTAGAGCCATAGAACTGTTGTTTTGCATGCACAAAACGTTTTAGAATGCTATGGTATATATTTGCTACATGTGACCAGAATAGCCATGTATTACAACTATATCTGCTACATCACATATATGGGATGGAGAGAGTTATTTGATGTTCATAGCTAGCTCTAGTAGAACATTTATTTCAACTCGCATAGCATGAATAGAATAGATACACTACTTGTACTAACCTGAAACAGGCTGCTAAGCTGCAAAAACAAATGTGCCTCGTCTGGTTTGGTGTTGGTGTTCCTGCCGACAGTCAAGAGGCAATCCAGCACTGCCTGTCTGTAATCGCACAAAAGTGTGTTGGCGTCTTTCTACATGCATAAAACCAACGTTTTTAATGAAAAATAGTCTAGCAAAGGTTTGTTTTTCTGCTAAAAGCCTTCAAAGTTGTGAATGGGAGGACGTTGTGACGTCTGTCTGTTTGCTTGGTTCTCTTCTGTGATTGGCTGCTGAGTTCAGCATGAATATTAATGAGATTTTTGATCCTCACTGTTTGTGTAGGAATATCAATATGAAAAGTACAAGAATTTGGTCAAAACAATTCTTAATTTCTTAGTTTTCTCAACTAAAAATACAGAAAATATCTGTTAAAGTGTGGGATATAAATAAAACCCAACCACAGTTGTGGTTCAGCTCATTGAAACCCATTCATGAGCTGTCCGCCAGACATCTCACTCATGGGTTTCATTGAGCTGATCCACCACTGTGGTTGGGTTTTATTATAGAACCCAATGGTTCATGAACAAACCCATCAAATGTTTCTGTATACCGTGAACAATACAACTAGCCAACCCAAATACTTTGTATGGACGGTTCCCTGTAAACTTTATGGTCTGTCACTCCAGGGTGGGTGGGTGGGTGATTAGGGCTTTACGTCCTGTATTTCTGCACCAATTGGGCTAATTAGGACAGGCAGAGACCATGGCAATGAGACGAAGGATGAAACAGCCATCCAACTTACGCTCGACCGGGAATCGAACCCGGGACCCAGCGGTTGGAAGCCCAGAGCGCTACCTCTGAGCTAGGCCTCGGCCCCTGTCACTGCATTCCCTCACTGCCTCAGGCCTTGGCATAGCTGCATAGTGTAATGTCACTATTAAAAATATAAATAAAATATCAGAGATCTATTAGAGGGAATTATAGAGCATCCATATTAAATAGTTCTCAGCATCCATCTTTTATATATTTGTAATAAAAAAAGCGTTATGTAATATATGTCATATTTATTACCAAGAAACAGATAATAAAAATTACTGTTACACATATATATGAAATTACTGACCAAACAGGTTGTATAATAATTTAACAATTATTTCATAAGTAAATTGCTGTACAAAATACAATGAACAATATATAAAACAACAAGGTATATATGCATTAAACATGTTGACCATCATTCTGAGAGTCTCTCCATTATAAACATTTGTACACCATATCTTTGATCTTGTATATTTTTACATACATGTATATATGTTCCTTTTAATTACCTATGTGTTAGATCATTTGTTATGGATAATGCTGTTTGATGTATATATATAGATATAACAAGATTGAACTTCACATTGAAAACTGTACATTATTATGTTGCTATTGTATTGTAACAAATCTTTATCATAGCTGGAACCTAGTTTTATTTACTACTTTTCTATTATTCTTTAATTGTTATTGTATGTCATTTACTTTGTATTTTCTGTTTACATTGTGACAAATATGTCATGAATGACATGAAGTTGTCCAATAAAAGATATATATAATAAAAAAAAAATGTGTATAATATGACAATTAATACCAAACAGGTTGGATAATAATTTAACAATTAATTCATAGGTAAATTGCTGTACAAAATACAATGAAAAATATATAAATCAACAAGGTATACATGCAATTTAAAAAAATTTGTATAAGTATAATATGACAATTAATACCAAACAGGTTGGATAATAATTTAACAATTATTTCATAGGTTTAAATTGCTGTACAAAATACAATGAACAATATATAAATCAACAAGGTATACATGCAATAAAAACAATTTGTATAAAAAATGTGTATAAGTATATAAATGTATATAATAATCAATAATCACACCAATTATTCTTCTTAAACTCAATTATATTGTAAAGGTTCCTCCTCTTGGACTCTGGCAAGAGGCAAGTAACAGATTTCTCTGAATTGCTGAGGCAACTTCAGGCATATAAAGACACAAGTTCCAAGGCTTGTGCTGATCTGTCATGTAACCTTCAGGTAGCTTGGCTTGGGGTGCAGTTAAGTGCAATTAAGGAGGCTGTACCGCTCCAGATCAAAGGCCTGCCTGGACTTAGTGTAGAGGCATCCTTAATGGGAAAGTACCATCAACACAGAACAATGCAAGGTGTAAATATGCTGGCATTTTGACATACATTCATACATTTAACATTTAACATTTTTTTCTCTCCTATCAGTGCAATAATGATTATGCAAGACATGAACATAATGGACATAATATCAGGAAAGTGCATGTACATACTAACAATGTGTTTCAACAACTAACATAATAGTCAATGGATTTCAAACCTCATGCATGACCAACTATATTAAACAATGCATTCAATAACTAGGATATTAGTCAATGCACTTCAAACCTGATGCAAGACTAACTATATCAAACAATGTATTTAATAACTAACATAATAGTCAATCCACTTCAAACAAAAGTCTCTGGGACTGTAGTTATTAATATCTATATATCAGATATGTAGAAAGCGAGTGAATACAGCGTAGTGAACTTTACAATATGTACAGCAGACATTAAATTCAAACATGGGAAATCTTCATCAATTTGCATGACTTATTATTACTACACTTCTTGTCTTTCAATGATCTATTTTGCAATTTGATGTAGTAATTTAATCTCATCATGACATACAATTCTTTCATGTAATTTATTACTGCTAAGCATTTCATAGAGCACACCACATTCTCAAAATGAACCCTTCCATCTATAGCAGCAACAAGCTGCCTCTTAACATCAGTTCCTTACATGCAACATTAATTTGTTTGGTGGAAAGAGTTGACTTTCCCCAGTGTACTTCTTGTGGTTGAAAAACACGAACTTTGCAGCTTGCCAGATATTCCGACATGAGTCACATTTAAATTTTGCCATGGCCCGGAAACATATATAGCCTGCGAGGTACACTGCTACATTGTCCTCAATTTCACCAAGGTCTGGCAGTGTTAACGTCAACTGGTCAAATGTCTGCTGATTTAAAGTTGCTGCTGATACTGTTCGAAGTATCTGTCCTTCATTCGTGTTCTGTACATACATTTTGTTCACCTGGAAAGCCAGTGAATGTGACATAAATATAAAAAAAATATTTGTCAAAGAAGTAAATTGTATGAATAGTACTGATACAGTAGCATCTATCCTTTATTTAGCTCTATCTATTGATTCAACACTTTCAGACTGCTAAAGAAATAGCTGAACTCTCAGTAAATTACTAATGACAGTACAGATGGTTTTTGTGCAGTTAAGATGAAATTACACCAAATTTCAACACTCTTTCAAATATACAATAGCTTAGTAAGTTACAAAAATTCAAAATTTGTGACCCATAGCATCTTCAATGCCAGTGTCATAGAATATTGGTTTTGTTTAATATTTCAAGAAAAGGTTAACTATGGACATTTTGGGACTACGTTCCCTACAAAACAATACTTACTGTGCTAGATGCAGTACATGAAGCTTCATTTTCATATGAATAGCAGTAGTCATGGTCATCTGAAATGTGCAATACCTGGTTAATGTAGGTCAGCCAACAGTTATCTTATTACTTTCGAAAAATAAAGTATTTCATAAGTCCAATAATTTATACATTTCAAGCTGTTCAAGGACTAAGGCAAACTTCCCATCTGAAATAATGCAATGTAATTATCTGAATGCCTAACTGGATAATTTGGTTTATCAGATGAAGCGGGGGATTTTTCTTCCTGGAAAGGAAATGTTTTGTTTTGAAATAAAAAATGTATATGCTGTACAAAATCTGGAGTCTAGAAAATGATGTGTAGAGCCATAGAACTGTTGTTTTGCATGCACAAAACGTTTTAGAATGCTATGGTATATATTTGCTACATGTGACCAGAATAGCCATGTATTACAACTATATCTGCTACATCACATATATGGGATGGAGAGAGTTATTTGATGTTCATAGCTAGCTCTAGTAGAACATTTATTTCAACTCGCATAGCATGAATAGAATAGATACACTACTTGTACTAACCTGAAACAGGCTGCTAAGCTGCAAAAACAAATGTGCCTCGTCTGGTTTGGTGTTGGTGTTCCTGCCGACAGTCAAGAGGCAATCCAGCACTGCCTGTCTGTAATCGCACAAAAGTGTGTTGGCGTTAGATTATCTCGATGACCCCCTGTAATACCATAAGAACTGAGTAGGGGACCACTATGATGCTGAGTGCAATATTCATTAATGTAAAAGTTTACTTCATAAAGACAATCAATTGCTTTCACTTTGAAAATAGGTAAATCATTGATCATTAATGTCAAACAGTTAATACAATCAGTAAAATTGTTGAGTGAGTAAAAAGTGCAATGCTTACCTTTCCCCCGTATCACTCCAAAAAAATGTTCAAGACAATCCTGTTGAATATGTCGTGTTAATAGAAAGTCAGCTCCAAGTTCTGTAAAATAAAAGTAGCACTGTGTTAATCATGTATTCAATCAACTTATAAAAATGTTTCCTGAGTACATCCCTGTTATATTATATAAAATTGTAAAAAGGCATTTATCCTTGCTTGAAACATGCATGACAGAAACCTAATAGAAGGGCAACTTGAACAGTAGTAAAAACTGGAAGAAAAAAAAGTGTTGTTTGCCGTATTTCCTTTCCCTTGTTTATAATTGAGTTTTATAATGAGTGCAATATCTATCGCTTGACATCTGATTACCTTTTATTGCCATATTTTAAGTATATAAGACATATGAGAAATGTTTCTTAAATATATAATTTTACATAAGGCAATATATTTGCCGTATCAATCATTCATAACAAAACAGTTACCATACGGAGGGTATTATCAACAGCGCAGGTATTTTCGACACTCACATATTAAAATTTTATCAATTTTATTGTTAACATTTCAATATGTGAGAGCTGAAAATACTCGTTGACATTTACCCGCCCTGTCGATAATAACCTCCCTTTCAGTATAGGGGGTGGGTAATTAGGGCTTTACGTCCTGTATTTCTGCACCAATTGGGCTAATTAGGACAGGCAGAGACCATGGCAATGAGACGAAGGATGAAACAGCCATCCAACTTAGGCTCGACTGGGAATCGAAACCGGGACCCAGCGGTTGGAAGCCCAGAGCGCTACCTCTGAGCTAGGCCTCCGCCCCCCCCCCCCCCCCCTCTTTCGGTATAAAGTGTTATTTTATTCCAATGATAATTGCAATTACACTTCACACTTTTGGTACCAATTTCAAAAGAATGGAAGATGCCTGTAATATATCTTAACTGTTTAAAAACAAACCGATGATACATGCATGGTATTTCTAGGCTCTGCACAGTAATTGTTACTTCTTTTACAATACAATACCATCAACACAATGCATTTGAACGAAATTGTTTTATTGCCATTAAATGATAACGAGTGTTATCTTGATGAAAAGATATTGTGAAAAAATCATATACAAATCTGTATTTTTCCCAAGATCCACAGTATCTAAATTATTGTGGGTGGGTGATTAGGGCTTTATGTCCTGTATTTCTGCACCAATTGGGCTAATTAGGACAGGCAGAGACCATGGCAATGAGACGAAGGATGAAACAGCCATCCAACTTAGGCTCGACCGGGAATCGAACCCGGGACCCAGCGGTTGGAAGCCCAGAGCGCTACCTCTGAGCTAGGCCTCAGCCCATCTAAATTATTGTACTTCAACTCTTCACACTTCATTTGTTGATTGAAGTTTATAATGAGTGCAATATCTATCTCTTGACATCTCATTACTTTTTTCTTTACTGTTCTTTTTTTCTTATAATAACCTATCTCAAATAATTTGTGAAATATACTAATATTATCTCACCCTCCAAGTCTCATATGTCAATCAGATCTGGGACAATTGTTGTTTCCCTTTATTGCCCAATTAATTCCAGCCAATTGGAACTTTAAATTTATTAAATCGAATGAAAATTGACAAAGTTATTAAAAGAAAAATGCAAAAACCAAGGCAACACTCAGCATGATACGGCCACAGGGTGACGGCCAGGGCGTTGCGCATGCGTGTATGTCACGTCATTTCGGGAACCCCTAAACTCTCCTATTGCTGTCTTGTATGACAAATGTAGCCAGTGCTGACCAACGTGTCCCTCATTTATTCCCAACCAATAAACTAGTGGATGATTTCAACAGAACTATACACAACTCTTCCCAGGCTGATAAAGCTCTGATCAAATCTGTTGATAATGTTATTGGTAATTACTCCAATGTTAGAGATCACATTCTTCTGCATGTTGCTCAACTTTCCTATGTTGTTGGTCTGATCACAACAGCCTCTATGTCTCTCATTCAAACGTCTCAGTGACTACACCTTGATGTAAATTCCCAACCATCACACTGACCCCTCCCAGTTGTTTGAGTTTTTCATTTTCCTGTCTTGCTGCTCATCCATTATACAATGCACTAATACTGTACCATACATCAATGTTCTGTTTGCTTCCTGTTCCAGATGGCCACCTTGACATCAATTTTTACCCGCGGCGCAAACTTCCAAAAGCCTCTACCCTTCAAAGTTATATCCATATCGGACCAGCGTGAGTTCACAAATAGCAATGGCCAAAAGCAGCATCTCATCACAGCTGGCATTGCTGCAGGCGACGCTGCCATTAAAGCCACAGTATATGACAATCATATCATACGGGTCAAGAAGGGCGCGACCTTGACAGCCAAGAACTACAGTGTCAGTGGATCGACACTGGTTTTGAAACAAGGACTAAGGCAAACTTCCCATCTGAAATAATGCAATGTAATTATCTGAATGCCTACCTGGATAATTTGGTTTATCAGATGAAGCGGGGGATTTTTCATCCTGGAAAGGAAATGTTTTGTTTTGAAATAAAAAATGTATATGCTGTACAAAATCTGGAGTCTAGAAAATGATGTGTAGAGCCATAGAACTGTTGTTTTGCATGCACAAAACGTTTTAGAATGCTATGGTATATATTTGCTACATGTGACCAGAATAGCCATGTATTACAACTATATCTGCTACATCACATATATGGGATGGAGAGAGTTATTTGATGTTCATAGCTAGCTCTAGTAGAACATTTATTTCAACTCGCATAGCATGAATAGAATAGATACACTACTTGTACTAACCTGAAACAGGCTGCTAAGCTGCAAAAACAAATGTGCCTCGTCTGGTTTGGTGTCGGTGTTCCTGCCGACAGTCAAGAGGCAATCCAGCACTGCCTGTCTGTAATCGCACAAAAGTGTGTTGGCGTTAGATTATCTCGATGACCCCCTGTAATACCATAAGAACTGAGTAGGGGACCACTATGATGCTGAGTGCAATATTCATTAATGTAAAAGTTTACTTCATAAAGACAATCAATTGCTTTCACTTTGAAAATAGGTAAATCATTGATCATTAATGTCAAACAGTTAATACAATCAGTAAAATTGTTGAGTGAGTAAAAAGTGCAATGCTTACCTTTCCCCCGTATCACTCCGAAAAAATGTTCAAGACAATCCTGTTGAATATGTCGTGTTAATAGAAAGTCAGCTCCAAGTTCTGTAAAATAAAAGTAGCACTGTGTTAATCATGTATTCAATCAACTTATAAAAATGTTTCCTGAGTACGTCCCAGTTATATTATATAAAATTGTAAAAACGCATTTATCCTTGCTTGAAACATGCATGACAGAAACCTAATAGAAGGGCAACTTGAACAGTAGTAAAAACTGGAAGAAAAAAAAGTGTTGTTTGCCGTATTTCCTTTCCCTTGTTTATAATTGAGTTTTATAATGAGTGCAATATCTATCGCTTGACATCTGATTACCTTTTATTGCCATATTTTAAGTATATAAGACATATGAGAAATGTTTCTTAAATATATAATTTTACATAAGGCAATATATTTGCCGTATCAATCATTCATAACAAAACAGTTACCATACGGAGGGTATTATCAACAGCGCAGGTATTTTCGACACTCACATATTAAAATTTTATCAATTTTATTGTTAACATTTCAATATGTGAGAGCTGAAAATACTCGTTGACATTTACCCGCCCTGTTGATAATAACCTCCCTTTCAGTATAGGGGGTGGGTAATTAGGGCTTTACGTCCTGTATTTCTGCACCAATTGGGCTAATTAGGACAGGCAGAGACCATGGCAATGAGACGAAGGATGAAACAGCCATCCAACTTAGGCTCGACCGGGAATCGAAACCGGGACCCAGCGGTTGGAAGCCCAGAGCGCTACCTCTGAGCTAGGCCTCCGCCCCCCCCCCCCCCCACCTCTTTCGGTATAAAGTGTTATTTTATTCCAATGATAATTGCAATTACACTTCACACTTTTGGTACCAATTTCAAAAGAATGGAAGATGCCTGTAATATATCTTAACTGTTTAAAAACAAACCGATGATACATGCATGGTATTTCTAGGCTCTGCACAGTAATTGTTACTTCTTTTACAATACAATACCATCAACACAATGCATTTGAACCAAATTGTTTTATTGCCATTAAATAATAACGAGTGTTATCTTGATGAAAAGATATTGTGAAAAAATCATATACAAATCTGTATTTTTCCCAAGATCCACAGTATCTAAATTATTGTGGGTGGGTGATTAGGGCTTTATGTCCTGTATTTCTGCACCAATTGGGCTAATTAGGACAGGCAGAGACCATGGCAATGAGACGAAGGATGAAACAGCCATCCAACTTAGGCTCGACCGGGAATCGAACCCGGGACCCAGCGGTTGGAAGCCCAGAGCGCTACCTCTGAGCTAGGCCTCAGCCCATCTAAATTATTGTACTTCAACTCTTCACACTTCATTTGTTGATTGAAGTTTATAATGAGTGCAATATCTATCTCTTGACATCTCATTACTTTTTTCTTTACTGTTCTTTTTTTCTTATAATAACCTATCTCAAATAATTTGTGAAATATACTAATATTATCTCACCCTCCAAGTCTCATATGTCAATCAGATCTGGGACAATTGTTGTTTCCCTTTATTGCCCAATTAATTCCAGCCAATTGGAACTTTAAATTTATTAAATCGAATGAAATTGACGAAGTTATTAAAAGAAAAATGCAAAAACCAAGGCAACACTCAGCATGATACGGCCACAGGGTGACGGCCAGGGCGTTGCGCATGCGTGTATGTCACGTCATTTCGGGAACCCCTAAACTCTCCTATTGCTGTCTTGTATGACAAATGTAGCCAGTGCTGACCAACGTGTCCCTCATT
Source organism: Alitta virens (assembly GCA_932294295.1). NCBI lineage: Eukaryota > Metazoa > Annelida > Polychaeta > Phyllodocida > Nereididae > Alitta > Alitta virens. The sequence goes on along the minus strand of OW028578.1, from coordinate 22,119,020 downwards.
TATTCCCAACCAATAAACTAGTGGATGATTTCAACAGAACTATACACAACTCTTCCCAGGCTGATAAAGCTCTGATCAAATCTGTTGATAATGTTATTGGTAATTACTCCAATGTTAGAGATCACATTCTTCTGCATGTTGCTCAACTTTCCTATGTTGTTGGTCTGATCACAACAGCCTCTATGTCTCTCATTCAAACGTCTCAGTGACTACACCTTGATGTAAATTCCCAACCATCACATTGACCCCTCCCAGTTGTTTGAGTTTTTCATTTTCCTGTCTTGCTGCTCATCCATTATACAATGCACTAATACTGTACCATACATCAACGTTCTGTTTGCTTCCTGTTCCAGATGGCCACCTTGACATCAATTTTTACCCGCGGCGCAAACTTCCAAAAGCCTCTACCCTTCAAAGTTATATCCATATCGGACCAGCGTGAGTTCACAAATAGCAATGGCCAAAAGCAGCATCTCATCACAGCTGGCATTGCTGCAGGCGACGCTGCCATTAAAGCCACAGTATATGACAATCATATCATACGGGTCAAGAAGGGCGCGACCTTGACAGCCAAGAACTACAGTGTCAGTGGATCGACACTGGTTTTGAAACAAGGACTAAGGCAAACTTCCCATCTGAAATAATGCAATGTAATTATCTGAATGCCTACCTGGATAATTTGGTTTATCAGATGAAGCGGGGGATTTTTCTTCCTGGAAAGGAAATGTTTTGTTTTGAAATAAAAAATGTATATGCTGTACAAAATCTGGAGTCTAGAAAATGATGTGTAGAGCCATAGAACTGTTGTTTTGCATGCACAAAACGTTTTAGAATGCTATGGTATATATTTGCTACATGTGACCAGAATAGCCATGTATTACAACTATATCTGCTACATCACATATATGGGATGGAGAGAGTTATTTGATGTTCATAGCTAGCTCTAGTAGAACATTTATTTCAACTCGCATAGCATGAATAGAATAGATACACTACTTGTACTAACCTGAAACAGGCTGCTAAGCTGCAAAAACAAATGTGCCTCGTCTGGTTTGGTGTCGGTGTTCCTGCCGACAGTCAAGAGGCAATCCAGCACTGCCTGTCTGTAATCGCACAAAAGTGTGTTGGCGTTAGATTATCTCGATGACCCCCTGTAATACCATAAGAACTGAGTAGGGGACCACTATGATGCTGAGTGCAATATTCATTAATGTAAAAGTTTACTTCATAAAGACAATCAATTGCTTTCACTTTGAAAATAGGTAAATCATTGATCATTAATGTCAAACAGTTAATACAATCAGTAAAATTGTTGAGTGAGTAAAAAGTGCAATGCTTACCTTTCCCCCGTATCACTCCAAAAAAATGTTCAAGACAATCCTGTTGAATATGTCGTGTTAATAGAAAGTCAGCTCCAAGTTCTGTAAAATAAAAGTAGCACTGTGTTAATCATGTATTCAATCAACTTATAAAAATGTTTCCTGAGTACGTCCCAGTTATATTATATAAAATTGTAAAAACGCATTTATCCTTGCTTGAAACATGCATGACAGAAACCTAATAGAAGGGCAACTTGAACAGTAGTAAAAACTGGAAGAAAAAAAAGTGTTGTTTGCCGTATTTCCTTTCCCTTGTTTATAATTGAGTTTTATAATGAGTGCAATATCTATCGCTTGACATCTGATTACCTTTTATTGCCATATTTTAAGTATATAAGACATATGAGAAATGTTTCTTAAATATATAATTTTACATAAGGCCATATATTTGCCGTATCAATCATTCATAACAAAACAGTTACCATACGGAGGGTATTATCAACAGCGCAGGTATTTTCAACACTCACATATTAAAATTTTATCAATTTTATTGTTAACATTTCAATATGTGAGAGCTGAAAATACTCGTTGACATTTACCCGCCCTGTCGATAATAACCTCCCTTTCAGTATAGGGGGTGGGTGATTAGGGCTTTACGTCCTGTATTTCTGCACCAATTGGGCTAATTAGGGTGGGTGGGTGGGTGATTAAGGCTTTACGTCCTGTATTTCTGCACCAGTTGGGCTAATTAGGACAGGCAGGGACCATGGCAATGAGACGAAGGATGAAACAGCCAACCAACTTAGGCTTGACCGGGAATCGAACCCGGGACCCAGCGGTTGGAAGCCCAGAGCGCTACCTCTGAGCTAGGCCTCCGCCACCCCCCCCCCCCCTCTTTCGGTATAAAGTGTTATTTTATTCCAATGATAATTGCAATTACACTTCACACTTTCGGTACCAATTTCAAAAGAATGGAAGATGCCTGTAATATATCTTAACTGTTTAAAAACAAACCGATGATACATGCATGGTATTTCTAGGCTCTGCACAGTAATTGTTACTTCTTTTACAATACAATACCATCAACACAATGCATTTGAACCAAATTGTTTTATTGCCATTAAATAATAATGAGTGTTATCTTGATGAAAAGATATTGTGAAAAAATCATATACAAATCTGTATTTTTCCCCAAGATCCACAGTATCTAAATTATTGTGAATGGGTGATTAGGGCTTTATGTCCTGTATTTCTGCACCAATTGGGCTAATTAGGACAGGCAGAGACCATGGCAATGAGACGAAGGATGAAACAGCCATCCAACTTAGGCTCGACCGGGAATCGAACCCGGGACCCAGCGGTTGGAAGCCCAGAGCGCTACCTCTGAGCTAGGCCTCTGCCCATCTAAATTATTGTACTTCAACTCTTCACACTTCATTTGTTGATTGAAGTTTATAATGAGTGCAATATCTATCTCTTGACATCTCATTACTTTTTTCTTTACTGTTCTTTTTTTCTTATAATAACCTATCTCAAATAATTTGTGAAATATACTAATATTATCTCACCCTCCAAGTCTCATATGTCAATCAGATCTGGGACAATTGCTGTTTCCCTTTATTGCCCAATTAATTCCAGCCAATTGGAACTTTAAATTTATTAAATCGAATGAAAATTGACAAAGTTATTAAAAGAAAAATGCAAAAACCAAGGCAACACTCAGCATGATACGGCCACAGGTTGACGGCCAGGGCGTTGCGCATGCGTGTATGTCACGTCATTTCGGGAACCCCTAAACTCTCCTATTGCTGTCTTGTATGACAAATGTAGCCAGTGCTGACCAACGTGTCCCTCATTTATTCCCAACCAATAAACTAGTGGATGATTTCAACAGAACTATACACAACTCTTCCCAGGCTGATAAAGCTCTGATCAAATCTGTTGATAATGTTATTGGTAATTACTCCAATGTTAGAGATCACATTCTTCTGCATGTTGCTCAACTTTCCTATGTTGTTGGTCTGATCATAACAGCCTCTATGTCTCTCATTCAAACATCTCAGTGACTACACCTTGATGTCAATTCCCAACCATCACATTGACCCCTCCCAGTTGTTTGAGTTTTTCATTTTCCTGTCTTGCTGCTCATCCATTATACAATGCACTAATAATGTACCATACATCAATGTTCTGTTTGCTTCCTGTTCCAGATGGCCACTTTGACATCAATTTTTGCCCGCGGCGCAAACTTCCAAAAGCCTCTACGCTTCAAAGTTATATCCATATCGGACCAGCGTGAGTTCACAAATAGCAATGGCCAAAAGCAGCATCTCATCACAGCTGGCATTGCTGCAGGCGACGCTGCCATTAAAGCCACTTTATATGACAATCATATCATACGGGTCAAGAAGGGCGCGACCTTGACAGCCAAGAACTACAGTGTCAGTGGATCGACACTGGTTTTGAAACACACGGCAAAACTCCTCGACAGTGCCATGCACGTTGCTGTCAGTGACAATGCTGAACAACTGGCTGAGGCAATTGTGTGTGTGTGTGTGTGTGAGTTATTGTTTAACGCCTGGCTGAGGCAATTATAAACCCTCCCAGTGAAATTCTTTCCATTCAAGCGATCAAAGCCTCACCCAGCAACTCGCTGAAAACTGTCGCAGGTACCATAACACAGGTAAATGTCTACTTTTACCATCTAGACGTTAAAAAATGTACATCATTGCAAACGCATTTTCCTCATGCATACATAAGAACATTTCTACTGGCCACTTTCGTTATGACTCACATCAGCCACGTACTTACAATAATATCTTGCATCTATACCATTGCCCTCATTATTTGTTATGCATATGCATCTATACCCTTCTTGACAATTAGTCTATACTATCATTTATGCTATTCTCTACATCCATTACTATATATATAACTTGTCCGTATCATTTATATCTATTTACACTTTCCATTGCTACATATCGTTCCCATACAACTGACTTTTACCCTACTTGGTAATCTACTTATGCCATTTCATGTATTCCGCATTGTATCAGTCTCCCATCACCAAAACTCAATCTATGTTGTTACTCTCTGCCCTCAATTTCAATTGCTCTGATTGTTTTCTCCAGGATGAGGCTCCTCGCACAGTAAACACTGCAAACTCTGATCGGCCCATCCCAATCATAAATATAACAATTTCGGATAACACGGGCCGCATCAGTGTAGCCTTATGGCGTGAACAAGCCAACTCAACCATAACCATGGGATCGTATGTAAAAATATCACATACCATCCCCAAAAATTTTTCAAAACGACATCATTCTGTCAACTACACGTTTCACACAGATTACTGTAAGTATACTTTTTGAACCCTACTGTAACATCCCCTATGATATCTTCACTGCACAACCAAATCTCTGCCATTATACCATTCATTTTATCATTTTCAATATTCCTTTACCTATTTCCAGATCAAGACGCCACCTGAAAAAGAGGTACTCGACACCTTTTCAGACTACATGTGCGAAGACCTGACTATCACCCTCATGAATGACGATGGTGATGAATTCCGAGTGGAATGTGACCTTCTGGCCAACCACCTCGACATTGCCGTGACTGACTTACCAGACAAGCTCGCAAATGCCTTGCCTCAGGAACTACACTTCTTTTCTCAGGACAGCACAATCACTCGCTTTGAGTGAATTAACTCACTGTTTATATTGCTTTTCTGCTACCCCTAGTATATACTACCCCTTTTAGTCTCTTAGTCTTTCTAAACTTTTCTATGTTCATTTTTGTAGTTTTCCGCGTAGACATTGTACACTATTGTACTGCAATGCACTTTCAATGCAAAATATAAAGTAATCATGTGACAAGAAGTTTGAACATGTTTCGCACAATCCGTAGGCACCTTTGACATCATCCCACAACATTCGAAGGGCATTGATGTTATGACGCCATTCATTTAGACATGGTAACATGATGTTGCCAATTGCACACTGCACTGTCTTCAACCATTCCTGCACTTTCTGTAGGAAAGTGGATGACTCATCTCTAAATGCTGCTTTACATGGGACTGAGCTAAATTCAGTACTGCTATTAAAGCAGTAAAACAGATTGTTCATCATCTCCACAAATTTGGCCGTTACATAAGCTCCTTTTCCAATAGTACCGAGATCCACTAACATCAGAAGTCCAGCAGCCACAGAATGACTCAGTACCTGTACCATACAGTAATTGAGTTTTTTACTAGATCATTTTGTTATCTTACCAGTATTAATCTCCAATCAGTAATCAATATTTATAGTTTTGAGCTAGGCATGATAATTATTGAGCTTCAAATCATCACTAATTCAAAGTTTCTTAGGTTTGCTTAACAGATTAACAGCGTCTCAGTAGAGCGTGACGCATTTTTGTGCAGGACGACAGAATCATTCAACTGTTAAAAATAGGCCAACCCTGCGTCAGTGTCTTATGACCACAGCAGCAGCATCTTTGATTTCTTCAAATCTCAAAACGGAGTTTCTTCAAGCTTATTACCGTTTGTACGTCCTGGATTATAGCCGTTTGTGTCACAGGTTACTTTCCACATATTTTCATCTTATTTGTGCCTATTGCATCCACAGTTGCTTCAATTTGCAATTTGTAAATAATCGCCGTTTTCACAGCCTACAAATATCCTAGTGCAATGGTCAACCCAGCTAACACATAACGTTTTTATAACATGTTAGGAAAAGGTTATGGCATAACGTTTTTCAAATAACGTTTTTTTAACATTACTTTGATGTTGTATGTTCATGTTTATTCATAACATTAATTAATAACAGTGTTATAACATTTTCTGAAAACATTTTGCAAACATTACAATATTGATGTTTTAAGAAGCTTTCACAATGATGTTATTTCAATGTATTATACAGCAGTCACAGGTGTTATGTTTTAATGATGCTATTTGTTAACATTATGGCAACATTTTTTGATAACATTCTTATAACATAAATCTGTAATGTCAGTCAAAAACGTATTCCCAATGTAATGGGATGATGTTTTTATAATGTTTTTAAAATATGTTAAAGAAAAACATGATAATGCTGTAAAATAAACATCAAATATAAACATTTTTAAAATCAGTTATTATAATGTTAAGGGTTGATGCAATTGTAACATAACTCTAACATGTTTTCTAAACATCAAGGTTATACGTAAATTTGTGACGTATTCATGATGTTTATAAATAACATAATTTCAATGTAAATCTGTAATGTCAGACACAAATGTTTTACTAATGTTATATGATGATGTTTTTATAACGTTTTTTAGAACATATTAAAGAAAAACATGATTATGCTGTTACAAAGCCATCAAATATAGGCATTTTAAAAATAGGTTATTATAATGTTAAGGGTTGATGCAATTGTAACATAACCCTAAAATGTTTTCTCAGTATCAAGGTTATACGTAAAGTTATGACGTTTTCATGAAGTTTATAAATAACATAATTTCAATGTAAATCTGTAATGTCAGACACAAATGTTTTAATAATGTTATGGGATGATGTAATTATAACGTTTTTATAAAATTTTAATAATAAACATCATAATCATTTAAATAAGGCATCAAATGGCATTTTCAAAATCTGCTGTAATTATGTTCAAGATTGATGCAATAGTAAAATCTAGGAATATCTCTAAATATTCCTAGGTAAAATAACCCACATATTAAACACTGACCAGAGTCAGGACTTGGCACACAGTTTGCAACAATGAGGGAAAGTTGTAAATTCTGCCATTTCTGTAACCCCCCCCCCCCCCCTCTCTTCACAATTAACTTCAGCCATCATTGACAGGTGCACTTTGACTTGGGATGGCAGGCCAGCATGTCACAGACAGTAGGTAAGTTAAAAGTTTTGCACAATCTTATAAAACTTATCTTTGTGACTTTACAATTATCTATCTATAAATCAATCAATCAATCAATCTATCTATCTATCTATCTATCTAGCTATCTAGCTACCTATCTATCTATCTACCTCTCTGTATATTTGTCTATCCATCTATATATTGGCCATGTTTAAATATGCTAACTCAATATACAATGATATACAGACAATTATCCTTAACTGATCTTGTGTTTTTATTTTTAAATTAGTTTGGCTTTAATTTGTATAGGTCAAGATATTAAGACAAATTTTGTAACTACAATGATATGAGCAAGTATTAATTAATAATATATGATTTATTTTGCTGGTACAAATTACACAGACTATATATTGTCCACTATATGATATTAGTTAGTCCTCCTGAAAACTGTGCAAATATACATTGTAAAATATAGATAGCTATGGGTGATTTCTAGACTCTATAGAGCTCAGATTCAAGACATTATAGACTGAGGAGGCATCATATTACAGCATCTAGTGAGTGAACTTGCAGTACCCCTTCCCTAATTAGGCCCAAATCACTGAAGCAGAACCATTTGCATACATTATAGCATGCATGCATAATTACTATCTACAGGTGAGCTACAAAAACTTAAATGACCATGATAAGTTTTAAATCATATAAGTAGTTTTAGTGAAATTGTGTAGCACAAAAATAACATAATATTGCAAGTTGTTTTCTTATCACTCTTGCTTATAAAGTTTTATATATTTGAAAGTTATTTTGTTATCAAGCTTGAAGTTTTATTAATATCTAAAATTTGATATAAGTGTAGAAATGCCATATCTCAGCTAACTCTAAAATACACTATACATGGAGAAAATTCAGTATCATTGTTATGAGATTGATCATAGCCAAACATATCTTTACTGATTTAATCAAAGTTTAGATCCAATGTCACGCAATTACCTTGTGATAATGTTTGTTGGCATTTATGATTATGTCCAATGATCATGATGATGGAATTTGTTTCATTTGTTTTACATTCCTTAAACGATATAATTCAAATAGTATTTCACTTGGTGATTAAATGTTATTCTTATTGAAATATTGTAATCGTTAGCATTCAGTTTGGAAAACTGCATATATATGTAAATTAAGGTCAATTAAATGTAAATTTTTGCATTTTTACAGGGTTGCTCTTCAAGACCAATTGCCATACTATCAAGATGACCACATCTTACTCCTGGTATGAACACTACCCACCTTGAAGGCTTTTCTCTGGCAAGGTAAATATTCACGATTTGTCAGTTATTATCATACAAACTGAAGATCAGCAATGCACACATTACAGTGCCTTGTTTCATACAAAAAACATTATGTGCATTCAAAAGCTTTGCAAGATAGATTAAGTTCATGTATTTTGTTATTCCAGGAATGTGAAAGAGAAGACCTACTGCTTGATCATTGGACTAACTTACTGAAGAGGCAAATGAGAGCTGCAATGTTATTAACATTTGTAGAATATCAAATAGACTGGAATGATTGCCTGGCCATGGGTTATGTGAAAGCACACACAAACTGTTATGATGAAACAATTAACTCATGCACTGTATGTCGAACTGGTATTGTCGCCAAAATACTAGGCTGCTATGCCTTTCATAATACAAATCAAGGACTATTTTCAGATTGAAAGGTTTTTGTGTGCAAGTTTATTTGGTGTGAAATTTATCAATGTAAATTACATTTGTTTTATTATAACTGTTACTATTCTTGTACTGAATACAGTATTATTCTTCAGTGATTTCCAAAATAAACTGTTGCTTTTTGAATGCAAAACAAGTTTTCTCTTATTCATCCCAGGTAATGTCAAAGCAAAAACGTTATGAAAACTTTGTCAGATAACATCAAATTGATGTCACCCTAAAACATTGTAAAAACGTCGAGAAAAGGTTATAACTTCAAGTTGCCAGATAATGTTAAAATTATGATATCCCATAACGTTATAAAAATGTTATAAAAGAGTCGTTTTTTTAAATGTGGCAGATAATGTAAAATTTATGTTATCACATAACGTTATGATAACGTTATAAAGGGGTCATCTTATTCATGTTGCCATATAAAGTTAAATTGATATTAATGCAAAACATTATTAAACAATGTATTTCTGATGTAAAAGCCACAGTTTGAAAAAATGTTTTGAAATAACATTATTTTAACTTTATTTTAACATACTTCTAACATGATACATAGAACGTTAAAATAACATTTCCGCAACCGTCCAATTTTGCGTAATTTTGATGTTATGAAATAACGTTATTCTGACCTTTTTCATGATGTTATTTTAACGTAATTATAACGTTTTCGTGTTAGCTGGGAACCTATCAAAAGAAGCGTAATTTTCTCAGCCACATTTTTTGTACATCTGTTTTACACTATTCTTATTCGTTCTTAAGATACAGTTGAAAATGTAAACGCAAGTCAAATCGTAACTTTTGTTACACATGAACTGAAAGTCATAGGCAGAAATAATGTAAAATACAGCAAACAGATTGGCAATGAGTTGAACTAATATTTCCAAAAACAACAAAATACCTATGATTTTCACTTCATGTTCTGTCTCATTTCTCTATTATGAATTATGCAATATAACTACTCATTTACTGATTATACTGATTCACTTATACTCTAATTCAATACAATTGCCACATTTATATTACTATTACAAAACTTTCCCACTTTATTGCTGCCTCTATTTTCATTCTCAACCCACATTTCTGTTGCTCAATCGCAACCTCTGTGCATTATTATTCTCGTTGCTTCTTTGGCAATCATTATCCATTGCTGCATTGCAAATTCCTCCATACATTGGTGCATCGCAATCTTCTTTCATAGCTGCATCGCAAAAAAGTTTAGACTGGGAATCTGCCCAACCTAAAATCTGAGGTTGGATACTCCAACAAACCACGACCACCTTCCCGCTACTCTGTACCCACATTTTAGCAACATAGCATGAATTAGCATATAGTTCCAGAGATTTTGATTGCGAGTTGCAACTTGCTGAGATGTAAATTTCGGATGGTGGTGGTGGTGGTGGATTAGGGTTTTACGTCCTGTATTTCTGCATCTAATGGGCTAAGTAGGACAGGTAGGGACCATGGCAATGGGACGAAGGATGAAACAGCCATCTAACTTAGGCACGACCGGGAATTGAACCCGGGACCCAGCGGTTGGAAGCCCAGAGCGCTACCACTGAGCTAGGCCCCCACCCCAAATTTCGGATGGGATATAACAGGTCTACTAAACCATGTGATTGGATCCAAACTTGTCAATAGAACAGCAGAGACGAAACTGAGTTCGCCACATCGACTGCATCACAGGAGGTAATACTCCCCTCCCAGACTTATTAGGCCATGCTTAGGCTGACAGACACCACTTGTAATGCCACGAAATAGGCGTTCCGGTTCACGTAGGGGTTGTGCTCGTGGCACAAGGTCCCTGCCTTGCAAGCGGAAGATATCGCTAGAACACAAATATGCAGGTAGGATTCATACTTTCATAGTTTAGCTTATGCATGACAGGGTAACAGATCGATTCGGCACTGCCCGATTTGTCTGGACGGTTCGTCACTGGAATGTGGTCGTTCGTCGCCCGATATTATTGGTCGTTTTGTCAATGGTACTAGTGCTAGTGGGTGGGTTGGTGGGTGATTAGGGCTTTACGTCCTGTATTTCTGCACCAATTGGGCTAATTAGGACAGGGGTGGGTGGGTGATTAGGGCTTTACGTCCTGTATTTCTGCACCAATTGGGCTAATTAGGACTGGCAGAGACCATGGCAAATACTAGTGCTAGTAGTAGGAATGTCCGTTAAAATGGCTACAGCCCAAAACAGCTACAACCAGAATTGCTAAAGGAATAGATGACCAAAATGGCAACATCAAAACGGCTACAAGTCATGCCAAAAACTGCTACAATTTTAGATTTGACACCTGAGTAAAGCTTGACACTTCATAACTCACCCTGAGTAGTTCGACTTGACATTTGGACTGATTTTCTACCCCCTCTTATTATTTCATTGTATTGGTACACGGTAGCCATTATGGTTAAGTATCGAAAAAGCATGCTGACGTTTTGGTTAAGGCTTAATGAACCTTGTTTTTGTTTTGGTAATGACCTAAAAAATGGTGTAGACGTTTTGTTTATGGTCATGTAGCTGTTTTCGCTGTTGACGTTATGGTTGCAGACGTTTTCACGTGTTTGTTTGTTTGTGATTAGGGCTTTACGTCCTGTATTTTTGCACCAATTGGGCTAATTAGGACAAGCAGGGACCATGGCAATGAGACGATGGATGAAACAGCCATCCAACTTAGGCTCGACCGGGAATCGAACCCGGGACCCAGCAGTTGGAAGCCCAGAGCGCTACCTCTGAGCTAGGCCCCCGCCACGTTTTCACGTGTAGCCGTTTCGTCTACCACTACTGTTGCTAATATGATAGTGTGTGTGTGTGTGATTAGGGTGTGTGTGTGTGATTAGGGCGGGTGGGTGGGTGATTAGGGCTTTACGTCCTGTATTTCTGCACCAGTTGGCCTTATTAGGACAGGCAGATACCATGGCAATGATACGAAGGAGGAAACAGCCATCCAACTTAGGCTCGACCGGGAATGGAACCTGAGACCCAGCGGTTGAAAGCCCATAGCGCTACCTCTGAGCTAGGCCCCCGCCTTTGCTAATATGATAGACAGGATATTGACACCTCCCAGATGTAGGTATAGGAAAAATTGTCTATTCACACAGCCCGACTGTGTGACACCTCTTGGATGTGGGTATAGGAATTTTGTCTATCAGCGCAGCCTGTGTGATTAAGAAATATTTTTCTATCCGCACAGCCTGGCTGTGTGATTAACAGACTTTAGTCTAATAGCACAGCCAAACTGTGTCATTAAGTGTGTGTGTGTGTGTGTGTGTGTGTGTGTGTGAGTTATTGTTTAACGCCTCATCAGCACCTGAGTGGGCTATGTAGAGGCTCTCTAGGGTAAGAGTGATTATCCATATTTGGTAGTATAAACCAGAAGCATGCAAAAAATCAATAATTGTCTGCGTTGGATAGCTGGAGCAGCTTGTGCAATGCGCACTGTCCTGTTTTAGCCACTGGGGATAGAGGACTTCACCCCAAGTGTTTCCACCCTCGCCGCGTGGAGGCCCAGGACCTTAGAGGGCGACTAAAAGGTGTAAATGTGTAAGTCTTGAATGTCCTATGAGGCATCTGTGATATATTCCTTGATCTTTGCGAGTATTGAACCTACTAGGTATTTTATTTTGAATGCAAGGTAAGACTGAATGCAACTTGTTGTTATTACATTCATTCCATTGTCTTTGCCAGCAAGACATGATAAAAGATTTTATAGTCATTTTAAAATCAGTGTAAGGAATGGTAAAATCAGTTATCTCTTTTGTAAGAGCCCTTTTTGCTGCCAGGTCTGCTTTTTCATTCCCTTCAATGCCAGCGTGTCCAGGAATCTAGCAGAATACTATGTCTTTGTATTCGTGAAGATAAAAATACTTAATAAGAACATCCAAGATCCCAGGGTTATCAAGTTGTTTATTTTGGATTGCTTGAAGAGCAGATTTGGAATCAAAACAGATAACATAACGATCTGATTCTGAGTCCTCGATGTTCTTTAAGGCAAGGTAAATAGCTGTTAATTCTGCAGTGTATATTGAGCAGTGGTCTGGAAGACGACATTCAGCTATAACGGTTTTATAAGAAGTGACTGCACAGCCTACTCGTCTTTCCATTTTTGAGCCATCTATGTATAGAAATTTGTACGAGTCATATTTAAACCTTATACTATAAAATAGGTTTTGATAGTCTACCGGATTAGTTTCGCTTTTCTTAAGCTCCGCCAAATCTAGTATAACTTTCGGGACTGGGAGAATCCATGGCGGAATGGGTAGTGCTTCCGTCTCGGCAATGATTGTAGTATCAATTTTTGCAGCCTCAAGATAGAATTTCATGCGTAATCCCAGTGGTCGAATGGCGTTTGAACGAGATTCATAATGATGCATGTACTTTGGATGAAATATTACATCATATGTTGCATTTGTTGGAGTTGAAGCTACTTTTAGTATGTATTGCATGGATAACTTGATACGACGTAGGGAAAGTGGAGGTTCCCCTGCCAGTACATATAAGCTCTCTACAGGAGATGTACGAAAAGCTCTTAAGCTTAGTCGCAACCCTTGATGAAGTACAGAATTCAGGCATTTTAGATAAGATGGTCTGGCGGAGCCATATACCACAGAACCATAATCAAGTCGAGAACGAGTAATTGCTCGATAGAGACGAAGGAGGATCGTTGTGTCCCCACCCCAATTATATTTGCTCACTACTTTAAGGAGGTTCATTGATTTCAAGCACTTTGCTTTCAGTGCTTTGATATGCGGAATGAAAGACAATTTGGAGTCAAGGAGTACACCCAAAAATTTTTTTTTCATTCACCACTTTTATTTGACAGTTGTCAATTATAAGTGATGGATCTGGATGGTTTGATCGTAAATAATAGAAAGGCATACAAACTGTCTTCTGTTTAGAGAACTTGAAGCCATTTTCAAGTGACCATTTGTGAATCCTATTCAAATTTAATTGCAGTTGTCGTTCTATGGTTGGCATATATCTGGAATGGTATGCAATGAGGAAATCGTCAACATATAGGGACGACATGAGATTTTCTGAGATGGAATTTACTATACTGTTGATTTTGACGTTAAAGAGGGTAGGCGAGAGAATACTACCCTGAGGGACTCCATTCTCCTGAGAGTAATGGCTTGACATCGTTAATCCCACTCGGACCTTAAAGAAGCGATCCTGTAGGAAGGATCCGATGAAAACTGGGAGGCGACCTCGAAGCCCTAAGTCGTGGAGATCTTTCATTATTCCATATTTCCATGTAGTGTCATAAGCTTTTTCTAGGTCAAAGAATATGGCTACTACGTGTTCTCTGTTAATGAAAGCATCTCTAACATAAGTTTCCAGTCTGACTAAATGATCTAATGTGCTCCTGTGATGGCGAAATCCAGATTGGAACTCTGTAATAAGCTGGTTCGACTCCAGGAACCAAACTAGTCTATCAGTAACAATTCGTTCCATTGTCTTACATAGACAACTGGTTAAGGCTATTGGTCGATAATTCAGAGGATCACTATGATCCTTCCCCGGCTTGGGAATTGGGATGACCGTGGCTTGTTTCCAGAGGGCTGGAAGACATCCCTTCTCCCAAATTTGATTAAAGATATACAGTAATGTTTTTAAAGAGGATTGAGGTAGGTGTTTTAAGATTTGATAATGTATATTATCAGGACCTGTTGCAGAGTCAGTCGCTTTTAAGATGGCCTTCTGAAGTTCTTCTAAGGTGATGTAGGAGTTATAATCTTCGCTGTTATCAGACTGTATATTTAGGGTTAATCTCTCAGCTTGAGCCTTATAACATTGGAATTCTCTCGTATAGTTCTCTGACGAGGAGTTGTACGCAAACTGTTCTCCTAACCCGTTTGATATTTGTTCTGGTGAGGAGAGATGTTCTCCATTCACTTCTAGAATGCTTACATGTGAAGCTAGGTTCTTTCCTTCAATCTTCTTAATCATTTTCCAGACTTTATTGCTAGGAGTTCTTTCAGTGAGTCTGGAGACATAGTCTCTCCAGCAACTACGTTTTTTTTGCCTGTCAATTCTACGCGCTTTGGCTTTCAGGCACTTAAAATTATTCAGATTGTTGATGGTCGGCTGTGATTTAAAGATTCTGAGGGCTCTCTTACGGTTTTTAATAGCTTCTCTTACTTCGTCGTCAAACCAGGGTCTTGCACTTCGTTTAGAATTATTTTTTGTCATCGGTATTGTTTTATTGGCTATATTAGTAATATCATCAGTAAAATCTTTAACGAGACTATTACAATTCCTATAATGAGACACAGTAATTGTTTCTAAGCAGTGCTTTTCGAAGGAGGTCCAATCCGCTTTATGCAACTTCCATCGGAGTTGACCCACTTCTCTCGTACCTTCTACTTTTTGTAGGACAATGGGAAAGTGATCACTGCCGTGGGTGTCCTCTAATACTCTCCATTCAAATTCCAGAAATAACGCTGGATCACATATACTAAGGTCAATTGATGAAAATGTTCCATGACCTGGGTGAAGATATGTGGATGAACCATCATTGAACAAACAAAGGGTGTGGTCATTGAGAAAGTCTTCAATGGTTTTTCCTTTGTTGTTGTGGGAAGTGCTTCCCCATAATTGGTTATGGCTGTTAAAATCTCCTAGGATAAGACGCGGTTCAGTAAGTTGATTGTAAAGGTTATGCAAATCACTGGCTATAAGGTGAAAGGGGGGAGGGATATATAAGGAACATATAGTGAATAATTTATTCAGGTTCAGACGAACTGCTGCAGCCTGAAGGTTTGTGTTAAGTGGAATATGAGAATGAATGATTCCATTTTTAACTAAAATTGATGAGCCACCAGTGGCTCTATCGTGGGCAATATTGCCATATGTATTATTCATATGGTAGTTTCTCAGTTTAAAACTATTTGTAGGTTTCAGAAATGTTTCCTGCAGGCAGAAAACACTAGGGTTTAAGTCTCGGACCATGCAACCTATTTCATCGAAGTTGGCTCTGAAACCTCGACAGTTCCACTGAATGATACTGTCCATGAATTAGTTAAAAGAGTTTAATATTATCATAGTAAAATCTATAGTGCATGGTATGAATTTGTATGAATATTTACTTTTCTTCAAAGTCGCTGCCTCTTTTGGTGTTAAGATCTTTTTGGGGGCCCCACCATGCTTAGATGGTGGTCTTATGATGCCCAGTGCACTAGATTTTTCTAGTGTTTTTCTGATGAGGGGGCGTAGCTCCATTAGTTGCTGCTTCACAGCTTAGTGTACCCTCACAGGGTGCACCTTCCGGCGATGAGTCGGAAGAGATACACCAGCCGATGGAAGAGGAGGCAGGGACTACCACCATCCCTAGGCCTCAACGGGAGGGGGCAATTGATAAAAGATCAATTGTTCCCAAAAGGCCCCCAGAGGTCCTTTACCGACATCTGTAGCATGCTGCTTTATTCTTGCCAGGAGATCGTCTGACTGTGAAGTCTTCGATTCTGGTTTATCTTTCTGCAAGCTTTGCACTGCCTTGGAATAATTATAATTAGGATCTAGGTCAATCCTTCGCCTGGGCGATGATCTGGGCGAAGGAGATCTAGGTCCAGCCATCTGAGACAGGACTGAGGCACAGCTTGCCCCAGCAGCCTGTTCAGCTATACGGCGCGCTTGGGGATGTGTGTGTGTGTGAGTTATTGTTTAACGCCTCATCAGCACCTGAGTGGGCTATGTAGAGGCTATCTAGGTTAAGATTGATTATCTATATTTGGTAGTAGAAACCAGAAGAATATAAAAAATCAATAATTGTCTGGGTTGGATATCTAGTAAAGAGATGTTGTAAGGTAGTAGCTTGAAACAGAGGTCTTCTATTGCGTTGTAAGTGGGTGCAATCTAATAAAATATGTTTGATTGTTAGGGGGCACCGACAATTCTGGCATACCGGTGCTGGTTCATTGACTAAAAGGTGCAAATGTGTAAGTCTTGAATGTCCTATGAGGCATCTGGGCGTGCTTGGGGAAAGGAGATATCCTTGGTGGTCTTTAACTTCAGGATCTCTTTCTCTAGCTGCCATTTAGGACAGCCACGGTGATAGGCTGGCCCATCACCTCCACAATTAACACAATACGATGTATTCGTACATGGTGAGTCACGGGAATGGGTGTGTTCCCGTGACCCACAATTGGCGCAGGTTGGTTTGGCACGGCAGGAGCCGCTAAATTGGTCAAATCGTTGGCAATTATAACATCGTTTTGGGTTCGGGATGTAGGGACGTACCCTACACCACTCGAACCCACTGCTGACCTTGTCAGGCAAAACTGTGCCATTAAAGGTCAGTGTGAGAAGCTGTCGTGAATATCTGGGGGGCTGGCGATGAATGTGGATGACATTGTATTCATCCAGCCAGTCCCTCAGTTCCTCATCAGAGCACAGACTGCTCTCGTGCGATGTTATAATGCCTTTGCAGGAGTTAAAGAACCGATGGGGCTCCACCCTAACAGGGGCACCCGCAAAGACCCTCAACTCAAGCAGCTTCAAAGATTGGTCTTTGTGCGCTACCTGCACCAGCAAGGAAGAATTCCTCAATCTCCTAGTATTTTCTATAAAGCCAATGTTTTCTTTCAATGTCCTGCAGATTGTGATGGCTGAAAGATGGGAAAACTCATCATAACACCCAGTAACAACAAGAAACTTGGGCCATATCTGATATAGAGAGTCATTTTGAGAGCTTTGATTTGCGTCATCTGATGATGGGCGCAAATGTTTACCAAGTCTGGAACCAGTAGCCAATTTTTCGACCTCAGCCTGGTTTACCGCTGAGGAACGCGCACCTTGTTCACCCGGGGGACGTGCGAGCTGGTCTGAAATTGTCGATTCGGACATATTCATTTTTGTTTCCCCTGTATGGTAGGGGAAACACCCTCCTGTAAAGCTGGAGCAGCTTGTGCAATGCGCACTGTCCTGTTTTAGCCACTGGGGATAGAGGACTTCACCCCAAGTGTTTCCACCCTCGCCGCGTGGAGGCCCAGGACCTTCGAGGGCAACTTCTTACCAGTAACTGAGACGTAGACTAACTGAGGTGGTTATGCGATGATAGGTAGGTAGGTAGTGTTATTGTTTAACGCCTCATCAGCACCTGAGTGGGCTATGTAGAGGCTCTCTAGGGTAAGATTGATCATCCATAGTTGGTAGTAGAAATCAGAAGCATGCAAAAAAATCAATACGTGTCTGCGTTGGATAGCTGGAGCAGCTTGTGCAATGCGCACTGTCCTTTTTTAGCCACTGGGGATAGAGGACTTCACCCCAAGTGTTCCCACCCTCGCCACGTGGAGGCCCAGGACCTTCGAGGGCGGTTATGCGATGAGGATTCTTTAATATATATACCTAGTAACATACAGCCCCTATGCATCTTTTTGTTATGACTTACAGAGAGATAGCTTTAATAAATATATATAGTGACACAGACCCCTATGCATCCAGGTTATGACTTAATGAGTATGATGACATCAAAAGAGACATAATGCCATATTTATTAAACAGAACTTTATTACCAAGTAAACATAGCCAATGACAGCTTATGATGATTTATTCCAGATTTTATACGCGCTATGAGGAGGAAGTGATAGATCAGCTGTCAGGAAGTATCTCTGAAGATTACATTCCAGTCCGGAAGGGTTGTGAACTTCCCTTTGAGGACGACAACACCCCAGAGTAAGGATAACTTCACCTCTAAAGAGTCTGATGACCCCTCAGCGACCACAACAGACAAGGTCACACCCACCGAGGGGCGACACATCACCGACACCGACCCATCCACCAGTGACCCTACTAAGACGGCAGCTATCACCGACGATGAGCCACCCACCAGTGGCCCTCCTAAGACGACAACTATCAGGATGTCAAGAGGTAACTCCCCTCTGAAACTGATCATCCCTGCAGCAATAGGATCAACAGTGGTTGTACTAGTGGCTGTTATCCTCTGTATCAGGGGTAAGTGATGAACTAATTATGCTGAAATTTATGATAGTGTTTTTATATATCAGTTTGTTGGTGGGGTGGGGTGGGTGATTAGGGCTTTACGTCCTGTATTTCTGCACCAGTTGGGCTAATTAGGACAGGCAGAGACCATGGCAATGAGACGAAGGATGAAACAGCCATCCAACTTAGGCTCGACCGGGAATCGAACCCGGGACCCAGCGGTTGGAAGCCCAGAGCGCTACCTCTGAGCTAGGCCCCCGCCCCATCAGTTTGTTGGTAGAAACATCCTAAGTAATTATGACGAAATTGACGACTGTGTATATACCTTCTGCTGTGATAATAAGGAGAGTGCATCGTGTGGAGCGCATTAAGAGAGACATGAGGCAAAGAGAGGCTCATGAGCTGGAGAGACTGCAGCATAGACTAGATGTACTAAACAACCCGGCAGTCATCCCCCACGACGAGTCTGATGAAGAGGGTAAATAAAAGTAAAGATATATAATCACATTACAGCGTAATAGAGACTGATATATGATATATATATATATTTTTTTTTTGTTATAGTTTTGTTCAACCTTCGTGGCGATAACTGGGACACTTCAAGCCAGGATAGTGAAAACAGTGGTATGTAAATATCACTATTTATTGTAAATGACACTATTTATTGTAAATGACACTATTTATTGTAAATGACACTATTTATTTTAAATGACACTATTTATTTGTAAATGTTGCTGAGGCTAATTATAGCCTGCCACATAGAGATATCCATGTATTATCTACATGGTGATCATTTTCAGAGCATTCTATTCCAGAGGTTAGGAAGAGGAGGCAAAGACGAAAGGCTTTCCTGGATGCAAATGAGGCCATGAAAAAATGCTATTAGGTAGTTATAATTTTTTTCTTTTTAAATATGAAAAATTTACAAGCTATACTGACATAACTTTTTCATAGACTATCTAGGGATGCAAAAGCCGGTAAAGTTTCCGGAAATATTGGAAATTTTCCAGGGAAAGTTTCCGGGAATTTATATGCGTGGGAATATTGGGAATTTTGGGAATTTTGAAATAAAATACTGAAATCTTTTTGTTTTCTAGATATATTTGAAATTTGTTCAGTGAATATTGATCATTTGTGTGTCTGTCATTATCATTTGATAGAAAAATATGTGGTCTTTAGGTATTCCTGGATATCAAGGTTGTATTTTCAGTTAATTCACATTTAAATGAATATTCTAAATTTCTAATTGATGTCATAATCTATTTTCTGCATGAGAAAACCGAGAAATATATATGCAATTCTGGGGAATGCATTTGTGATTGGTTGTCTTTTATTGCCATTTAAAGTTAGTTTGATATAATACTCTTAATAAATGTTATTAAAATTGCACAACATTTAAGTGTCTTCAAGTATAATAAACACAAAGCGGCGCCACCGTCGTCCTTTACCCAAGCGAGCATATGCAAATGAGCTGTAGACGCCTCCTGTGCTCCTTGATGTGGATCCAAGGCAACAGGTGGCAGTTGTCAAAGCTGTCAAGAGTGCCATCTGGTGTATTGTTCCTTTACCACATCCTGACATTCTGCTTTGCAGACAACACAGCAAAAGCGAAGGTAAATTTGTGTTTTATCAGAGATATATGTGCATTACAAATTGCAATCATAGTCACATGAAACAAAGAGGTCTACTGCAGTTTAACAATCTAACAGACCTTTTCATAAGTAAAAAGAATCTGTAATTCTGAGAATAAATAATTTTAACACTAGTTGGATGATAATAAGTACAGTGCAATGTCAGAAGCTATTAAGAAAAAGATTAATGACAATACGTTACTATTTGACCTTCCATTTCCAGCTGATTTCCAATATTTATTATCATTCATGAGTCATGACTGTTTTCTGTTCTGTTTTTTTCAGAATCAGAGCTATGCCACTCGAGAGTTCCTTCAATTTTTTTTAAACATTTCACACTGACAAAAAAAGGTGGGAAAGATGTTTATCTCTGCAGTTATTGTGGGCAGCAATACAAAAATAAATGCCACAAAACAAAAGGCTCACCTGGATCGATGCAAGAAAATTCCGCCCAATCTTATTGAAAGTCCTAAACACCCAAACCAAGAATTGCCACCACAAGTTGAGCTTCTCTCAGCTTGTCCTTCAACAAGTCAAGTCAGAAGTCCAGCCTCGACAAGTCAAGCCTCAGAAAATCAAGCCTCAACAAGTCAAGCCTCCACAAGTCAACCTGACATGCTAGAGTTAGGATGCGTCAAACGAAGAAAGTAGTCAGATTTTGTGGATAGAATTGATACAACTTCCAGTCAGAAGGTACTTAATTTGTTGTTTAGGCTTTCTAAATTATAGGTATATCTTATAACAATAGACTGATGACTTCATGACATACAAAACACAAAAAATCCTCCTCACACACATCCCTCAAGTTGCCAGTGAAGACCAGATGGGGTAGCGCTGTCATCATGTACCAGAGTTTGTTGGATGGTAAAGAGTCTCTTCAGGAAATTGCAATTATGGACACACTGGACCTTGAAGCTGACATACGCAAGACCCTGTTGGATAATGATGTCTTCTGGGTCAGAATTTCTAACACAATGAGTGTTATGAAACCCATCGCAGATGCCATCACACAAATTGAAGGTGATAATGCAAGACTAAGCGATGTCCCCAGGATCTTCAAAGTAATTCAAGAAAAGGTAAAAACCACACTGACAGCATTTCCCCTGCAGAAACGGGAAGAAATTCAGGTACAAACGTTCATCAAGAACAGACAGAATTTCTGCATAAAGCCAATTCACTCAGCTGAATATCTTCTTGACCCAAAGCGTGTGACTGATGGCCTTGGTCTTGACGATGATGTGTGTGTGTGAGTTATTGTTTAATGCCTCATCAGCACCTGAGTGGGCTATGTAGAGGCTCTCTAGGTTAAGATTGATTAACTATATTTGGTAGTAGAAACCAGAAGCATATAAAAAATCTATAATTGTCTGGGTTGGATATCTGGTAAAGAGATGTTGTAAGGTATTAGCTTGAAACAAAGGTCTTCTAAAGCGTTGTAAGTGGCTGCAATCTAATAAAATAGGTTTGATTGTTAGGGGGCACCGACAACTCTAGCATACCGGTGCCGGTTCATTGACTAAAAGGTGTAAATGTGTAAGTCTTGAATGTCCTATGAGGCATCTGTTGACGATGATGAAATCAACAATGCTTACAGTATCATTTCATCCTTAGCTCATCATTTGAAACTTAATGAAGGCAAAGTGTTTGGGAGCTTGGCCAAGTTTCAAGCAAAAGACGGGTTATGGAAATTAGAAAGCATTTGGAATTCTGTGGAACACATATCTGCCTCAACTTGGTGGAAAGGCCTTTGTGGCAAGGAGGCAATATCGCCAATTGCAAATGTCATCCTCCAAATCCCACCTACATCAGCATCATCAGAACGCAACTGGTCTCAATTTGGTAAGGTGCATAGTAAAGACCGCAATCGACTCATCAATGAGAGAGTCTCAAAGCTCATCTCAGTGGAAGCAAATCTTCGGCTGTTTGAGCCGCCTGAAGACAGCACCACAGCCACAACTCTAGTTGCGCAGGCTGCAGACACTAGTGAGGATGATGATGACGATGTTGAAATGAATGAAATTGATGATGATAGTGATGATGTGTAATGGTTGTAAAAATGAATTGAGATGATTGAATATTTCTGGTCATTGTTTTTCTAGTCAAGGATTTTTCTAAATAATAATATTTATATTTTTCATGGAGTCAAGTTTGTTGTTGCACAAATTTTAAATGAGTTTGTCACCTGATAATAAACCATGCATATTGGCAACATGGTAAAGGACTAATACCTCAAATGTGAAAATTCTACTGTTTTGTTTAATACCTTGCTTAATGTATGTCTCTATGTTCAACGTGTTCCCGGAACAATCCTGGTTTGTCATTACAATTAGAAATTTTGCATCTCAAATGAGTTGTAAAGACCTTCATAATTCTCTGTATACATGTTAAACTTGGACACAATAAAATGTTGAGTGTAAACTCACAGATTTAACAAGCTCTTGTTATCAGATCTAGTTATATTTCCAGAAATTTCCCCAGTATTCTGATAAATTTCTGAGAATTCCCATAAATTCCCAATTTTCCCGAAAATTTCCACAACGAAAATTCCCGGGAATTTTGCATCCCTAAGACTATCACGTTTTTACAAAGTGGGTGGGTGGATTAGGGCTTTACGTCCTGTATTTCTGCACCAGTTGGGCTAATTAGGACAGGCAGAGACCATGGCAATGAGACGAAGGAGGAAACAGCCATCCAACTTAGGCTCGACCGGTGGTGGGTGGTTGATTAGGGCTTTACGTCCTGTATTTCTGCACCAGTTGGGCTAATTAGGACAGGCAGAGACCATGGCAATGAGACGAAGGATGAAACAGCCATCCAACTTAGGCTCGACCAGGAATCGATCCCGGGACCCAGCGGTTGGAAGCCCAGAGCCCTACCTCTGAGCTAGGGATGAAATTACTGACGAAGTTGAACAATTCGTGGCTTAACACATCAACAACCAGGATATGGGCAATTTGCAAAGAAAGGCTGCCAAGGCTTTCATAATTTTTTCGGAATATTTTGGAGAAGATTTAAATTTTTAAAAAGCACTTTTAAGGGCTACAAATCCTCCAAACCGTGCACACATCCTTTTTCAGACTTGACTATCTAAAAAAAACCTTTAAGAGGACCAGTTTTGTAAGGCCAGCCTGCAAGCTTTAACCATTAGGCTACAGGTGTTCAACTCTTCCAACACTCACATTTATCAAGATGTTGGTTTTTATGTGAGGTAAGACAATGAAATTTACAAGCTATACTGACATAACTTTTTCCTAGACCATCACATTTTTACAGGGAACCCACAGGCCTTAACCATCAGGCTACAGTGGTTCAATACTTTCAAAATCCCGTTTCTTAGTTCATGCTATCTTGATCCCGTGTCAAACCAAAAAAATGATAATCACAAGTTATGACAAAACTTTTTCAAGTACTATTGTGTGTGTGTGTGTGATTAGGGCTTTACGTCCTGCATTTCTGCACCAGTTGGGCTAATTAGGACAGGCAGAGACCATGGCAATGAGACGAAGGATTAAACAGCCATCCAACTTAGGCTTGACCGGGAATCGAACCCGGGACCCAGCGGTTGGAAGCCCAGAGCGCTACATCTGAGCTAGGCCCCCGCCCTATTTCAAGTACTATTAAAAGGACAGGAAACCCAGCAGGCAATATATGTTACAAAGATATTCACAAGCTGTATGGATGAAACTTTTTTCATGATTAACACTTTCACAGAAAACCAAACAATACATTCGACACCTGCTCAAAGGCGAATGCCACAGGTACTACAACATCCAAGTTATCAAGGTTTCACAGGTTGCCATGTATTAACAATTCCGAAAAATTCACAAGTTGTATTGATCACTTTTTCCGGGGTCGTCGCTTTTACAAGCAACAGCACTTTTGTTTACTAGCTTCTGTTCTCCAGGCATCTTTGGCTTCCAAATCACACAATTTATTAATATTTGTACGTTGCATTGACAAAACTTTTCCCGTTTTCACAGGAAAACCACAGGCCTTAGCCATCAGGAAGTAAGATATTCATAATGATATTCACAAGCCATAGTGACATAACTTTTTCCAATATCATCACATTTTTGCCTTAACCAATTTCATAATATTCACGAGCCATTTTTACAATATCCTTACTTTGAAAGTAATCCCGCAAGCTTTCTACTTCATTATACTACATATTAACGTAGAAAGTCATTCATGCAACAAATTTATGAGCAGTATACCGGCATAAGCGCTTACTGTTTTCAATAGCAAGGAGTTCAAATATGGTAAATGCTACTACAGCATTATTTCATGTCACCATTTTCCTTGATATTTGTATAATTCGACAGAGGTGAATAGCCATCACCATTCTAATAACCCTCACCCTCGGCTCTGAGGACTGGTGATTGCACTCTCCAAAAGTTTTACAGTGAAATGGAAAATTAGGAGTAATCAATAGGAAACACACATGGCTAGCCCAATAAAAGGCTTTTTTAAGATCGTAAGTTTAAAAAAAATCTAAATGATAAATATCATCGGTCTCATATGCACTTGCATGCAGTGTAACTACAAAAAATACTACTTGTATTTGAATGAGGAAATTTCAAAAACAAAATTCTGGTCAGTTATATCATGCAAACCTGACCACATTGGAATGTTCACAAAGACAGAGATTCACACTTAAACCAAAAGACTGGAGTTAAAACTTTCAGCCAAGCCATACGTTTTAGTTTGTTGTCAACTTTAGATAATTGAGTGCAGTAGTGCACATTGGTTCAGTTCTGGTACTTATGGCCGCAGCATGTCCAGTGGTTCTCATCACAGATGGTACTTCTCATGACATTATGTCAATGTACACAGCGATAATTTTCAATCATATTCTCACTTTAAATCAGATCAATAACGACTCGCCCCTAACTTGTGTATTGATGAATGTGTTATTTTCATGATTACTGATACTTAACCTATTGAGTACCTTGGAGTATGAGATTGAAATCGATTGCAATTGTGTGGTTACAATAATTAAGAGGAACATTTCCAGCAGTTCCCCACAAAATTTTTCCAATTGTTCCAATTAACATTGCTGAGGATGAGATTCATTTTGTTCTATTGGAATGATTAACTAATACACCAAATTTATGCAATGGAGTCAGAACAATTTAGTCACTATTTGACCATTTGACACATGCTGTGTCACGGTCTTTGTAACTTATCACAGCCAGCGACATTTGACATAATGAAGTCACAACTTCCAGTTAGGTCAAAGCACTGAAGCGGGACATCTTACCATGGACTCCTCATGAACATAAGATTTAACGGAATGTTACTAGAACTTAGATATCAGGAAAATTAAAATATATATGCCTCAGCATATAAGAACTTTACAGGTCACTGTAACTGAGTGTAAATGACAAGTTAATTATCAGACCC
Organism: Alitta virens; assembly: GCA_932294295.1. Classification (NCBI taxonomy): domain Eukaryota; kingdom Metazoa; phylum Annelida; class Polychaeta; order Phyllodocida; family Nereididae; genus Alitta; species Alitta virens. Next base: position 22,093,152 of record OW028578.1, on the reverse strand, counting down.
CCTTTCGAGCATGGAACCCAATATTGGAATGTGATTTTCCAAGGAGGCTGGAGCTGATGCTGAACCTGACTTAAGTTATACATTGTCCATACACAAAGCCCAAGGAATGACGTTGCTGGAGGTCACCAATGATTGTAAACTCGGGGAGTTCATGCTAACTAAATGTCTTTTTATCATCTTTATCATCTAAAAGCTACACCCAAACTTCCTGGATGCAAATTGTATCTGTCATTACTTATTTGACTTTCCATACCATAATATTTTGGAATGTTTTACCAATTAGTTATTGGAATGTTATAACACATTCGTCAAAATATTTAGCACTGACAGGACAAAAGCCCTATGACATGGCACTGACATGTTTCTTTGCATTTTCCCTCGACATTAGGACTTAAATGCCCAAAAGGTGGTATATTGTTAAAGCATGACAAATGCTATATCAATATACCACCTTAGAAATAATACTCTTCATCCATCAGATTCTGCCCCTCAATGTGCTGGTAAGACCTGTTGCCTGAAAAAGAGAAATATTCAGGAAAGGATCAATAACAAATATCCAATAAATGAGCACTTCATGAATCATATACAACTTCATAAAAGATATACATGCCAGTACTTTAAACAGAAACAACAGGCAAATGGGCTTAATTCAGTTACTAAAAATGTAGGCCTAATGATGTATGCTTTCGTTCTGCATTCCATTTAATGATGATGTCATATGAATAAATATACTTCATTCGTTTAAAATTATCATAATAGAGTCTGGTTAACAACAATGCACCCAAACACGAAAGTGTAACCCTTTTGTGATGGTTGAAATTGTCAAGAAAAAATTTAAAAATAGCTGTAAGCTCATTAACTAAACCAGTTAGTATATAATTGAGACAGTAATTTTGATTTCATAATGTAGAGAAAGACCTTGGGGCTGCACCTGCACTGCTGCAGACATTTTACATGCGCGAGTTTCAAGACTGCTACTTTTCAAGCTTGCTATAAATAGAACCGAGCCTAGACAACTGCAGCACTGCCCAATAATTATCAAATAGTAAATTTAAGCACTTCTTTTAATATATTTGTCATCAACAGAGAAAGAGACGGAGTGCAAAATATAGATATTACTCTATATTTACTATAATTTAGAACACGCAAATTTATAGATGCAAATTACGATGTTGCTACAGGTATAGCCGTTTCTAAACGACCGTAATACTTCTTCAAACTCGATCTAATGATACACAATCGTTCCACGGATTCGGTGCTTACCTCTTGTTTCTAAGAAATGCCATTTTAGTGACAATTTCGACACAAATGCCACGAGTCATCCCCAACCACCGCCAGCCATTTGTATCACGTGACTTGCATATTTTTATGGGGCGCCCTCTATTGATTATTTAAGTTTCTTACACTAAAGCGACACATAGCAGTTTATCTTTTTATACTCAGTTTATACAAATAAACTTTTTGTTATGGGGTACTGGTTTCACTGAACATATTGTCTCTGTGTAAGGAATATCAATGACTGATGCATCAGAACTGAATTACCAGGAAGGACTGACCTAGCTATAGGTGTCAAGTAAATTGTTATAGCTGTCACTGCATGGCCAGGCAAGCTAAGAACAACAAAAGGATTATTAAAGTGTATGCTATATGATAGAAACATTGAATTATATAATTATTAATTGAGGGGGTGGGCAATAGTAGTTATTTTTACTAAAAAGTGCTAATTTTGTTATTTTCTTTCTTTATAAATCTGTGATTTCGGTTTCGGTTGCGTTATATAATTTTATAAGGTCTTTTGTGTAAAAATCAGATACTAAAAATTATCCAATTTATTTAGCCGGGCACCTTTCCACTTAGAAAAGTGCAATCAGTGTTGCTTAGAATAATTGTGTAATGAGTGATGAATATGACTGGAAGTCAAAATTTTGCAAATATACTTTTAAAAGCTTAATTATTGGGGTTTAGTGCAGTATAGCGGACCCAAATTTATGCCCATATTTGGCGCCAATTAAAAATTAAATGTTATCAAATATTTTACAAGTTTGAAGTTCCAGCACAATAAAAATAACAGTTGGTGTAGATGAGCGGGGGTTTCAAATCAAAAATAAACGCTGTCTTTGCCTTGATGAGGCTTGTTGAATATGGTCATAAATCTGGGTCCGCTATATACTGCATTTTTTCCAATTGATCAAGAGTGTCTTTAATTATATGTTATCATGAATAGTGTTAGAGGTCTAAAACAGAACAAGTTCCAACACCTTTTTTCGGGTTCAGCATCACATGAATATCTCAGTAGATTAAGTCATTTTGCATCAAACGATGACATGTATATCATAGGGTAGCCGCTACATTAGACATTGTCTACATGATCATATTAATTAATAGAATGATTGAAATTAGAATTTCCCAAAGTAAGAACAGAAAAAGGCAAAAAAATTACCAAATATCAGGGAGCATGCATATGGAATGAAATTATTTCACAACTGCCATCACGTTTTGAAGTGGGGAAAGTTTCATTAAAGGCATGTAGTAGAACAATAAACAATTATCTTATATATATAAATATATATATATATACATAAATTATCAACAATCGTAATTTTAAAATATTTCCAGATATCAATCCAACAACTTTGCTTTTAACTACCATTTTATATTCAACTCTGTCCATTATAATTTCAATATCGTTTTAATACACATGTAATTAATATCTCAATATCACAATGTATTCTTGTAAATTCTCTATCATTATTTTGTACCAGTACGATAAGCATATATATGCTTCACCCTCATCCCATTTCCTCCATTTCATATCACTCATCTCATCTCCCATTTCATTGGTGGCCCCTCATAAGCGCTAGCTCTGCTGGCTTGAGGGGTCTCCATCATAATTGCATCTTCTCATTTCATTTAAATATTCTAAAATGTACTATTTATAAATTATGAAAATAAATTGATCTAAATCTAAAAATCTAATCTTCTGGTAAATAAACCTGCAAACAAACAAATACCGTACAAATATATAGGGTGAAAAATAAAATGCATGATAGCTAAAAAATTATTGCAAAAGAACATACCTGCCAGCATCGGATAAATTATCAAACTGATATCTGCTAATCATAAATTTTATGAGACAATAAATTTTACCTTGTTTAACATGTCACTGCTTCTGACTGTTCGCTGAGGGTTTGCTGTCTTTGCAGTCATAACAAAGTGGATTAGGGCTTTATGACCTGTATTTCTTCATTTTATTTATTACTTGTTGTTCCAAGTAGGAAAACTCCTTGGGTTGGAAACCTTATATTTTCATTTACTGGAAGGGAAACCTACTGTGTTTATGTTACAGGAGAATTGTTACCATGCCCGTGTATATATACTATATAGGACTGTTAGCCTTAAGTTAGGTAGGTAGGTAAGCATTGGTAAGTTGCAGGTTCAAACCCAGCATGGGGCAATCATAAGTGAAGGCTGTGTTGGGAGATTTGTATTGTTGTAGTTCATGATAATCAGCTCATAATGTGCTCACAGAAGACTCACACTGTGACCTCAACTTCGTGAGTTCACTGTGAGGCCAGTGTGTGGTTACACTTTTAGCTCACAGTGATCCCACAGTATGACCTCTACGTGAGTTTCCTATGAGCTAACTGTGACCTCAAATTCTTCACTGGGCATCTCGTGCAAGTGGGATCAATCTTAGTCAGTGGTTGATTAACATATTTTGACTATAGTAAGAAGAATTAAGTCAATATGACTGATGACATTTAGTGCCCAAATATCATGCCACAGTGCTCTGGCAGTAGACAGAACTTCCCAGATACACATAGCTTGTCAGATCGGGTCTTCATGCATTGGCTGTTGGCACTGTTGTTTTTCTTCTTCTTTCTTTATAGTACAGTCCTCTTGCGAGTATCGTCGTACTGGTGCTGCAATATGTTGGGAGTCCATGTTATCACCTTGTGACAACGTGTTCTACAATACGAATGTTGTCAAGATGCTCTGGTATGACTGACAAGTTTTTTTAGGGTCAACACTTTAATATTGTGACAACATTAGTCAAATGTTGAGGGATGAATGTTGCTGTTTGCAGGGAAGGCCTTTTGACTGATGTACTTATATGTAGAGAAAATACTGAAATGTCTTCATACAATTTGGAAGAATGTGTGGGTGTAACAAGATAAACTTGGCCTGAAATTCTTACTTCCAATCTCGTAAAATTTAATTTGACAACTTAGGAACTTTTGACAATTACGTTTCTAAAGTTTACATAATAATCGTTCGTAAATATGTTTGTAGTCACATATCTTTGACTGGATAAGGCTTTCGGTGTGATCATTACAGTCTTCTTACACAGTGGGCAGTTAATATCATCATACAGTCACACCAACAAATATTCAGACACTTCTGACTTACACAAATACAACTATAATATTTTGTAAATTACATTTGGCGAATCTATTGATATGAATATTTGAATGATTATATAGTATCTATGTTACCTTGAGCTAAACCACTTCTGCAACAGTTTGAATTTGGAGTGAATTATCAATTTTCTTTTACAACTGTTTTTAATTAAACTTATTTTATTTATGTTTTTACTGTATATACCTTTATGCCACATAGTTGTGCGAATAAAATATATTTAATTATTGAAATTAAAGTTTTTCAATGATTCTCGTCTTGATCACAAGGCGGTCTTTAAATTAATGTAAATCTAATTTCAATGAGGATTTTTTAAGTCAGACATTCTATGGTTTTAATAGCGAAATGATCTTCATATCAAACCACAACGTCATTATTTTTTATGTCAATTTTATGTATGGAAGTTTCCATTCGTACGGTTGAAATATATCGGGTCATAATTGTGCGGTTCTAATCCGCATTATTCAGTATTTCTTGTAGAGAATGAAATAAGAACCTCCTTGACGATGCCTGTCTCTAGGAATTAAGAGCCATACATTTGGAGAATTCTGCCATTGCCAAAAGGGATGTTCCACAGACTCTCTCACAGAGGCGTCATTCCCATTGCTTCAATGTCATGTCATCAGAGTAAACACAACTTGTCATCTTGTCACAGATGAGAAGCTCAATTACTGTGATGATCATGAATCAGGGCGAAAAGCTCTTACATCTTGTGGCCACTGCTATAAGTGTATCCATCAATTCGCAAAAGTTGCAGAAAAAAAAACAATCATTTTAACTAAACACCAGACTCTATAACTTGAGATGTGCACTGTGAAAAAGGGCAAGCTGACATAGCTCAATATATTGAGCGAGATTGTTGCTCAAATTAAATTGAACTTTCATGATAACTTGGCTTAATTGTTCAAGTTATTTCACAATATCTCACACAAGAGAAGAATTATAAATTTTGACTAAAATACTTATGATTTGGTTATCAATAAATCAGTACATATGCGTTTCAAATACCCTATCACCAAATAATAGAAAATTTACAAATAATTGTCTGAAACTTTCTCTCATTCAAGCATGATGCATGGTAAAAATTGCAAAGCTGCCCCCAACCTTAATTAAACAATATGTAATAACTGAGCCTGAATTCCATTTGGTGTTAATAAATAATATACCATTAGTGCCTTTGATATTGGCGGTCTGGCATCTTACTGGGTCCATGTCAGCCGAGAGACCTATTCCTGCCCATGACTTTAATTCAAGTCTTCCTTGACCATCTTCCTCTAAAAACCTGACAGAATTGACATTTGAGTTGGTTACTCATTTTATGCCGATATGCGTGTGCAAAGAACAGCGCATTTGGTTGGCCAATGGGTTTGAGGTCTACCCCACAGTGTTACAAACTTCGCCACAAGGAGGCACTTTTTCACCAAACTTGTAGTCCTGGTCTATGAAAGAATGGTCAATCGAACCACATTGATTTTTGAAGTGAACAACACATATATATATATATACATTGAATCTTTAACACAATAGAGTCCTTGGTAAACAGTTTATGATTTCTCACTTGTTCATATTTTGTAAAATTTTCGTTTCTTCGTTTTTGCTGCTATTTTTCTTCTCTTTCTTTGCAGGCTAGTAAAGCAATATTTTGATATTTACCCTTTACAATACTATATAGGACACTGCTTCTCACTCCCACTCTCTAGAGTTGCTCACTCAATCAGCCAATGTAGAACTCTGACGACTCAGATTCTCGGCAGACAGGGGTTTGTATTTGCCATGAGATTACTGTCTACCCATTTTTGGCTAATCCTAAATACATTATGCATCTCGGTCCGTCATATGACAATAGTTGGTGTGAGATCTGATTCTGGCTGTTGTCGGAATTTCCACATAAAGAAGTAGGGAGGTAGTATGGCTCCCTGTGCGACATATTGGATTGAAATATCAGTTTCAATTATGGGACATAACCCAAATAACATGTCGCCCTCCCTCTATGATAGCTGATGGCAGAACTGTCAGTTCATTGTGTGACCAAGAATGGTTGAGAAAAAGCACTAAATTAGCCTAATTGAATGACATGACATTGGTTGTAAATCAAACGTTGCAGTGACCATCAATTATCTGGGTTTTTTTTCTTCTCGCATTTGATGTTCATGTAAAAAAAAATATTATTTGTAGTGCTACTTTATTCAAAGCCTATATGTCACTTGCATGGCTAGCTGGCAGGAAAGGCAAAATTAACAAACCCACAATTGAAAAAACCAAATAATACATCCGAAGACAACATACCCACCCAAATTTTCATTTACAACTACTATTGACGAGTGGGTTGCCTTGCGCTATGCCATATCTTGGTAATTTCCCGTCGGCAGGTCACTTTTTCCCCTTGCAAGTCTGCATCCTCATGTCAAGAGATATCACACTGACTTGTCAACGCCTGACACCAAATAGAGTCTCATCTGCAAGAGAGACGTAGAAAGAAAGTGGAGCAAACAAGAAGATACAGAAAAGAAATACTGGGTTGGAGTCCAACCCTATTGGATGATCTTGTGGCTAGGGCAAAGCTTCGTCAGTAACTATTTTTGTGTTTTTGCTCTAGTTTAATAGATAATAACTTAATTTAAGACTGAAGGAATTCCACAATGCTGCGCCAGAACTACACAGATAGTGCCAACTCTTTGCCAACATTCAGCCGATGTGGCATGTTGCAAAGAGTTGGCACTATCTGTGCAGTTCTGGCGCAGCATTGTGACATAAGATGCGAGTTGCTTGATCTTATAAACATTATCCAACAAAAGTTATCACCCTCATGTTGGAGGCTGCCAATATAGTTATAACTGATTTGTGGGTGCCCTAGTTTTCTCCTCTATTGCATATATACCTTGAGTAACCATGAATATTTTCATTATATTATTTTAATTTGCCAATAATTTTATTTTCATTTGTTTATAGAAGGAATGACTTGTAAGCTCACGTGGGCTGGGTGTGACTAAAATTGTTTTGTTATTGTTGTCATATGACGTGTACACACACGTCAACAAATAATACCGTACTATAAAGGCCGTATTTAACTTTAAACTGCAGCAACTAAATATAATTCATGTTGTAATAGTTTAATATCTTCTTAGTGATGCAATGCATACATTGAGCCAATGTAGTTTGTGATCGAAATCGGGTGAAACGGAAAGCAGAAAACTTGGAATTCAATCCGTGTCGGAATGGAAATTCGGCAAACAGCTGTATGATAGGAATACATAAATGTGAATACATGTACGTACATGCATTCATGTCTGAGAGCCAATGTTGTATGGTTTTTATATTGGAAAACACGTAGACATACAAGAGAAGAGTAGTAAGGTACAGTAGAACCTGGACATTGAGACTATATCTTGGTGACAAGTTGGTGAAATATTTACTGATCTTGATAATGGTTCTAATGGTGGAGCATTCATTTTGGTCTTAGAGGTAAATTACATACCATAAACTGGGGCATCTTTGGCTGCCCCGGGTAATTTTGGCAGCCTATGAAAAAATGGATTTTGTCGTTTCTCACTGGCAATTTATTTGGACATAGATTACATGTATAATCTATTAGCTTCCTAAAAATATAAAATCCTGATCATTATCATGCTCAAAGGACAGTTAATTCAGGGCATAGGGTTTTCAATGACTCAGCAGTTGCTGTATACTTTAGTCTAGGAAACCAAGTTGTACACATGTCAGTAATTTGGAATGCATGTATTTGGAAGGGAATGTCTCACAGATCAAAATGATGTATCTTGACTTTAAACTATTTAAGGATTTCTTGGTAGAGCCAAAGAAAATTAGCATTTTACCCTTAAGAAGCTTATCGCGCAGTATCTGTAGCCATGGCCAAAATAACGTCAAGATTCCAGAAATGTTGTGGTATATTAATGCAACCCACATGAAGAATGTTTGAAGAGAGATTTGTTATTAACAGGGTAAGATCATTAAGAAATCATCAAATAATCTGGACATCATGCATTCTTGCAGACTTTTGAAAGCTATACTTTTGTGTTGAGATAAGCCATCATTATTTAACTTTCATCTCCCTAAAGCAAGACCCCCTTCTCCGCGCGATTGCTCGCCAAGCTCACGATGAGAGTGATCAGCCGCCGTTGGAAAGATGGGTAACTTTGGCCACCTATTATTTTGTTAAGAAAATATTATTATGATTATTAGTTCAGATATACAGAATGTCCATGAAGGTGGCATGAAATAATTAAATTTTTTTTTGGTCTGTTTCGGTAGAGTGATAATAGTGATGCTGATTACAATTGGTCAAAGCATAAGGCATTTGCCACTCTTACGTACCTTTCCCAGTCTGGCACACTGTATCGTACAACGTATTTGTCGTGTCTTTTTAGTCCCAATGCGACAATATCAGTATAATGAAATGACGAGCTAAGAGTCCACATGATGCTACAAATTTACTCCATGGGTGGATTGTTAACCTTTTACATCTTGAAATTTCCCATTTTGTTTGTACAAGTCTATGCTTTGGAGAATCATTCTTTGGAGAGAACGTATTTCTTATATCACTGACATGAATCTTAATGTAGATTTAGGTCATCTAAAAAAGATCATTTTGGAAATAGTGTAAAACCTGCCCATGATCATTATAAAATTGTTGGCTTAACATTCCATATTGCTTTACCTGCCCCACCTGTCATGCAAACGACATGCAACTAATATGCAGCATGAAGAACCCCCAGACCACTCATCGTTTTAATTGGCAATAGTAAACCACACTCAGCTCTAAAGCCCTAATATTTGATATTTTTCAAGTTACTCTTGTTCGTTTTGGGTCTGTTTTTTTTTTTAGTAAAGCTATTTGCAAAAGAATATTTCTTTAAATCCAATTTACGTTGGCAGAAATATTTGATTTTTTTACACCCTTTTGTTATTAATAATATTAAAGAATTGATTAGACTTTGTACCCATATTTAGCTAAACAAAAAGCTAAGACAAAAAAAGACATAACAAACCATATCGGGTACACCATAAACCATAATGGATTTATTGGATACATTTTTTTTTTAATGAAGCAGTTTACGTGTGCTTGGGATCAAAGTTTCAGTATGTTTTTCATGCCGATTGAATATTTGCAACTTGTACAGTATTCTTCTTTTGTAAACTTTCTTGTTGTTGCTCCTGTGGCCTCAATTAATGTTCGCATGCGTCCGAAGACCTTCTGGGAGTATCAATTCCACTTTGGTGAATCTAATATATGAAATTGGATTTGATAGTGCCAAAGAAATCTAGCTCTTTGAGGTCAAATAACTTTAGTATGAATGTTTGTCGTTCACAATTTCTTGAATTTGCCTGTAAAAAAACTGACAAACAAATTTCAACGAGATAAAGTTTCATAATCATCGTAAATGCGTATCAAAGAAAAACTCTGTTTGATCAAAATGGAAGTAGATGATAGGGCCTGTTATTGGAAGCAAAAACTGTGGAATAATTTTGTTTCAAAAATATCTTGCGTAATACTCGGGATAAAGTGCATATAGAACATGACGTCCAAAGCAAGTCACCTCTGCATAAATGAAAAAAAACCTTGGAGCCAAATAACTTTAAATTAATTATCTAATTGCCGTTGAACTTCCAACTACACTGCATTCACAAATTATGGTAATCGCTTGGAAAATACAAATTACTTGATTAAGGCAAGTACATAATACATTATTGAGAAATTTTTGTTTTAACAATTATTCACTTGATAATTTCATAACTTTGAATAGCGATGAATGAATATAAGTATGGTAAAAAGAGAAAATAAAAAAGACAGTCAAAAGTATCGGCTGCTATTACTTTGATTCGTAGCTTAGCAGCAGCACGTTGGGCTAACAACTGGGTGCTGGTTTCAATTCCCGGACCAGCCTAAGTAGAATGGCTGTTTTATCCACCATCTCACTGCCATGATGGTCCTTGCCTGTCCTAAGCCATCAAGTAACATATTTTATGTCATTTTGAGCTAAGTACAAAACTATTTCATTTTTCAGAGATACAGCCGAATGAACAAATATACACTGTATGCAGAGTGAAATATATCTTTCTAAAGAAATAGATCCACACAGTATATATCTTTCAAAGAAAACTGTGTTTGTTTGAGGATATAATTAGGTAAGGTATTATCTTGTCCTGTTATTCACTTTTTACATTATGGTGTCTGTGTTTCAAAAACAGAAGGAACGTGATATTTGCTGCTACCAAAATTGCATCCCATATTCTAAAACAAAACGACCAGAAGAATTTGAAATTAACACTTTCATTTATTACCTACTTACAATAATTATTATTATAAATAATGAGGTTTCACGATAATATGACATACTGAAAATATGGTTTTTGTTTCTGACACTTATTGGCACAAACGACATAATCTCTGACATTATTCAGCCCACAGATTGACATTAATGCTAAAAAAATACGCTTCTTGTACATAGGATATATTCACAAACTATACTTCCATCACATGCAAGCCATTGACAAAGTATACAGCCGGGATCATGATACAATATATTATAAACTGGCCCCGGTTTTTGGTGATTTATTTTGAAAAATTTGAGGTTTATGAAACCTGAAACTTTCCAAAACTAAAATATATGCAATGAATGAGTTTGATTTTTAACAAGTAATCTTTTGAAGCAGAGTAATGAAACCCCTGTCGGAAGCGAACAGTGATTATAGTAGATATTCATGGCATACTGTACATAGGCCTATCTACTGTGCTTGTGAAAAAGCATGACTTTAGCAACAATATAGTCAAACATACATTATAGTTCGTTTTTATGTGTCGTCATTGGTATGTATTCTTCACGGTCTTTCCTCTGAACAAAGGACTTCTTCGGTGGGGAGTATTTCTGAAGCTCTACCTGAATCGTACGGTCTGATTTGAGACCATTTCTGATGATCCTTGAGCTAGCAATGGCCTTGTTTTGTGTCACATTAACATTACATTTCTGCAACGTTGTGTTTTGTTTCGCAAAAGAAAGACGGTGGCAAAAAAGGAGCAGAAGTTGCTGACGAAACTTCTGCCCAGTCGCGCAGTACAGGTAGAAGTTCATACTGTGGTTGACATACATGAGAAGTTCAGTCACGGTTTGTACGAGTTTGTATCGTGCGACAAAACTAAGCTCATTCTGGTACTGAGCATTGTTATAAAAAGCTGTTCCAATCAGAGAAATATTCATCGGTAAGGTAGTGATAAGGAACGCAAAAGATATGGTCAGTAGCATTATTGTCAACTTTATGCTTGTTTCCGGAACTCGATTAGTCCTCTTTTCTGAAACAACATTTGTTTGGAGACTTTTTCTGTTCTTCCTTGCTCGGACAACTTGGCGTATGATAAGAAAATTGAACACAGAGATGATGACGAAGGGTAAGAATGAGTACAAAAAAGCATCAACCCAAGGCCAGATGTCTTCGACAAGCTGAATAAAATTGGGTGCGCTTTCGCACTGGTACACAGTGTACCCATTTTGGTGGTACACATAAATCTCGACGGTCCAGAAAAAGTGAAGGTTGATAGCAAAGAGGGCAATGAGCACTCCTACAATAACGGTGATTGCCCTTTTCCGATTGCACATTGAAGGCGCTTTTAGGGGGTGGCATACAGCGACGTATCGCTCCACAGTTACGGCAATAATCAGCCAAACCGAATAGTCACTAGCTGTGTATCCTGCAACATTACTCAACTTACATATCCAGTCTGACTGGTCCCTTATGACAAGACTTGTCAATTCACCAATCCATAATGGTACCAATCCAATCAACAGAATCAACATATCCGTGATTGACAGGACAGCCAGGTACACGTAGGTGGAGAACTTCCTCATTGATCGCCTCATTAGAATAATGAAGCTTAAGATATTCCCGAAGCTGCCAAGGATGACAAGAATAGGGGGAATGTAGAGTAACAGTAATTTTCGGAGGCGGTAGTCTTGGTATTCCATGAGCTTCTCTTCATATGTCATTTCATGCTTGTCTGATGTCGGAAACAACAACTCGTCAATGCTGTTGATGTTGAGCTTCTTCAGCAGTAACTCCAGTTCGTAAGGTGACATCTGACTGACCACCATTCTCAATACAGTCAAATTCAGGGTTGAGTTGTCCAAGAGGATGTGCCCGTATCCACCACTTGGATCACCGTTTGCGGCCTCTCCACTGGCCACTCCTATACCGGTCCGCGACATTTTTTACGTCACTTCTCTATCTGCAAATATATAAGAAAGGAATAGATTATGATAATGATGAAAACATAGACTTCTGGTACCACCATACTTTTTCAGACACTTGCTATAGATGGTGCTTTTGGTGTTTTTTGACCTTGTATCATGGGTTTTTATTACTTCCATTGATGTAGCCTATATAGGCTAGGGTATTGTGATGGTCATGTGACTCCTCTTTCCTCCAATTTGGGCAACTATCTGTAACTTCAAATTTTACTTGCGTGATTAACATACAAATTTATTCACAGAACACAAGGAATATATCAAACTGAATATGGTCCCAACAGAAAAACGTATCTTTAAAGCGTCCGAAAAGTTTTGGCCATGGCTCTATGTATAATCTACTGCATTAAACGCTAGCAGTTATGATTTATACCCAGATAATAATGGGCTATATTGGCTCAATGTTTAGCGATGGCAGCTCAATGTTGACATGTTTGGCATGTTTTGCTGTCTGTTTAAATGTTGTGTGAGCAAAAAGAATAACATCATTTGAGGTCATTTAGAAGAATTATGCCATGTGTTTAACACCAATTTTGCATTATTACAGCCTTAATGCTGCCTTGTTACAAATATTTTGCAGTAAATGACAGTCATAACCGGATCAGGTAACTGAGCCGAGTGGCAGACTTGAAAACGACTTTGCATTTACTTCCACCATTAAAATACCACCAAGGCGGCATTGGCTGATCTGATGTGGCGCTTGTAAGATAGTATGCCATCTGCGAAACCCTAGATACCAAGATGACATGCCACATTCCCCAATGCTGGCCAAATGGACATCAGCACTGCACCACCAGTCAGTGTGAGGGAAAACAAAGGCATGAATCAGCTAGATTTGGCTCTCAAACATATTGTATGAATTGATATTGGACACAGAATCTATGAATAGCATAAAAACTCTAACATCTTTATCATTATATTTTCATATGTCCAATAATTTTCTTTTTTCTTATATATATAATGGCTTTTACTAAATTATGAAAGTGGTCAAGGCACGGAATCAAAAAACAATTAATTTGGTGGTTCTTGTACTCGGTGTCTGTGCTAGGGCAAGTAAAAGACCTCATCTATGGGGTAAAAACTCATCATAAATTAATGTCTGCCTCAGACCTCTTATGTGGAAACAATACAATAATACAACGACACAAGAATGAAATAAGACGTCAGCTTGTTTATTCCAATTCTTTGTCACATTGATGTTGTGTTTCAGGGCTTCACCTTTGCCCCTAAGTATAAGGATATCCAGGCTAATGAGGCTAATGAGGCGAACGAGACTCACGCGGGAGTGATCTTATAGAATTAGAGCAAATGCAACCAGTGGCTGACTATGATCATCAGGTATCTTATAATTCCAGTACAGGATGCTTAGAGAGAATATGAGACTCTATTCCTTGCTAGGACAATCTCCTCTCTTCTCCTCTCTTCTCTCTCCTCCTCTCTTCTCTCTCCTCCTCTCTCCTCTCTCCTCTCTCCTCCTCTCTCCTCCTCTCTTCTACTCTCTCATCCTCTCTTCTCCTCTCTGCTCTCTTCTCTCCTCTCTTCTCCATTTATAGATTTATGTTATGATAGGATTCAAAACTGGTGTCCATTTGTTTCTCAGTTATATTTTCCCTTATGTGGCATGGAGCAGCACAAAATGGACAGGAATGTTAGCAACAAACAGGTCATCATTGATTTCATTGCAAACAGTAAATGCCTAATGTTATTCAAGTTTATAGTTGTACCAAAATATTGTTTATGTTATTCTTTCTCACAAACTAGTGCAGGTGAACGCCTGCCTGCAAGATATGTTGCTATTGGAGGTTTGCATTTTAAGCTGCAGTCACAAATATTAGGCTTTTGTTTTCGCATTGTGTGGAGTTTCACGTGTTTACTTGGTTTTTAGTGTAGGATGTGGGAAACAGTGGTTTGCTTAACATATCCCAATGTGATAAAAGAACATAGATTATCCAAAGTGTCTGTATTCAAGGGCACCCCAGCAGAGATTCTAACCCGGGGATAACTTGGCCCATACCTTAATCTCTGGACCACTCACTGTTTTGCAAGACATTTGGATTGACCCCAAGTCAGGTCACATGTCAGAAGTGTGTCATTAAGAGGTCAAAGGGCAGGCTTAATGTTTCAATGGCATGTCACTTGTCGAGGTCATTATGGGATAGTTGGCGGATGTTTGGCAGTTTCCTGAAAGGATTAGAGGCTGCGCGGGTTTGATAAGAATTACGGTAGACCAAAATACAGTACAACTCATAAAGAACGTCTAGCTAAAGCTGTCCAGAGCTACATTATTCATCTGGAGCTACAACAAATCGAACAAGCTATAAAAAAAAAGCTAATTTCTTCAGACAATTAAAGCGACAAATGTCATCTAGAAAGTGATAGTTGACAGACCAAATTATAGTGTCATGATACTCGTCTGCTTAATGTCTTCATTACGAACCATACATTCAAACTAATTACAAAAAAGCTTTTTTTTGACGACACTGTACCTAGTTGGAGACTACCAAAAGAGTCCACTCAATTGAGATTGCAGCGTAGCACGTGCTGTGCAATGGAATACTAGTCGCGATGGCCTTTGAATTTACAAGAATTGAACAAATCAATCGCAATGGAGATCTTTATTTAAAGTTTCCAGTAGATATTCATACTAGAACATTTGGTTTTGTTGCAGTCGGCAGGGCGTCATACAATCTGAGGGCGTCATGCAATCTGGAGGTGTCCGTAATTTTAGTACTGTAGAATTTCTTGCGATTTTACTCCAACAATTAATCTCTCCACCAATATTGCTGAACCAGCTGGGCTGCTTTTTGCTGGGGAATTTATCCACTAAAATCGTTGAGAACTAGACTAAACACTACACATTGTGATGAAATTACATTATGTGGAAAATATCCCCCATGCATTATGTTCATTAGTTATTGTGCACAAATCTCACAAGTAAATATTGTGTAACAGAAACTGTCAAACCCACAGCCCAGCAAGTTATGCATATCTCACCAAATATTCAAATTTCACCAATCATTTCTGACAGAACACTGTTCCTCTCCATCCGTTTTAAACTCTTGGCATTTTCTTATTATTCTGTAGCCAAAGAGACTCGCTGTATTTGTTTCTAATTTATAAGACTGGACTGTGGATGTGGTTCACATGCATAACACATGGGGGCGCTGTCAATCACAATTCGACTAACGGAAGACAGGAAACACAAGACTTCCGGTGCCGACTTCATTAGAATTATTCAGAGTGAGATAGCCCTATGGCGTAGTGCAGTAGTTCAGGCAAATGCTTGCCACCCACGGGGGTTGATTAATGAGTCAGGAGGGACATGTTAAAGTAGAGTTCCTCAGTTTAGACACGAATTAAATGCATGAGTAACAAGGAAAAATAAATAACATCGCTTCTAAACAAGCAGAAAAGTCAACTGTCTACATTTGAACAGTTTTCTTTTTTTGTTTCGAATCCATCCCATTTAACGTGTAACGTTACGTCCGATTCAACTGTGAGCTGGGCATTACCAACGGGAGCCTCCCGCTGGACATAACTAGTGATTTAACGGATTGCATAACTGTCAGAGCCACTCTGCACATGGGGTATAGCAAGGAGCCACACAAGATAAGATAAGGTAATATAATACTTTATTTATAGTCGGTAGTGACAATAACACAAACAACACGATTATGCCAAATCATTTGACTAATTTATTGTCACAACACGAAAGTGTGGACCCTAAAATAAAACTTTACCATTCCAAGTATTGATTGCCAGAACATTTTGATGACATTCAATATTGCAGAAAACATAGTCATAAGGTGATAACATTGCGGTGCAATATTTGAGATAATATTTCTCACAGTTATCCAAAACAGCACAACATTGAGATATCATTTTAGCTAACGTTATGTCAATGCATGCCGAACATTATTGTAACATTATAAAAGTGTGAACCCTAGAAAAGCTTCAGGAATATAAAAAATGATATCACCAAACAAACTTCAAAATAATTTTACCTGTGAATTACATTATATATTACAGCAATGTTTTTTTGGAATATTTTTTTAATATACATTTCAAACATGTCATGTATAATATGTTGAAAGGTTTTGTGTTTGTAGGAGCTATGAAGCTTTTGACCGACATTTACAACAAAACAAGACGAAAGTGTGGAATAATTCACCTGATGGTGTATGAGAAGAAAGACAATGGTGCTTAATCCCGGAGTCACAAACTGAATCTGCATTAATTGCCGATTTTGATATTATCAATAGAGAATAATAACATAATTGACCATGACAAATCGGTGGCCCATTGTCTGCTTTTTCTTACAATAGCGCGTGGTTTTGATCCCTAGTCAACTAAGGAGTATTTAAATCTTAACTTTGGTCAGGCTTTTATGTTGTTTCAAGGGTTAATGTCATGACGTCAATAGCCTATAGCAGATATAATGCTCAGAGATGATATGGCTTGGAATACGCTCTATCTTGCAAATGTTTCCATGGATAGTCTTTTTCTTATCTGGTCAGGAGCACACCACCAGCAAATTTTACAAAGGCTGGCTAGCAGGCTGATATTCAGTTTCTATGTTTCATAGACAATAGAGTTGAAAAGTTGTCAGTCTGGGAAACATTCATCTGTTATTCATTTTTTCTGTCTTACCAGCTACTGCATAAGCAGTGGTGCCAGCCAGCCAGCCCATTGATGATTATTTTCTAAGCCAGCCAGCCAATTAAATTCTCCCAGCTAGCAACCGTCTTAGCCAGCCAGCCAATTCAATTTACCCAGCTAGCAACTTTCTTAGCCAGCTGACATTTCTCAGCATTTCTTCCCAGCCAACTAAGCCTACCAGCCAGCTGTAAATTTTCCCCTAACTTTTCCAGCTGGTATTGTAACAATGGCAAAAATGGAGGCAGGATGATTCAGGCTATTTATTGTCTATATATTTTGTCATTATTTCTACTGAAGTCTGTTTATGACTGAAAGTGGTAAAATAAATAAATCTAGAAATTATTTTGTAAAAACACTGCATTTTTTCCTTATGTATCTCTACTTTTGAATGTCAATAAATGCTAGATAATAAAGCCAGATGAGAAAGAGTATATAAAAGAACAGCTGTATCACAAGAATTTCCAGTGCAGCAGGAGGTCACTAGCTGAAGCCCCAATAAGTTGAAAAATAGCAGGCATTGCCACTGCAGCTGGGAGACTGCCAGCTAGCAGGAGGTCACTAGCTGAAGCCTCAATAAGTTGAAAAATAGCAAGCATTGCCACTGCAGCTGGGAGACTGCCAGCTAGCAGGAGGTCACTAGCTGAAGCCTCAATAAGTTGAAAAATAGCAAGCATTGCCACTGCAGCTGGGAGACTGCCAGCTAGCAGGAGGTCACTAGCTGAAGCCTCAATACGTTGAAAAATAGCAAGCATTGCCACTGCAGCTGGGAGACTGCCAGCTAGCAGGAGGTCACTAGCTGAAGCCTCAATACGTTGAAAAATAGCAAGCATTGCCACTGCAGCTGGGAGACTCCAAGCTAGCTAGAGGTCACTAGCTGGAGCCTCAATAATTTGAGAATTTGCCAGCTAGTATGGATCCAGCTCAAGTCCTTGTCAGCTGGCTTATATACTAGCTGGGAATGATCCAGCTGGGAGACAGGTCTCAGAGTTACCTCCAACTGGGAAGATTTCAGCCAGCTGGTGCTTTGATGAATAACAGATAAAAGTGAATATCAGGTCGTGGTCTGCTCCTATCTGGTTCAGAGTTCATGAAACTTAAACCACCTTGTATTTAGTTTTGCTTTATATATTTTTCATTAGTGATGGAAGCATTTTGCAGCATTTTTACGAACAACTGTCATATATTTAGAACTATACAATAAATTGTTTATCATACTACGGTTGTTAAATGCATCAGGGATAAAGCAGAACAATTACATATTGGATATGGAGAGTGTCCATTATATAATCTGTCAGTCACTCAGCAAAAACACAGATTTGTGGTGCAAGAAGGCTTCTTTATTTGTATGGTATCCCATTGCACTACATGTGTTTCTTATTACATATTTCATGGGAAAGTTTCTACATTATTATAAGCAGAATGAACGTCAACAAAAGAAATAACAAGAACGAGTTAATTTGTCGAGAATTACCGGTTAACTATTTTAGAATTTAAATGGACAAAGATACAAAGCATTGGGAATTAGTCAAAGAGGTGCTCGAAAAGTTGGGAGTTGTATTTCCAGCATTCGCTAATACCAAAAACAATATAGTATGCATAAGTATGATACGTCGTTTGTGACTGTAATGTGAAGATATAAATTGCCGTAAAAGAGCAAAGCCAGTAATGTCTGTGGAAAGATGTAGAGCAGGTGAAGAATAAGCTGGGAAATGGAAATGAATATATCGAAAATATCTAACGATTTACAATTACTCAATTTATTTATTTTGTTTGTATATATCTATTATCCAAGTCTAGCTCACGATTATCTCTAATTCCTCAAGATTATCTCAAATGCCGCAATATATTTAGCTACAGATTGGAATTATTGGAAAAAAAGGCTTTCACGCGTATTCTAAGTCACATTCATACAATAGCATTGTTATTACAAACAGCTGCTGCTGCTGAGAATTATGTTGGAGTGGTCAAATATCCATCTTCCTGTCCTGAGCCGGCTACTTGAGTAACACAGGTCAAGGGTTCATAACCTTGAGGTCAAACTATTGTGGTGCAGCTGGTTCTAGTTGCTAATGCAGAGGCTTTCGTTGTTACAGTTAAGACTAAAAACATGTGGATACATTTGTTTCGAAAACTTAACAATTATGTAAACATTCTGACCCAAGCTATATTCCCACACTCTAAAAAATATCCTGCCTAGAAAACCATCGTATCGATGTATTATCGTATCGTAATTATAATAATATCATGGAGTCATCCATATATAACAGGTTCAGATGACCACCCTGCATCACCACTTGTGCTGAAAATCATAGTTGTAATCGCGTATGTTAATCCGCTGTGAATGGTATCGTTTCATGAATATATGGAATGTGTATGAGTGTGTAACTGCGTATGAGAATTAAATAAAAAAGATAAATCAATCCATCAATCAAGTATTTGCATATTGTCCAGGTAGTAGTCATGAGTCCAACCAAGCTGGAATTGCTCGCTGAACCGATGTCATGAATATGGATGACATTCCATCAAATAATCTTGCACTTAAGAATATTCATAGGTTCATCATCATCATTTTCAAATGGTATGTATAGATAGTAATGTTAAAATGAGAGCAAGCTTGTTTCCATGTTCAGGGTCATGAAAGCACAGACGGTACTAATGGCCACAGATGGCTGCTGGGAACACAAGTGGAAGAAATACCAGGAACACGGAAGAAGCCAGATTTACATCCGGACATGCCAATGATGTCATGGCGTGTCAATATGGGCCAGTGTTGCAGACATTGGCTCAACGTCAGGCCAACGTCAGGCGAACATCAGGCCAACATCAGGCCAATGTCAGTCCAACGTCAGGCCAATATCAGGTCAGCATCTTGCCCACCCCCGGATAATGTCACTTCTTCTCATCATTGGCCGGATTTTAGCCAACGTTGGTGCGACATCAGCCGAATCTGGCACGCTATCTGGGCCTGGCTTACAATCTGGGAAAATGAACCAGAAACCAAAGCAGAATTTTAAGAGTGAGCACCTCTGTAGGCTTGCTGTCAACACTTTGAAATCAGTATTCACTGAAGAAGAGCGTGTTTGCAAATTTAAAGACCGCAGAAAGTTCCAAGAAAAACAACCGGGCACTTTGTTGGCTCCTTTACGAAAAATGTGTCACGTCCATGATTGGTGAACATTATATATAAAAGACTGACATGGAGAGTTTCGGTAGATGTTGGAGTGCTGATTTTAAGAGTTTATAAGCTATCGTTCAGAAATGCATGAACGAATCTTCAATATAGGCACTTCACTCTGAAAATTGGAGGCTCAAAATATGATAATTCAATATGTAATCCAATGAGAATGTTTCAATGCTTTTATAGCTGAAATTACATTTTGCAAGTCGGCCCAATCTTAAGAGCAAGCCATCCTTAATTAATAAGTATTCAGTTGTAATGGAATCAGGATGCCTTTTTAGTCAAAAACATGCAACTTTGCAAGACAATAAACTTATATTAAACGAAAGTGGATGGTACGGAGTCCAACATAGAGTTTTATGGGATGAGGAAAAATTTTCCAATATCCGACAAAACTCTCATTGTATAAATGTCATGCACTTCAGCCATCCAACATGCCCTCCAGCCATCCAACATACACCCAGCTGTCCTACATACACCCATGCTGGATGACAATGAAGCATACTGATTGGTGCACAGCAGAAGAGTGGAGAATATAAACCCATGTCTCAGATAAAATGACTGAAAAGCTAGCTGCTTCCCAGATAACATGCAACTTTGGTTCGAGATCAGTCTGGTGTCGGTCGAAATCAGCCAATGTTGGACAGATTTTGATCCGATTTTGGCGTGGTATCTGACTATTACACAAGGTGGTCAATGTTGAAACGATGCTGGAGCGATTTGGAATGGCATCTGAAAATGGCATCTGAAATGCCGTCTGGCAAATACAGCTGTATCTAAGATAATGCGGTATAGGTCAATGGTCTTAATGGTGAAATGGTCTTACTGTGAGGTTTCATGGTGTTATATAGTTGTACTATCAACTGCTGTAGCGCAGAGATAGCACTAAACTGCAAGTGCCTAGAAGCGATTGCATTGGGCATACAGCCATTGAGCTCTTATCTAGTTTTCTAATGGCCATTAGCAGAGCTATTATTCTCAGAGGGACATCGGCATTGCTCCTTGGGACAATTATCCCTTCCTGGGACAACAAACAAGGGGCAATCAGTGCATGACACAGATGGATTTCTGCCCTTAATGGGTGGGTATACCACTATAACAGCGGAACATTTGCCCTTTAAAATATAGTTTGATAATTGACTGGTACACAATAATTACAAAAGTAATTAACCAACTGTAGAAATCCAGGTGGAAGAATACAGATCATATCATTTTAGAGCTTGTGAAAAAAGCATGGGTCTGCTACCCCAAAATAATTTGATGTTATGACATGAAACACATCCGTTGCTCAGGGGTTTTTTTTCTCAAAAAAGTGAGTTTACTGTAAATTCTCCAGTGACTCAAACATTGTATAAAACTGAATTTCAAATGACTTGTATTGGAAAGAGCAAGTCAGGGAAGACCCTTGCTTTTTTTTTTCAAATATTATATGAACATCCAATTAATTGGAGTCTCAGAATTTTCTGTTTTCAACATATTAGTAGGCCTCCTGTTGCCCTAGCCCCTGATATTAATATTTTAGAGTTCTACTAAACATGAGCCACGCCTGGAGACCACATGTCAACATATGTTTAGGGCCTCATGTCTAAATGGCAATTTCTCACTGTATTTTGCATCCAGTGCCTGTTCTGTACAGTTGTATTGCATAATACTGTGGTAACTCAATATTACCAATTGAATAGCCCATCAGAAATGACGTCTGACCTCATTAGGTTTAGTAATGACCCGGAAGGTCAAGGACACGGAAGAGGATGTGAAATATTCATGCCGTACATTTCCTGTTGAGCTTTGGATCTTAGACAATGTGCAATGTACTGACAAAGAAGAATTGACAAACGGTTTATTGCACAATAGGTGCCACCCCAGCCTGGTGGGTGGCTGGGTGGGTATATTTAAACCTTCAAGAACGAAGCGTTAAAGTTTGACAGTATAATATATACATTTTTCTTCTCCTGAAATGTCACCATGTTTTGGGAAATGCGTCTGCTGTAAAGTGCATCATGAATTAAAATGGCGTGTTTGTATGAGAATATAATGACAGAGCACAAAACGAAATTCCACAATACTTTCAAATTGGGTCAACAAGCAGCCAATCAGTGGAGCCAATCAGTGGCAGCATTGGACCAAGAATCTGATGTTGGAATTAATCTTTAGAAGAAATAATTTAAAATTCGCCAATCGCAAATATTCACAACATAAGGTCGAGTGGGTTGACTTTTAGCAATACTTGTATTTCTCATCACAATCTTTTTTAGTTCTTAATTTTGTACGTTTTGCATATTCATTGCTGTCATCATGCCAGGTTGTCGATCTTAACATTGACATAAATAATATATTAATATAACGTGTGCGCAGAATTCTCAGGTAACAGGTGCAAAATTTATAATTGTACAGTGGTAATTTCCCATTTTTTCATTGGGACACTTGCTAGCAACAATTATGAGCCACCTATGGACTATGGACTATGTAAATAATATGTAATCTGCCAGTGCCAGGAGGAGCGGAAAGCTGTGGTTTCGACGTTATCAACGCTGTCATTCAACAACTTGTGTAAACCTGTTACACGTGTAAATGAGTGCATTCAATAGACTTCCGACCAGGGGCGGATCCAGAAACAGTCTGACGCATAATACTTTCAGATGATGGAAATATCCATCGTGTTTGTCAGTTTTGGAACACGATTTTTCAAGTTTCATGGCAATATCGAGGCAGGTTTCCTTTTTCTTTTTTTTTTTGTTGTAAATTACACCAATTTTGTAATTGAGTTTTCAGTTCATCTCAGTAATTATCATTACCTATACATTATAATTTGTAGTAGATGAAAACAAAAATGAAAAGAATATTACACAAGAACTACAACTATGTTTCTAGATAATTAGGAGAAATTCAACACAAAGTTTGGGCACCATTATTATGAAGGCACCTACCTACGCAGGATTGATTTTATTTTATTTTTTTTCTTCCAAATTTGGACTCGTTTCATTTATTTGAACAAAGCGAAACATAGGCCTCATCATTTTTTGTGCAACAGCAAATAAGAGAGTCCTAATATGTTGCTCTTTGACCATAGTTTCAGCTAATTTTCGCAAAAAGTCCTTGGTTACCACATTCAAGATGCATAAATGAATGTTTTAGACATATTTGAATCAGTAACCAAGGAATTTAACTGCAGTAGAACAAGCTAAACAACATCAAGACAAGGCATTGGACTGCTTAGAAAGGGCTGGAACTACAGTTCGAATCCAGTGCAGGGAAAATGTTATTTTTTACTGTTTTTATTAATGTTATGTTTTGGGGATTAAACTATGTTGCAATTTCATTTATTTCTACTATTGACTTTTATCAAACAAGTGTGGTACAGGTCTCTTTTTTGACAGCTTTACTCGTCATTGCTATTTTTTCATCTGCACTTTTCATCCTTGCACAAATATCAATAGCTCTCTTGAGCTCATTTTATTATTGTATCATGTCGACTTTAAATAAAGACTATTCTATTCTATTCTATTCTATTCTATTCTATTCTATTCTATTCTATTCTATTCTTAAAGGTAAAGTTCCGTACGGTCGAAGATGTATTTTTAAAATGAAGTTTTTCGTGTTTGAGAGTTTGAAAACGATCATAAATGTCTTGGCTATAAAAACTGTGGTCCCAATATCTATTCAAAGTATGTAAGACGTGTAATGTTGTATAAACAAATAATATATAGTCAGAAAATTGTAGAATGACACGTAATTTCTCGAAATGAATGCTTCTGCAGGCGATATCCTAACGATGCATTGATTTTCTACAATGTCACCTTCCTCATCTTGCTAATGGGTAATTGGCAATAAGAATCTCAAAGCTCCCTTTTTATTAATTAGATAGAGTGTCTAATCAGTTTTTACGCGATAATATTTGCATCGCATGCAAGAGACATGGATAATGAGGATGAAGTAAGCTACCTTTGATTCACATTTCATCTGTCTGACTGTCTTTCTCGGCTAGTGTTAGACTTAATAAGCAGCTAATATGACAATCTGCAGCGACGGATTCAGAAAATTTCAGAGGAGGGGATGACAATACAGATCTGGGTGTCTGGAACACTTAACAGACAACTAAAGGCACGTCCTTCTAAACACATTTTTCTTGCTGACTGTGCTTCATATCTCCACTGGGCACAATCTCTGCATTTAAATGGTCCAAGTGTTTGCACATCTGGGCTTTTCCCACTACCAAGAATTTCAAAGCAGAGAAGCCCCTTGTGGCCACGTTGTGATGAAGAGTAACTGTGTCTGTTAAATGTGGATAGATGTGGGACAGCTTGGTCACGTTCTTGAATGCAACAAATACAAAAACATGTTTACAGATCTGGTTGTTTTTGTTTAAGTGAGGTCGACCGTATGAAAGAAATTTAGGCACAAGTCTTCATTTCCGGCCTATATGAACTGGTTGATATTATTTTGACTAAAACGTTAGCTGATGTAACTTACTTTCAGACAATAGGCCATATATGTTACATATGTGTTGCTATAAAAATGTGTAATAGGGCACATACCAGCCGATGTAGCGTTAGCCAGAAAATGAAGCAGAAAAAAGAAGAAACAGAAGGAAGAAGATGAAGACAAAGAAGAATAAGCTGATGAAGAAGAACAGAAAGAGGAAACTTGAACTCAATCATATCAACAATTTAATTGGTTCTGCGTTGATAGGACTTTAGCTCGGAGGCAGACGGAATGAGGTTAATACCAAACGTACGAAAATCTAATTAGCTGCCAACAGATTTGCGTCTGTAGTAGTCTCCTCTACTTCCTATACTCTCGGAAGCTATACTCCATACCATTCAAAAGAAGTCCTTACAAAAGATAAGGCTTATTATTCTCTGAAATTTGTCTACTTTTCTCGATAAATTGCTAAAATTTATTGTTCTGTTTTTTCTATCTTCGTGAAGTGGTCGATATTTGGAAAGTTGATTAAAGAGTCAAATTACAGCCACTGCAATTGTATTAGGACTGTTAGGCCTATTTATTGAAAGTGAATGTATCTATTACTTGTATTATCAAATAATGCATTAAAACAGCTTTAATGGAAAAAAGATGTTTTTGGGACTTATTTTTCTGCTGAGACTGTCTTTTCATTTCGAAAACCGTTGAATCATTAATTAACAGCAAATTGACTGGAATAACCACTTGCATAAATAACAGGTATTCAACTCGACAAAATGAGCAAAAGCATTGGTTGACCCTGGCCTCGGCTTCTGCTCTTCCCCTAGTTGAAACTAAATCACGGATAATACTCCATAAAGCTACTCTGATTTTCATGATCTCTTTGGAAAGTCTACTCCTAATTCAAATGTTGTATTTATATTAATTAACATTGTGATCATGAACAATATTAACTGCAGTATGCATGATATTACTGTGTTACTAAAAGCATATAGATTATAATAATGGTCAGTGGATGTAGGGTGTTATAATTAAACGGGTTAGATCAGTGCGTTATATATATGAGCAATTTATACACACAAGATGTATCAAACATAGATAAAACGATCATTGATAATTCAATTTTAAGAAGTACATGCTTACCAAAGTGGCGTTCGTTTGGAGGAATTCTCTGCATTTCGCCAGTAACCATAGCAATAATAAATAGCATTAGGCCTATTTGCCACACAATTTGCAGCTGAATCAAAACATTTTGAAATATATCAAGATATAAAGTACTAGTGTAACAAACAACGCACAAATAAAAACGTAATTTGGCAGGAATTAGGTGTCTTCGGCTTGACAGATATCTGTGAGAATCATCGCCGATGCAACGATGTAAAGATACATATCACACTCTCAAAATTCCTCAAAATATCAGTCTCCTTGAAATAAAGTCACCTTTCGAATAGGTCAATATTATCTCACAGCCTAAGGTTCACCTTTTATCATTTATGAGCATAATTTATTTCACCCAAAATCTTATTTCTTTGCTCATGTTGGCAGGCAGGTCATTTCACAAGTGTGTGCTCACCATCTTTGCTTATGTCACTCGTACGTCACTCTTGCCACACAATCCGTTGTGTTGAAGGAGTGTAGGACGACAGAATTGAATACACCCGCATAGGCAAACACCACAATAATTATGGGCGGTTTTTCTTACAATAATCTCCCAGGGGACAAGCATGACTCCAGATGCAAATAAAATGCAACTATTATATTGTGCTTCATCGTGTAATATTTTTCCAGCTGCCATAGGCCGATGTAATGCTGAAGTTCCTAGTCAACGCTGTTTCACATTTCTTTTTATTTCACACGAGGCACTACCAATGAATCATGTTACAGCCGCATCCAAAAGCCATCCATCTATTTCATAATGTGTCAAGGCTGGGATTTGAACCTGGGTCCTTCAGAGAACAATCATTTGTGTCTGATGTTCTAAATACTAAATCGCGCTAGTCATAAAAAAATCGAGCACTGTGATGTATACTTTTTGTTTACAGTGGAAATAGACTACCCTCAAACTGGCTGAGCACTATCAGTCGTATTACGTTAGTTGAGAACCTTCATATGATGGGGGGGAGGGTGAACATGCATATTTGCTAGATTTATTACACAGAAAATCTTGTTCAATTTAAATGGACTGTCCGATTAAATAGGAATAAAGCAAAGCTTAAATTCCAGATATCCAATGATGAATGTTGAATCTAAATTTAATCTAAAAAGTTCTGTTAACTTTGGTTCGAGTTTTACAAATATCCAACTGAGGGCCTTATTTGCAACACAAAGGAGGCCTCTACTAACAGGCCTGTACAAGGCCACAGGTGGCTCCAAATGCAAAAGGTTAAGCCCAGATTAACCATCATTCACCCAGTGTAAGTTGATATCAAGCCAAGTGGGATTCAGACTTGGACATTGTCCCTATGCCTTTCCATTAGAGCGTGATGTGTGTGTCAGAAATATCCTGCATTTATTGGCCCCATGTTGTGAACTACAGAGGCCGCCACATTTGACTATTTTGGGTGTTTTCCACTGAATAACTGCTGAACAATTTAAAACTTATTAAAAGTCATATATTCTATGGTATTGGGTAAGTTTCTTCAGTCAGTTCTTTCAGTTTTATATACCTGATTTTAATTTCCAGCTAAACTGCACAATATCTTAAATTGGATGGTGCCATGATATAAAAAAACTAATTGCAATGACTAATGAAATAAAATAAAATTGTTGATGATATTGTACTTACAGCTTAATCATTCAAGTCATATGGTAGATCCTTGCTGAACACCCCATTTGACAGACTGAGACCCAGCCAGCTGGCAGTATCACAGAATAGATGTATTATGAATCAACACATTTTTAGACAAAATATACAGGAAAATATGTGAATTAAGTCTTTGGATTACCTGAAACAACTATTCATAAGCTGCAGAGGCTTCAAAATGCTGCAGCACGCTTGATACTCCAAAGAGATATTTATGCCAGTGTTACAGATATGTTTAAACAACTTGGTATTCAAGTGTTTAAATGGTGTTGGTCCCAGTTACTTGAGTGAACTTCTAGTCAAAAAGCCCATAACAAGAAATCTAAGGTCCTCTGCTGATGACAAACTGTTGCTTATTCCCCGAGTAAGGACTGAGTCTTTCGGCAATAGCCAGAGCTGTCAAAAAAAAAATGTACACTTTTGTATTTTATCTATACTAATTTACATATTATTGTTGTGAACACCGCAGAATATTTTGTACAGATTTATCGGGGTGTTGAATCAATAAATATTAATTATATTAATTAAGGACCTTTCAGGGAAACAGTATATCTCACTCAAATTTAACAATGACTTGTTTTTTTAACTTAGCGTCTGCTAAAATCCCTGGGATTTTGGCATGCTATCATCTACCCCATGAGTGGGCAATTCAATTGTCTCAGCATAGATCTGTGCATAAGGCACCATCAATTAATGTCTTATGAGACTGACATTCAGATATGATAATGCTTATGGAAATTTGCATCTGCCGTAGTGCAGACAATCTAGAACATACTGTAGCCTCTTTTATATTTCTCCAAGGTTTTGCCCTCTTGTCATCATTATACACCCAGGAAACCCACAGGAAACCTACCTCAGTCAAATCACGCCAAGTTGGGATATTATCATAATGTATTCATGTGGCCCACTTGGTCAGAGCTGTCAAACATGATCTCAGCTAAAAAAGGAAGCTTCCGTTATTGATAATTCATGACACAAACTGATTGCAAAAGCTTGGCCAGAGGTCATTAAAGGAAGACTGACTTAGAAATACATAACTGCGCCATGGCTTACATTTATTGGCATTCATTAAAATGCTGCTGCTGCTGCTGCCGCCGCAGAAATAACTACCAAGACAGCATTCCAAATTGTATCAGCGTCGGCGATTTGGAATGCTATCTGGGTAGGAATGCAAAAAACAAGAAGAAGTTATAATGATTTAATACATATAGCACAGTTTACCATTGATGTATCTGACAGAATTCTAAAGATAATGAATACGAATCAGAAAAAAAATAAGAAAATTACCAGGTTATTTATGTTTTTCATTGTGTAATACATGATACATTTCAATTGAAATTGAAGTATATTGTAATTTGCAACATATTATTACAATCCAGGTGACTCGAGTTTTATTAATAGTTCTCTGTCACCTGAAGTCACTTGTATATTTTCTCTCTTTCTCTATCAAAATTTCTACTGGAAAAAAGATAGCAAAAATGTTGGTTGTGCAAGTGATAAGTATCTTGGAGCACACTGCAAAATATCATTCTTTCTCTATAAATGAGACAGTACATCAGATTCATGTAGCAATAAATCCCACAAATGACTAGACCTTGTACTTAACCCTGATTATTCCTTATGCAAAACACCCATACAGGTTAACTGAGGAATTACAAAGTCACTTATGTATGTATGACTGTATTGATGGCCCTTGCTTGAAAGCATTCTACAAATATACCAGTATATGCATTGGGCTAACATTGCGTTAGATATATATTTTGAGAACTTTACATTAAAGAAATCTTTTCCTAAAAGACGATATCAAACTTTTAATGCAAACACAAGATGTCAACCAGTCATCCGGGAAAGCAATTAACCTTATTGTGTCTGTCAAGGGTTTCCGGAAATGTGAGTTCGTGATGTCATTACGGGAACTTCAAATACACTTATCATTGCCAATGGTTTATCAAATGCATTAGTTTACAACATTGGTAGGACGACTTTGCAGTTTATTCAGCAAATGAATTGTGAATACTAATGTATGTTAATATTATTTATCTTTTCTCGGGTCAGTTGATGGTTAATTACTTTTTTTCCAAAGCTTGCTGCAGAGAAGAGCAGGGTAGCACAATGTATGTTCCTATGTTGAAATAAGCTCTGGAGAAATAAGGAAATTACTTACCCATATTTATGTACCTAAAACTAACAATGTCTTGGGACAGAGGGAAGTTTAAGGAACTATTCAGCATTTATGGGTTTACATGATCCCCATATATTGTAAAGCAATGAGAAAATGTAAATAACCATGTACCCTAATTATCATTATATAAAAGCTTATTACAAGATCAGGCTCAATCAAGTTCCCAGATAGCAATCCAAATCGGCCAGCGTCATTTCAATATTGGCCACTGTCAGAACAACACCATCTCAACTTTGCCGACGTCGTGCCAATGTATTGCTGATTTGGAATGCTATCTGGGTTGTGCTTTGTGATGCTTCTTTCCTTCCTAGGATAGTATTGCCAGATCGGGTCAACATCGTTCCAAAGTTGGCCATCAGCAACAGCCATCTCGGGCCGATGTTATCCGGGTCTATCCTGGTAGAATGCCAAATCAGTTTTAATGCGGACCATTTAGTGGCCATAGTTGGTGTGAAAATGCCAACACAACGCCTACATCGAGTTGACGTAAATTAGGTTAGGCAAAGGTTGGGCCAATTTTGAACTGACAGTGCTGACATCCAGACAGTGTGGCATGCAACCTTTGCAATTTATGTGCAGACCAGCATCATTGATACACTATGACATTTCCCAAATCCACAACTGCACTTCAGTGCCATTGACCATGTATAGTGACTCCATGCATTGACTCATGGGCAGGACTGGAGAGTGGTTAATCTGACTGCCATGTCAGAATTGAGGCAATCCAGACATCTGCACGTCTGTGTAATTGTGTACAGTGATGAGTTGGACATGACTGATTTAATTAACTGGTCTGCAGCTAAAGATACCTGCAGACCATATCAGTAGTATTCATGAGGCTTGTTTGCTTAAAGAACATGGCCAGCTTCCCAAACAGTAGGTATGCAAGCTTAGATAAACATACGAAATAAAACACAGATGTAGCTCTGTACATTTTAGTGGCTTCTGTATTCCTGTTTAGAGGAGTTTTATTTTTATATCCCAGAAACATTGGTCATGCCTTTGGATCATCCGATTATATGACCAGCTGTTTACAGACAAAAAATAATGATGAGGTGATAAAGATTGGTCCACACGAGTCAAGTCAGGTTCAACTTTATCGGACTTGGGTAATTCTATGCTCATATACGAATACATGAATTGAAGATGATAGCATACAATGAACATGACAGATCGTGAGTTAGCAGTGCCAACCATGGCTCAACTCGAAACAGATATATGGCGTGTCATCTGAGTATTATCTTCTACAGGGAACCATAGCTAAAGTGGACAGGTATTAACAAGTCCCAATACCACTTTGTTACACCCATTTGGAGAGAAATCTAGTGGCCCAGAAGGCATTTGTGGGATATCGTTGAAAGAGTGCAGTTCTAAACTAACCCCCATATTGTACTGCAAATGCAATTTCAGCAGTCAATATCTATGTACTATTATACATGTATACCTAAAAAATAGCTGACATCTGAACTCATATATAAAAACAACCTGCCAAACAAAAGTAAACATTACAATAATACAGAAACTAGCGGCCCTTGTAATACATGTGATGGTTCATTTTGTGGGGCTTTTTAAGAAAAAAAATCATGCCTCTCTAGCTGTATCTGCCATTTACATTTCCTCAAATTTGTCCATTTAATGTTATTTCCAGTCTGATGAGAATTACTTTTTCATTCCATATTGATGGGTCGGTGGAGTAGGGCTACACGTCCCGTATTTCTACACCTGTTGGGCTAATTAGGACAGGCAGGAACCATGGCAATGAGATGATGGATGAAACAGCCATCCAACTTATAGGCTCGACCAGGAATTGAACGGTGGATCCATCTGTGGGAAGCTCAGTGCGCTACCACTGAGCTAGGCCCCCAGCCCCCACCTTTCCATGTTGACACTTAGGGCTTTAGGTGATACTGTAGAAGTATTACAAAATGTAATAGAAACTTATTTGACAAGGAAGGATGCACAGGTGTTTAAGACTTGGTTGCACAAATAACAAAAAGCTTTAACGATGGTTGTATTTGCGAGTATCGAAGCATTTTATGAGCTTTCCTGCGACGATGAAAGACTAAAGGCATCCTTTGTATTCCCATTTCAAAGTATTGCCACTAGGAAAAAAATCCAATCATGAAAATGCGACCAAAACTATATCTTATCTAAATTTTACCTGTTACCGAAAGAGCCTTAAATGACGCAGTATTTCTTTGAGTATGACATGCACCTATGGATTAGTCTTCCACAAACAAGATATAAAATGAGCTATTGATAAAGTTTTTTCAAAAATATTTTTTGTGGTGTATTGTACTGTATTTAGCACGCGGTCACATGCTTTGATATAAAATTTTCAAGTCACAAGCATATATGCATCATTTTGAGGTCCCTTGATGCTGGAATTCCCAAGTAAGTGCTGATGTCTTCCTGCACCATTATTGTCAATTTCCGTCAAAAAGCTGATGCACTTTGGTGAGGCTGGAAAGATCTTATCACAACAATCTCTGGATCTTTCATAAATTCTTTATATGTGTGTAATGTCAATCACTAAATAGATTTTCACTATATTGTGATGCTAGTAGTGTAGTCTTAATTCTTAACCACTACCTCCAGTTTGAATAAATTAAATTATCAATGCATAAAACATATCAGGATATGCATGTATTTGACAAGAAACAAAGACCAGCCCTTGAATGCATAGTATTTGTGGTCTACACCATCTTCCAAGTAATTTTGTCTATATGTGATTGCACCGTAAAAAGTCGACTCTGTCAAATAATTAAACCGGTTATTGTGAGTTAAATGTTTAAACATGCTTTACTGTAGGAGGACAAATGCCTTTTGTGGTCAGTCCATCTTAGCATGCATTCCATGCACGATTAATGCATTTGGTTGATTGCTAAATGGCATTACAGCACGGCCAGCTGCATGTAAGATGGACCAATGTTATGCCAAAACAAAGGCAACGTCAGTTATATATACATTGTGTGTCGTCACTTCACAACCCAGCGACCTAATTGTGCACTCGTTTTGCTCATTTACTCATCTAAAGTAAATTTATCAATTTCTCTTATAGTCTATAGGCTTGCTTATGGTCTTACGGGTCTAAGAATGAAATTGTAGGATAATTAGATGCTCATGTGCTGAGTTAATGCAATTCTTGTTCTGACAAGCAGGCAATTTTTCTTTAAAACTAAAAAATAAGAATCCATTTCTCTTGTAGTTTTAAGAGAAGATTTCTTAAGTCTGTACTCAGCCTATCGACTACATATTTTAACCAATCATTTTGTTTTTAACAACACATAGTGTATAAGGAACATGAATTGTTTTCAATCACCTTCCTTATTTCCTTGCCCTCTGATCTTCAAAGTTATATTCCAGATATTCTCGGAACGAGTTTCGTTTAATACCCGAGATTACTGTTTACTTAAACAGTTACTGCGGTTAGCTCACAGTCTTGGTAAAATAGTTTTGCAACTAACCTCTGACATGAAAAAAAAATCTGCATGTGTAAGTGAAGATGATAGTTTGAAGACATGAGGAAAAACATACAGCTGTACTTTTTACTTATTATAAGGACACTAATGTTTTATCAATAATGGGTCAAAACTGAAGTATTTATGCTAAAAATGTAAATATATTTTTGTGCAAAACTTCACATTAGAGGATTGATTTATTTGCATAGTAAAACTTGATTTTCAATTCTGTGTTGCACCACATTTGGAAAATGGGATGTAAGCCAGACTTAAATGAATTTCTGCCACAGTAAAATGAGACTTCTGCTGCAGGTATATCGGAGAACAGATAATGTAATTACACCAACTTCATTGGCTCTACTCAAAATTAAAGTTGACATTTATCAGGGGAATATTTACAGAGAGTAACATTCTCAAGAACATATACATGCTCACCTAGACATATTTATGATTGCCACTAGATTTTAGTGGCTTATGTGCAGAACACTTACTAATAGCATCTTTCCTTAGTGTGATGTAAAATCCTATTGCACAATATCCTTATGCTGTCAACTATAGTAGGATTAAAACTAAATGTCAACCGGTTTTCGGTCATACTTTGTCATAAATGACATGGACCCAGATAGCATTCCAACTCGGCCCAGCATCGTTTCCATATAGACCAATGTTGTTATTTGGAATGCTATCTTGGGATCGGCACAAAATGGACGGAAATGTTCCCATCAATTCAAATCCCAACTTTGTAGCTGATAAAAACACTTCTGGGAAACTATATTGCTATATTCTCCATTGCAGTTTCTGCTGCTTGTCTGTAACCATAGCGAACGCTATTATGATGACAACATGGCAAAACATTATCACTGCAAAGATTGGAAACTTGACCTTAATTGGTACAGAGAGGGGTTTTTCATGGGTTAAAAGGTTGGGATTTGTGTTTTTGATAACATTTATATATATTATTTTTTTTGCTTCTTCATAAAATATGTAAAAATTGGACCAACTAGGAAGTGGACATTTATTGGATTATACCATAAGTCAAATTTGCACTTGGACATTTTTAAGATCAATCTTAGCCAGTGTCCAACTGATTGCAAGGTTTATGTTTGGGGCTGATTCATTAGTAATGTGCTTTGTTAGGTTGGCAGTTGAATGCATATGTTTGTGATTGTTACATCCGCCGAAACTAACGTATATTAGACCTAATAAAAAATAATGTTTGGTTGCTCTAGCTTTGCATGAAAACTATACCCGTTTGCATTTACAAGGGACTTATAAAACGTTTAATTGTTGGTCTATATCCTCCAAATATAATAAAAATGCTCCAAAACACTGAGGACTGCCTGAATAATTCAAATGATATTCATTGATCCCTAAATCCAGCCAACTCTTTCCTTAATTCTAAAAATGGTGTTTTATTAGCATACAGTTTGGAGCGCCAGTTTTTAAGTAGAAACCATGGTTAATTTGTTCAATAAAAACAAATATTACAAATAGATCAACTACTTAAACAACAAATTACTGTATATGTTCAGTAAGAAGCAATTTATCGTTATTAAATTGTTGATATGTTAGCATTGAAAAACTTAAGAATGTCATTTAGTAAAACTTTAAATATTCACCAATCCAAAAGAACAATATTGGGTTCATCAATCCGTAGCCTTCATTCCTATGGCTTTATGGGATAAACATCACTATTTCATCATAGAATGCCTGTTCAGGGACTTAGTAATTCCTGTCTCTTAAGCTAAGAGCAATGCGTTACCCTGTCAAATGAATGGAACAAAATCTGACATGCTAATCTGATGTCACAGGGAATACTTTCAGGAAGATTTATGTTATCTTTTATTCACACGCAATCTCAGAAATGACCGCAGAGAGCATTTGTCCTGACGCATTAATTTTAATGTCACGCATTTCACATTTATGTATTGACATCAAAACGGTGTAGAGCTGGGGGACTCCTCCAAGATGATCTCGTCATCGCTGATGAGGAGCACACCTTCACAATATAAATATGTTTTTTTTCTTTTATGCACGTGTTTATTTGTTAGCTTACGACAACTCGCAACCAAATACGCATGACCAAGACATAACAACTTATCCAATTCACGGATCTGCAATTGACAGACTGTGGAACAGCTTCACTGGGCAGTGGTCACTTCATTTGCCCGCCTGAAAGACACATGCAATCGTGAGATTGGCCCCTGCAAGTTGCTGAGGACGAGGTGAATATGTGAGTTGACATGCCTCACAGACCCAATCCTGGCAAAGCATAGATCTCTTATACCAGATGAGTGTTTGCCCAGCGTTTGCACTGAATTGCTCAATGTCGAACAAGGTTTGCCTACTTTGGCATTATATCATGGACATGATATATACATTGTATGTCTTTCAGTGATCACAACATTATTTTAACCAGTTTAGTCTTTGTAACCAATGACGACATATTGCCCTATAGGCTGACTAGCTTGTTAGACAAAGACAGATAGCGTTCCAAATTGGCACACCATGAGCGCCACGATGGCGATGTTGAAGAATCGATGTTGGTCCGATTTACAATGCTACCTGGGTGGCGCTGGAGGGTCATTCATTCTAACCAATTA
Organism: Alitta virens; assembly: GCA_932294295.1. Taxonomy (NCBI): domain Eukaryota; kingdom Metazoa; phylum Annelida; class Polychaeta; order Phyllodocida; family Nereididae; genus Alitta; species Alitta virens. The sequence goes on along the minus strand of OW028578.1, from coordinate 22,057,170 downwards.
GTATATTTTGTTTCTGGAGGCAGGTTTGGGATAACCTAGTGTGTGGCGCACAATTTATGAACAAATAATCTTAACATATCAGACTATGTACAATGTCTAAAAGTTATAGCAGAGTCTTGCAAACTTTGGCCATGGCACCCACACAAGTATGGTGTATTATGTATGGTAAAGATGTCGTTCAAACCACGTTCAAGATTCTTACTTGTGCTTGTCTTTTTTTTTTTATTCTTTTTTTTCCATAATTTGAAATAGTAATTCTTGTAGTGTTTTCATGTGTGGGTAGGTTATTATCTAACTGGTCGTATGTGATATACACTACTTAAGATCAGTGGTACAGTTAGTGGAGATAACAAAACTATCCGGGATATTTTTGCACCTGCAAACCTACGGAAAGCCGCTTTTCTGAATAACAGTGATCAATCGCAATAAAATTTCAGCCGTTCTCATTACTGTTTAAACACCATGATCCGTAATTGACGGCAATGAAAGTGAACTTAAAGGCAATCTTAGAAATTACGCTAAATTGCTGGGATAGGCATCAAGCCGAATTTGGCAGATTGATGAAAATCTAATTCTAATACTTTCAGGAAGATGATTCCCTGAGGTAATTCCTGTCTCTTCGCTAAGGTAATTCCTGTCTCAGCTCAGTTTGAAACTACGTGGTATTTGCAGCCAGAGAGCATTCCAATTTGGGTCAACGTTGGGCTGATTCGGATCATTAATATTCAACATGTAGTACCAATTCAGTCAACGCTGGGCCAACATCGGGCCGACAGTGCTGCTGCCAGCCGAGATGCAAAATACTTGATGGTGTAAAGATTTTATTTCCTAGTTTCAATGCAAATGAATTCCACTGCTAATCATTCTGCTACTACGGCTGATGGAATCAATCAATCAGTCCATTTTATGACACAAATATTTTTAATGACTACTGATCGAACTGACATCATTTCAACGTTAGCCTTAAGTCAGTCAGACTTATAACTTGCAAATATAACGGAGATCGTTTATAGGCTCAAACACTGGTTACCAATTAAACAGAGCAATGTGTACTTTACTGCTGGATTACCTAAATTGATGGAATAAGAAAGGATCTCTTTCGGAGAAGAAGGACAGAAGCAAACTAAATTTACAAAGTATAAAATTCGCGCAACACTGGTATCAAATAATGGAAGTTAAAACAAGAGGAAACAAAGACAATCAAAGGGTAACATTTCAAATAGTAAATACCGCAGTGGATCTGAATAAAACTTTGAAAATGATTGGGTTGGCCTATACAAACGGATTGTTTTTCGAATTTAAGCAATATGCCACTTGTATTATTGTGAAAAAAGGTCTACATTCAACAATATTTGAATTTATAAATTCATAAAACAAATGCATTTTTATATGAACTTAAACAAAAAGAAAAAAATTATGAATTCTAGAACTTATAATGTAGTTTTGCTTACCTTCGAATATGAAGTTTATATTGACATGCAATAGAGAAATTAAATGTGCTCAGAATCTTGAATATCATCAGCAGTCACTCTGACCGTTCAACTGCGCATCCGAGATACTTGTGGCAAACTCAGCATTCTGCCGACAGAGGTCGCTTCAGGCCATGCTGCAAAATGGCGGAGAGTAGGCCATGTGCCCATTGGAAAACCATTAGGACAAGATCATTGGTTGATTAATGGTGATACAAAAATAACTGATTTAAATTTCTCATGTCAATTCAAACGAGATTTGACGATCAATTCTGTGAGTTGAAGGAATTATCCTCGCTTAATGAAGGGTTCTAAAATAAACATTGATTACTCCAAGGATTATAAGGTTTTAGGAGTTGAAATGTGGAAAAAGAGGGACGTTTCTGAGTTGTGTTTAATTTTAGAAATGAATTTGATTTGAAATAGAAATCATGGCATTGTCATCATCTGTGTATGTGAGGATAATCACTTGTCCCAACAGAAAATCGACTGGCTCGTCTTTCACTGGCTCTTGAACACTATTGCTTAGGATGAAAAATATAAATGTAAATGTTAGATATATAATGACGCACTGAATGCAATAAGCCTACATATATAGTGCGGCTGAATAACGTAGTAGATTATAATAGTTCGATTTTCTGTCCTTTGGTTGATGATTTTCTTGACCACAAATTCTCAGTGTATGTTCTGTTCCTGTTTTGACTTGCAGAAGACAGAACATTACCCCACAAAGCAAAGCGAGATGATTGAATTTCTGATAGGAAGCATTGTGACCCATCAATCTGCATGAACTGGATAACTGGGATGAAGTCAAAGACCCTGGCCAGTGGGGATCGGAATCTCATTTAATTTGGTTAGGAGATAGAGTTAGAAGAAATGCAGACGGACGGATCGGAGGAGCAAGAAAATACACAGATGTTTTACCCTGACCACATGCTAAGTCAGGCCAACATTGGTGTCTATGCCGGGCCAACATTGGTGTCTATGCCGGGCCAACATTGGTGTCTATGCCGGGCCAACATTGGTGTCTATGCCGGGCCAACATTGGTGTCTATGCCGGGCCAACAGCGGCCCAACATTGAGCCTATATAACACCGGCAGCATTATGTCATCTGTGTTGTGATGCCCGAATAACAAAAGAGAGATGCAAAAATGAAGAAAAAAACAACAACACAAATGCCATGAACCCATAACGCATTCAAGACGGCTACCACCAATAAATTCACTTCGCTGACGTCCTTCGAATGCACAAGATCAGAAATGTGCACTCTACACGGAGCGTATGGTTTCTGGCAGTAATGGTGGTGATGCACGAGGAGGAGGAGCATGGCAAAAGACAGATCACTTTGAAATTACAAATTTGCATGGATGGTGGGCATGAGATGGTAACTATAATCAAATGTAAAGACTATATCAAATATGATAGCAAGATAGCAACAGACACTAAAGATAACACATGACTTACATGACATGCTACATCGGCTATACATCGGTGCAGAACGTGTGGGTCAGCCAATGTTGACACGATGTCGACTCGATCTGGCATGATATATATCTGGGAAAGCAGAAGAAACTCAGACCAGTGTTCCGACTGCCTTCCCGAGCCTCTCCAAATGTTGGAAAAATGCAAAAGGGGAGACATTAAAAGCAGAAAAACAGAGAATCCAAGTTGCATTCACAATCGTCTGGGGATGTGCCTTTTTCCAGACTCCTACACCATGGTACAAGAAGTAGGGGACATAAAAGCGACCCCCTTTCGCGTCTCCTTTAGATGATGTTTTTTGAAATCCATCCTCCCAAGAGAGTAAAAAACTGAACAGAAAAAGACTAATTTGCCAGACTTGTCTTTCTGTTGATAACTTGTAAACGTTTCCCATCTCCCCTGTAAAAAAAAAAGTCATTAAAGTCTTCTTTATTTTGGCTTTCCTGCTGGCTTTATCTTTTATGACGGTTTCTGTGCATCGCACTGTCTGTCTTAACCAACTTCGTCAGCTAGATAGTCAGTAGTCCCAGTCTGAACATCAGAATGTCAGAAACTCACTCCCTCTGACGAAATACTACTACGGTATTATAGGGCAAACAAACAAAGAAGTACCCGGATGTCAATCGGAAAGCTGTTGGTGTATGGCTAATTAGTCTCCCTGCCTATGTATCAGCTACTATTGATTAGCGGAATTTAGTTATAAAAAGATAAAAGTTCCTTTTATGAATGTATGAAAAGCTTCCTTGGACAAAACTTTGTTAAATATTATGTGTTTCAAATGCAGTTTTGGTTAATCGAACAGTGATGCCAAATGCTTTGAAAGTGTTTCGTGCTAGAATATAAAATAGACACACTTCCTTAATGTAATCTGAAATGTAATTTTTTCAGTATAAACTGCTTTTTACAAAGGGAATTTCTGTGATGTGGATATGTTCAGTAATCTTCTATCACACGCAAAAACTGTTCCTTTGGATCTTAGTGATCAAACTTGGAATAAGGAATTATAATAAGGAACATTTCAAGTTTAAGACTGTCTTACTCACAAAATGCACTTGTTATATTAGTCTATATATATATGTGTGTGTGTGCTTGTGCATGTGCCATTGACTTCAAAACCATTGCAGCAACACACCATTCATGAAATTCAGAGCATCGAGCTAGCTTTCCAAAGGATTAGTTGTCAATAGCTGATGGAAATCCCATGGTAATCCTCACACCCTTAGTTTCACACATGTCTATCAAATTTGATTAATTCGGGCATTCAGTGTGTTGACCTCAGACTATAACATGACTTTTACATGGTAAACTTGCCAATAGGCAAATAACATTGTGAATCGATCCTCTTGAAACAGCGTGACAAATGATTCCAGCCAAATTCTGATAAGGCACTTCTTCAGTTTCCAGAATTATGTATTTTTGATGGTTATTTGATATATTAATAACATATTTATTGATTTGTTGGTTATAATAATAGTTTCTTATTAATTACAATGTATATTTTGGTTGGCTGCTCAATGGATAAGCATCACTGTACAATGAACATAGGGCTATGAATGGTGTTAAAATACTATGTGTTCGAATTCTTACATGTTCCTGCTGAAAAATTAAGACATATCATGTATTAATCAATTATTTTATAGTTCATGTGCTTTTCGTAATAATACTTTTTTGAGCTGACAACAAACATAGTGATTGGCCGGAGCATCTTAGCATGACATCACATGAAAACTTTCATAAATCTCATTTGTGAAATGTTGTCAGTTTGATTGAATGCTCTATAACTGGGTGTTAACACCTATTTTGGTGCATAACCTCCAGGCAATTCATGAGATGTCTCATTGACATGAGAGGTATGCCTAGAAGCAAAAGCAGGTGTTGCTTTGTCTCAAAGAGATTGCCAAAAAAAAGATCAGAAAGTTCGCCAATTGTATTGATGACAGGTTCAGGTGAATCTCATCATTTACAAGTTACACATGTTGATAATTAGCCTGTCAAATGCAACTTTGAAACACCCCAGAATTGATTTGGAATTGTGTTCTTGTTATATTGCATTAACACTAACAAATCTGCAGCAATTGTTTTTAATGTAAGAAATACAAGGAATACCCAGGTAGCATTCCAAAGGAGCACCAGTACACTGAAAATCAGGCAGGCTAGAAAGTTGGTACAAAAAGGGCTACTTTCTTGGACAATTTGACTGGTCACAGACCAACTACTGGTGACTGGGTGGGCAAAGAGCCTGATGGCATTTCAGTTTGGGCCAACATTAGTGCCAATGTCGGGCTAACACTGAGCCGACAATGCTGACAACGCCATAGTAGCCTTTCGCTAAGTTCAATTATTACAATAAACCCGCCAGCAGACCTGTTCAATTATGAGCCTTTCTCAACTTCCTTTGGAGTATACAGCCCGTCACATAGAATTACCTGTAGTGGGCTAAGCACACCCCAATCGTCATCTCTGTCCATACCAGCTCCCTATTTACACCTGGGATTTATCATCTAAGTGAAGGATTCATCCCTTCCAAGGAGATGAAGTGACAACGTCATTGCAGCATAGCAACCATAATAACATAATTCCAAATTGAAAAACCACAAAATCAGTGACTCATTCATCAATATTTTCTGAATGTCCGGTAATCAGTTGCATCACTTCCGTTGGAAAATGACTCGTTAGTCACAGAAAAAGCTTTCAGAAAGTGTATTGCTCATCGGCGGACATTACACATCTCTTGGAAATGACATTAAACACTTAGTTTCTTCTTTTAATAGTCAAATGGCAGCCTTTCGGTGTATGTATTATGTACACTGTATCGATGTATCATAGGACTGCTTATTTACGTAATAACCTTCAATCGTTGACCGAATTCTCGACTAAAAATATTAGTTATAGTCAATGTCATGTATGCATTCATCATAATGAACTTCTTCAAAACATGTCACTTCACATGATTGAATATAAGGCTGACCAACAAAATCAAATTCCATAATTTCAATAAATTGCTATTGTTGTTAAATAATAGTAATCTATGTAAAGAGTTAAAAAAAAAAAAGAAGATTCTGATTCTGATTCTTGTTAGCAAAAAAGGATAATATGTTGAGCAGTCATTACAGACACTGCGCAATGGCTAAGTTAAAAGTCAAATGATTTTCAGTGTTCTCATTATGTCTTGTGCCGAGGTTCGATTCTCCGTTCCTCATAAATACAGTATGTCATCCAAAAATGTGTTTGTTGAGGTTTTACTGTGAAACCCTGCATTTAACACTGGTCGCCCAATAATACTATATAACTCTGTTGTAAGACCAATTTGATGTATACCATAACTGGACCCTAACCCTATATTATGAGATCACATCGATATTAATGCCATTTCAGTAATTCACAATGATGATCTTATTTGTATATTTATGTGTTCAATATCGGCTTAGCATTTATTTCATGAGTGTGAAGAAAGTCTATATATTATATCAGCCATCCCCTTATCCATAGTAAATGGCAAGCAGACCAAGCAGTGCACTCTTAATGTCACAAGGCATTTACTTTGCCATATGCTGTGAGTGCTTTCTATTATTTCCTACTCCGTAAACATGACATAATGTCAGATATATTTACTTATACTAATCGCATGTGTCAGTCTTCATATATTCTCTGGTTATGTCAACAATCGGTCACGCAAGAACATCTCATTCGATCACAGGACAGGAGGAAATCAGGAAATAGCACGAAATTGTGTAGTTTGCTTTCATCCATAAGGAAAGAGATCATTTCCAGCACTACGCTACATATATGTATAGTTTATCATTTTGCATACAGTTCTGGATAAATACATCAATTGTCAATATCAAAGTGCCCTTCGTTGGAAGAATAATGTTTATTGGTTATGTGGTATGCTGCTATTGCAAATGAAACACCACATTTAAAAAATTACGTGATTCTTCAGCTGCGTATTTGCACATGTATCATGAATTGATTCATGATAATTCCAAGAAACGTGCGCGGCGACAGCTGCAACCTGAGTGTCAGTGACTCGTGACATTTCAACAGAAAACCGCCACGTACATTGACAGTTGAGTTCCACAAACCCTGCAAAGCAAGAATATTGTGACAATCTTGTAGGTCACATTGTCACAGCATGAAAGTGTGGACCCTAGAAAAGTGTGTGACAACATTTCTGATAATATTCCCAAAACACTTTACTAAAATATTGTTAGAACATTCAGATTATTATTTTAAGTAACCCTCCAAAACAATATTGTGTGAATATTTTCTCAACATTGACAAGTTTAAACAACTTTTAAGTGTCCACACTAGAACAATTATTGCACATGTTTCCCTGAAACATACCCATAAGATATATGACATTGCTATTATTTTATTGAACAGATATTGATACTAATTTCCAGAAAATATTGTCACAAGATTGAATTGTGGACCCTAATCGCTATGAAGCAATATTTTCTAAATAATATTAAGAAAAAAATATTTTCACAATATTTGATATCATGATTCAGGTTTAATTTATAAAATATAACAGCAACATGTTTGGAATAAGGAGAGAAAATCTATATTTTCCAATGAACATTCGATCAGCATCTGGGCCTCAAGGGACTCACGAAAATGGACTCGGACTCAATTTTAAAGTCAGACCCACGATTAAAAAAATCAGGGCTAGATAACATGCAAGCTTTGTTGAGACGGCGGTCTATAATTGAAACGACAAATTTGAATTGCAATCTGGGTACATGTAATTAAATTAATATTACACCGTTTAAATTTAGTATAATTAATTTGACTAATGACTGTTACTATATAATATATCACTGACAATATCTCACCATTTGCACAATCATAATAATATACAGGGTGCGGCATAAAAACTTGCACCAGCAGCTACTGCTAGCTCTTTTGTTATTACCTCAATTGACAGTGATAGCGTAATAACAGTCCTAAATTATCTTTATGAATATATTTTCTTGTTTCCTCAAGAATGATAGATAATATGGATCTTAATATAGCACATGCACACCTTCGGGTCCTTTTCACCTCGGCCTTTGCAATACAAGCATTAGATTATGTGTTACAGACACCTGTCTTGACCATTGCCCCTACAAATAGGGCAAGGTAGAGCATTGACACCTTTGAGGCGGAGAGTGCCATTTTGGGTTCAGGTCAATTTTCTGTTTTTTCTGTCTAATTAACCCTGAAAACCGAGTGATTATTTCCAGATTAGTTGGAGATTCAAATAGTACCTCTGGAATGCCATTATATGTTTCTGTTTCAATTTTATGACCTTGCTGGATCGAAACTGGAACCAACCTTCTTATCATCTGTTGAGGGAAACATTATGGTGAATTCTGAAAAGTAAACCAGAATAATGCAGATGCAGGGGGGAAACAGCTCAATATAGTAATTTGGGTAACCATATAGTATGACCAATGTTCCATAGCTCTACTTTTCCCCCAACAGCTCAAGTGTCTTTGCCTTCATCTTGTTGAAATAGATATTGTTGGATCTAGAAAAACATTTCCAAGTTCAAGTTGAAGCTTCTTTGTGTAATCGTCAGCCACTGGTCTATAATCCTTCTTATATATAATCCATTTCTCCATTAAATGAGAATTCACTCAAGTGGTGAAGCTTGTGTCAGCTATAATTGGCTTTCTACATTTACGAAGAAAAATTGCAGAAGATACCTTCATAATGCATAAAGTCACAAAGGATTGAAAACAACTATATGCACCAGTATATTAAATATAGATAATACACATATTAGGATTCCACACTAAATGAAATTATCTATGTGGTGAGATTGGATATGGGGGACATGATAAACATCATGCGCTATTCAGACACATCATATGTTTTTTAAGCATTAATAATAAACAACGTCAACCCATCATATTCTGTCTGAGATGATTACAGCTCCTGAGTTAGTTTATAATTCGTTTATTTCCACGAAAGACAATTATGCTTTAATTGTACTTGGATACATGATTATTATTGTGTGCATAGAACAAAAAATATGTAAGAATTATTGATGACATCGGAGGTCACAGAGTGCTCACTTTCTATCTACAATCAAACTGAATTTGCCCACAATAAGATCACAGGCAATTCAGACAAAGTGGAAAACTTTGTTGGCATAATCAGATCTGTCAATACATGCAAGTTCTTCGGGCATGACTTGATTCAAATTTGATAGAGACATGTGTGAAACTAAGGGTTTGAGGATTACCATGGGATTTCCATCAGCTATTGGCAACTGATCCTTTGGAAAGCTAGCTCGATGCTCTGATTTCATGAATGGCGTGTTGCTTTAACACAATCTCCCATTGAATGTGAGAGCAATTGATATTGCATTATATAATCAATTGGGCGACAGATGGAGAGAGAGAAGAGTGGGGCTTTTTAAAAAGAGAATACACCGAAAAATTCTACACGTATAGAAGAGATTCAGATAGGTAGGATAGCTGTATAACCGTGTGCACTTGTAACCCACGAACAAATATAAAGACTGCTGCATGGCCTAACAAGACCAGTACACTTTGCACCACGGCCCATCTAAGTGATGACATTACATTTTGCATCATATCATCCAAACCACGCTAACACCAAGCCCGATTTGTGATGTCACCCAGGCATTCTCTCACACTCTCTGTTCCAGACTGCCCTGCATCCCATTTCTGCAGTATGCCAAACCCTAATCCCAATCTTCCAATCCAATAAGTAACAATAAGTAACGCAGGGAGCAAAACAACCTCCCTACTCTTTTATGCGGAAATTCTGACAAAAGCTGGAATCAGATTTCACACCAACTATTGTATTGTCATATGAGATGCATAATGTATTCGGGATAAGCCAAAATTGGGTAGACTCATGGCAAATACAAACCCCTTCCACCAAGGGAGACGGGGTTTTTTTTTGTGAACAATGCCTAGTTGAGTGGGAAGTCTTAAGAGTGGGAGTGAAGTTGTTCTCTGTTGTGTATTTCTCACTTTCCAATAAACTAAAGTCAATATGAGGTTATACAAAGGTGGTTGCTTTGTTTGAAGAATTTAATGTGTTGAAGTTAAAGAGTTTCAGCTGGCCCACGCTGGCAGCAATTTGATTTTGCCATCTTCAGAGAGCAAACAACTTTGTAAACAAGTCACGTTAATTTGTCAGCGTTATGATGAACTGGGTCTCAGTGAAGATTGTTTCATTAATTGTCTTCAAGTTTGGATTTTTGCAACCAATGAATTTAGAAGAAGAAAAACAAGTATATCATCACAATAGAAAACCTGATAAGCCGTTACTAAAAATTGCACTGTCATTTTATCATGATATCAAAGGTCTATTCTTTGCTAAAATCTCTTCCTATTATTTTCAGGTGATTCAAGTAGGATTCAAAATAAAATACCATAGGTTTTGGCCATATAGCCCACCTATGTGGAATTTATATTGTTATTGACCGGTTTCTTTTTTGGTGTTTTGTTTTCTCTGTAGATTTTGAAAGCGTATTACGCAAAAGGTAGTCAGGTATGATAGACAGGGTGGCCAATTTTACACTCCCCCCCCCCTAAATTATAAAAAAAAAAATAATAACAGTTGTCCCACGGAATCTAAAGACACAAAATATGGCGAAGTAAAATTTGTCATAAAAATAAGTTTTTACATACCTTGAGGTTATGCAGAGAGCCATAGCCACTGAGATAATAGGGACCTTATATTTGAAATGCCATGTAGGAACAATCTGACTGCTTTGATATTTGATATTGGAATAGTCTTTGCCTAGGTAAACTTAAATATGAAAAATTAGGTCAGTAGGTCAAACCGTCTAGATGCTACAAGGCACCAAAGTTTCAATTTTCAGCAGCTTATATTTCAGCTTAAAATTAAGCTACAGAGCACATAAAAAATAGATTAGGAAAGCTTAAATTTTTCTCTTTTCAACGTACATATCCATTAAAACCTTCAAAGTGTCCTAACTTCTAGTACAACCCTGTGATTACTCTGACTGGTTAACTTTAATGATAGGTCAGTAGATCAAACCGTTTAGATGCTAAAGGGCGCCAAAGTTGCCATTTTCAGTGGCTCATAACTTGGTTTGTGATTGAGGTACGAGCACATAAAAATACATTTAAAAAATACCCACTGACCCGCGGAAACAGCATTTCATCAAGGTCGGTCCAGCATTGTTCGATTTCGAATCCATCTGCCGTGCTACTGTGTCTGCGGATGCAATTGCTCTTTCTCTGCTTCATTTGTATGACTGTTTACAAATATCCTTCTTTTCTTTTTAATATTTCAAATGTTGAAAAGTCTCGTTTCTTCATCAGTAATTTGATATTTTTATGCAACTTAATATTCTTTCATCAGTTAGGGAGAGTTGGGGTTCCACTAAATGCCAACTATCCTTTCATTTATGTTTGTTTTATACATTGTTTGGCAAAATGCATCATGGCAGAAACCTTCAGCATTCTTTGCTTAAACGAGGTATTCTTGGAACTTCTTTGTAGTCATTTACTTCACCATGCCAACAGCTTATTCCTGGCAAATCCTAACCAGCCTCCTCCTTGCGGCCTCTCATGCAAATTGTTTTACCATGAAAAATTGTTTTTTGCTCTATTCATCATATTTGACCGTTTTGTAGGAAATGCAAAGCAATCTCCTGTTTTGCACAAACTAATAAGAAAACCTAAACCAAAAAGGTGACCTACATCGCAGACCATAAGCATTGAGCCTTGGTACCCCAGACAGAATGCCACCTTGGCTCAACGTCGGTCCAGCGTCGGTCGAACATCGGTCCAACGTAGGTCCAACGTCGGTCCAATGTCGGTCCAACGTCAGTCAATATTAACCAACCTTGGTCCAAAATCAACCCTATCTGGCAGCTCATGTCGGCTCAATGTTGGCACAGGTCAGGACAAGATGGCATGTGGGTTACCCAGATGGGGAAGGTAATCTAGCATTGCCTGATAAACGTATAGTTTCACAATCAGTAATTCATTACGCAACATCTGATGCTCAGTTGCTCAGCAGTCATGGCCACAATGGCACAATGGCAATAGCCAGAGACAAAACTTGTTGTAGGCTTAATTACTCAATTATTAGTGTTGGCAGCTTCACTCTGTGTTGGCCCATCATCTGTGCTGTAAACTGCTGAATCCCTGCAGTTAAACTTATTAGGTATTCTAAGGCTGAATAAGCACCTGACAGTGGAGAAAATGCATTTTTATATTTAGCCAAAGTGAAGCTGAGTATTTTTGCATATAATGTTATACCGTACTTATCTTATCTTATCTTATCTTATCATATTTTATCTTATTTTATCTTATCTTAAACTTGGCAGATCATGCAGCAATGTGCAGCAGTGTGCAGCAGCGTGCAGCAGTGTGCAGCGGTGTGCAGCAGTGTGCAGCAATGTGAAATCTCCATAGCTTACAGCAAATCTACTTCTGCACCTGTTGGAACTTATCTTATTCTCATCTTATCTTATCTTCTATTCTCTTATCTCTTTGTGCCGTCTAACAGTATATTATCTTTAATATAGTGCCCCCGTGGTCCATGCTTCAGGTATAATTAGTCTTTAGGGAGTCCTCATGTAATTTTGCTCTATGTACAAATTGACTGATTGTCCGTGGGGCTGTCAAGCTGTCTGATGTTTAATGATACATGCACAATGCATCTCTTCAATTAGACAGTAAACATTTCATTTCTATTTAAATAACTGTACAAAGTCCACCCCCCTACTGAATACAGAATATCTAAAAAAAACATGACGATGAAAAAGGCATGAAGATCATAAATGATGATGATTTATTATCATCAGAGAATCTGGCCAAATATCACAATTACAAATGGCCGATTCTTGTAAACCGTATTCTTTGTGGTGTTGTTGCATCGCAGCGAACAATGTTTAATAAGTAACACCAAAAATAAAAAAATAAAATAAAATAAACCGAAATACTTATAAAGAATAAGATGGAAAAAGTAATGGATGCGATTGATACAGATGATGAAAGCCTTGGTGCTTCATGTTAAAGAAACACCACTTGACTTCATGAAATATTAGATATTTTAGATTTTTTAACTTCTTTTACCATTTTTATGATAACGTTTGTATACCCACTCGATTTTTTACTATTATTCATGTAAATATATTGTATATACTACATGGCCAAATGTGCCACGTGCGTTTTCCATGAGAAGGATAAACGCATGGAAAAAGCACGGTATTTAGCTAATTATAAAAAGGAAAAAACCATGCTTTTTTCATGCGTTTATCCAAACGCATGGAAAACGCACTTAGCACAATTGGCCATGTATGTATATTATTATTTACCTTTTGTACGAAATAAAACCTATCATTTATTTAATAGCTATTTGACAGAGAATGACTAACAATGGCCATAATTGACACCTATGTTTGGAAAGAAGTTTAAATGGCTAAATGTCGACAGAACCTGGATATTGTTCTATAAATGTAAAACTGAGTAAAGCATTTTTTATCAACAGCCTAGTCATAGATATCTTAACTGATGTATATGCTCTATGTTATATTTCCAGCCATGCACCACACAGTACTGACTCTTCCCAGAGACATGCACTCTTCCATACCGGGCTACACGAATATGGAAATGCAAGCCTGATTGAGTGGAGCATGCCGTGTCAACTCAGCAGGCATATTCTAGTGAAGAGACTGGCTGTGGTCAATATTCTATGGCCTGTAGTGAGTAGGCAGTGTTGATTTCTGGAACAGAGAGTTGTGCGTTGTACAGTTACTGTAGTCAACCAGCTAGGGTTCAATAATTTATATGAGATGTCTCTCCGCTCAGTGTCCACGTCTGCAACAAATGCATATTCTGAGAAAGATTATTTCTAGCTTCCAAAGACACTTTAAAATAATTTTGGTAAGCTTGTTGGACGCTTTCAAAAGGTGACTTAATGTATTTTATTGGTTATGGAAATTTTAACAAATTTCAGTTTCTCATATAGGATCACTTGGGTCCATACGAATAAATCTTCAAGAATGGAGCCTACGGCAAAACCTTATATAAGGTACTTTTACCTCTGTTAGCACATCCAAAAACACATCTATTAGGGCTAATATTAATCTGACATTGCCATGCCGACATTGATGTTGTGTGCTATTGTGTATTGTACATGCATCTTGCTTGACAATTTCTAAACTAATAGTTGTCATACCAAGAAAAAAAAACTTTAAAAAAAGTTTTAATGGTGCAAGTTTACCTCTAACAGGAAATGTTTCTGTGAAAGTTTCAGGTAAAAACCGCTACAGTTACATAATGAAAGTCTTCTTATCATTTGAAGGAGGGACAACAAAACGAAAGGGAGGTGACACATTAAGCACAATGAACCAAATGATGTCATACAATTCTGGAGAATGGCTGGTCTGTCAGCTTATGTATGACACTTCATGCCCAGGTGGGTGGATTAGGGCTTTATGTCCTGTATTTCTGCACCTGATGGGCTAATTAAGACAGGGAGGGACCATGGCAATGAGACGATGGATGAAACGGCCATCCAACTTAGGCTCGACCGGGAATCGAACCTGGAACCCAGCATGCTACCACTGAGCTAGGCTCCCACCCAACACTTCATGCACAAGCTATCTGGTTGGTAGAGTGGTTGCAGAAACTAACCAAAAGGTTTAACAGCGTGAAAATTAAATTAATATAAAAACAGGTGTGTACAAAGATCCAGTACAAGATTCACCTTTCGTTTAACATAAGTCTTAACAAATGGTAGGGGGTTAAGCGGACATGAAAGAAATACATTGATTTTTTTGTTTTTAATAGTCAGGCGGACTAAAACCAGTGTGCATGCAAAAAACACATGCGCGAGTGAAATAGTCGTGCGCACGCGAATATAGTTATGAGCATGTGAATAAAGGTGTGAGCATGTGAATAAAGGTGTGAGCACGCGAATATGGTTATGAGCATGTGAATAAAGGTGTGAGCATGTGAATAAAGGTGTGAGCACGCCAAAATGAAATATTTTTCATGCAATGTCGGTTTAGGGGCCCGTAGTGGAATTTGACAGCATAGCTGTCATTGTCAAAGAAGGGCCCGATTTTTGTTAATGTCTATCTACTCTGTAAAGTCACTTTTTATCCATAAATACGATGTGAAAATAATCTTGTTCTGAGTTCTTGCCATTTACAGAAAATAATGGAGAATTAACGTTATGGACATGAATCTCCGACATTTTCTGACAAAAAAAATATTTTAATCTGTAATTGCAACCAAAGAAATGCTTTTCCCTTTGTGAAAATCAATCGAGATTGTCGATGATTTAAGTTTATTATGAAGCATTTATTGAAAATTTCCCTTTGCTGCAAATGTTTTTGCACAGATACCCAAAGAGAATATGAGGTTTTGACACTGAGGAAATGTTGTCAGATTCCATAGTTGACGAAATTTATTCCATGATAAAAGGTTCCACAAAATAAACCTTTTACAAGAAAACTTAACAGTTCAATTACAGGCCTCCCAGCGAACCCATATAACCCATATTATCCATTTTGGAGCCATATTCTTAAAAAATGACCCATAAAAACCTATTTTCTGGAATTCACCATGAACAGCATTGTTGTTTCTTTTCGCTATGGCAAATAGGCCTAAATCTTATCAGGAAACGGTGTTGGATTAGGCGTTACTGAGATATGGGGCATTAAAAAGTTCTCATTTACCCCCGCAAAATAACGCAG
Organism: Alitta virens; assembly: GCA_932294295.1. Classification (NCBI taxonomy): domain Eukaryota; kingdom Metazoa; phylum Annelida; class Polychaeta; order Phyllodocida; family Nereididae; genus Alitta; species Alitta virens. The sequence goes on along the minus strand of OW028578.1, from coordinate 22,041,509 downwards.
TATCTCTGGACTACATCCATTTTGTACCATTATGACAGGAGATTTTATGTTGATGATCCAGACACCTGTTCAACACAGACTGTTTTATGCACACTTTATGTTCATTAGTGTCTTTGTTTGCAACGCTATTCTGGCCCATACACTTGTTAGTGGGATATTTACACTGAGGTGCAATCAGCCTTCCAATTCTTCGAAAACGTGTGTGCTAAAAGCTTTCTATTACTTAGAAGATTGGTTGGGGTGTAAATGGGAGAGTTTACACTGTAAAAGGAGACACAAATTAACTTCTCTATCCACAGGTATATCTGTGAGAATTTTTGGTTGTTTCTGAAACTGATGATCTGAAGCTATGTTATATGAACGCATGTCAGAAGCAGACATCAGGATGAGAAAAAAGGAGTTGAAATTGGAGTCCACACTATGATACACTGCCATCTCATGGCTGGTAAAGCAGACATAATGAGGCAGACATAATGATGTTAAACAACTGAGCGATGTATGCATTTTTTAACGAATGGACTCTATTAAATATAAAACTACTTCTTTCAACTCTTTTAGCTGCCAATATTTCATTTTCCAACTTATCTTATACACAGAACTGAGTGTATACCCGAAAACATATGCTGATTAACGTTTCTCAATATGACATACAAGCATTTTATGTTTAGGCTGATAAAACATTTCAATTTAGGTTTGTTTTAAAGTCGCAATTAGTGTTGAAAATATAAAATATAGTTGAAATTATTTTTATCTATAAAAATTTAGATTATTTGAAATATTTTTCTCCAGCTTTCTCCAAAAGCTAGTAACGCTCTGTTTCTTTTCATGTTTACAAATTTATGAATATCGTGGTTTCAAAAAGAATAACAATTCCCCAGCGAAAGTTCAGTACATCTGTGAGAGTATGCCAGGTCGGCCGTCGTGGAACATCGTTTGAACCGACGTGGCCGATATGAGGCCGACGTTCAACAACCAAACTGGCACACTAATGTGTTCAAAAATTAATTTCATGGTAACCACTATTCATCATTTCAAACTGCCGATGTTATCATGGCAATGCAGCTTCAATGGAAATTATTTAAATATGGTTTCTGGTTTGATTAAATATACATCACCTAAAAACTATTTAATGATGTACACAAAGATATTGTTAGTATAGTACACCCTAAATTGTGCCCCCGGCTGTTAGAGAGGTGCTTGCTGGGCAATTGTACATGGCATATAAACTGGTTTCACCAAGATCAATACATACCTATTTCCTTAACAGCTCTTCCCAGCAATAACAGGCTGTTCTGTAACCTAATGGTCTGACTCCGTGTCTGTAGGCTATCACAAAAGCTTAACCCTGGCTGAAACCTGCAAACTTACCTATCCCAGGGTAGGGTTTCCTATAAGTCTAGCATTAACCTACTTGATCCCTGCAGAGTGGTGTCACGGGTTAAGCGGGTGCAGTATTTTCTATTTGTGTTATGTCATTCCTTCATTTTGATCCTAATCTGTCCTATCCTATCCTATCCCATTTTCAATTAGGACAGTCACACCCTCTTATCCATCTATTTATGAAATGCCGTGGTCTAGTGGTTAAGGTGTTCGCCTGCTACCCGCAAGGTTGTGAGTTGGAACCCCCACCATGGCATCTAGGAGTTGGGTACATCCTCATCAACCATTGCCTCACCTCACCCGGGTGCAATGGGTACTTGGCATTAGGCACCCGCAGTGATGGCACTGGTGTGAACTCTTAGGGCCCTATCGGTTAACCCCGTGTATAATTAAGGCATAGTAATCCTTAGGGAATTGAGAAAGACTCTGGATTGGCCTGCCAAGGGTGTAATTGTTAAATCTGTTGAAATTGCTTGAGCGGTGATTCTATACGACAACCGCCCACATTTTTGCCTATCTAAATATCCTGAGGATGTTTATTTTCCTGTCATTAGGGACACTGTGTTGTTTAAGTTGCGTTAGGTTAAACCCAAACATTTAATTTGTCACAGTCGGATAATTATACTAAGATGTTGGACTATAAATGGCAGCAAAATAGCTCCAATTAAAAATAAAGAACTATTTATTTGGCACATTAAATCCTGACCCATGACCCGACTTTTTTTTTTTAAATAGCCTAATACCATAATTGCATAGCATAGTAATTATATAGCAAGCTTTTAGAATCCAGTGACCAATTTGTCAGTATGTAATAGAGACAATTAATGCCATAGAATTAACATGTGGGGTATCTTGAGCCAGCTTACAAGGTGCGCCTTTAGTCTGGCTGGTTGGCAATTTTTAAGCATAGAATAATGTATTTTTACTTACAAGTAATTTTCCTCAATATTATGAAGTATGTAGAAAAAGTAAGAAGTGGCGATAGTGCCCCACTTTCCCGTAGTGCTGTTTAAACTTTTGAGCTGTCTTATACAGTCTTCGGTATGTTTTTCAAAGCCACTGTCCATACACAATTTTTGAACTCTGGAATTTAAAGTGTTACCATCAAAATTACTTTTCAAGAAATGCATGTACAAATGTTTGGACTGAGAGTCATTGAACATGATTAATCTTTTGATACCCAGGGCATGCAGAAGTGGTGTTGTTTTCAAATACTTGCTTAGACCAAGTAAAGATTTAATTAACTTTGCCTGCAGCATTTTCATGAAGAGGCAGACAGTCGTTTCCATACAGAAGTATTGGTTGAAGTGTGCTTTGCCACAGATAACTTTTTAACTGGGGCTTTACTCCATTTTCACACATGCCTGCAGCTTGCAGGTTGTAGAACTCTGCAGCATTGACCAATTCTCTTTTGTTTGTGGTTGCTGGTGGAGCTACTTAATGTCACACCTAAATTGTTTATTTCATTGTCTGTATAGATTGTTGTGACATTTGATAATCCATTTTGCAGGAGTAACAAAACAGTTGGTCACACGGACGTTTGCCAAACAATTTACGGTTTTTTACCACTTACAGGGAAGCCTTACAAACGACACTTTACCGTAAATACTGTTGTACTTGATGTTGAGCCAGCTGATGAGCCCCTATGATAAGCCAATTCTTTAGTCAATGATTGGAAACCTACAGTAAATATTACGTTATCATACCATGGTTGAACTAAACGTTTCTTACCAATAAATCCTGCGGTATCATTGAGTATATGCGATGACATGGTGGATTTGGTCTATTTCACCGCTATCTATAATGTAATAATTATGGTATACTGACATTTTCTTTACCTCAACAGTAAATATTTTATAGCATAATGCTGTTGAATAGAGTCATGGTATCTTGCTGTAAAAAGTTTACGCTAGCGTGCTGCATACAAAAAAAACAGTATTTTCCTGCAAAAACTACACTTAAATTGCAAAACAACTGCGGAGACTGGTAACAGTGCAGGGAAAATGGGTTATTAATAATAATGTGCTATGAATGCAGTTTTCAAATCAAGAATACTGAGCAACTGGCTTGTTTTGTACTTTGGACTAATGAACTCCCAAGATGAAGTATGTTCTTGGATGAAGCCATGAATTACTTGGAAATGTCTTCATCACCAAATAATTACTGAGAAAGGCTGCATACATGAAAAGACAAATGAACAATTAAGGAGATAATGAGCTTATCAGACCAAGCAGGTGTCTTTCTCTCCGGGGTCCTTACACGGATGAATACGGTCGCTACTTAATGTAACACAACATTAAATATTAAATATTATTGAAAATATTCTTTGGTATAGTCTTCACACATTCTTCTTCAAAACTGTCCAGTCAGTTTGCAACTAGAATAGCGAGTCCGATGTGACTGCCCTGTATACTAGTTAACATAACTTGCATGACACCTGAACAATGCAACATTAGGTTACTCGTTTAAAGTGGTAAGGGCGTGGAGTAGGGCTTTATGTCCTGTATTTCTGCACCGGATGGGCTAATTAGGACAGACAACGACCAGGGCAATGATATGGAGGAAACAGCAGTTGATTAAAGTCTATATTTTCTTTAAAGTCTTTAAACACAAAATTGATTTATTAATTGTAATCGGAATTTTTTTTTTTATTATTCCCTTATTCCCTAATCCACCACAATTGGATATTCCACTCCTGTTATGTTCAATTGATGGGGATTATTTTTCATTATTTTTCAGTTGATTAAAGTCAATATTTTCTTTAAACACAAAACTGTTTTATTAATTGTAATCGGGAGTTTTATTTTTATTATTATATTATTCCCTTATTCCCTAATCCACAATTATATATTTCCACCCCTGTTATGTTTCATTAATTATATTTCATTAATTAATTGCTAAAGGCTATATTTATATTTATATATATCCCTATTCCTTAGATTCTTAGCATTCAGAATCTGTCTCAATTGTCCAGAAATGTTAACTAGAAGTGGAGTTATTAAATTGTTCATTTCATCGACGGGGGTACGGCCGACGGACGGCGGGGGGTTCATTGCCGGCCTCCGAAACGTCCGATTGGTGCGGTCAGCTTTAACTTTAATTAAAAGCACTAAAAAGAGGTCTTGCTCATCAAATATAATTTTAAACTACAGAGAGAACTTGTATGTAAAAGAAATTAAATTTATAACAAACTATTGCTTAAAAGTACATAAAAAACCAAAAAAACTTAATTTCGGACGTATCGGACACATTTCGTACGTTTAGGTAATCGGACGATTAGGGACGCGGAGATTTCGGACTCGGACGTTTCGGTTTTCGGACGTTTCGACCTGATACCGTACTGGGAGTACTCTGAATTGGCCTGTGAATGGTGTAATTTTAAAGTTGACAATCTGTGTACAACTGGCAGACTAAACCAAATATCTCAAAGTCCCACTGGTCTGAAGCTCAGCTTATATGACCAACTGTCAGAGGCAGACATAATGATGAGATGAAATTTTTCCCATGGCTGGTCTTTTATTTGCCTCAGCATAGACACCAAGTACAAAGCACTTCTCATTTAACATGCGATCTACATCCAGCTGATTCAAACCCAGGACCTTCAGCGGAGCTGGAGAGTGTGGAATTGGCGGATGTTAGGCTGAAAGTTAACTTTGTACATCAGCGCATGTAGTCAAGT